>OY740718.1:1350897-2701795 GCA_963513945.1 Hydrotaea diabolus | reverse complement strand
CTCTATGAAATGCATTAGACCTTCGTAGCCGGAATTAAACAGTAGGTCCCAGTAAGTATTAGAGTTAAAGCGTGCACAGGCCACTGATCTTTTTTTTAAATGAATTGTTGAGAAAATTACCTTGCCAATAGAAGATCTTAGGAGATTTTCAAACGCTGTTGGTTTAAACGACAAACTTATAGTTAAATTTACAATGTGAACGTGCCTTAAATTCTTGAACGCAAGCCATTAACATTTTTTGTACATATAATGTCGATACTTGGCATGAACATTTTAAAATTCCAAGCGATACACATGGGTTTTGAAATTGTAAACTATTAAAATTAGTACATTTAAGAATGAATTTTGTAAAATCTACAAAAAGAAGTTTACTTAAAATTTTTCAAAATTTTGGTAAACTAATTATTGATTTATATAGTATACTGTTGTATGAACTAAGTATAAGAACTAATTTTAACATGTATTTGCCATGAAAGCAATATTTTCGGCTAAACATCTTGCAGAGATCGTTTAAGTTTTGAGAAAGTTTTACTATCTTTTCTCTTCTTTGTGCAGAAAACCACATTTGCTGATTTTTTACTACAACATTCACCTGACAACACACCACAGATTGCAGCAAAAAAAAGCTAAATAATATTTAAAAACAATTAATAGTCTTTACTATCGAAGTTAAATTTGTCGGGTATTTAAAATAACTTCAGTGTTTTTTTTTGGGGGGTAATTATGTTAAGTTTTTTATGCCAATAGTCTTTTTGTAACAAAAAAAAACATATAAAAACTCACTGAAAAGCTAAAACAACAGCAAACACGTTTTAACTCGTTAAAAAGTCGTTAACCCTTTAACAAATACAGTTCCGTCTGTCATATACCTACATTTGTTCGTTAATGGTTTGATGTTGAGGTTTACTAGCCATATTTAATGGACACTTTGTTATTTGCCATTTTGATATATTTTAATTTACGAAGGTAGTCTCATCACTATGCGGCCCTTCAAATGATTTGAGAACAATTTCTCAATTTATATCCATTTTTTTTCTCAATATATACATACCATCACAACTTTTCTGCTTATGTGCTTTTTAGTACCACTTCTAAGTGACCATTTCAAGAAGAAGCATAGTCTTGTTCTTCATCTATATAGTAGTTTGGGCAGATAAATTATGTGTTACACTAAAAAACAATTTCTTCATTATTATAAAATCACTTGGATTGTTCATTATCTAACAAGTAAAAACCTTTAAAATCAGACAGGGCCATCTATATAATAATTTACACCAATGTGATATAATGTAGGCTAATTGTTTCTGTTCCGAATTTGTCGAAAATCGTTTTTAAAGTGTGCCTTCTAGAACGGCAGGGCCTCAAAACGGGGAGGAGTTTTTTATAGCGGCTATATGAAAACATGTACCGGAATAGTCTAATTTCACTAAGACGGGACATCTAATCGAGATGGCACCTTTGCATTAGGGCTATAAGAAAAGATGTGCGGATATCGTTCAAATCCACCAAAGCTAACTATTGTTAGTAATTGTTCACTTGTAACTTTTTATGCGAAATTTGGTCAGAATCTGATGTTTGAATGTGTTTGTTTAGATCTGAAGATTTAAATCGGAATCAACTTGTATTATATCAAAATATAAACCAATATTGACATTTGGATTAACGAAACACCGTCCTTGCACAGACGGAGGGACGGACTCCAGGGAATCTGATAATAAACGGGCTCTTTTTTATACCTATTAAGTTTGGAGTATGGTAATCTGTCAAAATTGCAAAAAAAAAAAAAAAAATTATTAATATGGCAACATTGTGTTTCTCTTTGTATACAACAAAAATTAATTGACAAACAAAAGGGTTCATCGGCGTATTCGTGAAAAGCAGACAATAAAAAACTATAAATTGTTATAAAATAATCAATAAAATATTATAAATCAATTAATTGTAACACTTTTGCTTTGTAAAAATGTGTACAATGTTTTTGAACTATCAGTTGAGATGATTTATAGTTTCAATTCTCCCTTTTCCCATCTAGTGCAGATGAATCCAATACGAATTCGCCGATGACACATCTTTTTTGGTCGATTATTTTTTACGTAACGTATGCGTAACCAAAAACATTTGTTGATATAGCAGGGTGTTGGAAAAATAAGTGTGGCAACTCTTACTCGTTTCGTTAGCGACTAATTTAGTAATCAGAAACGAGCACAGCTAATGATTCTGTATTTGTCGGTATATGGACTATGGGGTCGACCGCCTTTGCTTTTACGAACCTCGGAATAGTACCATGAGTCTATTGGTAGGGTATAAAAAGCCAATCAAGCACTAAACCACTATAGTTCCACTTTATGCAAACCAACGACTTATGTATATATTGCTTTTTTGCTATCCAGTCTTACTTTAAGAACATTCATCAAAAGTTCCACTATCGATAACAGTTGTTGATTTTTTGCGTCCAATTGCAAAATCCGATAAATATAATCACCATTTCTGGCTGGATGACATTTGCGAGAAAATCAACTGTTACCTCACTGACTTAGCACGTTTTTTCACTGCGAGGAATATGAAAATATCCGCCTCCAAATCATCAGCCACACTGTTTACTGCATGGACCGCAGAGGTGCGGTTATCACTCAATGTAAATGTCGATGGCGTCAACATCCCGAATACCAACTACCCCAAAATCCTTGGAGTCACATTGGACAGCCTTTTTAGATCCTCTGCACATGCTACAGCTATCTGCGATGAACTCAAAAGTAGGAACAAGGTCCTTAAGTCACTTGCCGGCAGTACTTAGGGAGCCGACAAAGAAACCTTGTTCACCTCTTACAAAGCGATAGGTCGGTCTGTAGCAAATTACGCAGCACCTGTATGGTCGACGAACGTGAGTACGACGCAGTGGAAGAAAATTCAGACTTGCCAAAACGCCGCTCTCAGAACATCAACAGGGTGTCTTCTTATGTCTTCTGAGGACCATCTACACGAGGAGACGAAAGTCCTTACCGTGCGCAGACACAACTTCCTGTTGTCTACGCAATACCTGCTAGGGAGTTTTCGCAGCAGTTATCCTAACCACCATCTCTTGAACAGGATGCCTCCGCCCAGGCAGATCAGGTACGATCTTCATGATCTAGAGAGAGAGGTCCAGCGGTATAAGAGAGAACCTTTAGATCATCGAAACTATCAGGCAGGTCTGAACAACATTCACGCCGATGAAGTCGCAGCAGCAGCATCCAGCTACCGTGTGAATGTAGTGCTAGGGGAACATCCCCCGGAGATTTCACCTGAGGAGAAGGTACTACCTTGGCAGACGCGCGTGGTTCTGGCGCAGCTGAGATCTGGATGGTGCAGCCGCCTCAGTTCTTACTGGGCACGAATTGATGCTAACGTTCCGGACATCTGTCCCGCCCGCCATCAGGGACCACACGATGTGCTGCACCTCTTCAATTGTCCGGCCAAGCCCACTCAGCTGACCCCCCGGTCTCTGTGGACGCATCCAGTTCAAATGGCGCGTTTCCTCCACCTGGATATCGAAGCAGATCCCCCGTAGACGAACAAGACTTCAAAATAAATATATTGTTGTTACAACAACAACCATTTCAGGCTGACTAAAGCTAGTTAACTCTATTTTAGAATGACTAAAACTGTAGTTTCTATATTTCCTCCACTTATAAATACCTTTAATACGGAATCGAAAAAAAAATAGGAAACAGCCGATTGGAGCCTTTTTTTAAAATAGGTCAAAAAATGTTGATAACAATTATTTGTCTACCATTTTATATTGCTCAAATCATGCTTGATACACTAGTATTGAAGAATCTCGAGACTAATTTATTTGAGTACAAACAAGGTGTTATAACAGCGCATGGCTCTTTTAGATGCGGGGATTTTGTATACTTCCTCACAGTTGAGTTTAAAATGTTTCTACACCACACCCTTGTCAAAAATGGTGGGTCCTTAAACTTCCTTTAATTTAATAAAACGTTATCGTGTACATGGTTCCTGTCGACACACGCAGTAGGAAGCGGCAGTACAACTTCTAAGAGCATCATTGTACGTAGCCATGCTCGTATAAATAATAATAAAAAGTAGGAACTGAAAGTAATAAAAAAGAAGCCAGTTAAATAATGTTTGGCATTGAGAACGTGCCGCTAACACAACTTCTAACTAAAAGCTCAACAACGTCTACATTACCGGGAGGAATACATAGGAAATTTATCATTATGACGTTGAGGATGGCGGCGCAGCGGCAGCTACACACACCTGCCATGCACTGCACTTTTAAACTACAAGTGCACTCACCAACCGTAGCCGTGGCATGTCGACGTTGCATGCAGTAGGTCTAGTCCTCATGCTCGTAGTAGCTGTTGTAACTACGAGCTACCACAAACTCATTCTTATTGGCGTTGGCAATAATACGTAACGTAACAGTAGCTCGAAAACGTAAAAATGTATGTTATCTACGTGTTACACTATCGTCGTCGTATGGGAGCAACATTCAATGTTCAAAAGTGCTTATCAGACTTTCAAGAGGGGGTTATAAGAGGTTTCCACTGCGCAGACGTTTTATAATTTTCTCCTATTTTATTTGTTTAAACAAATTTGTTTCTGGTTAAATTTCAATTTAAAATTTGTATAGGAAATTGTTAAAGCCAAATTTGTAATTTATTTATTTATGATACATACTTTGTTATAGATTTTTATTTGGTTTCATATTGTTATATTAGCACAAAGCTGTCGAACCGTGGCACATTTATTGCGTTTATTTGGCTTATATTTTAAACAAAAAAAACTAAAACCTTAATTAATGTTTGTGGTATAAAAACAATTTTCATGTCTTACTGTTTTCCAGTGTCACGTTGACCATTAGCTAAGCTCAGCCAAATCATACGCAAAAACAGTGTAGACTGTATGGCAACGTTGTTGTCCAGACTTTATTTTTTAGAAAAAGTTACCCTCTTTTTAAGCTCCTAGAGCTTGCAATTTATAAATCGACCGGACCATAAATAAATATTAATTTAAAAACGAGCTTCAACTTTATACTCCTGTTGCAATATAGGTCCGGAGTGGCCCAAAGTCAAAATACTATTGAAACGTTATTAGGCGTGTTCTATTGGTACTCGCTTCTAAACTAGTAAGTGGTCGCTAGGGCGACAACTTCAAAAATTTATGAGCATTTTTCAAAATGTCTTTATATACAAGAACTGATTGGCTTTATGTAACATAAACCGTTTGATTTGAAAATTTGTAATTTGTAGAAAAAAAGTTATTCAAGAAATACTATAAGCGAGTAATAACCGAGCTCGCTTAAACTCGGTAAAGGTTATTTTTGAATAACATTCTTCCTAAAAATTTCCATTATTTAAAACAAACGGGTTTTAACGCAAATTGTCTATAGTTTTCTTTAAACAAAATCATTTTTACATTTTGTACAATGATGTAAAGTTATTGCGTTGGCGACCTCCTAAGCGAGTTAACATTAGAATACGGTAATTGTAAAAGTTGTAGCGGCATATAGTGCCACACCGGACAGCCCTTGTCCGAAGAATTCCTTCTTAGGGTCCATCCGGTGCATAGAACCGGCTGTCGATTGGTCATTGTAAAATTTATTACGATTGGTGTAACCATTATTTTCGATTTGATAAGGTTCGAAAATCTCAACAGATTTGAAAAAAATCTTGCGGCTTATTCTTCACTAAATTTACACTTGATTCCCCAAGGCTAATGTCCTAAAAAGTTAACTAGATCAATAAGTTAGCTTTTGGGAAAAACTCAATTTCAAAACTTTTAAAAAATCATTATTTTTAAAGAAAAATGTTCTTCTGATTCATCCACCGTATGATAGAATGCGTACTAATTGGTTTTTCTGTTTGCAATACCTCAAAATATTGATCGTAGACCTTGGTTTGAACGACATTAAATTTAAGATGTCCTTATATTTTGCAGAATAATGGATTAAAGTCATTAGTGTTTAGAATTGTAAATAGGCGAAAATGGCACAGGGGACACATTTTAAGGGACTTAGGGACCATGGAGAAGAGGATTTTTTTTTTGAGTATTTAGTCAACATATCCTAATTATTTACAAACGAACCATGGCTTAAATGGACACCTTTGAGTGCAAAGTAATAAGTAGGGATTTAACGAAAGTGGGTTTAGTCAAAGCGAAAGCAAGTATTAAAATATGTATACATTTTGAACCTTCCGATTTTTTGTCCAACTTATCTTAGTTAGAAAAAAATCAACAAATTTTATCTGATTTTAATGCAATTTGGTTTATAGCGTTGTCTCCGTCAGATCTTACTTCAATTTGGTTTGTAGCGTTGTTTTGCACTCAGGAAAAGCATTATTATAATTAGAAAACATTATTGAAAATCGACAAGATCGGTCCATGTTTTGATATATCATAGGTATCAATAATACTTTATGTGTGGAATTTGACCGAACATAGAAAAAGGGTAAGGGTTAGACGGTACCCTTCCCTTTGAATAATTAAAGCGAATAATTTTGATTTATTCCTAGAGTCTGCGTTTTCAATTAAAAACATGTTTTACAGTTAAGTTATTAAACATCAAACCTTATTAAAAAAAAAAAACCTACAATTAAATTTAAAGAACAATTTTATAAAGAGATTTGGAAATTTAAACCTTTTGTAAAATTTTATGAATATGACCGCAAGTATTTGTTTAAACGGAAAACAACAATTTTTGAAACATTTAAAGCGACTATTTCTTTGCAAAAGCGAATATTTCCAAACTGGCTTTTACGAGAGCGAATGTTTTTAAAACGTAAAAATAATATTAGCATAGATTAATAAAACAAGGAGCGGTAACCTATAAACAACCTTGCTTTGTAAATTCTAATGACAAGGTTGCACCAAGAATTCCATATTCAATTCAAATTATCTTATTACAAGTATGAATAGTTCAACCATAGGCCATTATAATTTAATCAAGCTCTGCGCAGAACCAACCTTACTGGGCTTAAGTCACGATCTTATCTCAACCACACTTGGCCATTAAAACCAAACCACGATTTGTGTTGTGTGTCTGTTGCCTCCGTGCATATCTACCGAGAACACTTGTTTTCCTTTCAGTAGTATTAAAATTAACTTGAAAAATTCTTGATTTTGTTCACTCAATTTAGTTTAAATTGTATTAAACTAGTATTTTGTGGCCAAGGTGCTTAGCAATAACAATCCGTGGTCTTTCTTATAGATTCTTGACGTTTTTCCTCACTCGTTAAAGATCATTAAACTCTCAATAAACTTGTCAAGTGGTCTTGGAACAGGTAACATATTTGACAAATAAATGACATAAACTTATCTCTCCGCACGGGTACAGACTAGTACATGTTCGTACATACTGCCAGATACTATTTTTTTTTTTGCGAAAACATTTTTACAAACGTTTCGTTTTTTTTTTGTTCAAACAAAGCAAGGCCACGTCAAGCCAGACCAGTCATTGTCTGTATCCAAGTCATATGGAGATTTGTTTTTCGTCGATCCACTTGTGCTTTTGTTTTTACGTAGACTGTTCGGATGGCATAATGGGGCGAGACCAGACAAGCCAAGTTCAAAATTATTGTGTCTGTATCGTCTGGGAAGCCTTATAGCATGGCATCTTTTTGTGGGTTTTATGGATAATGTACTCCAAACATAATTAGCTCTAACAAACAATTGCGTATAGGGTGTAATAATAAAAAAAAAACAATAAAATTGGAAATAAACAAAATTGCTAACGCTTGAGTGCATACATAGTTCATCTACAACCTGATTCTGAATATATATAGAACAATCAATTGAAGATCTACTGAGAAGTACCCTACAAAGCGCTTATTTCATTTATATTCTTTCTTACTGCAAAAAAGGTATTTTTTATTTTGAACTTACCCAGTTTATTATGAAACTCTTCTACAAAAAAACTGTATTAAAAAGTTAAGGAAATACGAGTTTTACATTTAATTTGCATGTACAATTTTACGGGTCATTCTGTAGTGATCTCAGCATGAAACACCAGCATCACTAGCCAGGAGTCACGATGCATTTTGTACTGAAAATATCCAGTCATGGTTAGAAAAGCCCGTGAAAAGTGCAATACGCGGGCTGCTATATATATACCTGGCCTAATAATGAGAATGCGAATAATTATTATCAAAATGGTTTTATTGTTTTTCAGAGTAATCTCCGAAGCACTTTTTCTACTCCGATTGAGACACCTCCAAACCATGGTTTTTGAACGCTTCAACAGCATCTTCTGGCGACGATAATCGTTGACCACGCATTTTTTTCTTGATGTGCGATTATAAAAAGAAGTCATTGGGTGCCAAGTCAGGGCTGTACGGCGGATGACCCATCAATTCGACGTTTTGGCCGGCGCTGGTTTGAGCCGATGTGTGAGAGATCGCATTGTCATAGTGCTCAATGATTCGTCTTCTCTTGTTCGTTTTTCGAATTTCTCCGAAGACTTCAGGCACACAAATTGTGGTGTACCACTCAGAAATGAATTTATATAATTTATATAAGAATTTAAGCCAGTAAATAACAAAAACACTTTATTACGATACTTGAATATATAAAAATACATATCTAAAACAATAGACCGAAAAGTTCAAAGTATATAATATAATTCATTCCCATTGACCCGCTTATGGATTAAGGAATAACATAAATTTGGCTAAATTTAATTCTTTAAAAAAAGTTTGAGAATTTGTTGTCTTTTAGTACCCTATCAAGTCGACTTT
Organism: Hydrotaea diabolus; assembly: GCA_963513945.1. Taxonomy (NCBI): domain Eukaryota; kingdom Metazoa; phylum Arthropoda; class Insecta; order Diptera; family Muscidae; genus Hydrotaea; species Hydrotaea diabolus. The sequence goes on along the minus strand of OY740718.1, from coordinate 2,693,057 downwards.
ACCCATTACAAATATTCAAACCATTGTTTTACTCATTGTAAAAACACAAATTATTTAAATTGTTTTGTTTTATTTTTTCTGTTTTTCTTTGCATATCTTCCTTCATACATACTTCCATCATATAATTGAACATTTGTTTGAGATGGATGATGTCAAGATCATCATCACTTGATATGCGCTACAATGCGATCATGACTTTGGTTTTGTTCATGTCTTATTTTTGTTCCGATTTGATGATGCAGAACTTCAGGCTTTCGATAAATAATAGTTTGGTCTTGGGGGATTCCTGTTGTCTTTATTTCTTTATTAATTTCAATTTATTAATGAATTGTTTTATTTTGTTTATTTGTTGCAGCCTAATGAATCTGGTTTTGTACTATTGGGTGATCTCTCAGTGGAAACGTCAACCGATATGGATTATGATGACTTTTCAATGTGCCCACCCTCCCCATGTGATGTTGAATTCGTAAATGCTAATATTGTGATTGATGGCAAATCAAGTATTCGACAGAAATCCAAAGATACAACGGTAAGTGAATGGTGTTTGTGCACGTACAAAAAAACTCAAATCTAAATTTTTAAAACAAACCGGGAATAAGTGAAAACAATCGTTGGGAAAGTGAAAGGTCAGAGTTTGTATTTAGACCATTTTCAATTATAGTTGGGGGTTTCTACTAGAAATATTAAATACCATGGAATAAGAAAATATGTTTTATGCTGTCTATATATGGCGGCCAGGCATGGTGTGGTGGGAAGTATGGGTATTTTATCAAAAACACGTGTACTAACTTAGGCAAGTTTAATGGGGCTGTCACCTTGTCATAACAGAGACATTCAAGCACTACAAAACTTGTAAATACTTTTTGTGATCGATAAGTGCTTCTGTGAGCAGCTTGAAACCTAAGTTTAAAAACCGGGTTAGAAAATAATCATTTTTCAGCTGCGGTTACCTTTTAAAATCGTCAACATTTTGACTACACGAGTCATGTTAATGATTCTTAGTGTGTCACCATACATGAGAGTGTAGTAAGCACAGCCTCCACCGCAGGGCTCAGACTCAAATCCCGCAAAGAACTTTTGTGTGTAATGCCTTGTAATACCGGCATTAAAATATGACCTTAAACTATAAGAACAAGGCAGTAAGTAACGAAATTACATCGTGTACTGCTTTTATTTGGTGAGAACATTCTCCTCAATGGAATCTAAAGGGTATCACGCTCTTACCTATATTCTATCACGCTCAAACTGCACTCTATTCCAAACATTAAGCTTTGTCATTTTGTTTTCCCAAATTGATAAGTATCAATATATTTTTTAATAGAAACGTTTGTATAAAGTTAATTATAAATATACATTTGAGTGTTTGCTTTGCCTTCTGTCCAACTATCTAAAGTGACTAATTCAACATTTAGGTGATTACTTTTCCTCATGCCAGACTGTTCGAACGCCTCACCATATTAAATTCTAAAATCATTTAGATTTACTTTCATTAAATTTTTGAACTCGTGACTGAAATTTAAAACAAAATTAAGAATGATTATTCGCCAAACAAAACAAATCGTAATGCCCTTATAAAGATCTTTAGAGGAATTATGTGTGCACATTTCTCTAGATACCCATTCGTAGTAAACAAAAGATGACACAATTAATATTTCAGTTTTGTTTTTGTTTAATTAAAACAAAACTATGCCATGAAAACGTTGTTGTTGCCTTTGCCGCCTTTGTGTATCTGTCAGTGTAACTGCTATTTCCGTTTTGTTATTTGCGTATCCAAACAAATGGGGATTGTACCATGGAAGGGGTGATGGGTGGTAGTTAGAGAAAGAGGTGGCGGGTACAAAGCTCTTTGATTTATACAAGGGTACATATGATTCTGTGTAGGAGGGAAATAGGTTTATTTCATTAAATTTTGTAGGGGTAAAAATATAAAAAATTATCTGATAAAGACACAGACAGAAATACAGTTGGTTCAAAAAACTCTACGGGGTGGTCCATACAAATGTGTTATATTTACAAATAAGAGGATTCAAACAAACAACGTTCATACAGTTAGTGTAACTGGCTCGGCTTAGGAGTAGCGTAACCTGTCAACGCAATTTACTAAAACCTTGTTGTATGTTTTTGTCTCTCACAGTAAAATGATTAAGACTATGTCTGTTTCAGCGACCTGAAGCGTTGATGCATTGTCCGCATAGCTTTGTACTGTAACGTAATCAAATATTAGCTCCAAAAGTGTCCAGTTGACATTGCCATGACGAGACTGATACCACGCTTTTGTAACTATTCCAACGTGAATTGAATCTTTCAATGTTTGAATACCGATTAACAGAATAATTTTGAAAAGGAAAAAGCTGGAATATTTTGAATCGAACTGGTACTTGTATTTCGAATACCTTAAGGCAGGGTCTGTAAAATGAATATGGGTGATACAAACATCCCACTCAGGAACGAAAGTGGAGTCTTCCTGACAGCAGTTATCGGTACATGATTAGATTATATACTCAGATATTCACTTTCACATTTTAATAACTTAATTTAGCGGTTAGCCCATACCAAATTATATGCAAAGACGCCAGATATTTTTTTTATTTTGTTCGATACAATTATTTCAAGCTCTTGTGAAATATATAGCTGCATTTCTTGTCGGTATTCTTGAGCTATCTAGTTCACAAATATAAAATATGATTTTACGCATTTTTCAAAATGTATAGCATCTTCCGAAAGGGTGATTAATTTTGCGGCAATCAAAGAAGAGATTCTATCGGCGAATTCGTCGTAAGCAGACAATAAAAAACTATAAACTAATTGTTATACTTGTGCATTGTAAATTGGGGAAAATGCCTTTTAACTTAATTATACACGTATACCATCTCATTGACATTTAACCGATGCGCCGATATAGTATAGATATGAAAAAACAAGTAAAAACGTTATTAAGTTGGACCTTCCTCCACCGTCACTAGTAGCTCAGGAAAGTGGTCCGCGTTTGGGCCTATCCGACCCATATGTCCGATCCTTATCTTGCAAAAAAACTACAGAATTAATCTATAATTGTACCCGTAGCAAAATTTGCTTTAATTTGAGTTTTGACTAAGCCGGCTCATGGAGTACATAAGCCAAAACGTCTAGCAACTATGCCCTTTCGAGGCATTAAGTGAGTCCCAACTAACAGTTCAGATTTTTACATTTGTTCAAAAGTTATGATTTGTAAAGCAAGTATAAAAAAGTAAACTTTTTTCCAAGGTATCTTAAGTCCCTTAAATAAAAACTTACCCTCTGAACCGATTTCGCCATTTACAATTCCATACAGCGTATGACAATCAGCCAAAATCACGCAAAATTTCGGGATCCTTTGTTAATTTAATTCATGCAGACGGGCGATTGGACATGGCAATTTACCAGGATCAATAATTTATAGAATTTTAAGGTCTCCGATCAATCGTTCTTGGAACTGCAAACGAAATGATAAATGTAGTATACCATCCACCCTTCAATGGAGGGCCAAAACATATGTTTTTTTTTTGATAGTCCAGTGTAAAGACAGTTCGTCGGAAAAAATAATTCTGGTAACTCGTACTCGTTTCTTTATCGACTTAAAGCTAATTCGCTTGCTAATTGAGTAACTTCAATACAAATGCTCAATTGAAATTCAGTTAGTATCTGACCACGAATTCGCAGAAGTACAAGTAAAGTCGAAGATGAAATAATCTGTCGTTAAAACATCTAGTGTTCCTACTCGTTATTAAACCTTGATTTGTAGTAGATAATCGTTCCTTCCCAGCTTTTTATCTACTTCTTAAGGCTGTGCTTGGATTATGTGGCTCCCAAAAGTTGCATTACATGTTAATACGTGAATGTTTTTTTTATCCACTTTGTGTTGTCTTTCTGTTGGCAAAGGGAACGTTCGCGCCTTTAATTCAGATGTTATATGTACACTTTTTTTAATATTATCTTAGCATTATCTTTCTGGACGGACATTGTTTAATATCGGTATTGTTAGTTGGGTTACTGGACTTTTTGGCTCATGTGGCCCAAAAAACGTTACGCATCGTCAAAACGGACAATTTAAAGTCAATATGGACATATGTTTTCTCAAATTAAAGCAAATTTTGCTACGAACAAAATATATAGTAATGTTAAAGTTTCGGCTGAGATAAGGGACGATGGCCTATTTTTTCTCGGTAACAACGTTTCAAACAGGATTTTGATATTGTTTTGTACGCCAAACTCTTTTTCAACAAGTTCTTTGCAATATTTCAGGTTGCACGGAGCATAAACACTTTAAACATGTTTCTAATTCTAACTTAAAATTATTTGCATAGCACAACTTCAAAGTCCCTCAAAACCTATCAGAGATAAAATATGCTAATAACACAAAAAATAAGTAACCTTTAACATTTACCCCCTCCATGTTGATGTACTGCTTAAATTTAATTTGGTTTATAAATAAATGCTATTAGTTTACTGTCTGGCCGCCAGGTGGTTAACCCACTTTTTTAGGCGTGATGTTGACAATTGAAGTGTTACGGTAACATCTCATCGTTTTTTTGATGCGTGAACTGGGTTCATTATCATTTAACACACACTATTTTTGTTGAAAGCGAAAATAAAATTTGCATAAATATACCGACATACATAGCTTTATATGAAATAATTTTATGTGGGGTGATGGCGGTTACATAACATTTGTCCACTCATATCTAGGTGACTAGTATACTCGTATAAACAAAACAAAGCCAAAAACATAAGCCAACATTTTAAAATTCCACAAATGTTTCCCCCCGTATTTGGGTTGACAACTCTTAGCGGTTGTTGCTCGCCGTTTTGCTTCCTCTTACGTCTAATTAGGCCGGCGCCAAATTTATACACTTCTCAATACAATGAACTTTTATTAATATTGTGTAGTTTTTTGTTTCTTTACAGTTCCGCGTACAATTTAATGATACTCTTACATCGACATTTGAATATCCCTCCGAAGCTTCGCTTATTGTGGAGGACTCGTTCACGGCTCTGAGCAATGATTATCCTCTGCCTGGCGAAAGTGATTTTAACCAAGCATTTCAGAACTTAGTTTTAGAGAGCTATGCGGCGGCATCGAGTGATGACGCCAATGCCATCATGCCACCCTTGCATCATGTTGCCGATGAGATTATACAACTGCCAACAACAAACGAAAGTAGTTCACCTGCCAATACAACAGCAACCAAAAATATTTTAGGCAATTTACCATTAGGTGAGTTTTGAAAGTTTCCATTTCGTTGTCGTCCGCTGCTGTCATTCTTCAGCATTTCTTCTGTTTCTTCCGTTTTGTGTTTATCTTTATCTTAATTTTTTGTTTGTTATATTGTATGTGGTTTTGGGTCATTCTAACCATTTTTAAGACCAACCAAACAAAATCCAATTTTCTGTTTCTTTTCTAACAAAAAATAAAAGTATGATAGTTTTTACTTTTTCTCAACTTTCTTTTTCTAAAAACTAAGATTCAAGGGGTATTTTTCCTTCTTTCTTTAACAAAAACAAAAACATTTTCTATTTCCTAACAAACGCCTTTTTATATTAACCATAGTTTTACATTTAATTAAAATAAATCAACTAACGCTTCCTTTTCCTGTTTGACATATTTCCGTTTTTACCGTTTTTTCCTTTAAATTGAATTGGTTTTCTAAAACAAACAACAACAAAACGAGCTTAAGCAAAACAACAACAATAAGTTATCGATATCACACGATTGAACTACCTAATTATTTTGTGTCTTATAGCTGTTAAAGATCCTCCGTCGTCTCGTTGTAGAGATAGCCCCAAATCTTGTGATTCTCCTTCTACTACTTGTTATCAAAATTTTCAAACTTGCCCGGTTACACCGAAATTGCTCAGAGACATTTTCAAAGCATGTTCATCGTCATTTCGTAAATTAACTAGAAAATTTAATATCAGGTTCGTTGTAATTTTACCCAACTGATTTCACCTGATTTCACAAATTCCATCTTTGTTCCCACCCCTTGCGAATAAGGGGAACGCTATTAATCATTAGAAGTTTTCGCAAATCATGATCATAAATGTGTCCCCAATCCTAACCTAAGTACAGTGAATGTATACAAATGCATTCAAATTGTTTAACAAACATGAAGGTTTCAAGTGTTATTGGTTTTTACCAATGTCAAAAATACCAACATCTTTGTATATTAGGTTTGCTTTCCAAGTGAACCTTGGAAACCATCTTTTAGACAGACAAAAATGTGTTCACCGATCAGAAATTTTAATATTGCAAAAAAAAAGCTTGGGTAAACTTCTAAGAAAACCATTTGCTATCAGAAATAGGTTCTTCAAAATTGTTTTTGCCTTTTTTATGTTTTTTTAATCCCTTATAAACATGTCGCAACCCTTGATATAATCAAATCTGTAGGATCAACTTGTGCCATATAAAATATTTCCCTTTGAAACATGTCGCAACCCTTGATATAATCCAACCTGTAGGATCAAATTGTGTCATATATTCTAAACACTGCCCTCTCTCAACTGTCTCTCATTTGGTTTACAAACTCCCCCCAAAATCACCGCAATCATGTAACATTTCTCACATGGTCCCCTAAGCAGCACATAATGGCCAACCAGCAAAAACTCCCGGTATTCAAAGTTGTACATTCTGTGACCCCCCTTCATCATATCTAAACAAAGCAACCCTATCTCAAATCGTTTAATTTGATGAAAACAAAAACCAAAACAAAATCCAAATCACATTTTTACAGATTGCCCAGATTTAGAGAAGGCTACACCATTAACAGTAGTAGCCATGGCGGCAATACAGGCAACATCAGAAAACAACGCATCACACCAAATACAGAACCACAATCACAACAGCAACATTCTGAACAACAACAGCAGCAGCTGCAGCGATACTCCATCTCAAGAATTACCCAAATCGTTGGAAATACGAAAATCGCGCAAAGACTTAAAGCTACCGCTACTGGAACAGCAACTGTCGGGCCTGTCGAAACCCCTGGTGCCACAGAAAAATTACCAGATGATGACGATGACACGCAAACCGTCATATTTAAAAGCAAGTGCAAATCCCAAACAAATAGAGTCCAAAGTTACCAGTATTCCTGTACCACGGGCGGATATAATGAATATACGAAAACATCTGCAAGAACCGGTACAACTATTACAACTACATGAAAATATACCAAAGATTCGAGATCCAAATGACAATGTGCTATATGAAGACACAATAAATCCAGTAGACCAACAGAAGCAAAAGTTTTCGGAATACGAACAACATGTGACCAAATCGGAACAACGCAAAATTCCTCGAGTTCTAAGCAAGCCACAGTACGCCTGTTTTCTGCGACAACCAGAACCTGTTTGGCAAAAGTCCATCCATTCGTCGTCTGTACAACGCTCTCGCTCCAATGAGTTCCGAAAAACGTCTGGCACAAATTTTGTGACCACCACCGTTTTGCGTTCCAGTTCATTGAGAAATTTGGAGAAGACACTTTCGCCAACTTCGCCATTCTCCGCGACAACTTCTGCTGCCACAACAACAACTACTACAGTCACTACTTCTCTTTACTTTACGCCCGATGTAAATTCATGCAAATTTTTATCAAAACGTGTTGTTAGAAAGGCTAAAGACCCTGCTAATGCCCAGTCCCCCACCAATGCCGAAGTAGACGACCTGGCCACCAAGTCCGTATCCCTAATAAACTTGACAAACGGGAATTTAAACGAAACTTACAATGTCAAAATGTCAGGCAGTGAAGTTATCCCCTCTCTATCTCTCAGTAATTTGCAGCAAATTCCAATCAATAACAAAGAATTGACTGAAAACTCCGTTGAAATAGTAGACCAGCTATCCTCATTACTTACAAACTTGGAGAATACTTCGACTGTATCCCTTCCCAATCTGAATCAAGCAACAGAAGAGACTATCGGAGAACATGGCTTACATTCTTCTATTGGTACAACCGAATATTCGGCTAAAGTCTCAGAGCAAGTAACTTGCTCGCTTCCCAACCTAATGAAAGCTTTAAACTCTACTAAGGATTTGACTGATTCTGATTCTGCCGAAATAACAGCAGATTTTAATACTAATTCAAATGCTATAAGAACAGCATACTCTCCGGAAATATTGGAAAATATGACCTTGTCTCTGCCGAATTTAACTGCCAGCACGACTAACAAACACTTGAACACTTATTCAACAGGAATTATGATAAATGTTTCAAGTTCTAATGCTAAAATGACAGGTCGTTCTATTAACGATACCCAACATGCGACCTTGTCTCTTCCGAATTTGATGCAAAGTGCCAAATCGACCAACGATTTGTCAGTATTTAAAGAAAATAACGAGAAAGAATCAATTGATGAATGGTCTGACTCGTTTTCTAAAATTCCAGAAACTATAACAAAAGAAACCTCAAGTTCTGAAGAGACAACCGGTATTCATTGTAGGGATTTATTAACTAGAGATGAATTGTCTATAGATTCTTTAGATGACGAATATGAAGATGCTTTAAATCAGCAACTGGACAATATTCAAAATCTAAATTTAAATAATGGGGGAGTTGTAAAAACTAATGTTGAATTATCGAAACAAACTAACGAAAGGCAAGAACGAGCCTTAAACCAATTGTGTGAAAGGGAACAATATGAAATTCCAAATGAATATAAAGATAGTTTCAAACATGATGAGTATTCCTATGATTTGGTTATTAACGAACTTCCGACAAAAGTTGCCACAAATTTTGTTGAATCGGAAAATAATGCTAGAAAGGATATCAAAACTAATGACAGTTCTCTTTTAAAGTCTGAGAATGTTGAGATTGGCAAAAATTCTTCTAACATGTCCGATTTAAAGCTTAAGGAAATTCCAACAGAACCTGTTAATTTAGAACCAAACAGTGTAACTCAAAATAATAATAATTTAGAAGAAAAATCTATTGATTCTAAAATTATCAATGACAAAACTATTGTTAAATTTGACAATATCAACTCTAAAAAAGATTTAGAAAATAATGAGATTTCAATTGAAGATGTAAGTGATGTTATGAACAATTTATACGAATATCCATTAGAATCAGTTGATGAAAATTGCCAAAATTCGATAAGTGGTCCAAAGCATTTGCTATATGGTGATTTTAATATGAAAAATGATACCCTAAACAACGAAATATCGTCAGATATTGCAAGTGGTTTAAGAAATCCTCTAGTAGCACAACTTTATACACGTAGAAATGTTTCACATGAGACCCAAAGTGAAAAAAAAATTAATAAAGTTTCAATTAATACTACTTTGGGAAAACCTTTAAATTCTTCAGACGATAAAAAAATCGGCATTTTCAATAGAAATTCCAAATTTTCCGGGGACTTGAACTCTACAGATTTGTCGGTAAACGAAGTTGGAAGTACTAAAGTTAATAGAATCTCGGAAAAATCTGTTAACATAGCAAGAAAATCCCTTACTAAGTCGGCAAAACTGTCCTCTAACACAGATGGTTCAACAAAACCTGTTCACGTTATGAAAATAGATAACTTTGATAATTTTTCTAATGAGGCCTCGAAAGATGCTGGCTTATATTCGACATTTGCATCGGGTCGCAAATGCAATCGAAATATTTCTAAATCATTTACAAATGCTCTAACATTATATGAAAGCTTTAGCGAAAAAACAAAAACCACGAAAGTAGAGAAACCAAATATAACAGGAGTTCAAAGAACGGCCAGTTTAATGGAAAATTCTCTAAGATCACCTAAGGGGTTTGAAAATTCTGCTCGACTAGTTAACACAAACAACTTTGGTAATGTTTTCCAAACATCGTCGGTTGGTAATCTCCCTTCCACCGAATATGCTGCGGAAATGAATTCAAACAATGCTATGACCTCTCTTGAAAATAATGACAAAGTCACTGATTATATGTATGGAAATATAGCAGGTGAGACTTCAACATTAAAACCCCCATCACAGGTTTTCTTCAATACCAGTCCTCGTCCTTTTAGACGAATATATGAACAGCCTACACCAGCTTTCATCAATAGTCCTTCAATGCTTGATTCTTCACCTAAAGTGCCGATTAGCCCAAATATAGTCCCGCTAGGTTTTAGGCCACCGCAAACTGATTCGACCCTGTCACTGGGTAGTTTAACAACTCCTACGGAGTCTACTGCAACATTTAATAAGGTATATTCTAAATTTCCGTTTGACTTTAATGCACTTCCGGTGGCTTTACCAAAGCCAACCTCTATTACATGTCACACATTCATCAATGTTTCACCTAATCTTCCGATTGATTTTAAAATGTCTTCGGTTGATACCACCAAATCGAGTGATACTTTTTGTCCTACTCCCGATGATCCTAACAAAAGCAATACTAATATAAATAGTTTCCAATTACCAAGAACACAGCTGGGTGCAAAGGCAATCCATACAACACCTACACTTCCGGTTAAGGGTCGATCAACTGTTACTAGCGCAGATGAGGTTAACGCGTTAAATACTAACATTGGATGTCAGGTGGAGGGGCTTTCAAAACCATCTAATTTTCTAAAAACTACAAACTCATGTTCTTCAACTTCTTGTTCTTCTTCTTCTACTTCTTGTTCTTCCCGTATCACTACTTCTACTACTACCAACACCATCACCACCACTACCATGACTAAAGTACATGCAAGAGCAAAATGTATGCAACAAAGTGAAATACGTTCTGCAATTCCACCAAAAGTTATGCCGCGTCGTCTATTTGCCACCGCAACACCACCAAGCATTAAGACCTCCAACACCAGCAACAACATGACAGTGACGGCGACATCCACCATCAACTCCTCCCCATCTTCTATCTCCAATAGTTTTAAAGCTTCCTCTTACACTAATTCAACTACTACTACTTCTTCCGCCACACTCTGTGCTCCTCCTCTGCGTAGACGCATTCCTGGCAATACGCTGTATTATGTTTAAACGACGACCGATATCTTTTCTATATATACATATATATGTACTGTACATATGAACTTACCTACCACCTATACTCTATGTTTATATAATCTCTATAAATGTGTATGATTGTGTGCGTTCTTCCTTGATCTACTACTATATGTATGTATGTATACTTTGATTATATTTATTGGGGTAATATATTGGTATAATTAGATATTTGTTCTGTGGTTAAAGGGGTACGCTTAAAAGTATGCTTAGTTTTCTTGGTTTCAAATAGCTTAGTCTTGGTTATCGTTTTGCAGGTATTGCTACGATCACGTAATGGTGTAAGTGTCTCGCTTCCGATGCTACGTAAGATGTCTCTTTTGTCCTGTTGTTTTAGGTTTCCTGAAATATTCCTCATCAAAGTGCTGAATATTGGGTCTGTCTGTGACGATTCCCAAAATATTTCGGTTCTATGGAAGAACTTTCGTTCGAAAACACGCCATTAAAAAGCGAATGACTTTTGCAAATAAGAAAATCGTTTTATAGTGGTTAAAAAATTATCTCATCTCTAGCGATTATCGTTCTTGAAACGCTCATGGTTAAAATTACAACATCGTTCTTTTGTTTTCCAATTTTTTTCTTCAAAATTTGACGGAAAAATTTTATTCAACATATCAGGGTAGGCCAAAGTTTAAAACAATAAAAAATAGCCTTTTCCAAGTATTTTGGATTTATTAGTAAGAACAAACATTCCCAATTATTATGGAAAACAACTTCGTTTAAATGGCAGCCTCGGCTATCTTCGCAGGAGGGAATTTTTCACTGTAATTTTCCAAGACCTTGTTTCTGCCCTTTCAACGGTGGGTTGACCGAAATGTTGTTTCCATCCTCATTTTCGAAAAAAATTGGTTCAACGATGCCACCACTTCACTATCCGTACTAAATTGTTACTCGCGACATTAACGCGTGGGTTTCCGAGCTCCAGATGCGGCAATTTAGTTTGTTAACGTAGTCGCCGAAATGAAAATGTCCAATTGAAGCAAAAATCATAGTCTAACTGAAGCTGATCTAAGGCCCAAACTCATTTAGTTTTGCGTAGATAATATGCTGAATCTCAGATAAGATTTCGAGCGGGAAACAGCTGTCAGTGTTAACATAACCTATGAACTAAAAAGAAACTTGCCCTTTTTCCTCCTGTTACTCTAAGCGGTTCCGCTAAATTTCGTTGAAGTCCGCTTAACAAATTTTCCTTAATAACTTTTTTCTATAAATCCGAATATTTCAAACCAAACGAGTTTTGACGGATCCAACATATTTTTAGCAAAAAAAATAGTTTTTAAAAAATATTAGTTTTTTCGGTCTATTTGGTCAAATCGGGGTGATGAAAATAAAACTAATTTATTTATTTTCTGACTCGACATTTCGTTGGCATATTTCCAACTTCTTCAGGAGTGAAAAATAAAAAAATAGTTTTATTTTCATCATCATGAAAAAAACAAATATTTTAGATTAATGTCACTTTGTTAAAAACTTGTCTTCTATTTAAATATAGATGTAGAGTTCTCGAGTCGGTTTATCTCTGTCAATGTTTTAGAAAAAATATTAAAATTGTTCATAAAGCGAAATAAAAAAGATTTATATTTTATGATAACGATTTAAAATTATGGCCTAATCACGGTTTTTAGCGAATTTTTTCCAAAAAACACGTTAAAACTACTAAAAAATATTGGATAATCTTAATGCGGCAAGTTCTCTTAAATGTTAATGATCTCATCCACTCTGTTTTATTTTTTCGAAAATGTACTATCCAACCATTAGAGTGTCCTTTAAGAAGTTCTGCATTTCAATTGAGAAAAATAACTGTTATTTCCTTTTGGGAATATTTTCATTTTCAAAAAGAAATATTTTTGTGTCGTAAACAATCGGAAAATTTTTTGTCCGGGATACCTGGATTTGATAAAACTATTTTTCGTATCCTGAGAAATTTCAAACTCTAGTTTTAGCAGCGATGCTTAGATTAAAAATAAGCTTTATAACCTTTCCCTAAGTAGTTAAACCTGTATAATGGCAAAGCATAATTTGTGGAAAAAATCGTACCACTCACACTCTGAATAATATTATTTGTTGTTGTTTTGTTATAAGTACTGAAACTGGTTTTGGCACTTTAAACATTTTGTTTTTTCACCCTGCACCATGGAGATATGTTAAGGTTGTCCCTCAATTTGAAAGTCCAGTAGCAAAGCGGAGGCTTTGTATATGTCCGTCTCCATATTAAACGAAAACATAATTTAATTTGGAAAAGGGTATTATTAGACTAAGACTCAATACAATTTAGGCGAAAAATAGAAAGAAAGGCTAAGAATCATTTCCTTAAACAAACTACTTTTGTAGTGGCATGCCAGACTAAAGCTGATCTTTGGTTTATTATTTGTTTAACAAACCAAACCCATTCTAACCAATTTAATAGATAAAATATATGTGTGATGTTATTGGCCATAATCTGGTTTATCCAAAACTAAGCCTATAACCTACGCAAAACGTTCAGTTTCTTTGCTCATTAAAAAGGAATAATCATGTAGTTATGGAGTCAAATTAAGTCCTCCAAATTCATCGCTATGTCAAACAAAAAGAAGTGGAGAAACCATTGAAATAATTGACCAAAATTCTATACTTGATTCCTTTTAGTGGGTCGAATATGGTCAAATAATTAAAATATGTTTCATGTTATATATTGTTTTCAAGACGTTTCGTCGGATTTTATTTAAACGAATAAATACAATTAGTTTACATTTCATTTCAATAACTTCTGATCATTATTAACTGGACAACATGACACTATTATACAATAATATAAATAATAGAACAACATACGTAAAATATCTCATTTTTTTAATCTACGAACTTTACGAGTATTGTTAAGATTATGGCAAACCTGTGATATTTATTATTATTTTATGTTTTTGTTTTGTTTGCAGTTATTTCCATTATCCAGTTTTTAGTAACATAATTAATAAAAACTGAATTTTAACTAATTGTATTTATTCAAATAAATAAAATCTACTGTGGATGTCGAGAAAAAATATTGATAAAATGGATAAGTTTTATAGAAATTATTTAGAGTTCACTAAAACGAAAAAGGTTAGACAACAAATTGGTCGTTAACAAATTACACAAAAATTCCAAATTCTTCTCTATGCGTTTTGTTAAACATTCATTAAAGGTCCGGGTTCAGGAATCTTTTTCTTACGCTGCTGAAAACTTATGAAACAAATCATGGAAGTTTACAAAAAATGAATACCATTGCACCTTCGTAAGCCTTGTCTTATTTTTTTTTGTATCGAAGCCAATTTTTTAAATTTTTGTTGGCGACACAGTAAAAATCATATTTTTAAAACCTATGGTACAATAAAGTATAACATTCGAAGAATATTGTATAAAATTTTCATTGAAAAAAAAAACGCCAATGGCTGCAATTGTGGTGTCCCATATAATTCGGTGCTGTATCATCCGAGAGCAAAAAATCAACGTTTTTTCGCTAGGTAATCCCCATGTAACGCTGGAAGGCTTTTACAAAAATTCAATTTTTGGAGCACTTTGATGTGAAAAACGCGATTTTTGCACAAAAAACGCCTAATTTCTTATTGTAAAATAAATTATAGTAACGAATTTAATTAAAAGTCTCCAGTTCTAACTCTTTAAGTTATGTACAGAAAAAGTGTATAAAATTTAAAAGGATCTGAGGATCCCTAACAACTTTAAAAACGTGAGTTGTATGAAAAACTCTTAAAAGTTTTAAATAACACTGAGTCATGTGTGAGGCGCGGTTGCTAAACTGCTGTATCTTCGCTAACTAAAATTTTTACACAATATTATTCAAAGGTTCCTAATTTTAGGAATTCTAAAAAAAAAAAATTTAAAACTTTACTTCCTTCCAAAACCAATTAATACGTCATAGAAAGTGTATGTAATTGGGCAAGTCTCTACCCCCTGTTTAAGGTGGCCGACTATGTAACGTACTCAATGGTAAAGGGTAGCCGAACTTTGTCTAATTTTAATTTTCTTTGTATTCATTTCATATTCATTTGAAACATTTCTAGTGTTGATATCGCCACCATTGTATGTGTGTGTTAATTGTGTTTGTCCTCTTTTTTAAGTAAATGGAGTCCACCACCTCCAACGTAGTCAAATTCTCAAAAATTGAATATATTTTGTATACCATTTTCGTTTCTTTTTATCCTTGATTTTCTTTTTCTTTAATTCCAGATGTTATCTAAACATCCATATCCCCACTTCAACAAAAATAGTTCAATATCAAATAGATGCTATTGTGCCTAAAACTAATCGAAACCATATTACCATTTATCAAATGTAATCGATCAATCTAAAAAAAAATCAAACCAACTCAAATGCCAAACACAGTTTTTCCCCCATACAAAATCCATAAAAAGCCAAACAAACGCCACCAAAAACCGTAGTTTACCAATCAAAATCGCAGTTTATATGGCCACTTTACAGTGGTACGCCATCGAAATATTTGCTCAATTTGTGTTTTTTTTTCAATCTTGTTTCGTTATCGCTATTATTTTTAACCTCTTATTTATTTACGAAAGCCAATAACAAATGAATAACGTTTTTGTTGGTATTACTAATAATTCAAAAAAAAAACAAAATTTGATGTAACTCCTTTTGTAAACACCAAACAAAAAGTTTTAATATAATTCATATTTAAGGTAACTAACATTTAATTTAATCTATTTTTTTCTGTTTGCTAATTGTTGTGTATGTGTGTGTACGTTTTTTAAGTTATTAAAGTTTTTTAAATTATTTTGAACAACGAGAGAGAAAAAGATTTTTAAAGTTAAATGCAGCATATCTTGTGCTTTGAAAAAAAATATTCTATTCTATTGTAACGTTATCAAGAAATATTTGAATTTCTTTGATTTTTCCCGTGAAAAGTCTCATGAAGTTTAATAACATTTCTACTTGATCAACAGCAGGAATCTTCCCGAAAATGAGTAACTGTTCGCCTTAAATATCGAGCTCCTGTATCCAGTTCTGTTTTATAACAAGCACCATTATTTTTTCCAAACTAAAATCAGACAAAAAAGGGATCGCGATTCGAACTAGGTATGACTTGTACATTTATACAAAATGTTTTTGTCTTCTTGGGTTTCTTTTTGCTACTTTAAAGTAGAACTATACGACATTTCTCGTGTTAAGAATAATAACTTAATTTCCATTAGATCGGTTTAGATCATGCTTTTATGGTTTTTTTTTTATTAGAACGGTTTAAATCATGCTGCTAGGGTTTTATTGGTTTAGCCTCGATAAATTAGACCGAATAGCAAAACCGCATTTGATAACAATTAACAATTTTGAGCATGTCTGTAGAAAAAGCACTCCAGTACTCCATCCTGTTAAAAAAAATATTTTATTGTAACCATAAGAGTACTTTGCCTGGATAGACGCTTATATTCGATAGATTTCCAGACTAAGTACTAAAATGGCTAAAAAAAAAGTAGTTAACTACTTTTCTAATCTTATTTTTAAATGTCGAGTACTTTTTTTCCTTTTAACACGAACGAAACTGTGATTTTTTGTTAACAAACGACTTGACTTTTGCGGTTTTGCTATCCAGTCTTATTAAACGAGGCCTATCAAAAACATTACTATTGTAACCAATCTCTTCCAATATATTCAACTCACTGAAACTTTCAATGTGCCAACTTATCAAAAATTGTCACTTTTAGTCCACCCGCGATATAAAAAATTCAAGCAGCTTTCACATCGAAAATACAGCATACTAGAAAAATTCAAAGTCAAGGGACCAGAAACAAAGTTCAAAGTAACGAGAGTTTCAAAATAATAAGAGCTAGGAGGGAAAATTTAAATAAACAAGAATTTAATTAAATCGAGATTATTTCTATTTAAATCTTTTTAGTGAATTTTAGAAAAAATCTGTAATTTTCTCTTAAGTGAGCGTCTGTAGTTTTCCAATCACTTTTTGATTAAAATGAGAGCTTAGAAAAATCGACTGTTGTGTTCGATCAGAGGGCGTTGGACATTAAGAGATTTCCTTGCCTGATTCAAAGTGACTAAAAATCCTGGTTGTTCTGCTTTGTATTCTTTCTCGTTTCGCCCAAATCCAATAGTCCAACCTGGGTTAGGGCAGCATAGACCCAAGGATAACAAACGTGAGAATCAACGACTTTAAAATTTCGACTTCAAATTGTAGAGAGTAGAAAAGCACGGCTTTAAACTATAGAATGTTAGCAAGTAAAATATCATTCCTTAAATGTAAAATTATCAAGGGGACTAAATCACATTGATATTTTCTAATTTATCGAGTATTTTTTTTAAGGGATCGGGAAAGACAAATTTAATCTATCGAGAGTCGACTGTGGTATATTTTCAAACACAGACTAAATAGTAGAGCATTTAAGACAGTGAGAATGGACAAGTTACATATGACAAAGTATGAGTAAAACTCTCCAATGTGTACTTTAGAAGTTTGAGAAATTGGGTTAAGTTTAATAATCGGCAGACCTATTGCAGCTTGCTGAGCAATTGGCTTAGCGTCTTTGGGACTCACAATTAATGGAATTGTCATTTAGACACTAGATGAATTGAGCACACTTTTGTTTTCCACCCAGATGAGGTTTCCCATTCAATATGGACGGGATCGAAACTCAGGCACCTAAGCTATCCTCTAGTTACTAACACATTGCTATGCATGTACCACCTGATACCAAATTGTGTGGTCCAATAAAAAAGGTTAACCTAGACTTTATGAAATTTATAAACCGGCATTAATTTCTTTACAATCGCGTTTAGTTTTGAACCGCTTTTAAGTTGGTGTAATCGATTTTAATTCTTAATCAAGAATTTCTTTAAATGTTTCCGAAAACAGTTTTTTATTTAGGAGCTTGAAATCTATAAAAAAAAACACGTATACATCAAAGGAAATTTTTTTCCAGTGATTTTTTTTTAAAGAATGTACTTATATTTAAAGTACCATTGGTTTATTCTGTATTAAATCTAAAATATATAATTTCAACACAAATTGTATTGAAACTTTAAAATCTTTTTCTCTTTTAAAATCTATCACCATCATAATATTTACATTTTTAGTTTGCTTTTCTCTTTTTTATTTATTCTTTACATTCGAATGCACCTTCTGCCAAATGTATTATTCCTTAACAAAAGATTAACTTAATTTGTTGTAGAAGACATTTTCATTTCTATAACCATTAACAATCAGTAGTAAACGAGATTAATTGTATGTAAATATGTATACGATAACTTTTCAATATTATATGAATGTGGTCTTTAATGTTCTTTCTTTTTATTCCTCCAATTTGGGAAAACTTTTTTAGGTTCAGCGCCACTTGGTTTCTACACGCCTATAAAAGCACCCATTGATAGACTCTTCCAATTAGGTGTAACACGAGCACCTTCAGCGTGCACGGAACCGTCCACGAATGGTGGGGGTGGAGGAAATCTTTTTAATGGCATGGGCGGCGGCGGCAGTATTGTAGGCATCACTAGTGGCCTGATAGGAGACAACGATGAGGATGGCGAACAAGAACCAGAAAGTCTGCAGTATATAAAACCGGCAGATGATGATCTCAATATTGCCTACAGCGAGGGTACACAAAAAACAGATTTGTTATATTAAGAGCGATCAATGAAATGAAAAATCGTTAATGGTATTCCGTTTTGAAGCGCAGGCGCGCTATTTTTAAGTCTAGGTATCCTCGGCTGTAAGGCTTTACATGTTTTATATAAGAGTTAAACTTTTTGGTTTAGAAAGACAGACAGTCACTCCCCGTTAAGTGTGTAATTCGTATGCGAACATATTCAAAAAATTGTATTAGTTCATGAGGATCTTTCCTATTCTCAAAAAATGTTATTTAATTTTTATTTAAATATCTCTATATTATTATTACTTTTTGTTTAATCAAGAAATTTGTGTGATTTTCTCTTTGTAAACGCAACGTTTGTGAACAAACCCTGATGAAATGTAAGAAATGCAAGCGGGGCTCAAGCATGAATCCCCCCTTTGCCCTAACTTTATATTTTTGAGTTAAGAGATATGTATGTGTATCATCTTCAAGCAGTTATACTATATATATATGAAAGAAACAAAAAAAAGAAACAACATTATCCATAATAAATTTAGAGCTTAATTTAAATAATTTTTGTATACTTATATGCATAAACATACATAGAGAATTTTCTATTGTGTAGTTTAAAAAAGAAACCATTTTTAAAATATGGATTTTCATACTTAAGAAATTCATTAATTTTATTCAGAACAACTACAATTACTGCTATCCCCATCATGCGATTATTATATATTTTTTGTCGTACCCTAAGTTTATACCTTAAGTCTTATTTATTAATATTTCAAATAAAAAACAAAATATAAGTAAAAACAAACAAAGTTATAATTACTATTAAATATTGATAAAAGCAAAACAATTAAATAATCCAAACGGAATTAAAGAAACATAAATAAACATAAACATACATTCTAAACAAAATGCATTTATTTAAAGAAACAAACAAAAATATAAAACTTTTTAAATGTAAAACATTGTAATAATTTTCCATATATTTTTTATGGACCTTTCTAGAATTGCAGTAGACGCAATACCGGCTATAAATTCACCCCGTAAGCTGACGTGACAAGTAGAAGTTTAAATCCATTAAAATTGTTTTGAAATAGTTTGAAAATCCTTTTTACAACCAACAAAATGCATTACGGTTGTACCTTGTTCGCTAACTTATGGATGACTTCGATTTGATTTTGTAGATTTCAGAAATGGATTACATTTCTTTTAGCAGGGTTTCAATTTAGTTTATCTCTAACTGTAACTTAAACATTCGGTTTTTGTAAGAATTCATGTTGAATAGAGTGCCTTTAAAAAGTGTTCCTTTTCACTTTTTAAGGCTTATATGTTTAAAAGCGATTCTTAAAATATTTCAGTCTTGGCTGTTCGCATTCGTGAGCAGGACGAATATTAAAACACCTCTGAAAATGGTATTATCCTTTAATTACATTCTCGATTTTATATTTTAGGTTAGATAAATGAACAAATATAATAGGACGGTTACAGTAGCCAACTCTGCTTTAAAATTTTGTTGAAAATTGATTTTACGCTCGAAATGTTAAGTTTCGTGCGTATTTTTTGTGTGTTTCAGACTATTTTTATTTTATTTGTCTTTAGAGAAGATTGATATATTGAGTAATATAATAAATAAATAAACTTAATTTGATGTATGTTTATTTGACCTGTTATTCATAAAATCTTTTTTATAATTTTTCCTTCGAGCTTATAGTCAGTTTTCTATTTAATTATTATTGAATTATAACATAATTAAATAAACTTAATTTCGTATTCGTTTATTCAACCAGTTCTTATAAAATCTATATTATTTTCCTTCAAGTTTGGTGTTTTTTAATACGTTTTTATTTATTTATAAACACTTTTTTTTAAATTATTTTCCTTCAAGCTTAAAGTAAGTCCCTATCACACTAGGCTACTTTACTTGCCGAGGCTCTCAGTTTGTAGGAGAGTTAAGTAAGAGCAATGGATTCTCCTTTCTCGGCAAGTAAAGTTGCCTGGTGTAAATGGGGACACAGTTGTTTTTATTTCATTATTTATTTATATTTAAGAATCTTCAAGAATTTGATATTCATATATCTCGAAGATGCGAAATAAATAATGAAATAAGAACAACTTTGTCCTTATTTACACTATGCAACATTACTTATACTTGCCGAGAAAGGAGAATCTATTGCCCTTACTTCTCTCTCCGACGATTTGAGAGCTGCGGTAAGTAAAATTGCCTAGTGCGAATGGGGACTTACCTCAAGCTTCAAGGAAAAAAATTTAAAAAAAAGAGTTTATAAATAAACACGTATTAAAAAACGCCAGGACCTTGAGCTCGACTTAAAATTATTTCTAAAATTGGCACAAGAAATATGTCCAATAAAAAAAGTATTTCTACATTTATTTTTTGTATTTATCATTTTATTATTGATTAACGATGAAAAGTACTTTTTTAAAAAAGAACTTCTGTAATTTATAACATTAAGAAAAGCCCAATCTTAATTTTCAGGGCTGTGAAAACGATAAGAAAAAATGCTTTGATGTCATGAAACCAATGAAACCAACATTGGTTTGCAAACACGAAAATTAGCAAACTCGATATGGTTTCTATGATAGCCCTGATTAAGATGTAACGAAATTTTGAATTTTAACAGTTCTCGATAAAAAGATCTAATGACTGCGCTCTATGATTTATTAATATTGGCCTTGTTCTAATGGCAACTCGCTAAGGAGGTCGCTAACGCGATAACTTCACACAATTGTACAAAAATATAAAAATGATTTTGTTTACAGAAAACAATAGACAATTACGGTTAAAATTCGTTTGTTTTAAATAATTAAAATTTTTGAGACGAATGTTTGTTATTTAAGAACAACCTTTAGCGAGTTTGAGCGAGCTCGGTTATTACTCGCTTATAGTATTTCCTGAATAACTTTTTTTTACAAGTTATACATTATAAAGACAAGCAGTTCTTGTTTACTAAGTTATTAAAAAAAAATCTCGTACAACTCTGAAGTTATCGCCTTAGCGACCACTTACTCGCTTAATAAGTGAGTGTCAATAGAACACGCTTATTGGCATCGGATGATAATTTTTGCTTTAAGATGAGTACCCATGTGTCCATCCTGACTATTGTTTGCCCGTCCTGACTATTGTTTGAACCGAAACGACCAGCAACTATTGCCAATTGTTTTAAAATTTGGTCAGAATCAAATAAGTAACTGAAATTATTATAGAGTATTGTACAAAAGGGCATGACTCCAACCATTCAGCTTTGAACTTAAAAAATACCACATCCCATAAACTTTTACTGGAATAACTGTGGTAGCACAGAAGTTTTTTTTATATAGAGAAGGCCCATTCAAAAGCTTTGATATTATGCCACAAGATTTGAGGGAAAATGCTGTTATCTTGTTATAGCAAACCAAGTGCTCCTTTGAGCTTTTGCCTTTATATGCCACGTCAACACTACATTGTCTGACACGCCAATACGCTCATCATGACTTAAGTTCCACTGTTATGGCGCCGAATTTTGTTTACGACAGTTTTATTTCAAAACAATTGTAAATTTTGAGAATTTATCAGCGTTGAGCATTCAACCATTTTTTCTACTTGTCTTTTCCTAATCGATCTTTAAGTCCAAATATATGCTAATTGTTTAAAAAAATTATTTGTTTTATTTCACTGGATAAGGCCGACGAAAATTGTAAAAAAAAAACTTTCAAATAAACCATCAAAAACGTTTATGACACACCAAAGAGTTATTGTAACGCATAATTATGGGTGGTTTGTGTCTGCAATAGGATAACCAAAGACAACAACCAATCTTCATGAAAATTCCACATTGACAATTCACGATGGTTTGTCATTTTCTGAAATGACAAATTATTGTGAATGCACGTAAAATACGGAGGCCTTAACCAGCACAGACCGCAACCATTTTTCTTTTATGAACCAAATACAACAACCACTCGATCTAAAATGTAAGTGTCCATTCACAATAGCGTTTAATTTTGTGAACGCGATTGATTCGTGTCTGTGGTGCAATGTGATCATGCATTCACAATAATCAACTGTTATAATTTAAATACCTTCCTTGAGAAAACAACTCGAACATGCTTGACAGAAAAATTTATTGATGCTTAAAAAAAAACTTATTACCAAATGTGTTTCTTTTTATTACAACGTATGTGGGAAAAATATAGGGTCACTAATAATTTACCCATAATTTTCAAAATTTCGCAAAAATCTACAATGTTGTTTTAAATAATTTAGCTTGAAATGATAGTCTTAAAATTTTAATCGGACAGCGCGTTACAATTTAAGACAATATGGTATATGTTTAAAATGAGGAATGTCAACCGCATATGATTGACAATTTCAAAACATCACAGCTGTACAAGCACCCCAGAGAAAAAAAGATTATTGAATTTAGCTACCGGCCTGCGCTTCTGGTCGTCATTGCGCCAATGTATGTTGAACCGGACTCTCTAGAATTATAGGGGAAAGTTGGTTACAATCAAAACACTTTACTTACGACATTATCGACAATATATGTCTTGAATATATTGTATATCGCTAGGTCGAGTGCTCCTTTCTTTCTCCTTTCCAACTCCTTAATTATTTGTCGGCCCGTAGGTACTTTGACAGTCCAGTAGAAGTTTGAGCTGTAAACGCGCCGCCTTCTACAAATGTAGCATCAAAGAAGATTTAAATATATAACAAATTTATTAAACTTTAAGCTTCGTATGTTAACTTTTATCACACATCCTTTGCTCATATCCGGATGATCGAAAATCCAGCTTCAAATTGATCTATCCCGAAACGTCTGGAGCACTCGTCATGTCCTTCGCTTAGATTTTAATCATTCTTGATGTTTAGTTAGATAAAAATCACACCTGTTGGTTGGCATATCGCAAAGCTGAGAACATATCACTCGATGACCTTGGAGGCATCCTTAAGAGAATTTTGGTTTTGTCTTGATTACAACAGCCGAATGTTGTATATCCATGAACTACAGAAAAATAGTATACAAATAAAATTAAATAATTAAACAAAGTATAAAAATAAATTAGTTGTTTGTTTGCCAGATTTTTTTTGAGGTAAATGGAGAAAATTTATGTTGAGAACATGTTGGCATGTATTTGAGCTTAATAGGTTTACACAAACATATTATATGTTTGGGTCTACATTTTAGCATACTGAAAATGATATGTTTGTGGATTAACAAATATTCGCAATTAAACTTTTTTTTTCATTTGAATTCAACCTTTTATTTCTGACATCTAATTTCTACTCAGTTGGTTAGACTAAAACTTAGTTGGTAATTATATCTAGTTAGTATACAGATCTACGATCTAGATCTAGACCTACGAAAGTTTGTAATTAACGCTGCAGCCATCTCTCTTATAATTCTACATACGTACATTTAGTTTTAATTTTTTCCCGTGAAAATATTACAAAACCGGGATATTCGCAACTAAACAAAAAGGAGCCCTTGTAAAAAATGGACATCGGTGAGTATTAGAGAGAGTCAATCCCACGACAGCCGATTCTATACACCGGATTAACCCGAAGCAGTAATTCTTCATCCAAGGGCTGTCACCCTACAACAACAACAAAAAGAGAGAATTTGTTTGTGGAATTTGCATTATTCTGTGTATGTTTGTCTTTATGCTCAAAAATTCAAATCAAGTGTGGAACTTTTTTGTTCATTCGAAAGGATATTTCATGCTATTTCTTTCTTTAATATATATCGAGCATTTCGACCGGTATGGCGTAAATGACACGAGAAATGTTGGCTTAGAAAACCTAAATCGTAGCTGGTTTTTCTGCATAGACTTCTGACTTAACGTACCTCAAGGAAAAAAATTTTAAAAATGTCAAACTTTCCTATGGAAATGTCAGGCGGCTCCAGGTAACACTTGGTGTTGCCTAGGCCAGAAATATATATATTAACCCTCGTATTTCTAGAGGGGTTTATTGCAACAGTATTTTGCTCTACACAAGGCAAGGCAATCTAATATATACCTCCATTCCTGTTATGAATAAAAGGCGAATTTATTGCATAACCTTTTTTGATTTTGACTACCGTTTTCCTTTATTATCTAAAAAACTTTACCTAAAAAAATATTTTGTTTCTTTTATCATTGAATTAATGAAAATCTTCCCTACATTGGCTAAAGAACAAATTTATCAAAATTAAGTTGCTTTTTATAAATAAATCAAAGAAATTTTGAAAAAAAAAGTTCTGAAGTTTACCAATGAAGAATTTAAAATGATGAGTTTAAACTCAAAACATAGTTCTTTGGAAATTTCTTTTAATTCGGGATAACATCCAAATCTTTTTTCCATATTAAACATAAGAGTTTAAAGGAGTTGTAAATATGCAAGGGTTCTTGAAGGGCTAATCAAAGTAGGAACACGTAATTCGTATAAACTGATACATACATATTTATGATAACAACTCCGATCTAAAGACTTATAGATCATGGCCCAAGTGATCACGATTAATTTATGGCAAAGCTGAGACTTACGAATTTTCATAAGCTGACTTTTGTAGACAATTTTATAGGAATTGTAAAAAAAATTAAATTAATTTTTAAATATATTCATATTTGTGTTTTCTGCTATAAATCTTAAAATACTCGTATTCTCATAATTTTACAAATAAAAGACGTAAAAATTAAAGTTAATTTTCTACAACTACTTAAATATTCATATATAAACAATTAAATTTATATGTAAGAATAAATAAAAAAAATATAAATAAAGGCAGAAGATTATGTAAAACTTTTTAAAAATTGTTTTAGTCCAAAGAAAATTTTCGGAAAACCTAAAATTGGTTGACAGTACCTAGGCATTTTAAAGTGAAGTTCAAAATTGTGTATATTCTATTTGGTAGTTTTCTGTCTGGTTCAGATCTTAGCAATTTTACCCTAGTACCATCCGACCACCAATTCGAAAATTATCACACCGCTGTCATTTCGCCCCCTTGCATTATCGGGCATGGTCGTAGATGGACATGGTTTCATGCAATGAGTTGGTGAAATTTGTCCAGTCGTGAATAAATCACCCTGTATAAGAGATTCCCGAAAAGAATTATTTTGTGGACATTGAGCAGTAGGTTTCGGTCGTTCATAGATTACTGATTTGTTAAAGTTAACCCTTGTTCTTAAATGGGATGTTAGGGGAATAAATTAATTATAATATAATTTACTTCTCACAAATCATGTTAATAGAATATCAAATTAAATAAAAATAACCTATTTACCTTCGTAATTATATGTTCCACCTTTAAAGCCTTAAACTTATTTGTAGTATCACAGGATTGCCTTTGAAATTGAACTTAATATAATTATTATAATAAAAAGGAGAAAAAAATCTATTCCTTTGCAGAAGACTTACAAATCACATTTTCTAATTCCCGAATATCCTACTTAAAAGTTCAATATTTAACACCTAAAGGTTCGGTTACTTGTTGAATATCAATAAATGGAATATGAAATGAATAGCGATCCGCAAAATAAGTGTCGAAGGAAGTTTTTATATGTTCATTGAAAATTGCAGCGATTGACTCAGAATCAATAGAGACTTGTCCGTCTATCTATTCTTGTACTCAAAGTATAAGAATAAACCAATTTCAATAAAACTGCTTTTTAAAAAATTTCGGCAATGAGCAAACTCTTTTGAAAATGGCCCAAGTCGGTTTGTGTTTACCTTCCACATGGAAGTTTACCTTCGGCCTTAATACTAAAGCGGAAAAACGGCTCGGATCGGCCCATGTCTCATATGCATCTTTCGATTTGGCCTGAGTTTGACTGAAACAATTTGTTTAATCAAATGAAAACAAAATTACATGTAACCTATACCGGTAGCTAAAGATCCATAGTTAGACCAATACTCACGAAGGGCTTCATAGCTTGGTGGGACAAGAGATTGTTTAAAGAATTGCTGTCCTATTTTTGATGGAGCAATTAAAAGCACGCCCCATTGTGGAATTAGCACGCGGGGTGACGACAATAGAAGTATTGAGTCTTAGAGACGCCGGTCTCTGTTCGCAGTCACTAGCAGGTCACTCTAGGTTTTTTAGAGTGATAGGTAATTTTTGCAGAGCAATCTCTTCACCTGAGGGGTCCCTATTGCCAGTGCTTGACTTTACAAAAATGCGAACAGTTATTTTTCCTGACAGCGATGAGGGATAAAGGGGTACCACTCCAAGGAATCTCAGTCTACACCGATGGGTAAAAGATGAAAGTAGCGACTAAAGCTGGATTTTCAAGCACGCGAGTCATATTGACTGAATGATATTTTTTGTGTTTTCCAGGTCGAGATACTAGCTTTAGACAAAGCAGCAACATTTCTTTAACTGATTAATTTGCCGAATAACAAATATATAAAGGGCGAGCCATTAAAAACATCAATTTGAATCAGCTTTAAGAAAATATTCTAATCATTTTTTCAAATTTCTGTTTCTATTGGAAAGTTTGAACTTTGTCATTTAATAATGGAACACAATATCATTCATATGGCTGTTACAATTGGCTCGGCAGTACCTCTTCCGATAAACAGAATTTTTTAGTACATTTTCGATTGTTTCGGGTCGAATTTCCTCAATGACAACTTTGATTTCATGTTTCAACACTTCAATTGTCTCTGGATGATTTGCGTAACAATGGCACCCACTGAAAATAATCCAAACCGCTTAAATCACAGCTCCGAGGCGGGCAATTTAAATCACAATTTCGGCTGATTATTCGATTTTCAAAAAAAGTGCGTAAAATATTGATGGTTTCGTTGTCTGTGTTGTTGTTGTAGCAGCAACTGTGTACCGGGGTGACAGCCCTTGGCCGGAGAATGGCTCTTCGGGTCAATCCGGTCCACAGAACCGGCTGTCGTGGGATGTGCCATATGTGGCCCGTCTTGTTGATACCATATGTCGTCCATGTCATTGTCTTGAATTTTTGGAAATAAAAATTCCTTGAGCATGGCGAGGTACGCTCACCATTGACGGTATAATGGCAAAATGATGCCGCCAGCCCAAAATCCACACCAAACAGTGACTCATTGTGGATGCATTGACTCCTCAATAGTCTCTGAACCACATACGCGGCAATTTTGCTTCTTGACATAGTCATCGAGATAAAAATGAGCTTCATCTGAAAACACGATTTTTCGGTAAAATTCTTCATCTCCTACCAAACAATCTTCAGCTTATTGGGCGAAGCGAAAACGCATCGGATGTTGTTCCATTAATAAATGAAAAAGTTGAACCTTTCCAATAAAACCAAAATTTTGGAAACAATTATTAGTACTTTTTTTACAGTCGATTTAAACTTAAAATGGCCCGCCTTATAAACTTCTATGTGGATAGTCAGGCAGCTTTGAAGGCTGTACAGTCACCTCTGGTAAAATCCAAACTGGTTAAGAGTTGCAAAATGTCACTAAGCACCTTTACAAACCGGACGAGATGACAGATGAACTGATACAAATTGGCTCGTCCATTGATGCTGCAGATGCTGACTACTTTGCAAAGGCCCCTATCTCTGTCCTCAACAGGCTGTTAGAAACAATGATCTATACCGATGTTAACCTAGCATGGTCTAGGACCGACAAGGCTCTGTAGCCTAAACTAGACAAGAATAGAACCAAACACCTGCTTGAAAATAACAGAAGTGATGCCAGAGTGCTCGTGGGTCTCCTGACGAGTCATTGTAGTGCTAGAGATAACTTGAAATTTTCTGGTGGGGGTGGTCGAATACTGCCGGCTGTATTCGGATGAAGAAGAGTCAGCGGAGCACCTTTTGTTTAGATGCCCGTCACTGCAAAAAAGACGGCTTAGTTACCTGGGGAAGTACTTTTAAACAAACGGTTTGTCGTGGCTCAAGGGCAGCTTCCTGCAGCACTTAAAGCATCATTATTTGTCTTAGACAATAGAGATTTTCATTGCACCCTCTATGGGTCACCGAGTGAGTATTCTTCGGAACAAGGTAAGGCAGCGGTACATGTCCCTCAATCTCTCGAACTAAATGATCGATGTCAAGCTCGACAGCCTGTTCTATGGACCGGATTGGCCCGAAAAACAATTCTTCGGCCAAGGGCTGTCATACCGGCACATAGTTGGCGATACAACAACAACTATGGCACTAAGTAGCGTCGGGAATATTAGCACATATGCTAATTACAAACATTTTTGTATAATATATTCTGTAACGTTATATTTTGAATTTACTTTACACATACATAAACTAAAGCTAAGACTTTTGTCAATAATAATAATGATGATATTATTAGTCTTCATTGTAAGAAACTGGCTGAGGGTTTATTAAGTCCACCATGCTTTTGTATTGCCACTCGTGGCATGTAGTGGATCGTCGTTTTCCTCATGTTTAACGTTAATTGTATCTTCAACTTCCTCCAAATGGTCCTCTTGCATATCAGCAGGAAGATCCTCCTGGTTGTTTGCTTCGATGGGTCGACTAGCAGCCGGCGGCTGCGGTTTCGTTCGTTCTGTATGCTCCACATACTTGTGAAGAATCTTGAGCATTTCAATTTTGGCTCTTAGTTTTGTGCTATCGCTCAATTTCCGAAATGTAGGCACCAGCGACAGGCAGAATGAGATATCGCCATCGCGTATTTTGAAAGAAGGCACCGAAGAACCACCTGTTCCGGACGTAGTGGTGCTGGAAGCCGGATGAACGTTAGACGTTTTCTTCAGCACATCAAAATTTTTTATGACTTCTTTATGCACTTTATTTAGTTTCGGTGTTGTGGTAGGAGTTTTTTGTAGAGCTACTTTGGGTGTGGGTTTGAGTGAACGTCGAGGGTTTCTTCGTGGTTCTGGTGATTCCGGCCGCTCTTCTTCATTTGTATCGGTTGACTTGAGCAATTCTTCCATAACTTCATCGGTGTCGTTTTCCTCCATGTAATCCATGCTATTTTCGTCATCTAACGAGTCGTTGTACTTGAGTTTGAGCTTGTTCAATGGCGGCAACTTGAAACCCACATATGGCCTCA
The DNA here is from genome assembly GCA_963513945.1 of Hydrotaea diabolus. Taxonomy (NCBI): domain Eukaryota; kingdom Metazoa; phylum Arthropoda; class Insecta; order Diptera; family Muscidae; genus Hydrotaea; species Hydrotaea diabolus. The sequence continues at coordinate 2,663,506 of OY740718.1, read as the reverse complement.
TAAATTCCATTTCGTCGAAGTATACATATTTGCGCTTTTTATGTGACTCTCCGGAATTTACCAATTTAATTTCACGATAGAAATGATCACGCAAATGTTTCCACTTGGCCTGAATTTCGTCGACTGAAATTGGGAAACGCAAAAATAAATAGGCATTGCGTCCTAACTTGACAATATGCATTGCACTTACCTCTGGCGTCCTTTTCCACGTCTGTATAAGTCTGCCAATCTTCTTGAGGCGTCAGCTTTTCACCTACTTCGAGCCACAATTGATGTTTATGTTCTCGACGCGGATGTAGGAGCATATCTTTATTGTACAATCCTTCCCGGCATTTGACTTCCTTGATTAAATCTTTGGGGTGAAAACCGCTCATATCTTTTTTGACTACTTTGTTAACACTGTTCGGTAATTTTAGTTAGTTTTTGGAAAATAGCGTCTATAAAAACGCCTCGATGGCGATGGAAAATAACACAATTTGTGTTGCAGCGTTGCCGTTTTTGCCTCGATACGAATTCCCAAGAATTGTTCTGTTTTTCCCAAAAAATCTCCAAAACTTAGATATGGCATCATCAAAACAACGATTTGCCGCTTCGACATTTTATTTAATATTCTTGATATCCAACAACAAAATAAATAATTAAAAAAATAAACAGTGACACGGGGCCAACTATGAGATACCCTACACCAAGCTGTAATTCAGAAGATTAGCGCTTGTCTTAAGTTTGAACAAGGTCAGACATAAATTAAGGCTTTAAAAGCGGAAGGGGCATATTTTGTTGAGGCTTTATAAAACACCACAGGGACCAATTTTACCAGGAATAGTTATTGGTCGCACGTAACGCTTTATGCTTTATATGAGCTAGACCAAATTTAAAATGTTTCATGTATAGCGGCAGGAAGGTGGTCAAGCTTCGGTACAAATAGATAAGTCGCTCATAACGAACAATGTTAAATTTGAGCGGAATGGGATTTCTTGTGTGATTTTATGTGGGGCTAAAAGTGGTCGGATGAAATATGTGATTTCTAGGGCTGAAGGTTTTTAATTCGAGAAAAATCCTTGGAATGAATTAAAGTATGGAGCGATTTGGACAAATTTTAATAGTTTTTCCTTAACCTGAACAAAATACCAAATGTACTAGAAATCATTACATAACTGCACACTGTACTTCGATTACAACTATAAATGGACAGACGGACATCAGTTAACGAAATCCGAGTGCTTTCCTTTGAGGAATTGACAATCATGACAGTTGACAAAATATCGTGATATTCAGAGACAACCTTTAGTAATGAAATGTCAATGTAGGTGAAAATTCCAAATAATTTGCGAAACAGGCATTGACAAAATTTACAATATATTATAGCTGAGTTGCACAATGGAGTTAAATGTCTCAAATCATTGTAGACAATTCGAAAACATGTTGGAAGGACAGTCCCAAAATTTTCTTAAATATAAATTACCTATCCTCAAATCGAACTATGTATCCCCATTCTCAAATTGGGAATAAATTCCCTAATCTGACAACACTGAACACAAAACTTAAGTGACAAGCTTGGCAGCACTACAAGATGTTGGCGAGTATTTAGTGTTGCCAGATTGAAGTCAGGGTAGATTTTGTTTTAAAGTTTGATGTCGTCATGAAATTAACGGCGTCATAATTTTATTAATCGCATGAGACTAGACCTTTCCTTTTAATTAATGTACGTTTTTCATGCTTTAGGCTATTATTGAGTCCGACATTTTCTGTGAAAATGTGACAAACTCTATATAAAAAATATTTTGTAAACTTGGAGGGAAAACGGGTTTGTATCAATAAATGAAATAGAGCACGCAATTACTTTACATTTTACTTCACTGTGAAATAATGTACATGTCTATTATTTCACTGGAAAAAAGCGAATCAATAGAGAATAGAGCACGTGATTGCAAGTTTTATTACTTAACTGTGAAATAACGAATTAAAACCGTGTCTAGGAGGCATTTTAAGACGATTTATGTTTTTCTCGTAAACAAACTAAGTGCCATACTTTTAAATGTATGTTCTTACTATTTTAGGGTTTGCATCAAAAAATAATGGATGATCTTAATCGATATATCGTTAGCTTAATATAAAAAGGACCTAACTCAAAAAAAAAAATAGTTTTGCAGAAAAAAAATTCATTAATATGTAATAATAAGGGCACAAAATCTTTCATCAGGACCGAACGGCTAACGCATGGAGAAGTTGTTGCATGGCTTAGAGCAAGTAGATGATAATGTTCGATTGCCAAGCTTAAAAATAAAATTAACTTTACAAGTAACAGTTTATGTATAGGCCAATGTTGGCCAGTTTAGGCCCTGGTATCTATTTGATTTTGACGCTGTAGTGTTCCCCAGAAAAAAAATTGTAGATGGAGAAAAGTTCCATTGAATAGCTCTGAAATTAAGATGCATACTGTTTCGTCTTAAAATGTACCGACTATGATACTATCAAACACAATTCATTACGAATTCAACCCTGCTGAACTTAAATTCTACTTCGTTTTAAAAAATATTCGAAGCGGCTAAATTTAGTTGTCCACTTCTATGTTTGTACATGTATTTTAAAAGTTGCTCTCAAAAGAGCGATTTTTGAACAAGGCTTTTTGAATTTAACGGAACTTTTGAGCCGATTTTAGTCATTAAAGTCGAACTTCTTGTTCTGCCAGACTATGGCTATATCAGATTATTCAAATTGACATCGCGAGTACTATTCTAATAAAACAAGACCAAACTATGGTAAAAGTGGCTCAATTTGACATTGTTTTGATATAGAATTCATCAACACACACATACAAAATTGAAATTTATTGATAATAATTCTAAAACCGCTCTTTTAACAATGCATGCATGGGGTTGTAGTATGTTGGCGCATCTGACTTCATTTAGCTTCTTCCTTGTTTTGTTTTTTTTTAACGTTTTAATACAATTTGAATAATAATGTTTTTCCGATTTGTTTTCAACGAACGGATAACTGTCCGAGAAGGCACATCCAAATAACGTAGGGACCACGTACACACCTTGCCTGAAGGAGTAGGCTACAGACATTTTCTTCGGCCAATGCACGAAAATTAAAACTACATATTAAACTACGAAGCTTCATCATAAAACAATTAATTCAAAGACTCAATTTCTTCAAGAGAATGTTTTAATTCCACAACACAATTTTGGAAACTCATGTGATCATAGAAAAAATTAAATTTAACACCAATGCGTGGACATTTTCTTCCAATTTTTTTCTTGTAAATATTTTGCTGATTTGTTTTGGAAAATTTTATTATGGGACCGGAAATTTTATACGTGCCACTGGGGGATACACTTCGTTGTGCAGGATAAATTATTGGTCTTTCATAATTGACGCATAACTTTCCGTTTAGAAGAAGCCCCGAAAAAGGAATAGGTAATGAAATTACATACAGTGTCCATCCTCTAGAACATTTATCTTGGAAAATATTACTTAAATATTCAAGAAATTAGTTATATATTCCCTTGAATTCTTCCTTAAAGTTGTGTTATCTTTTATTCTAAGCTTAAACTAAGAAAAATATAATATGACTTATCATGACACTTCTGTGTTATGTCCACCACACGTTATTTCCATCCGATCCATTAGCAGTGTCCTCCATCCGCTTATGACTACTGCCATTTTCATCGTCGGACAAATCGCCCGACGAATCGTGATCGTTTGAGTGACGAGTTTCTGTTGTACGACTGGCGAATACCTTTTTTTGTCTGTCTGGTTCAACGTATTTCTGGAGAATAGTAAGAATCTCAATTTTTGCTTTCAACCTTTTGCTCTCCTCCAATTTTCGCATTGTTGGTACCAGCGATAGACAGAAAGAGATATCACCATCACGCATACTGATAGAAGGAATGGGATTCCTGACGTGGGTTATTGTCGCGGCACTATGAATGGGAGGACGAATCTTCTGGGAGACCTTCTTCAAACCATCAAATTTATTGATAACAAGTTTTTGCTCCCGCGTTAGTTCTTTGGGTGTGGAAGAAACTTCTTTCCTTGGTGGCGCTTTCACTGAACGGCGGAGAGCCTTTCGTTCTTCGACTGGTGAACTTAATTCTACTTTCTCAAAAGACGTATTCGGTTTAGCATCATACTCCACAGTATCCTCAAGCACGTCATTGTCTTCGCTATCTTCGTCAAATTCTGTCTTTACCTTAGTCGTTCGGGACATTTTTATTCCAACAAATGGCTTCATGAATTCCATGTCATTGTAGTATATGTATTTTCGCTTCTTATGTGCCTGACCCGAGTCAATAAGTTTTACTTCTCGAAGAAAATGATTCCGTAAATGTTTCCACTTATGCTGAACTTCATCAACTAGATTTTGTACAAAAATCACTATAAAACGCACATCCTTTTTCTCCTAGTTTCTTGTTCACTCACCTCTTGCCTCTTGGTCTTCAGTTGTATACGAGTCCCATACTACAGGAGGTGTTAAACTTTCCGCAACTTCGAGCCACAATTGTTGTTTATGTTCACGTCTGGGCTGATCCAATTTATCTTTATCGTATATGCCTGGTCTGCATTTGATTTCTCTTATTAATTCTCTGGGATTAGAATCACTGAGATACTTTTTAAATATCTTCCCTGTGTCCATGGTATGTTTAACTGGGAAGAATATTAGCGTCCATCCAGAAAAATTGGAAAATAAAAACAAAAAATTTCGATTTATGGAGTTGCCATGTTATGCAAAACAGATTGACATTTGTCAAGCCCAAAGATTGAAGTCGATTGGGATAAGAACAGCGACGCGGTGGAAATTTTATATCAGCGGCAATGGTAACATATTCAAGCAACGACAGCAGCAAGAAACAAATGGATAGGAAAATATTAGAGACTATATTCTATTTTATACATTGCAATTCTGGACGTTCAGAAAAGCCAACTATGAATAGGTTTTTTTAACCCCTTGTGGGAGCTATATCTAAATCTTAAACGACTTTCTATCCGTCTTTGGCACAAAAAACTTACTAGTGCAAACTATATCAAGATTGGATGTAAAATGCCGATTATATAGCGAAAAACATAAATATCGGATGAACGCACTAGAGCTATCTAAACCTAAACCACTTGTCTTTAATTTCAATAACGTTTTTTGTCCCAAAAATTTTTTAGTGCTAAGTTTCATCAAGATTAGATGTAGGATGTGGCTGTTTGAGCTAAAAACACAAAATCGGATTGACATATATTTATGAGAGCTTATCTAAATCAGAACTGATATTATTTAATTTCATCAACTTACTTCTGTCAAGTTTCAGGAGAATCGGACAATTGTAGTTTGATTTAAAGCTTTAGATAGACCGACGGACAGGCAGACATCGTTTAATGAAATCATCAGGCGATAACGACTGGTCAATCGGTATATTAAAGGTGGGACCCGCTCAAATATTTTGGTAGTTATATATCGGCATTTCAAGATAGTTTTCATTAACACTAGCAATTATGTTTTCATAATGTAAAATGAATCAATAATTAACTTTCAGTTTAAACTAATACTTTTTGCTAAAAGACCTACCGAATAATGACATCAACAAGTATTTAAATTCGGAGCAGGAATGAAATATTTCGTATTTAACACATTTTCTCATAGGATTTCTATTTTTACAACGGCCCAGCTGAATTATCGGTGGTTTCATAAATTCTATTTCGCATCAAACTCTGACCGATTTTTGAGCAGTGTCATCGTTTGTCTATTTTTCGTTAAAATGATATTTCTGTTAACCGTAAACCGTATTTTTGCGACGGAGTCTGAAGATATGAGCCTGGTTTCACGAGACTATGGTTTCAACAGCATGTCATGCCACACAGTCCACGCCACAATCGATATTTTTCGTGCCGGTATTGGTTTTCATGGTATGTGTATGCGTTCTCCTCGAAGCCAATAGGCCACGAGCTACGATAAAAGACCGATGTTATGCAAACAATCCATTAATAATTCTGATCCATAAAGTGAATATCGAGTAAGCCTTTCGTAAGATAGATCCAGAGGTCTTGAAAAATTGGGTAGATAGGATATCGCAGCACAGAAAATTCTATCGAATCTAATCTAATGGCGTTGTAGTCATCATTAGCCTCACAATGAGAAATGGCCTTTGTGACTTTCAGAACTTGTAATGCCCTACAACACCGACGCTGATAGAGATCACGATCCCCTGACAGCCGGTTCTATGCACCGGATCTACCCAAAGGAGGAATTCTTCGACCAAGGGCTGTCACCCCAGCACTTTGTGCTGCGACAACAACAACAACAGGTAGAGACCAACTGGACTTGATTAAACTCAAGACAGCTTGAGCTACATATGTATGTTGAAAATTGATGTCAGTGCAAGCGAAGTGTTTAAGTAGATGTTTACAAAGTTACTCATCAAAATAAACAATAATTAAATGCACTTACCGAAAAAGTTACGTTCCACAATGATTGATGCCTCTATTGTAGTAGTTTTATGGTGTCGTCACATCGCAGGCTTTTTTTCCGGAAGAATACATGCGTTTTGGATGACCAATAGCCGATAGCTATGTAATCGTTTTTTTCGGTAGGATAGTTGTGCTCTAGATCACAAATTGTCAGCTCGCTCTTCTTCGTAAAAAGACTTCAATGTCAGAACAATTAATGTGGAATTTTCGAAAACAACGTCATAAGTTAACACATTTTATTTTAGAAAATGTTAACAAATTAACTAAGTGATTCTTCTTCTTTTTCTCAAATATTTCTTTGTTGACTTCAATGAACATATAAACAAGCTGGCTGCACTAAAACATGTTGACAAAACTTGACTTACCTAAACAGAAGGCGTATCGTGTGCTGCTTTTTTATAAGATGGTGACTAACTAATCTGTTTTCGATCTTTTTCTTGGTATATGTTTGTAAAAAAGTTGTTATATTCAATTTCTTTTACCTTTTGACCAAGATACAAATTTTTGTTTCTTTTAGAAAATTTAATCAAAATATTTTTTTTAAAACTCAAAAAAAGGGCTGAGCAGCATTTGTCTTAACTTAATTTTCATAACAAAGTTTACCATATTTTAACACCAACAAAAACTTTCATTTAAGTTGCGTTAAGAATGACACAATAAAACGATTTTGCTGCAACTTTTTTGTGGCTATCACTTTTTAAATAATTATACTGGGTGGTCCAAATAAGACTGGTCGGATTTTTTCCGCTTATTATTGTATGTTAAGCCTCGATGAATAAACTAAATATATAACAACAAAGTCAATAAACAAAAAAAAATATATAGTAAACCCAACAGTTAAGTTCTTTGTTAACAAAAAGTGTCTATTTTAAGCATGTCGCGATTCTGAAAAAAACATTTAAACATATAAAAATTGTTGGTGCTTTTTAGTAGTTAGCATGGATGGCTATGTACGGCAGTTATACAGTTTAAGTACTAAAATGGATACAAAAAATGTATTCTACAATTTTTTTTAATTTTTTTTTGAATAGTAATGCTTCTGGACTGGTCCTTTAGACGCGAACAGCATTGACACATTTTGTTATTAAATGACATAGCTATTCCTAAAACACCACTATTATCAATATATCAATGACTTTTTAACGATTTGGTAGGAAAAAGTCAATTTCGGGCCGTTTTGGTCGGCTTTTGGTAAAAATAAACTGTCCAACGGCAACACTTCTGAAGGGTTCACCAAAAAGGTTATAAAAAAGTTCTATTGCGGCTCCTGCAATATGCGCAGTGGCTATGTTAGGATTATTTTTAATTTAAGAACTCAAAAATTGTTCAATCATAGTCTTATACGGAGCCCCGATAATGGGGGCTCCAAAAAATAAGAACCGATAAAGTTACTATGCATGACAACGTAGCAAAAAGTACATCTGGAGGGTTGCAATTGACGCTGATTCTGACACTAGTCCCTGTTCCTCAAAACGGGAGATTGCCTTCATATTCTTGTTGTTACTGGCTGCTGCTCTGACATTAAAATGACGACGATAATTTCGTTGAGATAATAGACTTGCCAGAAGAATAAAAAAATCCAACATTTTTAACGCGTTGCTGTACATTATATGTAGCCATCATACAACTCCATAAAAAACTATATAAACTGCAAAAGAGAAAAAAAACAAAAAGTTATCACTATTTCTAACGCTCCAGTCTTATTTGGGTCACCCTCTTATTTAACTAACTAGGAAATCCACAATTTTATTTTGTTAACTTTTTTTCGTTTCCGCCCTTTTAAAGCGTTTTTTTCAATCTCTGTTAAGTTTAGCCGCCAAGAGCGTTACGGTGCTGTAAAGTTTCGTCTTTCATACATTTTGGCACTATAGGAAAAAGCATATATGACGCGCAAAATAGAAAGGGACCTAAGGTTAAAAACCAGTTTTGTTCAGGAGAGCCATTTTAAAGATTATGCCCCTTTCTATTTGCGCTTAGAATCGTCGACTTCACTTTCATAAAACGCGCATATCTCTGGGAGGGAACACTTTTGGGGCATGGGATCGGTCTCATTCGATGCTCAGATGTTGTCCACATCAAAAACAAAAGTCATTTTAAAGAGTTAAAGTACGGGCTTTTTTGCTGTCTATTTTTCAACTTTCGGCAGTCTAAAAACCATTGAAAAAGGTGTTCAAAACTAACAATAAATGTATGGTTAAACATTCCTACACATACACTAAATTACCACACACATCCTTTAAAGTTCAACACGACTTTCATTAAGACTAACGGAAGTTAAAAAAGAATGAAGCGATAGAAAAAAGCGTCAGTATGCGTGAGCCTTTAATCACAATTAAAATCAAATACAGTATGCCCACCTAGCAATTAAATATTTTATAATTTTCACTTTTATTTATTTTCGTGTTCGGACTGCATCAACCACTATTATTTTAAATGAGATCTCATTAATATTTTTCGTTCGTTGGTATCATTAATAATTCTGCAATGGTGACATGGTGAGGTGAGCCCAGTATAAATGCTACACCTTTTGCCACATCTTCAGCTTTTAATATATCGCTCAATTCAGGAAATTTGTCCAAATTTTCAGGCATATTGGAGTTTTTGCCAAATTCGGTTTCGGTCAATCCTGGACTAATGGTCTGAAATAAAAAAAAAACGACATTAAACATTTTTTAAAACCAGCGAAATGGGATTTAAATACTTGTTCTAAATAAATTTATTAAATCTTGATGAACTTAAACAAAAAGTTTAACTATAACTAACTCGTTCATGTTAGTACAATAATTACCTAAAAATGTATCTGTAATTCCTTTCCAGATAAGTCTAAAAATGTGCAATTGTGTGGGGGTGTTTCATGATATTAAAACATATTTCACAACAATTTAACAGGATTTTTTATCTGCAATTTGACACATTTTCCTACGAAAATGCGATCTCAGAATCAGACTTGAAGTGGTTCTAAATAATTAAATCTTTAAAAGAGCAAAAAAAATGACCATTTTAAAAAACTATTGAACAATCAGTCATTTCGGTTAAAGCAAGTTTTAGCTTTTAAATTGAAAAGTACAAAAAAAACGACATAAACCCTGAACCGCTGTTATTTTTAATTGAATAACCCTCAGGGAATGTCCCCTATTATGCAGTGCATTGCGTTGGGGAGTGAAAAGTAAGAGTGTTCAGGGGTGAAGAGGAAGTAATGTTTATAGACATTTGTCTTGAATTTCTGGATGTCGTTATTGGTGGGAAATACATTCGCCGGAAGTCGAACACAAATACGGACACTACGGGCAAAAACCAATTCGATCTATAGTGTATAGTGCAATCAACCAGCCAATCGATAACAAACAGGTGTGAATTCCTGGAAAGTCGCGTATTTCTGACAAACATCCTCACGTCAGGAATTAGTCGACGGATGTTCGTAAAGCACACACCATGAAAGTGACGAAAGAAAAGCGACACGCAACCCATATTCCGACGATGTTCAAGGAAGACAATTGAATTGGATACTGTCAACTATCAGCACCCTCGCTCTCCTTTAAACACGGTCAAGTAGCTCAAAGGATGCTTTTAGAGCACCTGCCTATATATGGGAGTTGTAGATTTTAAACAAAAATGTATCATTTGCAAAATATATAAAAGTGATACCAATATTATGATATTAGTTGACAAAAGCTTGTAAACGAAGACGGAACTCACAATTTAAAATTATTCCCTAAAGATGATCAACGACGTTGATAGAAGTATTGGAAAATAAAATTAACAATAAAAACGAGAGATATATAGTTTTTTCTTGTTCTTGAAGAAAAACCTAACAGCCAGACGATTTCAATACAAAATATTATTATCGAATCAATTAAAATTAATGCAAAAAATAACAACCCAGTTTAATCCGAACAGTTCAATTAATTGTTTTTTTATATTTGAAACGTTGAGTTCCTAATTTTTTTTTGCATAAATAAAGAAATTTTCAAATTTGTATAAAGCTTATTTTGAAAAAAGAAATCCTTAATTTTTTAGAGGGGACTGTCACTTTCACCGAATCTTGTGTTGAAATCAAACGAAGTCCGGAGATAATGTAAATTTAACGACTTCGTCCGTGTATGCGAAAGCCGTATAAAGTAGTTTTCGGAATTATGTTAATTACAGTTGGTGTTAAACCAAGATCTATTTAAAATGTAAATCAACTTAGGAGTTCGCTTATTTATGTTGAATTACACTAAAGCTGCCCTTAATTCACAAGATAATACAATTTAAATTTATTAGAACTATTGCGAAATTTTCCAAGCATAAATTAATTCTCATAAACAGGTTCCGGGATATTTGTCCCTTATCTATGTCAAATTACGTTATATGTTCCACAGGAAGCTGCCCTTAATTCACAAGAGTATAAACATGTAAGTTTATCAGAACTATTGAGAAATTGTTCAAGCATTACAAGAGTATAAACATGTAAGTTTACCAGAACTATTGGAAACTGTTTCCAAGCATTAAGTAATTCTCCTAATACTGCGTATAAAAATCCAGTTTTTGTTTAAGAACAGATTAGTACTATATATTGTAAATACTACAACAATTGTTGATTTCTCTTGAATTTTAATCAGGGATATATGCGCATACGTGTGTAGTAACTTGCTCTTGACCTACTATTGTACATTTCGAAATTATTATAGAAAAAACATTTTATTTAATGTATGTTTATTTTAGCCCACAATACGAAACTACTCAAGTGTAACTAGCAACTATGAATATTGCATGTATGTCTGTATAATTATTCACTACTTACCGATAAACGTAGCAGCTTGTCTTCAAACATCTCCCGGCGCAACACTTCATTTGTCGCCCTCAGCGCATGCTTAGCTACCGGATATAAGTTGAAACCACAGCCAGGTATCGCCTCAGGTATCGTATGCCCCAACAGACTGTTGACTTGAATCACATGACATTCCTCACCAAATTCCATGGCCTTTTTCATTAGACGATATGCCTCCTTAGTACAGTATACAGCGCCCATTAGGTTTACATCAATGCAGCGTTTAAGGGCCTCATCGTTGCCGGCATCCAAGAGCTTGGAGAATTCACACGTGCCCGCATTGTTGATAAGGACATGCATTCTCTGGGCGAAACGCTGTTCCAGCCAATGGAAGGCGGTGCGCAGCGATGGCAAAGAGGTAAGGTCACATTCGCGGGGAAAGAAACGATCCTTCTGATTGGCGGGCAGCTGTGTCTTGAGTTCTTCCATAACCTTAAGGCGACGAGCAAGGCCAATAACAATCATATCAGCATTGAGCAATTCTTTGCATATGGCCCAACCTATACCTGCACTAGCACCAGTGACTACAGCAACTTTGCCACGCCAGCGTTCCATTTTAAGGAAATAAGGAGAAACTATAGTAAAAATTCACTAATTTTTGTGCAAAATCTTTTAAAATTGCAATGTGTTTTTGCGTTCCGTCTCTACGCTGTGTAGCGTTTGAAAGTACTTTCCATACTAATGCCTAACGACGTCTGCACTTGAGGTATAATTGATGTTTCGCTAAATTGTTGTTGTTTCGTTGGGTTGTTCTACATCCACAATGCCTTTGCCGCTGATATTTTACTGTCGAAAAGCATTGAACTCAAGTTTAACTGGACTGGTGCACTTTTGCTTTTGCGCGACTTGTGCTTCAGTTTTCTTCGGAACAACATGAGTGTGTGGCGTAACGACCATATGTACATAATTTTCGAATGCGATTGTAATGAGTCACGATTGTTGAACGTTTTATTTAAATTATGCTTTTTGAAAAATTAACAAAACAGGTTTCTTTTTTTTTACAAAATATCTGTTTATTGATACTTTTGTATCTGATTTCCGGAAAAATGCTTCATACATTGATTTTAATTGAGCAAAGTCAGTGTAATCAAGGTGAGATGATATAACTTTCACTTTGATGAAACAAAACCCTCTTAAATAGGACATTGACCTAACATTTGTAACACTACGTCAAGCAGATAATAAAACCAAACTATTTTTTATGCAGCTGGTAGTATTAAAGACCCGGAATGGACACAAAACTCTTTAAATAGCATTGGTCAAACGAACATATATGTAAAATGCTATTCAAACTTTAAACCAGCCCAAGTGATTGTTAATCTATGGAGATTTAATCACTCTCTTTAAATGTTATCTTTGATTAATGCGAACTGAAGCAGGTATCAAATATTACAAAAAAGTAATATTAATTTGATGCTAAACTTTTCTTATGCTGCCTAATTTTGAACTTATGGTGGTCTTGAAACTGAATATACGTTAAAATTTTTCGAAATAAATAGGATATTGGAGTGTTGGTATTGAAAAAAATTGTATGTTTTGATGACGTATTGAAAAAGTTTTGAGACTACCGAACATTATATACCTTCCACCGTCACTACGCTACTAAAACGCAAAATCATGCCCTTTCAGTCAATGTGTCCTAACCTAATCTTCGTCAAAACTTTAAAATCTACATTTGCATTCGAAGTAAAAAATTTGAATGTCCATACTATCTATTAATAGACCGTATAGGAATTTTCATATTTCACTAAAGGTTTTAAGTTTAATCTACTTTAAAGCAAATTACACTGGTCACTGATTTCAAAGTTGTGTCTAGCTTCTTCTTAGTGAGATGTTAAGGGAAGTAAACAAATATATAAGACTTGGGATTAAAAACATTATTAAACCTAAAATTGTATAATGAACGACTTTATTTACATCGTCATGCCGTCATTAATCTCACCACCACATATTTGATTTCCGTAACATCTCACGAGGAAACCAACGGGGAACTTTTAAATCGGTGAGCTGTTCACAGCCAACTTCTTGTACTCACTGACCTGACCCTATGTTTAATTCCCTATGCGAACGGATAATTATCACCACACAGTGGTACTGAGTGACTAAGTGATGCAACAAATTTCGCACAGAGCAAAACGATTGACCATACCATGAAACTGCATCACAAAGGTCCATATTTTCTTATAACCCCCACACAAAGGTCCTACCATATTTTAGAATCTGCATCTTCAAAAGCCACATTTTACATTCGATTTCTACCAAATTTGGCATGGAGCGTTACGAGGGACCAGCACCCATATACTGTAGCATTGGAGCGTGTCAATGTTTTCTAATAGCCGCACATAAAGCTACTTTCAATTTGAGGCCCGGCAGCTTTAGAAGCCACTTCCATCACGCTCAAGTATTTTTTATAGTACGTTTACATAAAGGTCCTCCCAATCTGAGGTCCTGCAGCTTTAGAAGCCTATCCTATCACGCTCAAGTTTTTTATGGTACGTTATGACCGGCAAATATTAAGCTCTTAAATATAAACTCCTACCTTGCTCAAGCTTTAAACAGAGATGCTAAATCTTCTGAATAGCAATGTCGGCCACGACCGACTTTAACTTTTTTTGCTTGTATCTTTTATGTAGAAGTTTCTACATGGATTAGACATTAATTACTTTTTCATAAAGACGCTGGCATTTGTGAGGTAGGAAACCCGTCGCTGAAAACTGTTAGATGTTTCTAAGGAGGTCTCCGGTAGTTCGCGGTGTCCCATCCTTACCATCCTTAGGCCTTGGAGACGAATACGGAGAAATAGAACTATTTTACACCACGATTTGAGGGAAAAATTGCGTTATAAAGGGAGATCCATCTAGAGGTATTTTTCAGAACAAAAAAATATAAAAATTCAAATCATGTGAAGAATCTTTATTGGTAATTTGAAAGGACATTTTATGGCATTAATTTTTTGAAAATAATTACCTTCAAATGTTGGCAACAGTATTATGGAAATGAGCGTTCGGTGAGAAACGGGAAGATCCGTGGTTTTCGACCAAAATTTTGTTCAGTGATGAGGCCCATTTCCGGCTCAACGGCAAAGTCAATAAACAAAATTGCCGCCTTTGGGCTGAAGAGCAACAAGAAGAGGTTCAAGAGCTGCGTTGTTGTTGTAGCGGCACATAGTATCGGGGTGACAGCCCTTGGCCGAAGAATTGCTCCTTCCGGTCGATCCGGTGCTAAGAACCGGCTGTCGTGGGATCGCACAAGTGCTGTCATTATACTTAGAGAAAACCATGGTTTGGTGCAGTTAATGGGCTGGTGGAATCATCGATCCATATTTTTTCAAAAATGATGATGGCCGGAACGTGAATGGTGCTCGCTATTACGCCATGATATCGATCTTTATGCTACCTGAAATTGAAGGCTGTAATCTTGACGACACTTGTTTTTAATAGGACGGTGCCACTTGCCATACAGCTGCTCAAACAATGGATTTATTGAAAGGTCATTTCGAAAAGCAGCTAATTTCACCAGCTACGATTCAGGTTTTTGAAGCCAACATTACGCGTGTCATTAAAGCCATACCGGTCGAAATGCTCAAACGAGTCATCCAAAATTGGACCCTTAGAATGGAAACACTGAGGCGTAGTTGCGGCCAACATTTGAAGAAAACTATATTCAAAAAATAAATGCTATAAAATGTCCTCCAAATTACCACACTTGATTTGAATTTTTATATTTTTTTTGTTCTGAAAAAATACCTTTAGATGGATCACCCTATACTAAGATTTCTTAGGTCTTTTAGCACTTTTCATCGATGCTTCGACCGGAACCTTCTGCGTGCACCCACAAACATACCTTCGAAGATTTTTAGTGCTGGTGCACTGTTATCCTTTGGCACATATCCCAGCCAGTGTAATTGTTATAGTCTGATGAGCCCGGCTACGTCGATGAAGGCGTACATCTTAGCAGAGGGGTCCATAAATTCTACAAAGAACACTTCTCTCCAGCACTTGTGACATTGCCTTATCCGCATGCGCGTGTACACATTTGCATGCAAAACAAGAAAACTTCTAGGATGGTACTACTCGTATTGTGCTGCTCTCTTTACAATTCAATAGTTTGTTAAAGGAATATCATGGGCCCACTTGTTTTCCTTAACGCACCATTTTAAGAATATATTTTTCTTGATTATTACCCATTTACAAGAACCATCAGTTGTTCTCTTTTAGACCAGGGGTGTATTGCGATGTACCAATTTGTTTGGACATACAGCATATAAGAAGCTGTAGTCTTAATTTTTCTGTTCTTATCCTATATTTAGAATTACTTTTAATGCGAGAAAATGGTCGTTTATTTTTATTTTATAAAAAAAAGTTTTTTCTGGAAGACTATCGACAAATATATGAATATGCCCATATTTTAGTTACTTTCATTTTATCATACAATAAAAAGGCATAATTAAAACAACAAATAATACAATCATTTACCAAAAATAATTAAGTTTGCATATTACTTTTGAAGAATACATGCAGATATTTTATGAAAATATGAGAAATGGAACTTATGAGCCCATGAAAAGTGAAATTACAAAACGTTCAACTTAGAAGATCAAAAAAGTAAAAGATTTAAGAGTGGGCTATTGGTCAATTGATTCATTTATATAATAAAGACTTCATTTAATGAAAGCCATTTACACTATTAAGATACATTTTATGAAAAAGCGCTAGGGTGAATATAGGTGTGCATACAAGTATACAATTAGTCAAATGGTAAAATAGATTTGCGGCTTTTACTTAATTGTGGCATAGAAGACGGTGGTATTTAAATTTCAATTTTCACATTTCATAAAGTGTAGCGTCTTTCCACTTTTGGTGAAAAGAAAATTACTTTAAAATGTCTCCGTCTTGCCTGAGAACATACGTGTCTGGTTTTATGTAAAATACTGTGATGCTATCATTAAGTATTTTAAAAAGAATGCTGTCTTTTTGCTGAATATTTACTAAGAAATGTGGAAAAAAATTACATAATCACTCATTCTTCTTAACTTACCATGGACAGCCTAGGCGAAGCTTTCATTTACTTTTAAATTCAACTATACTTCCAGACCTTCGTCCGATTTTTTACCCTGCTTGTTCAAAGCATCCTCATTGGTCAATTTGGTTTTTTCTGTACGTGTGTGCCACACCAAAACGTCGCGACAGTTGTTGGCCAATGCTTGTAATTGGGATCTAGTAGTTAAATGTCTTAAAATTTCACTTTCCTGGTAGCCTCGCTGCACCTCGTAGCTAAACACAGCTTGAGGGAATTTGAAAAATAATTCGGTGCTAATGGCAAAGCCGGCCATGTCAATGGGAAAAGGTCGTTCAGGACGCCAGGCGGCATTGAAACCTTCCACTTCGTTTGTTGTGGGATTGAGCAAAGGTTTCTCCACCATAAGGCCACCTACCAAACCGACGGGCCATACACCCACACGGCCTGCCTCGAGTTTCGATATTTCGGCAAACAATTCAACGCTGTATGAATTGTCATCGTCCATAAAGAAAACCACACTATGCTTGTCAGCATCGGCATTGGTACGTATCCAAGACAAAGCCATATTTCGCTGTTCGACCCCGCGGGGTTTAATCCAATTTGGATCATTGTGCTTCAATTTAAAGGCAGTGGGCGTTTTGATATTCAGCTGCGTGGAGCGTTGCGTCAATCCCGCTCGTTCCAGCAGATTTCTAACTAGGTTTGTTTTGGATTCCGAATCCTCCACTATAATCCAATGCAAGTTTGGCACCAGCATAAAAATGTGCGATAGTCTTAAATAAACAGAGATTTAGTCATCCACTTATTCTGTGTGCCCTTAGGGCGTCTTTTTTTACCTCGTTAGTTCAGCCTTTTGTTGAGGTCTTGCATAGGTGGGTGTTATGCAGTATATTATGGGAAGTTCGCCATCCTGCTGTTTTGCATACATTGCTTGGAGGTACTCTGGACCATCACACGTCCGCTTTCCATTGCGATGGACCATTAGAAGGACGACTAGGAAAACTATAATTAATACCAGCACTTGTCGGGGTTTTACTCGAACTTCTGACATGATTTGTTTTCCTTCCTTGCGCTGCCACGAACCACCACTTTAATTGACAGTCAAGTGTCAAGTATACCGCTCTTGCTCTCACACCTCTCAAAATCTCAAAGAATAGAAAGTCGAAACAAAGCTGAGATAAGAATAGGAAATCAAAACAAAGCAGAACCAAAGAATAGAAAATCAAAACAAAGCAGAGAATAAGAAATGGAAAAAATAAACTTACTACACCACTACAGCTGTTCGCTTTGATGTCAAGTGGAAGTGAAACAGAGTTGCCAGATGTAGTAATTTTAGTGCTGTTCAAAGTAAGACTATATGGCAGTGTTGAGTCATCAGCGCCACCTATAATGCTTTTTGAGACTAGGAAAAATATTGTAAAACGTGTATTCATGAGGAAGGAATCCCATAGCTTTAATATAAAATAGCAGCATTACAGTTACAAGCGGAATATAGTCAGAGTCAGAGTTTTAAAGGGAATCGGCTCAAATATATTAGTGAAACGCATTTATTTAACCTGAATGTTAATTTAACATTTTACAGGAGCAATAGTAGTTCCTCAGATGAAGATCTCGAAATATTGCTGCAGTGGACAAAGTTCCGGTTGAAAAATATATCTTTACTAGTAGACGAAGTATAAGACTGCATGCCGCATTGGTCATTGGATGGAGACATGATCAAGGTTTGTGCGAAAAGGTTAGTTTCAAATACAAAATCTGCTAACGTTTTTTAGTATGGAATTTTTTTGTTCCCGCTTAAATAAGTTTTTTTAATCTCCGGCTATTTAAGCCTCTTAAAGTAGACTGCGTTGCTAAACCAATTATATACAGTTTTTGATGTTCGCTGGGTAGTCTATGTTTTTTGTTACTAAAGAAGAAGCGTATTTCCATGGAACATATCGTTACCTTAATATAAAAAGCCCCCGGCTATTTTTTTGTCCATGAAATGTCTGTTGTTTTTATGAGTTAGGGCTTTTTTTATATTAAGGTAACGATATGAAGACAAACGAAAATGTATGAGTTGAAAAAATATTCTGGTCAAACTCATGTGGTATTTATTGGTCATTTTCGTTGCATTCATCCATGACTTCCACAAATTAAAGGAACTCGCATTTTATTCTGTTTCTTCGTCGAAAGAATATGACATTAAGAGATAAAACTACCATTAAATTATACTCAATAAGCGTACCTCTATTTCATATTCAAAAATTTCATGTAATCCTCCTGATTATTTGAGCTTATTTTTATTATTTAATATAAATTCGAATAAATAAAAGTTTTAGTTCGACAATTGGATTTTTTTAAAATACTTAATTTGACAGATATGCTATAGTATTGCCATAAAAAAATCCAAAATAAATTAGCGACAAAAGCTGTTTATGTGTCACTTAGCTAGCGAAATTGTTAGATTGCCAAACGAAACGATTAAATCCTAATCCACTTATAGAGACGTTTTTCCATGGCAGAGGTAAAAATGTTACTCGTTAAATCGCCGGCCTTTACAAGTTGGAAATTCAGCCTCTGAATATTTTTAAATCTTATCCGAATTTAAACATTGGTTGTAGTCTTCAACCAGGCAAAAGCGGTAGCGAACTTCAGTATGACGCATTTAAAAAATAAGACTTGTTAGGAACATCAACAGGATGTCTCCTCATGTCTTTAAAGGGTCATTTACATGAGGAGACGAAGGTCTTTACCATGAGCAGACGAAATTTCATGTTGTATAAGCAGTATCCGTTGGGTGTCTTCGCAGTAGTCATTCGAAACTCCGTCTCATAAATAGGATGTCTCTGCCCAGGCAGATCACGTTTTATCTTAATGAGAGATCTAGCGATACAAGAGAGAGAGCCTTTAGACCATCGAAACTATAATACAGGTGTGAACGATATTTACGCTGATACAGTCGCAGCGACAGCGACCTGCGGAACATCTCCCCAGAGACACTTTGTCATTTTGTTAAAAACTTGTCATCTATTAAAATAAAG
Source organism: Hydrotaea diabolus (assembly GCA_963513945.1). Classification (NCBI taxonomy): domain Eukaryota; kingdom Metazoa; phylum Arthropoda; class Insecta; order Diptera; family Muscidae; genus Hydrotaea; species Hydrotaea diabolus. The sequence goes on along the minus strand of OY740718.1, from coordinate 2,644,198 downwards.
ATGCAATAGCCGGTTAATCCGGATGCAATGTGCAATTAAGAAGTCGCGAATTGAAGCTTATGACAATAGATGATGTTTTCGTCAATGTTTAATATAAAAATCATTGAATGAGAATATAATAATGAACGAAATATATTGAAGCAATACATCGCTGCATTGGGAAACTTTAAAAAATGTTTATGAGCTAATTTCAGTATTGTCATACCCCCATCTCGTGCTCATGAAGCTCTAAAATAGAGAAGTTAAAAGCAAATAAAAAAATTGAACTGTTAGGGATAGACAAACATAAGATATCTAAGATCCTGTGGCCCAAACTAGACTGAACCAGAACTAAAACCCTGCTAGAAACTTACAAGAGTCGTTTCAGAGCTTTCTTGGTAGTACAAAGAAGCAATAATGTTAGCGCAATGTATAGAAAATGACAGATAACAGTAGTCGAATGTACAGGGTTTTCCATTAAGGACATAACAATTTTATATATTAATTAAACACAGAATATTTGAGATTATAGTTCAAATTTATTCCAGGTGTAGTGCAAATGTTACACTTGAATGAAATTCGATTTCGGTCATATAACCACCACGAGCCCGTGTACAGCAATCCATTCATTGGATCGAATTTTCCAACACTCTTGCACACATTTCGACTGGAACGTTGGCAATTTCGCATTGGCCGTTGTCTCTGAGCTCTTCTAAAATTGTTGGCATAGACCAATGACTTTTTGTGGCCCCATAAAAAGAAATCTAATGGCGTTAAATTGCATGAACGAGGTGGCCATTCGACCGGACCATTTCTCGAGATAACACGTTCACCGAATTTGCCTTTTAGTAAATCAATTGTAACATATCGGCGATGTCAAGCTCATCCAATTCTGGCGATATACGTTTCCAAACTAAAAGAGGTTGCGTTGACATAAAGATACGAAATTGTTATGTCCCTATTAGAAATCCCTGTATAAGAAGATAAGCTAAAGATCGACACAATGGAGAACCTATTGCCCGTCTATAAAAGACTGCGTAAGTGTATAAAAGACTTTGCAAGATGGTAGACCGAATTTCAAACTTGACGAAAGTCAAAAATCCTTCTTTAACAAAAATTAACGATGTGATTTAAAATGTTTACACTTCCGCTGAAATCTTCTTCCAATTTCCAGTAATAGCATGATATGTATTCGTATATGCTTTCCACTCACTTGGTAATAAACATAGCACTCGATTCGATTTACCTTTTATCCTTTCAAAATAAAACATAACTTCAAATGGCATTGAATTCATATTTGGAAGTCATTCATTTATTTGCAGTTTTTTTCAAGATCCTTTTCAGAAAAAATCAATATATCTGTTGGTTTGTAATAGAAAAGCTACAAGAGTTGTTATGCTTTATTAGCCTTTTTGGGTATTTGTTTCAGAGTGAGGGTTTTTTTCAAACATACCAATAACTTAATTAAAAAAATTAAATGCATTCATTTATTATTATCAGAATACGATATTGTTATGCGTACCCAAGTAATTTGTGTAGTCGGTATGTGTAGGTTTATAAACACTTTTTCACGTTTATTGGATAGGGATTTTTCTGTTTTCCATTTAAATTCGCCATACATTTTGTTTTAATTTATACATTTAATATTTTTTTTCCGTTTGTTTTATTATTAAACAACGAGTACTTTCTGCATAGCGTATAGTATGTGGGTTGGATGTACGTACAATGTATGAGTGTATATGAATGGATGTAAATTTAATTTAAATGTACGTTTGCTGATGACGGACAAACAATATTTGTACAATGTTGTTGCTGTTATTTAATTTTTTTTGTTTTGTGTTTTTTTTCAGTTCACTTTATTTTTTGCAAATTGTTTTATTTCATTTTTATAGTTAGAATGCATTTTTCATTATTTTATTTTTTATATATATATTTGAATACATGTTTTTTGTAAAAAGCTCTTAAAAGGCGCTTGTTTTGTGTTGCTTTTGGTTTTGTTTTTATTTGAGGCAAACTATAAATGACAAAAGAACTGAAGGGTTATTTTTTAAAAATTAAAACAAAAACGCCAACCTGCAATTAAATTACAAAAAAAAACAAATCGGATTTTGTATAATATCTCAATAGAATTTTTATTGGTTTTATGTAAGTGGTTTTTTCGCATTTGTATATTTAATGGTGGAAAAATGTTGAATTATTTTTTTATTGTAAACCTTAAAAACTAATAAATACATTTACTTATGTTTAATTTAACCTATATGTATATTACGATTGTTTTTTTAATAAATCTTATAGTTGAGGATATTTTTTACAAGTTGTGTTTTTTATTTTTGTTTTTTTTAAGGAAATGAAAAGGTTTATTTCACACATTTAGGGAACTGATAAATGCAATCGAAAGTCTTATGTTATGCAGAATAATAATCAAGCTGAAATAATTAACTATAAAACTTTCCAACAAGTTGTTTTATTTCTCTAATCACACGACAGCCGGTTCTATGGAGCGGATTGCCACCCCGGCATATAGTTGACGCTACAACAACAAAATTTTTCTAAGCACAATATCATGGTATAATGGACAAGGTATAGACCTTTGCCTAACAACAAATACATGTTGTTGCTTTACTGTCAAAGTCACTTGAAAGAGATTGAAGATTATTGTGAATGCTTGATGTAGAATTTTAACTTTACGAACTTAAACAATTGTCTTTGTTAAATTTGAAAATGTAAATTACTACCAGAAAAATTTGTAAATCAGCTGATAGCATAACACCTGCATGATATTTATTGTGTTTTCAAATCACTTTTGAGTTAGAAATCGATTTCAAATGTCACGAGCTTTGGTATTCTAAAAGTAAAAGTGATTTAAAACCACCATGACTTTGAACAGTAATCACTATAATATTGTAGTAAAATTCAGCACAAGCTTAAATTTCTCTAAAACATTTTTCGCAATTGCCTTTGATGTATAATTTTTAAATCTTCTAGTAAACGATATCAAAACGAAGGATTTTTTTATTTAAAAATGGAAAATATGGAATTTACAAAACGACAATTTTTATTTAACAAGCGACAAAATCCGTTTTAAATCCAGCTATTGGGAAAACTTCTGAAAGATTATCGGAATACCTAAACGTTTTTCTTTTATTAAATATGTATTGGATAAACGAAAAACAACCCGTTTGTTTAAACAAAAAGTTATTCAACAAAAACGCCTCTTCTTGAATATATTTTTTTCTATAAATTTAGTTAGTTTTCAAAAGGTCAAAATCCAATACATAAAACTGCATTAAAGCAAGATATTTGCAAGTTGGTCTTATATCTGCAAACTATAGATGTGGCTACCGAAATGTCTCAAAAAAATTTGGATAAGCAACCCAATTCATAAAAACTTACAATAGCTTTAAAGAACTTTTTAATGTTTAGCTTGATTGTTTTATTTTGGTCTTTTGCTTGAACACATTGAACAGGTATTAACCGGATTTTAAAAACGAAAATATGAATTATAAACCTTTCCTGCCTTTCAATGAATAAGGTCCTTTGAGTTAGATATCAAAATACATAGTATGTATATACTTATAAAAAACTCATATTCAAAAAAAGATTTTAAATCAAAGATCTGAATTCATTTACTTCGCTTTTAATTGAAATTGTAACAGAAATTGGTAAATTAAGACTATTGTTGATGTTGGGCGATATTTATCAATTCAGTAGATTGAAGTTATCCATAGTCAACCTTGCACTCTAGTCTTAATTTTCTTTCAAAAATAAATTTTTTCCTCTTTCAAAAATTTTCTTATGTTGCGTTTTGATAAACAGAAATGGGGTCTAAAATGCAAAAGAAAGTATATTTTTTATGCCAGCATAGCATTATCCTGAACTTTATGTTAATATTCAACCTTTCTTAGAAATCCTTTTTTTTTTTAGAAACAAATCAAGGCTTTTGTGTGCTTGTAAGTATTTAGCACTCCCGTCGTTTTTGTTCGAGAACGAAATGATTTTGTAGAAGCCAAATTTTATTCCTACATTTTTTTATCTTATGTCTGGTACTAAGATCGACTTTTAAAGAGAAACTGTGTTCGAAATCCTTATAAAAAAATCTGTAAAATTGCAGGAAAATAGCTTTTAATTTATATTCGCAATAAAACTTTTATCACTTTCCGCCAAAATAATAAACATTTCTAATATTTCGCATAAAGAAGTTTTGGCAGAACCGCTTTTATAAGTGTTTTTATGGGCGATTTATGTTTTTCTTATGACCGAAACAATACCAGGCTTTATAAAAAAAAAGTTGGTTAAATTCGGAACACACATCAGAAATGCTACATTGTGTTTAGGGTCCTACGATTTTTATAATCAGCTGATTCACTATTAAATTATCTGCATAACTTCTAGGTTGACTCATTAGACTTTCGAAATTGTAGTTATTAATATAGAAGAAGGATCAAGGTGTGTTCGTAAATGCATCACTGAACTGCAACTGATGCGCAGCACGTTCGTAAATACAAGGCTGCATCATTCGATGTCCAAGCTTTCTTTAAGTTTACATCATAAAAATAGCTGATCAACTGAAAAAGTTGGATTCAGCTGTTAATTGTTTTACTGGTTCATTATATTTATTGTGTAATTTACTTTTATTGTGCTTTGACCTTTTTTGCAAACAAAATGAGCTTCTAAATCAGATGCAGAGCAATAATGCATTTACAAACTGACCATCTCTTCTCCTTATTTGACATTAATTTAGTTTTGATTATAACATTTAATTTTACCAAAAAAACTAAGATTTTTATTGAGGTTTAAAATCACAGGTTCATGATGATTTTCTAAAAAAGAAAAAAGATTTATTACTTTTCTAGATCTAAGCCTCAAGTTGTCTTACTCTTCTACTGTTTTTGAAAATTTGAGCAATTTTTAATATTAAAAGAAAACGTGAATTTTGATTTAATTTTTAACAAAACGTGGTGATTTTAAACCTCAATAAAAACTAAGATTTTTTCTTTGATTTGTAAATAATGTTTGTTTGTATATAGAATGCAAGTGCATATGCATGTATTTATTGTATGTGTATATTCTTTTAATAAATATTGAGCATTTTTGTTTGTTCATAATTATTATTTTTATTCTTTTCAATAATTTGTTTAATATATTTTCGCTTCTTTTTCTTTTATATATTTGTAGATGCTTTTATTTTGTTTTTATTTATTCCTTTTCTTTCTTATTAGCTGAAATTTTATTCACATAAGCCACAATTTACACTTAGATTAACTTTAATGTATAATTATTATTATATTTGTTGTATTTCTTTTATATATAATAAAAAAATAGAAGAGAATGAAAAACAAAGTATTGAAAATAAATTAGTCTTGTCAATTTGTCCAACTTTTTTTGAAGTTATTTAAGTACCAATAAATATTAATTTAGCTAATCAAAATAGAGAGAAAATAGGATTTTATTAGGTGTATTCGAATTTTGTCCATTATGTGTTGAATGAATTCAAATAAAAAATTAAGTAGTCCCAGTCTCGTTAAAAAAAAACAAGTAAAGACCAGAGCATACTGGCGCTGTCTTTTCCTACTCTGCGTATTTTTGAATTTCCGGTGTTCTTTAAACCATTAAATATTAAATTGTAAGTTTTTAATAAAATAATTTTTAGTGGCTGGAAGTTAAAAAATACGCAGCGTTGAGAAAAACTCTAAGTTGTGCTCGTAACTCAAGTCGTAAAATCTTTGGAAAATAGGTGTATAGTTAAATTGTGTATTATTAAAATTCAAAATTTTGAAAGAAAATTTGCAAACTGAAACTTCTAGTCTATATAAAACATTATACGATTCAGTTAAAACATCTTTTCATAATTCTAACATATAATACAATAAAATATAATATACATACATATTTTTGTCATGTTTTCGTTCAATTATATTAAAATTCTATATAAATGTCATGTTTCTTCTTCTTTTTGGCATGAATTTGAAAATTATATGAAAATAACTTCAATATGCTCAGATTGTATATAAAAAAAATGTAGGCTTATAACTAATCTTCCTTATCAAAAAATGGCATGTAATTATTTGTGGTTTTAAATAAAAAATGATTTTTTCTCGACTTACTTATTATACGTACAATTTATTCGCTTCTCTTTTTAATGAAATTATGACTACTTATATTCAAAAAAAAACTCATCTTAATTAAGGCAATAAATGAATGAATGGTTGCATGTTTGTTATGGTTTCTGAATTATAATACTAAAATCGAATATTTTAACTAATAAGGAATATGTTTGTGTTGAACAATGTATAATGTAAATGAAACACAAGCAAAAGAAAACCTGACTGTTTGTTTATCTTAAATTAAAATACTCGGAGAAAATCGTCATGTTCGCTGATGATGGAAAACAATGTGCAGTACGTATAACTTAATTGTTAATTATTTTCTCTTTTTCTTTTTTTGTTTCGTCATATAGAGTATGTATTATTGTTTATGTACGAGTATATATTACGAAGCATATTTATTCCCAAAGTTTTCAGGCGGAAAATCCGAAAATTTCCGTTTTGTTTTGTAGGTTTCTGTTGTTTGTATAGATGTATTGTATGTATACGCAGGTTACGCTAAGGGCCTCCAGATCATTTCAGGAATCGAAAGTCCTTACATTTACACCGCTGAATTTTTACCAATAATTTCTCCACTTCGCGAGTGTACGAATTTACCATCGAATTCAATGGTTGAATTTTGTTTCATACTTTCGGTAGGAGTTTGTAGAGGCTGTTTTTCGTCTCTGTTAAAAAAAAGAATAATATTGGAAATTAATAAAAATTAATAAGAAAGTTGTTTAGAGTATTAAAATGTTTCAACTAAATAAGCTGCTCTAAGGTTAAGTTACAGTTAGAAGCTTATTTCAGGCTGACAAAATTAGTAGTAGTTTTTGTGTTTAGTTTTTGAGTTGCCAACCGTTTGTCGGATTTGTATGGGACAAACTAGATTTCAGCAGTCGGAATGGACCCATGGACTTAATTTATATGAGAGAGGGGGACACAAAGCACGTAAGCTACTAGTTTTGTCAGACTAAAAGGCTGCGTTTCTTTACAATCCGTAGACTTTTAAATTGGAACTATGCTAATACGATTTTCGCATAAAAGAAGGAACAAAATCCAAAAAATTGCAACTTCTTCGGATTTCTGCTGTCAAGCGCCGGTCAATTCAGATTTCGTTCGTATGTGCAAATAAGGGTTCAATAAAACATAATGTATCTAAACAGTATAAAGTCGAACTCGCTTATCGATCTATTGTGATTAAAATAAAAAGGAAAATGCACTAGCAGCTATCAAGAGGGACAACGGAATTGTCTATTTTAACACAAACTTATCGTAAATAAATCATTATGCTGAATTTCGGTATAGACTATACAAGTACTAGCCAGTGTGATTGAATTAATCGCGGAATCACACTAGCAACTGTCAAATCAACATCGACAATAGTGATTTCAATTTAAAGTTCTACTTCTGACCAAATTAAATCAATTTTTCGGCATATTTTGAAAAATTGAAAATTGATTTTGCAATTATGTAATTATGCTGTTAGAAAAAGCCAAAAATTACCGGATTTGTAAACAAGGACTGTTAATTTTTGGTATTTATCTTTTTGTTTACAATTAATTTCATTTTTTGGTATTGAGATATTTATTGACAAGCGAAAATGTTAAAGTGTTACATTTTAAACTGCCTGTTGAAGTGACAACACTAGATATTGTGAGCTAGTTTCTATAGTTGGATGGTAACGTTTATGATTGATTTAGTTTTAAATCGAAGTTCCCATAATACGATTTATTACACAACATATTGTATCGATAGCTACATAATATAAATGTTTTGACTCCCGATAACGCAAGGTGAAGAATAACTGGTAACGTATTAAATTAACTCATTTTAAGCTGGCATTAGGCTATGTTTGCATAAGAAATTATAATCTCTATTATCGCTGCTGATAGTCAGTGTGTTTTTGTGATTAAATCAGTTTTAACCGGAGATAAACTAGATAACATTTCTTATCTAGTAATAGCCATAGCGAACATTTTTAATTGACATTTATACAACATACAGTTATCGATAGCTGCATAATCGAAATGGTTTGACAGTTAAAACTCTCGATTACGTAAAGTCGAAGGATACAAAATGTAGGAGCTATGTATTAACGTAAATCATGTTAGGCTGAATTAAACTTGTAAACTCTTCTACCTTTTTGGCATTTATACAACTTACAGTTGTCGATAGCTACATAATCGAAATATTTTGACAGTTAAAACTCTCAATGGAGTTGAAGGATAAATATTTACGAGGTATTAACAAAAATCATGTTCAGCTGATATTAGACTTCTTTGCATTAGAAATTGTAATCTTTATTATCGTTAACCGTTGTTAGTGCCTTTCCGTGATTAAATCAATCACAACTAAAGAGATAATCACAAAAACCTTTTTTTTTATCTAAAAATAGCCCTAGCGCACTTTTTGCGACAAATGTTTTAAGCATGCTTTTGTTGCCAATAACAAAAAAATGCTAAACTACTTCAAATAAAACAAAGTCAGAAAACAGATTAGTTTTTCTAAAATTGATTGATTACTAATGATAATGATAATGCTGAGAAAAAGGTGGCGGGATTAGTAAGTTTTTTTTGGTATATCTAATTCTAAGTGTTAGTATGTGAGAGTAAGAAAGAGTAAGTAGTAAATTTTGTTGTTGGTTTACGTACGATGGTGATGTCATTGGTGATCCACCTAATTTGACGGGTGGCGGTAAGGGTAACGGTGATGGGGGTGGCTCCTTAACCAGCTGGCCACTGCAATAAGGTAGCGGGAAACGCCAACCATAAAGACTGCTTGGTTAAATGTTTGGTTTTGGTATAAATGATTTTTTGTTTGTTTCAAAAACGATTAATGAATTTTGATATATGAGGCAGGGAACGGCAAAGGAGGGAAATGAAATGTACCATGATGTTGGTGAAGATGAAATAATGGGTTAGATACCAACTGAAGAACTAAAACTAATTGAAAATAACTCAAACTAAACGTTAAGAGGAACATTGTAAAGGGTTAGGATAAAATCAAAACAATCATTTAATATTGCACTATGGGTATAAATCAAGAGAACAACGCAAGACAACTCAAACCAATGATAATGAATTGCGGTTTAGTATCAACGATTTGGGCCGCTGAAAGACCCAGTGATAATTCAAATCCATATTGGCTATCTTCGCTTTGGTAATAATGACACTTTAAAAATTCCAATGTCACAAAAGGGCGGAAAAAACGAAAGAACAGGGAAAACATATAAATTTTGTCAGTGCAATATTACATGATCCTACTATAAGTACTAGTACTAAAAAATCCAGTTTATCAAAATTCAAAAGAAAAATACATTTGTTTTTTTCTAATTAATTAAAATATCGTATACATAGACTTACCTTCCCAACTTGGCTTCTTCATCGATTTCCGATGGCGATCTCTTGGTGCGCCTACACATGCTGGCCATAACGCCCATATTTATGGTTACACAACACAACAAATCTATGATGAACAGCAACAGCAGTACGCCACCCACTGCAATGCCCACAATTGAGGCCGAGGATAGCACTTGTCTTTCAGCCATTTGTATCACATCAATGCCTGTACACATGCAGCACAAGTGTTTGAGATGTTGTGTTGGTGGGTGTAGGGTGTATGGTTGGTGTTTGTCGACGGCATCAAATGTAGATGTATGGTATCGTTAGGGGGTAGGCAGCAAGAGGTTAAGAGAAAAGGAGAAAAAAAAGTGGTTGTGTTATGTTTATGACTAGTTAATGTTTCATTAATTCTGTTAGATTTCAAAGAGGGCAATCGTGGGGGGAGCTCGGTCAGAACAATAGTATAAATATGTAACAATTACGCTATGCTCCTTAACTAGGTTTCTAGGTTGATTTAAACGTTCTTTTTATTTTGTTGCAAGAAAAACAAAAGCTTATGTCTATGAGAACATATTTAAGAAAATTTCAAGAAATGGACAGTCATGGTTACATTAACTGTTTCTAGTTCTTCATGAATAACACCTGGTTTAAAACCCGCTCTATCAAATCAAAATTTTGAAACAAAACTACATCATATAATGGGTAGTTAATTAGTAGTTTGTCGGCTATAGGTTAATTCATGATAGTTTTTTGGTTCATTGTTTAAGAAAAATCCGATAGTGATTTTAATTGGCTGTCTTTTTGTTGCAAAATGCAACTCTGCTTGTCATATAAACTTTTTAAAGCGTTTAGTGAAAATAAACATTTAAAAAAAGAAAGAATAAATCCAAATCCTTTTTCCAAACAAATGTCTTTATTATAATCTTGCACTTCGTTTAATATCAAATATTGTCAACGGAAGTATGTTGGTTTTTTTTTGTTTTCTTATTATTAGAGTTGTTGCTATTTCTTTATTTGGAAGTAACTTATTTAAATTATTAAAATTTGTAGACGTTTGAAAAAAACATAAGGCTGTTCCCGTACGTACTAATTTTTACTACTTTTACTTCAAAAAAGTACCCGTAATTAAAGTTGCAAGCGACTTTAAGAGAGAAGAGAAACGTATTTCGTTCTTTTTACTAGTTTTTACTCGAAGAATTTTACTGCGTAAAGGTAGTAAATTGTAAACAACTGATTTCAGCTGTTTTAGTTCTTAGAAAAAAGTCAAATATTAAATAATTTTAATTTAAACCCGGATGGAAAAAAAACTAACAAAGTTCATTTAATTTTTTAAAATTTTGGATTTAACAAAATTCTTCATTTACCACTTGTTGACTCCTATTGTTTTTATAAATTATACTACAAATATGTTTCCGCAACTTTTTCTTGCATAATTTTTACTTTTTACCACTTTTACTAGAAATCTGTTCCCACACCTCTTCGGAATTTTTGTTTTAGGAAATCTTTGTACAAAGCTTTAAACTACCTTTACTAGTCGAAAGTACAGACCTAACTCGTATGTATGTATTTGTTTTCTATATAGCCATTCGTAGAATATATATTTGTCGTTGGTATTTTGAATTAAAAACCTCAAATCATAGCAGATTTTTGTTCTAAATTTGTTGAACTAAAAATTTGAACTTATCTTTTGTAGACATTTTGAGCTTCTGAATAAAACAGTTCCAATTGATAATTTTTGGTATTTGCTCAACAAATCAATATTTTTTGTTAGAATGATGACTTAATACCTCAAAAAAAAAAAACGACATAGTTGCTGGATGTTTCGCCTCATCAACTTTATTTCGGTAGATAAAGGCTTCCCATAGGTAAGGCTGGGAAGTTTTTTTTTTGAAACTGTAACTGTTGGGAACACTGAAGTGAAGATAGCGATTTTTGCGAATGAAAATCGGATTATTTGTTTTAAAAACAAATTTGAAAAATCCTTTCAGCTTCACTATGTCAATTATGTACAGAAAGTGTTTAAATCAGAACAGTAGTTTTGAAGTTGATGGAACCCGGCTTTAAATACGTAGTTGTGAAAAATCGTTTTAAAGTTTCAAATCTTGTGAGAGGCGTGGTTCCTATAGATGTTGTAAAATGTGTCATCTCACATTTTTCTGAAAAGCTTTTTCATTCAAAAAGTCAAATGAAAAATTGAAAAATAAAATATAATATATTTTTTTAAAAACTAACTTCGCGCCTATACAATTTTTTTTCAAAACCATAGATTTCAACTCAAAAAAAAAATTTTTCCACTTCAAGAAATTTTCTTAAATCACCAATAACTTAACATCTAAACTTAATCGCTAAATAAAAGCAAACTCCGCTTGTCAATGATTAGAAAGTGATGTAAAATATTTAGTTTTTTTTTACATTTTTGTGTGTGTATGGATTTAAATAATTTGTCAAAAATAATTTACAAAACAAGTGAAATTAATAAAATTGAAATAAAAATAAACGAAAAAAAATTAAAATTGTAAAAAATTTTATTGGAAAAAAGCATAAAACATAAACAACCAATTAAAGCATTTTCTTAAACAATCCAAAGAAACAAAGCTCATGCAATTCAAGGAGCGAAATTTGCCAAAGGTAGACGGACGGGTGATAAAGGACGACCAAAATTAATAATAAAACTTAACTTAGACAACAACCAATGCATTTCAAACTTATGTCGTTTTGGGTCAAAACAAATCATACCAAAAAGCCAGGGTTTTCGCTTATCAAATAAAACTAAAGTTAAACGAATTAATATTTACAAGATAAACACAGGCTTTTAAAGGGAGGTCTGGAGGTGGGGTGATCGTGACGTGGTGTAAGAGTTTCGGTTTCAGTGTTTTTTGTATAATTTAAAGCTGGAAAATAGTAAAGATTAATAACAAACCAAGTTCAAATTAAAAATACTCGTGTTAAGAAGGAGTTATTGTTTGTTTTGGAAGAATTTGTTTCTAACTAGAATTAGGGTTATTCTAAGGGGTGTGTGTTTTTAAAAGACTTCTACAGAGGGGTTAATTTAAATTCATATATTTTGATTAAAACTAATTGTGCAACACATGATGTTTGGTATTACCTTTCGAAACAGCATAGTTTTTATTTGAGTTACATACAGATCTAGAGGTAAAATCGCTGTAAATATTCGCTATAAAGAACTGATACGCAACAATTTTTATAACATTGCAGCACAACATATTTGAGGAGAACGAGTTATATCTTGTGGAAAATTATTACATTTCTTACGGTGTGTATACAGGTTGTGGTTGATTACTGGAGTAGGTGTTGGTGGTTGTTGGCAGTTGAACGTATCGGCGATATTTTAATACGTTTGCAACGTATGAAAACTACTCTAATAAACTCCACAAGTTTTGTCAAATACTGCCCCAAATGCGGCACTCGCCTATACGAACGAAATCCATCAGATTCATTATCATTCAATTTCAGTTAACTTTCATTTTGACAAAGAAATCCGGTAAATGTGGATCTCAGTTGTATATGCGAATGAGTTATTAACTTCAGGTCGATACATAGCCTAGTTTACACTAAGCCAATTTAAGCAATGTTCGTGTTACACTTATTTTCAAGTGTTATGGACTTTAATTAGTTAATCTGTTTTAGTGAAATAAGACTTATAGTTCTTGCAATCCCCATAGTTTTGCCTCCCACCTTTCTTTGAAATTTTCCTTTTAATACTAAAATTTTATATTTGTTTTTATTCATAATTATTATTAAACTGTTGTTTTTTTTATTATTATTATTAGAACTTAGGCTGTAGTTTATGGTTTCATTTCACTAATATTTTTTTTATATACACTTATTAAACTCTATAAATATTAATGCTATATCGATTAAGAGGCGGGTTTTTAAATACACTTGTCTACCTTAGACTGATACCCAGTTTCGCGGCACAAAGGGAAGTGGGTGCATAGTTTAAGGTCGTGTACAAGTGGTTCCATTGTATACAAGTATTCTTAAGATTTCACTAACTATATACTTTAATACGTGTATTACATACATATATAGAAAAATTGTTTAACTAAATATTTTAACTAATGGTTAACACTTTGTTTTGTTGAAAACAGGTTCTTGGCCTTAGGGTGGTAATGTGAATGGTTGTTTAAGCTACTGGAGGTGAAGAAAATGGAACTAGTACAAATTCTTCAGGTTGAAAGCAGGATCCGTTATCTTGTAAAATCGTTCGTGAGGAATTGACTTTTTGTCCATTATGTTTTTGATGAGACTTACAACTCCATTCCGAAGGGCCATTTACATGCAGGACCTAGGTATATATTTAGGTATGTTTGTTTTCGTGGAGATTAAGTTTAATTTGTTTGACATTTGTTAGTATTTTCGTTTGTATATTAAATATTAATAGTTTTTCTGCCAATAAGTTAATGCAATTATTGTCTTTAACGTATACTTCTAATAAATGAATATGAAATAAAATTTAAAAATCCTGAAGTTTTGAAAAGAAGACGGATTTAATTACACACAGCTCTTGCACGAATCGGTTACAACGTTTATAAATAAAGGCGTATTGATGTTGTAATTTTCGAAAAAAAATATACAACATTCATTAACATTTAAAGTTCACTTAAACATGTCTAATGACACGAATGCCTGGGCGAAGCCTTAAATATTCCTATCCTCGACAGCTAATTCAGAGCTTAGATTTAGAAAACTAGGTTTAAACCAAAGATATCCTCAAGGGCAGACGATTTTTATATATCTATTTGCAGGATTATTAGTGTATAGTCTACAAACTATATTTTTATAATTTCTATTTATTTAATCCAACTGAGTCCTTTTGGATTATACGTTGATCGAAATACATTTCCACTATATTTAAAGAAAAAATAGTAACAAGTCCTTCGAAAAAACTCTACCTGCCCTATTGGCAAAATCCGCTTTTCTCACAATATAAAATTTGGTTTAGACTAAACAACTAGAATCGTTAGCAGACTGTAAAATCGTAAAAGTCCACGTCACTCGTGACTGAGCCAGCCGGACACCCTCGCATGCAAAAGTGAATCACTACATGTTGACTAGATTTGTGCTGGCCTTGACGTTCTCCTATCTATCATAGTATGTTTGTGGCGTAGAAACCAAAGCGAACGTTGGCACCGTGGGTCACATTAATAAAATCTCTGCTTAATCGCATTAAATTTGACGTATTCAGATGAAGTGCGAATACGTAGTATAGTGTAAACCATCCTTTGTGCTAAGCTAGTACAGAGCTGTGTGTTTTTATCTTTCTCCATCATCCATATGAAGAGACTTCTAAATTACGTTATTGGTTCGGTTCGTTGCAAAATAGATTTTTGTATATTTATACATATATAAAAAGGGGGATATGTTTCATTGTTGTTGTTAATAATAGTAATAATAATAACAGTAAAATCAACTAACAATTAATACAATATTTACACACACACATATATATGTATTTAGAATAATATTTATAAATTCATATAATAAACCTTAGATTTGTTCGTTTAGAATTTTATATCTTGTAAATTTATATAAATGTTTCATTTGTAGTAAATTTTCCAAATTATTTTATAAGTTTTGGCAGTGTGTTCTTTTAGTTATACATGTTTTGAAAAAGGGATAATTGTTTAAAATACAAAAAATATTATTTTAAACGGAAAAGCGGTAAAATAGAATAATAGGTATAACCAAACACAGGGATATGATGTCACATTTATGTTTTCGATTTTGTGAAGAATCCACAAGATTCTGGAGCAGCTAATGTATTAAATCAAATTTTCAATTTTAAGTTTTATGCTTAATAAAAACGACCGTTGGATAAAAATAAAAGAAATCACAATATAAAAAATTCTATGAATTTATCAAGCTTTACAGCGCATTGTGATTTATGCAAGATATTTATTTTATTATTGTTTGTATAAACACTTTGTTTTTTGTTTATTACGTTTAACAGGTAAATAAATGCTTGGCATGTAAAACAAAATAATTAAAAACAAAAAATTAAAAACATTACAACTTAATAAAAATCACGACTAAGTAAAATGTACACAATGATACGAAATGCTCCTATAAGGAATCTCTTTTGTTTAACAATTCATCCGAAAGTTCAACTAAATATTTTAACAATTTTCCATAATAGTTTCTACATAAATAAACTGTTTGGCCATATTTTTCTTCTCTTATGTATGATATGGAATCGAAGTATGGAGATATCATTTGACCTCATAAAACTCAACTAAATTCATTCTTTTTTTACACAGTACATCGTAAAAAATACAAAGCAGGAGCAGTTACTTTATGCACCACCCCATTACGTGTTGGCCGGTAGGAGTCTTTACAACGTTGCCACCTGTCGTTTTAGCCATGTTGCCAATGTACTCCTTGCGAGTGGAACTAAAACCATAACGATGATTGTTGCGGCCCCTTTTATGCTGTGATCCTTAGAGGCTGTATCTTTTGGATATGGATTGTCTAAACCCACATACACACACATATATTTCGGAATGATTTTTTTTGGAGTTACAAAGAACAAGTGTACGTTTTATAAGGGTTTTGGTAATCAAGTTTTCATATTTTTGTTTGTTTTTATTCGGTTTAGATACAAGCGTGCCAAATTAAGGTAAAACGAGAGAAGAGAGATAAAGAGTTTATATAAAAAGAGAAGAAAAAAGAAAAGAAAATGGGAAAATACAAAAAATAAGGTTTATAACACCCATTTTGTTTTGATTTGGCTTTCATTAAGTTATGTAGTACGAGTATGTGGTATTTTGGTGAAACGAGAGAATTTTTTAGTGGTGATCTGGTGGTTACTCGTAATTTGAAAAAAGTACATACTATGTTTTGACTGGGTGGTGACAAAATAAAAAAAAACGTTACAAGTGTTATTAACACAAAAAATATATATTTTTTTCTCATTGAAGACCAAAACATGTATGCCTGAAAGGTGTTTTTGTGGTTTATATTTTGTTTTTGAATTCCGAAGAGGTTTTGTTTGTTAAACACAAAATGATTAAAGGTTAGTGTTTTTTTTGAAATTAAACGATTAAGTCTAGACTAAGTTAGTGAGTTAAAACAACATTGAGAACACACTTAAACACTGAAAATTTAGGTCACTCCTGGAAAGGATCTGGTAAAGGAGAAACTTTGGGAATTTTAGGGGTTTTAAGGAGGCATACAGACAATTGTAAAACAAGGCTTTATCATTATATTGTGATTTAAAAATTGTGTGGTTGGTTGATTACAGGCTTCGAATGAGATTTAAGGTAAGGACACACCCAAGCATTTTTTCTAACGCAGCGTAGAATCCGCTCATCTAAAATCCATTAAAACATGTGACCAAAACATACAATCAATAAATAAAAGGGATTTTTTTTTTGTTGACACTGACATATCTTTCACTGTTTGTACATTTTTATCATTTATTTCATTAATTTTCAGACTAACATTAGTTAAAAAATATAGAGCGCAAGAAAAAAAAAGCTCAAGTTTGTTTATGTTAAAATTTGTTTCGAATTGCAGTACGAAAAAGTGCCTAGGGATTTAAAAATTTCAAGTAATAATAATATTTTTAATCTATTTGATGTAGCGACAGTTGCATGCCCTGCTTAATTTTACATTAAAAACATTGGCAATCAAAGTTTAACTTCAATAAGAACTGATTGGGTTTATTCATTGGCTCAAAAGATTAAATTTTTGGAATAATTTCCATAATATTTTGTAGCACATACTGCAACTATATCTGCTATGTTACTCTTTTTTTTATCAAAAGAGAGAAGTTTAATGCTAAACTAGATTAACAACTGTTCCTAAAATAGGCACGAGCACTCAAAGGTTTATTTTTCTTAAAACACGCAGAGTATTTTTTAATTTTTGCTAGATGAAACACTATAAATCAAATTTTATAAATGTACAGAGTTCAAAATTACACTGTTTCCATAAAAAACTATTCAATACAATTTCTGCAAACTTTCGACATTTATATCAGTGGTTTATGAATACCCAAAAATACGTTGATTAAAAACAAAAAATAACTGTCGGCAAGGATATGCAATACATAACACGTCTTTTATGGGATTTTGGACTAACGGGGGCTAGAAAATGCGCTGTTTAAGAAAAACAAGCAAAAAGAGGGCCTACAGACTCTTAACATAGAAGTAAATTAATTAATTTTCAAAATTGTATTAAAAATCAGCAATTTCTTTCCAGCTAACAAAAATTTTGTAAGCGATTTAAGCATCCACGTGGATTCGTCTTGCAACCGCCACGAAAAAGAGTGCATAATACCATTGCAGCGTCTGCGCCAAATACTTGGGATAGTGGGAAGGTTCCTTTTTTAACGTTTAAAATATAAAATTTCCTTCCTGCAGTCTCAAACCGATTTTATTCTTTTAACTTAAGATAAAAAAGTAAAAAGAGGGAACCACGTACAGTGAGTGTAAAATGTATTAAAAAAGAATTACCTATGCTGTTCAAAAAAGTATAGCACTAAATATAAAAAGATGTTACAAAAATTACACAAAGAGAAATCACTTGCAGACGAGCACGGCATAAAACAAGACAGAAAGACAGACGCACACATTGAACACAAACTGCTGAGATAAATGAAAATGCTTTTGATTAAAAAGTATATATTTTCTTTAAATGTTTATTAATAATTATCCAAAAACAAAAAAAAAATTATATATTATATTTTCGTAATTAATTAATGTTAACTAAAATCATGTACATTGAAAATAAAAGAAAAACTAAAGAAAGAAATATAGTTGTATGAAATGTTTTAGCTATTTTTGTAGTTGCTGGCTTCTTCTTGACTTTCTTTAAATGAATGCACACACAAAAACATAAAATAAATGTTGAAAAGAAAATAAAATTGAATGATTTTAGTCACAGAAAACAAAATAATACTAGGCTTTTGTTATTTTTGAAACTTTTGTTTTCTTCCGTTGATTCAGACGGTTTTAGTTTAAAATTAAAGCAATTTGTTTTGTTTTTTTAGAGATTATTAAATAATTATTGCAATATTAAGTAAACTCTTTGTGTAGGTTGACTTATATCAAGAAAATTGTTTGTTTTAAAGAAAACGTAAAATCTAAACTTATACATAAAGAATTCAATTTAAAAAATATTTATATGTATATATAAATGATCTAAATATATGTAGAGGAAAATGATTTAATTAAATTAATGGAATTGTTTGTTTTTTGTGTCTTCAGTTAATGGTTTCCTATACACTAGAAAACAAAACCTAATCAATCTTCTTTGAAATTAACTGATTATTTTTCTTTAAATATTTGGCAGTTGAGTTAAATTTTTTTTTTCGTTTTCTTTTTTTTAATGAAATTGTTGGAGAAGTAAAATTTAAAAATGCAAAGAAACTTTAAAGAAACACATATACACGCACACATTTTCATTAAAAACATAATAATATGGAAGTGAAATTTATTTTGACAGACACAAATGCTGCAGCAGAAACGTTTACGGAAACGGAAACTAGGCAAAATACAACACATTAAATATTAATTTAAAACATATGTACGTTAAAATTATGGGTATGCATGAAAAATAACGCACACACACATTTATTATTACAAACTTCTTCTTGCTGTAGTTGTTCGTTACTTTTTTTACACTTCAAGCTCGATGGCAAATTATAATGAAACAAATTAATCAAATAAATGATTTAATATATATTTTGGTTTGTACAAAAAATACACAATCGTAATTAAAATGACGTTTTAATTGCGGTCGAATGTGATGTGTGAAATAAATGTCGGATATGTCAGAATATGAATATGACGTGAAAATGGGATTTCTGTGTGTGTTTAAGCAATAAATTTAGCAATTAAATTAAACTGTTGTCTTTAATTATATTGAAATTCTTAAATTTTGTATCGGATACTTCTTTTATGCAGTGTATTTTGTTTTTCCCCTCTTAAAATCTATCTAAGGCAGGACAAATAGAAAGCAGGTGGCTTTTATATATTCTTTCGGGAAACCTCGTTTGATCTTTATTAAATTAAAAGACGAAAATCTTCGATTTCTGTAGCATTCTAAATATTTCACATAATATAGCTAAACGATTTCGATTCAGAATTAATAAAAATTTTAATTCTAGCATAGTTCTCCGACTTGATTTTTTTTTATAAATATCAGTATGTAAGTTTGTTAAGAAATGGTAGTCTTATTATTTATTTTCACAAATAAACTTACAGATTTCAATCAAAAAAAAAAAAAATTAAAACATATTTGGAAGGTGTGAGACGTTGTTAAAACCAGAATTGAGTTTTTATTTAAAAAGCGCTGAAATTTACTAAAATATCCGCTGAGACAAAAGTTTAAATATTTTTTAAATGATTTTTATTTATTAAAAATATTTTTTAACGATTCATAATCCGTTTGTTTTGAAAATTATCACGGCCTTATTCAAAAAAGTTACGAAACCTTTAAAATTCAAATTTACTTCAAAATAAAGTTATAGTAAATTGAACAAATGTGTTCTTTTTAGGCTACCAAACTAGAATTTGTATGGAAGCTACTCGGTAAGTAAGCGAGTTGGCGTTATGTCGTTTTAGAAACGAGTTAGATTAACCATACTGATTTTTCAACAAAAAATCGAACATGACACACCCTGCTGTTTAACAACACATGTTGAAGAGTAATGAAACAAGAAGAGGTCTCATCAACGTATTCGTCGCACAAAATGGTATAAGTTAAAACTATATATCAATTCGAACTGATAGTTTAAAGAAATTTTACACATCAACACACAAAGCAAAAGTGTAGCAATAAGGCTAAGTTTACATTAGAAAATATAATCTGGATTATAGCAGTCAGTTTGGCAATTGCAAATGTATTTCCCGATAGCCTAGTACTGAGTTTGTAGCACTTTACACTATCTTCAGAGATAGCCGCATCTTAAGCATAGTATTGAATATAAAAAAAAGTTAATTCGAGCTGACGTCGGAAAAAAGAGCCAATGTAGTACTAAGAAATGCCAATATAATTTCACTAGAAAAATTTGGATGTCTTTGCGAAAGAATATCCAATGTAAAATTTACATCAAATTGACGATTTTTGATTGTAGAAATCGCAAATATTTGTATGAAATGAAATTAAATAAAATGATTTGGTTTCCGCAATAGAATAAATGACTGTTGCTATTCATTTTTCGTTTTATCGAAATCGTCTAACGAAAGATGAGGGATAGTTATTCGCTAAGTGCAGAATGAGATCTACTGACATTTTGGAAAAATGAATAAATATACTCGAGAATTGTTAAGAACCCAGTGTAGAACATCACAAATTAAAGTCATTTGTCGCCTCTACGAGCTAAGAACATAACACCAAAATTAACTAAGGTATAATTTTAAGGTATTCCCTTTATGCACTTAGCGATTTAATTATTAAATAATTTTCATTCGTCAAGGTTTTTTATAAGCCAAAGTTTTATAAGCAATCTGCGCAAAAGTGTTTTATTTTTTTGTTTTGTTCGCGACCAACAAGCGTTTGTTATAAGTAAGATTGCAGCAAATAATTGTACCTAGTTAAAACTGAAGCAGATGGGCTCTCTACCGCGATTATATACCCATATTTATTAAAAATGTTTTCTTATGAGAATCTTGAAAGGATTGTGGACATTAGTTAACCTGCCTTAATCAAATTTATCTTATGTAGTTGTAATTCGAAGGGACGAGCACAACTTTTCACGAAAAGTCTTTCCTTGTTACATTGTTAATTTGTTTGTTTTTTTTAATTTAAAAACTCCAAAAGAAATGAAAGAAAAAAAAACATACGGTTAGAAATTTCACTACTAAGAGAGCGGTCAAAAATGTTTTAGTTTTTACAGACAAGTTCAAAAGAAATCTACGTAAATATCAGATCAAAAATAACAATAAGTAAGGCATGCATAAGTGAATGAAGTTCTCAAAACAAGTCCAAAAAATTACCATACATTAGAAAAGAGGTTTCAAAAATGTCAATTCAACTAAGACGTTTAAGAAAAGAAAACAAAATACACTGAACGAAACGAAATATTTGTAAAATGATTGTTGTTGTTGATTTTTTTTTGGTGTTGTCAAAATATAAAAAATGTTATACGATGTTGTAAACTATTTTTTGAAATTATTACCAATCCATCGTTGTGTTTCTTTTCAATTCGAATTTTAGAAAAAAAATCAAATAATAATTTACTTTCATTTACATAGAACGAATAGGTATAGTATGTTTGTAGGTATATAGAAAAATGTCTGATATCTGATTGCTTTAAGCTAACATTGTGGCTAAAATGCTTATGAATGTTATGCATGTTGTTGTAGCAATAGCCATGACTGTACTTGTGGTGATGGTGGCCGCTGTGGTGGTTGTTGTCGATGGTGTTCGTGTGAAAAATGTTTTATGTGTTGATGGGGCTGCGGCCGAATTCAGGCCGGCCGTATACAAAAATGCTCCCAAATTATTATTAGCATGATCGGACTCACCTCGTGTTGTTTTCATGATAACGGACGCTGGCGACGAGAAGCCGATAATGTTGTGAGCACGCAGTTCAATGCGATAATAGGTGTTGCCGCTCAGATGTGTCATCTCGTACGATGTACTATCTGCTACTTCTACGGACTCGCATTGATTTTCCAATTCGTGCCAAGTACCGGCCATTTTGACACCCTAAAGATCGAGAAGAGAACAAACAATAACAAACAGTCGGTCAGTGATGGCACGAAATTACGGGGCCGACATTCAAAGTTGCAACCTTGACTTACCGGACAATATTTGACCTGATAGAAATCAATTGGTTCGCCATTATCGGCCGGTACGCTCCATCGCAGTTCAAAGTGATCGGAGTATGGTGAGACAACGACAGGTTCTTCGATATCGTTTTGTACGGGCGCGTGCAAAGGCTTGGGCTCCTCGGGCGCTGATCGCTTAGGCGTCGACTGTTGTATGTTCACACTCCAAATGCCCAAACCGACTTGATTGCGTGCAGCAAACCGGAACTGATACATCGTCTGGGGTTTCAAGCCTTCAACAATGTAGGGTGAATCTGGTGACCAACTGCGATTATGGGCCGTTGTCCAGTCGGGATTGGTGACTTCATTGTATTGCACTGTAAACGCTGTGATGGGTAAACCAAATTCCGTTGGAGGGCTTCGGATATCAAATGTAATACTAGTCGCTGTGAGTTGCTTGGGTTGAGCAGCTGGTACAGCCTCTGGAACGCGGGCTTCCTTTAATTGCATATCGTGTTCGGCGTTTCCATGGATGTTTGTGGCAATGCATTTGTATACGGAATAATATTGGCGAGCTACGGGATGGACTATCAAATCACTGCGAGGACCAGTACCCACAATTTCCAAATTCTTGTCGAACGAATCCTTGATAGGTTTACCATTCCAACGCCATTCAATGGTGGCATTGGGTATACCCATAGCCAAGCAGCTGAGATTAGCCTTGCGTTCCTCCCAACTGAAAACTGGTGGCAAGTTCTTCATGTGTGAAAAATCTGGAGCAAACTCAACGGCGATATGGCCAGTCTTGTATGCCGCATCACCGGTATTGCGAGCAATACATTGATAGAGACCGTCATCGGTGCGCATAGTACGCATTATTCTCAACGTTCCAGAGCTTTCGCCTTTCTCATCATCGAAATGTTGTTCCAAGATAATACGGTCATCGTCCACTTGAGCTCCGCGCGCATACTCATCTTCAGTACCCCAACGACGGAAGGTCACCTCAGGTGCGGGACGTCCCTTAGCACGACATGTGATGGCAATCTCTTTCTGGCTAACGGCTGTAACATTGTACAACTCGTAGATGGAGGGTCTAATCAAAACATTCAGTTTGGTCTTTTGGTCTACAACACCGGCATCATTCTTGGCTATGCACGTGTAGTTGCCATAATCATCTTGAGTCACGGAGTTAATGTTCAAGAGACCAGTCTGGGGATTTACTTGAAAACGATCGGCGCTAGCAACATTCTGTTGGGTGGCGTCCTTAATCCAGAAAATCTCCGGTACAGGTTTGCCGGTGGCCGTGCAATTGGCCGAGTAGGGTTTGCCTTCAACGGCATCCAAAGTGGTGGGCAGATAAGTGATGACGGGACGACTGTAGACCTCGACACGAATGGTACGTTCCAATAATTCGCCGGTCTCAATGACAGCAGCGCGACAGGTGTAGATGCCATCATCGGACTCTTGGACGTTGCGTATCAACAGACCGTAAGTCTGAACGACATATTTGTCACCGGTACGTATCTGTAAAATAATGAAAAAAGGGGGTGTCATAATTAAAGACAGTTTTACTGCAAACAATGCAAGATTTTCTATGACATTAAAATGCGGAGAGATATCGATAGATTTATATGTCCACTAACCTGATCACCATTTCTCAACCAATCAATTGTTGGATTTGGATCAGCTTTCACTTCGCAACGCACTACATAGTCTTCGCCCAAAATCGGATTTTGATTTTCCGGTGCATTTGTCCATGTAATAGCAACTGTAAGTGATAGATAGAAGTAAAAATAAGTTGATTAGCAACAAATAAATAAACGAAGAAGAAAACTAAATTGTTTATTTAAAAGTGTCACATGAACGCACTCTCAATAATAATGCGCACATGGTGCCCACAATCTAACCGCCGCCGCCTTCGAAAGGACATTTTGTATCCTTCAAAAACAAACGACAAACTTCTCCAACTAACACGCCAACTGACTTCGATTCACTTAACTCTGCTGCTGTTAGAGGATACAACAGATCTGCAAAGTATCTTCAAGTGCATTTGTTGACATTTGGAAAATATAGTTTTTCATTTCTGTTTGTGGGAGTAGTTGTGCGTTTATGGAACGGAGGAAAAACGTGACTAACGTCGTGCGTTGTGCTGTGGTTGGTATTTCACTTCGCAGCACAATCTCAGAATTTCTCCGGAGGCCACCGTCAAGTGGTCCAAATACTTTTGTTTAGGAGTTTTAATGGTACATAAACATAGTTCTGTCAAGATTTCTATTTCCTTCTTGCACTTTATTTGAAAATATTATGTGAATCAAATTTAAAGAAGACTTGTTCGTGTAAGAACGGGCAAAATATACAAATTACCCGATATAATTTAACGTGAGATTTCCCCGATTGTACTTGAACACATTAAACATTCACTCATGTTCGCCAGAATAAAGTGTCTTTTAATTACACTACCTGTAAAGGAGGGTCCAAATCAAAATATTTTTTTTCAAAACTTCAAAAAATAAAATGCCAAAATCAATTGGTTTATTCGAAAGATCACATATTAACATTATTTATGGAGTAACATTTTTTTTGGCTAGCTTCGCAGTTGTGCATCCTTTCAACACAATTTATCAATACCTTAGTGACGCTTTCTGGTTCTATCAGGCCAATGGCTTGCTTAATATTTATCTTAAGGGCATGAAAGGTATAAAATGGTAGACCTTCACGGTATTCAATAAAACAAAAAGTCTTAAGGAGTAAAATCGAAGCGCTGAAGTGGTCAAACGAGGGTAAAGTGAGCAGATCGTCCATGAATCTCCGGCTTCTAAAAATTATTTAACATGCCTATCTATGTAGAGCTTGATACGGAATATACATCAATAAATATATTAAAAATATTTGGTCCAAAAACATTCAGTACTTTTTATTTTACAGCATAAAACGTGTGTAACAGTATTTATGTCCCTACTAAGTATTGGCAACTAGCTTAGGAGGTTACTAACGCGATAACTTTACACCATTGATAAAGAATAGAGAATGATTTTTTGGTAGATAAATAATGAATAACAGTTCAACTCCAACCATTGGACATCACAGTTAAGCGGAATAGTTAGTTTTTGTTTTATATGTAAAAAAAATTCAGTTCCTGAAGATGTCTCGCAAAGAGAGACGAAATATTGAATAAAATAAAGATTATAATTACAAAACCACGACCTTGAGCTTGAGTATTTAATTATTTCATCTTATCTGAAATAAGTTTGTTTACAAAAAGCTATAGACAATTTGCTTTTAATCCCGTTTAGTTTTCAAAAATTAACATTTTTGAGAAGAAAGTTATTCAAGAATAAACTTTAGCGAGTTTAAGCGAACTCAGTTAGTACTCGCCTTTAATATTTATTGATAATTTTTTTTTCTAGAAATTAAATTTTTTTAACTCAAACGGTTTTTGATGCCTAATCCAATAAGTTCTTGTATATGTGACGCGAAAAATAGAAAGGGACCTAAGGGTAAAAACCAGCTTTGTTCAGGAGAGCCATTTTAAAGATTTAAATACGTGAATCTTTGGTGTACCATCACTTTCATAAAACGCGCACATCTTTGGAAGGGAACACTTTTGGGGCATGGGATCGGTCTCATTCGATGCTCAGATGTTGTCCACATTAAAAAAAGAAAAAAATGAAAATTGACTTTTTTTACCCTTAGGTCCCTTTCTCTGTGCGCTGTCACATATAAAGAAACTTAAAAGAAAATTCCCGAAAAGTTTTGAAGTTATCGCCTTAGAGCGCCAATAAAACACGCCTTTTTTGTTTTGAAGAATATCCTGGGGAAATCCTGCATGGACTTTTGCAGCTCGCTAGAAAACACATGCGAAGAAGATAGAATTCAAATCTCAGGGGAACTAGACAACAACCAGTGAGGAACTATTAAAGTTAATCCCGGACACTTATTTTCCTGGCAACTCTCAACCGTCCGAGTCGCTATAAGAAGTTTTAAACCTCTCAAGTCACCTGGACCAGCTATGGCAGAACTCCAAGCAGTGGAGAATGCGCTAACACCAAGGCTCAAAGAGCTCTATATTAACTCCATCGAACTAGCAAACATCCCCACTGTGTGGAGGAAGACCAAGATAGTCTTCATTCCTAAAGCGGGAAATCAGCATCTCCATTTCTTCTGAAAACCACGGTAAGACAGATTGACAATCACATTAGAGCGACTGTAGACCGGAGGCTACTTTCAAACAGCCAACATGCATACTGCAAGGGCTAGTCCAGTGAGACAACCCTGCATGACCTTGGCAAAATCCTGGGGAGACAGATTGAAAATCACATTAAGGACACTGTAGACCAATGGCTCCTGTCATACAGCCAAAATGCATACTGTATGCATGATCTGGTCGGCTTCATAGAAGGATTACTCATTGCCAAAGTGTACACCTGTAAGCTAAAGCGGTTTTTTCACTAATCTAAGAATTCCATTTCGTATAACTTTTGTTATATAAAACATACATTAAATGATGTAGTAACTTGTATACAATATAAACAGCTGTCTTTGGTATGACTTTGACAATAGCTGACATTATTGGCTTGTCAGTATTGCCAACGTCAAGTTGGTAACACTTCAACAGTCTACCCCTGTATATTTGCAATGCTGTCTCTTTTTGTTTCCATTCTTCAATGCCTTTTTGTCATTAAAAAATGTACTTTTTATGATGTTTCAATAGAATTTCTTTTAAAACTTTTAACTTTTTCGCCTTATTCTTCGAATTAAAGTCTCATGTATAGATTAATATGAAAATATGTACTCGCCGTCCTCGAATGCCTTCGATGAAATGTGAAAACAAAAAATAACAAGAAAAAAACTTTATTTTATAAACTAAAAAGATATTGGGCACATATTGCCGTCGCCAACAAAGTTTGTTTTCAAAATCATTCCGTTTTTTCCCTCCTTGGAATAATTCTGAATTTAATTTCGATTTCTTATAGCATGAAATCTGGTGCTAAGTGAATAAAAGCGAGCATTGAAAGCTTTTAAAGAAACTTTTTCAATAACTTAACTTTAAAGTTGCATCGTACTGATTATGCTTTATTGAAAAATGCCGTAGATGAAGAAAAAGAAACGGAAAGCAGTATAATAACTTTGGACTAGAGAATGTGGAGCAACCGGAAGGGATAAGGAAAAACAAAAATGCCGAAACAGAAAACAAAATGAAGTCCTAAATAGACGACGAATGCGACTTGAGGTGGTGCTACATGGCAATGGCGTGAAAGAGATTTTTTATAGCAAATTTAAAACTGAGAACGAAGAATACTATTTTAAAGGTCACGCAAGTAAGTCGCATACTAAATTGGTTTATTTAACGTATTCCCAACCCAGGTTATAGTTTATGGGATATTTACAATTTCATGTTAATAAAATTGACGGTAAGGAATTTTAAATTAATTTATAGCATTTGTTATTGGTAGTTTAAAATTTACATTTTCGCTTTTAATTATAAAAATATGTAATATTAGTGGTGATTTATGTTAAGACTTGATAGCAAACCCGCAATAATAAAGTAACTTTTTGACAAAAGTGGGAAGAATATTTAAAAGGTACGTAATACGTAAAAGTTAAAGAACGCCTATTCAAAAAAAAATATTTTTTTAAAAGAAAAATGTTATAAATAGAAATTCGACTACGACTATTCGTAGTGTTCTCTCTAATATGACCCGATTTTCGGTGCAGGCCAGATAGGCCTTAGCAAAAGGCCAAAAAAAAAAATTATTATAAAAAAAATCTCTATATAAAAAAATATAAATAAATTTTACGATCGGAAAGAAGCGTTTTATAAACTTTTTTTAAGGCACGTTTTAAAAATTCTAAATCAAAGTGCTAATACGCATTAAACAGGGATTAACCGGCTCGAGACCTCTTGTACGTGTCTATATTTAAGTAGAAGGCAATTTTTTAAAAAATAGCAAAGTGACATTGATTTTC
This sequence comes from Hydrotaea diabolus, assembly GCA_963513945.1. NCBI lineage: Eukaryota > Metazoa > Arthropoda > Insecta > Diptera > Muscidae > Hydrotaea > Hydrotaea diabolus. The sequence goes on along the minus strand of OY740718.1, from coordinate 2,616,082 downwards.
GTGGCGATTTTAAAGTGCTAATTTTAATTAAGTCCAAAGAAAGAGTCCTGCTGTACTCGTTTTTTAAACTAAAATCCGAATAGGTACCAGTTCAACCGTTTCGTAGTCGTAATGGTAATCTGGATTATTTTCAGTATTACAGAGTTTTTTATTTTAAGTTAAGCATTGAAAACCATTTGAAATGAAAACTTAAAAGCCATTTAACTCCAAACAACACCCTTGTGTTTACCTAGTGTAGAGTACCAGGTAAAAAGAGGATGTTTCACTTGGCTTAAGTTTGTTGTTAAAACTTTATGACTGTTTTTTTTAATGTATGTGTGTCAGAGTATTTGTTTTCTATTTTGCTCCTTTTTGTAACATATTTGTCTTCTGCCTGTATGTGTGTGAGTGCATTCGAACAGCTTTTCTAGTTAAATCACATCCTTCACTTCTCAGTGTTTCCTTTCGTACGCTTCAGCCGTTCTTGTGTTTGTGGAACTATTTTGCAGGACTAACTGCACTACAAGGATATCACATAGAGCGAGCAGAAATTGGCGGCAAATCCCTTCCTACATCTCTTCGTTCCACTGAAGTTACTCTGACGACTATGTTTGTGATTAGTTGTATTTGTTTTTGAGTGATTTGGTGTTGGTGCTGTTGTAGGTCCTGCTATCCTTGTTGCTGATATGTTTACAAGCGAAGAAACTTAAATAGCGTTGTTTTTTTTTGTAGTTTGTCTTCCATCTGGCTTTCCTGTGCCAATACACATTATGTACGTGATGAGGAGGACGACAACATGTGTTGGAACACGTTGTTGGCTATGTGATCTGAGATTTCTATTTTCAATCTTTTCTCTTTGGTAGTTTTTCGTTTGGTTGCTTGTGCAGATTTCCTTTTTGGATGGCATACCGCTTTTCGTCCAGGCGAATCCTTTTTACACAGATCTTCTTTTCGCTGATTTTCTTCGCCATGTTTAACGAAATACTGAAAGCTTTCTGTGTCAGCTTATATTACGTTACAAGGATTTGCAGCTTGCCTCTTTTCCGTTTCCGGCTGAGGAGGGAAGGAAAAAAATCTTGAAATTTTCTTCCGCCATAAATAAAATGCAGGATATATTTTGTAAACTATTTCGGTTTCCTATTTGTTCTTTCTGGTCTGAATTCAATTGCAATGTTAAGGCAATGGCGATTGACAATGCCCAATTGTTTGCCAATTGTTGTTTCAAGTTATTTCAAATCTTTTTTCAACTAACAATAATACCAAGATACTTTAAGTTTGTGCTTCGTTGAATTGCACAAAGAAAACGCAGAAGACAAAAAATATAATATGTTGATCAGATGGGACATTGTTTGCCCCGAACTGGAAAATGTTAAGAAATAATTTTCAAAATAATGTGAACACAAAATTTTAATAATGATGTGGTCCAAATAGGGGACAAAATTGTAGCAAGCGGAAAAGACTGTCGCAACTAAAAATTTAAATGGGGTTTTACCCGAGTTCTATGGTTTCTCTCCGGAGCAATTTACTTCAAATGTAATAGGTCTATCTCAATTGCGAGTATTTTTGGCATTACAGTATTTTTAAATTAGAGTTTTACCCGAAATGAAATTTATTAAAATCTGACGACCATGCAGGAAGTAGTTAGGTAGCTTGGCAAGATTTTTATCAAACTCCCGTCGGAGTCCTGCCATGCAGATATTGAGGGTATGTAGATAAAGAAACACAAAGGATTGCTGAGCGGATAGGTAACAACTGGGACACATTTCCCCAACAACCTACAAAGATGTTTAGTTCAACATAACGGATGTTACACATCATCCCGTGGTTCTCACTGAAAATAAAGACAGCCACTTCTACTAAAACACTGTGAAGTGCACCATTCAATTAAACAATCTACTTGAGACTGGCAAAGTGATTATCGCTTTTAAACTATCTTAAACTTATAACCAAATTATAAAGGAAACAAACAAGTTGGATTATAGAAACTATAATCCGGTATAATGAAATCCTTATAGAATCAGTTCACCTTTCATATTAGGGAAAATTTCGTAGTTCCTTAAAATAGAATATGCGATTGCAATCATTTTTATTATTGAAATTTGTTCATATTAAGCACTAAAATCAAATTCCTATAAATATACTTGAATTTTTATTAACCTCAAAATAGGCAGCGGGTTGTCTCTGGGCTCATATCTTAGTATAATTAATGTTAGTTCTCCTAAATGTAGACTGTGGTTTTTATTTAAGTGTAATCACTTTAAAGCTCGACTTTTATAGTTCCTGATTTGGCAAAATATATACTGCGATTTAAATTGCTCTTCTACAAATTGTTTGACTCGTTTGACAAGAATTCTCACAGGCTGTTTTCTCAGTATAATTAATGTTAGTTTTCCTAAATGTAGGCTGTGTTTTTTTTTTACACATTGTTTTATTCGTATCTCAAAAATTCGTACAGCCTGTTTTTATAAAATAGACGAAACGAAAAAAAACTTGCAATAACTGCAAATGGGCAGTAATGAATATTTTTATTGTTCGAATTAAAGGAATGAGTTGAATTTATAAAGACAGGCTGTAACTGCCATTTAATATTTTTATCAAATCTTAGTCTTTACATCGTATCTTTAAAGTTAAAATCTTTAAATCCAAAAACTCTTGAGCCGTAGCTACTATTGTCAAAAGAAACTAGAATACAAATCAAACTAAAGGAAGCTCAAACTCAAAATTTTAATTTGTTTTAAAAACGTGCCTGAATAAAATTATAACAAAACCCACAGTGTGTTTTCTTTTTGTAAAATTACAAGCCTGTACAAAAGTCCATTCTGTCTAAAATTCCTCTATCATACATATTAAAATCATACATTCTTCTCACTTAATACCAAAATATTTTATATAAGTTTTTTCACATGAATAGCATTACCCAAAAGTATTATTTAAAGCAATTACACCTAAAACCCAAATCAATGCTCACTTACACATTCCTGCTGCTGCATATGTATAGACTCGTATGTGTAAGCACCATTACACTCAAATAATTTAAGTATAACTAAGACCTTTAAAGACGATTATGGAATTACTTTACAGAAGCAGAAAACTTTGCAAAAAATAAAAACAAGGGAAACGGAAATACTTTGACCACGCACAAGCATATGCTGAGAGTCGAGAGAGTGTACATTTCCTGTTACAAAAATCGTGGTCATATAGACTTAGAAATGTATATATGTGTACATATTTATGCGATATGATTTCAGTATTGTACAGACTTGCACCCACACATACACATTTTAAATATTCAATAAAATCCTTAATTTGATTTAAAGAAATTCTGTTCTGTAAATCCTTTCCATCCTTTCTTGACTACTCCAGTGCAGATTTGTGTATAAATCAGCTTAAAAATATGCAATAAAATGTATCAATAACAGCCATACTTTAGATTGTTGCATCCATCATTAGTAGTAGTTATTGGTAACAAAAGATTTGTAGTAAATCTAAATTTTAAGCTTCTTAAATGAAGTAATTTACACAAACATTTTATTTGGACTGTAAATATGTTTGAAATAAAATCCATTCTTTGACTATGGAAACATTTTATTTCTTACAGGGTTTCGACTTCGACAAGTGATAAATTCCCGGTTATTTGGTCAATTTTTGAATAGCCGATTCCCGGTAACATTGCACGGTATTCCCAAAATATAAAAACCACTTAAAATTGATAAATACCAATAGCTTCGGAGGCAATGGAAAACTTATTTATTTTGATGGAAAATAAGTGTTGCAACTCTTGTTCTTTTCTTTAGCGACTTAGGCCTAACTCGCATGCTAACCGAGTTACTTCCATAAAAATGCTAGTTAAGTAACCGGAAAAGAACACAGCTATTATAATAATACCAGTCGAAGAAAATTTCTTAATCGTTTGTACAAACAAATTAAAATATTTTCTGTATATGAAATATGTATTAATCGTTTTTTGCCCCGTGGGCTATTATATTACAATAAGAAACATTAATGTAAATATTGAATGATCTGAACTTAATACAATAATAAGATTTCCAGATACTACAGAAGGTTTAGTTAGTGTGATGGTTAGTGTAAGCTGCAATCATACAAGTAAACCCACACGCAAAGAAAAAACAAGGTTACTATATGTCGCGGCAATGATAACATGTTCTCTGCAATAAAAGTATGTTCGTTGCAACCATAGTATTGTTTACAGATTTTAATTTTGACAATAGTATGATTGCCGCAATATTAATATTTTTGAAATGTAACAACAGTATTATTGCCAAATTTTAAAATGAAAATATGGTTATAGCAACAATATAAATATAGTTGGTGCGACAAAAGTATTGTTTTTTGCGTTTTATGTTTACAATAATATGATTACGGCAATCCTACTGTATGATTGTAATTTTTCTTCATTTGAATATGCTTTTTAGAACATTGTTATTCTTATGGATCTAATGCAACAATAGTACTTTTTATATGAAAATTAAAATTTTTCGAACAAACTGCTCTGGCTTTGTTTAAATAAAATATTTTTAAAAAACGCGCTTAAGTTTTATTGAACTGATTTTTTCTACTGTTAAATAAATCAATCTATTATTTCCAATTTAATGTATTTTTAAATAATTTTCATAATTCAAATATTTTGTTGACAACTTAACCCAATTCTAATAAATAATATTGGGGATCATAGTATAATTATGTGTGATCATACTATGGTTATGAGTATCATACTGTGGTTGTACGTGAAACATACTATGGTTGTGAGGATCATTACATAGTTGTGGAGATCATATTATGGTTGAGTGTGAATCATACTATTGTTGTGGAGATCATAGTATGATTATGTGTGAATCATACTATTGTTCTGAGGATTATAGTATGGTTGTGAGGATCATAGTTTGGTTGTATTTGAATCATACTATTGTTGTGAGGATCATAATAATGTTGTACCACAACCAAATACCCAACTATAGTATGATGCTGTATTGTTATCCCAACCATACTTTTTTTCTACGTGCAGGTTTAAATCCGGATAGGAAGCACTCAAAAAAATTTCAGCGGTTTGTACTTCACCTCGAAAATGCCGGCGGCTTAACGAGTAAGAGATTAATCTCTAAGCCAAGTAAAAGGGTTAGTAATTAATTTAAGACATTTCTAGCACTGAAATTATACAAAAAAAAAGTCACTGCCTACTTAAAGGATTACAATTAAAATCAACTCTAAAGCAGATTTTGTGGGGTTTAAAATGCATACTTATGTCTGGGAATTTTTCGTTTATCCCAAGGCGTAGCAATGTCCTCTTCTCTCCGATGCCTTATCTTCTGTTCTAAATTCCGGCGACTTCACGAGTAAGTTATTATTCCCAAAGCCAAGTAAAAGCTTTTCTATAATTTTAGACATATCTATTTCTGAAATTTAACAAAAAAAAGTTACTGCCTACTTTTAGGATTACAATATAAGTTAAAAGTATAGCAGACTTTGAGGATACATAATTTCAGATATATCCTAATCTGAAATTTGACAAAGAAAGTCACAGCCTACTTTTAAGTTTCCAATTTAAGTCAAAAGTATAGCAGCCTTTGAGGATATATAATTTAAGATATATCTAGATCTGAAATTTGACAAAAAGAAAACACGGCCTACTTTTGGGATTACAATTTAAGTTAAAAGTATAGCAGACTTTGGGGAAATTAAAAATCATACTCTTGCCTACGAGTTGTCCGTTTATCCAAAGCGTAGCCACGTTCCCTTCGTTTCGAGGCCACATCTACTATTCTAGAAAGGCATAGCAGTTGAGAGTCTAGTTGCCTTACGAAACATTAACAACTTTATCAAGTACTCGTACGTACATGGTATGTACATGGTAAATATACATATTTATTTATACAGCATAAGTTTGAATGTATTTGTAGACATTTTTATAAATTTTTCTGTTAAAGATTATGGTTGCCGAAGTTTTTGCATTTGTTTTCTTTTTCGTTCACCACTGAAAATACAAATTTGATCAAGATAATAATAGTAGCCGAGCTTGTTTTCAAATGTTCATAATATTCACACAAAAACTCCATAAAAATGGGGTTTCACACAGAACTATCTCGAAAATTTATATTGTGTTTGTATTGCGTGTAATACTGATAATAGTTTTTCTTTATAGTTATTGGTACGAGTATATGGCAAAGTATTAGGAGTAGACAAAGTTCGTTTTTTTAAGTATGTAGAAGGGTTGTTTTCAGGAAACTTAAAAACTGGAACTGGAAAAGGACCAAACAGAAATCATATTAAAAAAAGCGAGATGCAAAGAGTTAAGAAAATAAAGACATTTCTTTAGAATAAGATACAAGAAAATGTAGACATTTGAGGGAAATTTATTTGAAAACAAATAAAAGTCAATATCGAAAAATCCAGGGAAAAGATAACTTTTTATGTCTAGTCCTCCGTTACAGGGCTGGTTTTTCTAAAAACTAAAAAATGTTCACCTCGCTAACTTAATTTCAACAGCTAATACAGAAAAACGATTAGCGCCATTTGATTCAGCGTAGTTGATTTAGTTTAAAGCATCGGATGCCCAGCTTGTTGTCTAAAAAAGGTTTTAATTCCAGTGTTATTAATTTAAAGAGATATTGCTATTCATTATTAAAATGTTCTCTGTTTGCTAATGAATAAACAAATTATATTTTCCGTACGTAATTGTATTTGTTCTTTTTTGCATACAATATTTCTTTAATATCCATAAAACTAATTAATTTTTTTTATTAGTTCATTCTTTGAATTTTACTTCTGTACTGAGTATTTGCGTTTGAGTCCTTTTAAAAGTGAATTAAAACCCTCACAAATAGGCTTTAAATAATGGGTTTGGCTCAGCAGCATAGAATAAGAATATTATACTTTGAGGAATATTTTCATTACAAAAACACTTCCCCTTCGCGCCTAAAGATATACTTTGCATTATATTTTCCGAGAAATATGTTATAAACTCATAAAAGTTTTTAAACATTAATAAAGACAACAACATCAAACGTTGGGTTGTTCCTAACGATTCGTAGAATTCGTCATAACAAATACTCGCCTCCGTTTATTGAATTCATTGGAAATCCAAGCAATTTGGGTGACATTTACTCAACAACGCGCAATTGTTTATGTAGGCTTAAAGTGTACATTTTAAATGGGGCATTAATTTCTAGAAACAGTATGGCAAAAGTAATCGCAAGTTATTGAAAATGTTGTAAAAAGGCGGAGGGGAAGTAATTAGGAAACCTTTTTATTTTATAGAGCCTTAAAGTGGGCAGTGAATAAATACACATTTTTCTTTTGGTAAATATTTCCAAATGCTTTTTGTCATGTTTAACCCAGTTTATATTAATATTCCAAAACGACTGTTTAAAGTGAATTAAGAAAAATTCCAAGGAACTTTCGGGGCACTTTTCATCAACACTGCGAGATGGTTAGTGTTTACTTAAGGAAGAATGCGTAGTATCTGAGTATTGAATATGTTTTAAGGAAAGTTATTGATTTAAATATAAAAATGAAAGAAAATTAACCAAATATAATTTCCAAGATCAAATTTGACATAAAATTTAAAAGGAGTTTTGTTTAAGTGTCTAGTCTTGAAAATTGGGTCGAAAACGGGTTAATGTGTCAGTGTGTTTTGATTTTATATCAATCAACATGTTGCCGCGGCTTGGACCTTTACAACACACAGATTCTCTAGCTGCATGACTGTTCTCCAAACTGGAGTTTGGCTATCAATTATTGCTGGGAAATGTTCATCTTCTTTTTTTTTTACATAAGGGCTCAACGAAAATATTTCATTTGCAAAACTTCTTTTTCTATGGAAACTAAAAAGTTTATTTTCAAATCAATTAAAATGTAATAGTATTGGTTTTTAATGGAACGAGGGCATAGAAGCTTCCTCAAACAAATCAAAGATTGTGAGCTGTTTTTTTTTTAAGTTTAGTGCATTGTACTCTGTTATTTCTTTATAATATTTATTTCAACAATTAAATAAGGCTCCTCGCTCATATACACACACACAAAAGCACATTTGCCTTAAAGCATGCTTTAGTTCGGTATTGGTTTTTCACCCGAAAGTTAAACACAAGACATGTTTCGGGCGATAAGAACCCCGCTGTCGTCGCCCCATAAAAATAAAGTTTATATTATCCCAAACGAGTGGTAAAAACACCGCCTCCCTAGACAAAGTTTATGCAGTTCCCTGTTTAACTTACAGCCAGCAAAAACACCTAGCAATATGCTTTAGAATTTTCTCAAATTAATTTCGTTTCCAAAAGGCAAAATAAAAAACGTACGCAACAGATTCCCAGGGATGCCATATCAAAAAAGGAGAATTCTATGCAATTATTTTAAAACAAATATAAATTCTATGATTTTTTTTCTCTTTTTCAAGATATATTTCAATCTGTATATGGCAAAATTAAAACAGAAAGGAAAAGCCAATGTATAGCTAGGGTGCACGATGCAGCAGCAGCATGAAGCTGAGTTTTATGTTGAACTTACCATAAGTTTTAATCATGACACTGGTCTCCAGTATTTCGTTGGTGGCATACGAAGCCGTACAATAGTATCTGCCCTCCATTTCCACACTGAGAGCGGTAATCATAAGCGCCAAACTATCACCGGGCAAGGTTTCCGTGTACATGGGTGGTTGATTGCGTCCCGTACTGTTTCGTTCGGAGTTTGTGCCAGTCGCAAAAGGGAAATTGTTTTCCGCCACAGATGAAAAAGGGAAAAAGAAGTCGAATAAATTTTAATTAGTATTTTTACATGGAATTTGTTTAAACTTTGTAATTATGGGGAGCATGGAAGTGGTATGTTTGGTGGTGGTGATGAGTTTCCGAATAGGTTTAGTTCTTTTATCTTTTGCTTCTTCTATTATTTTTATAAGTTTTCTTGTTAGTTGCATTTGTTGCGATCGGGAAAAAAACGAACAAATTAAAACTAAAGTATGAGTAAAGTGGAGTAGAGTAAAATGGTTTCAAAGTCACTGTAGTAGCGAAGCCAACCATATGAGTTTAGTTGGGTGTTTTGTTTGGTTTAGTATACTTTTGGGAGCTGAACAAAGTTTTATAATTGTGTTATATATAGAACTCTATATAAATATGTAATTGAGTGTGTGTATGAATAATTCAATGCAAGGAGTTTTTAGTACATGATAACAACAGCTCTTCTCTAGATAAAGGTATGTAAAATGGTCTTAGAGTACGATAACATAATGTTAACTGGGTATAATTTATCGATATGACTTTGATATTTCACGACAATGCATTTTAATGGTCGGTTCGCTATAAAGTAAGCAGAGTTTTAGGATGAAATTAGACGAGCGAAAGTCGTTGCATACTTTTAGGTGCATTAATTAAACGGTAATCGTAGTACAGCACACTCCTATCTATTTTGTGTGCTCTTAAACACACACAACATTTAAAAATACTTATATAATAATTTGTCCTTATAATCTCTAGACCCGAATTCAAATCAGTGTTAGGTTTTTTTTAAGAATAAATTAATAACATGGCAACTGAAAAAGTTACTTCGATTTGGCGCACCCTGTACTTTTAGAATAATAAATTTCGTAAAGAGAACTACAAATAAATTGTAATAAATTCCTTTAATCCAAAAATAACGAACTGCCCAGAGATATTAAGGAATCTTTCATATTGTACAACAATGGTAAAATGTTGCATACCTTTAGGCTTAATTACAAATTTAACGATAGTTTTGAAATTAGGTTAATATGATAGATATGCTTATTATCTTAGGGCCTTGTGAGCTGCCGTAATGTTGCAAAACATTAATTTACGCATAATGAAATTGTAAAATACAATTCGAAATTAATTTCAGTTGACAACGATTGATACTACTTCAGTGCTTGCTTTTAGGCGATAAAATAAGCAGAAATGTGTAGCATAGATTTTTAAAATTTAATGAGATGCGACTAAATCAATTGATTTTAGATAAGATAAGGTAATTTATTTCAAACCCAAGTTTTTGGAAAATATAAAAGTTGAATAAACCCTAAAACAAGTGTGCTTTGTTTTGATAGGCCTAAAAGAATACTACAGTTGATGGTAACATAGTGTTACGGACAAAGACACATTGACTGTAAACGTATTTCGCTTTGTGCTGTCTACGGCGCGGAAATGAGATGTCATCTAATATTTTTTTAATCAATGTGAATCAAAGTAGTGCCGCAGCTTTAGGATGTAAAAAATGCTATTTAATATGTATACCAGCTTTCCCCCCCCCCCCCCCTTTTTACTTGCCCCAATTAAATCAATAACTTTTCAAAGTTGAGCTTTTAAAAGCTATTCAAAGTAAAAAAATCCTACCCTATACGTATAGGTTAGTTAAATATGTACCCCGTATGACCACTTGGGTATTATGATGGGCTTGGGTATATCGCTTTGTAAAATCCATGGTAAATCCCAAAAATATTTGGCAAAACGTTCAAACAAAAACATATAAAAATAACAAAGCAAAATTGACTCCGGCAGTTGGATAAAATTTCATTTGAAACCTCTCTAACACCAAAACCTATTGAATCTCCATCGTAATTTTTTGGCGGCAATTGGTTGTCTGCTCTATGGTTGCCCGGTTTTAAAGGAATGCTTTTGTGTGTTGACGGTATATGTCATGTATAAACCGGCGTGGATAATGAAACATCAGTATTTACAAGTTGGATTACCTTGATGTTGGTGAGTTTAAAGGGTTCATAGATTTTATATTCGCATTTTGGAATTTATACATGAGTTGCTTGTGAACAATAACGGTGGCATAATTTTAGGCATGCTTTAGTAAATTAATTTCTTCTTCCTTTCTTCTATAAGGGGACGTGGCCAGAGATTAAATTTTCTCTGTTCGTGTTCACTCACCAAAAGAGTTCCAAACTATTCATAGTCTTCTTAAACACTTAATTTTATTAAGATAAATTGTGGCCTATAGAAGTCCAAGATTAAAGCACGAAGAGGGTGTTTCTAAGAGAGTCCAATCGGGAACATTTGGAACATCCGAAAAGAAGTTAGTTAGCTTCTTATCAAAAATGGGTACAAAAAAGCTTTATTGGGTTGGTCAACTAGTTTCTTTCGTAATCTGATTTCGAAGAACTTGTTTTTTTTTTGCAAGATCATACAATTTTACTCTTTGGCAAACACCATTAGCGCAGATTGGCACCTAATCAACATTTCCTGGTTTTCTTCGATATTGACAGCCACGTCGGATTTGTTTTCTTGATGACTTTAACCCAAAGGATACACACGTTCACAATCAACTCCAACTCAAATATTGCCTGAGCTCTAAAGCCATGATGGCAACAGAGGCTTCATGACGAAATTCGCGTTTTCTATGGATTCTAAGAAGCTTTCTTTTGGAAAATCTGAAGCTTTTGTTGGAAAATCTCAACTTCTTCTATGGGAAATCTCTAGTTTTCTCATGGGAAATATTAAATTTTCCTTATGGGAAATCTCAAATTTTCCTATAGGATATATTAAATTTTCCTTGGGAAATCTCAAATTTTCTTATTGTAACTATCAAATTTTCCAATGGGAACTATCAAATTTTCCTATGGGAAATCTCAAATTTTTCTATGGGAAATCAAAAATTTCCTATAGGAAATAACAAATTTCATACGGAAAATCTCAAATTTTCCTATGGGAAATCTCAAATTTTCGTATGGGAAATCTCAAATTATCCTATGGGAAATCTCAAATTTTCCTATGGGAAGTCTCAAAATTTCCTATGGGAAATCCCAAACTTTCCTATGGGAAATCTCAAATTTTCTTATGGGAACTATCAAATCTAAAATTTTCCTATGGGAAATCTGTAATTTTCCTATGGGAAATCTGAAATTTTCCTATGGGAAATCTCAAGTTTTCCAACATTTTAAAACTAAAGCAGTTTTTAAGATTTGGAAAAGCCGTATCAGGAGCCTACTTAAAACTCATTTAATTTTATTAATTGTTGCATACTTTAAGGTCAAATAAATAAATTTTGACCTATGTAAATTTCAATTGTTCTTAATCCAACTCATCTTTCACAGATTCACTAAAGAATAGGATTTTTCTCCCTTCCATAATACACTTTTATCTAAATAAAGTTACGGCAATTCGACCCCTGTATCAAATTATTCAAAGATTATTTAAGTGGGTAATAAATAAAATCATATATGTAGCATACTTTTAGGGCATATTTATGATTTGGAAGCCATAAAAGAGGCTTACTTAAAAGTCATATATCAATTCATTTAATAAATTGTGTCATACTTTTGGGCAACTATGAAATATCTGACCCATGGAAAATTCTGAGTAAACAAATCGTCAGTATAAATAGATTTTTTCTCCCTTTAAATTCTCAAAGCTCTTTTCATCTTAACAAAAATGCGGCCAATAGAACCTTGTATATAAATAACTTCTAAAACATGTGAAATGTATAACATACTTTTAGGGGCATACCCTGTTAATACTGTTTCAAAACTTGGAATTTTTATGATTTAAAAAGCCATATCTAGGGCCTGCATAATACCTCTATTTAATTTTATAAATTGCAGCATAGTTTAAGTACAAATATGATTTGAATTTACTCATTGTCTCTCAAAGTTCATATGTTGCTCATTGTTATGTAAATAATTTCAAAAATATTTACCATATTTTAAGACTTTGTATATAATTATCTTGTCTTTGTTTATCTAACGATTTCAAAACTGAAGCATACTCGACGAATTTGCAAAGCATTTTCAATAGTCCACCTCAAGGCTGAGTGTTGACCTAAATGACCTGGCCATTTCCCATTCCCTTCCAATGCCGCCGTAATTAAAGTCATTTGTTAGGCCAGAATCATGTTTGCCTAAGATGTTCACATCTCCATCATTTCATATTATCTGTAATTGTGTATCAAAATGAAGATTTATGTAAATCTTACCGACGTAAATAATTGATTTAATTTCATTTCACATGTGTATGCGAGCGTATACGCACGCACGTATGAGCGTCGCCGTTTTGGGCCAAAAGTAAATACACTCACACCGAACGTGTATGCGTGTGCCACGGTGTATATCGGTTAAATTGAAGTTAATCACCTGAGATTAGTGGCAAAAATTAATTAATGTTATTATTACGGTTGTTGTTGTGTGATATAGGTTAAGCATTTTGTTGTCCTAGCAAATGACATAGAAAACATTAGGGATAATTACATCAACGATTACCTGCTCAACTCGTTGGAGTTACAAAAATATAATTAGTGGCACAAAACGGCAAAGATTTACCTGTGGATTTGGTAAACGTGTCAAATAGGATTTAAACGATAAGGGAAAAGGACAATAGATTAATACTGGATTACTTGTGTACGACACAAATTTATTTGTTCAAAGCTAAACCTAAAAATACTCTTTGAGAGTATTTCTAACAACGCTACATAATTCATCATGATGTGGTGGGGTAATTGCTTACAATAAGACAGGCTGTGGGTAATTTTTGCTTCTTTGTAATGTAATTATAAACATAAACAAATAAATTTCTTAATTTTGTACAAACGAGACTTTTCCTTAAGACGGAAAAAATAAATTAAAATTGTTTAGCCCCTAGACGCAGCCAACAACAAATGTTTTTAACAAAGTTTTCAAAAGGAAAGCTTTATCCCAAAAGTATACTTAAAAAATACTTGAAAAACATGGTAAATTAAAAGAAAACAACTCAAATTAATTCGTATAACAAAGCGTAGCCCCATTATTTATGTGGCAAGTGCGCTAATTCCATAGAATATCTCTAAAAATCCTATAATTAAATTTTCTAAGCAGATGGCCTATGCTGTTGTATTCTCCCTTTCATTTTATTTGGACCCATTCATAAAACGTGTTTTTTATTTTAACAAACTCATTATTACTTTACTATTGTATACATTTCAAAGGGTCATTTGCTGAATTTATATCCAAGGCATATTTTAAGGGTTTCGCCCAACATCAACAACACAATTTTATTTGCTTACCCTGCAATATAAACAAAATTTTGCAATGTTTGTATGCCATAAACTCTGGTTATTATATTCTGAAATTTGCATAACATTGCCAGGAAGTCGTATCCCCTACTAGTTCAGCATGCATTTTACAAAAGCTTTAAACCTATCGGATCTCGCAATGGTGCGTATGCTGGTATAGGGAAAAATCATAGTATACTTTTAGGTGGCGTCGGCATAGTAATTGGGTGACCAAGTAAATCCCAATGAAACACGCAAATATGCAGTTAGAGATTCCATGGAAATTCCACGCAAATTTGTTGTAAGGCATATTAAAATAAATTTATAATTATAGAGCAGACCAGAGTTTGTGATGAAATGCCAATAACGTTAATTTACGCAGGTTGTTTAGAAAATAATTGGCCTAATTTCGAAGAAACACAAGCACAAACACAAATGCATATGAAAGCAAGTCAATAGAGTTGTGTTTCAAAAGAATTTTGCCAACCAAACATACATATGACACTTCAAAAGTATGGAAAACATTGTTGTATATATATGTTTCATACACTTTGCACATATAATGTAGGGGTTATGTCCGTTCTTTTGAAAAACTCCCTGAAAATAGGCTTTGCGTTTATTCAAGCGTGAAATTTACTACGTGGAAGTAATGCCACTGACACTAAACAAAAATAGAAATGATTTACTTAAACCAACATTTCTATCAGACACTGCTTGTTGAAAGAACTCCCAGAAGGGGCCGATAAAAATGCAAATAGCATTGAGAAAATTCCTTTCATCTGCCAGTTTCACCATGACCTAACAGTTCCAGTACAAATAAACAGCTAAACTTTAGATACCACTTCATCACGCACATGTTGCCGACTTCTGGGCACCATGACCGCAAACGAATTCCAAAAATAAACTCTATCCCACATCACCCCCCCCCCCCCTCCCCCGGGTCATCGATAAATCATGGCCAACATCAATGGACATTGGGAGCTTAGCAACACAATACATTTAACATTAGTGGCACTAAAATTTCAATTTAACCAATTTGAATTTCTAAAGCATACTTTGGGGAGAATTTTTAATTTACTAAATTAGTTATTGGTCGAGCCGCCATATGTAAAAAGCCGTGGAAAAATCTAAATTAACATAATAGCAAATAATTGAAATGATTTTAAATTTACATAGGCGTATTTGAATCTCACATTTAGTATGAACAGATTAAAACGAACGGGGCAAAAAAGACCATGAACAAATTGAAATAAGCAATTACGAAATTAAAATTGGGTGAACAAAATTATTTAAATACCAAACAGGTTTTAAGTGTGACCCACTTATTTTTAAATACGTAAAATAGTTTTAAAAAATGTTTTTGTAAACGATAAATGAATACGAATTGAAAACGGAAATAGGTGCACGAAAACAAAAAAAAATTCAGTAAGAATCCAAGATAGACAGGTTAACTTGGGTTGAAGGGGAGTATCGTGACCGGAATACGCGTAGAGCCCAGAAAACGGTCATTCTGGTCCAAACAAACACTGGACATACATATAATACCTTAATTAAAGGCTATTTCACTACAAATCGAGAAAAGGATTTTTTAGAGTTCGGTTTAAAGTTGGTGCTCGCGCGCATTGCCATAGGGGCGTAAGAAAGACCTTTTTGGTCGAAACATGTCGCAAATAGGAAATATGAAATTTAGGCGTTCGAATAAAATCTCATTTCATGACCAATCCAATAGAGAATATATATTTAAGACTTGGCTGACATTGGGATACGGACTTAAGAAAAAAGTGTCGTAGTTGGGTACACTAATAATCGAAATTAAACTACTAATTTAAAATATAAACGAATTTTTAATGTCTTTCGTTACAGACTCAATATGGCGCCGACCTTGATCGGTAGTAGGTAATCTATACATTTTGTTTTGTTCTGAAATAAACTCATCAACAATAGATTCCCTTTTTTTATTTCGTTACCATCTTTTGGTAGACAATTCTCTTTATCAAATTAGAAAATTTAATTCTACGCAAAATATCCCTTTTTTAGCGTTTTTCTATTACAAATCATTGCGCTACTGCATCAGTTGATTCTCATCATTGATGCCACATGAACAGAAATGTTAGATTTCTGGAATAAATAATTCTCATTTCTTGGATAAGTAATTCAGGAACTTAAAGGACCACAGCAAAAAAACATTTCCAAGCATGATTTTACCATTCAGTTAGGTTGCATTCCCCAGCGTATTTATACCTAAACAAATGGCTTTAAATTTAGGGTAATGAAAAAAACAACTTAAATTAATTACATATATAAAAACAAATTGAAACATAAAACAGGGATTAACATAAACGATATGTATGTTTTTTTTTAAAGTATACCCTCAGGATGTACATTTACAAGTGATGTATGTAATTTAGGGGTAAAAGCAAAAACACAAAAGGACTTTTTAAATACTTTAAACTGTTATTAAATTGAGATTTAAACAAGTTATGCCCCACTTAAATGTCATTGTATTATTTTGCGTATCCCCCAAAGTATACTATAGTTATAGTTTAATAGTTTGTAATCGAAGTAATGAATTTATGGAAAAATATTAACGAGGCTTTTTTGTTTTCATATTCATGAAGAATATTTTATATTTTTTTGTCCTTAAAGTATGCTGTCGGTTTGTGCTTTTAAAGATCTTAAAATTGCGTTGTTAATAAATTTCGAATATTGATTACCACGTTTATATTTTGTTCATTGAATAAATACAATTTTCTTAAAATGCCCTACAAAGCGTAAAATCGCATAACACAAAATTTCAAAAACAAAACAAATGTTCATAAATGTTCTTTTTGATAGCGCCTAAAAGTATGCATATATTTGAATTTTTCTCAGAATACCTTAAAGTATGCTACCGATGTTCAATGAATTTGTTTATTTTCTGTAATACAGAAAGAAAAATGCTTCAATTTGTGTAAGTATTTATAACTCAAAAAAATTACATGAATGGTTGATGATGGATCAAAGGTATACTTCAGTTTATTGATTGTTAGTATGAAACCCACAAAGTATGCCATTCCCTGCCGCAGTAAGTAAACGAATTGTAAATGTTTTCATTTTAAGAACTTATGATTACATTTCGAATAAATTGTACATAAGCACGATACATGTATTAAGTTTTATATTGTAATGTTAAATATGAAAAAATGATTTTTCAGTATTTAAATTTTGTTGACAACGTCGTGGTGGTGTACAGAATTGTCTACCTCGGGCCCTTCATCAATAAGATAAATATTTTCAGCAACTGCAGTAAGAGGCTTTCAATTAATGTACCCAAATGCAAAGACAAAAGTGGTTACTTCCGAATAAAGAAACTGCTCTACACGTAAAATATTCAAAAAAATGTAACAAAATTAATTTTTTGGCGTATTACTAGTATTTTTAAAAGAATTTCAGACAAGTGGCTGCCACTCGAATTTCCAAGACCTGGGCAAATGTTTTAAGCTCTATCTTCGCTCTATCTCGCTTATGTTATAATGAGTTAAGACAGGAATATTCCAAGCTACTAAGCACTTGCGGGCGATAATCATACATTTACACCTTAGCCAGAAATTTACTTAAAAGTATGCTCCCAACTACCACCCTATGCTGAAGAGTACCCAGTAATGGGCATGATATGCATAAACGCCTAAAAGTATGCCATTTAAATGGACATAAGGACTTTTTCAGAAGAACTCACTCCATGTATTAGAATGAATATGTGTCTTAGGTGTGAATTGTCATAGCCACTTAATGACACTCAATTATTGCGCCTACGAATATGCTATAAATGATATTGATTCTTATGAGTACCTTAAAGTATGCAACATTGTGTAGGTAATGACTTACTCCCCAAATGCAATCAATGTAATCCTAAAAATATGCTATAATATCAATGTAATCCTAAAAATATGCTAATAATATCTTAAGTTAAGTTCTTAAAGCTAAAAATGAATGCACCTTGTAGAGTTTAGTTCTAGTATTAAAATCTGCATGATATGCATTAGCATTTGGGTTAATGACACCTAGCATAGGATAATGTAAATAAGATTAAAACTACACTCGAAATAACAAGGTTAGTTGAATATGGTGCCAGTGTATGCTTGTTCAAGGACATTTTGTTTTGAGATGACTTTTGGCATGAAATGAAGTTATTAAAATGAAATGCAAAACAAAGTTAAAAGAAAAAAATTACACACAAAATGACAACAAAAACACAAAATAAAAAATCAAATAAATACAAGTTATTACTAAAGCAACTTAACAAAAGAAAAAAATCAAACTAGGTTAAGAAAATAAAAAAGAAAAAACAATTCAAACAACGTTTACTACAACTAAATCTTATGATTTGTTGAGTAACGCTTGTCAACGTTTACCAAAGACGTGCAGGACTTCACAAACTTGGCGCAGGGGGGACATTCCCAAAATGCATGTTTCTCTCTATTCATTTCTCTAAATTCTTTTGTTAAAATTTTGTGTGTTACTTTTTCTAAAACGAGTTATGGCAGAAATTGCGGAATCTTTGAATTCAAACAAAAAAAAACAATGACTATCGTTTGCTAACACAAAGGCAATCAATTTGTTAGCGCTTCTAAGCTAAAATGCGGGAAAGGCGTTGAAGTTTTTAATTGGGGCTATTTTGTTTTCTCATTAGCGACCATACCCCGGACTTACTTATCATGTATTCTATGTCCTTTGGAATCATACAGTGGTTGATAAATTTTGTGCCTAAGAAAGACGGGTTTTAATCAAAAATTAAAATTATTTTGTTTATGAAAAAGAACAAGTGTTTGTGTTTTTTTTTTGTAAAATAAAGAAGTATATAGCAACATAAATGTAAGCAATTAAATTAGTAAAACAATATAGAGCAGGTAAAAGAGGAAGGACATATATCGTAAGGCATTTTAAATAAACATAAATCAATATTTCTGATAACGTAGAAATTCCAAAATTTTTGTTGGATATAATAAACGAAAAAAAAATAACTACAGCCCTACTTGAAACAACTCTGTTTAAATGTACAAAAGCCTAGTACTAATATAACAACTTTGTGTATGTACATAACATGTAAAGGACTTTATCTTATTAAAATCAAAGCAAAAAGGACAACACGTCGACGTATATAAAGACAATATAAAAGGATAACGACCTACAAATGGTTTTCTACAAACGATGCAGGAATTTCCTGTGTAAGATAATTAAAAATGCACTAACACTTCGACATAATAGAGTTAGGTGGTCTATCCTTTAGCTTGTCTTTGGTAAATGTATGAGCCTTGACATCTTTGAATGATTTTTTTTAGAACCTAAGTTATAATAGATTTCGAATTTGGTAAAAACTGTCTTAAATGCAAAATTTCAAATCTTTTCAATATAGTTTTCAACTTTTAAAAAAGCTGTAGTTTTAAATTTAATGGTAACATTTTGTTTTATGTTTCACAAATAAGCTCTTAACTGGAAATTATATAAATGAGCATAGTTGGCTCTTTAGACGACCGGTTTGCATAATTTTAAATATTTTCAATATATTTTTCCTCTTTTCAAATAAACTATATTTTTAATTTTAATGAAAACTCTTTGGTTTGTGTTCCACAAATTAGCTCTTAACTGGAAATCGTAAAAAATGGGCGAAATTGACCCTTTAGATGAGCGGATTTTGTAACAGGAAATTAATTAATTTCCCCACGTCTAAAAAGGACATAAAAATCGAAAGAAGTATTTTAATTTCCGTGTCGGCGCTCCTGTTCAGTCTCTAATAATAAAAAAAAAAGCCCTGCAATATATCGGTTTAACAATTCTTTTGTGCATGCCCACTTTTTAAAAAAAATTCGTAAAAATTTACAACGATTTGAAAATTTGTAAAGTTTTACAAAGTTTAAAGAGGAAATTTCATCTTTCGGTTTGCAAAATATAGCAATGTCATGAGAGATTAATCCAAAACATAGCTGATTAATTGTTGGACAGAGCCATTAAAAAGGCTCAAGGGGCTTTGAATTGAGGTGACACTTGAGAGTTTAGTTTAGTTAAGAGCTACCAGCTGTAATAGATCACAGCATGAATTGAGTTTGTTGTTTAGTTGCTAACTAGTATAGTTAAAAATAAAATTGAATTTATCTTCATTTTTATTAAGGATAACGTTTCCTGAAAACGTATAAAATGTAGTTTAACATTTGTCATAATTTATTCTGAAGCCAAAAACTGGGCATTGTGCCTAAGAAGTCTAAATCAACACAATTTTTTTTGATTTTACATTTTTTAAAAAAATATGAAAGCATTTCGCACTTAATTAAAAAATCACTTCATGAACTTCCTTCTCCGAAATGTATAAAATACCTATTAACTTAAAAGAACATTTTTTGACGTTTCGCGAAATGATCTCGTGATTTATGTTATTGCTTTTAAACCACCCTATTATACTTATAAAAACACATTTACAGCTTAAACTCACTTTAGCAGAAACTATTGTTAATCTACCACAGATTATATTAATCTAATATCTACAACTAACATTTCTAACTACGATTAAATGCATTTTTTCTTTTTCTTTCTAAACCTATAAAAATTTTGTCCAAATCTCTTACTTGTCGCGAATTTGCTTTATAATCCTGCAAGGGTAAAAGAAGTATAGAAAAAATACAACACTGTATCCAAAATAGGTTAAAAAAAACACAAGTTTCTGTACGCTATAACGTTGGAAAACGCCTAAAGAGATCTCAGTGTAAGCAGCTTTAAAATGCGTTTATGAAAGCTTTAGTTTAAGATTTTAGATTATTATATGAGCTTGCGTTTACACACATATGATATGTATTCGCTAGAAACGTTTTGCCGATTTAAATGCACGGCGCTTTGGCTAATGGCAGCTGGTTAAAATGATAACAACGCATGTAAAAACTAAATCTTACTTGCTGGACATTTGTTTAACAATACTGTAAAAGAAGAAGAAGAGAAATAATATAAAAGAAGTACAACTCTGGTTTAACACAAGTCAAATGTAACAGATGAAAACAAATCTAATGGAAAAATAACGCGCCGTTTAATAAGAAAAGAAAAACTTTTGCAATACAACTCTGTTATAAAATAAAATATTTGTGTAACAGAATATTTCATAACATTCGATATTAAAAAAAATCCTAACTTGACAAATTGGACTTATGTATATTAAAGGCAAATCTTAGCAACTCTGTGCTGCAATAAAGACAACTCTGTAATGTCTGTGTGGGAAGGCAGCTTAACACAATATACCGAAAAATGCAACACTGTAATATATTTATTTATCAAAACAATTGTAAGCTATCGATAAACATTTTATATATATTTTGCATCCCCCACAATTGAGAACCTATTTTGTTTCATTTTAAATCCTTTTGATTTTCTTTTTACTTAAAACTACAGTTTAATGCATTACTTGTTTAGTTACTCTCTGTTTTTGTTACTTTTTACAACATTTAGTTTTTTTTTGAGGGGAAAGGAGGAATTAGTTATAAGTATATTGCCTTTTATTGGGTGTATTAACAGTTTTAGAAGTACTTTTCTGTTTACGCATATTATTACAGTCACTTTTACGGGAGGAGAACGGAAACGGATATACGCTCGGTTGCTTGGAATGTGTGTACTTACGGTTTGGGCAATATCGTATTGTTTATATTATCCTTCCATTGCAAATCCGACACCAGATTACCGGACGGCACATTAGGACGACAGGTGAGAATCAGGGATTTGCCAACAGGTTTTCTTTGAACTTCTTGCATGGGGAAAATTTCCAATTTGCCTTGGCTGGCGGCTAAAATGATAGAGGGAGACACGACAAAGGGTTAAAAAATATATGCAGAAATTAAATGAAATAAAAAAAAGATTTGGAAATCTAGTTTGCAATGATAAAGATCAATTATTTTTAAGATAAACTTGGAAAATCTTGAAAGATTTAAATGAATTATTTTTGCTGAAAAAAACAAAGCTTAGTGATACAGATTAATGCCAGATTTATCATGGTTTTCGCCATTTTGCCCTGAACCATGGTGCGCCATCACACTAGGGCCGTTACAATGCCAGGCCAACGGCCCATTGGGTTAAGCCCGCCGGTACCAATTAAAAGCATGACAGATGTCACAGCACCCGGTCGCAATGCAACTCCACACCGAGCCGAAGCTATCCCCGCGATTTGGGTTTAAACCACAGCCACCACGATACTCCCCAAGGGGCCGCACCTTCTAGTCAGGCCAGAACAATAAATCTGGGGCTCCTGACTACCCGTGGTACCCGATTTAAGTCTCTGGTCAGCCCTTGTAACCAAAAGGCTACTCCCAGTTTTTGTTCCATACAACATGGGAATGGTCACCCACAAATCTGTGTGGTATCAGGTCGTAGCATATTAAGGCAAAATGGAATAAATAAAGCTTTTGCCTTTATACGCCATGCCATAACACCTTATTAAGCTTATTGATGGTACGTTTTTCTATAATATAAATAATTTCTCTGATTTAATAAGTAGATTTGAGGTTAAAGCTTGAAGTTAAACAATGTAAAGCTTAAAGCTCAATTTCATTACTCCTGATTGAGAAATAAACAGCTGACATTTTGGGGGAATTTAAGTATCCAAGTGCGCATACGATGTATAAACAAAAGGCGGCTTTAGTACGATAGATCTATGTTCGAAATCTGCACAATTATATTGAAATTCAAAACTAGATCCGGAGAGCAGATATGCGAACAAGCGCCTAGACATTATCGCCCACAAAAGACTATAATTATCCATAAAACACATCAGGATTTAAATTTAAGATTTCAGCTAAAAATAACTCAGAAGTCTCAACATCAGACAATCAACAGCATGTACAATTCTGACAGATTTCTTTACTTAAATCCAAAAAAAGCTAAAGTTCTTTTGTTAATTTCATCGTTCACTGTTTTTGAAGTTGAAAACCCCGTCATCAACAACTGCAGTTTCTAAACAATTTTATTACGAAATTTTCAAATGAAATTAACAGAAACATCAGCACCAGCATTATCATTCGCAGCATTACCATACCCATCCATCCTCATGGTCTTTATTATAATCTTGCGATGATATGTATAAACAAATTATAAACAAAGCAAAAATGGCATTAAAACTGTTGAAAATGATGGCAACAGAAGTAGAAAAAAATCTTTTTTTTCTTCGTTTTTTTTTAATTCATTCCTCACTGGAAAATTGTGGTATAATAACACAAATTCCGTGTCTGTGTGTCTGACAGTTGGTAGGGGGTTCTTTTTTGTTTTGAACCGTACATCATTTGTGTATGTGGCGAACGTTTGAAAAACTTTAGTTTTAAATACAAGACAGGCAAAAATATCAAGAAATTTGACAGTGTAAAGGCAGCTGTCAGAAATGTCATATAACATAGAACAAAAGATAGTGACACGGAGGGGGGCGAGGACAAGAGAGTCTGTACATCTTATAATTGGCACTTGGAATGAGTTTTTGGGCAGTTTGATTCACATGTGAGAAAAAATAAACCTCGAAGCGCCAAAGAAAATTATATCTGAACAGCGTTTAACACAAAAAATAAACAATTATCGCACCAGATTAAATTGCCCTAACAGATGTTGATTTAAATACAATAATTACAAAAAAAAATGGGCCAGCGAAATATGTTTACACCAACTAATGGAGTGGCCAAGGACTGATGTGGTATCAATTAGTTCTAGTAAGAAGATAAAATAATGCTGCTTGTAGATGATTGCTTTAGCAAAATCGCTCTCGATGCTTCATACATCATCAATACATCACCTGACATTTAAGTCTACGGGGCTTCTTAGAAGGGGCTAGAAATGCTGCACACAGAAAAAGTCAGTTGGAAATCGGTCCGACACACAGAAATTCGGTTGGAAAAAACACACTTTCTGTTGTAATCACGCACTTTCTGTTGCAATCACCAATATAAACGGATACATGGTTCGATATTACGGTACTCATAGTCAACAAATTGTTTAGACCAACCGTATTCAGTAAAACTATTGGTTAGAACAATTCGTGGTTATGGGAAGCAACCAATTATTCATGTTACTTTGGTACAAACTTTGGTGGTAACAACGGATAAGGCGGTTATCAAACTCGGTTAAGTTCTCTGTTGTAACATATTATTGCTAGTCTGAGTATAAACTTTATAATAAATTATCAGTTCTAGGACAAAAAAATCTTAGTTTTAGACAACGTAAAATTTAGTAATCTATAAGAAAATCTAATAAAAGTAAAAATTGAATCATTATTTTAAATTTTTTAGAATTTAGATTATTTTATTTCAATTTGGGTTTAAAAGTTTCTAAAATAAGATTTCTTTTTTCAATATTAACCGAAAATCTTTTACAAATTATATTGAAACTTATACAAAAAATGTAACCATCAGTTAAGAAAAGTTCGTGGTAATGACAACATATTTCAAAGACTTATTATAAGTATAACCAACAACATATAACAACAACCACTACATGTACAAATTCAGTTCCAATTATCATCCTAATTAGTTGGGGTTACCGATATTTAGTCTCTTCAATCGATAGTTTCAGTTGCCTCTACTGAAAATTGCCGTGTACGCAATCAACATACGGTTGTTGCGATGGAATACACATATAGTAAGTGCAACTACCAACATTCTGTTGGCAAATAATTTGATTGTGGCACCAAATATGTTCTATGTGTGTGAATATTGCAATATCAAATATTTTATTATCAATAACGCAAATATTTGGCATTTGCGAATGGTACTTGGATACGTGCAAAAGAACGAAATGCTAAAGGCGAGTTCATGAGCCGAACGAAGCTCTAATGAAAATTTAAAAACCAAGAGAATTTCACTAGAAGTTACGTGCACAATATCGAAACTCGTAAAATTCTTGCCGTATCGTAGTTAAATATCTGCAAAGGCTGTGGCCATTCAACTGAAAACCACAACTTACAAAAGGGCTAGCAATCAAACGAACTGACCTCATTTGTTGAAATTTATGATCAGAATACTCTCATCATCATGAATATATTCACGCGGAAACAGTGCTACCAAATTACCTAAATGGGTACATCTGCACGATGTGGAATAATTGCAACTATTAATCAACTCAAATTGATAGTTCAAAAACACTTTAAACATTTGCACGAGACAAAAGTAATTGATTTATTTTATTTTATTAGAAATTATAGTTTTTTGTTGTCTGCTTTTGACGGAATCGCCGAGGAACCCTCTTGTTGTTCAATATTCTTTAGTGTATATAGCAAAAGCGAATTTAAACTCTGTCCTCGCTTTTTGAAGTTTTTAACTGCAGGAACTAATTCCCTTTAAAACTACAGGGTGTTGAAAAATAAGAAATATTACTCCACATTATCTACTACTTACAAAAATAATTGTGCAAAAAACAACCAGTTGGCTCTGCTATGCCATTAACTCAATCCTCTTATAATCGTAATAACTGAAAACGCATGCTTTTCCATATTCGACCCAATTTCCTCGAAAATATTACCAATTACGCTTTCGCTCTATCCATTTTACTTACTTTCCCGGAAAAATGATTTTTCACTACATGATCTTTAATATTTCTTTAATTTTTAATCACAATTTAAATTTCGCAAATTAATTTTAACTACAATTCAGGCCATGATGGGCGTCTGCCCCAATGTCAGCTACCAGAAAACTGCCCTGGCTTTCATTCTCTTATCACTTTTATAAGTTGGAGCGTAAGCCTGGCAACAAACAAAAAAAAAAAACAATCTTTAATTCATTGCCTTTTGGCTAAAGTAAATTTTAATAATCCTTTTTCGCTCTGAATGTCCAGCATATATAAGAGCTCCGTCCTGGTCCGTACACAAACATATAGTCACAACAACGACAACACATTCGCCGTACACGTGCTTAAATATATTTGCATCCATCCATCCAAACGGGGAACTTTTGAAAAATAATTTCATTTCCAAAAAAAAAAAACGCTAGCCAGGACATGGACAACTTCAGGCCGTGCGAAGAGCAAAGACTGGGTGTGAAAAGGAGAGGAGAAACCTACACGTGAATAAAACATCATGTGTAAATAATGCGTTAATGTGCCTGGCATGACATATGCACATTCACGCACTGATAGCAACACGGGCTGGCTCACTCACTCTCGTTCATCCTCACGTTGGAAGCTCTTTTGGCCCATAAAGATGAAAATGCAATTTAAACGTGGTCAATGTGCAAAGTATTTTTTTAATTATATCAACAAATAATGGTTGTTGTGCAAAAGACCACATAACACACTTAAAGGCAAACATCAGTAAAATATGAGCGAGGAGAGGTATGCAAATTGCAAGAAAACCTTTTAATCTCAGGGTTATAAAACAATAAAAAGGATCATTTATTAATACAAAGACTAAACAAAATTGCCTGTTTGGCGGAAAAAAATGAACTTGAATTGCCCGAAACGATAAAAGTCTGGTATTCACCTCAAACTTTTTTTTCGATTCTCAAAACGAAATTTTTGTTTCGAAAATTTCGTTCGGAAATTTTTCAACAGTTGCAGGGATGTTCATCACTACTTTTCTGATAACATCAATAAAAAATTAAAAATGTTGTGATGCATTTGCATGCATATTTAAATAAATATGATTTAAATAAATTCATTTAAAAATGAGAGACAGCTATTCTTTTTTACACAAGACTACACGGCAATTTTTTCGTGTACAGATAAATGTAAAACTCCCAAACGAAAATTCAGAATTTAATGTTATTAATAATAATGTTCCGTTACATTATTAGAAGAATGAAAAAAAGATGTGAAGACATTTTCAAGCTTATAAAGTGAACATAATTAAAATAATTCATTTAAAAATGAGAAACAGCTGTTAGTTTTTTCACTGGCCTACACGGCAATTTTTTTAAGTGCAGAGTTAAAAGTAAAAGTCTCAAGCGAAAATTCAGAATTTTATGTTATTAGAAATAATGTTCCGATAACATTATTAGAAAAATGAAAAAAAATATGTGAAGACATTTTCAAGCATATTTGAATGAATATGAATAACCGCTGTTCTTCTTTACACAGGTCTACACGGAAATTTTTTCGTGTGGAGATAAATGTAAAACTCTCCGTTTGAGGTTAATACTAGCACCTTCAAAAAAAAAACTCAGCATACAAATTTCTACATCTTTCGTCCGACTTATATAACTGCCGCCCTACCAGAAGTCCAGGCAGTCATTCTCCTACGGATTAAACAGTTGAAATGTTGAAACACACGGTGTGCGTACATATGAGCGGACGAGTGCAAACATAGCCACCAACACGCAATGCACTAAAAGAGAACGGTCGCGTCATTCATTGTTTCATTTTGCAGAGTTGCATTTTTAACGAGTGGCCAGATTAATTTACATACATTCCGCCAGCTATACCAATGCCACACAAATGAATCTCTTACAGCAGCAACCATTCCGATGATTCTTCTTTTACGAGACTTCATGTTTTTTGTTTAAATAAGGCCAAGTAAATATTTTCACCTTCTTTTTGGGACACGGTCAGTGTGTTTGTGCGTGTGTGTAGCTGCTGTCATCAAGCAGAAAAGGACACAGCAGTGAGTGCGAGAGCAGTTTGGTCCGTATGGATTCTGTGAATTTCTTAATTATCTGCGGTCGGATGACGCATGTGTCAGCGCATGTGAATGTCTTTTTATCATTTAATGCAAAAGGCATTATACAATTTGCATGATTAACAAGGCGAGTTTGGTGTGTCGTTGTGTTTTTGTTCATTTTTTGTTGCATACGTTAAGGGAGCACGATAAAGGTATTATTGACACAGGAGTAAATTTATTACGACATTTCGTTAAATCTGTCTTTAGATGGTTTTATTTTGCCTAAGTTGACACGTTTCTTTGCTATTCTATTAATGCATTAATTGCTTTCATTTAATTGTTGATTTTATGTTACCGAAGAAACTTTTATTAATGCAAAAACTTGGTTTTTATTCTACAAAATTTGTATTTAATGCCTTAAAAAGTTTGTAAACAAAAGTTGTTATTTCCCCACCACTGCAAAATAGTCAGAAATTGGTTTATGTTCACAAAACTTTGGCCAGATTCACAATTTAATTAAAAACATTAAACAATGCCATTTTGTAAACTTTTGACTTTGCAGTAGCTGCTGAATGACAAAGCACCCACACAACTCCTTTACCACTGCCTTCCTTTCTCAAACGGCAGTTGGCTTGACCTTTCGCCACAAATTAACCCCTTTTTTGTTGCGATGGCGCACAAAAACAAAAAAAAATGGCCATAAAATACACTCGACAACAATGACAGCGTCGACAACGTTCTAAAGTAAACAATATAAACAACAACAACACTTGCAATAAAATTAACAACAAATGGCCCAGCCAAGGATGCCACGCTAACAAGAAACTATGTGACAACAATGAAACGAGCTAAGAAAACTTGCAATTGGTGGCTGACAAATGAAATTAAAGTCAGCGTGGCATTCAAGTGTAAATATTTGTGGCGTTTTTTTTCGCTGGTCTTTTTGTTGTTCTGGCCGAAACAAAACAGTTCAACATCATTAGTAAAGAATTGTGAAAATTTGGAAAATGATTGTTTTGTTGTAGTTTTGCTTTGTCGTGTCCTCTCCGCTAGAGCAGAGTTGCAATTTGTAGTATCTTTTTGTTGTTTTTTTTGGTTCAGCTTTACCCTCAAATGACCAGAAACTAACACTAAACTGTTCTTGAAATGTTGGTGTCCTGGTTTTTCGGCAGCAAAGAAACACAAAACTTTTGCAACAACAACTGCGACGCTACGACAGCAAAGTTGTTTACAAAGTTTCAAGTAGGTTCTTAGCAGCTACGAAAAAAAAACAAACAAAAAATGAAAACAAAGGAGGACAAGGGGAGGTGTTACAAAAAAACAGGACAAATAAGGTTTGAAAGACTGACAATTAAAATTAAGTGGAATTGCTGCAACTATGGCGTCGGGCTACGCCATAACCTTTACAGTGTTGCATGTGAAGCAACATTAATGATGAAAAATGTATATGGACTGGAAACTATAAACTACTGTGAATAGCCAATAGTAGTTCTCTAAAAATAAATTACAATGTTTTCAAAACAAATCAAAAACCTCTAATGAAATGCTTTAATTAAACGAGAAAGGTATACACAAATATATCCAAAAGGAGTGAAAAACATAAAAGATTTATAAGCACTAAATTTCCATTTATTTATAATAAACGGTTAAAAGAGGAATGCTGGATACAAAAAATACTAATATAGAAAATTCCTTAAGCAGTACAATTAAGCCGAAAAAATTTTTAAGAATGAAGTTAAAAGAAATTCATTTACACTTGGGGAAAAAATAGTATAACAAATCCTTTAAGAACCATCGAACGAAATATATAAGTACAGTTGCGGACAAGAAAATAGGGTCACTTGATGTTATTTTGGAAGAAGCGGGAAAAATTAATTTTTTACTAATCAAATGTTTGTATGTTTATTTTATTTTATTGTTTGTCTTATAAATCAATGTTATATGGAACAAAAGTTAGAAAAAGATCACTTTGAAATATAAATAACATAAAAAATTATCAGATCCATTGATTTAGAAGGGATGAAAAAACAAAAAGTTGCCCATAAAACTTTGGCTAAAGAGCTTATATTTAGTAATACTGCATTTATTTCGAAAAACAGTTTGCATCTTGTTGGCATAAGGTCTACCAAATACGTACTGGAAAGTTCTTTTCAGAAAAAAATACCACGGTTACAGCATGTTTCCCATAAAATTCGCCCTTATTCCTTGATTTTATTGGTCAAGTTTTTCTTCTTAACTATTCTTAAAAAAATATTCTATAGGATTTAGATCAGAAAATACTGGAAAGTTCTTTTCAGAATAAAATACCACGGTTACAGCATGTTTTTCCAAAATTCTACCTGATTTTATTGGTAGTTTTTTTTCTTAACTATTCTTAAAAAATACTCTATAGGATTTAGATCAGGAAAGACATTACATTCAGGTTGTTATCCTGCGTAGTTGTCCTGGTTAAATATTTATTTTAAGGGTATTTTTTATTCAGAAAGCGGCAGTATCATATCGCTTAGGACATAGTAGTATAGATTTTATCCAATTTTTCCGTAACCCATTATATGGACCATACTTCATTACTAAAAATAAACCCCGAAACCGTGATATTACTACTTCAATTTTTAAATGTTTCAGTTCTTTATTTTTATTTTTAGTTCGTCTAACTAACGTTTTTTATAATTACCAATTACATTTATTTCAGATTTGTCTAAATTTATTTCAGATTAGACACGTCTCCTAATTTTTTCCAACTATGGGGAATTTCAAATTATTGTCTGTATTTTCAAATTACATATATGCAATTTTTCGCAGTATTTTTTTACCGCTGGGTCTTTTTGGGAATTGACCGTATTGAATGTTTTCTTTTAATCAGCGCCTCACAGCTCTAGAATAAATTGTACATTCTAGTTCAGTGTAAACCGTTTCAGAAAACTTATATGAGTTCTAAGTTGACAATAGCTTAATGTGGCTAGCCTCTTTAGCGGACTTTTTTCGCGGTATAGCTATCAAAATAAATTATTTTTGTCATGTTTGGTTTCTTTACGAAATTTGTTTTAGTTTGAGTAGCCATATGCTGTCTAGGATCAATAACTCCGTACCCAATCCTAACAAAATTTTCGCAATAAATCCATATTTGTATTCTTAGTGAAATTTGCTTAAATTTAAGTACCCTCTTGTGTATATTTTTTAGTGGTCGCTTTTATTATTTACAGGGGACTCTTTTTTTCGGCCTCTTGGGGCCATTAGTCCGAATTCAATTTCAGCCTAATCTTTAAAATAATTTCCGATTTGTATTCGTAATGAAATTAAATTCAAGTTGTGTATGCATATGTACATTTTTACTATTAATCGCTCGTTTTGGCCATTCAGGCATTTTTTTAGACCCCGAGGTACGCCTGTCTGAGCCAACATATTTGTAAAACATTATTGAAATTTAATTGTATTAACTTTAAATAACAAATATATTAGTCCACAAAAGCTGAAACGTCCAGCACCTATTTTTTGAGATATTAAGTGCGTGTCAGCTTAAATTTTATATTTAAGCCACGGTTTGTTAACAGATGTACTCGTATGACGTGTAAGTCAAGTACAAAAATGTTTAAATTTTTTTTAAGTACCTTCGATTTCTTAAAGTAAATCTTTTCCCCCCTAGGTCCATTTTCAATGTCAAAGAGTGTAGTTCAGAGTCCCATCTTAATTCATTTGAGCGCTATAGTGCTTTTAACAGAAACACGAACAGACGGACAGACGTCAAAATCCTCTTAGAATTTAACGACGGATATATATTTTAACGGGTCTCCGATCAATTTTTTAAGTTTTTGCAAACATAATGCCAAAAATTACAGTAAAGGGCAAAGAAATTATACACCTTTGCCGGAAATGCATGAATTCACCTGAGTGGGGAGTATCTTTAATTTGATCAATAATTTTGTAACACCCTTACTTTAAAACTATTCTTTCTTTTTTTACTTTACCATTCTCCCGTTTAAATTTGCCATTCAAGTTAGCCTGTTACATTTGTTGTTGTATGCGGCAACTGTGCTGCTTCGGGTCAATCCGGTCCATAGAACCGGCTTACGTGGGATTGTGTTACATTCGTGCCTCTTACACCAGGTAAACACGAGGCAACCGTCGAGTGCAACGTGTTGCAGCAAATGTTTTGTTTGTTCACAAAACACATGGCAACACAGCTATATACCAAACAACGTTCGCTTTAATACGGCTGTATTGCTGCAACGGTTGCCTAGTGTGTATTAAGCATTTTGATGTTTCATTTAATAGTCAAAATGACATTAAAATCCAACTGTCATCACTGCTGTTGCTTGTAATCATGTACGCACTCTGACAGCCCGTCCGCCCGTTCGTTCACACCCAGTAAGGCGGTTTCACATTTAATTTTAATATTAATATGTCACTTGTTTGTTGTTTGTGAGCGCAAGCAACCAAGAGTGCGGGGCAGAGAGAAAAAGAGCGAAGAGCAAGTGGTCTGTTTTCTGTTATTGTTTTATATTGCAGCCGTGCTATAATAAAATGTTTCACTAGTTTTGTTGTTGTTGTTGCGGTTAATCGCTGTTATTACAGCTGTACAATTGTGCAATATAACAGAGCACAGACACACACACCCGCGCATTTACATATTAATATTAATTAAAATTAACAATTTATAGAGATTTTGGACCCTCAGTTATATTGAAAAAGGCAAGTTAAACTAGTAGGCGCGAGAGCTCTGTTGTTGTTGTAGCTTTTTGCTTTTTCATGTCATGAAAGATAATTAAAATTAATTGAAATTTAAGTACATTTTCACAGTAACGAACAGCAACAAACAAGCCACAACGCAACATCGCAAACATCATCATCATCATCATCATCATCATCACTACTACAATCACAATTATAACAATTTAACCACATCACCCATAAAAACCGAAAGTAAGAGTTGCCATTGTGCTGCTAATAATGGTGATAATAGTTATTTTAATCGAACGCCGCAAGTGCTTACAATTAAATCGCTTTGCTTATTTTGTTGTGCGCTTCGCGTTTCACACTGTCAGTCTGATGTGAGTCTCCTTGTATAAAGTGAATATTGTAATTTTTAATGTTTCGGTTACAACAAACCAAATTGGTTTGCGGTTTGGTTCTGAAAGAGGCAAACATTAAATTACGGGTAGTGCTGCGCCAGCTGGGTAGGTCACGAAAATTAGAAGGTGACACAAATTTGGCCAAATGGAAAGGTTTATTAGTTAAATCTGTGAGTTTTGGTTATTAAATGGGGCTGTTTAACAGGGTCTAGTTGCAATTGTTTAAGAGAAGGGTACTAATATTTTTCTCCCGCCAATATGAAATATATACTATACTTAGTAGGGACATAAATACTGTTAAAACATTGCACACAACCATTTCAATAGTAGAGATGAACATACACCGTTAATGTCATATGGGTTTTGAAAGCTAACCACAATAGCGTTAGTCTGTAACGGGATTTTAAAATTGTTTCAACTTTCACTGTAACTGTAATAGCGCTTTTCAAGTGTGAAATGAAAAAAACGATATTTTCAAAACGCTCCGGCCACTAGGGATTAGCCGCATGTTCTTCTACCGATGCATTAAACTGTTTGAAGAGACTGGAGATGTAAAAAATCGCCACCGGTCGGGCCGCCCACGCTCTGTTCGAACACCGCATGTCATCAAAGCCGTTAAATCCAGAATTTACAGAAATCCGCTTCGAAATCAGAAAATCATGGCCCGTGAGATGAATATCACGCAAAAGTCCATGAGTCAAATCATTAAAAAAGACTTGGGACTTGGGGCTTTCAAACGACGTACTGGTTATTTATTGACTGCAGCTTTAAAAAAAATAGGATTAAAAAATGTAAACGTCTTTTGGTGAAGCACGCTGATAACTTGCACAGAAAAATTTTGTTCACCGATTAATAAATTTTTACCGTTCAGGAAAAATTTAACAAGCAAAATGATAGAGTGTATGCGCGGTCATCTAAGGAAGCATCCTGAGGGTGGAAAAGGGTCATCATCCAGCTTCAGTCATGGTTTGGTGTGGTGTCTCTTACGATGGGGTCACTGACCTGCATTTCTGCGAACAAGGAGTCAAAACATCGGCCAAAGTTTACCAAGAAACCGTTTTGGAAGCTGTTGTAAAGCCTCTTAACAATTCTCTGTTCCAAAACCAGCCATGGACTTTCCAGCAGGATTCTGCTCCGGCCCATAGGGCTAAAACGTTCCAGGCCTGGCTTCGAAAGCATTCCAAAACATTCAGTACTTTTTATTTTACAGCATAAAACGTGTGTACAGTACTTATGTCCCTACAAAGTAAGTACTTATACCTTCTTTTGAATCATAAAACATACACATTTTGAAGAAAGGTTTTAAGGTTATATCGCTGCCCCTCTTTATAAATAAAACAAAGTTTTTCAGAATAATTGTATGTACTTATAATATAAGTACATACATATTTTATAGTCAATTAATAAGGTGGACACCATGGTGTGAAAGGTAAACCAAACCCGGGTAAATACATTTGACTTTTTTACTGACAATGTGCATCAACCAACATTCGGCTGTACTAATAGAATCTTTATATTCCATTTAACCTCAGTCATTCGGTTGGCAAAAAAATTTGGTTGTGGCAACGAGTCCGTTTTCTGTGTGTGAAATGATAGTTTTGTTCAGGGTAATTTCATTATCTTTTTTTAGAGAGTTTAACATGTTAAATTCTGAAATGGAGGTTTCGATAAGGTAGTGCAACCAACGATCAAATCTTCTGTTTATTTTTGTCCCGGTCTAATTTTTCATAAATTTTTATTGCTAGTTTGCTTATTTTAAACTTTTGCTTTCACAAGCTAAACAGAGATAAACCGGTTTAGGAACCCTTTTATCTACATTTTAATAGAAGACAATTTTTTTTTTCACAAATAGCAAAGTGAAATGTACTTTCGTGGCTGCCCACTGACTTTATTGCCATGTCGGGTCCGTTGTAAACGAAAAATGTTTGGTTACATTCAATTCTGTATTAAAAAGAGCGTGCCTCTTTAACCAGCAAGTCTAAATAAACAATTTCGAAAAGGAACTGTTAATTTGTCCAAAATGAAATCCTAATTATTGTTTAAATCATTTTGTGGTCTATTCATTGTCTTCCCGGGCATTTTGTCCGTTTTTAAAAAAGTTGTATTGATTTCTACCTTTTAAAAACTTTATTAAACAAATCGAAAACAAACTTTACTCGAATAACTAAAACCGAATAACTGAATAACAATCAGCATTTTGTTTCCATTTCTTTCTCAGCAGACTTTGGCAGTATCAGAATGAATTAAGTAAAAGTTTTAAATTTTCTACATAGAAAACAAATTCAGGCGTCACCTAGAAATTAGAAAAACAAACAAATCAGAAACTAAAGGAAGAAGAACGTAAGTTGACCTACTAAAATGTTCTGCCATAGACATTTTGTGTTTAAGAAAAAGAAGGCAGTCGCCACCACTGTCGTAGCACTGCAACTTAGAAGTGCTCATACGCCCCATGTGCCAGACAAAATAATGCCAAAGGAAATTGAAGGTCCATTCCGACTGTGTGACGTACAGCTCTGTGGTAAAATAGGCAGACAAGTAAATGTCCTCTGTCATGTTGGAGTGTGTGTGTGTAAGAGAACGTAAGTAAATGAATATTGCAAATGAATGTTACTATTTTCTATTCTCTTTTGTTTTGTTTTTGCTCCCCCTTTTTTTAAATCCCCAATGACATGCATAGCATATTTATAGGTGTTTAGGCATGAAAATGTTCTATTTCACAAACACACGCACAGACAAGCACACACACACACGAGAGAAAGATAGTACGGTGAGAGTAAAAGCTGTAGATGGAGGGAATAAATTCACATAGTGACAAAACCATTGTAAGAATGCATACACTGTACAAAGGAAAGACATGTGGTTAGAAAAAACATCGAGAACACTAAACATATGCAGGCAGGAACAGCTCCTTTCGTCCCCCTCTTCGTGCCGCTAAATAAGTTGTTGGTTTAATCAAAGAAGATGGGTGCAGGAAGGGATGTAGGAAAAACATAAAGCAAATGAAACGCCTACTTTAGGGAGATGAAACGTTAAAAAGAAATAAACACAACACATATGCAAAGGACCATCGTCTCACTGCAGGCTAGCAAATAATACCGTTAGTCTCATACTCGTTCGAAGCATGTGTGCAATGACACACAAAAACAAAACAAACAAAAAAGCAGTACGAACTGAACAAATACCAACAGAGTGTATGGTAAATAGATATGTGTGCGTGTGTGTATGTGCTAGAGGAAGATTGGGAGAAAGGGAATGTGTGTGTATGCAGCTGCAAAGCGTACTTGTTTGTTTATGGGACAAACAAAAGACTTTTGTTGCATACTTTTAGGCATCAATAATATTTTTAAATTACAGTTTCCAGTCCTCTGCACTCGTTCTTTTCTTTGCTTTTTATTAAAGCATATATTCCGTAGTGTGCTAGTGTATCTGTGTATGTGTGTGTGCGTGAAACAGAGAAAACGTTTACTTTTCTGCAGTATTTTTCTTTGTTTCCGTTTTTTATGTGTGTGTGCAAAATTTTATTAGATTTTTTTATAGGTGCTGTCTTCTGTGTATTTTGTTCATTCTTTCTTTGTCTTTGTCATCGTGTTGCTTCTTTTGCATTGTGAGTGTGTGTGTGGTGTGAGGAGGGAGGCTTTTGGTTTTTGATGCTCCATAGCATACTTTTAGGCTATGTTCATTTTTATTAGTTAATTTATATGCCATACACGTCTAAAGTGGTACTTTTGTATGCTCCCAACACTCGTGCACACATCTGCAGCGTAACGCTGCTGCTTGCCACACAGAATGTCACATATGCATGACGGCAGGCAAAAACGATTGCTGGTTGGCGGCCACTAACATAAAAAAGTGCGGGAAATACCATTGCATGGAAATAAAAATACAAACAAAAACTGAAGCATTTTTGTTGTCATTCTTTGTCTTTGTTGTCATTGTATTTATACGTTTGTCGTTTATGTCTTTCGAGTGCTAGAATCGAACGTGTTTGCACGTGAATGCGTACAAGTGTTATTTGATACTCCAGACATGATCTCTTCCTGACTACTGTCTGGTGCAATAATATTGTTGTCTTTGTTTTTTTTTTGTTGGTGTTCACCTCAAAGCATCCTCATTGTTTTCCGGAGTGGGTATATCCTTCCGTTTAGTAGTGTGTGTTTGTGTGGTAGAACCACCGCCACTACTCCACTCGTCTTGTTTCGAAAGATACATCCATACGTCTTTTTATGGTTGCATTGAATTTCGCAAAGAAAATTTCACTTGACGCATTTTTGTATTTGAGAAGTTGAGGTATTGTTGCCGTGGTTAGCGGTGGTGGTTGTCTGGATCCTAATCCTGTGGGTGTGTTTTGAAATTGGTAGCCGACCGTCTACATGTATTGAATTTTTTATGAGATTGCAAATATTTAAATTTTTTAATGTTGAAAAACTCAGTTTAAAGTAAATTTATTTAAACCTAATAGATTTTTCAAGTTTCGCGTTTTTAAGGGGATGATGAGGGAGTTAAGTAGTTAGTAGATTTTTCAGGCTGACAATTAGTTAAGTTAATTTCTACGATTCAGTAGATATGTGTACCAGTTATGAAATATAAAAATTGATTAACAATGACTATAATATATGAACATTTTAATGTTTCTAGTATAACTTTGGAGGAAAAAATTCAAGCTGACAAAACTTTTACTTTTTGAGTTCGCTTTGCCAAGAAAAAAAATTAGCAACCAATCATCTAGAGGCAATAATAGTGGAAACAAATATGGGGGTATTCTGCCTAACAAAACTTAGCAGTTTTCCGGTCGTTTTCACCATAAAAATCAGAAATCACGCCTATTAAGACCGACAATTCACCAATTCGAAAGATATTTGGAACTCTAATTTTTCTAATTTGAAGAAATCCAGTTCGAAACTTATAGTTTTATTTTTTGCAGCGAAAACGGGCCAGAAAACTACTAGTTTTGTCACTACTGCTGAAATGGTTTTGTTGACTGATTACAGACTGTCGAAAAATAGTAGTTAAGTTGACCCTTAGGACAAACATTGTTAAAAACAAACCGAATAGGTTTATGGATTGATATAAACCCCTTGCATGTTTATGACCAGTGACTACTGGTTTTGAGTCTAACAGAGCTAAGATGGTTAAATTTCAGCGGATTTCAAAACAATTTGGTTTGCATATATATTAGTGGTCGTCGTAAAACTCCAAGACGATCTTGCTATGACTCTGTGACCGTCCGTCCATGTGTCTATTGGAAGCACGACAGCGTCAAATAAATCAATCTAGGGTCCTGACAATTTGTTTGACAATTGCTTATCGTCATAATCTTTGGGAGTTTAAAGTTGTCCGATATCGCCATAAAAGTGTGCAGCCACAAAATTAATGTCACTTTACCATTTTGTAAAAAAAACTATTAAAATGAACAGTTATGTAAAACAGTTATGTTAGCCCAAATCATATATTTTTCAAATCAATTTTTTTAAATAGTTTCTGCAATCAAAATATATTTGGTAAAAATAAATTCTTTACGTCAGAATAAAGACAATAAACCGCATTTTATATTAAAAAAACATTGTACAATAGCTCTTTTGTAAAAAAAACTATTAAAATGAACAGTTATGTAAAACAGTTATGTTAGCCCAAATCATATATTTTTCAAATCAATTTTTTTAAATAGTTTCTGCAATCAAAATATATTTGGTAAAAATAAATTCTTTACGTCGGAAAAAAGACAATAAACCGCATTTTATATTAAAAAAAACATTGTACAATAGCTCTTAAAATGTATGAGATATTATTTGACAAAGTCGAAAATTGAATAACTATTTTTCAATTTTTAAAACTTTAAAAAAAGTAAAAAATCTACAATTTGAAAAAAATATGTTTTTTGTGTCTTTTAAGATAAAAAATAAAAAATAGCTTTTCTTAAAAAACATAAGAAACATAACATAACATAAGAAAATTTATCAATTTCTAAAATATACCCGATTTCCCGATTTTTAATTAAATAGCTCAAAATACTCCTCGAGTCTTTGGCTTCAATCGTCCTTTTAAAATAATTGTTTACTAAATCAATTTCGGCCTATACTGTTCATGATCATGGGATGTTAGTATAAGGATTACATCGATCTTCTGTATGAAAAGTGGCCCGTTCATCCCCTAAATAGTTTTTAGAGAGAAATAAGAAGTCACTTGAAAGTATCTACAGTATTTTAAACTATTTTTAATTGTAGACTACATTCAAATCCAATTTCACGAATTTACATATACTAAAAGTATGCAAGTCTTCCACAAATTAAGGCAATTTTTACGTATTTCTTTTGCAGTTGATTTTTCAATTTGTATCATCACATAATTCGTTTGAACCCAGGCAAATGGAAGCGCTTTTATTTTCCTCATTTCACTGATTAGCTTGTCCTCCTTCTCCCCGTCCATGCTGCTTTAGTGCCAAAAAAGTTTCCATATTATTTCATCTCAATTGAATGCTTAATTGGCGCTGTTTTTAATGCTTTGCCGGGAATGTAAAAAAAGCGAGAACAAAACGAACGAAATAAAAACTGCACAATATCGATTACAGCTCAAATAACTCGCTGTGTGAACTCTAATCGTGCAGTCACAGTCAGACGGAGTCGTCGCTGTCGGAGCAGAGTTCTGGACAAACAATTAAAGCTAAACTATTTTCCTCCCCACCAGATTGTATATCAACATACATACGTTCAAACGTACTTATGTAGCGCGCGAGAATTTCACTAAGCGACCACAGAACGCTAAACGATGGATGGCTTCCAAAGTTGATTGCAACAAGCGCCAAGCCCTGGCAAGTGCATCAACATGACAGTGAGTAGTGAGTATCTGTGTCCGCATTCATGCCCCAGTGTATCTGTGTGTGTGTGTGTTCGTTAATGGGATGCCAAAAGGGTTTTCCAGCTCAATTATTAATTAAATGACATTTTAATGAGTTCTTAAACCCGCCGTACCAAGTGCATCAACCATTGAAGCTGCATCCCTAAAGGGAACAGGGTGGGGCTGTAATGCCGCGGTAGGGCGCCGGCATCTCAAGGCGACAGCAAGTGTATGCAGGGGGTGGTGAATGGCAAGGGAATACTGTGATATCATTGACATCTTTCAGCTGAATGGGAAAAAAAGGGAGGGAAGGAAAAATAATGTGAGTACCTCTCTAGATAAATTAAAGCGCATTCATACATTAACATACCACATGTGTTCAGCTAATTGGGAAACGAACAGTCGGTGCAACAAGAAGGTAGTCCGTATCAAAATGATCGAATCCATTTATATATTTAACAGCCAAGCCATTTCCGAATTTACCAAAATCAGTAGGTCTGATGACCCCACTTAAGGTATCCCCCTTTTCGTGTAAAGGCACCCAGTGTACTCATCACATACATATGTATGTAAATATGTATTTGCATCTAGATACATATGTTCTTGTGACCATAAATTGAAGCTCTGTTATTTGAATCACAATTGCTGTACTGCTATTGGAGGGGCATACAGCTAGTGGGGGGTAGAGGGGGGTTCGCACATAAATGCTTTTGTCATTTAAGCGAAACTAATTTATGCAATTGAAATACTCAAAAGCCAAGAAAACAATGCCATACACACCAAACCGGGAACAAAAAGAGTTTAACTTGAAAAAGTGGACTTTGAAAACATGATGACCCATACGCACACACACACACGACGCGTTGCCTGATGCATGACTTAAGAACGCGGCAGAATGGAGCTATGAATCTGTTATCTGAATGTCATCGGCGTCGAACATACATACGGTGGTCGCAGCATCAGCATGATTATGATCATTCATTGTCGTCGTCGTTGTCATCGTTAATGTCAGCGTCACCAAAGAAGACAAAAGGGTGGTGTTGGTTAACGAGGCGCAATATCACTTCTCATTTGTAATTTCAATTAAAGTTTTTATTTAAAAATTTAATGGTAATAAAGTGGCATGTTTTATTGCACAGAACTTCAAAATTGTAAATAAATTTTAAAACAATTTTTATTCGCTGAAAGACCTAATGTTTGAAGCCGGCTTCGAACGGCTAAGGCATACTAAAGACAATCTTTTACATAGCTCAGGGATTAGTCATCAATTCTAAAAGTTTTCTAAAAGTGAAAAAAACAGCCGCAAAAAATGCTATTGATTCAACTAGGATTTAAATCGTGGTTAAACTTTATGATAGACGTGCACGCTAACGATCGCTCCACGGCGGGCCACAAGTATGTATGTATGTACTGAACATCATGAGATTCACTCGAGATGAATTATTTCTCTTCATTTGTGTTTGAACCACAGCCACCATGACAGCCCGAGGGGCCGCAGCTACACACAGAGAAATAATCAGTTGGGAATTGGTCAGTTCCTTTTATTGAAAATTACCGCGTACCCAATTAACATTTGGTTGTACCGATAAAATACATGGATAGTACGTGCAACCACCAAGATTCAGTCGGCAAAAAAGTTGGTTGTGGCAACAAAGCTGTTCTTTGTGTTTAGCATCGGGCCAGAACAATAGTTCTGCGGGCTTTTCCAGTTGTTGTTTCACACAAAATGGGTCTGGTCACCCAAATCAATTTATAGAAAACAATTTTCGTGTCTGACGTACGTTTGGTCAATCTACTAAAGCGACGTACGTTTGGTCAATCCACTGTTTTATCGCAACTCACTCTTAAAACCTGCGCATTCAAACTTTTGTAAATTAACAAAATCGATCAGAAACTTACGAAGCAAAATTATTGTTGCCAACCGTTTTCGAAATTTGTATGAGAAAACGACCAGGAAAAACTTTTATTCGTTAGTCTAAGTAGGCCCCAAGGATGTCATATCTAATTATAGAGACAAGGAACGTTTAAATTTTTGGGAATTGAAAATAAGTCGGAAAATAGGAAACCGAAGTGTTAAAACGGAATTGATTGCTACTTACTGCTACTGCTGAATTTTTCTGAGCTTATTTCTAATCAACTATACAATAGCTTACAAAGCCCCCATTCACATTAGCCAATTTTACTTGTCGCAACTCTCAGTTTGTTAGAGAGAGAGGTATGAGAAATGGGAGGGGAAAATACTTGCTGGCAATTCCTTTTGAGATTTTCGTAGTGTGAAGTTGGCTGCAGATTATTTTGAATTTTTTTTTTATATCTTTTATAATAATTATATAATTATAAACAATAATAATATTTGAAAAAACAACTTTTTTATTTTTCCATGAAATTTTCACATAAAAATTAGAATGAATTAATCACAGAATATCAGAAAAGGCAATAATGAAAACAAAAATTGCCGAAACCGAATTGCCTTGTGTGAACCCAAATGACAAGTTCAAAAGGGAAAAGAAAATGACATTTAGTGGTCATACTATACTCCGTGAAAATCATCCATCGTTT
Organism: Hydrotaea diabolus; assembly: GCA_963513945.1. Taxonomy (NCBI): domain Eukaryota; kingdom Metazoa; phylum Arthropoda; class Insecta; order Diptera; family Muscidae; genus Hydrotaea; species Hydrotaea diabolus. The sequence goes on along the minus strand of OY740718.1, from coordinate 2,574,091 downwards.
GCTACACCTTTTTATCGAAAAGAAGATAAGTTTTTAGAATACTTGAAGTGTCTAAGCAAATATTTTTTCTCTACCAACAATTTTAAGTTAATACCACTTTTATTGAACAAGTGTCATTTGTGCAAAATTTCAAATGCTTTTGTAAATTTCCAATTATGCTTACATTTTTTTCACACTTGTGGAGAGTTTCAATTTAATGCAGAACAAAGTGCCTACAGGCACAAACAAACAAATATTCAATTCAAAATTGTTTATAAAAAAACAATGACTTGTCCATGGCGACTTAACGAGTTTTAGTCATTTTTTTATTCAATCGTTTATTTGCTTAACAAATTTAACGCTTATTTGCTATTTCTGCCAAGTGTTTTCATCTGTTGTGATGATGACGGCAGCGACGACGATGATGATGCCGCTGCTGCCTCTGTCAGTATTCAGTTTTAATTATTTTGCACTTAATATTGCGAAAAATAAAAGAAGCAAAGCTGGCATGGATGATGATGTTGGAACGTCTCTCTTCTGCTATTCCTTCAGCAGCGTATTCTTTTTTATATGTTTTGTTTTTTCCACAATATTCTCTCTCCGTTTCGTTTTCATTAATAAAATATCATTCATTAAGTGTTCATTAATGTAAAGAGGAAAGAGTTGTACGGGAACGAGTGAGAGATGCCAGCCAGTATGTGTGAATTTGTAGGATATCAAATAAACAACCTATTTTATATTAAAATATTTATTTTGCAGTACAGCACGCATTTGTTGATGCTGTCTTCGAAGTCTTTATTTGTTGTTGTGTCATTAATTGAAGGCAATTACTTTGCCAACGTTTGAACGATGATGATAGAGTGAGTGGTTAAAAAGGAATCTAGCCATAGCGAAATGATAGTCATAGTAACAGGCGATTCGATTGGCGATGTGTGGTAGGAGGAAAATGAGGATTATTTTTTTATATAGAATTGCTCAATTTCTTATCGCACTTTCACGATGAAAAAACTTTCCGCTACATAAATAATAGAGAGTTCCCATCTATTTGTATAGTCTTTACGTTTTCCAACAGCAACAAAAAGCACAACTCTTCCAGTTTTGACTCGCAATGTTAAAAATATAAAGATAGAATGGGCGAATAGACCCCTTCGTCACTGGAGGAATGCTTCGTTTTTCTCCCCTTTATAAAAAAATAAGAGTTGCCAATCAGTTGTTACCATATTGAAAATATACAGGGTGATTCATTTCACCAGCGCATTTCTTGGCTTATTTCATGAATATATCTCCATGAAAGGGGCGAAATGGCACGATGGAAAACCTTTCCCCTACATAAACGATAGAAAGTTGCCAACTATTTATATAAGTATAGTCTGTTGTTTTTCCAACAGCAACAAAAAGCACGACTCTCCTAGTATTGACTCGCAATGTTAAAAATATGAAGTTAGAATGGGCGAATAGATCCCTTTCGCCACTAAAATGCTTCGTTTTTCTCCCCTTAACAAAAAAATTAAGAGTTACCAGTCTGTTGTTACCATACTTAAAATAAACAGGGTGATTTATTCACAACTGAATAAATTTCACCAGCGCATTTCTTGTCTCATTTCATTAAAATATGTCCATCTACGACCTTGGCTGAAAGTACATGAGGGCGAAATGACAGCGGTTTGAACATTTTCGGATTGGTAGTCGAAGGGTACTAGGGTAAAATTGCTAAGTTGTGAAACAGTGGCCGGGTTTTTTCTCTGAGAAGATAGCCCTACCTCTTACCTTTCCAAAATTACCCAAACGAAGCCCAGAGGGCTACCGTTTCAAAGTTAGAACCATTTCGCCCCTTGCATTTTCGGCCATGGTCGTACATGGACACACATTTTCATGAAATGAGCCAAGGAAAAAGAAGTTTGTCCAGTCGTGAATGTTCATAAAATAGTTATGGTCTAAATGGAAACCCCTGTAGTTTCCAACTCTTCTTTCTTTCTTATAAAGGGACAACGAAACGAATATTCGAAATAATATTTTCTCGGTGTGTCCTAATCAGACAAACGAAAACTTATCGTTTCGCAACTCTTGTTTTCATACGAATCCCAGAAAGGGTTGGCAATTCATATTTTTCAATACTCGTACAGGGGTAAACAAGAACTCAAAACCAATAGATTTCTTAGTTTAAATAGGACCTAAGGGGTTTTAAAAAATTCATTTCTCCCCCTCACCAGGGCTTAGAAAACGATGCATTTTTATAACAGTTTTTAAGGTATGATGTCCTATTCCAATGCACACTGAAGAACTTACGATGTTGATGACAGAATTAAGTTTGTAATATGACAGAATTCAGTATCATGTGGGAAGGGTGGGGTCGCCTCTTTGGAAATGGTCTGTGCAAGGAAATATGTTTTGCAAACACAATTGACATCACAAACTGCAAAATAAGCAAATGTAGCCTCATCATCATCATTGGCATTTCCCAATCATTAGCCTCAAACTCTTAACTCTCGCTTTAATGAGTTTGTCACACAAGTGTTTTGCATACAGACACATACGCAGGGATGCACTTCATCTCACCCAGATTGAAGACTCTTTTCTTCAGCAAGCACACAACTTAATAACATAGCAGCGGCGGACTTGGGAAAGGGGTTTCCGAATTAGGCCTGCTAAAAGTGCCTCCAGTCTTAAAGTAGATATGAAAATTTAAGATTTTCAACTCAGTGGTGAGTTACAACAAAATACCAGCATGTGGTGAACAATTGTTGTATTCTATTAATTATATTTGGACCAGGCTTTCCTTAGCTTTAACTTGGAAAATTTTGATTCTCCTAAGAGACTACAGGAAAACAGAGATTATCTCTCAATGTTAAAAACATATGATGCTAACATGGAACAGGCCATCTTTCCTCCGCCAAATCAGGCCAGCTTAAAGCCTCTTCCACCGCAGGCATGCCTGCACATTCACAAAGATCATTTTGACCAGGACACCCTAAGCTTTAACTTGGGAAAAAATTCATTCTTCTAAGAGACGACAGGAAAACAGATTATCTTTCAATATTAAAAACATATGATGCTAACATGGAACAGGCAATCTGTCCTCCAACAAAATCAGGCCTGATTTAAGCCTCTTCCGCCGCTGGCATGCTTGCACATTCACAAAGATCATTTCAATAGTATTTACTAGTCTTGCCATAGAAATGCCCTGCTATAGTTGTGCTGTTTGAACCATTAAATAAATGTGCATTTGATGTGGTCCGACCACTGGCTGGAAAATGTGCTGTTGTGGTGGCATCCTATCGAGCAGTTGCTGCCTCGGTGTGTGGTTTTATAACTTACCAGTTATATGCATAATCATCAAAAGAAAAATCAATTCAAGCTAAAAGTTATTAAATACCATTGATAGCTTCCTTCGATTCCCACAACTTCCCCTACCACTGGTATGCAGTATGCATGCAGCACACTTATCTGAAGAGCTTAGGGAATTTTCCAACTGAACGACGATGACGATGATGAATTTGATTAGTTGGCTGCTTCAAGTGTAAGTGGTGGTTGTTGTCGGTCGGTGTGTACGTCTGTCTGTCTGTACGTCTATCTGCCCGCTGTGTGCTATTTATGATGCACCCACATTGAGAATGATGGATTTTCACTTTACGAATCACTTTTCCTCTGTCATAGATCCAACCATTCAGCTATCCATCCATCATGACAGCCACACTAGCACAACATCATCATCAGCATTGACAATAACATCATTATCATCATTATCAATATTTTCATAGGCGACTTCGAAGAATTTCGATGTTCGATTTGTTGATGCATACAAGAAGGGGAAGAGGTTAAACTGGAAGAGAAATCACTAGAGCTATTTTTGCGAATTTTTGTGTTTCAAATGCCACATGTTGAGTTGGAGCGTATATAAAAAAATGGTCATCTTAATACCCTTATCACAACCAGAATGAATGAAACGGTCAGTTTTGGGAACCGAAAAAACGAAACCGGCGAAAAAATTATTTGTACAGAAAATTAAATGGCTGGCGAAGTGATAAACTGGACTGTACGTATAAGGGTTTTATCGGGGTTGAAGCAAAATAAAAATCCAAATTTACCACAAGTACTCCTTTTTATAACAAATGAAGTCCTCTAAAAGGGTCGGTTAAAATTGTAGTTAAGTACAGTTCAGTTCATGGATAAAATTATTAGGATGACATGCATGAACATGAGATGGGCCACGATTAAAAAGAACGCAATACTCGTACCAACTTTGATTTATTTTTGCAATCACACTTTATATAAATAAACCATTTCTTCTTAAGAAAAATATTTGTGAGCTAAACTTAAATAACTTTGATTTGTTAAACAACTAAATTTCCCTGGAAACCTCTTAAAACAAAACAACTCTAAAAACGTAGATTTTTCTAATTAAAAAAAACTAGCCTGGAAGTCTCATAAACCACAGACACTTTCCTTATAATGTATATTTGAATTGTATTTTAATATTAATTTTGAGAAAAAATAGATGTGAAATTGTTAAAATTATTGAGACTTAAACAGTTATTATTCTGGTTCGAAAGATTAGTTCTTTCCTTTTCAGAATCAACGTAAAAATTGGTGAATTGTATTGATAAGGTTGCCAGGTTACAGCAGTTACAGCAGTTTTAAAACCCACAACACAACAATTACTTCGGTTACAAATCAAATTACTTATACGGGAGTCTCATTTGAATGACTGAGAATTACTCTTTGTGTATAATCTTCGAACTTTGTGCAGAGCAATCTTCAAAGCGCAATATCATTTTCACCAATTCTGTTTGAGAATAAAGTAGAGTTAGAACAAACGCGATTTCTCTACGACAAACGTGTCCGTCAAGTTCTTTGTTATGGGAGTCAAATAGACGGCGCTATTGTCTAATGAATACGACACGAAAATCTCGATAGTGGGGCAGCTTCTTAAGCTTTCGCACACAGAGTTTGTAACTGAACCGGTTTAAACCGACGTTTCGCCGTCGATAAAGTGTTTTTGGTTAGCCTGACCGCCGTCATAACGACTTAAATCGGCTTGATAAAGTCGCCGTAAACGTCGCTGAGCCTTTGTTGAAGATTATTATTATTATATAAATTAATTATTTTTACAATAATAATAAATTATTTTAACAATAATAATAAATAAATTATTATGAAACAAGTATTAAATGTTAAATATTTCGTGGATTGGAAAAATGTTTTAAGATGCGCCGGTTGATTAAAAAAAACAGGCCTCCTTAAACACCAGCCACCGTTAATACAGCATCGGCTTAAACTCAGTTCTTACAGCATAACCCGATTTAGCAGACATTTTGATTGAAATAACAACAGACCGATGTCTTTGCAGCGCCGGCTAAAAACCAGCGAATCCGCCAACATTACTTTAGCATCGGCTTCAAACTCTGTTCGCACAGCCTAACGCATATTCGCTGCGTCATGCTAAAAATTACAGACTAATGCAAGGAATGCGGAGCAAAAAAAAACGCTTTGAGCTGTGTGCCGTTGTTGTGACAAACGTTTAAATTGTATTTTGCAACCCACTTTCATGTACATTAAAAAGTTGTCTTTACAAACGCGTGTATTTCCTATGTCATGAACCTGTCATTTTCTTCCTAGTCTTAAGAATAAGAAAACAGGGATATTAAAATATTTGTAAATTACCTACGCAGACAGTGGTTTAGTTCTCAACCATTACTAAGAAATTTCGAATATTTAACAAATCATAGGCATTTTATTTTCTTGAAAAAAGTGAGTCTCTTAAACGATCAAACCCAAAGATGCTTTAGCAAATGCCGCAGATCTAGAAGGTTCCATTTCAACGTCAGCATTCCACACAACTTAAGGGCAAACAAAAATTTTAATTTTAGGAAAACGATTTACAGTAATCTTCTCTACCCATTGTAAAAATCTTCCATCGATAGCTCAACCCTTTCTCAAAAAAAGAAGTCCTCTACGGCTCGAGACCTCTTGTTACTTTATTTAAACAGAAGACAAGTTTTTAGCACTGCTTTACCGCGATTTCGGGTCCTTGATGACCTTCATCAGAAAGCTTATTGGAAAATCTATTACAATTTGTATTCAAGCGGGCAAATAAAATCCTGTAGATGATAATTTTTGCACAAATCTAAATTTAGCATTTGAAAACACACACGTTTAAAAAGGATCTTCCTAAAATATTTTAAAGGCAGAGATAAATATGTAAACAACTTGATGCAAACATAATATGTTTAGGTCAAATTGCCAACATCTGTTGTATTATCATTTGATTATAATATTTATTTTTTTTCACAATATGTTATAGAGGCATTTCCTGATAATAAAACTACATTTCTAGTTGTACGTACAACTTACTTTTCCGCAATTGTCTTAATGAACGAATTTAAAGACCACTCACAAAATTATATTACTTCCAAAAATTATCAATTAAAAAAATCTACTTATTAATTTGAATAATTGTTTATCACCGGAAATGAAGCTAAGATTAAGTCGGCTACTTAAGAGAAGTTAGTAATTTAGTCGAGTAGTGTCATCTCTTAATTAATCTTACTAATATCCTACGAAAACACTCACATTTTACTTCCACTGACAGGCGACTTTTTCACAGACATACAGTCCAACGAAAATAAAAAGATAAATATATAATTTGATCTCATTTGATCATTTGTAGTTAAGTACAGTTTTTTTTGCAACATTTCTGTTAATCCCATTATATGATGAATCAACTCGCTTGGAAAAAAAAGAATTAATTAGTAGCTAAGATCAAAATTGTGTTTGTGCAACAAAATAATGGACGGGAATTGTAGCAAAAGAGAAAACTTGTCAAAAGGACTTAAAACAAAAAACACACAAAAAAGGGATAACAAAAGTACGAGTATTAACAAAATAATTGTAAATGCAATACGAATGAGCAGCATATTTCAAATATGTGTTGATTGCATTAATTTAATAACGAAATGACAAATACAAAATAAAACTGCATATGACAACAGGCCAATTTGGTTGGCAATTAAATATTTAAGGGGAATGTTATGGACAATGCTGAAAATATTTTAAAGTGGTTTACAAAATCTTGTTGGTTGTTTGCGGATTTTTGTTTCTTTCTTTTCGAAAAAGGAAATAACGTGTTCTTGAAACTTTAACTTGTTGTTTATTGAAGAATTAAACTGTCGTATACGCCCAAAAAGTACATGTATTAGGGTTTGTTTAACATCATACTTGGGTTACTATGGAAGTTTAAAAAAAACACATGGACCATATAAAGGACTACTTCGAAGGACTACTTCGATAAAACGAAACAAAAAGCGATTTGCAAAAAGCACACTAAAGTATGGTACATCCACTAAACCAGGCGTATAGAGTGGGCTTCATCTAAAAACACAATTTGTTGTTAAAATTCTTTATCTCTATTCACCCCATTGGGCGAAACAAAAACGCATCAGATAGTGTTTCATTATTGAATTATTGACAAAGTTTAAAACCAAAAATTTTAAAAAATAATCAGTACTTTTTTTATAGCCGATACAAATTTTCAACTGCCCACACTGCCCATGTCGTGTAATGTTTTTAATCTGCATAATCAAAAACATAATTCAGATTATCACCTACTATCAACCTGTCATTGATATTTAAGATTAAGATTGTAAAGTTGAAATATCTCAGCGAATATTATTTTTGACCAACAAACTTTGGCTTCAGACCAGCTAAAGTACAATTCTCGGATCGATTCAAAAATTTTGCCATCGATAGAACATAGTTATTTTTATAAAATATATAATGACTTGAACAGGGTTTATTCAGGTTCGAGAACTTTGTTGTTTCTTTTCTAGAATCAACGTAAAAATTGGTGAAACTAGTTTGTTAGGCAGACTATCGAGCTGTTTCTAAACCCGCCAAGGATTTTCTTCATCAGTCTTCAGCAGAATTGGTGGAAATGACATTGCGCTACTAAGTTTTCTCTACGCTGTTTTAAAAAAAAACTTACTTATGCTTCTCTACTTAAACTTTTGCAGCAGCCTCGATGGAAAATACCGTAGCCGTCTTATTTGCTTCCACTTCTTTTTAGGAAATAAGACCACACACAATCAAGCGCATTTTTGTTACCCGTTTTTATTCGTTTTTTGTGTTTCCAAATGCGCTTTTTGAGTAAATAAAAAGTGCTTCTTTTTGGAGGCGAACTTTATTTGTTCACTTTCAAGGGTTAACAACAACAACAGCAGCGGAAAACAACAACTGCAGCAGAAAGAACAACATCCCAGAAACAAGCGACCAAAACATCTGAACAATATGTAGCAGCAGAGGGCATACATATCTGACTGCATCAGCATCACAGCCACCAGTCAGCATCTGTGTGCGCTGGATGGTTGGTTGGTTGTAGGAAATATCTCCGGATTTTTTTTTCGGTTTGTGCATCTTATCTTCTTCGAGAAGTAGGCGAACACTTAATTTGTTACTGTCAGACAAAAGACGTATGTATGTCTGTCCGCCCCGCCTGTCTCTCCATACGTTTGTACATACGTAAGCAGGCATTTAGTGGAGTGAAGTGACGTTGTGTTGAACAGAGTTGAATAGCAGTGGCTGTAGTTCATACAGAAAGTTGAGAAGTAAAGGGTTAGCCTCTAAGTGGTCCAGATTTGGCAACTATGTTTTGAAAGCATAGGTAAACAAAAACTGGTATTTGGGGCATCAGCTGTTTAGTGTCAGCGTTTGGTATATTCTAAAAACATTTAAATAGTAAAAAATAGTAAAAACTTTCAACTAAAATGCAAATTTGTTTCATTTATGGCAAATAGTTTCAATTATAAAATTTTATGAATCTGGAGTATTAAAAACCACAACTGTCGTAAAACCGTTGCACCTTTAATGAAGTCACTGTCACTTCTCGACAAGGATGAGACGGAAACCTACAGTTCTGATCACTACAGCTAGTAACCATTACTTTTTTGGCCAGAAGTTTGAGAAAAGTTGTTCCACTGAACGTTGAATCAAAACAACGCGCCCATTTGCTAGGAGTGTACTCGTAAAATTCTGTTAGGCCGAACCTTTTATTACCAAAACCCTCCCTACGCAACTAAAGCGCAAAAAAGATTAGGTTTTAGGTCCCTTATCTCAGCCATATCTTTAAGATTAGAGTATTTTTGGATTCGTAACAAAATTTGCTTTAATTTGAGTAAACATATTGACTATAAATCGCCCGTTTTGAGCATGCGGGATGTTTTTAGGTCCATATGAGCCCAGCATCTATGCCCTTTTTGAGGTATTTAGAGAACCCACTTTAACCAGAACCATTTCATTTAAACTACTGCCCGTCCACAAAAAATATTTGCTAAAGTAATACTCAAAAAAGTGTACTTTTTACTATGGTACTTTTAGATCCTTAAAGGGAAACTTTTTCCCCCTGGGACGATTTCATCCATTTACAATCCAAAACAGCTTATGATCTTAAGCCATCATCATGCAAAATTTCAGTATCCTAGGTTAGTTCGTTTTTTTAGCAGACAGACGGACATATATAGCCTTAGAATTGTATGACTATCAATAATATATGCATATACTTTATATGATGTCAGATCAATATTTCGTGGTGTTACAAACGGAATGACTAATTAGTATACACTCCAATCTTCGGTGAAGGGGTATATAATATTAACCGCCAAGGTATGCCCGAACACTATTTCCTTTTAGGTGCAAAAGTTATTAAAAATGTCCTCAATGGGATGCCGTCCTGTAAGCTATCCAACGATGGACTGTGGAATTGTGTGTTCCTCAAACATTCGCAAGGTGCAAACAATTATCCTAGACATTTTTAATTAAATTGATATTAAACGATTCTCTCTAGAACCATTGCCGTCCACGAAAAATTATAATTTGTAGAGAAAATACTCAAAAAAAGTGTACTTTTCACGGAGGTAATCTTTGTTCCTTAAGGGAACTTTTTCCCCTGGTGACCGAATGATGCGTTCCACAATTATTCGCAAGGTCCAAATAATTATTCTAAAGAATGTTAGAATAATTCGAATAATGTTTCATTTCTGTTCCATTCTAGAACCACAAAATGGATAACCCTTTACTTTTAGCTATACAGAGAAATATTTAAATTATTCGTTTTCTCTTCGCTATAGATGGTGAAAACGATTTAATGTAAAACAAAACCGACAAACAAAAGTAAAACAATAGAAGTGCTGGTCGAAGCAAACAAAGAAAGCATAAAGGACGAACTAAAACATGTCTAACGTCCATTCATTTAAAAATCACCTAATACTAGATCAAGACAAGAAGACAAGGCATAGAAGGTATGCTTGCATAGAGCAGCTATTTTATGTCTTCCATTGTTAGTTGTTTCAAAAAATCGAATTCAAATGTGTTATTGAATGCCACAATGGAAAAAACAACTGACAGTTAATATATGAATGTTTGAATTTCCCCCAACAGCCTAGTGAGAATTAAACGTGGAACTATTTAGAAATTATTCAGATAAACTCAACATTATTCTAACACTTATTAAATGGAACCTAGTCGTAAAAAAAACGTAAAAACGTTGATTTAAAAGATGAAGGATGCCCGATGTTGTTTTCACCAATCACTCCACGTTAAAACACAAAGTGGACTTTGATAAATAATTGTAAACTTTTCTAGTCGTTTTAAAGATTCTTAAAATAACCTAGTTTCTAGAGGCCTAAACGACAATTCCAACGTTTTGAGATCCAGTCAAAACAATAGCTTTAAACATAAAGTACAAAACATTCCTTCAAATAATAAAAGTGTTTCTCAATCAGTAAGCTATGCCTGCCTGGATCTACAATTTGAAACCAATACAATTTTTGGTTTATCTGGCATTAATGAAGTTATTATGCCACTGAAAATGATTAAGCGGACTTAAATATAGGCTTCACTTAACGTGTCCACTAGTACATAGTACATTTACTTATGCCGGGCTAGTTCCTAGAGGCCGCAACGACAGGTTCTACGTTATGATCTCCGACCCAATAAATAGCATTGAGTATCATGTAACGAAACATTTCGTCATATAATGAAAGGGTTTCTCAATCCTAAAGCTATTTCTGTCTGGATGTACAATTTTAAACCAGTTAATTTTTTGTTTTTGTCTGGCATCAATAAACATTATTACCCTGACTTTAATCTAGGCTTCACTTAACGCGCCCACTACCTAAAACATTTATGCCGACAACATTTAAGAAAATTAGCTTCAATTCCACTTCACTGAGAATATTGGCCCACTTTTTTTAAACATTCCAAAATCGTTTAACTTTTGTTATTTCAAAAAAAAATCACAAAAGAAAAATTTTACACAAACTTTATTTCTTATTGGCATTAAGAAACTGAAAGTATGTTGAAATGTCCCCCTTCTTTCTTTTCCAAAAATAAAAAATGTAAAGAAGAAATAAACTCAGTTATACTTTTGCATAGTTGTCCCTATTTTTTGTGTTGCTGGCGAAAAAGCAACGAGTTGATTATGCCTTTTATAGTGCATTTCGGCGTTAAGTACAGATTTGAGAAGGATTTGTTGCAAAATTCTTCTCCCAGTTCTGTGATAAAGTTTTTATTTTAGCCTTTAATAAGATGTAATGCACAAAAGTTTCCGGCACAAAATATTCCTTCGAATAGGGAGATGCATTTTTGGGAGGGCTTTTAGCTTTACAGCAAGCGATGGCTATACTCAAAAAGAGGGCCTAAAAGTATATACGGCGAGATAAAAACAACAATGAAAAGTTATGCGAAAAATTGCAAAATAAAAAACTGAAACGAAAAGAATTTTCTTAAGTAGATTACTGCAGGATTATATAGAAGAAAATAATAAGTTTTCCAGAGCATAGAGGCAGACGGAGACATTGTAAAGTGTTGAAACAAATTGAAATGTAAATAAACGGTTTCAAGCAGTGCGGCACACAAATGCCGGTGAAACGATTTAAAGTTGAAGCAAAAGAAATATTTTTCATTGCAGTTGTCTGCTGTGTTTTTATGAAGAGAATAAAATAAATCAAGAATAATTCATTTATTATCCCTAACTAAGATTTAAGTAGTTTTATGGCAGCCTTATAGCCTTATTTTGTGAGAACAGAAATTGTATTTATTTTGGGCATCATATGAATAGTAAGCGTCAACCTAAGTTTTAATTAAATAATTTGGTTTAAAAAAAATCTAAGCTTTACAGAATGGCAAATGTAAACGTTTGTTCTAAAGTACGTCTATTTTACTTTATACTATCATAATCGAAACGTAAAAAAATTTATAGAGGGGTTAACATTGATTGTCGGTAGTCCCCAGTAATATTTTACAATTAAGCCCTTTTAAAATAAAAATGTTTAAAACTAAACGGATGTTATGATTCGAATTGATCTTATCTAAAACTGAAGTGGTTTTATGCCAGACTGGGCTGCCTAACCCACACTCGGGGTTTCTTGTTTATCAAAGCATTTTACAATTACTGAAAATATATTGATAACATATTTCATTTAAAGCTACTTAATTTGTTCTTAATCTAAATATTCTTCAAATTTAATTTCCAAAGTCGGAAATACGTGAGAGAAAACTTTCGTTTGATTAAACTCCGAATGTAGGATAGACCAACACATACCCTCAGTCACTTTGTCCCTAGGTTTGTAAATTCGGTTAAAATCGTTTGTAAAATTCTTGTATCAAATATCAAGCTAGGATTAACGCTTACCCTGTGCTGTATTTCAGAATTACGTTTTGTAGCAAATAAATTGGACATACCTGGAAAAAAAGAAGAAAAAATAATTAGTTTTGAATCAGCAGAGATTAGAAAATGATATTAAGGTTGACCAAATAGTAATTTTAATTTTTCCTTTTAGTATATTGTAAAAAGAAGCAAATATTGGATATGGTTTGCCATTTCACACTCGCCGAGCGTTTGGAAATCATTAAAAACAATTTTAAAGTTTAGAGCTCACTGGAAAATACTTTATTTCGCACCGAAGTCGTTTATAACCCTGGTTTCAATCCCGCGACTGCCGGTTCTATGTACCGGATTGACCCGAAACAAACACTCATCGGGCAAGGGCAGTCACCTCAACAATATGTGTTTTTTCTTCGTCCATTTTTTCGTCGTGGGAGCAGCACTTCCCGTAATGCCTTCTCCGAATACTACTGAACCAAGCCGGGATCGAACGTGCTACGTCTCTAAAATCTTGGCTTCAGTGAACAAAACATTTTGCGCACTGTGGAAAAGAAAGATAAGGGTACACATGTACCTTCAAAATAAAGTCAGTATATTTTAAATCTCACATTTTTGTTGTTTAACTTAATATTCCTAACGTTCTTCCTCTACCAGTTTGCGCTCCAGAACCACTAAAAATGTTGGTATGCAAGAATTTTACCAATTCATACAAGTATAACAAAAAAGCAGTATTTTCGTGAAATTGCAATATTTTCTCTGCAAAACCAACAATATTATCATTTGCAATAACTTGTTTTGCAAATCAATTTCCCAACTTGCGCAACTCCTACCACCCTATCAGTTTATTTTTGCTATGCCACGTTTAAAACGCTCAAATGATATATTGCTCCCCTATAGCAAAATAAAAAGTTATTTAAGCAATTTCTAGCGCCAATGTGACGTATATTTTTTGTATCTGCTAGATTGTTTCAATTTGTGCAGAGTACGTTGGAGGGCCATAGTCTGGCGCCTCATAAATTTTTGGAAACGTTTCTTTTGTGCTATATTTGCTCTACTTGCGATAAGGTTCGTCTTCTGGTCGTATTTTCTTAAATAGTTGGCAGACAAATACATTTGCCTTAAATATGGATAACAATAGAGGACATTGTCTTCTTAGTTTGGCAAAAGGTCAACGATAAGCCAAAAAAAACGTCTTTTTGGTGTAGCACAAACAGAAATTAAGAAAAATTCAAACTCAACTTAGTTTTAGGAAAGCAAAAATTTACTTTTAAATTAATTTACATTTGAATTTAACAGCATTGGCGAAATTTAAAAAAAACTGTTTAATTAATTTTTTGAAATTCTTTTAATTGAATTGAATTCTAGAAGTTCATATTCTACCGTATGCTTTGCAACATTTCACTTTTGCTTGGTCTTTTCAGTGCATCAAACTTCCTGAACATTCTTCTTGAGGCACTCCTTTGTACATCATGGGTCAAGATTCGTTTGAAATGCAGCGAGCGGGCAAAAGAAAGCGTTAAAGACATGTTTAAAAAGTAATCAACGATGGTGGAAGAAATATTTTGAAATGGAAGAAAAAACAACACACACAAACTCAAAATGAAATGAACGAGTAATACAATTTATATTGACGACTGCCAAAAGATATTTGGCACTTTTTCACCAGCCGGCCGCCACCTCTATCGAACCAACTGCACTTGTCCAAAGCATCCAAACGAGCAACCCCACACCACCGCAAACTGAGAATGGATGGATGCTCTTCTTTTGGCCCCCCAACAAAGTGTTATCACAGATTTCGATATGTACACAAAGAATGTACGACTGAGTATATGTGAATGCATTTGCGGTGTGGATGAATGTATATACGGTATGTATCTACAAATGTATGATGAACAAACAAAGATTCCATACAATGCATACCAATCTGAACATTTGTACATTCATCCATTACACATTGACCCACTGACACTGTGACATGAATGGGGCTAAAAAAAAACTGAATGGAACACACAATTGAGGTATAGAAGACTAATGTATAATGGCCATGGACAGCAGTAGATAATTTTATGCAATCAATCTGTAAAATTAGTGTGCTGGAGATACATATTCTTCCCATGGAACTTGAAACGACGATAATTGTATTAAAGGAAGAAGGAAATGGCATCGTGGTGAGTGGGAGGTCTGCCACGGCTAGAAATATATTTCGTAAGGGGATAACATTTGCCAACATCTGTAGAGTAGAAATACATTGGTCCGTTTAAGAGAAGCATGCTTTAAGGATCCACAATTTTAAAACATTTTCAAAATAAATCCTTGAACTATTCTTGATCGAGTATAGCCAACATTTGTAAGGTATATTCAAGTCCCAACTGATTAAGTTATGTATTACATACAAAGCAGTAGGGAGGGAGCGATATCAGGTGCGAACAGATTTGATCCTGATCATCGTCATATTTAAAGCAGACAACCAACCCGTTTTCGATCACCATCAGTGTTGCAGTTACAGTTGTAGCGGTACACGTAGTGCCGGGGTAACAGCCCTTGGCTGAAGATGGCTGCTTCCGGTCAATCTGGTACATAGATCGGGCTGCCGCGTAGTCTTACAACCTCATACAAGACCCAAGTGAGTGTTTAAGAACTTTTGCAAAAAGTGGACATCGGCAAAGCTAGTAGTGTTCGTGGAGAAGCAAATTAAAACACTGGCAATGCACCGGACTTCAAAGGTTGGCGTTTTTAATATATCCAGCACTTTGACCTGCACTCACAACCAGCCGTCTTGGACAGTTTAGCAGTCTTTTGGATGATTTGTAAGTATTAGATATAAAGAAATTGGACTATTCACTAGTACTCGCACCACTACACATTACGTATGATAACGCGCAAACAGCCGTTTGGATTTTTCAATCTGGGATTTTTCATGAATATGTACATGTGAGTCGACTTTTGCAGCACCTGCGTAAAAGAAAATTCGTTAGCGTATAGACAGTATTCATAAGGACTCAAATCACTTATATACAATTCCGCATGGAATTCCTTTTTTGGGCACGTCTCCTTGTTCCAATTTGAAGCTGCTGGCTTTTAGTCTTGTCTGATACTCAGTACATGGATGCTACTCAGTACATGAATTTCTATAAAGAGCATGAGGACGACACAGTGGTCTCCATGTCAAAAGAACTAATGCAGGGATGTGTGTAACTTGGAACCCCACGTCCGTATGAGATTAACTCAGAAAGTCCAACAATAGCTTCCATATTCTCAATGGGTTTTGTCAAACTATCGCCTTTTATTTCGGGAGTGCGTCATTGACATATTCAACCATCCTGCCTGTTTCGGATTGCCCACATTGTCAATCTTTTAGAAAAAACAACAAAATATTACAACAAATGAAACGCAGCGTAATTGCTTACCTTTTGCAGAATACATTTACTATCGCGTTCCAGAAGTACTTTATCAGATTTCAATGTAGACAACTTCCTTCGCTTCAGGCTATTTATCATATTTTGCCAAAACTTAATTATTTTTTTAATTTTAATAATCTCGCGAATGAAAAAATACCACCTGT
Source organism: Hydrotaea diabolus (assembly GCA_963513945.1). Lineage (NCBI taxonomy): Eukaryota > Metazoa > Arthropoda > Insecta > Diptera > Muscidae > Hydrotaea > Hydrotaea diabolus. The sequence continues at coordinate 2,557,895 of OY740718.1, read as the reverse complement.
TCGATTGAAAATACCAATAAGAAAAGCGCGAACTGCCATGTTTTTTGGCGGGCGTCGAATAGATGACAACAGGTTCGGCGACTAAGCACAACAGCAGCCGCTAGCTTCAGCGACTATGTATTGTTCACCGCAAGGCAACGAAACTAATATTTCTTATTCGAAGTGTGCAATTTGCATTTTTGACGGTAGTCTCTCTAGTGCAACAATACAATAAGAATAACCTTTTTGTTCAATTTTTTGAAAAGGAATTTTTTGAAATGAAGAACTATTCTTTGGTGCCAAGATTGTGTGCCAATTTTTGGTCGTAGTAATTTTACTTTTCCAATTTTAAAGTTGACAGTGACATTTGTTGATGTTTGTGAAGGGAAAATTTTTAATATAAAATGTGGCATGCCGCTTTTTTATTCAAAACACTGCACAGCCAAATACGCGTTGAAATTTAAAAACGTTGGTGATCGGGGTCTCATAATAAAAAGTTACATTTTTAGATGCAGAAGCGTAGTTTTCTAGGTTTTCCCTCACGAATCCGAAAAATAGTTGACAGATCTAATATTTTTTTTATTGCAAATGCCCTCACGTAATCTACTATCTATGTCGGACCAAACCCTACCGGTTTTAAACTTTCAATTAAAGTGCAATTTATAATAAATTTCGGCTCGAAATTCTGAAATAGGGACTCCAATTCTATATGCGAGTATGAAATACTGTCGTATTTGACTATTCAGTTAGCCAGAAACTGGTATTGCGAATACTACGAGATTTGGCGGTCCGATGTTTTCATTAGACTTGGATTAATTTCCATACCAATTGTAATAAATTTCTTCAAAAAATCCAACCAAATTCGACGGATTTATTTTTTTATCGAATTTCGGCTGTCCATTTCAATTGTAAAAGAATTTGCTGGTTTATGCCAACTTGGCTTCAAGCACATGACTTTAGCAATGCCTCTATACTTCTTGCTGTAATTTCGTTACCAAATTTTGTCGTTGAGTTTTGGTAGGACTGCTTCCATATGACATTTATCTACAAATTGTTATGGAATTCTGTCTAAATTGAATTTGCACTTATAATGAAATCAATTTATATGAAATGCCGAAATGCGATATAAACAGACATACGAAATGAGTAAAAGTTGAAATTAGACCGCGATGCGTCAAAAAGCAAATTCGCTGCTTGAACTGTTATTATATTTATTCGCACAGCTTATGCCATTATTTTGTCCCGTTGCTTTGCTAAAAATGCTTTCATATGCACTTCTTTAAATGCAATTTTTTACATTTGGTTGCGTCTCGTAGTTGTAGTGTCTCGTCTGATTTAAGAGAATGAAAATGTAAAAATTTACTTATATTTACACACGTTTTTATGAAATCATTCATATCAAAGTGATACGTCAAAAATCGGCATCGGCTGTGCAGAAAATAAAAAAAAAAACAACAGAGTAGTTGCCTTTTTTCTTACCGTTTTTCATATTGTCAAATTTATGAAAACAAATACAGTAGATAACTTACATATATAAGAAAGTGAAGAAAACTTGTATTAGTTTATTTCTTAAATGACCAACGCACTTGAATTTTATTTCAAATTTAGCTCGTTTCGTATGTCAATTTTTATATAAGTAATAGATTTTAGCTCGATATTACAAAAACCGTAATTTTGTAGGCATAAACGAGTTGGGAGTTATATAAGTTTTTTTCTTATAGGCCGTTAGAAACAATTATGTTTATTATGGCCCGGGCACACTGAAGTTTTTTATTTACGCTGCGTTTTTATTAATTTCTCGTTGGCTAAAAACCAATGATATATATGTTAAAAACGTAAAATAAGTTAATTATGTATACCGAAGTGCTAAATAGAAAAGCTCTGCAATAAATTGATAGTATATGTTTTTTGGACTGCCGGAATTGAAAAATACGCAGTGTAAATACGTAAGTGTAAGCTCCAGCGTTCCTGAGCCTTTACACGGCGTTTTCCTAAACATTTATATGCGTTTATTCTAATCAGATATGTTCATATCTCTGTTACTTATTGTAAAACAATTTTAAATATATTACTTTTTATTTGTTTTTAATTATAATTTTTTTATTTTATATTTCATCAACAAAATTTTTTTAAGTTATTTTTACTGTAGTCGTTTGCTGTGTCGCATTTATTGAGCTCTACTTAACGCATAATAAAGAGCTCTAGGAATTGTCAAACACTTCATGATTTTTTTCGTATGAAGCTACAAGATCTCAAACTATATTTACCTTAAAAAATTATTTCTGATTATCTATTGTGATTGAATTTATCTGGAAAATTTAGTAACAGCTTCGTAACTGCACAATTCACAATGATAGTTTCTAATGTAAACATGGTCTAAGCAAATGATCTAAAGCCTTGTGTGAACACCTGTTTATATTATTTCTATAAAGGTTTCACCTAATTAAGACACTAAGAGACGTTTGCCGCCAAAGGGTTGATCAAACGAACACGCGTTCTATTAGGCTTTTACCTTGTGAGTTTTATTTGATCTGCCGCCATTTAATTGCGTCGTAATTTTTTCGTACTCGGTAATTTTTTTCTAAATCCTGTAAAAATAATAAAAAATGGTGCCCTGCCAATATTAAATAAAGCTTAATTGGAACCGAAGCAAGTGCATCTGTGAGGAGGGGACCAAAGAATGCTGGAATTTGTTGAAGGTAAGCCAAAAAGATGGATTAATTTCAGTGCAAGTAGTTTTTGCAAATGTTCTTATTGGATGTACATGCCTTCTGCCGTAAGCATTGGGTAGACCTTTTCACAATCTTACTGAAATTATGCTGTATTCCACCTGATCAACTGTGTCAGGTTGTTGTAGTAGCGGCACCTGTGTACAGGGGTGACAGCCCTTGGTCAAAGAATCGCTCTTTGGGTCAATCCGGTCCATGGAACCGGCTAGGATTGTGTCAGGTTGATCACCTTGGTGTAGCACTTTATTTGTTGCGGTGTGGGGGGTTAATTTATTCGACACATCTTGTTCCATGTATGATTAGGATAGCGAAAGGAGAACTTTGGCATTTGATCGTTTTTGCCACTTTTCTTAATTTGTGAATGATGAGTGGGTGACATGCTTGTTTTGCAGTTGACCACAAAATCATGTGGACCCTTGAAAATCATGAAATATCATGACCATTGCATTTTGTGTGTGTCTTTTTTTTGGCACATTTATTATTGCATCATAAAAACAGCTGATTTGGCTGCTGTGCAGTTTAGAGTGAGGGTCGGCAATAAAAAATGATTACCCGACGTCTTTACAATAGATCGAGTGTTTCGGAAAGAATAATGAACACGGGCGCTCTTCCAGGGAGCCCTCAGAGTCTTGAAAATGACGCAGCTCACTATTCCATTCATATGTATGTATGTATGTATGCGCACTCAAACGAGCGAAAATCAATTTTGTTGCAAAAATTGCGTGGAGCCGACCACTTTCTAAATTAAAGGAAAATTAGACCCAAGTACATGGTTTTTTCTCCGAAATTCCCGCACAATTCTGTGGGTTGTGGCATATTTGTTTTATTTTTATCGTGCCACGCCCCATAAACAACTTCTTTGCCTATCGCTGAAAGAAGTCTAAGCAATTCTAAAATCATACTTTGATCTTTTAATAAAAACTATTTTTTTTAAAGTGGATCGTCGTAAAATTCTGCGATGATCAACCCATGCCTATTAAAACGACGCTAGCGGTCAAACGAAATAAGCTGGGACCCTAAATATTACCTATAGGTGCTCTAGTGGCCAAAAAATGGTCCACAAGAGTTAAAAAACATTTACAAAAAGTTAATCAATATTCATTAATCGAAATACAAATCTATTTTTTCCAGATCTCTTTTAAACTCAAACCAGACGCCACTGGGTGCTTACATAAAAGCAAAATTCTTAACGAATCCAAATATTAATTTATTTTCAATATCGTACGGAGACTGCAGTTTATCTAATTGTCTGTTGTAGACAATGAAATCTATCGCTGGTAAATATAAACATCTTTTTATAAATTAAAGCCAATTTTACTACAAATCTAAATACGATGATTTTAAGATTTATGTAAGACTGGGGTGGTTTCATTGAACCGTTGGTCCCAGAAAAAAACAGCCTTTTTAGACATTCAACCAATCCCAATAGCAAATCCATGGTGAAGGGTATACAACTTCGTCCTGACCAAACTTTAAATGCATTTAATTTAAAAAAAAATCCTTAAAAAGAAAGAAACAAGAACGAGTAAATACTTTTTTTAATAAAATTTTTAAAAGTTTCCAACTCTTGTTTCTCTTTAAGGATTTTTTAAATTGAATGCATTTTTTTGTTGAAATATTATAATAACTCATGCTCCCTATTTTAAGTTACCATCACTTATCCCGTTTCATGATGAACAAAACGCATAAACCTACAAGCCCATATTTCAAGATTATTTACATTTCCACAACAGAAATTTAAAAAAAAAATGTAATTAAAACGCCACATAAAAGAATCCAGCAACAAAAAATGTTCCCACATTTACGCATGACCTCATAAATAAATATCACTAAACTAAAAGAAGCAGCAAAAAAAAAAAACAAAAATTAAAACTGGAATGGTGCAGCAGACCAACCAACCAACATTCACACTAGAGGAGATATTAAACTTTCAACTTTGTCTGGTAGGGGAAGGAATCCCCACAGATAAGTAACATAATACGTGTCTGTTGTAATCTTCCTGGGTGTGTGTTGGCTTTGATGCGTTTGCACTTCCTGTTGTTGCACAAATCTTTTTCAACTTTTACCCAAATTCAATTTGCTGCCTGGCGAAAGGAGGAAGCTTCCCTTAAGTTTCTCTGTCGGAGGTTTCCGAAAAGCCACAGACATTTAGCGAACGTTGCAAGGAATCTTGTGAGCAAAAAAAATATTGTTATGATATATGAGAAATGAACATGTTCGGGGAGTAAAATAAAATTCATTATAAAATTATGCACACATTTCTGAAATGACAAGAGAAACAGCAGCAGCAACTACAACAACAGCTGTTGCTCTTGTCCCAAACAGAACATTAAACGGGAACAACAGGAACAATGTCATCGGCACCGGCAACCGTTGCATCTACTCTCCCAAAAGAAGCCACATTTAATGGGAGCGTCGACAAGCTCCGACTGCAACCAAATGTCACTTGAAAAATGCTGAGAATTTGCCAGCCATACATACTCAGACAACAAACAAATCATTTTTTAAATTAAACCGCCTTAAGTGGGCGTGTAATTATGTGTCACATTTTATGGTAACTGAACAGAAAGCAGGTTTGACACATTTCTTGTAAACTCTGCATACGATCCAGGGGGCTGTCTCGGTTAGTTTTGTTGGCATCCCAAAAAGAAATTGAGGAAAAGAAGAGTACAATTTTAAATGTAAAAGAAAATTTAAAAGCAGGTTAAAACGAAATGAATTGCAAATAAGTTTTAGCTTGTTTTCCAGTTTTTCAGTTACCATAGAAGAGTATTAACTTAAAAAAGGGCTCGTTTTGTTTGCCGTTTTGTCCAGAAATCTAGTAGAATTATTTTATTTAAATTGACGCGTGTAAATCGGGTCATGACTATTTTAGGTGAATTTTTTGAACGATGTATGTAACTCTTGTTACAATTAAAACATGGTTAGAAAATGTAAGGAAACTAATTTGAGTTCCTTTAAGAAACTTGAACCCTCTAAGTTTATTAATTATTTTTGACATCCTTTTTATAGTAAATTTGTTTTAAAAATAAATTTGTAAATCTTTTTTTATGGAGTAGAGGAAACTATTTTTAACTATTTTTTTTAGTAATTCCTCTTTCAAAAGTAATATGACCAAATGATCACAACAAATCATAAAAACTCAAAGAACTATTTTTTATTTAAAGTAAAGAATACTATTTTTAAAATAGGAACATAAATTATAGTGTTTAGCACCATAAATAACTTCGAAAACTTTCGGTCCTTACAAATTTAACGGCCTCAGATCGCAAAGCTCCTAAGGAGCAGATTCAATAATCCAAATAAAGCATATAAAATAGGACAAAATCGTAAACAGAAATCTTTGTTAGTTTTTTTTATTAATGCTTTTTTTGGTATTATTAAATCTGCTCCATAGGAGCCTAACAATAGGTATACGAATCTAGAAGTAAAATTTAAACATGGATTTCTGAGTAATGCTGTTCTTTTCTCTGAAATCTTAGGTTATTTTAAAGTTCTGCAATGTGTCTTGTGTAAACGTCAGTGAGTAATGAACAATGTAAACCTGTTGACTTCAAGGAGTAAATCGCTTTTTAAGCTTTTTAATTCAATTGTGTGGCAAAAATTGAGCCGTGTCTTTAGTTTGAAAGAATATATATGAAATATTGACTAGTCTTGCATAAGAAAATAGTCTTACAACCAATTTAGCCTACGATAAATTTATTTATCGGATCAATGGATAAATATTTGGCGAGGAACCTATTCCGGCTGTAGCATATTTCTTCTACTCAGCTTCCCCAGATATGACGCTGAAATGTTTTAAACAAGCACACACAGCCAAAGCAAACATTGATTTTTTACTCACTGATTTTGAAAATCAAGTAATCAGCCGAAATTGAAATGTCAATTGGCCGCCTCGGAGCTGTGATTTGAGCCCTTTGGACTATTTTCTGTGGGGAGCCATTAAGGATAAATGGTTCGCAAAGCATTAAGAGACAATAGAAGCGTTAAAACATAAAATCGAAGTTGTCATTGAAGAGATTCGACCCGAAACAATCGAAGATGTACTAAAAACTTGGGTTGATCTGATGAGGTACTGCCGAGCCAGTTGTGGTAGTCATATGCATGAGATTGTGTTCCATTATTAATTGACAAAGTTCAACCTTTTTAATAAAACCAGAAAAATTCAGTACTTTTTGCTACAGAATATTCAAATTTAAAATGGCCCACCCTGTACAAATATGTTTGTACTTTGAAGTTTTTGGATGAGATTGGGTCGGACTTGTGGACCCAAAAAATGGTCTTTAATTTCAAAAAAAAACACCGATAAATATGGGCATAAATTAAAACAAATAACGGAAATGATCATTTATCATAGGGATTTTAGGCCATTTTTAGTTATACTTCAATAGCTTCTAACCAAATGGTCATTACTTACCGATTGAAGACTTGTATGGAGAATTGCAGTAACTATCATTTGAATGCATTGCTTGCATTTATCTACGAGCTTAACATTCTTTATCTATAAAATCTTAGCAACTTCTTTAAATCGATTTTATTTAAATTTCGGATGTTTTTTAAACCAACCCTTGGATATGCACACTCTGTAAAAACAGTTTTGCCGAGATAACACCTAGAAATTAACATATCCAAAAATCTCTACATGAAATTAATTGATGCAAATCACCATAACAATGAATGATTCATTTTTTTTTTATTAAAAAACACAATGAATATGTTGTTTCATTAACATATTTCCCTTGCTTTTGGGGGGAGAAAATCAATCACGTGTTAGGCATCAATCATACTGACGAGACAAACAGAAAATGTATCGAAGAAGAAACATAAAAAATCATAAAGTAATGCCAAAAGCAAACAGTAGCAAAAACTCCCCTGCTAATTTGTTGGGAGTACAAAACAATTGAAAACCACCACATGTGTTGAGATCCAATCCTCTGGAGAATAAAGTAAAAATAAAATATCCTCCTTTATGAAGAATATCTGCATTTTCTAAAAATGTACTCGTACTAGCAAAATGATGGATGGTTGGCAATTTAAAGAATTACCGGAATTTTTTTGTTTCTTTTTTTCTTAATTTAATACGAAACGTAGCATGCCGAAAAAAATCATGTGTCAAATATATTTGTTGGATGGCATGAAAATCGATCATAATTTTTTGACACTTTTCCTATTTGGCCTTCGCCGCATTTCGCAAATACACACACACATAGACATCCATATGCATAATGGCATTATCCTGGTACACTGGAGAGTGGCGCGAGTGTGTGCTGTATCCTTGCTTATCCTGCTGTAGTCACATTTATGCCAACAATGCCACTGTTTCACCGATTGCCTTTGCTCCTGCAGTTTTATCTTCCTGTCAAAGTGTTGACATTACGGCCGCTCTTAACTCGCTCTCCTCTGTCCTCTTTGTGTAACAAAAGCCACACAATTATGTTACGCCTAAATGTGAATGGTCCCCGTTTTTTTTTGATTTAGAAACCATGATGTCCTTTTTATACCCCCGGTTCGGTGATTGAAGGAGCAGCTTAGCTGCTTATTACACCGACACCATATTGATGTAATGGTCGGCTCAATGTGTTGATGGCTGCCATACAGTTGGTGTGCTGGCAGCTGCTGATGAAAATGATGGCCATCCATGGTGGTGATGACGGCCAACATGATGTGATGTCCTTTCTTTCGGGGGAGATGGCGAGGATATTTGGATGATGGATGTTGTTTGACTGGGAGATTATTTATGCTAAACATGTTGTTGGAGTAATTATTAACGTTATTAACGAACTGTGCGCGAGGTGTGTTGAAATTATGAAGGATTCAATATTTGCGTGCTGTGGCATTGAATTTTAGTAAATGCTATTTTACACTGTTCAAGAAACCTTTAAGTTTTGGGCACACTGAAGCATTTTTTTTGTTAAGCTGTATTTTTCTTAGCTTCCGTTTGTCTAAAAACCACTGAAATATATGATGAACATTTACAAAAATCATTGTCGGCTTGAAAAAGCCCTGCCATCAATTTTTTGTGGAGCTTAGACGTTAATTTCAATGGTTTCTAGATTGCCGGAATTAAAAAGCTTCAGGGTGTCTATGCCTTTATGCGTCTTAATAAAGACAAGCATCTTAAGAGAAAATAGAAAATTTTTAGTAAAATTGAGTGCGCCAGTGACACTAGTTTACAGCAATTTTGGTCCAGAGTTTTAAATATTTTTTTCCTATAGATTTTGGCCTTTTAAACACGAAAATTAATGTTTTTAATTTTTTTTTGCTCAAGATAGTCCAAACTTAATGCTTAATTTATATATATTTTTTTATTTTATTGTTTATATATAAACAATAAAATAAAAAATTGTGAATTTTGCACAAAAAATTCAATATTTTAAATGCCTTTAACTTTAATACTATTGAACTGATTTTAATACCTTGCTAATTTCCCTTCATTTTAGACCAGTCTTGATCAAATCGCTTATATTATTTGGGAGTTATGGTCCAAAAAGCTGAGACATCTCATAAAAAATTTCAAAAATTCTATCTTAAAAACTAATCAGAGGAAAATTTTTTTAAATTAATTTTTGAGGCCAAAGTCTAAAAAAAATATTTAGAACTCTGGACCAGGAAAAAATCAAAATTTTTAAACTGCCATTGATTATAAACAAGTTTTAATGCAATTTTATTAATTTTTTTGGACGGAAAAGGCGAATCATAGTAACAGGCTTAACATCGTAAAAATGTTAGCAGGTTAACATTTTTACGATGTTAAGCCTGTTACTATGATTTGCCTTTTCCATCCAAGAAAATGTATAAAATTGCATTAAAACTTGTTTTAATCAATGACACTAGTTTAAAAGGATTCAATTTTATAAAATAGTTTGCATTTAAAAAAATCGAACAGATCTGGATAAACGGATTACTGTGATAACTTAGAAATGAATTTTTCCCTTTCAGTTTCTTTTCATTTTCACATTTCCAAAGATTCTCACAAAATAATGAAAACATTTTTTGAAATTTGGCCAGAACAAAGTCCACGAGAGTTTCAAATAAATATCAAAGGCGATAAAATACGATTCATTTTGGAAACATCTGCTCTTTTCATTCATTTTGGAAACATCTGCTCTTCACATCCGACACAATATTTTTTTCTTCAATTTTGCTCTAAGAATTGCCAAAAATTCATAAACGTTTTCAAATGTTTCAATTTATGCCAGTTTTTATTAAATTCTTTAGCTAAAGTACCAAAAAATGCTGCTAATATTTGGAAATTCAATACCTTAAACTGCTTTGAAAGAACTTCGAAACGAACAAAAAAAACTCAATTGAATTTTCTACCATAAAAGCTTAACGAAAAATTGCACATGACTAAACATGAGCATACTACAAAGTGCTAAAATTGTATTGATGTAGGAAAATAAGCGATTAACTAAATTTCTCGTTTTTTGTGTAAATAGTACCCCAATACCCGCAGACGAATGTGGGGGATGGCCACCAACATGTTATGTTGTTCACATAAATTGGGAAAAATATTTACTCTGGTTTGCAACACTTGGGTTCCTTGGGTTCCACACAACCATAGATGGAGCATATGGAAAGATGTTGCCTTTCCCAAGTTAATGGAAACAGCAGCAATGGCAACATTGGCGCAAATCGCCAACAAAGAACGCCAATTCTTGTCTCAGTCACGCACTAAAGCCATTCGAATGATTGTAATGGTGCCTTAATGCCATCGATCAGTTCCATATGAAATTTACTCCGAGCAACGAGGTAATATTTTCTTCTGTATTACATTTAGAACATAATTTAGAGTGAAATTTCGTTTCAAGACGAAGAAAAGCTGGCAATTGCTTTGCGGAATTTTTATGGCAAAAATTGCTGCCTGTAACGAAGATGTTTTTGGTTGCAGCAACATAAATTATGGCATGAAATATGCATTAAATTTAATTCTTTAAAGGTCAATTTCAATGTTTGCAAAGTGAACAATTTGTTTAAGACAGGAATAGGTTAAGGACTGTTTATAAAGAAAATAATTTGTCAATAAAGGAAAGCTAAGAAAAAAGTTTTTTAAATCTGAGAAAATGTTTAAGAGAATTTAAGGGACGTTAGGAAATATCTAAGCCGATTAAGAAAGTGATTAATTTTATTAAAAATATTAACTTTATGAAAAGATCTATTATGCTTAGGTTTGTTTTCAAAAATTGGCTAAATTTGGGTCTTAGTCCCTTAGGACAACATAACTATTTTTCCGTTTCCTTTTTGTTTAGTTTAATTTGATTGATTGATTTTTGCCAGTTTTAAAAGTTTTCCTTCAATCCTTTTACGCTTTGCTTGCCTTGAATGTTTAATTTATAATTTCTCCTATCAAATCTATATAAATGAGATTTTAAATTCCTAAATCAACATTGGCCGTGCTTTATTGGCAAATCACTTAGGAGGTTACGAACGCGATAACTTCTCACCATTGTACGGAATATAAATAAAATCTTGTTTACAGAAAACAATAGACAATATGCATTTCTTTCAAAAGTTTTTTAAAAAAAACCTTAATCCTGTTTAAGCGAGCTCGGTTATTACTCGCTAAAAGTATTTCCTAAATAACTTTTTTTCTACAAAATTAATTTTTTTTAATTAAACGGTTTATGAAGTATAAAGGCAATCTGTTTTTGCAAACAAAGAAATTTCTACTCAAATTCTAAAGTTATCGCCTAAGTGGTCACTTACTCGTTTAATAAGCGAGTACTACTTGTGTAATATTCTGCACCACTCTAGACCCTATTTGACTGTAAGCATATTAATTTTATGCTATTTTTGTGAAGAATTAAATTAGAGCGAGCTTATTTCTCCAAGTCGAGTCTTCTGAAGAAGTCCAGAGCAAATAAGGTAAAAGGCCATAAACAAAACAAACAACAAACAGTAGGATCAAATCCACAAATTTTCCACATAATAATGTTAAAAACTTTGAAAAATATATCAAAAAAACCAATAAGATGAGAAGTAATCTGCCAATTTAATAAAACAAATCTTAACAATTAAAAAAACAAAAATAAAATACTTATCCTCACAAACATCCGCTTCCGGGGATTGACTTCTAATTATCTACTTTTTTCATGTATTAAAACTCATTTGGGCTCATCGTTCTGTGAATTTCCAACAATGTTTCTCGAAAAGTTCATAAATAACTTAAACACGAAATCGAGTTAATCTCCCTCTAAAGAGAGAATTAATCCTGATTTATTTTACTTTAAAATGCAACTCTGAATAAACTATAAGCACGAATGCTCTCTGGTTGCCCGCAATAAAACGTTAAAAAGTGTGGCTATTAAACATAAAAGAAATCTTTACAAAACCCTGGTTCGAGGTTCCATAGAATATTTATTTATATAAAATATCAATTTCGCTTTTTATGGTAATTTTTGTGCTGCGAATTTGACTTGCTTTGCTCTATTGTTGTCGTTGCACATTTGCAATGATTTTTCCATAACTACGTTGCATAAATTCGCAAATATGTGAAATGTAATTTTTTGTTTCAATGCATAAATAAATCATGGGAAAAACAGAACCGCCGTGGTGAAGTGTATTGGAAACAAAGAGATGAAAAAACAACTACGTAAACGAGGCTTTATTTCATATATTGTTTCACATACAGAATCGTATATTTATGGTAACGGTTGTAAATACATACAATAAATAAAGTGTTAGGCTCTAAAGGAATGATAGATTTCATAAATATATATTGGGTTTTCATTGAATAACTTTTTAAGATGCAAATCTTGCAAAGTTGTCTCCGTTCTGACTTTCACGGTATCGTAAATTTTAGACAAAAGCGTTCGAAAGCATACATTTCTTAAATTTTATATTTTTATTTGCCCATTAGAAGAAAAATTTAATATCAATATAGAAGCTTAGAGGCAAAAAAATTAATTACGAAGTTTTAAATAACCTAAAAAGCAGTGGGTTCAATTCACAGTGAAACCCAGAACATGACCGAATATGTTTAGCTCTTTTTTATTTCGGTCTTTTGATTTGACAGTTTGAACTGGGATAGTAACCGGCTCGAGACCTCTTGCTAATGAAAACTTTAAATAACCTAAGAAGAAGTGGGTTTAATTCTCTGTAAAATCTAGAACATGAACGAATATGTGATTTAACAGTTTGAACTGGGATAGTAACCGGCTCGAGACCTCTTGCATAAGCATTTTAAATGGTTTCTAGTCTTTTCCAACTGTAAAATCCAGTCTATTTTTAAAACTCATAGGAAAAAAGAACAATAAACAATTTTTTGGTTTAAAAAAATAATCCAGATTATCTCACAATTGATTTTGAAACAATTTCAGAAATAGTTTCTTATGCGGCATTAAAGTCAATATGCCTTCGTTCATAAATATGACAAAATGTACTTAAAAGTAACTACGAAAGATGGAAATTTAATTATTCTAAAATTTATAAAAACAATTTAGAAAAACATTGTGTTTTTCGAATTATATGAACCAGGCTGGTGTTCCTCTCAAAGTTTTTGAGATGTTTTATTCTAAATGTCCACGACCGAAGAAAGCATTACGGAACTTCAAACGAAAAATGTAGAGAGGCTTTAGAATTTGATCAATCCCAAGAACAAGATTAAACTGAATTATAGTTATGAAGGAAAGCAAATACATAGGAGGTGAATTATACTTTTCTTAAGTATTTATTGACTTCCCTCAATATGGATTTAAGGTGAAAGCATAGAAACATAAGTCGTGTTCTTTTCAGGTAACTAGCTTAGTTAGCAATATGGTATTCTGGCAACATTCAACAACATTTTGAATCAGATGACAGCATAAGCTCAACAAAAGTTTTTTTACAAACAAAAAAAGGCGAAGAAAATTGTGGAAAACGAATTTTGCTATTTCGTATAGTTTCTTGTTTTGTTAACATTATATTGAGAAATTTAATTTCGGTGGTAGGCATATTTTTTTCGCCGGGAACATTGATATTCGTCCTTTCTGGCTTTGTAGTAAGTCAACCTCTCGTCCCTGGTCCACAATTTTCGTTTAGTCACTTTTAAAATAATATAGCTACAACGAAATTTCTCTAAATCTCATTGTAATTTATGGAAATGGTTTTATCGCGCTTTTTTATTTTTATTTTTCGTTCATTCGTTTCATTTTCTTTCTTTTTAAATAACAAAAAACATATGTTTTTGATTTTTATAAAGAAGCCGGGTGTGTCATAATTTTTTTTTTGTTAAAAAAATAAGTCTGTTAACTCTAACTCGTTTCGTTACCGAGTAACAGCCAACTCGCTTGCTTACCAAGTAACTTCCAAACAAATGCATGTTTAGTAAGCTGAAAAACAGGATATTGTTCTGTTTGTCTAAATTTTAATATAGATTGCCAACAATAATGACAATAACGTTTTTTTAATTGGAGAAATTTTAGCGTTTTACATTTTGCTCTAAATTTTAGAATGTGCCATCGTACGGTGCCTTTTGTCAATATCCCTTTTTCAAAGTATCGTCACTCTTCAGTTTTTCGCTGCCACATTGAAATTCCCTTCTTTTCGATAGTGTGATCATTTCGAAATTTATATGTTGGTGGCGTATTCAGTCCGTCCGTCCGCGTATCTGTCTGTCTGTCTGATATTAATACTAAAAGTGTTTACGGTTCAATTGTTACATTTTACTCACTGCTTTAGCTTTGGCTGGTTGTTGTTGCCACGCTTCGTTTTATTGAAAACAGACGTAACGTATTGCACTCGAATCAACGAGTATTGACAAACACCACAGCTCTGGCAGCGTGTGCAAGCAGGCATGAATAAATACGCGAGCGCGCGAAAAGAAGTGTTTTACCGATTACATTTCGCATGCAGAAATGTTCGTTAGGTTGTTTTTATTTTTTCGCAACATATACTCGTATTTGTTGTTTGTTATTATTAAATAAATTGTATTTTATAGGAAAAAAATTGAAAATGGTTTCATCTTTATTTTTTATTTGGGTGGGGTTACGGTTTCACCATTCATGCTTGCAAGTGTTTATGAGTAAAATAAATCATATTTTTTTTGAGCCCCGTTTTCTGTGTGTCTGATTTTGTTTTAACTGAAAGAGGGATAAAAGATGGGCTTTAAATAACAAACAAAAAAAGAATTCAGCCAGCAGAAATAGAGTTGCTTGCACTAATAGTATTTACATATTGTTGCGGCATTTGCGGTAAAACATTATGGCAAAAGTCAATGGGAAAATTGTTTATATTTTTCCCAAAAAAAAAGAAACAAAATAAATAATAAAAAACAAAAATATTTGTCTTTGATAAAGCTTGGCATCGAATCGATTGTGTTGTGTCGACGATGCATTTGAATGCCAGCTTCTGGGTTTTTTTGCAAGAGAACTTTGTACTGTGCATATTTTTTCTCCCCCGCCATGCAGTTCAATAGGTTTCATTTGCCCCGGGTTAATATTGTTATTGTGGCAATGCCACACACATCCACTACCACTTTTGTTTTTAATTATTTAAGTGGAAACTGCGGTAACATTCGAAATGCTTCAAATACAAATTAATGCGAAAAAACGTAGCGGAAGCATCGTTTTTGTTTTCCGCTTGGTGGAATGTTTTTTTAAACATGTTTTTCAAACAGTTTTAAATTTTAACAATATTCCTTTACTTTGTAATGCACTTAATTGCACAAAGAGATTATTGAAAAACGATTTTAAAAGGTTTATTTAACAAAGGTTGGCGACGTCTTGCGGAACAGTGGGATTCTCAAACGTAAAACAAGAGTTTTTAAGAGGAAACTGTAACGCTAAATTGTAGCAACTTATTCAAAATAGAAGACTGAAACCATTATAATCTATAAAATATTACTTAATCCCACGACAGCCGGTTCTATGTACCGGATTGACCCGAAGCAGCAATTCTTCGGCCAAGGGCCGGCACACAGTTTCCGCTACAACAACAACAACAAAATTACTACTGGAAATCTTCCATTTTTCATAACTTCGGCTAAAAGATATAGAACCCCTTTTAATTATACTGCTAGTTTCGGAATGACTTTCGTATTGCTATTGGGCAGGTGGTGAATAGGAATCGGTCTTAAAGAAACTTTTTGAATTTTCTAAGTTTGGGAGATTTTAAACGATATTTTATTTTTGAAGTTGTCGCAAACAACTCAAACTTTGTTTTACACATACATGCGATTTACTGAATAAGAACAGAAATCAATCAATGAAAATTGAATAAATGACGTACCTTATCGAATTCGATTTAAATTTATTGGTATTTAAGTTTTTTGATTCTGCTTTATACAGGTTGTTCGCCGGGAAGGTATACTACTTTGTTTTGCCGCTATTTTGGAAAACATCAGTGTTGACAGTTCATCTTTGGCAGACGTGAAGTAGAGACGTGGAAAATTTATTATCGAAAAATATTTGATAAAACGTTAAACATTTTTTCGAAATCAATCATCGATTACTGTGACGATGACAAAATTACGTAACATTTTTGGGAGAAACAACGTGCCAACAAAACGCACTATTTATCGTGTAGTGAATGATTTCGAAGAAAGAGGGTCTGTAGCTGACAGGCCCAAGCATGGAACACAACGTACTGCAAGATCGGCTGAAAACATTACTGCTGCTCAAGAAAGTGGTTGAATCAATCCATCAACCTCAATTCGACACCGTGCTCAGGAATTCGGTCTTCAAAGAACAACTTTGGCCACAATTTTGCACAAGGATTTGAATTAGTTATCATTTAAGATTCAGTTGACACAAGAGCTTCTTCCACAAGACCATTTACGCCGCCGTACATATGCCAATAGGATGTTACTGCTCGCCCATGACAACCCCTATTTTCATGAAAAAATCATAATGAGGGACGAGGCACATTTTCAATTGAATGAATATGTGAATAAACAGAATAGTCGGTTATGGGCAACGGAAAACCCTCAAATTATTCATCAGTCACTTATGCATCCCTTAAAAATGACAGTCTGGTGTGCAATTTGGTCAGGAGGAATCATTGGACCTTACTTCTATGAAAATGAAAACGGCGTAACGATAACTGTCAATGGGGAGCGATATAGTGATATGATTGAAAACTTTTTAACGCCAGAACTAAATGCTTTGGGCTTGATTAACATGCGGTATCAACAAGACGGTGCCACATCGCTTACAGCCAGGAATGGAATTACTGCGAGACCTCTTTTCACAACACTTTACGAGTATTTAAAGAAATGGTGATGTTGATAGGCCTCCACGGTCGCCTGATTTGACTGCTCCGGACTTCTTTTCGTGGGGTTTATCTGAAAAGCAAGGTTTATGCATACAAACCAGGAACGCTTGAGCAACTCAAACAAAATATTCGTAAAGAAATTAATGAAATACCGCGTGAAATGTGTGAGAATGTAATGAAAAAAGTGCTCAAAAGGGCTCGCATTTGTGAGGCTAACAGAGGCAGACATTTATTTTATATTGTATTCCATACATAATTGCCAACATTAAATAAAATATTTATCAATATAAGATCCATTCTCTTTTAAGGTTCAATTAGTCCTGACGGTTGACGTTGGACGGCTGATTCTGCAACCTGCAAAAGTCTACCGTCGTCAACCGTCCAACTGAAGTTATCTCCCTCTAACACATGCTAAATGCAACATCAACTGCCTACCGTCAACCGTCCACCGTCAAGACTAATTGCACCTTTATTAATCAAAAATTATAAACATACAAAGTAGTATACCTTCCCGACGGACACCCTGTATTTACCCTGCGTTATAATTGAAGGTTTTTATCATTTAATTTACCAAAAGTCGAATGAAGTTTTCCAAACATACCTGAAACGAAATAAAAAAAAGTAATTTGTTAGCTAATAGAAGTAACATTTTTTGTGATCTTAATTATGTTTTTAAAATTTTCTGTAACTTGTCTCAACATGTTTAAAACAAGAAATTAAAAAGGCAAACAAAAGTCTCTCCAACCAAATTAGAATTATATATTATCACGGCCACAATAAACCATGTTCGTGGAATATGAATACCCCTACTAACACCTTGAGGCAGACGACAGCAAACCAAGTTGCAGATAATTTCATTTGGTTGGAGACATTTGCTTGCCTTTTTTTAATTTCCAACACCATACAAAAGTTATTAATGTCATCTAACACATCTATAACAAATGTAGTACTTTCAAAATATATGATTATTTTATTAAAAAAAATTCAAATTGCCATCTTCTCCCAATAAATATACAAACACATGTTGGATATTAAAACTCTGTGAACCACCCACCACATATGTTAAAGTTTAAACGAAAAAATAAATACAAACAAACTGATTGTGAAAAAATTGAACTGAACTTTCTTTCTCTATCTAGGTTTTGTGACTTTTCCTGACCGAGAATTTCAGCGGAAGGAAGAAAAAACTCAATGACAAAATCAACAGTAGCAGTAGCAGCGCGCAACATGAAATGTTCATATCTTTTGCCATTAAGATAAAAAATAATTTTCCCCCGCTTGGCAGCAAAGGCGACAAATTCTTGACAAAATTATGCCATAAAAAATACGAAATGAATGAGAATTAATCGAAAGGGAATGCCACTTTGCAAGCTGTAGCGTCCCCCGCCATAGAAGGAGGTAAATTCTCATATCTTGAAATGCGTTTGTGACAACGAAAAGAAAACCCACGCATGAAATTACGCAGGGCTAACAGGAAGCGTAAGGAAATGAAAATGAAATTTTACAGGTATGTTCAAAAAATTATTAAGGTGTGTTGTTGATATTGTCAGAAGACAAAATATCATAAATACTCGTATGTAAAGTAATTCAGCAGATGTAGTTTATTAATCTTATATAAGCACTCAAAAATGAGTATGTACGGTTTGAAACCAAATATGGGTGGTTGTTGTGAAAGTATATTAACACCTGTTATTTATTTTTATTATGACAATTTGTTGTATTTTAGGATCCCGCAACAAAATTAAATTTCCTTTTTACGGCGAAAGTTGTTAAAGGTTAATCGTATGCTATATGAAGAAAAACGAAACAGCTCTCGTAAAGTGGAGCCCAAGGTGGTGCGCAGGTTTGTTTAAGGAATTTCTCAGGTACCTTTGTGAGTACAGTAAGTAACGGATATTATAAGAACGTCTTTTATAAGAACAAATCGCATATAAGAAATTACATCAATTATAATAGTTTATAAGTGTCTAAAAGAAATATAAGAAAAACACCTTCTAAGTCCCCATAAATGACTGAGAGTTGCGGAAGTTGCCTAGTGTGACTTTAAGTACTTGCAACTTTACTTTCCGCAGCTCTTAGTTTGTAGAAAAGAGAGAGGTAAGGGGATTGGAAAGGGGTTCCGTTCCCTTTACCTTTCTCTCCTACGAACTGAGAGTTGCGGCAAGTAAAGTTGCCTAGTGTGAATGGGTACTAATATCCGCTATCGACTGTATTATCCACAAACATCCTGTATATGCAACAAAATCTACATTTATAGTTGGTTTATGTCAATCTCCATAAAATTGTAATGTATTTCTGCAAAAAATACTGAAAACAAAATTGCCTATTAATATTTTGGCTCGTACTTAGAAAAACATTCTTTAAGATGCCGGTTCCCTAAATGTACTTAAACTTAAATTTAAGACATTAAGCTAGTGCTGCCGAGTATTCCATATAGGTTTCAAGCTCTGATCACGTCTTACAAGCATACACAACAGAGATTGTAGACAGTAGGCTTGTTTTATTTGATAAACCAAAAAATCCGCCTATTTTATATATCAGATTTTAATTTGTTCCTGCTTAACTAAGCGGAGTTTTTAATCTCGGCTTATTTTTGCCGTTAAGTTTGCTTCGATGTTCTAAAGCCAAATAGCGTTTACAAAACAGTTCTGCCAAGTCAATTATTTTTATTATTGATTTTTCTTGTTTTCTGTGCAGCCTGTGTTTTTTTGCATAGCCTCACAAATTGTTGCTATCATTCATTTTGAATGTTACTAAAAGAAGAAACATCTATCAAAGAAACGTATGAAAAAAATACGAAGATAGTATGCGATAAGCTAAATTTCTTGTCGAACTTATGAGGCATTGGTAATTCTTTAAAAATTTAAAAGATTTGGATATTTCTTGTTTCGTAAGAAAGAAAGCGAAAAAAACTCCCCATTTACACGAGGCAACTTTACTTAGAGTCAATTTTTATGATTCCCTTTTGAACTTGCTTCAAGTGTTTACACAAACAAAGCAATTCGGTTACGTAAATTTTTGTTTTCATTATTGAATTTTCTGACATTTTGTGATTTACTCGTTCTGATTTATGTGTGAAGAAATACTGAAATAATCTGCAGCCAACTTCACACTATGAAAAACACAAAAGGAATTGACAGTACGGGCAAGTTTCTCCCCTTTCCATTCCTCTTACCTCTCCTAGAAACTGAGAGTTGCCTCGTGTAAATTTTAAATTTTTGATCCGGATTTCACTCGTTCATTTTTGTAATTACATATGAATTTTTATTCGATATAAATTTTAATTTAAAGATTCGATGTTTTTTTCACTAAAAACCTCTCTATTGTCTTGTTGTCATTTTGAAATATGACAGATATGCTAAAGTGAAACCAAATTGCATCAAACTTCAAAATAGCTCAGCGGCAAATGCGTTTTATTTGTGATTGTTAGCATGAAATATAGATTTCTTGATCGGCGGTGGAATTTTCTTTTTAAAAAAGGCAACAACAAAAAAGTATATAAAATCTGTCATCTATTGTGCTAAGTTATTGTATGCCGAGAGGAAAACCTTTTGAACAGAAAATGTAGGAAGAAAGACAAACATAAGGATTTTTAAACGAAGAGGATGCGTTTTAAGTGAGCTTTTGGACTATTTGGGTCTGAGTATAATTCCCGCTAAAGAAGGCTGGTTGGAAACCTCTTTAAGGTTTTTCCACATAATCTGCCGGAAAATCAGATTGGCTGTCATGTCTATTGCGAATATCTTTGCCCAAAGTGCTTTACAAATTATAGTTTCTGTAGTGGTACAATTGAAGAAACAGTGGCTTTCTGGAACCAATTTAATCGAGTGATCAGAATCGGTTCAAACTCTGAAGTATATTAGTTTTAAGTGCGATTCCTACCAACGCAATTTTTTCTTCGTATTGAACCCTATTTCTATTACCAAGAATTTTTCTCATTTACTTAAAAATGGTAATTGGAGGATGCCTTAAGCACGAACGAAGTGCTTTAGTTTAAGGAGAACTGTTCAAACGGCGCCCATCATGGAGTACTAGTATTTGATTCCCGGTATATCAAATGAATCAATTTTAGGATAGTAGCCCTAGGTTTCGCCAAGTTGAGGTAATTTTGCATTCTTCATGATTACACAGAAATCCCAGTTTGAATATTTGGCAATATGTGACAGCGCACATATGTTCTCCACATCTTTTTTTGATGTGGAGAACATCTGAGCATTAGAAGTAAATTAATTAAAAAAAATGTATTAAAGGGGGGCATCAGTAAGAATGTACTTCTTTCATTATATGTATTGTAAAAACACTTATTTTTGAGATAGTTGTGATTTTTTTTATTGGATTGTAAAGAAAACATGTTCCGATAAGGTATGGAATAATAAATCCGTCAAATGGCGACCACGGCTCTGAAGACAGGCCTTTAATCCTTTCATAAAATTCCGTGACTTTTGACAGAGATGTGGCTGTAACTTACTGGTGACTCGTTGGATCTCGGATTTGAGCTCAGGAATTACCCACATCGCAGAAGTGGGCATTAATAATATTTTTGCCAACGAAGGATTCTCCTCTTTCTTACGCTTTTTTGTACTCTAGTATAAAGGTTGCTTCATACACACTTACTCATTCCAATGCTTAAGGAATTCTGAAACTCTAGGCTATTTATTCTTGCCCCGAGGTAATTAAGCTTTTTTCGCAATACTATGTCACATACATGCTTTTGCAATTTCCGTTTTTGTATCCTACTATCCCTATCAATTCGACCACATCACATCATAAGCAATCGGTTTATTAACCTCTGTCTCACTTGTGTCAACACCGGAAATGTTTAACTTCTTCCATACACACACATTTCATCAATTCCACATTAACCAACATTTCCGCACTCTTTTAGTTGGGATGCCTACTCCGGGCTATGCTAATGTTATGCATTCCTCTCTAACCTCTAACCAGCCGTTGCGGTGCGGCTTCCGCTTCCTTTGCCCTCTTCCACTCGTAAGCCCAGAGAGACACTTGTCATGTTAAATGAAAGAATATTGATATATAGGCAAAATTCCAAAGACGAAAGTGGCAAAAGAAGTTGACACAGAAAAAAGAAAGAGGGAAGAAGAAAATATCGGTATTAGCATAAAAATGGAATAATATGCTTAGATTATGGAGGCACAAATACACTCGGCAAGAATCAGGGAATAAAAAAAACGTTATAGAGTAATAAAAACATGGAATAGCACGAGCCAATGAGAGAAACGGGAGAGAGATTGACGAGCAAAAAGAATGAAAACATTTTTATAGTTTAACAGCCAAGAGGAAAATTGCATTATAAGGAAGTTGTTAAGTGTTTTCTGATGTTGTTGCCGTTCCAGTTGTTGTTGCTGCACTGGCAACTCCTCCATGCTCCATGGGCTTGTGCTGCTGCCATCACCATTGCATCTATTGTGTCAGTTACCAGTTTATGGATGATAGTATGTTGTTGTAATAGTTCAAGTATGCCAGTGGTAGAAGTAGGCGAACAAAAGGAAATAGAACTACGCTATGATGACGTAGCAACGGCAACCCAGCGATAATTGTAAGTCTGAAAGGCATGACTCTTTAAGGTGGCAAAGTCTTCTTGACCTATACTTTTAGTAATTTGAAGCAATTGGGGTTGGAGGCTTAAAGAAAATCCTTCTCTGAGAAGCTTACCAAGTTTTTCGATCTGAATACTTACTTTAAGGCTTACTCAGGTAAAGAAAAATATGCAACGCAGTAGTGAAGTTCAAGTTCAGCAAAGGTTCAATGAACCATCAGATAGAAGCCATTATTCACAAATTATTAATTTATGTTTAAAATCATGCATTGGGTATAAAGTATTCATAATGTAATGCGAACGGTAAGGACTTGTGTTCTTTTCGGCTGGTTCTTTAATAAAAACTTAATTAGATTCTAACATTTAAACAAATTTTTCTTAGCAGCATAAGGCGGAGGAAGACAAAGTCTTGGCTGTAAATTTATGCCTAAAATGCATCTATAAAATTAAGTCATTCTAAGATAATGTAAGCGGTAAGGAACTGCAACAGGGCTCTTGTTCGAAGGAAATAAAAGAAACACAGCAAACCAAATTTATAACCTGTCTTAGAACGACGCTTTTCTAGCTCGCTAAAGTGGGCAAAAATACAAAAAAAAACTCTTTAAGTCTTGTAAAAACTTCTCGAGAAAATGCATTAGCCCTGTCACGCCGGCTATAAATAAAAGGTCTTATTCAGTGAGTACAGATTGGGCACAGTTCACTAATATTAAAGAATTTTCCGTTTGTATCTTAATGGGATGTCAATTAAAATACAAGCGTCGTTTACAGTTCTTAGTTCTGCCGCTGTTCGTTTCCAGAAATGTTTGTAAAACGCAAACACTCTTCACTATTTTTTGTTTTGGCCGCTCTCCTTAGGCTGACCACTGCTATACAGAGCTAACTTTATGTTGCCAGTATCAAAGATATTCACCATTTCAACTGCTATTGTTTGGGCCGACAACTTGTCTAAAAACAAAGTGTCAATCCAGAACATGAAACATTTTCCCTATTTGACTGCTCTCTTTGGATCAACCACTGATGAAATGACAAGAGTAGTAATTTCTTAATTTAACAAAGTAACTCTCTTGTTGCCAAAGAAAATAGCGTTAGTAATATTTTCTAAACTCACCCACCTTTTTTAAATTGTAGACAGTCTCTAAATCTTTAAAAAAAAAAGTATAAACTTAGGAAATTTTTGATTTTAAAATTTCCGAAGTCTTGGAACCAAAGAATTTTATTCCTTGTCAAACATTTAATTTTAATATTCTGTAAGCTCCGCGAGAAGAACCCCCCTTGGGAAAGTGTTTTTTTTTAATATTTTTCGATGTCTATACTGCTAAATTAAAAATACCCTTTTGATTGCTCTCTTTACGCCGACCCCTTATCTATAGACATAACCCGGTATTTTCTAAATCCAAATAAAATATTTTTTTAAACTGCTCTCTTTGTACCGACCACTAATCTTAAGTCATGTGATATCTTCTCAATGCATAGAAAATACTTATTTTACAACTCTCTTTGTGTCTACCACTTATTTAAGGCCATTAGGTGAAAATATCTGAGTCCAAAAACATTTTTTGGCGGCTATCTTTGGGTCGAACACTAATCTAATAAGTTAAAATAATATTTCATAAATTCGTAGCCTACTTCTACTTTAAAATCATGAACTGATCCCAAATTCTTCAAAATTCGAATACATATTTTTAGGATGATTGTAATGTTATTGAAGTTGCGGAGGAACCAAACAATTGTAATCCTCGCATTGCAAACTATTTCTAATCTCTAAGTTAAAGAAACTCGTAAAGGAAATAATTGCAGTATCGATAATAGGGATGTAACGAAAGTGGGTTCAGCGAAAGCGAATAAGAAAGCAAATATTGAAATATATTTATTGCAAAAGCGAATATTTCAAAGTTGGTGAATACAAAAGCGATTGTTGAAAATGAAGCAAATAACTCACATGTACGAATCTGAACGTTCGTTACAACCCTAGTCGATACTGCCGTACATCCTATATAAACAATTTATTTGCTAATTGAAGGCCACATGCTTCTCTGGGTTATCGATAATTTCTTTTCAAAGTAGTGTCAGTTGCCTTTTCTTTTTTTCCTTCTCGTTTTTAATAGTACTAGCATCGTATTAGTCAGACGGACGAACAGATGAGCTGTTTAACCTATTTTTTTCTAAAAAAAACTAAAATCATCGTCCACGATTCACTAGCTGCTGCTTGTCGGCGTCTAAATGGCAACGAATATCCCCCGATATTCTAGGGAAGAACAACGGCAACAACAAAAACTACTAAATAATACATATTTAAGCAGTTTAATCATGATTACTCGTACGACAAGCTCTTTTGGAAGCTGCCGGGAACAACAAAAACATACATTTTTCGAATTATAGCAGAAGAGGAAAAATCCTAAACTCGAAAAAAAATCTTCTCGGCAAACATCAGCCATCAGCAGTGCTAAGTGCGAGAGAATTGCCGTGGCAGGAGAGTATTAGAGGAAAACGTCAAAGTACGTTCAAGTATCCAAT
Organism: Hydrotaea diabolus; assembly: GCA_963513945.1. NCBI lineage: Eukaryota > Metazoa > Arthropoda > Insecta > Diptera > Muscidae > Hydrotaea > Hydrotaea diabolus. The sequence goes on along the minus strand of OY740718.1, from coordinate 2,532,926 downwards.
CATCTCATATTTGCGAAATGCTCGCAAGACCGCATGGATGCATGGATGGAGGATGAATGGCTCTATGTTTGCCTGCACGCGGAGTAAGCGGAAGTACAAAGCTAAACGAGGATGGTGATGATGATGACTATCATTGGCATTATTTCCGCCTTTTCCGCATTCGTTTGTCGTTTCGTTTGCTGTGCTGTGTAAGCTTTTAAATGGTTTAAAGAGAATTTTCCGAGTGTTTTCAAATGCCTTTTAACCAACGGCTCGTTAGTATTTCGTTGGCAATTCTTTTGACCACAATCAAGGAACATTTTCTGGGAATCGCTGCTATTTCGTGGAGCCGACTGAGAATGTTTTGTAGCGTTTTAAGCTTTGTAAGCAAGGATATCCCGTTCCGATGAGATAATTACACAATTTGAAAGATAGAAATGAGAAAAACCACTATGGTCTGGCGGCTACTTTATATCAGACTACCTGTTGTAGTCTAAAATAGCTAGCGTTGCAAACAAAGATTACAAGTACTTTACACACAGAGAAAAAATCTGTTTAATGTCGTAAGAACTACAAAAATTCGGTTGGATAAACAGACTTTCAACCAACTTTTAATGGTATTGATGGTGACATGGTTCGTCATACCATTAAATGGTAGCTACGATAATGTTGCGGTACTTACAATCAATAATTCGGCTATTTCAACTGAGTTCAGTAAAACTGTTGGTTTTGCGACCAACCAACTAAAAAATTCATGTTACTTCAGTACTAAAAGTTGGTGGTGACAATCGATTACTTGTTTGTAGTAACCAAACCCCGTTTAGTTCACCGCTATAACATATAATCGGCTATCTTAACATCAGAATAAAATCCTTATAATATTTTTTTGGTTCTAATCACTACAAAATCTTAGTTTAAGAAAAAAAGAAATTGATATCGGATGAAATAAACCGCTGTAAGGCCGATTAGAGACCCTTAAGCCAGGGTACACTGTAAACTATATCAAAACTTGCACCGATTTCTCCCAATATCAATACTGACTTTATTATCCGAAGACAAAATAATCCAAAAAGTTTCCTCGAGATCGGTTTATATTGGCCAGCTAGACTTTGATAAAAAGAATAGCTGGACAGACGGACAAGTAATTTTTAATGGATCTATTACACTTTTTTGTGCTTTACAAACAACAACCCTCTGCTCGTAAATTTTTAATGGGTTTAGCACACTTTTTTCTAAGAGTACCCATGGTACCACACTGTGGTGAGGGTAATAGAAAATTGTTAAATATCAGGACACGATGGATAATTTCTTCGGGTCCACTTGGCATTTGGAAGAAATTAACATTTTTTTTCTGACGATTTCAGTTATAACGGATAACGTTGATTTTTAAGCAATGCTAAGATGAATCAATAATCTACTTGCTTTGTTTACTGCAACGAAATTATTAGCTGGCATTACCAATTGTTGGTACCAACGAAAAAATGTATACAAAACCAATAATTACAACAGCAGTCGGCTGTGACATCAATCCATATTTTTAACATCAATCCATTATCATAATGAACTAGTGATTGGCTGGTTACCTTAATGTTATTGTACACAGAGAACAAATTAGTTGAAAATCGGTTGAAACCACTGAAATTCAGTTGAAATCACCAAATGCTTGTAATCGTAATGTATATTCGGTTAGACAAACCACATGATAATAAATATGATCATCGTATTGTAGACGCATCGGTCATACCAATAAAATACATTAAATGTATTTAGTTGCTATAACTGGTGGTTGTGGTAACCATCAATTTTGCCAACATTTTGTTGTTGTAACTGAATATTGGTGATGATATCAAAACTTCTTATCTACAATTTCTGCTGTAAGCAAATCTAATTTATTCATAAAAATCTAATTTATTCAGAAAAATCCTCCATCATCTATTCCTATTTTTCCTCGACATCAGCTCTCCCTATGCTCAAGAGTATTCAAGTGTACTCGTATAAGGAAACAGTTTTTTTGACTACAGAAATTTTTAAATTTTTTCGTTAAACAACTGGGGCATGTGGACTTTTAGATCCAAACATTACTTTTTGTAGGTTCGGATTCTTCGTAGTTTCTACCGATACTTCAGTTTCAATTAACGCTACAGAGCACCAACTAACATTCGGTTGTACTGATGGCACACTCGAGTTACATGCAACCTCCATAATGTCTTTGTGTCTATGTATTATCATATGGTATGCCAAACCGAATTTTCAGCCAATCTTCTTGAGCAACGAGATTTTGTGATTCCAACCGATATCCAATTAACCTTTTTTCTGTGTGCACGTTTGTCATAAAACGGTTGCAAAACTTGTCTTGTGTATAAAAATTATGCTACTTCTGATGGCGGGATCGACTCTGTAAGCGTTAGCGGCCAGCTCGTAAAATTATCGTCCTTAAAATTTAGTTTATCAAAATTGTAAGTGGGCATAATTACCCTAAAGCCCTATACTCGAACTGATTTCTAGGTGGAGTTTGTTTAAGATTCGTTCAGAGAGGCCTTGTTTGTTTTAGTAAACAATTCGTCAACTCCTGCGGCAAGGTCCCTTCCTGCAGCTAGCATATCGAAAATTGCACTCTATTAAACATTACATATGTCGGAAGCATTCTTATGTGCATACGCTATTTATGTCTGTCCGTATGTTGTTTTGTGAAAACATTGAACAATTGTCAAAATGTCATTGATCATGATCATTGGTGTGTCTGTGTGTGTTTCTGTGCATCCATTGAATATTCATCCGCATCCATGAACACCGAAACGAGCGTCGAAATGGCAGCGACGAGTGCAAAAAAACGCTGCAATTGGGAACAACGAAAACTAAGCTAAGCTGTTTTTATTTGAGCGCCATAAAAGGTCTTCTTCGGCGTTTTTTTTGTCGTTTTGTTTTTTTTTTTCGATAGGTTCGCTATGATGTGAATTCATGCCGCTTACGAGTATAAAACATCAGGCACGAAAACAAAGATGTTGCAAGCAATTACATGTCTTTCGGAACACCATCATCATCAGAGCACCATCATCATCTTCGTTGTCGTCATCAGAAGCAGCATCAAAAACGCAGGCAGCTGGAGCAGCAGCATCAGCAAGAATCACAGTGGCAGTAGCATCATCAGAAGATGGTCGCAAAAAACGCTGTGCCCTCCTTAATTTACACTGTGAGTGCGCGCAACGACGAGTACTTGTCAATGCTGCACTACCAAACTGAGGACTGCGTCCCCCTCCGCCAGATCCTACCTTCCCCTCTCGACGGTGGTTCGGCAAGGTGCCTCTGTCATCCGCCGTCTGTCTCTGCATCAGAGGCTGAACGATGGGTACCTACAAACATCCACATACACATGTGCGGCTCGTACATGTGTAAATGCTTTAATGATTATTTGTAAAGTGTATGTTTTTGTTGTTGGTTGGTTGTATCTCTGGGATGCCTGCCCCCTGCCTCTATGGATTGTCATTTATATCGAACGACTACAACATCAGCATCAGTGGCAGCAACATTTTATAAATACAAAAAGTTCATACATTGGCATTTAGTTATTTATTGAATGTAACCGACGGAACGAGCGAGCGAGCGAGCAGCGACTACAAGCGAGCGATTCGAGCGCTGAATAAAGAACAAAAACAAAAAAAGTAACGCTAAGCTACTGTCATCAAAATGTGTACACGCTCGGAATTTAGAACACTTGTGTGTAATACAACATGTCGGCAAAGGGTCTTCCCATCTGGGGCGTGATCAAAATATTGGACGATTTTAAAATTATAAAAAAAAAACTTGTGAGACGTTCTATACTGATTTTTGTTGTTGCAGCGAAAACTGTGTGCCGGAGTGACAGCCCTTGGCCGAAGAGTTGTTCTACGGGTCAATTCGGTCCATAGAAGCGGCTGTCGATACTGGTTTCAGCCTCCTCCGATGGAAAGGCCTCTCGAAACAATGGATTTCAATTTACGATCTAATCAGTGGTTAGGTAGCGGGTAAGAGAGAAGCTAAAGAGCGAGTAAACTGCAAAATGAATATATTTTTTGAGATTGGTCATTTCATATAACCACAGCCACAATTCCAATACGTTTTTATTCACTCTGAAATAATTAAAAGGGTAATAATAGGTAATTACCTGGTAATGCAAATGGTACATTTTTGCACGTTCGGCGCTTTTGCTAAAAGAGCGCTAAATTCATTCAAGTTCTTGTATTATTAGGGCAAAATCATTGGGAAAAATCAAGCAATTTGTACAATTTTTTAAAAACATGTTGTTCTGTGTTGAACCTTGCGAAATTTATGTATCATTCATTAAGAAGTTCATGTACTAAGAAAGTGCTCTTGCTTCGGTGGAAAACATTTCGATAACGTAATAAATTAAAGATCTTCGCATAGCTTAAAACTTAAAAAAACAGTATAGATTTGATGATTATCTCCGGTAAACTACTGAAATTTTTGTAGTTCACAACGATATATTGGCCGTGTTCTACTGGGAACTTACTTTGGAGGTCGCAACGCGATAACTTTACACCATTCTACGAGAGTATAAAAACTGACTTGACAGGCGTGCGTCTAGGTCTGAACACACTGAAGCTTTCTTTACGCTTTACGCTGCGTTTTCTAAACTTCCGGTTGTCGAAAACTCAATGAAATATTTGTTGAGAGTTAACGAACAGTTTATATTATCGGAGTGGCAGCATTTTGAAGTCCTTCTATCACATTTTTCAGTTTTAGACACCTACGTATTTCAAAGTTTCTTTGACTACAGGATGTTGAAAAATACGCAGCGTAAGAAAAAAAGCTTTGCTCTGCCCGAACCATAAATGGGAGAAAATACACAGCGTGAGGTAATTTATGAGGTCGATGGTTCAAATTTGAGCGAAGTTTATTTTTGTTGAAATCAAAATTCAGAGTACTTGCACGATTATTTAGTTTATTGTTTTATGCCATCATGTGAAATTGTTACCACATTTTTTAGAAGAAATTCTTTCCATAGTTTTTTCTTTTTGTTTATATATCGGTCTTTTATCATTATTATGACTTGAACAGTTTTTATTCTGGTTCGAGACCTTTCTGTTGTTTCTTTTTCAGAATCAATGTAAAGAAAATTGGTAAAATGTATTGGCTTGGTTGCCTGGCAGACTGTACAGCTGTTTCTAAACCCGGCTTTTCTTTAGCAGTATTTGCCATCAATTACTTCGGTAACAAATCAAATGACTTATGCGGGAGACTCATTATTATTAATGAGAATTATCCTTTGCGTATAGTCTTTGAACTGTGCGTAGAGCAATCTTCAAAGCGCAATATCATTTCCAACAATTCCGTTTCGCATGGGTTTTCCGTTCAAGTCGTAAATTCTTTCCATTATTTTTCTTCAAGCTTAAGGTCAGAAGAAAATGGTAGTAATAATGGAGTTTATTAACAACTGGTCGAATAAACTAACACGAAACTATTTTAGAATATAAAATAATCGAAATTACTATTGACATTCTAAGCTCCTATGCAGGCGTATTTCGGGATCTGCAAACCGGATCTCTGTCATAAGCGAATTTTTGCCCTTACATTCAAATAACGAGTTGTTTTGATATGTTATCGATATGGTTTGTGCTTCTGTCAGAATCAATAAACGGTGTAGACTGTCTATGATTTTTTTAAATTTTATTTTTTTTTGATTTTAATGGATACTTATGAATAAAATGTGACTTTATTTTAACAGGAATTTATTAAAAAACGGTAATTGGCCAGCCTGAACCTCAAGATGTTTAACAAATAAATAAGCAGTATGGTAGCATAAAGAAACCAGTTGAACATTCTTGAACTTCTTATGAGTAACTCTCAGTCTATTAAAAATACTTTGGCGGATTTGAGCAGAGTCGGCGATTCAATTTACCGCCGTATGGCTTCGGTCGCCTTGGCTCTCCACCAAGGCTCCACACTCTGGTTACTGTTTTCCATCACTTGAGAACATTCTTTTTTAGAAATTTTGTCCCAGCACCACCTTTGCCCTTAGAAGATTTGGGTGAGGCCCTCATCATACCATATTCTATGCCACTTTGACAATACACAATATGGCGATTGACAGAACTCTGCACCACCGCTGATAAGAGATGACAGGTGGCCTGTCTGTCGCATCCCCATTGGGGATATCACGCTAAACGCTTTGTCACACCAAAGTCCACTCACCTTTCGATAAACGACATCATTGTCGCATACACATGCATGTAACCTCTCCGATATTGTCAAAGTTCTATATGTCTATGTCTGTATAGTGGTTTGGATGCTGTGTACTACTACATACATATATGTACATATATACACCAATCAATATATACTCGTATAAATAAACTGTTGAAAAACACATACCCATACATGTACGAACATGTTTACACAGCCATTTCGTATAAAATATGTTTTAATATGTTATCGGGCTGTATTTTTACTCCCCTCTCGTCACTCTCTCTCTCTCTATCTCGTTGATATCCTGTAGACTGCCGGTGTTCGATATAAAGAATATGTGGTGACAACAATGACATTGTGTCTCTGGCTGTGTGTGTGTGAGCCGGGGTTTTTCTTTGCCAATTCGATCGATTGGAATGTACGGATGGATGTTGTCTTGCCTTGTTTTGTCATGAATGTCGTTCGATAATGGAACAAAAATGTTCGATATTTATTTGTCGGGTAATTCTGAAAGACATTTTTCTAAAATTGCTGTGTGCGTCCTGCCCTTCTCTTACCGACCTGGTGCTTTTGCGCTTTCGCTCTTCCTCTCTGTTTTCCCTGGCCATGTGGCTGTCGTAGAAAAAGGTTGTAATAATTGGGGTTGACGATATGATTGCTCTGTGGCTGAAATGCTTTTTAGGAACAGGACCAAAAAAGGGAAAAACGTTTGTACCTTTGGGTGACGTTTATTATCGCCCAGGAAAGACAACATTGTAACCGAAAAGAAGATATAAATTAATGAATGATGTTGGTTCTCGTGGCTTTTAATTTTATTTCAAATATACTCGTATATGCTGGTATATCCTTAATTTTGCCTTCCCTCACCCATTCAACTCATTTAAATGGCATTATGAACATTTGGCAAAGTTTTCAATTTTGCAAAACTTTTGTTCATCCACAATATTAAGTTATAATTTCAAACCAAAACTTTAGCTCGTTTATTCCACTGCCGCCTTCCTTTCATACCCCCTTTCTTTGTGGCGTTGCTCTTTTAAGTTTAGCCTTTTCCCACCACCATCACCCTGCCGCCGCTCACGACTTTAGTGTAATGACAACAGCCACACTTTTTAATAGAATTTTATGACAAAAGTTGTAATATCAAAAGATAAACTCTAAAATAAATCTAAATTTCAGCTGTAGTTGTTGTGATTATCTTATTAGCTGCGCCATCGCTTGTTGTTCTTGGTTGTTAGCTGTTTTGTATTTCGAAAAGTTTAACGAAAACAGTTTATAATGCTCCATATAGTGGGGTGGGTGGGGTGTTGCTAACGTCTCTTGGAATCTTAAAAAGTTTTCAACATAATTACAGGCACTTTAAGCTAAAATAATTTTAAACTTTATGAGAATTATAACAAAAGAATATTTAAAAAGATTTTTAAACAAAACAATGACAGAGAAGTAAAAATAATAAACAACAGTGTCATTAAAAAGCTTTGTTGTTATGGCGTGGCGCATAAAGACAAAAGCTCAATGGTAGCTTTTGCAAACCAATCAATTTTTGGCGCACCTTCTCTCTATAACAGCGATCGGTAAAAGAGCACCCATGGGTTTCTCACACGAAAAGAAGCTTACAGACCGAAAACAAACAAATGCATTATGTTTCCTTTCTTTCGATGAGGAGGATTATATTTGGCTTTACACTTAACGTTTTAGCTAGATTCTAGCGCAGGAATTAGATCTCTTGTTTGGTTTCTTGATGAGAACATTTGAGACATATTTCTATCAAAGCATTGCGAGAGTGACAGCTGCAGTTCACCTATATAAGTACAAAGCAAGGCTGTACGAGTGTGCCGATCCCTGCTCTATAGTATAATTTCTCTGTCAGGAGAAGGCTTTTGCAAATATTGTTTGTGGATTCCTAATTAGTTCTATTATAGAGACAAGGTGCATATAAGCAAAATTTTTATTTACCCTTTTGTAGACGAATTGATGTTTCTTAGCTTTTACCTTGTCATGAGCTTTTTGGTGGACCTTCTCTCTATAATATAATTTCTCTGCCAATTTAAACTACAGTTGCTGTCAAGGAGAAAGCGATTGCAAATATTTTTTATTGATACCAAAGTAGATAAATTTTAGAATGTGGACAAAATGAGCATTTGAAAAACTAACAAATATTTTGGGAAGCTGTTTTTTGTGTTAAAGGTCTGGGAACTTAGTGTTCTCTGCGTTTTAAAGTTATCGTTTTAGCGTTTTTGTGATTGTGTCCAAACGAGGTTAGATAAATAAACCGAGAATTTGCTCCTTACTGAGAATTATTAAAATTATATAATCTATAAAGAACCATTGGTTTTCTATGTGTAGAAAAAAGCTTTTGCCTTTTTCTACGCCATAGGCCAGCATCTATAATGTTAATTCACTATTAAATCCTATTAAGTTATTTTGTCAAGCTTTTGCCTTTAAATGCAAATGCTTTCTAGTAAAGGTTTTTTAAATATATTTTTGTATATCAAGAATTTGGAAGGGTCTTGCAGAAGACCGTTACAAATATAGTTGCTTTAAAGCTAAACAAACATAAGAGAGAGAAAAACCTATTAAAAGCTCCGATACTTTATAATAACACATTAAAGTAAAAAAACAAATATAAGTCCACCAATAAGCTCCGATTTTGAATAATTATGACACATTAAAGTTAAAGCTTTACTCTACCTATTGCCAAAATAATTACTTACTTAGAGATATTTCCTTCAAAGACCACTCTACCTAAATCTAGTCAAAAAAGCTTGGCTACTTTTCATAGTCTTATCTTTACTCTTATGCGTTCCTTTTATTGTCTTCCCTTGTACATGTGCCTTATCCTTAAAACCTAAAAATATAACACGTCTCCTGTTGCTTACATTTGCATGCTCTAGTGAACTGTTTTTTGAACACACTCCAACCAACAAATGCATTTAAATGTCAATTTGACAATGTTTTTGACATTTAACTTTGTAACCTAACATTTTGAAACGAGCAAAAAAAATAAAAGCTGAGGACAAAAACACAGAGTTTTTCTTGAAACTCCAAATCAACACTTCTTCTTAATAACAGAGGGAAAAAACTAACAAAAACTGCAGAAAAGCAGAAACAAGAGAAAAATCAAAACTGAAGATGCAGCTGGCATAAGCATTTGCATCACCATCATCATCATCATCGCCATCAGCAGCTTTTTCATCGTCATTTGCAGCTTCATGACTGCGACAGCACGAACATAACCAACCAGTCAACAGACTGTAAATGTCATTTACATTTTGACATTTCAACCAAGGCACCGAAGGAAAAAAGGTCTTAAAAGCAATACAAACAAACAACAAAAAACACAGAAGTGATGATGATGTGTACATCCATAAATGGGAAATGGAGTTTAAAATTTCATATTTATAAAATGGGTAAATGTAAAAATGTTCAGAAAACATTTCGCCGTAAATGGAAGTTTGCTACAGAGGTAATAAGTGCGTTGGTGGGTGCACTGTACCCATTCAAAAGTTTTAGAAAGCAAAGTTGAAACAAGAATACGGAAGGATACCTAGTTTGACAAAAAAGTTATGTAGGAACAAAGTGGTAGGGAGCAGAACACATTTTTTCAATCATTGCTGAAGGTTTAAAGCTTTGTCAAGCTTAAAGCAATGATGCTTAAGAGCTTAAGCAAAAAAGGTTTTTTTATTAAAGGCTTTTAACAGCGAAGTTTATGATAGAAATGAAGAAGATTAATTACAAAGCTTTAAACTATCAATCAGTTTTCCATTGAAATTGTAGATTTTGCTTGTAAGGTACCAAAGTTTCTTGCTGAAGGCTGAAGTTTAGTTAAATTTAGGAATTAAAAAAACTTTTACAAACAATTGTGTCAATTTTGATAAGCTACATCATCAATTTGGCCGCATGGCTTGAGGATTGTTAAATAATAATTAAATATAATATGGTAATGACGCGTTTAAATACGATCCGTTTCTAAGCTTTATTCTTCAAGCTTTTTTCTTGACAATCTTTTGTACATTTGAAGGAAATTTGGGTAAAGCTCAAGACAAAAACTCTCCAATGCCAACAAATTTCCTATGCTTAGCATAGGCTTAAAGACAAACGCTTAAAAATATCAACTACTTTACTCGTCCATGAAAATTGGAGATGAAATATCAATAAAAAGCTTTATAAGTTAAAAACCCAAAAACATCAATTAGTTTGATATGGGAAATGTAAAGTTTTTGCCTTCATAAGCCACGCCATAACACCAGAGCTTTTTTGTATTGGTACTTCTCTCCAAAGAAAGACGAAAAAAGCTTTGAAGTGAAATCGAAAACCTCAAGATTAGTATTTATCATTTGGGAATGCTCTTACTGTAGTACCGGTTTTCAACAGTTTTGCAAAGAAGAAGCATTTCGTCCATCTTCTACAGTTTATTGTTTTTGCTTCTCTCATAAAAGCTAAAGAGAGGGTTCACTAGAAAGCGCTGGTCTAATGGCGTAGTAGATAAAAGCAAAAGCTCAAAAAATATTTGATATGTGTAGATCAATTCTTTTGCCATCGTGGGAACTTTTAAAAGTACCTCTATATATAATACAACTTTTTTCTGACTTCATGACATACGATCAGCTTTCTGATGGTAATTCTCTGTACGAGTATAATCTAACTATTCTTATAGCTGGACAATTAATTTGTTTGAGCTTTCACATCAATGTATCACACAAGTCGAGAAATTACATTATAGTTACAGTATAGTTGGCGCTTAATTAAACTTTTTTCTAAGCTCATTACTCAACTTCCAGCCAAAAAAAAATTGTTTTGTTTTTAAAAAACGACTGCTTGTATGACTCTGCAAATTTGGTTTAAAGTGAAATACATTTTCTATGCTTCTTTTTTTCAAATTCAATTATTTTCATATGGCTTTCCTTCTTATTGAAGACATGTTACAATAATTATTCGTCTAAGGCGAATAGTTGTATCAATTTGTTTAAACATTTTATTTAGCATCCTCGAAATATTTTCTTCAAGTTACTTACGTGCTGCTTAAAACTAGATTCAAACGTCAAATTCTTCTTCAAAGAAGCTCTAATTTGCCTTTAGAGATTTATCTCCTGCTTTACCCGGTGTTTTACAAGTTAAATCAGCTCGATAAGGGAAAATGTCAAATTTTCTTACACGATTTTTCATTTTAAATTGCTTTCGTTACCTTTCACTCTGAAGGCAAAAGCGTTCAGTTATCGGGCTATGAAATCAAAGCTCTTTTACTTATAAAACTTTTTAATGGACCTTATCTCTACCAAAACTTTATAATCGACTTTGTAACTACAACAACTTTTTTAATGATCATCTCTTTATAATTAAACTTCTCTACATCTGTTTACAATTTTATATCTCTTGTTTACTACAAGATAGTCTATCAGTTTATTAAAAAGCTTCAAACTAATCTTTGCCTAACGCTTTATCAAAAGCTCATGAACTGTGAAATTTCACTTTAAATTGAAAGCAATTGTTGCGAAACTGCCTCTGTTCCAAACGAAACCTGAGGCATTTTTCATGTTACAGGTGTCCCCACTGAATGGTCGTTTAAATCTGTCACATAACGCAAATGAAGCTTTCACGAAACAACAACAAACTGCTTGTACTTCCCCTACACTCCATTAGCCTGGAACACTTTTCAAACAGCAAACACAACACCAGCAATGATTTAATCGTAGCTCAAGATTTTCTGCAAAAGATTTCCCAATCCAAATGGAAAACGAACGAACGAAAAATAAAAGAAGAAGCCCAAAACGGAATGTCAAAGTGTTACTTTCACAAACTGGCAACAAGAAGAAATGGTGGCAGCAGAGCAAGCAACAGGGTTTGATGAAGAAAGAAAAATGTGACATTTAAATGAACTTTTACCAATTCATTACATGGTGGCCAGTCGGTCGGTCGGTCGGCCACTTCTCTTTCGGCACTAAGATGATGAACACAGAGCCTGTGCAAGTGCGAGTGCGGTGTGGGAATGGTCATGAAAACTTTTTTGTTTATAATAATTAACTTAATTAAGTCAACATATCAAAAGAGTGTTTTATAAATGACCTTTTTGCATAAATCGCCATTACATTGACAAAGAAACTAAGTTTAACTAAGGTTAATTAGTGGTAATAATAAATTCAAATAAGTTGCGCTGCGCACAATTCCGACCGAAAGAACGACGGGGAGGGGCGGTAGGGCAGACGTGCAGCTTTTGATCGGAAGTTCACAAGTGATTTAGACGGTAGACCGCTAATTGTGATAGCAAACAGTAGACGGGAGTTGGGGCAGTTGAGACAGAGACTCACAAGTCTTGAGATTGCTCACAGCTGATTAAATGTGAAAAGTGAATTTCTATAGAAATAAAGACGAAGACTTTGAGAGGAAACAATGTGTTGCACAATTGTTTATGGAGAATTAAATGGACTCTTCGTTTTTGGGTTGAGCTCAAGTTTTTTGCTGTATTAAAAATTATAAACGGGTCTATCTTAGTCAGTTCGACAGCGTATTGTTTTAAATTACTACAATCACAGATAGAATATGGTGAACACTTTCACGTGTCAGTCGAAATGGAATTAAACGCTCAAAGCAGAACATAATTAGATGATAACTACCACGGAAAGCGTCGGTATAGAACACCGAGACTCCACAGTAGTGACCAAGTGGTCCAGCCCAAGGGTCTATAAATCATTTAATCTAGCTAGCCCGGACCAACAAGAGATTGTCGAGATAGCCTAAGTAGATAACGCCCACAAATTGGATCGAATCAGCCAAAAATTGAACCGAACTCTTGAAATACAGCCAGCAAAGCCGAGAATGTCATATCTTATATAATATTGACGTGAAATTAATGACGATTTTAAATCTGAAACTGCTGCTTTTTCTTTCAATCGTTATTATCTGGTTACTCTGTACCTGTTACTTATAACGTATGTCCTCTAATCGCCATTGCATTTAACAACAAAAAAAATTGTAATCTAAGGAAGAACTTTTGTAACAGGAGCAGCAGCTATTTCAAAAACCTAAAACTATTCCAGTTTCAATCATCATCGTAATATTGCCTTTATTTTACGAAAGTCGGAAATAATTGTCATTTGGGTAAAAACACTTCCATGTAATTGAAATTTGTTCTGCTTTCACACAAAACCAATGTGAACGTGATAACTCAAAATTTAGCAGGGCAACTATTTCCCACGTAAACATATTCCCCCGAGAAGTCACAGTTAAAAGCCTCGTTAAAAAGTTTAGAGCACTGAAATAAAATAATCACCAAATACAACAAAAGCTCTAGGGCTGACATGAAATAGTAAAAGTAAAAGTTATTAAAAAAATATTGCTCCGTCAGACAGACAAACTGCCAGCCATGTCACTGAGCTGCAATTTGCCTCTCCTTCGTCATAAGCTGTATTTCCTTTACCCTTAAAATAGCTATTTCGTATGTTCTATACTTATATATGAATAGGAGAGGTGAGGGAACAACAAAACAACTCCCGAAACCATACATTCATCCTGGCAAAGTTGCACTAAAACTGTCATGTTACATTGGTTTGTTGCATATGAAAAGTTTATGGTTTCCGACAACAAATCATTACAGCATTGCTGCTCCACCAGCGTCCCGCCACCTGCCGTCCTGCCCTGGCTAGTCTAGGAGTTTCAATGTTTTGTCTTTTTATTTCCTCGATATACAGGCTGTGTTGTGGTAGTTGTGATTACACTACTACCACCACAATAACCACACACAGACGATTATATGTACATTTAATAAAGTTCATAGTTTGCCTTGGTTTTGGTCGATATGCCAGTCGGTTGGTGGTGTGGTATCTGTGTAGTGACCCCGCTACGTTTCCTTGCACCCTAAAACTAGGCAGCACTTGTGTCTCGGTTATTACAACTTTAGGTATGCAGCACCACTTTGAAGGAAATATGGCCAGCATGTCAGCAATGGTTTATTAAAATGTGTAAATGTTGCAGCAATGTGATTTTGTAATTTTACTTTCAGTTTTAAGTACCGGCGACTTATTTAACATATAACATATTGAAGCTATTATTTGAGGCATAAACTAGGGTTGTAGGATAATTGAAAAAGTAGTATCGAAGGCCCTATATTTGTTTAGACCGCTTAAATTATGAAATATATCGCAAATATTCCTTACCTATAAGTTATAATCTTTGCATCTTTTTACTAATTTTGATGTCTACTTTTAGGAGCATGTGAAACGTCATGAAAATGATCATGAAGATGTGGACCTATTTATATGTGGGCCCATAACTCCGAGGAATCTGAAAGAATGGCTTTCAAATGATTGGAGTGGTGCTAATCAAACCCGGATGGAATATAATCTTTTCAACGGATGCAATAAGATAAAAGCCATTTGAAGCAGATTAAGAAACAAATGTAAGATCTATAAAAATGGGGAGTCAGCACTAATATCTTTTTTAGGAGCAGTCAAGACTAATCAAACGAATGACAATCATTTTCCAGACGACAAAGATTGACAAAGGCTATTGGAAGCCGAATAAGCAACAGCTGGATCCCACGATAGCCGGTTGTATGCACCGGATCAAATCGAACCAACATTTCTAAGATCAACTATGTGCTACAACAGCAACATAAACTGGCAGACCATAGAATTTAGAGTCAACGCCAAACTCTTATTGGGACAAGTCTTCAAAGGCTATTGGAAGCCGAATAAGCAAGAAATAGATTCTGCAATAGCCGGTTCTATGAACCGGATTGACCCGAGCAGCAATTCTTCTGCCAACTTTGTGATACAGCAACATAAACTGGAAGACCGTACGATTTAAAGCCAATCCTTAAATCTTTTTTGGATTATTTTACACCATTGGCTAATAGACTGTCCTGTCATGACACAATGAAAGACTTTTATGGTGTCTAAATATGTTGCTATCTAAATGACAATGATTCACGAAGGCTAATGGAAGCAGAATAAGCAACTAAAGATCGCACATGGGCTGGTGAGTTAAAACAAAACACTTTTGGTGATCTGTCTACCTGCATGGTCAATACACAGCGTCTTGCCATAACACAAAGCAAGCCTCTAGTGGTGTCTAAATCTGCCTCTCAACAAGGGTAGTGATGCCACTGACGGATCATTTAAACTTAGAGTCCCCTTATACAACATTTGTGGTCTGAACCACCAAATAACGCAAGTATATAATATTATTTAACCTTCTTTGGTGTCATCGAATTTAATGTTTTCTCTTTTCCCTCAGGTTTATTAATGCCAGAGTTCTAAAGCAGTATACTGCTTACGTTGGCCTACCTTCAATCTGGATCAACAACTTTTCCATTCACATTGGATCTACAATTCTTGGTTCTAGAAGTCGAAGTCAACCAGGTAAGAAACTTCTAAATGGTTGTAATCGGAACATTCATCAATTTCTTTGGTAAAAAAGAACGTACGATACTTCCCTCAACATTCCGTTAAGGGACTTCTGTTAAAAATGCGAGCTGAGCTTGATATTTAATTCGTATACTCCTTAATGTTCCTACGTGATGTCATGAAAAGTCGGTTTCAATGTCGGGTACGAATTTTATTTACCACGCTTGCCTAATAAGAGACTTATCTTTTTATTCTCGTTTAAAGGGGTTGGCTGTTCAAAGCCAGCTTTAAACAGTTGATTATGCAAAGCATATTGTGCACAGCTAATCGATTAAGGATAGTTACCCTTAAGCCTCTTCATTAGATGGGTTAAGGATATAGGGATAAGATACTATTACGAAAATTTGTGTTACATTTTTTTAATCCCTGACACGCTGTTTTCATTCCACAGATGATAAAATGTATTATTTTTAGTATCTGCTAGCATTTCATTGTAAAAAATATTCTGCGTCGTTTTACTTTTTGACCTCGCCTGGCTAATAAGAGAATAATCTGTTGATCATGTGAAAGATTCTCGCTTAAAGCCGGCTTTAAACAATTGTTTATGCAAATTATGTTGTGCACTCCCGATTTAAGAGACTTCTCTTTAGCTTCTTAATTTGATAGGATAAGGACATACGTATAAGCTACTATTAAGGCAATTTGGATTACACTTTTTCAATCCCTGATGCTGCTATACTGCTTTCATTTCACATACTATGAAATGTATTATTTTTAATCGTCCTTAATGTCTTTTTTCTTAGCTGATGTTGGTCACTTTCAATCCCTGCTTTAATTTCATCGTGCGAAACTATTGTGGTATGTGGCATGGAGGAAACTAATCGAAGGCTCAATAAGGGTTGTATGACTTGCAATTAATTCCTTTTAATTCACAATTTTATATTTTGTATTGTTGATGAACAAAACGTTTCCCAGTGTGTTTTTCCAAATTTTATCGCTATTTCTCTATTTTCTCCGAAAATTTTAATAAAACTTTCTTCCAAGAAAATCGTTTGCGCCAATTTTATGATAAAATTTCAAGTTCTTTAACATTAGGGTTTCCCCTTTTGCTTCTGTTTTATATGATTTTCCTAGCAGCCCTTCTCTTCGTTGGTGTATCCAATCCTTATAATGATACCTATTTTTTGCCGCTTCTTATACTCGCTATTCTCGGCATTTTCATTAAACATAAATAGTTTTTCCTCGGTGTCATTACAAAGCACGCCAGAGATTCCCCTTTCATTTTCAATTTCGCTAAAAATACATTCTAGAATTTCTCTAACCACAAATAAAACGAGAGCTGCTAAGCCAAAGTACAACGACGACGTCGACTTCTTCCAAATGCTGTGTTTCTTTCCTTTATGCTTCATTAATATGTGACAAAAATTCTTTATTGTAAAAATAATAAAACAAAAAAAGAAATCAACAAGCAAAGGGGGCTACCATTTGTGTTTTGTAGCTAAAAGGAGGCCTCCTCTTGTTATCAAAGTAAAAATAAAATGCCAAAATGAAAGTACGGCGAGAGAGAGAGGCAGCAAATTGCCAACATGTTCCCGGCTGGGCATTTGTTGGGCCCAAACGCCCTACCTCCCTTTCTGCCTTCCCGCCTCCTGCCGTTTGTGGGTAGGCCCAATTAATAATTAAACGCAGAAAGAAGCGCGCACACACACGCACACGTTCACTTTCACAGACGCTTGTGAATACGAAAGAGTATTTTTAGTTGCCCACTCTGGTATTTTTAGTTTTCTTTGGCGTTTGTGTTATAAAAGCATTTGTTCACATTATTTACACTTAATTAAAAAAGATTTCATGAAACAAAAAACACACATAAAACTGACCTTTATTTGAAGTTCCTTAAACGGAGAAACAAAAGTTTCCGCCACCCATTTGAAAATCCATGAAAAATTCCATGGCATTTCATTTGAGATACAGGAGTTCCCATAATGCTTCAATGACCCAAAAGAAATACAAAATTACAAGAATTTTTTTAAATTCGCTAGTAGTTACCGCAAGTGTTTGATGCGTGTGTTTTTCCATTTTTTTGCGACACACGCCAAAATTTCGTCATGAAAACTATGAAAAATCTTTAAATAGAATCAAAACATACGCCAGAGTATTTGAATATCGGAGCCAAAAGAATAAAAAATTAAAATGAGCAGCTATAAGAGAGGAAGTGTCAAGACACCGTGAGTTTTTTTTTTTAAAAATATTTCAGGAATTTAACGCAAAAACAAAAATGATTCATGGCCAATAATGGCAAATGTTATAAAATAATGATTTTGGAAATTTGTTCGTTGTATGTTCAAAAGTCGCTTAAACGATCCAGAAACTACAAATATTATGTGAGTTTTGAGGAGTTTGCGTTTCAGAATTTTAGCTCTTGCTAATATATAAGTAGAATAGGTTTTAAATGGCAAGTTAGACCTTGATTTCTAGCCATAAATTATGTTTTTCTATTTTAGTCAGCCAATGGATATTTTAAAAGTAGTCGTGCACAAATCGCTTTCGAAATTTAAGATTAAGATTTAAGGCGGTTATTAAAAGAGTGAGTTTTTTTTAAGGCACAATGAAAATGTTCGTGTCCTTCCAATATTCATTAATTTTACGGAATGCTTAATTCCGTTCCGGAAAGACTAGTGGAACTTTTCTTAAATCTGTAAGCAGGGCGCTATAAGTATACAGTTCTTACTGATAATCATTGGCCGAATCTACAGATTCGAAACGGCTAATGCATTTTATAGGGCAGAGGAATTGGTAAAAATTAGATTTATCTAAAATGTAAAAGTTTAAATCCTACTCGGATTTAAACTTTGGTTATTTGTCAGATAGTCACGACAGACCCCCTAATTTATGAAGTTTAAATACCCAAATATTTAATTGGAAAACTAATTTAAAATCTAAAATAATTTAATAAATTCTTACCCAGTGAGGCAACTAGTAATTTGAACCACGAAAACCAGAACTGCCTACTCGGCCTCATTAGTCTATTGCCTAGCAAATGTGAACATTTCAAATAGTTTAATAACAGCTCATGCTGCTAGATGCTTTTCGAAAATCGATTAGGATTTATAAAAGTTTATTATTTTCTTTCGTAGAAAAGGACTTTGGTTTTGGGATTTGTGAAGGTAATTGTGTTTCGTATGCACTTACTCAATATTCAGAAAAAAGAAAATTTCAAATAAATTTGTCGTGTACTAAAAAATCGTTATACACTGCATGACAGCATGACGCTGTGGTACAAGGTATTATAAGGAGGAAAGGCAAATCAAATGATATTTGCACCATCCGATTCGATTCAGCGATGTCTGGCCGTCAGTCCATTTGTTCTTGCCTTTAAAGTGCTGGTAGTAAAAAACAACTGTTCTCGAATAAATCATATTTATATTATGTTGCTTTGAGCCCGCAGGGAACAAGTGGGGTCACCTGAGTTCCCTTAGGTGTTCCTAAGAGCACCCCTGCAAGATTATCACACATCTCGAATAATCCTATTCATCCTCTATGTTTGTTATGGTAACATGGAGCGAATTCTTGGTGTAGATATTGAAGCTACTAGTCAGAGTGTGCGGCGCTCAAAGTAGAGGTGTGTTACGAGGTCGGACCAGAGACTCAAGTATGGTGCCGCGGGAGGTCATGAGCCTCTAGAACTGTCGTTCTAGCCTGACTTAACTAGGAACGGCCCTTCGGGGATTTTCACGGTGGCTGTGGTTTCAACCTAAATCGCAGGTAAAGTGAATGCTTGGCGTGATGTTAATTAGACCTCAACCCCTCAGTAAAAGGTATTTAGGTGAAGCCTGCACAGCTGATCCTTAAATTGGCACTTGTAAGGTTCGAGTAAAAATATATTACAGTCGAACCTGGATAAGTAGGACCTGCATTAGAGGGAATCCTCTATAAGTGGGACTGTTTTTGCGGTCCCTGTTCACATGAACAAAAAAAACTTTACTCGTAAGCAGGAGTTTAGATCCCCTTGAAGTGGGACTTAATCTTTTAAAATTTACCTCTATAAGAGGGAATTTTTACTCGTTTACCGCTGCGAGTGGGATTTCCCTTTTCATGTTGTACCTCCAATAGTACGATTATTTGCCATTTTTCTCTTCTTTTTGCTTTTTACTATGGTGGGGGGGGGGGGGGGGGGGGGGTATGGGGGTGGGGGGTTCGGTTGTCAGGAATTTAAGAATCTATCTAACACAAAACAAAAATAAGCATGCATTACTACTTAAAGTGGTATAAAATTCAAATTACCTGGCATGTAGCACATCTTTAAAAAAAACAGTCTTACACAAATATTAATTTCCACAATATTAGCTTATACCAGCAAACTATCGAGTCACCAAGTGATGACCACTTTTAAGCAGGTATCATGCACATCTGTTTTTAAAGTACAGAAGCCATGTTTAGAAGTTAACCCTCTAACTGGCAATACCGTGTCAAGACGATCTTTGATTTTTCTTGTTCATTTTTATATTATATATGCTTATCACTTTTGCTACTTTTAATTCTCAAGAATTTAATGCTTCGAACTCGGACACTCATTTTTCTTATACGAACCTAAAAGTACTAGAAATCTGATTTTCAAATTAAATATGTTTGGAAAATACATCGATATTAATCGGTACTAATATTCAATTGTAATGAAAAATGATGAAAAAAAACATTGCTATATTTTTGTTTAAAAAAAAAAGAGTCAGGACGGTCTTCGATTTTTGGGCTCTATTGCTGTATAATTTATTTTCGGTTTAAAATAGTAAAAAAAGTTAAACAAGTTTTGTCCAATTTCGCTGGAATTTTCTTTGCTTATTTTAAGCAGTGATTTATTTTAAGCTCGTGAAATGGCAGTCCCTCAACTCCGGAGGGTACTCAATTGAGAGCTATACGAAAACATAGACCAGGGGAATCTGTCATTGGAGGAGTAATCAGGCGGTCCCTTGCGATTCCACTTATCCAGGTTCGACTGTAGTAACAATGGAAATGTATCTATACTTGAAACTATAAATACTTTTTCCGAGTCTGTATATATGTCAAACCGACTAACATTATTTACGAGTACTTGTTTTAAATATCTTTTTATTTGAACTTCTTTTTAAAGTTCTTTTTAAATTTAAACCATTTAATGGCACCACTCCACAACTTTAACTACCAAACAGGTAAATTCCTCTCCACTTTCACTCTGTAAAATTGTCTTTTTTTATACTTCCACTCGGTGCAATTATTTTTTAAGAATTCAAATATTTAAAAGACAGATTTGTAACGTCTTTTTTTAATGTCAGTTAATGTGTCTCCTTTGCAAATCTGACACATTTCCCACAGTTTCAAAGTGTCTGCCCCGTCCTCTTTCCAACGGCAAAACAAATAAATGCTGTTTTCGCATTAATGCTGTATAAACATTCAATGGCATTACACCTATAACGAATCAGTTCAGACGCTCATACATATATTTATTCTGAACGAGTAGAGGTATGTATATTTGTATACTAAATGTTTATACAGCAGTCTTGAGAATGGGCATAATTTCAACACAATATTGCAATTTCAAAAAAACCGCCCCAAAAGAAAACACAATCAGAAGACATCATATTTTTGGTTATTTGTTTATACAGTTCTCTCGACCACTTTGTATCGGAAGAGTTTATTAACATTTTTTTTGTTCGTCTTTCTTTTATTTTAGCGTATCAGCAAGAAAACACAACAAAACGGAAAGGAATGTGTATGCAAACGAGCAAAGATGATGACGACGCTGGCGAATGCAAATTGCTTAAATAAATAAAAACACACACAAAAACATCCAGCGAGATATGAGGCATATCAAATAAACAATGCCCGCCATGTTTTGCAAAGAAAAACGAAATATTTAATAAAAAACGAGCACGCCAAAAGGAAAGAGGAGAGCCGAGCCGACCATAATAATCAACGTCAACATCATTTGAATTTTAAGGAAATGCAAAAACCGTTGATGGTTATACTTACTGCCTGTGTCGGTCGGTCGGTCAGTCGGTGTATCACCGAAGGCATATTGAACGAGTAAAGTTTCAGTAAGAATGCAATTTTATGTTTTAGTCTACTCTGTAATTTAATATTCCATAAAACTGCTGCTTAAGCCGTATGGTTGAGTTTAAAACAAACATATTTTGATAGGCATTTGATCTGAGCCAAGAGAAAAATGTGAGCTGTCGATATCAGCTAACTTGAAAATAGTTCTTCGGAATTTTCTGGTAATTCTACTCGCATTTTATAAAATGCAAATAATCACTTTCTTAAAGATGCTTGTAGTACGAGTACCAGACAAGTTTTGTAATAGAACTCTTAGTTTTGCATTTAATTTTATTAAGAAAAGAACAATCTATTTCTTTACTGAATTCCTTTATCAACCTATGAAGGGACATTACTCGCAGTCTTCTCAAATCTGTAAGTTGATCACGATCTACATTTAGTTTTTAATCTCTGTTTAAATGCGGTGATCTGTCCATATCAGCTAACTCTGAAATAGTTCTTGGGAATTTTCTGGTAATTATACTCGCTTTTATAAAATGCAAATAATCATTTTTCTCATGTCCACTAGAAAAGTTCTGTAATATTACGCCTAGTTTTGATTTGCAGACAAATATGCCGTCAATTTTATTAGGAAAAGAACAATTTATTTCGTTTCTAAATTCTGTCAACCTCCTGTTAAGAAAACTTATTCGAACTTCTCTTACCAGGCTTTTGCCTGCCCTTAAACATCTATCTCTTACTCGCAATGTCGCCGGCTCTAATGAGGTGGCCAAGAAAATGTCAGATGGCCTTTAAGCCTGGGATACTAGTTGTTGGCACATAAGCGGCACATAATACCGGGTTGACAGCCCTTGGCCGAAGAATTCTTCCTTTGGGTCGACCGAATGCTTAGAACCGGCTGTCATGGGATCGCAGGAATACTAGTGGTATGGTTCTTATTTTGGCAGTGAACCATACCACTAGTATTCCTGCGATCCCATGACAGCCGGTTTTTTAAAATGAAATTTGCTTAGATAGTCAAAATAGGGATTCTCTTACAACTCTTTAATCCGTTTTCGTTATTATCAGGCAATGAAAATTGGAATAGTTGGTATATTTCCCCGATGTAAAATAAATTATTTTCTACATTATCGCAATTTCGACATTGTACTTGTCTTAGATCACAACAATTTCTAAGCCTGGACGAAGTCGCCGGCATTAATGAGGTAGCCAAGAAAAATATCATTTGTTCCTACTGCCCGTTAAGCCTGGGATACTTGTGGTCTGGTTCATTGCCAGGCACACGACTGCCGCGCAGGATATAGAGTTACAAATTTAGAAAAATTAAATAAAATTAAAATCTTTACAACTTTTCAATCCATTTTCGTTATTATTATTTGATATATTTCCCCGATTAAAAATATGTTTTTTCAAATAACCACAATTTCTACAGTGTTCTTGTCTTGGATCAAAACAATTTCTAAGCCTGGACAAAGGCTAGCTATAGGGAAAAGCTTTGTTTTGTAAAACATGTATTGGGCTTTTTGCAAAGAAGCAAGTCCTTAGGGACGACCAACAGTTTGGTTCATTGGTACCTTTAATTCCTTTTTGTATAGTCTGAATTGGACTTGCCGGATTGGACTGAATTAGACTACCGTAGAGTAATACCGTTTAAGGTCTACCCAAAAGGCTCTACATTGCGTATATATATTGAATTGGCATAGATTGAATTGGACTCGCACTGCTAAGGGTGATTGAAGGCAGATTTGTCAGCAAGTCAAAACTGCATAAAGAACTCTTAAATCTGTTGGAAGCCTACCCGAAATGGTTCTAAATTTCGTTTTTATGGATCGAAGACTAGTTGCGAATTGATCCGAACTACTTTAAAAATTCGTAGCAATTACGAGCACTATTATACCTATTTAGGCGTTACTTAGTGTATATTTAATTTGCTTGCTTTTTTAATGTAACTAGCTAAGTTACCTATTTAGCTTGCAATATGATAATCCGGCAACATTAATCAAAATTAATATCAATGTGGCAATATTGTTTTTCTGAGTATAAAACAAAGAGATTCAACCATAAAGAGGCTTTAACGGCAATTTTGTCAAAAGCAGACAATAAACAACTTTAAATTGTAATAAAATAATTAATAAAATATATTAAATTAATTAATTGCTACACTTTTTCATTGTAAAAATGTCTTTGGAATCTCGCTTTACGTTGATTTAAATATATCGAGTCCTAACCGCAAAAAAGGCTTAAGCGCCAAAAATAACATTTTACGGGAGGAGCCTTTTTTGGGGGGGGTTTTGTCTAATTCATCTGGAGTATTCCGATGCTATTAAATTTGCTATATATTTGTAACTATTAATATTTAAGCATAAGAGCGTTGTACAATTTTCTATCGAATTTCATTATAAAGCGACTGGCGCTTACGCTTTTTCGCGGTAAGGGCTCAATATATTTAGCCCACCTCGTGCGTTAAAATCCCAAACGAATTCGCCGATTAGACCTCTGGGTTTTTCTGACACTTTTTAGTGCTGATAACAGAAAACATAAGTTTTAACATAGCAGGGTGTGTCATGTAAAACTATTTGTTGAAAAAATAAGTCTGGTAACTCTTGCTCATTTCCTTAGCCACCTAAATCCATCTAGCTTGCTAACCGTACAACTTCTAATGAACACAGCTTATCTTTATTTTAATTTATGGCGAAAATAATATTTTATAACGTCTCTTTACATTTCCTTGCTGATTATATCGAAATTTTCCCTTTGATTCAATTGAATTTATAATTATTGAATATTTTTTTCTGAAAATCATTTTTATGAACATTTACAACTCGACTTTATTTACACATATTTCCGTCCTAGATGGTTACACTAGGATTTATTCAACGCCGATAAGACTTTCGTTTTTTACACTTTTTAGTGTAGATAACAAAAAAAAAACTCTTTGTTGGAAAACTCTTTGTTGGAAAAATAAGTTTAATAATAATATTAAGCGACCTAATTCCAACTAACATGCTAACCGCATAGCTTCCAATGAACACAGCGTATCTGTAGTTAGGTTAATGGCGAAGATTATATTTTATAACGTCTCTGCATTTTCTTATCGATTATATTGATATGCTCACTTTGATTTAATTCACGTTATAATTTTAAATATTTTTTCCGAAAATCATTTTTTATAGACATTAAAAACTTGAATTCATTTAGGCATATTTGTCTGGCCATTTGTTACACCAGGGTCTATAAAAGCTATGAAACATTTAGTTACTTCATAGTGATATTGAATTTAATTCAATGAAAATTAAAATTGTTGTTTTTTTTCCAAAAAAATTACATTTAATATTCTTTTTTTCTATTCCGTCTACCTGTCTTATATTGTTGGTTTCACTTAAAGGCCATATTAGTTCCAGAGAGTTAAAGAGTTGAATTCAATTTAAATAATAATTAAAATAATTTTTTTATGGAAAACTTGAAAATTCTATTTTTTTTGTATATTTTTCTATCTATCTTTGTTGGTAGCAACGAAAGCCTTCAAAGGAACACACAGCTACTTCAAATTTTTCTAGGCCTTTATTAAAACTACAATGGAAATTTCCCGAATTTTTTGTTTTCACTCCGAAATTTATAAAATTAAACAATTTAAAGCATATATGTCTAGCCCTGTTGGTGAAACCGGAAGCTTTTAAAGGTCATAGTAATTTAGTGGTACTCGTACCTCACGTAACAGATTTAAAAAATCTTACAATTTTCTTTCTTATATGCGTTCTTTTGTTATAAGCAATTTCTTATATAATTAATTACACGGTGTTACCCAAACAATTTTTATATGCGGTTATTTCTTATATAATGTGTTCTTATATCCGTTGCCTAATGTATTCGCATACTTTTAATAAAAATTGTAATTGTTTCAATAATTTATTTATTTTCTTCTGAAAACAAAGTTTTTACGGAAAATTATAACTTCATTTTGTAATTGCGTCTTACTATCCTCAGTAATTACACCGGAAGCCATTAAAGGCCAATGTCAAATTGCTCACAATGTTGCCAGATAACGCAAACTTTTTGCCTTGCCATATGACAAACAATGTTGCGCAACGCTGTGCTGCAAGTGTTTTTACAATTAACACATTTTAATTGTTGTTGATTAATTTCGCACATGTGTTTTTTTTATTGATTTGTTGTTTTATTTAATAGTTCTAGAATAATTTTACAATTTTCTGTAACTGTTTTTTCTTCTTCTGTTTTTTGTTATTTCAGTTTCAAAATGTAAGCCAATGTAAAGGCAACCTTGGGAAGTAATTTAAATCGACATTTACAAAAAAAAATGCTACGTACATTTTGTGTTATACAACCGACGTAATGTATGAACCCAATGAAAGACTGAATGAATGGAAAGACTCGCTGGCTGGCGGACTGAGCAGTGAGCGTCTACAATTGGACGACCGAGTAAGTGAATCAATGAAATTAAGATCCCCCCTCTAGTGAAACGTAAGCCGAAAAAAACTCAATTAATTGATGGGTTGTGTTTGTTGATGTGTTGGTAACACTGTAAAACAATATTGATGACAATTAAAACAAAAGTGCAAAAATGTCGCTTATTTCAGCAAAAAAGCGAACACAAAAAGAAAAAACTGGAGCAATGTCACAAAAATTATGCAAAAAAAAAACGATAAATGTACGAATATGTTTTTAAAACAAAAGAAATTAAAGGAAATTGAAAGTATTGAATAACCTAGAGCTGTTGTGACAGCTGTCACTTAACTGCTAGCTGTCATATGCGGTTATAATAACAGCTGTTTGTGTACATTGTAAAAGTAAATGTGAAACTGATTATTTGTTTGTTTAGTTTATCAAGCAAATTTCAGATGATACCACACTAAAGTAATTTTTAAAAGAACTACTGACGTCATTAGCCACTGTCAATTATCAATCAAAACTTTGAAAATAAATCCCTACACATGTGCCAAAACATTGTTTCCGTTTCGGATTTTGTGTTCTTCTGCTGCTGCTGGTATTTACAAAACTCACACACATAAAACATTACCATAAACACTTAATATTGTCAAAAGCAACGACACTTTGAATATTTTCTCACCTAGGGGATATCGGGATATTCTATCCTGCTCCCCTCTAAATTAAAAAATCTTGTTAATTCTTTCCCCAGACAATAAACATTTTATCGCACAATCCCTAGAGCGGGAGAGAGAGCGAGAAAAATATGCCTCTGTAATAGTTTCTCATAAATCAGACAGTTCCGGAGACACGTTCGTCTGTCCGCTCTAACGTCTCCCTCCAAAGATTTGTTTTGCACCCCCCAACATCATGCTTTGAAACCTCCCACTGCCAGGAAATTACCCTAAAAGGGAATTAATATGTTTTAATATCCCATTAGTTATTTTTAGTATAAAATTTTTCTCTGGTTTTGTTTGGATTTTGAAAAACTTACAAATTTTTTCATGTAGACATGTCGAATGTGTCTCCATGGGTGTGATGTGGAGTATTGTAAAATATTAAGCACAAATGTTTAGATGTTGAGATGACAGTCGATAACAACAACAACAACCACTGGTGTTGTTGTATACATTGTGAGCGTTTGTGGGCCTCACTTAAATGTCAAATTAATTGTCAAACTAAATTTAAGTGTCAGTGTCTTTCGTTTATGTTTTCTCGGTGGTTTATGTTTGTTGAGAAATTGAGTTTACACTTATATTTTGAATTTTTGTTTGTTTTCTTTTCTTTTATATCTCTATGAGATGTTAGATTTGAATTGTTTTGACCATTAAAGTCGAGAATATTTAAAAGAAAATGTCATTTTCATTTTGAGAAACACAAGTTATTGTTGCCACCCACCCTATCCTTTTAGAAATTAGATTTCTCAATTTTTGTGGCAAATAAAAATTGTGTTTATTTGCCCGAGTTGTTCACACTATACAATTTATTTATTTGACAGCCTTGTCGAATTTACTGGACATTTTTATTGGGCGAACAAAAACCGTACACTAGCAATGTGTTCTCGGTATTAATGACTTTCAAAATTTATGATTTTAAGTGCTCAAATTCCATATTTTATTGTAAAATTTACAGAGCTATATCCCCAAGTTTGCAGAAACCAAATCACTTTTACTCAAGTTTTGTGCGATTTACAAGGGAGCCATAATATAGTTGTGATGAATAGACTTAAAGTGTTAATTTTTTATAAATTCGGAAAAAATTGACAGTCGTATTTACCATAGATAGATAGATAGATGGGTCGATTAAGTATTCGATATTGTGCCATCGATTTTTCGATAGTATTTGGCATGAGAAAAAAAAATCAACTACGTCTGAGAGAATCGTATCGAATTGTCACGCGCTCATATGTTATATTGTATTGTTTTGGCAATGTATATTTGTATGTCATCTTGGAAAGGTAATATTTAAAAAAAAATATTTTTTTATTACCTACTAAAAAAACTCTAAAAATAAAAGTTGAGAACAAGTCAAAAACTTGAAATTTTGCCGCCTTGAAAATGATTTTATTTTCATATATCGTTGTGGAACTATTTTTCCTCATGCCAAAAGCTATAGAAAAATTGATCGCACAATATCGACAAGTTTTTGTCCTTACAAATCGGCCCACCCTAATAGATAGTCCTTATCAATTTTCAGAAACCGGGGTACACAAACTGGGAAATTAAAGAATGAGGCTTGCCCTTCCACTTATATGGTAGAGAAAAACTTGGTTGGGGCCTAATGGTAGAGCTGGCAATAAAATTGATTGAACCAATCAAAATTTTAATCAGTTTCAATTATAAAATGTTTATAAATAGAATAGCTAAATATTGAAAAATAATTTTTGCGACTGACAATTTAGAGAATGAGGCTTGCCCTCCCACTTGTATGACAGAGAACAGGTTGGTGCTTTTTGGTAGAGCTGGCAATAATATTGATTGTATGTATGAAATTAAATATTAATTAATTGTATTTTTTATAAATAGAATACTCGTAGATAATTATAGAAGAATTATTTTTGAATTTCTAAAAAAATAGACTATTTTCCAAAATATCTTCAATTATTATTTTCGGCTAGAGGTCATATAACAAAAGAAGCTTGTTTTTTTGTATTGAGTTCAATCAACGTTGTTGATCTTCATCTTCAGGGAATTTTAAAATTTTCAATTGAAATTTTCGTTTTCTTTTATGTTGAATA
The DNA here is from genome assembly GCA_963513945.1 of Hydrotaea diabolus. NCBI lineage: Eukaryota > Metazoa > Arthropoda > Insecta > Diptera > Muscidae > Hydrotaea > Hydrotaea diabolus. Next base: position 2,504,219 of record OY740718.1, on the reverse strand, counting down.
ATTGCAATATTTTGGTTGACTTTGTCAATCATCAAAAATAAGAAGTAATTAAATAATGGCCTAACAAGGCTTACAATATAGTCCTTAGTATGTTTATTTAGAATAAATTTGTTGAGCCTATTTGTTTAAACTATATCAGATATATTCCCTAGAAAGTTACCTTACCTTTTGGTCTGGTGCTGTTCTTGCTATCTTCGCTAGGATTTTGGCCTGAAAGACGCTGCATTTATTTGGCAAGCGTTTAAAAAATTTCTCCTGTTCCTACATTTATCCCAAAAAAAAACTGTGACAATCTTAGAACCCCTGTATCAGCTCTTTATTCCTTACCACGAGTTCCTGTCAAGAAATCCAACCTGGACATGGTAGGAAATTCTGCCCTCTTTACTAAATTGTCAGATTGTCCATTAGAGATCCTGGGCTGTCTTTTAATACAATCGCAGAAACCCTGTGTCAGCTCTTTATTCCTTACCACGAGTTCCTGTCAAGGAATTCAACCTTGGTATTGTAGGAAATTAAACTAGAGATCCTGGTCTTTGAAAAAAGAATTTTTTTAGTAGCAATCCAATATGAGAGTGATTAGTAGAGCTTTAAAACTATTGTAGATTTCTTTTTTCAAATTTAGCAAATAATATTAAAACTACAAAATTTAAGTTATGGAATTTTCAATCTATCGCAACATTTTCAATTTTTTATTGGGAAAGGAAATTCTAACCACTGTAAAAATTGCCTATCGATTAATTTTTTAGCTGAATGAGTGAAGAAATCATCTAAAAAATATCGGGGCACACGGCGCGGTTTAGAGTACTTCAAGTTCATAACCTATTTCAAGTTAATAACCTTTTGTTGAACAAGTGCGACATAAATTAATTCGACCTTTTGTGTAAATGTTGATGAAATGTTGATTTCAACCTCGAGGTCAGTATTTTTTTGTACGTTTATTTTTTATTATATTCGATATTTTGATCTTTATCGAAAATCATCTTCAGAAATCGAGCTAACAATTAATGTGACATATTTAATTGACTACCGCCGGAAGTTCAGGGCTTGAGAAACAAAAGTCAATGTGCTTAAATCTCCTTAAAATAATATTCAGATTAAACTCTTATTTTCAATTATTTCCAAATTAATATTTACTATCTCTAATAGTTTTTATTTTAGTTTTCAAAAGAATGCAGAACTTTGAATTACATTTGCCTGATGGGTAACTAAATTTCTTCGCTGAGCATAGTTTACTTTTTTTTATTGACCATAAAAAATATAAAGCCCACAAAACTGAACCTCAAATTAATTAGATATTCCATTCTGAACGATAATTATCAAGGATTATGATGCAAATGAAACCAAAGCATAAATTAAATGTGCACTCGCACAGTGAAGAGTGGTGGTACTACTTACCGTAGATAGGAACGTGAAGATATTAAACCCTATAATTATTTGGCCTGAACATATTCAATACGGCCTACGCATTAACCTCAAATACCCTTCGGGTGGGTAAGGAAGGCGGAGTGATTTGTGAAAACAGGGTCATGACGAATGTCTATTAATTACGAAATCCCCTCTACAAAATTATTAGATGTCAGGCATAAACATGACTTTTCCCCCCTAAAAAATAGACAGTAATGCGTAACTATTTTTGGAAACCTTTGTTAAGCACCCCGACGAATCCAGTCTGTAATTGTTTGCTTGATAACTAATTTTACATGTTTTCCAATCAACAACATTTCCTTCTGATATAAACAAATGCAGAAGTTGGGAAGTAGTGGGTGGGTGGTTTTATTACCCCCAAATCTGTTTATCAAACATTTATGGGAAACAAAGTCCTTTAGGGCAACAACAACTTGGGGATAATTACTTTGTGTTCTGCTAGTAAACGGTAGGGAAACCACCGGGCATGGGGGCCACACACAGGAAAAGAAATAAAGGTCCTCTTAATTTGCCATAAAATAAAAACAAGAAAACTTCTGGGTTACGGCGTTTGTGTGGACCTCCACCATTGACGCTCGACATTTTAGCCCTAAAGGAAATATGCTTCCTGTGAAAATGTATTATAATGAGTAGCAATTAAAATAATTATGAGCAGCGGAGGATACAATTTAATACAGACGCTTTTATTGTTGGCGTTTCTTTTATTTTTGTTTTCTCGTTTTGCTTATCGTTTTCAGCAAATAAGGGAAATTTAATAAAACTACTGAGATTAAGTAGGTTATATTAGCTCCGTCGCTGCAAAGCGCAAAAAAGGAAATGAGTATAATTCCGGTGAAAAACTGCCAAAGGCTAATTTAAGCAGGTCACGACGTGGGTGTCCCTTTAACGTTGAAACCACACGATATTGTAAAATTAATTATTCATACTTTAATTGCTGCACTAAAGAGTCGATATGACCACCGATACTCTTACCAAAGATTATTTATTTATTTAGAATATGAAGCAAACGTACCTGAAAAGAAAAGAGAAGACAATTTTAGTATTTTATTTTAATTAAAGTTTTTAAATAGCTTAACTAGAAAAAAGACAATATTTAGTTTGAAATTTATAATAGTGGTATTGAAAATTAAAGAGGCTTTATTAATTAAAAATAATATTTTTTTTTACCCTTGGCAACTCTAAGAAATTAAACTTCTCTCCAGAAGAAATTAAACTTCTCTTAAATCTAAATTGCTTCAACTAAGTTTCGAAAAAATTAAACCTGCTTCAACTTTCCCTCTGATAGCTATGTTGTCATTAAAGCTCTGCAAACATTGCCTTAACCAGATAAATTGATATAATACGAGTAGATATAAAGATATATGATAGATATTTGTGCCGCTACAGCTATGACCAGATAAAGAAGCAACGGCCCAACCTAATTTTGGAGCCATTAAACCTTGAGATCCTTATGGACAGTTCACCCCCTAAAACCAGGGGAAACGTGTAAACTGTTCTTTTGTGTTACTTTCACATTTACCAACTGGAACAGCAGCTCGCTTTCTACAGTCTGCATAAATCGATTTGCTAAACTAACGTATAGCGGCTAATGACCGGAAGTAAAAGAACAAATTAAAAAAAAAAAAACTTGATGCTAAAATGACGATGGCCCGAGTCGGCATTGTTCAGCATAAGTGAACACACCTAGTCCGTACAGATATAATTTCATGATTATGCATCTGAACAACATATGGGCTTTAATCAACGGTAAATGGGCACGAAAGCGCCACCAGTGCCACCGCTAGCACCACCCCAGCTCTCCATAAACAAACATGTTGTGGCCGTTAAATGTTTAGAACTAAAATAAATGTTTAAACAATCATTAAACACAAAGAGAATAAATGTACAAAAAAATAAATCAAACAATAATAAACAACAATAAAAAGAACTCGACTACAAAATGTTAGCGGCTTCAATGTAGTTTCCAACACCATTTGTCCGTCAGTCCATATTTCGAACAACAGGTGTACTCGAAACCAAACAAAAAATATAAACTGGAAGCAATTATAGCACATTTTCTGCTTGCGAAGCAGCCGAAGAGATCACACAAAAAATTCTGAATGGATAATGTTGAAAATTACATGTGATTTTTTCTTTCTACCTGTTGTGGTTTTGGCTTGAAATCACAGAAGCATAAAATTTCATAATTGAGTTGGGCAAAAAAACCCGAAGAATGCCCACATTTTTCGAATATTAAAAAATAAGAGTAGCTAAACTGAAACTGGATTTTATTCACACACAAACTGTGCATAAATATACGGAGTTATTTATTTTCGGTAATTTGAGTAGTTTTATTTTTTGAATACAAACTTCTGGTACGCTTGAACTTGTTGCTTGTTGGTTTTTTCTTTCTTTCTTCTTCAGAGGAAGTTCCAATTTAATATTACTAAGAACTTTAATTATGTTACTCAAAAGCCGGCCCAAACGTACGTACAGTCATTCGGTCTTATGCAAATGTGAGTTTTAAGATGAAATATTTAAGTGGTAAAGAAAAATCTGCATTGCGGATGCGGCTTTTTCTTTCAATTTAATATTCTTTTTCAAAATTAAGCAGAAAACCATAAAAACTTCACTCAAAAAATTGGGTTTGTTAAAACTTTAAGATAGAAAATATCAAAATTGTTTTGTAGCAGTTAAACACGGTATTTTATTTTAGAGTTCAAACGTGTAAGATCTTAGAGAGAGCTTATTTCTAGCGGAAACATATGATCTTCCATTTTTTAACAGTGTTGCCACGTCCTCTTAAACGTGCAGCGCTACCAGATCACTACAGTTTAAAAAGCTGCCTATATCAATATCGTATATAAAGTCGAGAAATTTAAACCGTACATTTAATTTTAACTAAAAATTAGGGTATGAGTGATAGATTTAAAACGAGTAGCAACTGCATTTTATAGTATTACAGTAAGTAAAGGATATAAGAACATCTTTTATAAGAAACAAACGCATAATATGCGTTTATTAAGAAATTATATTATAAGAAATTTTTGCACCGTGTAATTTATTATAAATATTTTTAATTGCTTATAAAAAAACGCATATAAGAAAAAAACTTGTTGCGTATCCAAACTTTCTTATAAACGTCATCTACTGTAAGAAGAAACAATAATTTTGACACATTGCTCTGTGATAAATTGCTCTACGCACAGTTCGAAGATTATACGCAAAGGATAATTCTCAGTAATTCAAATAAGACTCCCGTATAAGTCATTTGATTTGTAGCCGATGTAATCGCCGGGTTTAGAAACAGCTGTAGCGAGTTTATAATATTTAATGCAAACATAGCCTTACTTAGGCTAGCTCCACAAACTCTATGTTGTCCTGGTCCGCTTAATAAGTGATTTCCAAGCACTTTGGAAAATAACTCTGAAAAATGATAACCCTTTTGTGATTCAAAAAGCCACACGAGTACAGTAGCAACTGCCAAATTAACATAATTTAACAAGATTATATTCTTAAATGCAAACATAGCCTTACGTAGAATAGCTCCACAAACTCTTTTGGTTCTGGCCTGCTAAATAAACGATTTCTTAGCACTTTGGACAAGATAATTTTTTATTTCAACATTGCCTTACTTAGGATAGCTGCACAAACTTTTGTTGGTCCTAACCTGCTAATTAAATGATTTCCAAGCACTTTGAGTTTTGTGTTGGCTCGCTCCGTTTTTTAACACTAAGTATTCTCTCAGTCTGACAGAAGCTAGTGTAATGCATGATTTTTCAATCACAACAGAGCGTTAATCGGACTTTTATTGGTTGCTACAGTCACATAAATAAACCATATAAGGCTGTCTTACTGGGTCTGGATAAAATGGATCCTTCAGTTGTTAAACACCAACTCGTAGAAATGGGTTTAAAGTGTACAGACGTTAAACTTGTGACACGTACCAATGATGGTAGACCAGAACAAGTAATTTATGTTGTTTATTTTGAAAGAAGGTCCGTAACACTCAAAGAGTTACGACAAAACTATTGGTCTTTCCAACGAATAAGGATAAGATGGGAATACCAAAAACCCAATAAATCAAAGATAACCCAGTGCCATAACTGTCAAATGTATGGACACGGTGCTAGTCGATGCAAAGTTAAGACCTTTTGCGCTTACTGTGCTGGAAACCACAAATCGTCGGATTGTAAGGCTACAATTCAAAAATGTGCAAACTGTAACGGGGATCACAAATCAATGTCTCCAAGCTGTCCAAGTAGATTAAACTACCTAAAAATCAGGGAACGTGCTCAACCAAAGCGATCCCCTCTTCGTCGGCAAATTAGCACGCAAAATTATAATAATAATGCCAACTTTGGCCATCATTTTCCAAACGCCTTAAATCAAAATGTTCTTCCAAACACAAGTAGCTGGGGAAATTTCCAAACTAGAGATAGTACTGAAAGCTCAGAACTTTTCTCATTTGAAGAAATTAAACATTTAACGTTTGAACTGATTACCGGCTTAAGTAAGTGTAAATCTCGTGCAGATCAGTTTGGTGTGCTGACAAACCTTGCTTGCAAGTTTTTGTACAAATGATAAATTCTATTAAGATTATATGTTGGAATGCCCGTGGTGTTCATAATAAAAAAGATGAGCTTTTTAATTTTTTAAAAACTCAAAATATTGATATCTGTCTGTTAAGCGAGACTTGGCTAAAAAACAATTTGTCAATAAATCACAAGGACTACAACTGTTACAGATGTGATCGTCAAAACACAAGAGGAGGAGGTGTTGCGATTATTGTAAAAAAAATCATCAGTCATCAGCAGATTCGGCCTAAAAACACAGCAGTGATTGAAAATGTTGGTATAAAAGTATTTGTAAACGACGACTACATAAATATTTTTTCTTGTTATTATCCTGGCGGATCTACTGGCAGCGATTCAGTAAGAAAACAAATGTTTCGATCCGATTTGAGGAAGCTTACTAACTCAGATAAATACTTACTGGGTGGAGATTTTAACTGCAGGCACAGCTACTGGGGCTGTCTAAGAAGCAATTCGTGGGGTAATATATTATACGATAAGTTACGCTCAACTGATATGCATATAATGTTTCCATCCGAAAACACTTATATTCCTGCTGATCCTAGAAGACAGCCATCTACCTTAGATTTCTTTTTGACCAACGTGCCTCAATATTTGTCGACAACCAGAACCATCAACGACCTCGGATCTGATCACCTTCCTGTTTGTATTACATTAAACATGAGGCATGAAGTGCACGAAAACTTTTTTTATGATTTCGGCAAAACAAACTGGAACAGATACGCAAACAGCATAAAAAGAAATCTACCAGCAGCTATAGAGTACTCTGCCGTATCAAATGTAAATCAAATCGATAACATGATAGATGTATTTACTGGCACTATAAAAACGGCTATTAATGAAAGTGTTCCAAAACGTAGACCAACACCTGCAAAAATAACTCTTCCAAACAATATAAAGATTTTGATCCAGCATAGAAACATATATAGGCGAAACTGGAAGCGATATAGAGATGTGTGTGATCATCGGCTGATGGTGCGGCTTAATAACGAAATTTCAAAGGAAATGATTCTTTATAGAAATTCTTCTTGGAGCAATATGCTGTCTACTCTGGATAAATCTTCGTCGCCCTTTTGGAAAATTTCCAAAGTTCTAAAAAAGAAATGTAGAACTATACCATTCTTAAAGCAAAATGATAGATTATATTATACGCAACAAGAAAAAGCTTATTGCTTAGCTCAAAATTTTAAACTTAACCACTGTATCTCAAATAATTTAAGTAATAGTTCCACAATTGCTGAAGTGGACGAAGTAGCAAACACAATCAGATCTTCAGATCTAAGTCCACGAGATATCTTTAGCATTGACGTCAGCAAAACATCAATTTTATTAAAGGAACTGAAAAATAAAAAGTCTCCCGGCATGGACGATATTAATAACATAGTCTTGAAAAAATTACCCAAAAAGGCTGTTATCTATCTGACAAATATCGTAAACTCTTGCCTAAAACTCTGTTACTTTCCAAGGATCTGGAAAACAGCTAAAACAGTACCAATACTAAAACCAAATAAACCTGCTGAAAAGCCTTGTTCGTATAGACCAATTAGTTTGCTGAGCTCCATAAGCAAAATTCTCGAAAAAATAATAAAAGAAAGGCTAACCACATTTATAGATACCTACGATATTCTACCCTCGCAACAGTTCGGGTTCCGGAGAGAGCACAACACTTCTCAACCTCTAATAAAAATTAGAAATATTGTGCACTCAAATTTTAGGGAAGGAAATTCTACTGGTATGGTACTTCTCGACATTAAAGCAGCCTTTGACTCAGTTTGGCACAATGGTCTGATTTTCAAAATGCATCGACTAAATTTTTCACTAGGAATAATTAAAATAATACAGAGTTTCTTAACTGGCAGATCCTTTAAAGTTTTTCTCGGTTCTACCTACTCTGAACAAACTTTTATATCGGCTGGGTGCCCACAAGGGTCGTGTCTCTCACCAATATTGTATAACATCTTTACGGCCGACATACCAACACCCGCAGGCTGCATTACATCAATTTTCGCCGACGACACGTCAATACTCTGCTCAAGTATCTACTCGTTCGATATTACGAATAAACTCCAAGCTGCACTGGTCGAATTACACCAATATTTTCAAAAATGGAACATCATGGCAAACCCAGACAAAACCCAAGCAATATACTTCACGAGAAAGAGAAAACCATGCTATGTGCCACAAGGCGCTCTTCGTTTTATGAATCATGACATTGTGTGGGAGAAAAATGTCAAATATTTGGGTGTCATCTTGGATCCTAGATTAAATTTTAAGGATCACGTGCCTTATGTGGTAGACAAACTTAACAAAACCACTAGAATAATGTATCCCCTTATAAATAGAAATTCTTCTCTTATCCTACAAAATAAAATGTTAATTTTTAAAGCAATATTTCAACCTATAATGTACTACTGTGCACCAGTGTGGTCGTCTATGGCACACTGTCACATTAAAAAACTACAAATTGCGCAAAATAAGATTTTAAAGATGATACTGAAGTTACCATGGCTATACTCAACCCGAGGCGTTCACACAATTGCTAATGTAGATCTTGTAAATGATAAAATTGATAAATTTACAACAAATTTTAAAATGAGTTGCCAACAATCCCATTACGCTCATGTTAATGATTTAATATCAGCATAATTTTACATCGCCTTAGACTAAAATTGCTTCAAATAGGTTTTGCAAAATTTTTCCTTCCTTATCTGTTTAATATATTACGCAAAATAGTTGCAAATTGATTGTCATTTATAATATTTGAATTACAAAGTAGAAAAGGAAGTTGTATTCCTAAACTCTTTAGTTTGTAATGTCATTTGTAAACCATTATGTCAAACAATAAATACAAATACTTATAAATAGTGAAAAAAATTTTAAGGTAATTTATAGGTCACTTAGCCATTTATCGACGGGCAGACGAAAATCACTTGTTTTTTTAAGGACATGGAAATGTCGATAACTTTCAAACAGACATCGATAATCATCTGCCAGAAAAGATTGTAAATCAGCTGACTGCATAACAGTACCTTCTTTATTGTACCATGATCAGGACTAAATTTTAAATTTAAGCATTGCCTAACTCGACTTCAAAATAAGCGTGTGATAAAAGGATATTTTATTTTCTAACCGTCTTTGTATACTGCAACCCATCCTGCAGCTCTTCCCCTTCTCACTTATCGCCTAGACTGCCAAACATCAATATATTGGTCTATTGTTTTTCTTTCTATTCTCCCGACACAGATAACAATAAAAATTTGCCGCTTGTTTGACGTTTGCCTCGCATTGTTTTAAAAAACCAACGAGCAAGTGAGTGCAACATAACAATTAGTGAGAGCCTGCAACGCGTGTAAATTTATTAGTTTTGTTTTCAAATGGCATGACAGACGGACAAAAAGACACGAACATACAAAAGAAAAAAAAAGAAATAATTGTTTTTGCCGGACAAGAGGGGAGAGAGAGAACAGCTACACCCAAAAACATCACATTAGGCTTGTTGCAACAACAGGCGATGCAAGTAATAATGCTTGGCTTTAAGGGTGACGCTACTAGCAAAGGGGGGAAATTATCCTAGGGCAAAGGTCAAATTGTATGGCATGATATCCTTGCTGGTAGCTTCTTTTGTTTTGTTTATGATTTATGCTCATTCTAGCTATTCCACTACCCCCTACTCGCTTCTTGTGAAGAAGAAAACCAAATGTTTTGTTAATTTTTGTGATTTATTAATTAAATGGCACACGAGGTACGTATCGCTAGCCAAGGTATGGGTAATGTTAAACAAAACAATCAACACATTTATTATGATTATGTTTATAAAGTAAATTAAAAAGAAATTGATAAATGACAAACGTCAGTCAGTAGATAAAGAGGTGGGTAGTTTCTTTTGTTTTAAATTTACAAAAAGTTTACACACAATATAGACACCAGAAATGCCAAAAAATCGATAATTTTATAATGTAAGGCTTTGTTTATTTTTTGAAATTGTTATCCCATTTACGGCTGTCAGTTTGACAGTTGTTAATGACTTTCCCAAAATTTTTCATTTAAAGACGATAAAAAACAGCACTCAGTAACGCACAAGAATTCAAAAAAGGCAAAATTGACACACAAAAACACCAAATTCGCACACTTTAAGAACAAAACACAGCTCTTCCAAAATGATTAGTGTGTTACTCAAATTCTCAAAAATGCTCATTTTGCCCATATTCTACAGTTTATCGTCTTTGATTTCTCAATATCGATAAATGGTATTTAATTTCGATTTTCAACAATGTCTACTGCGATTCATATTACCACATTATTTGTTGACGTAAAATTGAAGATTGAATTTTAAAAAGGTCACGCTTGCCGGAACTTTAGTCAATTATAACATATTGGTCCCTAATTTTATATCGACCCCCATGATAAGGTCTCTCCCGATTTGAGATTTGAGACCCACGATGTCGAACGAACTTTTTTCTGTCATTTTAACGACAAAAAGCTGATTTGGGACCCACTAATTCCCTTCACACGACAATTCGTACGAAATTTTAAACGAACGAAAACGTAAAACTTTTCATGGGACCCACTAACTTTTTTCGCTGTCATCTGTGAGAACGCAAATGTCAAAATCGGTCACTTTTGTTTTGTCTTTCGTTTGATAACAGCAACACATAAAAGCGCATATACAAGGAAATGCAATAGAAATGTTCCCAGTAAACCAAATTTGGCGACAATGTCTAATATCAGACAATTATGAACAATATCTGAACTCTATCGAGAATTCTCACCGAAATCGTTATGAACTCTTCGATTTGTCTGAGGATTTTTTTTTTCGGAGAAGTCGTTCTGAATTTTTGTCAACCCTCTCATATGTTTTTCGTTACGAACTCGGTAAGGAATCGGAACATTTTGCCGATTGTCGTTCAGAATTCTGAAGGTTTGGTTTGCTGGGTTGATATTTAATTCTATGTATTCCGTTTCTGCACGTTTTTCATTTTTAATTCATTATTTTCATTTTGAAAAAAATCATTTTCAAAATATTTTTTGTTTACATTTATTTGTTTTTCGGTTGCTTCAGTCTATACATTTGAGTTTCAAGATATTTCATTGCCTCTTTTGTATCGGATTCATATGCACACAGGATGAGGGTTTCCTCAAAACTACGTTAAAGCGCCCTGACTTGTAATTGCATAATAAATTTAGTGTTTGCATCATATATTCGCATATTTTTTGCATTTACTATCTTTTTATTTATTCATTTATCCCATATGAACCCAAATAAAAATATAAATAAACGTCTTGATGAATTGACACTTTAAGCTGTAAGCTGAGCAAAAAAGGTATAGCGGACTTCTAGGCAAATTTGAAATGAGTTAAAATTTTTGTTCTGGCAACAGTTTCATTCACTCGCAACACGTAAGGCTATGCGAACGATAAGTAAAAAAATGGTGAGCTCCGTTTTGATAAGAAAGTGAGTGACTGGCTTTCGTTCGCATTGATTTTGTTCGAGATTAAGGTAGTTGACTGTGAAAACAGACTTCCCATAAATTAAAATAAGTTAAAAGCAAAAGAAAAGTTTTACAAAAAATCTCATTAAACAATTTTCAATCCTTTAATTACTTAATTTTACTGCGGTAAAATTCGTTGTCTTACATTCAATTGGTTTCTAATTTTGAAACCCCATTTTTCATTTCAATTTTTTTCCTTTTTCTTTTGCCATTATTCTATTTAATCTTATCCCCAAGATTTTCTTCTTCAAACACACGCATATGTACAATTTGAAATTGATATGATTCCTCTAGTAAATGGTACTGGGTTGGAATGTGATGTTGGCGATGTTGGAGCACATCATATGTACACATATCATAGAAGATTTATGAAATGTGGGGATAACAACATATCTGGCTATATAGAGACAATATATTACTTGTGGCATACAACACTACACCACAGCGCAGCGCAGCCAGCTGCAGTTGTTATAAAAATATAAAAATTAATTAAAACCTAGTGTTAATTAAGATACCATTCACACACACACAATCATAGACCGGGGGAGTGAATGATGATGGACGCCACCATGTTGCTCTGTGTTATAAATGATGGATAACTTCTCGACCAACAATAGTTGGAGAAAACTAAATTTAAACCATCCAAATTACTTTACTAATTTGAGGATTTAGACTTTCCTGGTGTCTGGTGAATGAATGTTTTTAAAGAACTTCTAAAAAAACACTTTTATGAAAAAGTTAATCCCTTTTAATATTACACAAATTTAAAATTGTTTCCCATCAAACAATATTAAAACCTATAAAAAACATCTGCTAGAGTTTAATTTCTCTGCTGACATTCAAATATGATGCATGCTTTAAAATATTTTAGACATCCCCCTTCAAAAAGTAACAAATAATTCAAGTGCAACCAAATACTTTTCTATTCCAAACAGAACAAAACTAATTGGCCTTCTTAGGTATGGTTTCCAGGCAACAAAGTCATCACCAGCCATTTGTGCATGCTGCATTTCTATCGGCATATAGGAGGAGTAGAGAGAGAGTGCATTGGCTCATCACATTCACCACCAATGAATACCAAATGCAGCTACATTGATGAGTGGCCATAAAGTTAATCCCTCCGAATGACAACATTGTGTGTGTGTTTGTGAGTTGTTTGCTATATTTTATTAATCCAAATTAATTGTTGCTCCTTTTATATTCTTGCAGCTTGGTGGTGATGTCGTGTCGCGGTTGCACAGTGTTTGGAGTGTGAAATATTGTTGAAATAATGGCTTCCTAAACTCGAATGTTGTCCTGAAGTTGATCGCCTCAGGTTTATAGGAAACCTTTTGAAGAATTAAAAAAAGCTACAGTTGTAATAAAGATTGTCTAAAGGTTTAACCCTAGTCACATGCCTATTTTACTACCAGATGGTAGTTAGTCACACGAGGCATTAAACAAGCAAAAAACTAGCAAGGGGAACACCCCCCCCCCCGGATATTTTACTAGAAAAGAAGACGCTACCTCGAAAGACGCGCCTGATTTTGGCCTGCCTCAAATCGTATTGGTTCTCAAATTTATGCTAACCTTCCGGACATCTGTTCCGCCTGTCATCAGGGACCACATGACTTGCTGCACCCCTTCAGTTGTCCGGTCAAGCCCACTCAGCAGACTCCCAGTTCAAATGACTCGTTCCCTTCACCAGGATATTAAAGCAGATCTATAAACGAAAGTGACTTCACAACAAAGTCTTTATACAACCAAGTATTAATTATTCTCTCTTTACCTACAAATGTTGTGTAGCTCATGTGAGTAAATCTTAAAAATATTGTCAAAACATGGACTTCTCTAAAAAAAACATATGTTTTTTCAGAACATGAAGTCCTAAGGAATTAAAGATTAGATCTAATTATTCAAATCTACTCTGCAATCATTGGCTGCTTAAAATTTCAATGCGCCACAACGACAGATTACGAAGAATTTCCAACCACTGTGACTTTGACACAGCGGTGTTGGTGTGTGTTGTGGTGCTTGTTTTCGTTTACAGTCTTCTCCCGCTGGCCTGTTGTTTGTTCTTCCCTTTTGGTGCCATAAATGATAATTTGAAGAAATTTATAGCAATACAAATAGAAATAATACGCCATAAGGCGCTTATGGAACATAGAACGATCGTTGCGCACACACAAGAGCTCCAGCGCCAAAAAAGGGCCACTTAATGTTCTTTTTGGGATTTCCACCCGGCTTATGTCCTAGAAGAGCAGCCAGCCATTATCATTATTTTTAACAACACACACAAAGCTACAACTCAATTATAATTACAACAGCAACAAAACAAAGTTGACAACTTTTTTATGGCTTTCAGAGCCGAAAAAATATTAGAAAAACATTATTAAAATCTGTGCCGACTTTTCCTGGGTGTGTGTGCGGGGGTACACATTAACATAAACTGGTCAAATAAAACGATTCCATAACACTTTGGAGTTGCGTTAAGTTATTAGAACATCTGTGAAAACCTTGAGTACAGATTACCTTACTAAAAGACCCGGGGATTTACTAGAAGGGATATGCATATTGTATTCTGTGGTAATTTAAATAAAGAAGTCTTTTTCCTGTTTTTCAATGATAATTATTCATATCTTTATTTGTAGGTACTCTCCAAGGATTTGACAATATCCAGACACTCAACTTGGAAGGACCTAGACTTGAAAATATCCGGATACTCAACCTTGAATGGCCGCGAAACAATTGAGATCCTGACGGAAACTCAATTTAATTCTCATGCTGTAGAGAGTGAACTGAAATAGGCGATTTTACCAATGCATTGGAGCTCCTAATGTAAAGTGACTTCCTGGAATGTTGAGAGGAAGCAGAAACACAAATTGTTATGAACATTACTTCTCACAAGCAATCTTTTGTAAACGCTGCCACATAGGACGCGCCATCATACATATCGCATAAATCTGCTCTGTCAGAGGACACTTTCTCGACCTTATTGCTAGAATCGACAAAGTCAACAATACCACGACTTCTAAGAATGCTTTATTAACTACTTTTAATCTGAAAAGTCAAAAAGACTCATACGGAAAACAAAAACCCTGAAATCAGATAATTTAAATCCGATATTGAGTCGGTAAGTCACATTTAATAAATGTCACACTTTACAATAAATTAACTAAGTCTTCATTTTCTTTTTAGTCATGGAAGGATAGATTCATAGCCTCAACTTTGGACAATGAAGCAGTCAGAATAGCAGTTCCTTAAGCTAGAGAGACATCGTTTCACATGACAAATTCTTTACAAAATTCGCTAAATCATAAAATCGTCTAAAAACTATTGTTCAAGTGGCCAGCTGTGGTTTAAACACAAATCGCGGCGAGACCTTCCGCTCTGTGTGGAGTTGCATTGCAACTGGTTGCTATGACCCATAGAACAGCAGAGGTTTAATAAAGGACTCGGCCCCTTACCAAGTGGAAAGTTGCATATAGCACGTTTCGAACTGGTACCGGCGAGATTGGCCTTAAGTGGCGCTGGCCGTCTCTTGGTAATGGCTCGTGATGCGATGGCGCACCACGTATGAAGTTATCACAGCGAGAATCCTGTAAAACACTCGGACGCTGTTCAAGTGGCCAAGAAAAATAGCACAGCAGTCAGAACTACGAGAGCAGTTCATTATGGGGCCGATTTCCCAGTGATAGATCCAAGGACGAGGTATGTCAAATACAATCGCTAAAAACAATACGCCATTTTTTTGTCATTTAAAGCCATACAAAGGAAACACTGCTTTTTTTAAAAAATATTTAATAAAAATAAATATTCTTAAACTATGAAACAACTACCATGGAAGCCAAGGAAATGGCTGAAAAGCTATCCAAGGGGAATGAGTAAAATAGCTGACATCGTAAACATTTAGAAGATGCAGTGACTTCCTTGCCACCACACTTCTAAAACAGAAAGAATCGATCTAAGCAATAAACTCTAGCAAGTGTCTGTGAGTCAAAGAATACAAAGCTAGTTACATCGGTAGGAAAGACTATGGCGACGGCTATTTCGCATGATATAGTCTTCCATTATCAAAGAATACTATCCTTTCTACAAAAAACAATTACGACAGACTGTTATGTAGCTTGGCTAGACAAATTGAACTATGGAATTTACAAAAAGTACCACATTTGGAGAAGAAATTGATTTATCAATACGACAACGCACCAACTCTTATCTCTAGAGAATGCTCAAAATAATATGGATAAATAACGCTACGAATTGCTTCGCATCTACAGCATACTTTTATCAACCCAAGACTTCTTCCTGTTTCTAAACATGAAACTTGGATATGAAAGATTTTATGTAAAGAATGTCGTAACGAGGCCAGATTTGACCGGTGACCCTACCCACATGTTCTGGTACTAGCTTACCTACATGTGCCTCTGAAATTGAGCGTGTATGAACAACGGGATTTCCCATATATTCCAGATCCAGTAAAGATTGTTCTATGGTTGACTATCGTAATGCTTTTTCGAATGCTGCTCCATCACAGAATTTCAATTAATTTCGAACTGCCTAGTCAGGACATGGCAAAACTTGTGCCTGCCTAGTGAATTAAAAAATACAGATGTAGAGATTAAATCGCCACCTGGCTATCGTATAAAGAGCCTTATTGTCCGGAGCCAACATACGGCGATAGGACCTGTTTGAGGAAAACTGAAAAAAAAAACAATTTTGCTCAAATTGTTAGAAAATTAACACTTTAAAATCTCATCTTAGTGACCAGGTGCTAAAAACACGTTAGAGAATAAAGTATTTTGCTCAAATTGCTAGCAAATTAACACTTTAAAATCTAATCTTTGTGACCAGGTGCTGAAATACACGTTAGAGAATGTGGCCCTAAATGTTGATACCTATGCCGTTTATGACGTTTCGTTCCAGACATCATGTAACTATTTCGGTCATGCTGGAATGTTCAACTTAATAATTTATGGTTTCTATACACAGCTCAAATCGTTATAACGATCTTATATGGAAAAAAGAAGATTGTCTTTAAAATGCTGACAAATGAAAGGGTAATATCTCGGTCTTCTTAGAAAGTTTGAAAATAAAACACGAAGGAGCTAAGAAGTTGTCTCTAACACATTTGTAATTACAACACCAGGAAGTTGAAAGCCTGCTGAATGGTATAGCATAAATTTCCTGCTGGGTAAGTGGCATATATAAAAAATTAAATTGTTTGGATTTTCCATCCTTATCTATTACAACTTTTGACCATACGATGTTCTTTAAAAAAACTATTATATCCAATTTAAAATATTGATAGCCCAACACTCCTTTGTTATATTGATTTTGATTTTTCGTTCTCACAAATGTTCGTGTTTGTTTAAAATTTCATTTCTGACCTAATTAAAATCATCCGTAAATATTAAATTTTTGACCCAATTAATAACTGACATAAAGTCCAGATAAAATGTTCATTGGGCGTTTCTTTACGTTCGTTCGTTAATATTTCATATCTCTTTATAATTCTACGACACTTTATCTGTTTTAATCTAGTTTTGTGTGTATGTGTGCGAAATTAATTGTAACTTTTGGAGAAGATTATTCAACCCAACCTTTGGAACTATTTCGCTCTCAATTAGCAATAAAGCAACGCAACATCAAAGCAACAAATTAACTGTTGAAGCATCTAAGATTTATGTTTGCTCTTTATTTTCAAAACCAGCTTAAACCGACCCGCCGACCGCCGATTCGTCCATGGTAAGCTCCAAATTAATCCAGCTAAGCAAAATGTAAAAGAATTTAATGATTACTCATTCTTCTCTTGCAGACAATGAACTGAAGAATACCACGCAGAGCCACACTCTTCTTATAATTACCCTGAACATTACAACAAATTATAAACAAATGAGCTGTGCATTTGGGCCACTTTAACTTCAATGGCAGCAATGGCAGTGCGGAATAATAAGAGGAAAATAAATTGGCCGAAATGATAAGAACGCATTACAACCAAACAACCTCTTCTACAACTCTCAAACACATACACAGGCAGACAGAAAAGTAGAACAACACCGATAACAATGAACCAGAAATATCCGCTATGTCGTGGCGTACAAATCGTTGGAAATGTTAGAAAACCACGCCAGGCCGAAAATGGCAACAGCATATAAGAAATGAGAACGGGCAAAAAGATCAAGTTTAATGATTCTCGGCGTAATGGGAACACTTTAGAGTAGAGATAAGCAAATTCCAGCTTCTTTCAACACCTCCCCGCACACCCTTAGCCCAACAAACTTCTGCACCACTATTAGCAGAGCCTACACAGCATAGCTCCTCATGCCTCCAAAGAAATCTGAGAAATCACCGTTTGCGCTCCAAAGTGTTCACATTTATTACCCGAACAAGAGTGGGCAATGATTAGCTCTAGCTGGCAGCGAGCATGACTATGTCTGGCTCATAAATGACCAGCATGTTTAATGTTTGCCTTCTTTTAAATTGGCGTAAAATTTTCTGTTGAACTAAATGTATCAAATTTAAATTAATTGAAAATGGGTGGAGGGGCACAATTTCAGATCGAGATGAAAAACCACCAAACAAAAAACCTCAAAAAATGATGGATGATGTCGAGCGGCAGACCATTTCTCATTTGTATCGAAAACGAAACATAAAACATGACCCGAACCGAAGAAAGAAAAAAAGAACAACGAACAAAAAATGGAACAGAACATCATAAAACGTGTTGGGGAAAATTAAATTTTAACCAAAGAAACACATTAACAAAACTCTTAATTACCCCTATAATGGGAATGGGAAATAAAACAGAAGTTCCCCCCAAAGGAAAAACCATTAAACAGCAAACGAAAATTATGAAACATGAATTGCCACATTTTCAACTACAACACGATAAGTTTAAATTGCCTAACAAATCAAAGGTAATCAATAAAACAGCTTAAAATGATTCACATACTTTAACGAACAAGTGGATATGAAAAAATACATTTAAAAAACTATAATTTAAAAAAAACACATGTATTAACCTTTTAATTAAATTTACAATCAGAAATTTCTTTAAGGGGCCGCAAATAGGCGGTACAATAACAATGAAAAACGGGCATCAGCGTCATTTATATGCGAATGAGATGTAAGATGATCTGGTAGTTGATGGTCGATATTATATATGACCGGTGAACAAATTTAAAGTAAGTTTTTTTTATTTTTCATTAAAATATAAAACATCTAATCAATACTGTTTTTAAACCTAATTTCAGAGCCATTTAAATTTCAACCCAAACTGACTTCCAGATGACACTAAGGTGAAGCTCAAACTCAATAGCAAACTGAAATACAATGAAGTTATGCGGAGTGTTATAGAACAAGATATTAAATAGAGTCATTGGTATCAACCAACCCGATCATAATGGATTCTAATTCTCCAGGATTTATTAATATTTATAAAACGACTGTGTTTGCAACAATTCAATGCGATTTCATTTAAATGGTCCTCCATCAAAGATTTTCTCCTTTTCTGAACGGCTCCGTTTGATCAGCCTTTATAAAAACAACGCCATCTACATGTCGGCCTTATAACACATGTACAAGTGATGAGTACCAGTAAGTTATGTCAATTAATCCGAAAACTGTTCATGCACATGTGGAGAAATTCTAAAACATAGATTCAGGATTGAGATATGCTGCCATGCGCCCCTAGAAGGATATAGGGGTTTGAAAGTATCAATGATATTTGGTCTTTATGCCATGGTCAAGTATAAAAGCAGTCGAAGGGTTCTGCTTGTAAAATTGATATTACTTCTTTGGCTCTGTGCGCACATTAGACTTAAACTCTTCTTATGGTAGACCCCAACGCCATCTAAATGTGAATTGCACTTGTCATCATCCTAAAACTGTAGATGGAGCTGTTATTATATATAATAATGGGGCAATTTCGGATAAATGTAAGTACATCTTTGTTATATTAAAACAAACAAATTTAATAACTTCTTTAAATTCAATTTCAGCGACATATTTACAAACCCATATACTCAATCATCTGGTAGTTCATGAGCAGCCATTTGATCTTTGGATCAAACTTCGAAATTTAATCAAGAATTTCGATGATATTGAACAAGTCTATCCTAAGAAAAATCAAGGGTGCTCCTAACAGGGAGGACACTTAACCCAGAACCAACATCTTTGCCACATTGAAAGAGCGTACTCGAGTAGCTCCCTTAGTTATATTTGATTTCTGCATCTCTGAGGTGGAATAGCAATTTGAAATATCCAAGAGTGGCACACGGTGCTTCTAATTAAAGCAACAATAGCTACACTACGAACAAACACTGTGTTTGATTAAGCTCGCTCATATGGATGATCGATCTTTCGCTGAATTTTTAAAAGAACTGCCTCCGCCCAACTATAGCTGGATTCCAAATGCCGGTGGAATGATTACTTTTCTACATGAACATCTAAAAATCTGAGCTGAGTGGATGCTCTAAAGCGAAAACAACGAAACATGCTTGCCACTGTCCAGCTATCGCTAGAATTATAACCCAACATCCAATAATTTCTATCAAATGTAACCGCAGAGGAAAAAATGTTCCAACTGAACGCACTACACTACAGCTTCATGTTGTAAACATTGGGACAGCGGCTTAGAAAAGGACGAAAATAACATTGTCACATCAAAACAGGTCACAGCATGTGAAAGGACATCGGAATACTCTTTCTGCCTCTGACCAGCTATCGCTAGAACGAGACTCCATCTTCCAGGTGGATTATGCACTTTATTGGAATGTCACAGAACAAATGGTTGAAGATGATTAAAAATGTCTGAGCTTAAACAGTGAGTGTCCTTGCTGGACAAAAAACTACAGATTCATCTAGTCCGCAATGGTAGAGCAGATTCGAACAGACTTCGAGGACAACAGTACGCACAGCTGTCGCTAGAATTTGACTCGCATTTTCATTTTTTCTTCTGGCATGCATTAGAAGAAGTGTTTGCCGAATATTTCTGAAAAGCCTGAGCGTAACAAATCCTTGGGTGTCCCAGAAAACAACTTTGCAGGCAAAATTAGTCCGCATTGAAAGAGCGGACTATCAAGCATAAATTTCTTTAAGAACGTTTGCAAACCTCGTGGAGAATACGGATTATTATCTATCTACATTGACTGCTTCCGCTATCCAAGGAAAGCGCACAACAAACAACATTTTCGGGTAAGTTAATGTTTTTTTTTATCATATTGCAAATAGTAGAGCCCCTCTTTCTAAATCTTACCTTAGCGTAGCCCCTCTGTATCCTATTAATGCAGAGAATACTATTTTGGTCTTAACAAAAAAATTAGTCTATGCATTTTTTAAATAAGAGCCCAGAGAAAAATATTCGAATTTAATTAAAGAGCTTTTATAAAGTACATGGTCCGACCGTGGTGTAATTTAAATTGAGTGCTTCTAAAAAAACGGACCTAGCTCAAGTTCTGTTATGAACACCGGATATTTATTTAGTGAATGTATCTTTCTCGAGGTTGATTAGCTCTAGTCCAACTATATTCAAAAAGTTTTAAGAACATTTGCATTAGATCTGTTAGGGTTTTCTTTGAAAGTTTATTATAACCAAACTTTTTTTGTATGCTACGACTGTTTGGACTTTCTTTAAAAAACTGAACGAAATAGCCTTTCTTTAAAGTACAGGTTCTTTAAAACCGCTAGAAGTGTGGCTTTTAATTATGAGCAAGTATTATTTTTATTTGCGATACGTTGTTACAGTTTGATAAAATCTAGTGACTTAACGAAACTTGTAAAAAGTTAACAAATCTTAACATTAATGAAAAGATATTCAAATTTAATTCTCTCATGCTAAACCTAAAGTATATTTTAAAGATTTTTAGGAAATTGTTAAAAAATTCTGTCAGTTTTCGTCATAAGAACAACATAACGAATATTTCAAAAATTAAACTTAAAGTTAAATAACTTAAATACATTTAATTTATGTTGCTAAAGCTATCAAGTGAAATGTTAAGTGAAATTGTAAAAAAATCAATATTTCCTTTGATAATTAAAACTAAACGAAACTTTTGTTCTAAAGTGCTTAAAGTACATAACTGAATATTACTTTCTGATAGTATTTGTGCTAGAAAATCTTTTGCGGCGTTCAGTAAACAGAGCTTGTTGTTTACAAATATGACCCAAATTATAACTTAACGAAACTTTTAATAACTTAATGGAAAAATAAAAATTAAACCAAAAACACAACATCGAGCTTAAATGCAAGCCGGAAAATAATTTTAAAAGATAACTAAGCGAAACTTTAAATTTGCTAAAAATTTCCTTAATTTAATCTAAGGGTATTTAAGGCTTCTATAAGATATTGTCAGTGAAATTATGAAGGATTTTTTAGGATTCTCATTACTTTTAAAACTAAACGAAACTTTTTTCTTGAAGGTTCTTAGAAAACGTAATGAAATATTTTTTCTGTAGTGCTTGTGTCTATTGTTTTTGACTGTGATGAGAGCTCATAATAAACAAAATATGAGCCAAATTAATATTTAACGAAACTTTTAATAACTTAACGAAAGTTCAAATTTGCTAAACATTTCCTTAGTTTCAATCTTATGTTAGTTAAGGCTTCTAAAAAATATTGTAAGTACAATTATGTTGGATTTTTTAGGATTTTCTTTGCTTTTAAAATTTAACGAAACTTTTTTGGCTTAAGTAAGCAAGTTACTTAACTCAACTTGGCATATTTAAGTTTTGTAACTTACTAGATAAACAAAATAGTCTGAATATAAAACTTAACGAAACTATAAAAAACTTAACAAAACGTTGAAAAACTTTAAAAATAAAGCGAATTCAGAAAGTTACGAAAATTGGTTTTAAATTATAGAATTTTATAAAGTTTAAAGCTATTGTTAGGCAAAATTGAGCTAAAATGCACTACACACTTTCAGATTTAGCTTAATAAATTTCTAGATAAATGCGAATAGGTCATAACACTGTTTGAAAATGTTTAATTTTTATAAAGTTTAAAACTTTTTCTCCTACAAGTTGATCTTTAACTGTTTTAAAATTCCCCACTTTTATGAAGTTAACAGTTTTTGTGTCTTTTTTTTAAAACTGCCCTTGCCTTTTACTAATGGCTATTTTAAAAGTTTCGTTAAGTATCGATTGCAGCACAAAGAATGTTGTAAAATTTACCGCCGCTTCTGTTTTATTACCACTATCTGGTCCTTTAAAATACATTTTTTATGGTATTTTTTGTTTTTTTTTTATCGCAAGGAAGAGGAAAGCACAGAGGAAACAATGCACAGTTTTATGACGATAGTAGCTTGCACAAGGGACGAACGAACGAACGAACACCTTCGTTAAGTTGACTTGCAACTATACTATACGTATGTCTTTAGTAGTTTTTTACCGTCAAGGAAGAACTGCGGGAGGAGGTTTCCTGGTGACAAAGAAATCTGTTCACTGCTTGGTAGTAGTTTACAACTAGCAAAGTGAAATATTTTCTTTTATTTTTTATTAAAAACATCTAAAAGAGGAGTTGAGGTGGAGGTGGAGAAGAGACGACATTTTATTACTTGCATTAAGTTCTAAAAATAACAGTTTCGTTAAGTTAAGATGTGACTGGTTGCCTGTTGTGTTCACCTTCTTGTTAAACTTAATAATCATTGCTTTAACTTTATTCCATTTTTGTTTGGAAACTTGCAGGCGACGAAAAGAAAGGAGTGGGAAGGAGGAGGGCAACTTTGTTATGGCTGATGATAAACACTTACACTTTCCGTGAGAATGAACCCTATCGCAAGGAACTTACTTGTAGCCAAAGAGTAATTCATGGTTATACAAGCGAATGCTTTCGGTTTCACACAAAGTGTGTGTGCTTTGGAATGATAGCTTTTTTAATCTGCCTCTTAAATTATCTTGTCCCAACTATGATCAGCCCTAAATTAGCCCTTCTAGTTGTTTATTATCTATTCTTTATTCAGTCTGTTTTTGTAGAAACTAAAGTTCCCACTTGTTTATACTCATAGCTGCTGTTACTCATTAGGTTTTTGGTCTGACACCGCCTTCGTGGCGCTCCACTGACGCCGGCAGTGAATGCAAGTACTTTACGCTTTTACTTGACTCTCCCTTCTTTCCTCTTCCTAGGTATTTCAATTTTTAATGGTGGTTTCCCTACAAAGACCCACTTTGGTATCCTTTATTTTACGATGAATGCAAAGAACGTAGGGAGAAGCCACTACATAAAGTTGTAGAACAGCAGGAGCATTGTTTTTTGCTTTCACATCAGAGGGGGGCAAAAAAGGTAGTGGTGTATCTGGGAGTAGATACTTTTACTTTAAATCAATTCAGAGCAACTCTTGGATACACGGTGAATGCAACAGAAAAACAAAAAATATATAAAACAGCGCGATACTTGTTATTATAGTAAATAATTGGAGCTCTTTCCAACATTCACCTCTGCTGGGGAATCTTTTCTGATCATTAATGCTGTGCTTTAGCCTGTGACTCTGGCAGATTGGAGCAAATACTAGCGTAATAATGTTTATTCATAAACAAAATGTAGAGAGTGTCCTTAGGCAAAAAAAAACAATTTGAAAGTGCGCTTCAAAGGCAGCGGCCGAGTCCAATACAAAACAGAACGAAGCAAAGCTAATTAAAATTCGAATAATTGCAATATTGAAATGAATTTCTTGAAATTTATGGCTAGAGTAAACTCAGGGCCTAGTACAAAAAAATAATTACAAAGAATAATTAAAAGAAATAAAAAATAACAATAAAAAAAAACTTCTCAAAAATGATTGAGCAAATGACCATAAAGCAAGAATGAGCTAAATTATTTTGAAATGGCAGAACATTTTGAATAATTAAAGGGACAGATAGTTTCGTATATCCATAAAAACTTACAATGGGCTTAAAGAACATTTTTTTTACGCATATGGCTCAAAGAGTATTCAAAAACATATAAAAGGAACACTCAATGGCAAGTGGTTAATCAATCTTGTGTTGACATTTTCCAGCTGAAATTGCATACATTTTTAATGCGATAATTTTTTTTTTTGTTTTCCGAGCAATTGTCGGTTATTGGAACAATATAGGATACTTTTTTTCGAGACTACGTTTTACTTGAGTTTTTAAAGACATGTTTTTTGGGGGGCAACAAGGATGGTTATGTAGCCTCGACAGATAAGAGAAATAAGTAGTACTGATCGATGTAGTCATTGGCTGTAGACATGCAACCTCTTTTGTGTTTTTTTTTCTTGCTACATTGAAATTTTTTTCTTAATTTGTATACCCTCCATTATAGACTTGAAGGTATATTTTTTTAGTCATTCCGTTTGCAACACCTCGAAATACTGTTGGAAGACCACATAAAGTATATTTATACATATAAAGAGTGATTTTTTTGAGGTTAGGATTTTCATGCATTAGTATTTGACAGATCACGTGGGATTTCAGACATGGTGTCAAAGAGAAAGATGCTCAGTATGCTTTGACATTTCATCATGAATAGACTTACTAACGAGCAACGCTTGCAAATCATTGAATTTTATTACCAAAATCAGTGTTCGGTTCGAAATGTGTTTATCGACAAATTTTGTTCAGCGATGAGGCTCATTTCTGGTTGAATGGCTACGTAAATAAACAAAATTCCCGCATTTGGAGTGAAGAGCAACCAGAAGCCGTTCAAGAACTGCCCATGCATCCCGAAAAATGCACTGTTTGGTGTGGTTTGTACGCTGGTGGAATCATTGGACCGTATTTTTTCAAAGATGCTGTTGGACGCAACGTTACGGTGAATGGCGATCGCTATCGTTCGATGCTAACAAACTTTTTGTTGCCAAAAATGGAAGAACTGAACTTGGTTGACATGTGGTTTCAACAAGATGGCGCTACATGCCACACAGCTCGCGATTCTATGGCCATTTTGAGGGAAAACTTCGGAGAACAATTCATCTCAAGAAATGGACCGGTAAGTTGGCCACCAAGATCATGCGATTTGACGCCTTTAGACTATTTTTTGTGGGGCTACGTCAAGTCTAAAGTCTACAGAAATAAGCCAGCAACTGTTCCAGCTTTGGAAGACAACATTTCCGAAGAAATTCGGGCTATTCCGGCCGAAATGCTCGAAAAAGTTGCCCAAAATTGGACTTTCCGAGTGGACCACCTAAGACGCAGCCGCGGTCAACATTTAAATGAAATTATCTTTAAAAAGTAAATGTCATGGACCAATCTAACGTTTCAAATAAAGAAACCGATGAGATTTTGCAAATTTTATGCGTTTTTTTTAAAAAAAAAGTTATCAAGCTCTTAAAAAATCAACCGTTATATTGAATTGTCATAAAATTCCAAGACGATCTAGCTACGTTCGCCTGTCTGTGGAAACCAACCTACAGATTGCACTACTGAAGCTAGGTAGCTAAAATTTTGCAAAAATATGTGTTGATGGATTTAAAATCCATCAGATCGGTCTCGACAGTAAAAGCGATTTTTAAATTATCTTTTTCTTTTTAAAAAGTGAATGACAGTTTCCCTTCCCTAAGAAGACTGTTTTATTTTTACAATAGACTTTGGACTTATTCATCGTCCTTAGTTGGCTGTATAGACAAAAAATAACAAGTGAAGACGTCATTAATACCCTTATATACCCTTCACCGTCGCTGCTCAACTAAAGCGCAAAAGGTCCGTTTTTGATCCCTTTAGGCCATGTGTCTATCCTTACTCTGATCCAGAACTTCAAAATTACTCTAGATTTGGATTTGTAGCAATATGCACATAAATTAAGGTACCCATAGGTCCGTATTGGCTATTAAGTGTTGATCGGCCATTTCGATCATCTGAGACGTTTTTTAGGACGATCAATAACATATGTATATACTTTATGTATATACTCGGGTCTACGATATATATTTAGTGGTGTTTCAAAAATAATGTGAACCATTCACCCATTGGTGGAGGTTATATAAACGCAAAAGAATACTTTCCGTTCCTTTCTGCAAAGTTGTCTCTGGACTATTCTTAAAAAATGTATTTATTCCATTAAATAATATGAACTAATTGAATATTCAAGCTCGAGGTCGTGGTTTTGTAATTATAATCTTTTTTTTAATACTTCGAGATAATTCGTTTGTCAGCAGTGAGGTCCGTATGTGGAACCGACCTTTCCAGACTATTTATTTACGCCTTTTTTGTCAAAAACAAAAATGATTCGTTAGTCCCCGCTTAGGCAACTTTACTTACCGCAACTCTCAGTTCGTAGGAGAGAGAGGTAAGAAAATAACGGAAAGGGAAAACACTTGCCCGTACTCTCAATTCCATTGGTGTTTTACGCAGTGTGAAGTTGGCTGCAGATTATTTTAATATCTTTTCACACAAAATTCAAAACTAATATATCACAGATCGGCAGAAAAGGCAGGAATGAAAGCAGAAATTGCCGTAACCAAATAGCCTTGTGTAAACACAAGAGGCAAGTTCAAAGGGAAATCATAAATATTGACGCAAGTAAAGTTGCCTCGTGTAAATGGGACTTATCACAATGAATTGATAAAATTAATAATTATTCAAAAAAGGATCTAAGATTATTCAATAAATGTGTTAAATTTTCTGTTGTGAGAACTAATTTTTAACCATTTTTATTTAATATATTCAGTAGGTTTAGGTAATCAAAACTTTTTGTTCTTTCATGTTTTTTGTTATTTTAACAGATAATTGGTTGTCTTTTTCAATTGTTGGTTTTAACAAACAATTTATGTACAATATTGGTTGGCATAAACGACTGACAAACTAACAATTTTAAGGTTTGCCATTGGTATAAACGAATTATTGGTTTTCTGTATCATAATTGATCATATCTATTATCTTATGTTATGTCAAACCGAAAACTCGTATAGACTCTACTCGTTCAAAGAACTTCTTGTAGTTTGAACCGACTTGTTCTCTTAATTATTAGAAATCATGGATAAACTCTATGAAACCTAGTATTTCGTTGATTTTTAACAATAATGATGATCAGTGTACTTTTCTAAACACAGTTTTTCGCTTCCGCTTCCTTTCCCAGGAACTTTTATGAAACAAGAAGAGAACGAAAAAACGTAACGATAAAAATTAATTAAAAAATTACAAGTTTTATGTCTTTGTTGTCATTTCCTTTCATTGTGTAACCCTTTTATCTTCCTCATGTTGGCAGCTCACCATCCGCCCGTCCGTCCGTAATTGGATTAAAGTAAGATTTAGCCAGAGCGAGGGACAGACAAAGTAATGACAACAACCATTATTTTTTCATTTGTGTCCATTCTCGGTACGTGTGAGTGTGTGTGGGCAATGTCACCTTTGGGTTGCCTTGCCTGGACGGACAGCTGACTGGCTGTTCAAACATTTCGTTCTTTACCTTTACCTGGAAAACTGCAGGCAGGTAACGTACCCACACACGCACTCATTTATCCATCTTCGTTAAGGTCAATGATATGTGAGCGTTTTCGTAAGAGTCGTCGAGGGCGACACTGAGAGCGTGTGTGGTTATTTAACTGTTTGGAAAAAGATTATTAAGGCTTCATTGACTAATCTATTAACTTTTGGTTGGTGGCTACTGTCCAGACCGGACACCTTCTTATGCTTCTTCGTTTACCCAAACACTCTTTCAGTACAAAACGTTTTTTAATTGTACAAGAATTTCAAACACAGTCGGTGTGTGTTTTTTTCCTTTAGAGAACTTAGAACCCTTTTACGGAAAACTTTTCAGTTACCTGAAAAGGAGGTGGAGGCAAGTGTGTTGTAGCCAACCATGTATGGTGCAATAAGTGAACTGGGAAAACAGCATTAAAACTAGACAGTCAGACAGATGGACGGACGGACAAACTAACAATGCTGGCGTTGTGTTCTTCTTTACAAGCAGACCTTTTATTTCGGGCTTAGGGGACCCTTTTTCGGTCAACATGACAGTAGGGCCTTTTATGTATCGGTGTTTTTTTTCTTCTTTTTTCTTCATTTAACATTAAACATGTTAACAACATTTAATGTGTTTTTCTTTCACTTCTTGTTTTTCCTTCACAAGCTAATCAATTTTCGTTACACGTTCTCTATTTGAATGTTTTGTGTTTGTGTGGGTTTTCCTGTTCTTTCCCCCCAAGTTCTCTATTGATGTAATTCCGTTTCTGTATTTGTTTAATATAGAGACCTGTAGCCCACGCAGTTGTCTGGTGTTTGGGGCAAGACGGCGGGGGTCTTTTGTCATACTGTTGCATTCAATCATTAAATCCTTTTATTGCATGCAATAGACTCTGGCTGGGTTCGGACTAAGCCCATTGTGGGTTGGGTGGTTGGCTTCATGTCAATAGCCGTGATGACAATACCACCGAGCGACGTATTCGTCAGTTATTCAAGTCATTCAACGTCAATATTTACTGAATGTCGTGAGTTTTTCTCTTCGGTGTTGTTTTTTTGTACGTTTAGTTTCAATACGAATGAAAAAACGTTTCTTTTATAATCTCTTCCATATAAAGATTTAATTAAGATTTTATTTTGTCTGTTAATCAACGTGTTTTTCCTTTATTTTCCTGAATGTTCTTTGAATTGTGTGGATGTAAAGTAAAAAAAATATTTAAAATGTGTAAATCATGTGTAAATATTGCTCAGCTTTAAAATATGTTAGTTTCAGAGTTTCGTTAAGTTTTAAATGATGGTCTTAGGCATTAATGGGTTGGTTATACACAACAAATATGAATACCAAATTTTTTCTATTAAGACCACAAGGCGAAAACATATTTCGTTAAGTTTTAAAACAATAAGAAAATTGAGAATTTTTAGACGAAATATTTAAGATACTCCCATCTTCGTTCGACTATATTTAAGTATTTAAAAAATCATATTGCAACTGCAAATACTGCATGTTTTTCGTTTTTTTTTGACGTAACATTCTATATAGTTATTTTTAAGAAAAAGTGTATTACTCGTATGACTTGAACAGTTTTAATTCTGGTTCGAGACCTTTTTGTTGTTTCTTTTAAAGAATCAACGTAAAAAATTGGTGAATATTATTGGCTGCGGTTGCCAGGCAGACTGTACAGCTGTTTCTAAACCCGCCAAGTTTTTTCTTAGCAGTCTTTGGCAAATTTGGAAACAGCTGTGCAGTCTGCAAGGCAACCAAGCCAATACATTTCTCCAATTTTTACGTTAAATCTGAAAAAGAAACAAGAAAAAAGTCTCTGGAGCGAACGGCTTTTGAGACTGAACTCTCGATACTAGCGATTAACAGTGGTTTTTGATGGTGCTTCATCGCCAAGAGTCGAAACAAGTTGATTTAAACACTCTTGTCTCGATAACCCAAGCCGAAAATCGTTAAAAATCATCGCACTAAAATGTTCACGGGATATTTCATTTTTTGACTGAGATGAATTTTTCAACACCTGTAAACAAAATAATTCGCCCTCAAATGACAAAACCCTGCCAACATTTTCTTTCGCAGAAGTGACTAAGAAGTGAAACTAGGAAGTTAAAACTCATCGTCTGCGATACCATTTTCTTATCGCAGAAGTGTCTTCCGTATCGAGAAATTGTACCCCCCGGAGTTA
Organism: Hydrotaea diabolus; assembly: GCA_963513945.1. Classification (NCBI taxonomy): domain Eukaryota; kingdom Metazoa; phylum Arthropoda; class Insecta; order Diptera; family Muscidae; genus Hydrotaea; species Hydrotaea diabolus. The sequence continues at coordinate 2,474,207 of OY740718.1, read as the reverse complement.
ACTTCCAGAAGTCACTTCTGCGTAACTACAAAGAGTCACTTCCTAGTGCCTTCTTGAAAGTTACTTTTGATTCTAATTTTATTTCGCGGTCGCTGCGACTTTGGCACATGTGATTTTCAGCTGGTGTTGTAAACAACAAACAATCTTTCAATCGACGTCTGGATTATTTAATGACGACTGTAATGTAAATTGTTCTTGAAAAATTCAAACTATCTTCCATTTAACGTCTGGAAGTGACTAAAGCGTAACCCATTTGACGATAGACAATGAAAGAAACTTCCAAATGTTGGGAGGGTACGGTCTGAGTTATGCTAAAAAATGTCAAAGTTTCCAATGGAAGTTCCAGTTTGCATCTGGGAACACTAGTATTGTCAGGACCCGAATTATAAATAGCAACCCTTGTATAAATAACACTTGGAGAATAAATAATGGAGAGATTCACAGCTGAACAAAGAACCAGAATAATAGAATTTTATTATTTAAATCAGCGATCAATTATTTTAACGCAAGCGCATGAGTGATGAAGCTCATTTTCATGTGAATGACTTTGTTAATATGCAGAACTATAGGGTCTGGGGTTCTGAAAATCCAAAAGCCATTCATCAACGCCAACTGCACCACATTAGGTGTACAGTATGGTGTGGCATCACATCTGCATATATCATTGGGCCTTACTTATTCGAGAATGAAGATGGAAGCGCTGTAATCGTAAATGGAGAGCGGTAGTGGCTTATGATAGAAAATGTTGTACGTCCTGCTCTTGAAAACAGACCTGAGATGTGGTTTCAGCATGACGGAGCCACTGTCCACACTGCCCGAGACACAATGGCACTTTTAAGTCAAATTTTTAGAGAGCGATTAATTTCCACAAATTCGGATATTATTTGGCCAGCGCGATTGTCAGATTTGTCAGCACCCGACTCTATTTTTGGGGTTATTTGAAGGAGCGAGTATACGGCCAACATTGTTGCAGAAATTCGAACGCTACAGCCATAAATTTTGAAAAATGTTATGGAAAATGCTCTAAAACGAGCCCATCATACTTAGTGTAAACGAATTGCCATTATGTATCTCATATAATTGAGAAAAAAATAAAAAAATGAATAAACGAAAAAGTTTTAAAGTTGTTAACCTCATCGTAACTTTTGGCCCACCCTGTATTTATATTGGATACCAAATAATTGAAGAAAGTAAATTATTTTGTGGAAACTATTTAAAAACATATCAAGTAAAATTAATTATCGAGCTCGAGGTCAGTTTTAATAATAAATTATTTAAACTTATTGGTTTCCAATATTTCGCAATTTTTTAAATGGCATCCTCAGGGGAGTTGATAATTTTACTAGAATTTAAACAATAAGTCGAACATCAAAAGATCCACTATATATTTAACAAATAGTGTTTTTCCTAATACGGTATTTTAAAAGTTTTGTTAAGTTTTCAAAAGTTTCGTTAAGTTTACTTTTGAAGTGCACAAAGAGAGGTTTTTATTAGGCTAATATGAAAATCAAATGCATTGTTGAGGGCGACGAGGCATGAAAATGCTTCGTATAGTTTTCAAATATGATTATTTTGGAAGAAAATTTAAATTTTAATACCAAGTTTAGTACTTTTACCACAATTTGTACTTATTAGTCATGGTACGAGTAGATGTGAAATTTCTTTATTTTCAATTAATTTCGTTTAGTTTTTTACTGCCAACAAATTTAAGTTGTCTTCTGGCTTATTGTCTAGATCATTTCTTTTAATATGCATTCTTTCTTGGCCAAAAAACTCACGTTGGTTTTTTCCATATACTTTTAAAATTGATTTATTATGTTCTGATTTAAACCCCTTTCTTTTTTGGCTGACATTTACAGGCTTAAATAAATTTCCCAACAAATGTACTTGAAAAATCTTAGAATTATCTCTAATGAAGATTATTGTGTGAATGCAGCCTCATGGTCTAAATAGACGGGGGGCTTACAGAGAAAAATCAATTTATCTGAAAATGGAAAAAGAATTTCTAACTTAAAGCCGCTTAACTGGGAAACAAAACTATAGAATTTTTTGAAAAAGGAAATAATTGTAAGAGCCTTTATAGATTTTGTTGATGCATTGGTCATACCATCACCATCACATAAGGGCCACATTCATCATCATCGTCAGCGGGAGCATCATCGTTTGTTTGGTTCATTACTCATTCCCTGTGATTATATTTTTTTAACAAGAAAAATTAAGCTGAAAATGCAGTTTTTGTTTTTTTTTGTTGTTAACTTTTATTACTTTTGGCTTTGTGTTTTTCCTCTTTTTCATCGTTTTTCTGCTTCGGTAAATACGTTTGTTTGTTTTTTTTTCTTTTTGCGTTTCATTCTTTTTCTGCTTTGCTTTCTCTGGAACAAGTCAAAGATTAATGATACCTCGGGCTTGTTCGGAGAGTTTGCTTTACCTTCAAAGTTCAACTTGAACATGATGATGAAGGATGAGACTGATGCTGACTGGCTGGCAATGGTTATGCTGAAACAACATTCCAATATATCGTTTTTTTCGGTGATGTTGGGGGGGGGGGGGTGTGGTCCATTCTCCACGCTCTACCTGCCTTGCATACGAGTACAATTGTTGCCACAAAGAAGAAAGAAAACCTTTTGGATGCACTCATGTAACAATGATGATTGTAGCCATGATGCAGATGCCGACGCATGCTGATGATGCTGCTCCTGCTGCTGACGTTGGTGAGATGGTGTTGAATGCTGATGCTAAAAATCCATTAAATTTCATTTGAAATTGTATCTTTGTTTTTGGTATTATTTTTACCTCTGATTGTTTTTCTTTCTTGCTTTCTTGAACGGAATGCATTTTGTATGGTCCATTCATTGCCAACAGTTTCCAAAAAAAAAGAATTCTGTCTTTTTGAATTATTTTTTTGTTGGTGGCGTTGGACAAAAAGGTCATTAACTTTAAGGTCCATAAATCTTATGTTGGCTGTTTGCCACTTTAGAGTGTTGGGTATCGGTAGGTAATGTCATTTGGCCACTTTGTTGCATTCCAAGAAAATTTTGTTACCTTTAAGACTCAAAAAAGTGATTCATTTTTTGCCAAAAAAATGAGACCGAAACCGCCCCAAAGAATGTTAATCAAAATTTATGAGATTTAGGGATAAGTTTTCTTCAACAAATTATTGAATTATGTGTTTAACAAAGAATTAGCGATAGTGTTGTCATACGAATGTTGTTTCACACCTTAGTGGGCTAATAAACTTGGATTAACGTAGAAAGAAAAACTTATTTCTTGTGCAGAATTACAAAGAATTAAAGTAGGAAACAACACAGAGAAAATGGAAGTGGATCGGTCATATCATATGGAAGTGAATCGCTCATATCCTGTGGAGATGCTTTAATGATGTTGTGGAAATGGTTACTTTGCAGAAGGCAGCAGAGAAATAATAGACTAGAGCTATACACGTCTTAAAGTCGATTTTTAGAAGAAAGAAACAACAAAAGGTTTTGAACCAGAATAAAAACTATTCAAGTCATAAAAAGCTTTTATTTAAGAAAGTGAAGTGATTATAAACTTATAAGCATCAGGAATTTCAAGTAGTTTTTACATTAGTAATATTCAAGTTTTAAAAACATTGAAAACAAAGTTTATTTTTTCAAACAGTCGACTAATATTCATGTAACCACATACATGTCCGCATCAATTGATCACAAAAAGATAATGTTATTTAAACTCATTGGAGAAATTGGGCTCCGAATTTGGTTAGCAATAAGAACTGCATGCGAAAAAAATCTCTCACGCGGACAGAATAACGATTTACATTTTTTTTCGTTTTTTTTTTGAAATCGCGATAAAAGCAGTGTGGAGCCACGAAAATCAATGTCACTTTGCCATTTTGTTAAAAACTTTTCTTCTATTTCTTCTATTAGATACAAGAGGTCTTGAGCCGGTTAATCCCTGTTCAATGAGTAAAAGCAAAAGACAGAAATAAAACAAACAATTCTAAAAAATTTAAAAACAAAATTGAGTTAATACCCTTTTCATGAACAAGTGATATATGGTCCTCAAAGGGTTAAATAGTGACGAAAATTGTCGCAAGACTAATAACTTACTTTAAGTTTTCGTATAAAGTTTAAGCCTATTTTGAGCGATCTGCAACAATGATCATTCTCTTTTATTTTATTTCCAAAAAATCCCACAGTCCAATTTGTTTATAGGTTTTTTTATCTTTGAAAACTTTCGTTAAGTTTTCTTTAGGCAGTTGATTTTATCACACTTAAGTAAGCAAATCGAATTAATGATAACTGTCCTTTTGTCTAGAATGGTTAAATTGAAATGTGGCTATCTTTGGTCCCCGAACGTTGTTGGCCACCCTTTTCTTTAAACAGGCGAGTGAGTGCATCCCCCTTTCCCAGTTACTCCGGGGAATATGGCCAGACGGCTGCTAGGTTAGCAAACGCCGTGCTGACTTGTGTCTCTATTTATTTTTATTGGTTTCTATATTAATTTGATTTTTCCGTTGCATTTGGGAAAAGCGGCATTTTGGGAAGGAAATGAAACATAAAAAACTATTTGCGCGCTAAGTAATGGCAAACGAGAAAGCACCAAATAATACTTGGCCATATCCGTTTCCGGATAAGTGACAAATATTTATGAAACAAAGGGGATGAAACAAAATGTTATTGTTATAACAATATAAAGACGGCGGTTATGGTTGTTGGTGATGATGATGGGGGATGGCTCGGAATTTCCGAACAGAACCCTAATAATAATAATAAAGTTAGACGCACTTTAGTCTATAAATCAATTTATGGTCGGTTATTAAAGCTAAAATTTGTTGGAAACTTTTTAAAGAAATTGCGGATCCAGCATATTGATACACAACAGGGCGGGCGCTTGGTTTGGCCAAAGACACCCTGTGTCTTTTGGAATTGTAAGGGATACTAAGGATGTAAATGAAGTCATCGCTCCGCCTGTATTATTATGTTTTTCAGCGTCGTCGCTTTTCCTCCCTTTAGAGTGTTTTAAATAACGTAACTTCTCGTTGGAAATCAAAAATTGCTTAATTTAAACTTCCCCTGAGACACTGCATAAAACCGATGATGTCATTTCGTTTGTGCATCCGTACAATTTTTGGGGGTTCTCCTTCTTTTCCTTTAAAGCCACTGCAGATCAAAACTTATTGTGGTGTTTCAATTTAATTTTTTCCTCTGTTTCAGTTGCGCTCTATGTGCTGGTAGAGAGTTTTTAGCACTTTTGTAAATTGAAAAATTCTGTTTGAATTGTATTTGATTTATGGCCAACACTTATTGCCATTTTTGCAGTATCGTTTGTGCGCCATTCACATTCCCAGAAAAAACCCAAGGCTAACACCAGCCAGCAGCAGCAGCCGCATCAGTGGGTGGATGCCACAAGAAATCGACTGAAATTGTGGGGAACGTAAAAGGAAGCAAAAAAACGATGCATTTCAGAACTGCTAAAGTCAAAGTTGAAAATGTTCAACACAACTAAGCCTATGGCACAGGATGGAATTGAGTCCACGGTAAGAGGTAAGTACTTATACATCAATTTCACTTTTAAATAATGTATTAATATGCCTTATTTTAGATTCCTTTGGAGGTTGCCATAAAGTGGTCTCCAGACATCTTTTGAGGTAAGCTTGTTTTAAAGTAATTTTAATTTTTAAGTTTTTATAAAAAAGATACTTTAAGGCCTCATTTGCATATAGGATTTAAAGCCGTTTTCGCATAAACATTTTGAATCGTGTTGAAATCTATTACAATTTGTATGAAAATTAATAGCCGAAACCCGATAGAATTGAAATCCCGTGGATTTTTCTGTTGTATGAATTACAGATTCCAGGTGGTGCCTTAACAACTTTTGGAGTGTAGCTTAACATTAAAGCAGTTTTAAATAATTTTAAATTTTGTCCTTCTGTTGAAAAGTCTAGAATATTCTTAGAAAGTTTTTAAAGTACACCTGTAAAGCCTAAATACAACTCAGTACCTTTTATATTTTATGTATTCCTAGTTCTGTCTGGACGGTCTGATTTCGGGCTATATCTTTCTACTCTCCTTTTTTCAATTTTGTAGGGAGATCATTTCTAATAAAGGGTACCCTTTAGGCCGTTGATTGCCCATTATTTTCGCCCATTTAGGCCATATCATTTGTTGCCAATGTCTATTATGTGTTTTTTTTTGTTCGTGGCCAAAAAAGGGAAGCACAAAACTGTTTACTATTGCAAATGTTTGAAAGCTATTAAATGTTTGGAAAATGGTATTTCTGTCTGGCTGGCTAGCTAGCTGCATGTCGTTCGTCTTATCTGTGTGATTGTCTGTCCGTCCGGCTGTCTGCGACTTTTATGCATTTGTAACAGATGATTGTGTTCCCGTCTTGTTTTTAGCTTCAGCCTTTTTGTTGCTTTTTTAGGTTGGAGAAGAGGGGATGCTGTTGTAAATGTGGTGATAAAAATTCATGTGATAGATCTAAATTGAAAACAGAAAGAAAGGCACTGAAGAAAGAGCAAAAAAAGTGCAGAGAAACTAAAGTGAAATGACATGAATTGTAAGAGCACTCCACTTTGGATTAATGGGTTAACCAGCAACCCTCATAAGGGATGATGATGAGCCCATAAGCCAGCAATGAAATTTGTTCAAACTGCATTTACAGGCTGCGGACATATATCATATCTCTGGATTATTTATGTTATGTTTAGGAAACATTTCGACTCGAGCTTTAATTGTCATTTTATGTAAACAAATAGGGTTCAAATGGTTCATTAGAGAATCACATTAAACATGCACCAGAGGGTATAGAACACATTTGAAACATCTTCTTTTTTTTGTTTTTGTGTTTCCAAGTACACAGAGTCGCCCTAAAATTTTGTGGTAAACTGCCCAGCTGTGTTTGTTTGGGAAACCCCATGCGCTCTTCCACCACCACCACTGCCTTCGTTGCTCCCCCACTTCTCCTCCTTCGCTCATCTTTCTTATTCAAATATTTGTGGCTTGATTATCTAAATATTTGTTCAGAATTTGACATTATGACAAGCTCAATTTTTTTATTTGTTTCTAAAAATATTTGAAATATTTCTCTTCTTTTCTCGACTGCCACAATTGCATTTAGTTTATGTACAGGGAGGGAAGCCACCGTAGGAAGTATTGCAGTGAGGGGGTTAAATTTTTGTCATGCAGACTTTTTGAGTACATTTGAAATTGGAAAAATATGTTTTTATGAACATTAAAAATGTTAATGAAGTTGTGAGATAAACAAAAAATGAGCTGTTAATATACTTATGTTGAAACAAATGTTGAAACAAATTCGAAATGTTGTTAATTAAAATTGAAAAATTCGTGGAATTTCAAGAACAAACTACAAGGCTTATCCCTTAATACGAAAAAGAGAGGTTTTTGTTTGGAATTTTAATACGTTGGTTAATTATACTCGTTAAGTATAATCCTTTAAACATGTCACAAAATTCTGTTTGTGACACAAAATGCACGAAAGTTATAAATATCGAGCTTTAAGGCGATGATGTTAGCTGGAGAATATTTTTTGAAAGCCTTATTCCACCCTCCTTTATGTGAATACTCAACAATGTTCATTCATTCCGAGGTACCTGGAGTCCCTTAAAGGGAAACTTTTTTCCCCCTGTGCCGATTTCGCCCATTTAAAATTCCAAACAGCTTATGACCATAAGCTATCCATATGCAAAATTTTAGAGTCCTTGCATAATAAGTTTGACCGATATCGTACTTTTAACAGACGGACATGAAAAAATCGTGTTAGAAATTCGCTAGATCATTTTAAAGGTCTCCGATCAATATTTAGAGGTGTTGCAATGGGAATGACCAATTTTATGTACCCTTCATTTTCAGCTAAAAATATCATAAAATGGTCTTAAACCTGGAAGAGTTTAAGTACCTTAATCGAGATGCTTTTGCTGGAATAATGGCCCGTATATTGTAGGAGTTCGTGGCAACATTAACGAGGATGTTGTCTTTATTAGGCCATACATATTGGAACGAGTCATCCAATGAAGCTAAGACAACCATTCGAATGATGTAATAGTCCATATCTATAGTCACAAATGTACATACACTCAAAATAAGGCCAGCGACAGTTTCATATCTCACGCTGTTGTTGTTTAATTTAGATTTATTTCCCTAACTTTCTTATCTGGTCACCCTGTGTTAACGTTTAGGGCAGAACAAATAAACCTTAACCCAATTTTTCGACATAAAAAGTCGTTTGCTAAAGATTATCATTAATGCGATAATATCTTTCAAAAATTTAATTTGCTGATTTAAATAAAAAATTGTCAATTTAAAAAAAAAATACCAACTTGAAAAATAATTGCCCATTTAAGAAAAACTATGAATTTGAAAAAATTGAAAATTAACTGAGTTTATTTTGCCTAAATTACATTATAAAAGTTTCTTTGCTAATCTTTACACATTACGCCTGTTCACTGTACTAGAATTTTTTTTTATCAGGCGCGCTAAATAAATAAAACAAATTTCAATGTTTACTCAGTATATGATGCTTTAAAACTTGGCCACACAACCAAACCTTAGATGAATTTAATTATGGCACTTGTTTTTGTTGTCAAAACAAAATTTTGAAAAACCTTCCAGAAATATTGCGAAATCGTTATCTCTGGAACTAAGAAATTTGTCGAAAATTCCATACAGTTCTGAAATTTTTTTTAATCTTCAAAACAACAATTGAAATTTCTCGTCGCCATCATCATCATCATCGTCAACGTGAGTGATCCATAACTCATCCAAAGATTAGATAAGGCAATTACTTAAATATTTGTTAAACATTGTGGTGGTTTTTTCAGCATTAAATTGCAAGCAGCAACTGAGAATGAAATTAAAATACTGCCATAGACTCTAGCAAATAAAGCAAAAGTCATAAAAAAGATCTCATTATCTGTAAAGACTTTATGGCTAAAATAGCGCTGAAGATGGATGGATGGCACAGCGAAAAAATAAAATAAAATAATATAATCTCCAATTAACTTGTAAATAAAAAAAATCTCTATGTAGGTTAAGTTAGTGGATATAAGATCCAGTGGAAATGTCTGGGCGGCTGGCATGTTGCAATCCCATGGATTTCCTTTTCTACCAGAATTGAAAGTAAGCGCTCTTATCATTTTCGTAATGAATGCCTTACGTGTAACTTCTTTTACTTTTCTATGCCATTCCCAGACAGAGCCTCATTGTAGGCAATGACGTTGCTGATAATCATGGGAAGCGGCCGTCAAAGTTCCCAGCATTTGCTTTGCTTTTTGTAAGGTATTATTTTTCATTATTTTATGCTGGTGTTGTCTTTTGCCTTTGATATTCTTAGCCTTTTTCCGGTGACTTTTAAAGACCGCTTTCAAGAGAAGAAAAAGAAAACTGAGAAGACAATAAAACTCCTAAAAGGCCGGTCGACCGAGCGTATTTCCGTTAACGAAAAAAACCGAAAACAAACAACAGCAAATTGCAACATTTTGTGTTGGTCATAGCGGCCAGGTTATACCAGGCCAGGCCAGGCCATCCATAGTGTTGGACCTGTCCACATACCGCCACTTCATATTTTAACCTTTTGCCATTAGTTGTACTTTTTTTTTCTTTCTTTCCTTATGCCTCATTTTGTTTAATTATACCTCTATTTTTTGGATGGCAGAAGAGTACGAAACTTTATCTTTTTCCCCAGAAATTTCGCTCGTAAAAAGGCGATAACACACCGAAATTATGAAAGTTATCTGGCTGTAGTTTTCGTTGGCTGCCTGTTTTTTTTGGGGGGGAAATTGAAGTTTACTTCAAGTTTATGAGTTTGTGTAAGTGAGTCTCTATTGCTTGCCAAGCTAATGGACTAAGGTTGTTTGTTAACCATATGTTTTTAGAGCCACTACTAACCTGTTTTTGTTTTTTAATAAGGTTAACAAGAAAATTAATTGTTAAACATTATTCGGTGTCCAACAAAGAAAACGGCTAACAAAAAAACATTAAGTATCTAAACTTTAAAAAGGCGTTTTACTTAAAGACTACAAAACAAAAACTAAAAAAGAAATTCTTTAACCAAGAACGTTTAAAAATGAGTAGGCCAACATGAAACATAAAAGCCGTCTTTTTTCTTCTATTTAAGAAAAGGTTGAAAAGTTAAAAGAACTTCAAGAAAACCTATTTTCTTAAACGTTTGGCCTACATTTAAATATATGCCGCAAAGGGCAACCTTAAGAAAAGGGCAATTTTTTAAATAGTGATAAATTTTTAGGGCAGTTAACTACACACTTCTAGAAGAAATGTTTAATTAGTTAATTTTTTGTCCCCGTTCGTAAATTCTCTGCTTTGCTCTGCATTTAATACGCCTCTGGCATTACCGATGTCAATCAACTGCTATAAGATGAGCATTTTGTTTACTATAAAGAACGCAGATTTGAACATTTAGTATTGAATTTTTAAATGCGTTTCGAATCAATGGGAAGAAATTCATTGACAAAGACTCATTTGCTTCTATAGTAGTAGGATTTTCAAATAATTTTTTCCGCTATACTTTAAAAATAATCCCTTTCCTCAACAGAATAGTTCTATTAATTATCCAAGGTGTTTTATGTCTTTTAAATTCAAATCGGTGATTTTTTAAATTATTTTTTCCGCTTAAGCTAACAAAAATATCTCCTTTCCTCAACAGAATAGTTCTATTTTAATTTCCCAAGTGTTTTATTTCTTTTTAATTCAAATCTGTAAGACCTTTTGTAGCAAACACAAATTGATTAGGTTTTATTAGCACTAAACCTTGCAACATTTTCGTTATTATGCTCATTAATTGGAATTTTTTATAATTTAATAGTTTTTTTTAGACAAATTGAAAATGTCTGATGAAATGTAGATTTTTTTTTATTAGTGCCCGGCACGGCAATACTCTTCTCACAACACACATTGTAAAAGAGTATCTATAGTTAGCTCTGAATGTAAAGTCTCTATAGAGGTAGTAAAGGGGTGTGTATTTTCGTGGGCAATTGTGTAAAGAAAACTTGAAAAGTGAGATTAACAACAGTAGTTCTCATACGTTTTGTGAGAACCAAGTCTTGAAGAGTTCAGTTTTTCTTTCAACAATTGCTGCAAAGCTTATTGATGGAGGTCGTCACGCTACCGAAATCGCGATAAAAGCAGTGTTCAGTCACGAAAATCAATTTCTCTTTGCCATTTTGTCGAAAAATTGAGATTCCTTTATTTAAAGTGAGATTTTTTTTTTTTTTTTTATCGAAATTGAGTAATTTTGATTTCATTTGAAAATTGTTTAATAAACAAAGAAAATTGTTTAATAAAATTGGGTAATTTTTGATTAAATGAGAATTTTTTATAAAAATCGGCATTTTTTTTTTAATTTGCATTTTTTATTTAAATTGAGAATTTTTTAAATAAAATGAGAAAATTTTTTATATAAACTAGGAATTTTTTATTAAAATTAAGAATTTTTTTTATTTAAATTGATATTTTTTTATTTAGAAACAGCAGACAGTAGCCTGGCAACCAGTCAATACATTTCACCAATTTTTACGTTGATTCTGATAAAGAAACAACAAATGTCTCGAACCAGAAGAGCCATAAGAACTGTTTAAGTCATAATTTAGGATATTTTATTTAAAATGAGAATCTATTATTAAAATCAGAATTTTTTATAAAAATAAGCAATTTTTATTATAAATTAATTTTTTTTTATATAAATTGAGAATTTTGTAATTTAAATAGAAAATATTTTATATAAATTTTTATGAAATGAACAATTTGTGTCCAAATTTCTAAGCAATTTATTTAAAATCCCATATTTGTAAATTGGATTTTCTTTTAAACAGTTATTTAAATAAATAAGGTAGGAATTGTTTAAGTAAGTCGCCTTTGTCTTCACTCCTCGGCTTAATACTTCTCGTATGCAAAATCAAGCAATGATTCGTATATACTCGTGTAGATCGTATAGCACACATATATGGCATTGAGGAGCCGTCACACACACCAGCTGCGTCTACCAGACGGTGATGTTTTTGCTTTAACTTCGCTGACTTACTTTTCCAAATGACAAATATCAACAAACCTGATCTAAAAAGCTTCTGAAGTAATTTACTTTTATAAAATTAATAACAACAAATGATCATTGCGAAACAAAAATCCCAAGAAAGAATATTTTTGTTCATTATTTTTTTTTAAATTGATAAATTTTTTTATTCAATTTAAAAATTGATATGGGTTACTTTTTTAATAATTTTTTTTAGTTCAAATTGAGATTTTTTCATTCAAATTTAGATTTTTTTTATATCAAAATTGAGTTTTTTCAATAAAATTGGATTTTTTTTTATATCAAAATTGAGATTTTTTCTTTAAAGTCGAGATTTTTTCATTAAAATTTGCATTATTTTTATTTAAATAAAGATTTGTATGTTTCAAAAATTATTTGTATCAATACTGAAAATCGCTTTATTTAAATTGTAAACTTTTCTTACTAAAATTCCCCAAAAACCTTGTTTGCTCTTTTAGACTTTTGTGTATAAAATTACTCTAATGTAAAAAAACTCCCCAAATTCAGGTCATTTATCGCATATTCGAATTATTACAGACAATACTATCATTAGCATCGCAAACAACTCTTCAGTCGCTTTGACTGCAACTCCATTTTTATCGCAGGATCTTACAAAGCCTAGCACATAAATTATAATTTAAATCCCCTTCAACAGTAGAAAACACACCATCGATCTTAATCTTTCTAAAATAATTTGTAGCATGCATGTTTTAAAAGTATTTCGAAAGAAGAAACAAAAAACTTCGACATGTTTGTGCGTGTGTGTGTTTTGTAGTCGTTCTATAAATGAACATAAACAATTTGTTGCCACTCACCTATTAATACAAAATTCAAAAATATAATCGCTGCAAATGTGGTGACTGCCGCCGCTGCATTTTGGCCCGTTTTGAGTTTGCCTATGGGCCCCATGTTGCTGATTTTTCTGATGTGGTGTGTGGAGTCTTTTTTTCCTTTTGGAAGTTTCGTTTCGTTAAAATGTTGTTTTATTTCTCAGATTTTTATTTTTAAACTCGCAAAACCAATTTGTTATCGGGCGCTATATTTTGTGTGTGTTTTATTTCAAATTCAAAATTCACGTTATTTGCTTTAATTTCGTTTAGACGGGCGCGATTGTTTTTAAATTTACAACTTCTATTTAGTTTTTCTCTGTTTGTGTGTGTGTTATTATTTAAAATGAAATTGTTTTGCTTTCATGCAAATAAATTGGAATTTTCTATGGCTGGACTGAACAAATTGGACAATTTATTGTATCGAAAAAAAGGACATGAATAAAATCCGTTGAAACTTGGTTTGTTTTTATTGAATTATTTGTCAAATTTGTTTATGGCTTCGATGGAGGACATGTGTTGAGCTGTAAAGAGATCGATAGGGAGAGAGAAAAAAAAACAATGAATGAACATCAAATTTAATTAATAGAATATATTGTAATATAGTTGTAAGTATTTGAAAAACATATGAATGTAATAGGATGAAATAGATTGGATTTTTCAAATGTAATGGGTTTTAGAAATAAACAAGATGTTTTAAGGTCCTAGGAGAATAGCGACAACTTGTAGCTTTTTCCATATGGAAAACCGATTAATGGTTTGCATTTAATAAGGACAAATAGGGACTAAGAATTTGGCTTTAAATTTCGAATATCAATCCCCTAAATGATTGACATTAGAAAATTCCCTAAATGAACTTGCATACGTTTCTTCGTTTTCAATTACTTTTGAGGATTTGCAGCCGAGTGTCTAGGTTTCTTTCTAGTTTATGTTCACCTCACAAGGGCGATTAACATACATATAAAAATTGCGGATTCAATCGACTATCAACCACACCTAAAATTTTGCAATAACCCTTATGTTTTAGAGAAGATCCAAAAACGGATTAGATAAACTAATTCCAAAAAATGTTTTAAAAAATAAACAATTATTTTTAGCAAAAAACTGTTTTTGTTCTTCAGAAAGAAATTGTTTGTTTTCTGCACATAACATGTTTTTTCAAAACGGAATGTTTTACATACAAAACAATATTTTTTCCAAAAAAAGAAATTGATTTCGGCTAAGAAAATAAATTGTTTTCTTCAAAAATCAATTTTTTAGAAGAGGCAGAATTTAAAAGTTTATAGAAATAAAAAATAAATCGGCGACAATAAAAAATTAAAAAAAAAAATATTTCAAAAAAAAAATTATTTTCTTTACATTTTTTTCCATTACTTCAATAATCATGGCAGTCAAAAGGGTCTGAATTTTTAAGTTTATAAAATTTAAAATAAATTGGAGACAATAAATTTTTTTTTTAAAAAAAAAACCGATTTACGCCATTGTTTTTCTCATAACTTATGTAATTATGTGGTCCGGAAAAGCGAATTTATGTTTTGAATTTTTTGACTTACGAGAAAGTTAGGTATAATTTTTAAAAAAAAATTGTTTATATAAAAATATAAAATTGTTTAAAATAAATTTTGCTATAAATTAAAATTTGTCTGCATTATATAGATCGTAGTGTTCTCTTTCATATGACCTTTTCGTAAAAAACGGTCAAACCGTTTCAGAATGGAATGAATTTTAGTAAAGGGTAAAAAAGCATTTTTTGTTTGAAATTTTAAATTTTTTAACAGGAAACCAAATTATAAAAAAATTGACAAGCCTTTAATATCATTTTAAAAAAGCGATTTTTTTTAAACTTTTTGATTAAAAAAATTATTTATGAATTATTATGACCCGTAAACAAATTCGTTTTTACAAAAACAAGTTTTTTTTTGCCAAAAAAACAATTGCTTTTCTTAAAAACAAAATATGTTTAAGAAAATGAATAATATAGATCGTAGAGTTCTCTTGTATATGACCCAAATTTTGTACAAATCGTGTCAGAACGGCAGGATTTTTAGTAAAGGCCCAAAATGCATTTTTTCGTTTGCAAACCAAATCATAAAAAAATTAAATTGTATAAATTTGAACAGTTTTTATGCTGGTTCAAGACCTTATTGTTGTTTTTTTCAGAATCAACGTAAAAAAAATGGTGAAATGTATTGGCTTGGTTGCCTGGCAGACTGTTTATAAGTTTAATTTTTTTTTAAAGCAATTTTTGTTTCGGCAGAAAAAAACTGACCACACATTGTTTTCTTCAAACACAAATTATTCTCTGTAAAAGCTTATAGCTTTCAACAAAATATTTCTTCCAAAATCTTTTCGTTTAAGAAAATTCGTTTTTTTAAAACAAATTGTTGGCAAACTCAACCTGTTTTCCACAAAACTAAATGTTTTCAGCACAAAACATATTGGGTCCGGGAATTGTTTCGGCAAAACAACTTGTTTTGAAGTTGAAAAGAAGTATTTCTTGAAAAACAAATTGTTTTTGGCAAAAACCACTGTTTTCTAGAGGAAAATATTTGTTTTTCTCTAAAACAATATTTTATTCGGCCGAAACAAATTGCTTTAAGCAAAAAACAAAAATCGTTTTCGGAAGAAAACAAACGTTTTTTTTAACAATGTTTTAAATAAATTTGTCTCTTGACGGTGTTCTCCAAAAACATTTCGGGGCTTATGTTTCGTTCCGTCAGAACTTATTAGCTTGTGGAGTAATTGACTCTTTCAAAAGCATATTTTATTTGTCACTGAACATACTCACTGTAAGAATAACTATTTGGCGTACACTGAACATACGCATACTATGATTATTTGGAAAATTCTACCAAATACTAAAGGAAAGCAATACAAACCGCCTTTTGATGTGTTAAACTGATATTCCAAATATATTTCAGGCACTGAGTTTAGTAATTAATTACCTAAAAGTGATAAAGTATGTTTAAGCCAGGTGCTTGACAAAAATCTTTTTAGTGTCAGATAGGGCAAACTGAGATGTTGTAGGCTTAGAAGGTATCGAAGTAAAAAGAAATAACCAAAAACTGTATATAATTAGCATTTCGTTAAGGAACCTATGGTGAACTTCTTTTAAATCAGAGAGCTGGACACGATATATTTCTCATAATCAGCTATCGAGATCCTTTGTCCAAATCCGGCTCCGAACGGCTATGGCTTTTTCTAAAGGAGCTGTTACATGACATAGAAATTTAATTCTCTCTTCTCGTCACCAATTCATCTTTGTTCAGGCTTACTTGGGTTACATTATACCACTGAGGGTTCCACAAATTAAAATATTGTTTTGGTGCCACAAGCACCCTACAAATTAGTGCCACCAGTGAGCAGCCCATCATTTACCAGCTTTTTTCTAACGTGGGAGATTTTAATATTCCCATTATGTCCTCTAACTTCTTTCATTTCCGGCGTATGATGGCACGCCTGACGCCAACAGTTCATGGTGTGTGTCCTTGTCAACTCGTTTACACTCAAGCAAAATAGTTGGTTCGAACGGCCACGAGTACTAATGTCTAAATTGTATGTGACAGCCACGCTAAATAATTCCTCAGATAATCATCGCTTAAGTCGTTTGTCTTAGAAACAAAGAGCAATTCTTGAATTTTAACATTAAACATTTTTGGTTTCGGGTACCAGTGGGGGGGGACCCAAGGACGGGGCTAACAAGTTGTTAGAGAGAAGTGCTTAAAAATTCTCCAAGCATAATTTTCACACATTCATGCCAAGCGTGTTTTATTCCATTTTTTTGTCTTCTCTATTTTTTTCTGTTTCTTTTGTGCGTCTTTATGATTTCTTTGTAAAGTGTGTTGCTTATCCTTTTGTTTTTGTTGTTTGTGTGCAACTCAACAGACATAACTGTGTGTGCAACATTATGCTGCCGCTGCAATGTTGGACGTTGTCGAGTGGGTTTTCGGCTGGTTGTTGCTCGTGGTGTCTGCTACCTTGCATCATTAAACATTCCACAAACGTGTTCTGCTAGCCCAGGTGAGTGCGGCTGATGGTGGTGGTGATTCCTTGTAACCTCAACCATCACCACCATTAGCCGCCATCTGATTTCCGTTACCACCTGTATGAGGAAGATGGCTTAACGAGTAGAGGACGTCGCCGAATGTGGCATATGCAGCAGGCATGTGTACTCGTATGCCCCATGCTCATGCCTAGAGCCACGTTTACGGAATGTAAATGTTAATTTTGTAATGTTTTTCTTCTTCTTTTTCGTTTTGGTAAGATTAAGGATTATTTTCTTAGGTGAACAAAGAAAGAAAACAAAACAAAACGGAATACTAAATGCAAAGTAAATACTTAATTGCAGGTTTAGGTCAATGGAAGTCAAGTATTTAGGGAGCATATGGCAGTTTTAAGCCTACATTGTGTATATTTCGAGCTGTTATTCTCTATTTATTTTAAAGTATTTGTCCATAAGAAATAATCACCTAAATTACGGCTGTGCTCATCGAAATACGACAAAAATATCTCTAGCCTTAGCTTGACTAAGGCTAGATTTGTTATAAAAATTGTGGTTGAGGATCTTTTTGCGGGACTATCAAAATGCCCAGCAGTACGCATAAAAAACAAATTCGTTGTCACAACTTTTTTGAATTATTAAGGTTGCGTTTTTCATCAATTTTGCATTTTTTCAAATAAATGCCTTTTGGCAATATCAATTTTCTATCAGAACAACCATATATTAGTTGGTGTACTGATTTTTTTCAAATAAATTTCTTTTGACAAGATTTTAAGTGCTAAAGCATCAATTACATTAAGTCATGCTATATTTAAATTTTTCAATATCAGGACGCATTTCTTTTTCATTCCATTAGTTTGACCGAATTGTTTGTTGTCTGTGCCATAAAGTTATCATAACAATTATCTTACAGTGTGTCGAACCGCATTTTCATTTAAATTATTAACATTTTGTTATTGCAACGTAAAATCTTCTCACCTAACGAAATTTTCGTAGTTTGGACCGATCTAACCTAATATTCCTTTTAATTTAGTAAGCATGAAGACCTGTTAAAGGATCGCCTTTTCCAGAATTTTTATGACGGCTTGGACAGATGTTAGTTTGTTAGCGTCCAGCGTTTTAGTTGAAAAGCTTGGCCATCGAAATATTCCCAATGTTTGTACGTCACATAATGACTTCTTGTGGACTAGTGTAGAAATGTTTTTTATTTGACTGATTAAGAAAATAACAACTTACGGAGAGGATAGAGAGAGCCCACTAACTTCAGGAGAGACGAAGAAGAGGTGCCAAGAGAACTTTGGCCATGCTTGACTAACAGTTGGAATGCACAACTGTTCGCCGAGACGCCGCATTTACCTGTCCAACAACAATGAACAACGGCAGCCGAGAAATACCCCAAAAAACAGGTATTGGTGGATATTGATAAACAGAAAAGAGAGAAAAAAACACACATCAAGCGAGTCGAGTGAGTGTTTAAAAGCCACTGCACATACGCCGCGCCCGACTCACACGCAAAACAAAAGATAAAAAAATTAAAAAAAGCAGACCAGACAAAAACTCAAAATTATTTAGTCTGAAGCAGCAAACAAAGGGGTTTCTAGAAATGGTTAAATCTTAACGCTAGCACTGCTCTTTAGCAACATTTAACTTTGCGCTCTCAACATGTTGTGTGGCTCTTGACGCTCTATGCTCTCAATTTTGAACACTCCATCAAACTAATCAAACTGTACACAGGTTAGTTTTATTGTTGTAACGCAATCAAGTTCCATAAATTATCGGGTTGAGGTGTGTTATCTGTGCTATTTGATAATTTTTTGACAATAGTGGCTGTCATTGACATCTATTTGATATCGCTGGCCCTTATAACGCTCAACGACTTTAGGTTTGCTTAGAACCTGCTGTACTGTAAGTTATCCATTGGATAGCTCCGATCACTCTGGTCACTATTGCTGACTGTCTTAATCACACCTTGCTAGAAATTGCTTACATTTTTTAAGGCATGACTCATAATTTCTCTGTTTGGTGGTTTATTTTGAAATCGTAGTAAAAAAATCGTCATTGATTTATTTTTATTGTGAAATGAAAATAGTAACACTCGAGATATACTTTATGAATGAACTTTTCCCTTTGTTTGGGTTTTTGTTCTCTCTCTATCTCTCTCCTTCTTTTTTTTTCTATAAACAATTTACAATTTTGCAATTGGAAACCGGTTTGGAAATAATTATTAACTACACACATAAATAAAAACAAAACAAATTATTAACAAATATGCGACGGCATAGGCAAACTGGTTAGGACTGGTAGATATTTTCGTGACAAGAAGCGGACGGATCTTAAAATAAAATCACGTCTCTTGACACCAAATTACAAACCTTAATTTCGTTTTAAATGCTAAAAATATAATGCCCAGGGATAGGGAAAAAGAGAATCTATTAAATTGGTCATTAAGATTTCTTCTTTAAGCTTATAGATGTTTAAATTAAATTTTAATAAAAAAAGAAATATTTACGAGATTTTGAAAACAAAACACAAGTTTCCTTCAAGGTTTTAAAATAAAAAACTATTTACGCTTAAACAAAAAGACACAAACTTCCTTCAACGTTTATAAATAAAAAACTATTTACGCTCAAACTTAAAAAATAATTAAAATTCTAATGGTTCAGCTTTCTCTGAATGGAATAGAAAAATGTTATCTAAAACTAAGAATATTGGATATCGAAACCACAAAACCCAATTTTTTTTGGCCTTTAAGAGTCCGTTTAAATGAAATAATATTAAAATGTGAATTTATAAACAAATTTGCCCTAATGATAAAATAAACCGAATCGTAGTAGACATGGACAAATGAAATGCTTTCGTCACTCTTATGAAAACTTCCACCGAAGGACAGATCGTATACTAACTCGTTATCTGGAAAAAGTTTTGGAAGTACCTATAAAGTACCACATATACCATGTGCATCTGCCAAACTAAGCTAGGCTCCTAATATTTTACACGATGTTGCCAAGGGTGTAAATGAGCGAAATCGCCTTAAGGAAAAAAGTGTTACTTTAATGAAAAAAATATTTTTTTTATAAATGAGCGAAATTGACTCAGGGGAAAGTTTTCCTTACATGAACTAAAGGTACCTCGAAAAGATTATTTTTTTTTTGAGTATTTCCTTAATAGTTAAGAGTATATAAAATTCGCCCTGACTGAACTTAACGACGTTTTAACTTAAAATTTATAAATCATAAGGAGTGATTTTTTCTTTGACCGGTAAAAGACGCATTCTCTAGCGCGCTCATAACTATTGACCAGATAGTAATGATCGTTTTTTCAATTGTTGTCTTGTAGAAGCATTCTAAGTTTGTAATAGATTTATCTACAGAAATATTCAGCAAGGTTTGCCATTACGCGTGGAAAACCCTTTTTTGAAAATATGGAAATCATGAATTTTGCTGTGATGTCGGTCGTCCTCATGGATTCGATGGGGACTGCAATTCGGTCTACTGTGGATAAGTTTGAGCATGATTAAACTCATAAACTTGTGAAGTCGATCCTTATCATGGATTTGATGGGGACTTCAATTCGGTTTATGGTGGATAAGTTTGGACTTGAATGAAATCTTTGAGACCTTAAGTAAACAGGAGATTGGTGCCAGATGAAAAAATAAAGGTGTTCTAGCGGCAAGTTTCGAAGAAGACGCCGAAATATCGATTTGGCTCCGATAACCTCAATTGGCCATCGCTAGAAAGTCAAACCGGTTTGTGTTGCATTGAGTCTACCTGCGACTCAATGTTCGAAGATTTAAAGGGAAAATGTTGCCAGTAGGTTCTCTCATGACAAGCGGTCATTAGTTGGCTTCTTTTGTATGGCGACTTCATACTCCTGTCATATTTTCTTTATGGCTACTTTT
This sequence comes from Hydrotaea diabolus, assembly GCA_963513945.1. Classification (NCBI taxonomy): domain Eukaryota; kingdom Metazoa; phylum Arthropoda; class Insecta; order Diptera; family Muscidae; genus Hydrotaea; species Hydrotaea diabolus. Next base: position 2,453,437 of record OY740718.1, on the reverse strand, counting down.
AATGTTTAGTTAAGGCTTACAAGCCATCAACTTTAGACAAGTTATAGTCCAACATTCGAGATTATATTATCCGAATAAAGCTGCACATATAAAACCAGAACATCAAAAAACCGCCGATAGCATGCGACTTGATTACCCCTCCAAAATATTATTTTGGGCTACGTCTAGTCCTAGGCCTACACTTACAAACCAACCAGTTTGAAGGCCAGGTCCACCGTATAATTGCTATTGCCGTTTAAACGTCCCCCATAAATTGGACGTAGTCATCGAATTTTTTTTTTTATTTGTGACCCAGTCCTTATTTATACTTACTGACCTTCTATTTTAATGCCGGCCACAGTTGGCCAATGCATTTATCTTGCTTAGAGTTTAATCTCTTACTTGCAAGGTCACCAGGGGGAAACCCACCGCCGATATTTTCTAGGTTTTCTTATTATGTAGGATTTAAATAGATATTCCCGAGCTATGTTTTTGAACCCTTGCGTTTACTAGAAGATTATTTCTACAGCACCAAAAGTTATCTTTTCGAAAAGTGAATATGTTTCGAAACTGTAGGAATTGCGCAAAATTCTTTTAATAATTATGGTCTAAATCCAAGATAATACATGATATAAATTGAGAAAAAAATTCAATCTACAAATTTAATCAGCTGTTGAAAAATATATTTATTTTTTCAGATGTTTATATTTATATCTTGTCTAAAAGCAAAACAAAACAATAGCGTTGAAAGAGTCTTTTACTTTTTTAAAATTCCTTAGTCTTTGGGTTTTTAAGACTTCTTATAAAAAAATATTAATTTTCATTAATTTTCTTTGAACGAGTCGTTTATTGTTATTGTATCAATGTCTGCCTGTCCTCTCTTCTATACACTTCTTTGTGATGTTTTTCTGTTTTTTCCTAATTTATTTTCATTTCGTTTTGTCGTTTATTGACTCTATTCATTCACTTGACTGAACTTTTTTGTTTGTTTTTTATTTCAAAAGTATTTTTTTTGCTCTACTACGGCTGGCGTTATTCGTCTCTTGGCCTTTGCAACTGGATTTAGTAGCATTTTTTTCTGTGCGCGCGTTTTTTCTTCCGTCTGTCCTCGGCTGTCTTTTTTCTCGTATTGCCAAACAACTGAACTAAAAATAACTCTAGAGAAAAATGAAGAGGATAGCGTCGGAAAAGTGCCGAAAAAACAAAGCTAGAACAACAAAAAAAATATTGAATTCTAAAAAAGAAAATGAGTTTTAAGTTGATTATGAATGATGAAGCAGGGCAAAGGGTGTGAAAAAAAAGATTTGATTAAGAAAAATTATAAACAAGCAACAAAATATGAAAAATGTTGTAAAAATAATTGCAATCTCAAAAAATGCCCAAAGTAAGTCAAAAGTAATGAAAACTTTACTATAAAAAACAAGACATGGCCTTGCTTTGATTGCTGTTTTATTGAATAAAGTAATTCTCATTAACTTCTACGATATAATGAGGTAGAAATTAAACAAGTAAATACTTCCCTGCATGCATATGTATCGTCGAGATCAAGAAAAATTATAAACAAACAAAAAATACAAAATAAATTGTTAAAAATAAATACTAAATCAAAAAAGTCAGAAATAAGTCAAAAGTAATGAAAACTTTAACCGACTTGGTTACTGTTGTATAGAATAAAGTAATTCTCATTAACTTCTAGGATATAAAGAGGTAGAAACAAGTAAATAATTCCCTGAATGCATCCTGGCAAGGTGTCATTATATGATCCTAATGTTTAAGTCAGTACTCGTACATGTATGACATATTCTTTTTTGCTGTAGTAAAATCAATTTATAAATTTTACGCGCCGAAGAAAAAAGATTGAAGAATATTTTTAGTTTATTTAAAGTTTTAAATATTTAATTAATTTAAAATATTTAAATTGTACAATAATTAGATGATGTAATAAAAAATAATTAATATCATTCTTTCATTTAATTTAAAACGTTAAAAATTCTGCCAAAGAAGAGATGCAAATCTAAACCTTATAAAAACTTCGGTAGAAAATTGCATAAACTGTCCTTAAACAGAAGGTCCATGTGTTAAAGTACCGAACTATAATGTACAAAGCCGGATGATTTTAGTGAAGTTATTTTCAAAAAGGATGCTAAGTATTTTCCTTAACAAGTTCGATATTAAAATTTAACAATACCTTTCTTTTTTATAATTCTTTTTTGTTATTAGACTGGTACTAAGTCCATTCACGTGAAAAACATTAACGCTTAGAAATGGATTTATGCTGTGTATTCAAGTTTTAATATGAGGAAAAATAGGAATGTATATTTTTTCCCAAACTTAATGTTTCCCACAATTTCACAGAATTTTATTTTTGTAAGGACGTTGAAACTTTTTCACATGAAGAGATGAACTGCGTACCAGTGTAATTGTTTTAAAAAATTTAAATTCGAAAATACAAAGGATTGCGATTTGGTTATTAAAACAACCTTTTCTCGCTTTTTTTTTTGTTATATAGTTTTCTTGTGATAATTTTTTCTTGTCTGTCCTATCTATTAAATAAAAATAGTATGCCTAGTTTGTAATCAGATTTAAGACCATTTTACTACTGAACTTTCTTTCAATAGAAACGAATTTTCTCTAAAAGCACCAAAAAAAAAGAGAAAGATTTGTGTTGCAAGAAATTACTTTTATTTCAATATTATCTTCAAGCGGCACTACAATTTGTTGTGTCAATCCACGAAATATTAATCAGAGACCTCATAAAGTATTTATATTCTTAATCATCATAAAATTTTAAGACGATCTAGCCATGTACGACTATCCCTGTGTCTGTTGAAAGCACAATAGCAGTCAAACGAATCAACCTAGGATCCTGAAATTTTGCATGACAATGGCTTATGGTCATAAGTTAGGGATTGTAAAGGAGCGAAATCGGCAAAGAAGATTCCCTTAAAGGAGGGACTAAAGGTACCACCAGGCTTAATTTTTTGAGAACGGACAATATTTAAGAAGGGATGCTGTTAGTTGGGACGCACTAAAAAGGGCGTAATTGCTGGACTTTTTAGCTCATGTGGCCCAAAATACATCCCGCATGCTCAAAACGGGCGTTAATAGCCAATATGGACAAACTAAAGCAAATTTTGCAATTAATCTAATTGTAAAGTCCTTTTTTGGCTGAGATAATGGCCAAAATGCCGCAAAAACGTACATTAAGATTATGTACGGTGGAGGGTATAGACGGTTTTTACTTGTTTCTCATTTATTTTCGTTTTGTCGGTTTCTTTACCAGTGGAATTTTTGAAATTAATAAAATTTAGATACCACGATTGAATACAGTGCATTTAGAAAAAAACCACCCAGTCACATATTTATAATATTTATTTACTTTCTACCGGCGGCTTTAAAAGCTATTTTAATATTTTGTCTTCAATTTTATTCATTAAAGAACAAAATTATTGAACAGGGACTAACCGGCTAAAGATATCTTGTATCTAAATTTAAGTAGAAGACAAGTTTTTAACCTCTTGTAAATATATTTAAGTAAAAGACAAGTTTTTAACAAAATGAAATATATTTTCGTGGCTGCACATTGCTTTTATAGCGATTTCGGCTCCGTGACAACCTTCATTAGAAAGCTTCGCAGCAATTGTTGAAAGAAAAACCGAACTCTTTAAGATCAGGCTCTCACCAAACGAATGAGAACTACTGTTGTATATTACACTTTTCAAGTTTTCTTCACAACTGCCACGAAAATACAATTCACTCTGATCACCTCTACAGAGACTTATTTAAGTTTTTTTATATTTTACTGAATTGTCTGGCTCGAGGTCATGTACAAAATAATGGATTTATAATTTATTTTGTTTATTATGGTTAGTATTTAATATTTCGGTTGGCTTCGACGATCATCCTCAGGGAATAAAAAATTTAACTAACAAAAAAGGGAACCGGTACGCTTGAAGAAGAAGAAAAACATATATTTTTTCGTTCTAGGTCTTTATTAAATCTAAATTAAATTTTCAAGTCCAATTTTTTAATAGTTGAAGCTTATTTTTTTGATAATTTAATATAAATTATTTTTTTGTATTTATTTATTTAATATTATATTTTTTTATTAAATCTTATATTTTAATTCAATTTTTTATTATTTATTTTTTATGCCTTATTTTTTTCTTTCTTTATTATTTTTTAAACCTGATTTGTTAAGCCAAAATTTTCCTCTTTCATTTAATCTTAATTTTTTCCATCTACTTTTTTCTTGTTAAATTTTTATTAAATTAATTCGTGGGATATCTATATACCAACAAATTCTTTCTGAATGTTAAGATATATTGTTCTGCAGTTTTTTAAGTAAATATTTCTGTTAAAGGGAAACGATTGTAACTATTTAACGATTGTAAACTATTTATTTTTTTTCTTTATAAATTATTTTTTAATTTTTTTAAAGCCCAATTTGTTTAGCTAAAATTTTCCTTTTATTTAATTTTTGTTTTGTCCGTCAACTTATTACTTATTAAATTTTTATTTAATTAAATCATGAGAATATCAATATACTAAAAAATTCTTTTCAAAAATATTGTCCTGCAGTTTTTTAAGTAAATATTTTTTTAGGGAAAACGATTGCAATTAACTGAATTACGATTTACCAAGACCATTAAACTCGTCTATTTTTTTGGCATAACAATGCGTTAAGTAAATTATTATTAGTTTGAATACATTTTAAAATTTATTAAATTTTTCCTTAACTAAAGGACCCAAGATATAACCAAAAATCTGAATTCGAAAAGCGGGAAACTGAATTCCAATCGCGTTAATTAAGTGGTCTGGTCTAAAATTAATTTTTGGCGACTTAACTCCCTCATTTGCTATACAGCAAAAAATGATTAATTAGCTTGCAAGTATTCACTTGCAACATGAAATAAAATAAAAATTTGTTTGCTTGAGCGGCTTTGTTGTACGAGTGCAACTTCAAATAGAGTTTAAAACATTTTTAAAACTCCCTTTTATAAAAACAACAAAAAATATTTCTTTTTAACTATTAAAATTAAATTTAATTGCTAGTTTTTTCATTTCATTGTTCCTCAAACTTTAATGGCTAACTTATTAAAGAAAAATTATTACAAGAAATTGAAATATTTCAAAACACAAACCATTTAATTTCCAGTTCGGTGATTTATTTTTAGTTCGCCGTAAAAATCAGCACGTGAATGTTGTTGATACCGTTGTCGGTTGCCTTCTCAACTCGGTACGTTGACACACTGCCACTAATTTTGTTGTGGATTTTTTTCGCACTAAACAAATTACACACCAAACTTGTTTTTATTTTGTTTAAAATTTAATATTTTTTCTTTGGTGTAAAAACAGGCAGATTTTAACGAATCGCTTTTGTTTTATTTAGCTTAAGCACACAAAAATAAATGTATAATTTATTTTGTTTTCCTTTTATTTCTTTTTCAATTAGAATTCGTTATTATTCATTTGTTTTCAGTAGAAAACAAAAGCAGCAGCCAACTTTAATACTCTTGTTTTGTTCACTTCACTTGACCCGCTAATGGTGCTGTGGTGTTCATTCGTTATTAGCCAAAAACGTTCTTAACACGTTCGTTATCGTTAAGCAACTGTCTTTTTGTAATGCGTACGTTTAAACTCAAACCTACGAAATACACCAACACTAACGCTCTCCCTTAAACTTCACTCGCTCTCTCTCTGTCGGTTGTCGGCGTGTGTGTAAGCATTGGTCTTTTTCAACGTTTATTTTCAGTTTCCTCTTCCTCTCCTGCCGTCGTTCGAGCTGTTCATTACAAAACGCGCCAACGTTACTTCAACAAAAATTCTTATTGCTCTTTTGTGTTGCTGAGTTTTTCGTGTACGCGTCGAAACCCCCCTTTCGCACTTTTGTATTTCGTCGATACGTTGCGTGCTTGTATGTACTCTCTCCGGCGTTTTAACGGCGTCACTTTGTGTTGTTAACGCTTCGCTGTTTTAGTTAGAACTGAATTTTCCTCAAGTCTGCTGTCCAGTCAATACAAATATGATGTGATGTTGCCAGCGAGTGTATGTAGAGTGCAGCAGAACTTTAACAAAGCAACATTCGCACGCACACATGCAAACTCACTCTCTTTTTCCCTGTTCTCATTCACACAGATACTCTCTAGAACATGCACACACTGAACCGTATTTTTGTATTTGGTAGCCCACAAAGTAAATGCCAATGGATGGATATTCGTTGAATTCAAAAATGTTGACGAGACATGACATGTTGCTAACGACTATGATGTTGCTGCCGGTGAAAGTCGCCATAAACAATGTTGAGCAACATAAATACTGTCTTGTCGTGTGGAGGACAGTCGGCAGCATTTGTCGCAAGCAAATATTTTTTTCCCACTTACAATCTAGAGACGAAAAAGTCGTTTGGTTGCAGCAAACCGATTTGGCGCAAATATGTTTTGAAAATCTCTTGCACACTATTATTATTTTAGCCTTTTAAGGAGTTTAATAAAACGAAAAATTTTTTACTAACAGTTTTTAATTTTATTGCAAAAACCAAATCAGTGTTTGACGGTTTATTTTTTTAACGCTGTGTATTTTGTTTTGCACTTCCAATAAAAATACATGCGGCCATTTTTTAAATCGTTCTTGATAACACAGTGTCAGCATAGATTCAACCTTCTATACAATGTTTCTGTGTTTTGTGACATATGGTCATTTCAAGCATATGGTGCACCGAGACAAAAAAGCTTATAAAAAAAATATGTTCCAATATTTAAAAAAAACTGTTCATTAAATAAAGTCTTACTGCTGTTTATTGAATGAAATACTCATCTTTGCTTCTGTCACTAGAAAGTCGGCTTCAACTTGAAATTATGCTTAAATACGAACATTTTGATGTTTTTTTTTATTAAAATTTCTTCTTAATTTTTTTACATACGGAGATATGTTTTGCCAACAAACTTTACATTATATAGCTCTTACAATATCAAGCGAAAAACATTATTTTAATATTTTTTATGTACAAAAAAACTTAAAACAATATTGCAGGAATTTATGTCCTGTTCGTGAAAGTAACAAATGTTTTTTAAAAACGAACGATTGACATTTTAGAAAATAACTTTATCATGAAAGCTTCATTAATTAATCCAATGTAGTAAAACAAATTTTACTACCAAATAATGCAAGAAAATTCGTTAACTCTTTAAATTTTTTAACACACAAAAAATACTTCCATTTTTGGTCCCGTTCGCGATCTAACATTAATCTTAAGTATTTGGATTTGGAGAACATTGAAGTTATACGATTTACATTTCGCACTTTAATGAAGTGCTACTGAAAAGCAAATTAGCCCTTAATAAGAACTTAAAAAATGGTTACGAGAGTTGCTATTTATATTTTGGGTCCTGACAATACTAGTGTTCCCAGATGCAAACTAGAAACTTTGACATTTTTAGCATAACTTAACCCAGAACGTTTTGTCATTTGAATAAGAATTGTTTTGTTTACAGTGGTTGAAAAATTCATCACAGTCAAAAAATGGATTTATCCTGTGAACGTGAGACAAGAGTGTTAGAAATACCCATATATTTTATTAATTACCGAACGACCAGAAGTCAAAAAATAGGCAACGTTAGAAAATAGCTTCGGAGGCACAATAAAGCTTTTTTCAGCAACATTTTTTTCAACAGAATAAAATAATCATTTAAAATATAACAACAAATTTTGTATTAATTTAAATATTTTCAAATCTTACAGGTGATTGCTATAAAACGAAGCCTTACACAAGGTGACAATCTGTTATACAATTTGTATTAAATCGTGAAAAGATGGCTACCGACATCCAACGAAGGCAGCAATTAAAAGAAATGGTATTCGACAAATTTATGGACGCCCTCTTTACAAAATGTTGTGCGAATGAATACCAATTCACCGACACTGATAATTTTCGCTAGAACACGCTAAATGCTGGGAATGTTGTGCGGATGAACAACATATCTCCGACACTGAGGATTTTTGCTGAAGCATGCTAAGTGTACCACCGTTCTTATGCACTAACGATAGCCGTTCTGTGCAACGGATCGACCAAAAGCAGTCATTCTTAGACCAAGGGCTGTAACTACGGCACTATGTGCCGTTACAACAACGACAACTGAGTCAATGGAAAAAGCAGGCCCTTAAAGAGCTGACGAGTCAAGATACCTTAAGAATTTCTAATTCAAACGGTGCAAAGACCACATCAATTTCTACATAGCCCTTAGGTAAGTTGTAATTGACTATAGCACACATTAAAGCCTTTTTATTTAGCTATTTTATTTATTTAATTTTACTTAATTGTATTTTCCGAAATTAATTTCGGGTTTCTCCAGATTTACTAGTTTATACAAACTTATCCATAAATATTAGAGATCCTTTGCAAATTAGGAAACTTCATTAGAATTGCTTTAAAATCAGCACTAAAATACCTCTTTCCACATGTATTAGGCTTAGATGCAACTTTCTAGTACCTCAAAATTACCCAAAACTCTCTATAAGCTTTGTTTGTTTGACCATGAGTTGAAATTTAGAGTTACTTTAGCACAGGGTTAAAAGTATACAGACATTGCAGACATCTATGGATTTTTTTAAACAAATAAAGGTTTCAACTTTTTTCTTTCATAGAAACCGTTCATATAAGTGTGAGTTATTCATGTATTTCAATTTAGTTTGGCAGATGTTTACACGATGCCTGCCTGAAACTTTAAATATAATTTGGCCAACCCCAAGTAATGCTCTTTTTACTAATTTTCACTCATGATTGCTCAAGTATTATTAGGTTTTAATTGAAATTTTAAAATGTAAAGAAATGTGCGATGCAACCACTCTTGGCTGCACATTTGAAACGATGATTGGCAACAGGTGTTTCACTTTTTGTTGCTAGTCTCGAAATATTACGCGCCGCACCACTTGCATTGCTTGCATGCATCATTTGAAATCATTTCGTCATGTTGCTTCAGGTGATTGAGTGAGAGTGAGAGAGAAACAAAATTTCTCAATTCTCTTGGCAGTCTTTTGTTTTATTCGAGTTAATTTTACAGCGGGAGATTCAACCTTTCGAAATTCCAATAAGCAGAATTGTATGGCTGGGAAAGAAAAAAGAGCACAAACTAGTAATGGCAACATTGTTTTTTTTGAAATGGAGCTAACTTTTGTAATGTTGCAGCATTTGTAAACATTTGGTAATGCTCTCAACATCTGTATTGTTGCCTATGTTTGCAATGTGTTCTTCATTTGGGAGATACTTCAATACTTTTCATTATGGCAGATACTTGAATGTGTGCAACATTTGTAAAGTGTGCAACATTTGTAAAGTGTGCAACATTTGTAACATGTGCAACATTTGTGATGAGTGCAACATTTGTAATGTTTTTCATCATTTATTAGGCTTGCATCTTCTGCAATCTTTGCAACATTTGTAATGGTGGCAGTTTTGTAATGTTCCTATTTGTTATGTTGGCAACATATTTCTCTGTTTCTAATGTTGCTGAGTTCTTGGTTTTGTTGTTGGCTTTGATGTTTGCTGTTAAACCAAAATGAAAGGGAAAATGTTTATACTAGGAATGAGGGCATTGAACAATGTTTCTAATAAGTTTAGTCACATTGAGGTAGTGGTTACAGATTTTTTCAGTATTTTTTTTTTTTAAATTTAGAAGCAAATGAATTAATTAACAAAATACGGAAAAGTGTATCCCTACCAGTTTCTAATGCTGAACCGCAGGTAACTTATTGTGATATGCGGACATGTGGGGTAGTTTTTTCCCCAAGGTTGGTTTTACTAAAACGTTCTTCATATGCAAATTTGTTTATTCCTTAGGAAGTATGTTATTATGTGCTGGATATGACATTATTCAAATTGTCGCTAAGGTTTCGCTAGCAGAGCTTAAAGGGTCAGGTATATTTTTGGTACCTCTATCCAATAAGTGCGATCTTATTCCGGCAATTGAATCTCGAATGTATGCATCGACCCATCCAAAGTGGTTTACTTGTAGGCTCAGACATATCAGATTCTTTATATTTATATTTTTTAGTTTAAGGCATGACGAAGCCCTAAAGAAAATAATCACGGATTATCATCGGAATAGAAAAATGGATAAAAGCTTTCCATTTCCGGTAATGTTTTGCTTTACACGTTGTCTTTTTCCTTTACACTTAGAGCGTTGCTATTTCCTTTACACTTTGAGCTTGAATACCAAGTGGCGCAATAGTTTTAAACCCATCAGCTCGGATATATCGATGTTGCCTAGCTCTGACCACCGAAAGTCGTTTCACCGAGAAGCATTGACGGTTATAGTCTCCTTCGTCATTTGGAAAAATACATGCTTCGATTAAGCCGCCATGCCAAACAATTATTATTTGTAGTTCCAGTGATGCTTGTTGTATCACATGTGGAATGTTTTCGCTTCAATAACGCCTAAGTTTGTGAGCCAAAAAATAAGCATCGTTTGAAAGGAATATTTCTTTTTCAGTCAAAATCTCCTTTCAAATTTTTTAAGTGAATTCAAAGCTTTGTCAGCTTAAATTCTCGCAACAGCACAATTTTATACAGCACAGTTTTATTCGAGTTAATTTTACAGCGGGAGATTCAACCTTTCGAAATTCCAATAAGCAGAATTGTATGGCTGGGAAAGAAAAAAGAGCACAAACTAGTAATGGCAACATTGTTTTTTTTGAAATGGAGCTAACTTTTGTAATGTTGCAGCATTTGTAAACATTTGGTAATGCTCTCAACATCTGTATTGTTGCCTATGTTTGCAATGTGTTCTTCATTTGGGAGATACTTCAATACTTTTCATTATGGCAGATACTTGAATGTGTGCAACATTTGTAAAGTGTGCAACATTTGTAAAGTGTGCAACATTTGTAACATGTGCAACATTTGTGATGAGTGCAACATTTGTAATGTTTTTCATCATTTATTAGGCTTGCATCTTCTGCAATCTTTGCAACATTTGTAATGGTGGCAGTTTTGTAATGTTCCTATTTGTTATGTTGGCAACATATTTCTCTGTTTCTAATGTTGCTGAGTTCTTGGTTTTGTTGTTGGCTTTGATGTTTGCTGTTAAACCAAAATGAAAGGGAAAATGTTTATACTAGGAATGAGGGCATTGAACAATGTTTCTAATAAGTTTAGTCACATTGAGGTAGTGGTTACAGATTTTTTCAGTATTTTTTTTTTTTAAATTTAGAAGCAAATGAATTAATTAACAAAATACGGAAAAGTGTATCCCTACCAGTTTCTAATGCTGAACCGCAGGTAACTTATTGTGATATGCGGACATGTGGGGTAGTTTTTTCCCCAAGGTTGGTTTTACTAAAACGTTCTTCATATGCAAATTTGTTTATTCCTTAGGAAGTATGTTATTATGTGCTGGATATGACATTATTCAAATTGTCGCTAAGGTTTCGCTAGCAGAGCTTAAAGGGTCAGGTATATTTTTGGTACCTCTATCCAATAAGTGCGATCTTATTCCGGCAATTGAATCTCGAATGTATGCATCGACCCATCCAAAGTGGTTTACTTGTAGGCTCAGACATATCAGATTCTTTATATTTATATTTTTTAGTTTAAGGCATGACGAAGCCCTAAAGAAAATAATCACGGATTATCATCGGAATAGAAAAATGGATAAAAGCTTTCCATTTCCGGTAATGTTTTGCTTTACACGTTGTCTTTTTCCTTTACACTTAGAGCGTTGCTATTTCCTTTACACTTTGAGCTTGAATACCAAGTGGCGCAATAGTTTTAAACCCATCAGCTCGGATATATCGATGTTGCCTAGCTCTGACCACCGAAAGTCGTTTCACCGAGAAGCATTGACGGTTATAGTCTCCTTCGTCATTTGGAAAAATACATGCTTCGATTAAGCCGCCATGCCAAACAATTATTATTTGTAGTTCCAGTGATGCTTGTTGTATCACATGTGGAATGTTTTCGCTTCAATAACGCCTAAGTTTGTGAGCCAAAAAATAAGCATCGTTTGAAAGGAATATTTCTTTTTCAGTCAAAATCTCCTTTCAAATTTTTTAAGTGAATTCAAAGCTTTGTCAGCTTAAATTCTCGCAACAGCACAATTTTATACAGATGTAGTGTGAATTCAGCTACAAAATGAACCTTGTTTACTCTGCCAAAGTAAAATTGAACTGATGGACGGCGAATCAATATAGTCAGTCTCTTACAATATTAGACGCTTCGATGGCTACGTTTTTTTTTCACTGCCCTTTGGTGGCATGAGGCCCATAAAGTATGTATTATCAGGGTTAACATTTTTCTCGGCTTTGATGAATTACCTATGCATTGAAGCCTTGATAAGGACCGATCACAGGACAACATTCACATTGCATATTTACTACTGAACCGTGATTTCGGTAATACTCTTGATTAATTTTCATTAGTTTAGGGGACGTAAAACGATGCATTTACAAATTTCAAACCTTGAAGAATATTTATACAGCTGGTTGGCAATGATAAATTTTAAGGATTCTGAAATGAAACCATTGGAAAAACTATCGTTGCTATCTTTGTCACCCTTAAGGATATGAAAGTAGAAATTTTTCTATGAGAAAAGCCAACTGTTGATTTGTTGTTTTGACAAAAGTCTACAGATTATTCTTTATTTAAAAGAAAGTACTAATGACACTAATTTTATAAGCAGAATCTGCTGATGTCTGGTTTTTCATAAGAAATGGCAACTGGTAGCAATTATTTTTATAAGAGGGGTCTACTGATGCCTGGTATTTCCTAAAAAAAGGCAATAATTTTTAAAAGGTCTATTGATGCCGGGTTTTTTATAAGAAAAACCTACTGATTACACTATTTTTATAAGATTTGTCTGATGCCATGTTTTTTTATAAGAAAAGTCTATTGAAGACACTTTTAAGAAAGGTCTATTTTTATAAAAAAAAATCTACCGATAACACTTGACTTCAAGTTAAGCATTTCGATGACACATTTTTATTAGAAAATCTGCTGATGACACTTTTCTCCTAGAAAAGTCTGCTGATGAAATTTTTTTAAGATAAGTGAACTGCTGACAATTTTCTTTGAGAAAAGTGTACCGAGGACACTATTCTTTAAGTAAACTTTAACTTTATCACATTCATTAAAAACAAATTCTGATACAACGTCACTTTAAAACAAATTTTACTGATAACATTTCCCTGCGAAAGTTTCAGCTCAGAACAATTTCCTTAATGCAAGTATAAAAAAACGAACATATCCAATACCATTTCATCCCATTTACCCGGATACCTTTGTGGAGTTCATAAAGGCCTTTGTTTGGCAAACACACCTTCGTTAACCCCGTTCACTCGTACAGGTGTCTGTCAATTCGACTGACTGTTGTCATCAGCATATGTGGAACACCATTCCGCTGTCAAAATGTCGAAAGTCTTCATTTCGAGAGACAGCGGGGAAAAACAGAAAAATATTTGTTTTATTAACAAGTAAAGCAAATAATTTTAAAAGTAAGTGTGATAATTGAAATTGAACTTTATAGGGAAAATTGGTAGCGTTTGTTAAACAAAAAATAAAGATATTTGCTTTGAAAAAAGGTGTGAAGGTTTTTAAAGACTCAAGGGGGAACGAATATCAGGACTCTTAAAGAAGAAATGAAGTCCCAGCCTCCTTTGTTCCGTTAAAATAGCAAAAAAATGTTGTTTAACCATATGGGTTCTTGTAAAAACAATGAAATTGAAAAATATTAATAGTAAAATTTTATCTCTTTTGACAAACAAATTCGAGCAGAGAAACTTATTCTTCCCTTTTGCTTTCGTTTAGAGACATTAGTTTTTTCTCTGTCGTATTTGTTTTATAAAATTAGACTGTTTTTCGTTTTGCATAATGATAATTGTTTTAGCCAATACAGTGAGGTTTTTAATGGAAGTACTTCTAATAATTCCTTACTTCTTAAAAATTCTAATTGTTTTTTTTAATCGAGCCAGTCTTCCTGAAATCCAAGTGTTATTATGTCTGTTTTTTTCTTCCTCTCTTCTTCACTAGTCCTTTTAATGTAAACTATATACCCTTAACAGCCCACGGCTTTAAAATCCTCCACCAACCGCATGGTCTTTCTTTCGAATTCGCTCATTTTCCCCGCTAATTAAATAGTTTCCACCGAAAGTCATTAACCTCAAATGTTGTGATTTTTCCACCAAACACAAGACACCATAAAATCCAATTTTTCCATTGACTCTTACTCAGTCGCTTGGCTTTGCCCAGGGTCGGTCCGTGACGTCCATTTATCAAACCTCTTCAAATAACAGTTCAAATACCATTTTAGAAACTGACCCCACATTGCCGGTAGGTGTTGCCCAAACACAACGCCCCTCGTCGTCTGTGATTGTGACTTTATTTGCGTTTCCCTCGGCTCAGTTTTCACTTGGCTGCGCGGAGCCCATTAAATTGTCACTGGTGTATCCTTAACGGTTATTGGAAACTTTTACTTTCTGTTTGTCATTTGCGTGTGTTTGTTTGCCAAATATTGCATATTCGATTTTCCCCATAAAATGTTTTCACATTTTTAACGGTCAATGCCAAAATTCGTTGCAACAAAACTTCCACCCCTAAGAGCGTTTGGTATGCCAAACACTAAACGATCCAAAAAGGGGCAGCCACACCCCCGTAGTTGGTTTAAAATGAAATTAATTCCATACCAAAAACTACATAAATTTCTACCCATTAACTGCTCGTACTGAAATTTATAGTTTTCAAAAGATACAAAACATTTTTATAACATCATCATAAAGAAATGATACGCATTTCCTGTTGAATGACAGAACGTACAGTGGGGCAGAAGTTTATTTTATGTGGGGTTGGGGTGGGGTTTTTAAAATATTAAAAAAGCCACTTGGCAGTTTAATTTCTAAACGGAATGAGTTGCGATTTAACCGCTCTCCACTTAGTACCACTAGCACTTACTCGATTAAAATCAATTGGGATTCAGGAGATTATTTTACATAATGCTCAGTTAGTTTCGGCATAAGGAAGGCTCAAACGTTATTTTTTTGTATAATTAAAGGTTATGTTTCTTTTGACTTATAAAGCCATAATTTTTGGAAAAAAAAATAAATATTGGTTATTTTATTGCACTTTTAAAAAGAAACTAGTATTTGGCGAACTTTCTAATTCAGCCTTATTACGGTTGTCGAAGACGTAGTCGAATGTCGATTTTTTTGGAAAACGGTACTACGGTTGTCGAAAATGCACAATCTGTTACAATTTTCGTAACACGGAAGACGAAAACGACTGTCAAAGTTGGCAAAAACAGTCGATCAATTTTTTCCATACGACTAAAGACGTCGCCGCATTCAATTGACAACAATTGTTAGCCGCTGGTTTCATCCGCTAACACGCCGTTAACTAATTTGAAATTTAACACATTTTTTTGACATTTTATATACGACAATAAATAAATATAACAAAATTGTATAAAATAAATTATTTATCTATTTTCAACATTGGGTAAATTTGCGGTATTTTACCAAAAAACTTTTATCTGATGTCGACCGCTGATATAAAGTTTATGTCGCCGTCACTTGTCTTGTGTCAGTTGTCGCCGTAAAAACGAACAAGCGGGCGTCGTTTTCTGAATATATTCACATTTGTTTACAAAGATGAGCTGCAAAATGTAAGTATGTATTTGTTTTTTGTGAGAAAATTCATTTAATCATTTATTTATTTATTCCAGGAATAAAATAACCACGCAACAACAGTTTTCAAAAATAGTGGAATTGTTGGAGGCTAATCCAAATCTTGCGCGTGCGTACCACAGCGGCCTACATAAAGTAAATACCAAGGAGGAACGGGCGAAAATTGCCATTGAATTAAATTCCATTGGGCCTCCCATGCGCCAAGGTACGGAATGGATGAAGGTATGGGCAGACTTCAAATGTAATTTGAAAAAGAAGCTGCTGCACAACAAGGCAGAATGCCGTGCAACGGGAGGAGGGCCACACAAACAGTTTGTACTGACGCCAGTGGAGGAAGCAGCCTCAAGTTTAAGTCCAGCTATTGCCGTATGGACACCACAAATGAAAATATTTTTTTTTATTATATTTATTTTATTTTATCTTGAGAAAATTTCAATGTTGCCTTTGGCGGACAATTATGAAAAAAGTAAACATTGTTTTGACAGTATAGCAAATCTTTTACTTTTCAATCTATTACAAAATCACAAGAGTCGAAAAAGTTACGTAATACCAAAAATAATCGAAATCGACAACGACTTCGACTGCTCTCGATTTTCGTCTTCGACAACCGTAATAAGGCTGATTATTTTTCGTTTTTAAATAATGCCAAGGGTAACTAGAGGTCATTACCTGTTAATGCAAATAGTAATGCGAATTGCCTACTGAGTTTTTGCTGAAGTTCAGTGGAAACCTGTTTTCATCCATATTGACAGCACCCCAAATAAGGATTGTTCTAAACAACGCTTCTATGGTGCCCATAACGCAACGCTGCAGCACGTAGCAACAAGAGCTGGGGGGGGGGTTAACGAAAGGTAAATCTAGAGAAATTTCTTTTCCAACAAGAATATGACATTGCGGGATTGTATGGAGATTAAGATTTACTGGATTTGATATCTGAAACGGCGAAAGTAGATCAGGCAATGCTAGGCGCGTCCGAGAGGTCTTAGGAAACTCAAGATTATAGGCCCAGCTGCGTGTACGGGTGGTATGGACTTGAAACGAAACGTGAGCTTTATCATTACATTTATGTTAAACATGTCTAGATAGTAATGACAGTTTTTCCATTTAATATATAACAGTAGTTGTAAAAGCTTTTAATGTCGTTTAGTTCGAAAATATTCTTTAAGATTTGCCTTTTCACAAGCCTCTTTATAAACTATATATCAAAATTTCCGATTGGTACAAGTTACAGTGGGGACGGTCTTTGTGTAATGGTCAGGCGCTGGAAAATTTGTCGCACCGGGGAAAACTTTAATGAGTAGTATACTATATTGGACCATAAGCTACTAACCAGTTAGATATTGGTAAAAAGTGAAGAAAACAGAGCCGTATCGAAGAAGATGTTGCGATGCGGCGCCGTTCAGATCAAATAGACATCGCCAGAGATTAAAGAAGGACTTTTGGCTTATATCCGGCCTAAAGGCTCGGTTACACTTTGAATATCAATAAATAAAAAATGAAATGAATGTGGGATCGTCCAGGGCGGTAGTCTTTGACTTTGCCATTAGTTTGCTTATTGTACAGTGGTTATGTTTTCCGGTGATCTGAATCATCTCGAATGAGATCCATCAATTGGAATTATTGAAGCAAACATATTCTACAAGTATTGGACCAATCATTACCGCCTTCCAAATAATTGACTGTTGAGTGCGGTTTGTGGCATGCCTGCATCATCGAAGTGGTGAATGACATCCCGTTGCTGATAATGGTCTTTGACATAGAGCGATCTTATCTACTTTCATTGGCAATGGCTTGACAAAATCGGTTTATTCGAGATGTGGTGGTATATGCCTTAAAAGCGACTCGAAGCTCAAAGTTGTGTAGGAATTGCTTGGCGACCGGTCTTCCTATAGCGAGCCTTAAGGCCGCGATCATGCCACTTTATAGCTTTCGATTATTTACTCTGGTACTTCGTACAATCTTTAGTCTTCGATAACAAGCCAACAATTTTGAACAAGCTCAGGTGAATTTATTTGAATACGGCTAATAAACAGACATCAGTGTTGTCGGGCGAATCTCAACTCAACGATTGTGCTGTCAGCACCGATACTTTAAAACTTTGACAGTAAGTTAATGGGCTCACGCAGAAGACCAAACGAAGCTCCCGTGGAAAGACCAAACTCAAGAAGATCCGAGGAATCTTTGTGTAACCCCATGCAGGTCACGTGCATTAGATTGAAGCGCGTAGCTCAATAACTTCTTGGATTGTGAATGTCCACACAAGTAAGCGATATTGTCCCACCATAATGGCATCAATGTCGCTTAAAAATAAAATCATAGTCACTTTTATATCTCTCATCATTAAATTTAATCAATTTTCTTTTGTTCTTATCTGGCCAAACTTTATATTTATTATACCCTGCACCACTCGATGTAAGGCGTCATATTAACATTTGACTGCTAAAAATAAGTGCTCTAGACCTTTTAGTATCCCGAGTCAAAATCACCTTCCTTTTTTTAATTTTAAATTTAATTGTAGTTAAAAAGACGCTCACAACTCATTACCAATTTCATTACCAGGTAATGGTATCTCATTACGCTTTGCATTATTTGGAAGCCATAAGTAATGACTAACTGATTATAGATTGATATATTGTCGTTAAATTTAATTTACTTTCTTTAAAACGTAAATAAGGATATTGTACGAGGTCAGCAAAAAAGGGAATCAAGCTACTAATAAGGCAATGGGTGCCATAATGACCAGCTGTCAGTGTCTAGAGTGTGCATCATCTTATCCAGGTGTGACAAGTTCAAGAAAGATCTTTTTTATCTATATCATTAGAGTTTTCTAACTTTAGCTCTCACTCACATAAGCTCTCTTACAAACATAATATGTACAAAAAGTATATTGTTGGTCCTTATTTTTTGATTTCTAGTAAGCATGCGGGTACGCACCTTTCACTGACGTTATCACCATGCAACTTAAATGAAACGTTACTAGGTAATGGGCATTTTTTGTGAACGCCGAAGTTTTTTAAATCTACCAGTTTTGATTTGAAACCACCAGGATTCAAGCATGACTTAAAATAATTTTTATAAATTGTCACAAAAGAGGTCGCGTAAAAAAGTAATTCTTCTATTTTTGTTCTGGAATATTTTGAAAATTTAATTTTTTTTCATATTGAACGGGGATTAACCGGCTCGAGACCTCTTGATTCTACATTTTAATAGAAGACATTATATTTTTTCTCAAAATTTTTCGAAGTTTTTCTATTTTGTGGACCCACTGTCTGTTTCTCCTTCTAATCAACTAAAAACTCTTCGGTTTTGAAAATATTTTCAGTTTTGGCTCGTGTTAAATTGTCTGCCACGCTGCAGGGGGTCAATAATGGAATGTTCTGAACTCGCTCTCCCTCTCTGTTGAGGATGTGCGTACGCGTATGAACATTTCGAGCAGCCTGTATGACCGGTATGATGGTGTGTGCGTACATTTGTGAGTGAGTGATGAGCCGAGCACACTGAGAGATCAATTCAATTAAAAAAGGATATATGACCATCCTTTTGCCATTGGTTTGCCCTGGTAAATGCTTAGTGCTCTCTGTCTATCTGTACGCTAAGTCCGTCTGTCCGTCCTTCCATCCGCCCGGCTGTGTTTCGTTCCGTCTGTCTGTCTCCGCTTTCTAATATGAGTTAATTTTCGGAAAATGTAATTGAAAACCGGTACTTTATGTCCGTTGTGATGTGCACTCGTATGCGTGTGTGTATGTGTCATATGAAATGTTGTTGAAAAAAGGGTCAATCTCAGGGTTAATCATATTAAATGGTTTTTAATTTAATTAAAAACTCCGTGCGGAAACCCCCGGAATGCGTTGTGGCTATGCCACAGCTTGTCTTTTCTTATGTTAATTTAAACGCTGATCATCGTCATCATCGTTATTTTCATTTTTGGCGTTCAATCGAAACCTGAACCTTTCAATTTCACTCTTTTGAAAGGCGGTTAATGTGACATTTTCCTTAAAATTATTTTAATTGAAAATTTTAATTAAATTTTTGGTTAACCAAAGTAGGAATTTTTCTTTTGGCATGTCCTCCCATACGCAAAGGGGTATTTTAGAACAAAAGCCGTGTGGTCACATTTGTTGTGGTTTGGTTGCCTCACATCTCGAGCAAATCATCCATCTTGGAAATCCTTTTGTGTTATGTGCGGGTAGAGTATCAATTCTTGGAGTGGTGAGGTTTTTTGTAGTGGGTGTTGACAGAAAGGACATCATGATTGATTTGTTTACTTTAAATTACATATCGTGAGAAAGGATAACTTAATCTAGAACACACACACATACATTTCAAATACTGAGAATGGAATCTTCTGGTGTTACTTGGACGCTTCTCTTTAATGGCTACATCGCCTGACCAACTGATATTAACTGAATCTTCAATGGTGTGAATGTATTTGGCAATTAACCCACAAAATATTCTCCCACCCACCAGCCGCCCGCCACTCAATAAAATATTGAAAGTGTTTTGTATTGATTTGCTTTAGCCATGAATTGCAATGATTTCCCAGTAGCGGGTTCAAAAAGAAAAAAAAACACGCTCAAAAGACCATGACTGGCATTGAAATCTAATCAAGATTTTTTGTTTTATCTTTTCTTTAGATCATAATTTTGTTATGCCTTAAATTGTTATCAATTGGTCCAGAACGATGAAGAAGGCCGCCAAGGAATTAAGCATGAACACATAAATTCAATAAGAACAAAGGATATGTATCGATGCCTACTAGACGATATCGATATCTATGAATGAAAAGCACGCACTTTTCCTTTTTCTATACGAAATTTACGCCTACAAAAAAGGAACGGGAAGCTTCGGCGCAAAAACCGTCAAGTGTGACGAATTAAAATTGCAAGGATAATGGCAGTATGCATAAAGGACTAACATGCAATCCCACAACCCCATAATCTAAGCGATAGACAGGGAAATAAAATAAACTGGTAGTAACAAGCGGCAACCAGGGAAGTAATAACAATGCAATATTTTGAATTAAAAATCGTATTAAAACTTTTTCCTTTCAGTCTATTTCCACTATGAGCAGAAGAATCAATTTTCTTCCTGCAAGCCAAAGTGAACTGCAGAATATTTCTTTCTACAACGAATGCAGTGGCCGCAGAAAACAAATCTTTTGTAAGAGGTTCTGATTTTTGTTGTTGTCAGAAAAGAAGTTAAACTTTGAAAGTAGCTTGGGTCCCTCAAAGTCTAGGCCCCATAGGCTCCCGTTTAGGAGAATCCAAACCTTAACTCCACTGCGCTTTAGCTAGACCTCGAGGATATGTCAATCATATTGGACCAGGCACAAAGAAATTCAGGAATTTTCCCCAAACCTTTACACGTTTTGCTACTGTATGTCAACGAAAGCAAGCCTTGGACAAGTGTTCTACTGCTAGTTTAATTTTGCTTCAGTTTGCACTAGCATCGCAAGCGGTATCTGGGGCCCGAAAACCATCTGACGATCAAGATCGGCCTTTTCATGTTCATACAGCATGCAACGAGTTGTACCGAGAGAAATTGATTGGAAAGAATTCCATCTAAACTTTTTGGAAACTTTGTCGAAATTGCATTCATATCGAAGCAGCCACAAGGAAATGTGAGAATTGTTTCGAAAAATATCCAGCAAGCCTTCGACGAGTATCGTGAAGGTTGTCTCTTATACCCTAATCGCTGGGACGGTTTCGTCTCGGTTAGGAGTTATTTCGCCAGTGGTCGCTATGGTTATCAGCAGTATAAGAATATCCATGTTTAAAAATATCTGTTCATTTCTTCTTAAATTCACATTTTGAGGCATCCGGTTTTCAGTTTTATCAAGCGTAAAACTCAGGTAAATTTCCATCGTTAAGTTTTTAAATATATTTTTCAGCCAAATTACATAAATTTTATTTTTTTATTATTAGACTTAAAAACGCACCACATCCTTTTATCAGTTTGCTGTAATATCCAAATTAAATGTAACAGAGCGATTGCAAAAATTAACCTAAAGATGAAGCCTCTAAATTAAGGTATGCGTATAAAGCCAATAAAGCAAACCTTATAATTCCTATCGGCCATGCGAAGGAAAGCCTTAACGTGTAACCGGACTTTGTCAACGTTCCCCTGTAGAACGTTCTACACCAGCTACTCAAATAATTCCTACATTATGCAGCATTTGGTCGGGCTGTTTTTTCTGAGATATGCCTATGCCTATCAATGAAAGCACGACCAAACAGTTGTCCGTGCCTTGAACGGCTTCTTTGACTATCTAACACCGACATTAAAAATATTCTTCTTAGGGTTTTGTCCAACATCGAAAATAATTTCTATTTATACCGGGTTTATACCGGGTTTTCTCCTCTGACATATGTCCAACATGGTTTACGCGATAGACTTTGGCCAAAGTTAAGTTTTTTTAAGGGTCCGTTAAGAAAAATGCCACTCCCCTCAGAATAGGCACACGCTTAAAAGTGTCCCACCCCTTATTAATGTGGCTACTCAAAACTAAGAAATTTAAATTAGGTAGAAAAGAATGGAAAAGAAAAAGGCAAAGAAGAATGGAAAACTAGAGCAGGGTCTTTTTATCTGCTCTCTGCGAAATATAATACTCAAAACTTGTATTGAATTGGCCAGCGTGTATTTTGCTCCCTAAGGGACTTTTGGTACTTCGTTTTGGCCCCTGAGACTTCTCCTAGGTATACGCCCATATTTTAAATTCTGTTTTTTGGGAAATTCCTGAATGCTCGTTTTTATTTTTAGAGTAAACAGGTTGGAGCGGTCCTAATCTTTATTTAAATTTTTCGAAATTTAATTCATATTGAAAGCCAGACCAAACACAAGAATTCTATTGTTTAATAGATGTTGGACATGCCTTGGAAAAGAAGCTGTTTAAGCAAAAATATAAAAAACACCAAAGTCAATGTGAAAAAATTAGATTATGCTAACCATTAGATACCTTTCCATTAAATACCTTTATTTGTTTTCGTCACAGTTATCTTATGGCAAAGCCATGATATCTACAAACATATATATACTTATAGGTATTTTTCGTTTGCGATAAAAGCGTTCAAAGTCAAAAAACTGGTGTTTCAAGTAAAATCAAAAAATATAAAGTTTAAAATTCAGTTTGGATGGTGTGTAATATAAAATATCATAACCCAAACTTTTTTTGATCAGAAATAAAAAGGATCAAACTTCTGCTATCAAAGAACTACTTTCGGGGGATTATTTTTTTGTATTCACTCAATAATAACTAAGTTTTAGTGGATAACTACTGACAGATATCCGTACAGATCTTTTTAAAAAGCTAATACGTTGCTAAAATATTATAACCCAAAACTTTTTTGATCTGAAATTAAAAAGGATTGAATTTCTGCTTAGTGGATGAGTACTGATAGATTTCCCTATAGATCTCTTTTAAAATGATAATATCTAATACATTTACTCGAAAGCTAATTTTAGAGTTATGATGATCTTCTTGCAAATCAGGACTTTACAAATATGTATATTAGGATATACCTAAAAAATATTTTTAGAGGGACAACGGTTTCAAGCAATGCTTATTAGGCAGCTAATTACGGGAGTGTCAGGACTTTTTCTATTTCCAAGTTAACTGTTGGCTCCTTATTTGGAGCACAAAAAAATCTAAGCATATCGTAGACGCTTGAGGCGTAGAGGGTAGGTTTAAAGCCTTAAAATCCAAGTTTAAAATTCTGCTCAGGACATTTGAAAAGTTTATAGCAGCAGGTTTCTTGTTGCCTGCAATAATTTGAGCTTAAAAGCCATAAAACTTGTTTTTCTATAGAATGCATTTATCATTTATAGTCGCCTTTAAACTGTAAGTCCCGATCACTGAGTTTAGATTTAAGAGAAGTTTTCTGATTGCTATTATTTGATTGTTTTTCTATCGACGGTACACGCTAATATACATTGCGTGCTTGTGTTGCGTATAATCATTGCATCGTTTTTGAAATGAACAGCATGCATACATATTTTATTAACATTTTCATTTCATTCACTCAGTTTTTCATGGAGTTTTCCAAGCTCGTTCTTCCGGTGATCCGAATTGATAGCGATATTCCCACCTAATATCTCTGCAATTGGCATTGAAGATGTGAACAGTGGCTCTAAGTAGTCATTCGATTTAAAATACTTATCAGGTTATAGAGTACAAAACCCTACGCATATATTTTTCAATTTCACCAGACAGTGATCTATGTGCAGAAGGTCCTTACGAACAAAATTGGAGATTTTGGTCTATTTTATTACCTCTTTAAAAAATGTTGATCCAGCTACGTTTTGGCGAAAGCATGGATTATATAGGCAACTGTAGAAAACACCACTAGAAGAAGTCTAAAGTCTAATGTGATCTCAGTGGCGGTTTTAATTCTTTTCCTCGAAATCGCCTACGTCCATATCGCTAAAGCTAACGCTAAATGTCCCATGAAACCCTATTTTAAAAAAGAAATTATTAAATTAAACAGCAGTCATGTCTTGGGTCTCTCTAAGAAGACCTTACAAAGAGCCTCCCCCCCCCCGCTAGGAACCTAACCTACATCAAACTTCTGAAATCCTAAAGTTCGCTCTGTTATCCCTTCGCTAGTCAGTGTCTGTTCAGAACCACTGTGTTTTGTCTTTATATCCTTGGCGGAAATGAAATACGACTCTTTAATAGATTGCGTGGGGTTCTATGTATGTGTGCAATTGCTCAAATGTGTTTGTGTGTGATAGTTCGTGTATGTATGAGTGGTATTTGCAAATGTGTATGTGTGTGTGTGCGATTGCAGTAACGAGTATTTTATTGTGTCGGTGTCAGTTAATAAATTGAAATTGTTACGCTTTATACCAAATAATCAAACCAAACGATAACAACAACCACACCAGCTCACGTAGGACAACAACAAGGATGCAGTGTCTTCAACAGCATCCGTCCTTTGGCTGAGCGTGTCTGTGTATGGTGCACTGCACCAACAACAGCAACAACTCTATCAATTTTGCCGAAATATACAAACCGTTTTTGTGAAAGTGAAAAAAGGCAAAACGTGGCTACATTTTTATAACCGAAATATTGCATTTCGTTCTGGCTCCCCCCTGCCCACCTCTTATCCTGAGCCAGGATGCGGTGCGTACGTTGTTTTCGTAACAATTTTATCGTTCTCGTTGTCGGGCTGTCGTCTCTCCTTTGTTCTTTATTTCGCAATTGCACTAAAATGGCAAATGCAATGTGCAATTGTTTGGTATTTTACAGCGTCTGTGCCGGGATGGGGTGGGGGAGGATGTAGGGTCACATTCGGGCCACTGTTCAACCTACGTTCAGTCACACGCCCTTTGCCTCATTCTGTTGTGTGGGTTGGCAAATTATTGTGACACTTTGAACGAATGCTTGGGTTTCTGCGTAAGTGTGGAAGTGTGTGTGTCAGGACAATTTCTATTTTCCTTTTTGTTTATTGCCAATTGTTGTACTTTGACATGAGATAATTTTCGTTTTTGTTGCAGCAGTTGTTGTGTTGTGTCTTTATCGGCAAGGACAATTTAAAAGTAAAATTTTCGCAACACTGAACCCAGTCCCCCAGTGACAGTTGACGTGAGTTTGGATTAACAAAATTGACACTTATTCGAAACTGATTAAATTCAACGACGAGACTCTAGAATGAGCTATTGAGTCTAGACCGTAGGACTGTTGGGCAAATTTCGTGGAAAGCGATTTTTGGGTAAATAAAACTTAAATACGACGTTATGTTTAGTTAGGATACTTTATTGAACTGGGCAAAGTAACAAAAATATAATTTTTAATAAAAATTTGTATTAGAAAGTATTGACAATAGTATTAATTTATATTATTTAGGAACCAATTATCCATTGTAACAATGGGTTCATTTTTAGGATCATGTGGTCCATGAGTTTAAGCCACAATTTTACCCAGGTATTAAAAATAAATACTTTTTTATTTATAGTTATTCAGGGCTGTCATAGAAACCAATGTTGTCACTATTGGTTTTGGAAACGAAAAGAAAAAATGCTTTGGTGTCATGAAAACCAATGTTATCGGTTTTATCAGCAACAGATGATTCGAACATTGGTTTTATTTACATTCGGAATGGACAAAATCAACTTGGTTTCATGACACCAAATGAAACCAACATTGGTTTGCAAAAACGACAATTAGCAAAACCGACATGATTTCTATAACCAATAATTTTAAAAAATTTAATATTTCAATTTTTGAAAACACTTTGAAGTGAAAAACGCGATTTTTGCAAAAAAAAACGTCTAATTTCTTATCTTAAAATACGAAATGTTAACAAATTTAAACAAAAAATCTATAACCTCCTGAATTATGAACAGAAAAAGCGTTCAAGAGGATCGCTGAGGTTGTTTTGAATTAATGAGGGCACCGACTTGAAAATTTGAGTTGTAGGAACAACGCTTTTAAGTTTTGTATAATACAGAGTCGCGTGAGAGGCGCAATTACTTTAACTGCTGTATCTTCGATATTTTCATTCAACTCGTATTTTCACACAATGTTCTTTAAAGGTTCTCCTTTTTAGAAAATAATTTAAAACGTTACCCTCCTTAAATTCCCTTATTTACTACTGGTTTGTTGTTTTGAGCACTAGGTCCTGTTTTTGGCCTCTATCGATCTTACAAACACATGAACATTTAGATTAGTACTGAATTTTGCTTAAATTTGAGCACACATATGTCCATATTACTCATACATTTAAATTTCGACAAAGTTGGTTATAGCTACCTAAAATTATATGTCCGCCAAAGATATTTTAAACTTTTATTGACAAACTCTGTTAGACTCGTATGTAGACTTTGAACGTAAGATGGGGACACAGGTAATTCTACATTGAATGTCGTGCTAGTTTTTATGCAAAGAAAATTCACTTATGTTATCTAGAGTTGGTAGATACTGTAATGCATCTGTAAAGTCACTTAGGGTATCTATTACAATTTGTATTACTTGTGTTTTAGGTTAAGCCTCAGTAACGAAGGTTGGAAAGCAATCCCGCAAAAGTTATGTCAGTTGTTAAAAAGAAATGCCAGATCGAATTATGTTTTAAGGAAGAGTCCTGCTGTACTTTATTCTTAAAAAAAGTATTCTGCTGTATCTGTTTTTATACTTTGCCTTGATTGGTCTCTATCCATAGATATCCATAGTGCATTTACAAATTGCAGCATTTTGAAACTCTAGAATTGATTGTGTCTCGGTTTAATGTCTAAAATGCAGCCAAAATTAATAGTTTTTATCAAAAATTATAATTTTTGATAAAAACTATAGGAATAAATCCTATTTTGCTATTTAATATATATAATTTTTATTTTATCTGTTAAATATTTTTTTTCTTTTAAGATCAATACTTTGAATTTGGTTTCGATAACCACTACTACACTGAGGGCTTTGTATCACTAATATCTTTTGTACAAAGTAGAAATCTGTACTCAGGAAAATAAGGTTAGTAATTTTGTGTAAATCTATATTAAAATTATACTAACAATTTTTTATTGAAAACAGATTTACCCAGTCTTTTGGATCTGAAATCAACATATATTCCTACCTATAAGAGGAAACAGAACTTACTAAAGAAAGCACCCACCACCAAACAATCCTAAATGATGGTGTACATCACCGACTCAGATGAAGAAAATGCAGTAATAACCCATGCAGTAATAACGTCAAAGTCGCAAGTGTGGACGATATAGCTTCGGCGTAGGCGTGCTCATAGGTTGGAGCTAGTTTGCGAAATTTGAAACAAATAATACAAAATCCTATTCATAAACAAAAAGGCAAGTTTGCCTGCACTTACTTAAGCGGAAGAGGTTTGCTACCCATCGCTTATAAAAGCAACAAATGGCGAAATCCTAAAAAACACTTCAAGAATCGATACATATTCATCCTGAATACGGTTGTCGATGTCAAATTACGACGAGTTTATTATTTTTGTAAAATTTACACTACTAGTATTTTGAGGGCGACAATCGTGATCAATGCTATCAACTTTCCGACTTGGATACTCCGATACTTTGTAAAATTGTCCTTATTATGTCCTCTGGGGAGTAAGCTCCCCAACAAGGTGACACATTATCATGTATTCTTTTAAAATAAGTATTTTCCTTTACAGCACATTAACGGAATCAACAGAAGAACTTATTTTAAATCAGTGTGATGTGCACTATATAATACTTAAATTTACTGACCGGGACGACCAGTTAAAACCGGTACCGAGTGATTTATTTAATAAGAAGCTGTATCAAGGCTAATACTGCACAGACATTAAAATCCGGCATTCCAACTAAATTACAAAATCCTGTTCATAAACAAGAAGGCAAGTTCATCTGCACTTACTTGAGCGGAATAAGTGTTCTACCCATCGCTTTAAATACCTTTCGAATATATCCTGTGAAAGATCGATGCCATTTTTATACAACCTGATTGAAAACAGTCAGCGTGGCTTAATTCCTTTTACATTTCATTAAGAAACAAGCAGGAAACTTTTCACATATCAAGAGCACTTACTTGAGCGGAATTAGTTATCTACCATACCTTAAAAGAATATTTCGAATATATCCTGTGAAGGATCGAGACCACTTGCTTACAACCTGATTGAAAACTATCAGTGTGGCCTTACTTGATTCATTTAACATTTTAGCAGGAAACTTCTCTCAAATCACGAGCAGCGTGACATATTCTTATAATCACAAAGTGGGAATCACTGATTAATGCCAGCTCCGAACGGTTAACAAATTGTATGAAGAAGATTTACATGACTTACAGATCTCTTGTAGTCATCTGCATTTACGAGCTGAAAACAACGACGCTAAAAGAATTTTAGAAGTCCTTGCTACGAGTTAAATATGGGTTTTCACCAGTGAGACTTTATTTACTTAATTTCCACAACATCCTATTAAGAAACAAGGAAAAACTTCTATCGAATCAGTAAGCTGAGCAGGAATTATTTTCTATACTCACTGACTGGGACCTACTGTTTAACGCCGGCTCCAAACGGTTAATGCATTCTATAAAGAAGTTTTTACATGGCACGTCATTTACGAGGTGGAAACCTGCCGCTCAGAAGAGTCGTTGATTATGGAGTCGTTTCAGGTACTCTGATACGAGTAGAATCCTTCTACATCTTTTTAAACTCTACAGACCGACATTATGTCCTCGGCTCAAAACAAGTAAGCACTCCAACAAGGTAACAACTTATAAAATATATTTAAAATTTTTACTAAATATTTTACTTTACATCACATTAAGGAATCAACAGGAAGATTTCATTTTAATCAGTATGTATGCTTATTATCACTTGCCGGTATAACCTGTTAAAGCCGATACCGAGGGATTAATGTCTTTCTTGTGTGAGAAGCTTTTTCAAGACCGCTCAGACGGCGAAGTCCGGCATTCCGGTGAAAATACAAAGAAATTGCGTAACTGAGTACAGCATGGACAATCGAATCGAACTGTATGGAATATAGTGCAAAAGCTGGTAAGTGGATTACTTTTATGAAAATTTTATAAACTCAATTGAAATGAGTTTTTTTTCACTGTGTGTTAGAACTAAAGTATTTGATCGTACCTTATTCACTTCAAAGTAATTTAAACATTTTTCAGACGATTTAAATGGGAAATACTAAGATTACATTTCAATAGGGTTTTTTTTTTAAATCTTTAAGCCAATTTTATTTGCTATCACATTGTTTTCTGGTAAAAATAGAATATAGTTTCGGTCGCTTACTACTTATTAACGATGATCTTTAATTTTTTCGATCAGAAACTACCCGACCTTGCAAAGAATACACAAACAATTTCAAAAATAATATGACAATTGGTAAAAGTTTTTGTGAAAATGTGTCCAAAATGTGTCCAACCGTTAATGAAATGGCGGTAAAAAGTTATTGTTCAGTTAAAAAAAAAACTTCCATAAATATGCAATGTATTCCAATGCCCTCTTTTCCTTACAAACAAATCCTAATGGTATTCATAAGTCATATGGTTTTTGTCATCCGACTTGTCCTATCACTCCATATTTAAATGAAGAGATTTATTACCTAATTGCTCTATTTGTGCCGACCACTGCTTTTGGTCCACTTCTGTAGCTAAGTTTATAGTCAATTGCAGAATTTGAAGATTGGTCCGGACGAGTTTTTATATAAGTAAGAGGGCACAAAGTGCTCTTGTTTGGAAGCGAATCGTGGATAGGGCTTTATAGAGAGAGGTTACATGAAAGATCTTCAGGTCCCTATCAGGTGTATAATATTAATATTTAGAATGGCTCTATGTTCTGCAAAAAGTTTCTTGTGACTCGTAGTTCCTGAGGGTAATTTCGAGAGCAATAAGCACCTTCGAACACGCTTTCTCGTTAAAGGCTTTCGAAATATAAATTTCACGTTAGATCCTGTGACATAAAATCAATTTAGTGATTTCTTTTACGGCACTGATTCTTTAGTCATTTGCTAATTATCTCTCTGCCTCTCTTGTTCTCCCCATTATTACCTAGCAAAAGTTTCATTAAATTGCTTTGTTTCAGTTTCTTAATAAGATTTCAAATCCTTGCACCCGCGGCCTAATAGAGAAAACAAAACTATCAATCCCTTTCGAAGCCACAAGGCCAAAACTTTTTGCTGCTTAATTAACTTATAGGTCGCTTCCTGTTTAATACAATTACAATTATCACCACCTTGACACACTCGGTAGTTCGGGAGGGGGAGCACGGCGGGCAATGGAGTGTGGGTAATACAAGACTACGCACCGTATGGATTTCGACATTAAATCCAATAATGATTCCAATACAAAGACACACGTGTAGTTAAGTTTGATAATGCTTATTATAACTACACCGCCAGCGACTGACAGACGGACGAGTGATGACTTCCTTGTCAGCCCATATAAGGCTTTACTCAGGCCCATTGTCTTTATTCTCATCGACTCGACCCCCTCTCTCCGTCTTCGTTTTATGTGGAATTTTTATGACAAACCATACGAAAATTTCACTTTCCTTGCCGAAGGCTGGTGGGCAGGAAGGCAAGCCAACAATAGTATCTGCGGCCCACAATTTCACAGCATATGTTGTAGTCATCACACATACTCACTCGCTCACCATTCACTCATCGCGTTAGCCTCTAATTGACATTCTCTCTCACACACACATAGACACGATTCATTTTGTCAGTTTATACAAACATTTCGTCATTTGTTCCGTTCGCCTTTAAGGATATCATTGACAGCCGGAAGCCAGAAACCCCCCAAATGTCATTCATACTCGGCTATTTGTTCCTTCCATTGTGTGTGACGTCTTTTTAAATAACAGCAAATTCAGAGGGACATCAATTGTAAGGATACATTTTTGACAATGTGTTGATGTTGAATTGCCGTTCAACAAATATCCTGGAATTCTGAATTCTAATGAATGTGTCAACTTTCTGTTGTGCCTTCGTTCGTTTGTATCGACAACGATTGTTGTCGTTGAGTGTAAACGATACTCTTTCTGATGTTAATTTGAAACTATTGTTCGATCTGAAAAGGAAACTTGTCACTTGGCTACATATAGGGCGGGATATTTGAGGGATATTTTGTAAGGTTAATTTATAACCACTAGAGCCTATGATTTTATCCAAGAGGGGTTCCGAAAAGATCTCTAAAATTCCCATAGGTTCGTCATTAAAATGTGCAAGGACAAAATTAAACTTTGTTAGACTTACCCACTTCCTTTAACATTCCAGGAAGGATCAAACGGGAAACTTCTTTTAAATCAGGAAGCTGTTGACGATATAATTCTTATACTTTTTAAAGGGAATGTACTGTTTTTAAAGCGTGATCCCAGCAGTTCCAGCAATTTTATAGGGAACGAAGAGATCGAATTCCTTAACATTGGAGTTCTCCGCGCCAACACTTAGTTTTTTTTGTCACCTTCAGTAGCGCCTTTACTCCTTCATCGGCGATAAACCGAAAGAAACTGCTGCTTTGGTAAGATCTACAACCGACCAGTCGTTTATTAGGACCATTGGGCTCAACAGTTTAAGACGTTATTAAAGTCCACATTTTAGGCATAGCGGGCTCTAGGCCTCCATGGTCAATTAATGATTAAACTTCACCCAATCGTTGCAACCAATCACAATGTCATTGCTGAGGAAGTCCTTGGAAGCCTCGTCTTCGCACTTAACCTATCTGCAGCCTCAGGTCACTAATGACAAGCAACTGGGACCCTTGCTGGCCGATTTTGCGTTAAGGTCGACTGTATGGATTAAGACAATTTCCACTAGTTTTGGTGGTCAGTGAGCACCATATACAACTTGTACTCACTGACCGGGACCCATTTTTTATTGCTAAAGTCTGAAGCGTTGTAGGAACGGCTATGCAGTGTATAGAGAAGTTTTTATATGGATTAGAGATTAATTTTTTACTTGCTAAGTCGCCGGCATTTACGAAGTGGGGAACCGCAGTTGAAAAATCGGTGGATGTTCTTACTTGTAGTTGAACCTAGGTTTTTATGTATAATAGAAGCGCACACAAGATATCACACCTACGTGGTCCACTATTTTCAGTTTGAGTTCCAAACACTAGTCAATGTGTATGGAACTCAAACTGAAAGTAAATATTACGTTTTCGATACTGCAGGTAATCAGGAACCCATAGAGCTGTCATTCTAACCTTGTCAACTTGTAATGGCCCTTCGGGGAGTTTCAGGATGACTGTGGGTCGTACCTAAAATCACAGATAACGTTTCGTGGAGTGGCAAATTAAACGGGTGCAGTAGCTCATAGAGTAGTAGAAGTTCTAGATAGTTTTTAACCCATAACGAACAGCGAGAAATATGCTTAAACAGCATACCCAGTGGTGGATGCCGACATGGAAATCTTGAGAAGCCTTAGTAGTCGAGTTCTAACTCAAATAAATACTATGGAGCACCGTGGTTAAAGACATCACGTCGTAGTCACGTTAACTGTTCTCACCTATATACTTAAGTATACTACTGATTGTCGTAAAATTCTAAGACGATCTAGCCATTTCCGTCCTTGGTTCTGTTGCGGTTAAATGACGAACTAAATCATTCAAATTGAATCGGATTGTAAAGTTTATTAGCTTGTTAAACGTAAGCTATAATTAAGTAAAAATGAAAATACAAGACTGGTAAAGAATCAAAAAAATTTCGGCTGCTCAAAGTAATTGTTTGTCACAAAAATTCGAAATTTTTGTAGAATTTTGCCTATATCGTCTTATCGGAAATAA
This sequence comes from Hydrotaea diabolus, assembly GCA_963513945.1. Taxonomy (NCBI): domain Eukaryota; kingdom Metazoa; phylum Arthropoda; class Insecta; order Diptera; family Muscidae; genus Hydrotaea; species Hydrotaea diabolus. The sequence continues at coordinate 2,420,556 of OY740718.1, read as the reverse complement.
ATGCGCTGCATACTCGTATCGCTGAATAGATCCATTTTTTTTTTATCGATTTTACTTCGCGCTTACAATCGGTCCTTAAATAAAGCAGTAAGGGGTCCTTTTATGCAAATAACCGAAAATAACGGTTTATGCGAATACGAGTATCTCCTAAACTAGAGCGAATCTGGCAAATCGAAGGACAGATTCAGCAGCCCCAAATCAACTAAAGTTGACTATCAAACCTGCCGTAAACTTACTGTTGACCAGTGTAACTAATATGGACATATGAGTACTTAAATGAAAGGAAATTGCCACCTATCAAAATATAGAGTATTTTTGGGAAAGATTTGGGACGGATACATGGTCATTTTTTGGGCTTTATTGTGACGGTGGCGGATATATAAGTTTGGATGGTATATATGGTTTTTTTTAGACGGGAACGGACGCAGTCTCTTGGCAGAGGGCATGATGCTGTTAGAGAACGCTTCTGGGAGGCTAAACACACATACTTTTATGACTTCACACAGAGTCAAGGTGCAGCTTGTTCTATTCCAGGACATATCATTCTGATGTCACGAGGACATCATTCAGCAATCATTGTCGCCACGTTCTTTTTCAGGACAATACAGGCGCTTGAATAACGACTTAACGTAGCTTAAAAGTGATATTCTTGTCTGCTTTTGTATCTTATTTTTTAATATGGACTCTTGTGTCTCAGATGTTGACCTAGGTCGAACCCAGAAAAACATTTCTAGAGATTCTTATCCTGTCAGTCCTTCCTTCCTCGGTCAACCGTTTTTCCGTAGGAATAGATTAACTTTCGCTGACTATGATAGGATTAACAGGGATCATCGGTTAGTTTCGCTCTAGCCTGGAACAGTTGCATTCCGAAGCGAGCAATTGAAGGAATGGCTTCGTTGGAAAACGTATTTATCTACTGGCTGCCAACCCTCCAGTTTTATTTGCTTGCATGATTTCCAAGCACTTTGACTTTTTCCGTGTTGTCCTCAGTAGGTTATGCCAAGGACTCTCATGTCCTCTTCCACTTGGTTGTTCTACTGCAGCTTCGGTCATCTCAGTCTATATCTTTAAGATGCTTAATGGTAATTTCTATCTTTCTGTCTTGTTTTATTTCTTACCATTTTTCATCGCCATTTCTGTTGAAATCCTCTTCAGTCATATCTGCGTATTTGCCTTGAATTGATTTTAATTAGCATTACAACCGTTTCAAAACCTCCAATGTTTCCTTTGTAAACCTTGAAAACCCTTGTATTCGGTTCGTATTCACACTGTGGCGTGCTTTTACTTGGCGAAAATCTCTTTGTGCTGCTGATCTCTTCGCTTACATGGCCCTTGAGCAGTATTACCTTCGTCATTTCAGTTCAGCACCATTTCTATAGCCTCCATTCTTTATGAGATACTTGCGTATGTAGCTTACAAAAGAACGCCGACAATGGATGCTGGTGGAATTCACTCAATACAGAACAGATTAAGAAGCGAATTTCTCAACAATCCTTCGCAATCATATTCGTATGTTTCGTATGGCCAAATGAGAAATTGAAAATGATTAAAAATCAATTTATCACCAGCTTAACTTGGCTAGCCTTGAAAAGTTTCCATTATTCCAGTCTGCCCTTTTTGGCGTTCTTTACAATCTTTTGATGAAAAGGAAAATGAAATAAAAGTGAAAATGGCCAGCACACACAAATAAATGGCCATTAATCATGCCAAGTCGAGAGTGAGCACTCGTACAGACTTGCTTGCTCTCCTAGACGAAGTCCAGAGCCCGTGGGGTTATCGACAGCGCGTCATCTCAACGTTGTTTTTATATCATCACACATATGGATGGCTGACGTAAGAGAAATGCTAAAAGCGAAACGAACAGAACAGAACAGAGAATGGTCAGGAAACGGAAATGCTGTAAAGCGTACGACATTGAAAACGAAAAGGAAGTTTGACGCAACGGCGACATGGACTGACTATGACATGACTTAAGTGGACAAATTCCTGACACACAATGAACAAATTTGACAGATTAACCAAAGAAAAAAATGGACGTGAAGCCAACTGAAAAGTTTTATTAATGGATAAAAATCTGCACAGCAGAGTGGGAAAGCAGTTTCAAAAGTTTACTAGAGCAAAAGTGAAAAATGAAATGTGAATGTAAAGGTAGCCAAAGGTCAAGGCATTTTTTTGCAATGTAGCCACAAGCCAAGGAAGGTCAGTGAAAACAGAAGCTAAATAGAGAACCAGGAGCTTTAAAGAATTTGTTTTCATTAAAAAACTAGGTAAAGTAATCAGGCTTTCATCCCAATCCTAGTTAAATCACAATCTAAAGAAATAATTGTGATCACGATTCACTTTTTCATTTGAAACATTTTTCAGACACTCTGATTTCTTATTGTCCCTTCAATTACGAGTATCTATTCAAAAAAAAAAAGAACAATGAAGATGTCGCCACATTTTGTCCACATTCATGTCAACACAAACATTCCGGCAGGAATGCCATCATAAACGACAGTGGAAAAGGAAATTCAAGTAAAAGGTGACTAAAGAGACGATATGTTGCAAAACTACATACACATTAAACCGTGGGGGATCGAAAATGAAAACACAAAAAGGATACAGGATATAGAGACATCGAAAAAACACAGATGATTGCATACATAAGTGGTCAGAATTGTAGAGCAAGAAAATTATTGCCATCGATTTAAAAGGGAGATTGCAAATGTTTTTTGTGCAATATAGGTTACGCCAGGTTATGCGATTCATTCAATCGATGCACGAAGTGGAAGTACAGTCAATTGGTTTAGTGTTAAAATTGCCCATATTCTTTTTTCATGGTCTACCTTAATACAGAGCAAGTAAAAACGTAGTTAAGGTTACCCTGGCCGAACCTTATATATCCTCCACCGTACCTACGCTACTAAAGCGCGTAAAATGGTCCGATTATTGGGCCCTTTCAACACTTGTGTCCCTTATCATAGCCAAAAATATGTTTTAGATTGTCAAAATTTGCTTTAATTTCCATATTTGGCGTGTTCTTTTGGTACTCGCTTATTCAACGAGTAAGGGGTCGCTTAGGCGACAACTTCAAACCTTTACGAGATATTTTTGATAATGTTTTGTATGCAAGAATTGGTTGGCGTAATGCATCACAAACCGTCTGATTTAAAAATTTGTAATTTGTAGAAAAACGTTTATAGAAAAAGCTAAAGGCTATTCTTGCATAACTTTCATTCCAAAAATGTTTACTATACTAAAAAACAAACGGCTTTTAACTCATATTGTCTGCAGTTTTCTGTAAATAAAATCAATTTAATATTCTGTACAATGTTGTGAAATTATCGCGTTAGCAATCTTCTTAGCAAGTTGCCAATAGACCATTGACTTTTAATCGAGCGTTTTGACCACTCTGAACGTTTTTTCGGACACATGAGGCAAAAAGGCCATCGTTTGTGGACCTTTTGCCCTTTATAAAAGTATTTAGTGCGTCCCAAATTACACCCGTTTTAACCAATGTCTGTCCACAAATAAATATGATATGTTAATTATCATAAGGTGTACTTTCTACCAATTTCTACCAGGGCTGATTTTGCCCAAGCCATCTTCATGCTAAATTTCTGGACTCTAGGTTTTTGTTCTTCCCAAAAATCAAATACAATGTGAATAACACTGTTCTGCAACAAAATCCTCCTTTCAACGAAACCAACTGCTCCTTAAGTAAAATGATCTCCTGAATCCGAACTAAATGTCCGTTTTGGTCCATTACGTATGGATTTCGAGATATAGTGAAAATTAATTTTTTTTTTTTTACTTTTTTCATTTTACTGCTTAAAACATATGCAATTCTTATCTGATTCACTTAAATAAATAAATAATTTATAAAAATCGAATAAAAGTTGTGTAAGTTTCAGCCAAAAGAAATCAAAATTTTGTTTTTTATGTTGTAAAATATGCCAATTGTACCCAAATTCTAGAGCTCCCCCACTAGTTTTTGCATACAAATATAAAGAACGCACTGCATAAGGATCAGTTAGTTTTGTCTAAAGGAGGGCCCAAAAGTTAATTTTTGCAGAACAGTGTAATCAGAATCTATATTTATTTACCTCGTAAGAAGATCTGTTGGCTGTTGAAGGCCTGGCTCGTGTTCCAGCCCAAGTGCGGGTATTCGTATAATTTTTTTGTTGGTAAAATGATGCTTATTTCTTTTATAACAACTTTAGAAAAATTGGAAAGAAATGGCTTCCTAGAACTTAAAATAGTACTAATGTTGAGTCCGTGTATTGCGTCTGAGTTTTAAGTTGCCATATCAAAATTCGCTATGCGATTAAGCTGGTCATAACTCACATCAGGTAAAAGGCGTTTCCTTTTAATTTTGAAAGTGTTACCAAAAATATAGTCCAAAGCTCTTCTTCAGAAGCCATATCAAAATTATTAACAAAAGACTATCCGTTCTATGACAAGCCTGTGTAAAAACCATTGGATTCAATCCAATTTGGATGTACTTCCGGATTACAACTTCGTATTTTTTGGATGCTCAGGGTTTTGCTGGCTTAGTAATTTTGGATTAGGATTGAATCGAAGACACAAAAATTTTCGTAGAATCAATTACAAAAGTCGGAGAAAAATTTTTACTCACCCCCTGCCTCATTTCCTATATTCTTCTTAGGCTGTCAATTCTCAGATGCCAATATGACAGATAGCAGAACCTGTATGAGTTAGAACCTAATGTTAGTTTCCTGTAGAGTCTTCTCCTTAATCATTTTAGATTCAGCAATTGTCTTAAGTTGGGAAATGTAGCCTCATTTAAGTGGGTTGTAAAAGAGTAGTTAAGTTTATAAAATCCTCTTTCTATGGGTAAGAATCGGCAGTTTTTTTTTGTGGAACTATGGCCTAACAGGCTCCATAGAATTTATAGTCCCTGGCAATGCATGCTTCTCAAACAGGTCCCAAGTAAGCTAATTAATATTGGATAGTTTAAATAGTTGAAGTGGTAAAAATTCTGGTGTGTTTTCATTTTCAACTTAAAAATTTATTTATCGTCCGGAAACTTTTCGGAGACGTTTCTTTTTTTCTTCGTTTTGTTGACTGTATTTATTTGAGGTAATGAAAAGAAAACTCCGATTAAATTAAGGTTTATTCGGAATGCAATGTGCAGTGCCATAGTTTAGCCCACTACTGTACTTACGAACACACTTACACTCACACAGTTAAACTAACTATATTATTATTTAGAATCCTATTGTTATTGTTGTTATTATTACGACTATTATTGTCGATGTCCATGTTGTTGTTGTTATTGACCCAATGGAGTATCGAATAATACACAACAACGAGAAGAACAAGAGAAAACAATGTCATACAATACCCAACACGCGTTGGTTTAAAGGAAGGAACCGAAATGAATGAATGAAGCACCGGACAGAAGAATGGACATTTCAGGGGGGATTTTGTGTGGACATTTTGCCAAAAAAAAAATTGGGGGACCCTTGGAAATAACAACAGAAATATAATGTATGTAAATATATGTATGCATGTGTGTGCCACCAGTATGTCTCCTTTGGAGGATTTGTATGCATGGGTGTGTATGTGTGTCTTTTCCATTAGCAACAGCTAAAGTTACATTTGCTGTATGTCAGTGTTTGTGTGTAAATAGTTCGACATTTTCGAAAATGTATAAACTGATTCCTGGCATATCGTATTACAATTCCTTTCACACATACCCACCCACATACCGAACGGAAAGACCCATCGTAGACGGGCAGACGGACGGACGGACGTACAGACGTACCAACCAGCCAGTCAACTAATAAACAAAACAAACAATTACTAAAAGGTGATAAATGGGAGGATGTCTGGAGGGTGTGTCGAGGGTTGGGAATACAAATATTGGACAGCTGGCAGTGTGTGTGTGAAAGTCATCAGCACCAGCAGCACTAGTAGCGGTGGCTGTAGGAGCATCGTCCTAGTCTAAGAGCCAATTTTCCCTTTTTTACTTAAAATCGATGACTATGTTCTGTCGGCCTCATTTGGAGTAAAAGAACTTCCCCTTTCAGTTCGTTATCGACACAGTGAAGTTGGCTGTCAATTGCTTAAGTCGAAAATGTCAATTGTTGTGGATAATAGCGGAATGAAATCATTTTGAATTATCAACTGTTGTGAAGTTTTCGCATCCACAATCGTCTGTCAATTGTTGCACCCGGAAAAGGTTGGGAAATGTGATCGACACTAGACCAGTTAAATGGTGTATATGCTTTGCAGTCATATTCTGTCTATTTCGAGCTCACTTTACTGCCACCACTGACCCCTGGGGAATAAACTTTGCCAATGCTTCCGTTTGCGTAACTTGGACAGGCGCTTTTGTAGTGATCCGCTGTCAGGTAGGGTGAGCTAAGTTGTCTGCAATCGAGCACCGAGTGCCTTAACTTAAACGTCAGCGGGAATGTACTTTGACAGGTACTGTTGCAAACAAACTGAGTCAATGGTGTAGTGGGAAATTGTTGAATTTTGACAGCTACTGTAGATGGTAGGCATGATACTTTTGGAGGATGGACAACGTTTTGTTTCAATAATCCAATCAATTTTATTGAAAGACTACAGGGTGTTTAAGAAAAAAACAGCGCTAGGTGCTTGCGCTTAATCAACGATTTAAAAGTAGTTTTGCTAGTACATACTTAAATCCTGGTGTTCAGACGTAAAGTTTTTCCCTCTTTTCTCCCTCTTTCTCTCTCTGGAACGTGATATGTAAATGCCGAAACGAAGGGCTATTATGATATAGAGCGCCATAAGAAACCAATCATGAATTAATGTTAGATTGATTGGCTGGTTTTTTGCCGTTTATAATTCTCTATATGTGACGCGCAAAATAGAAAGGGACCTAAGGGTAAAAACCAGTTTCGTTCAGGAGAGCCATTTTAAAGATTTTATTACGTGTATCTTTGGTGTACCATCACTTTCATAAACACTTTTGGGCATTCGTCTCATTCGATGCTCAGATGTTGTCCACATCAAAAAAAGTGAAAATTGATTTTTCATCTTGACATTTCTTTATGTGACAGCGCATAGAGAAAGGGTAAAAAAAAATCAATTTTCACTTTTTTATGTGGTCAACATCTGAGCATCTAATGAGACCGATCCCATGTCCCAAAAGTGTTCCCTCCCAGAGCTATGCGCGTTTTATGAAAGTGATGGTACACCAAAGATACACGTATTTAAATCTTGAAAATGGCCCTCTTGAACAAGACTGGTTTTTGCCCTTAGGTCCCTTTCTATTTTGCGCGTCACATATGTAAAACATGACATATATATGGCGACACGAGTATGTTCTCACAAAGATCTTTATACTAATTGAGCTAGTATGGTTGAAGAAAACAACCGTGGAGTGATGATAATTTGATTAGCTGGTGATCTGCCGTTCGTATTTCTCTTATTCGGGCTTGTGACATAAAGATAGCGCCACGATAACCTATTATAAAGTACTATATCCTTGGAGTGATACGGTAGCCTTTTTCCATCCACATTTTTTTCTCTCACTCGAAAACGTAAACTATGGATAAAGTGATGTTAGAGTGATATCCCAGCCCGTTGGAACAAGTATGGCAAAGGAAAACAAGAGTAGAGTGCTAGAAGAGCGATGATCTTACGCTTTGCCGTTCGTAATTTTCTCTTTCTAAAACATGACAATGGATCTCTCTTTTGAAAACGTCCTAAGTTATATGCACTTAATATGCATGAGCAAAGAATCTATAGTGATTAGGCATTAGATCTGATTAGGCAGACCTGCCCCGTATATATCTCTCTCTGGAAGTTAACCTCTGAATGAATGTGGATAGAATGGTATCCCAGCCTTTACCGTTCGCATTTCTTTCTCTGTCTCTCTTTCGAGTAGGAACGTGGTATATAGATGGCGCCATAAGAACGACAGTGACTTTATTTATATGAAGCGAGTATAGCTAGAAAAAATATCTATTTATGTTCAAAAGCTATTGCGTCAGATTTTTCTTTCTAATTGTTTTATACGGATTTAACCTCCTCAGAGGTTTCCATTAACACGATAGTGTTTGATGCTCTATGGTTTCCCTGTGGGACTCAGGAGAACTAGATTATTTACAATAAACCATCCTACGAGTAGGTGGTCAGGTACAAATATTCGACTTTGGTATTATAAGTAAAACTATTACCATGCACTGTATTTTTTGGCTTATGATCCGTATAGGAATATCTAAATATTTCCATTGGGAAATGCCAAAGCTATAGAAAAAAACTTTTCTATGAAGTACTTGAGGCTTCTGGACTCATCTTTAAACTTTTGGTCCCTTTCAATAATAATAATAGGTTAGTTACAATTCACTTATTTCAAAGTTGGTCCTAAACGGATTGTTTAGGGGCGATGCTATTATATGTGTAGCGCCCTCCATAGTGGAGATAGTACACAATTCGAGTCAACCCAACCTAAGTTCCTTTTAGTTTTGCTCTATCATATTTTATTTTCTCATTTAAGAATTTCATTTTCCACTTTGTCCCTCTGTGCTTCTACTGAATCCCTGTTAGCCAATTCATTGCATTCCTTGACTACCCGGATAGTTTCATTGAAATTTTTGGTTACCCGGGCTAACCTTCACATTTACTGCAACCTTCCTTGCCTCCCACGAACACACACACACACAAGCGAGCGTACAAACCGATATTGGGTCGAACTCTGCGGTATTATTTCCGTTACAGTTTGTTGGTGCACTCGCCTGTATGTGGGTCGGTTTGCAACTTCGCCGGAATCTCTGTGGATGCTTGGGGTGTAGGAATTTTCATTTTCAGTTTCGTTTAGTAACGGTTTTCATTTGTCCAAACCATGTTTTATTGGTCGCTTCGACCATTAAGTGGGTGCAGCGTAGTGGGCTGGCTGTTCATATCCATGTTGTTTACCTTTTATAGACTGACTGCGGTGGTCAGCCGGCCATTCCCTCCCCGTTGTTGGGGCAGTATGCAATCCAATGCTTGTTGGCTGTGAACAAAATAGAGACTTAATTAATGCAGTTGTAAGGGCTGAACTCCGTTTTTTCTGCTTTCTCTGAAATGGGTACACAGTTTGGTTAAGGTAGTAGTAGTTCATTGTTGGGATTTCAAAAGATAGCTGGAAGGGATATAACGAAATAATTGTTTTAAAATTGAGAAATTAAATGGTTCCGAACTTAATTGGAACTAAAGTAAAACAAATTTCACTGCCAAAGCATTGGAAGTGGTGTCAAGAGCAAAAAGCATTTTTATAAAACAAGCAAACAATTAAATAGATTTATTCTTGCAGACCATGTTTTAGTCGGAGTTTTAAAAAGGAAAAACGTTGCAAAGAAATATGAGATTATTTATTGTGAGTTTGATTACTACATTTTTAAAGACTACGAGTATCATTAACTAAAATGGGATAAGGTTTACTTATATGTACAGGGTGACCAGAAGAGAGCAATAGGAAGAGGAAGTTACATCGAACAACAACAGTGTAACATAATTAACTGAATAATTTGAATTGATTTTTACCATAAGGTTTATAATATTGCAACATTTAATAACCGTCTCGGCTTCGCTGGCAGTGGTTGAAAAGGCAGGTCTAATTTTTAATGATGCAATAGTTGATACATTCTTTCAGCAAAAGTTTCTCCAAAATGTTTGGCTGGCTTTTTTAATGTGACTTTAGACTTGTCGAATAAAATAAGAGAACAAAATCGAGGCTTGTCCTAATACTCGTATTTCCCTTCACAACTTTGTGTGTTGAAAACACAGCTGAAAACACAGCTCGGATATATCGATGTTGCTGAGATCTAAGTACATAATCTCCCCTAACATCGCACTTTATCGTGGTAGATAAGTCTAAATTTCGATTTGCATGTTTTTCGTCATATGCAGCAGAGAGTGTCATTCCTTTGTCGCCACGTTTCTCAAGCATTTCAAGCAAACGTTTGGTCCAGCTCTTATTTGCCAAAAGACATATCTACGCCGATTTCTTATCGATTCTTAAAGAAGCAATTACATTTCGTTCTAACAATGCAAAGAGCTCACGGCATTTTTTTTTTAAATTCTCATTTGGTCACTCTGTTTCAAAAATTACCTCCAAAATTTTTTTAATGTCCTCCTACGTCACTCTCTTACCGATTCTTAAACAAGCAGCAATTTTAATTCTCCCTTTTTTTGCTTGGTCCTCTTAGCCTTTTCAAATTTCTTTAAGATTTTCTCCATCTTAACATTAGATCACTCAGTTTCAATAATTCCCTCCAAAACTTTTTTAATGTATTCCTTTCATCAAGTGGAGTGGATGTTTCGTGGATGTGAATGTTTCGTCCTGTCTTCATTTACCACAATATCTACGCCACTCCTTTATCGCAGCAATTTTATATCGCTCTTTCTTTGTTAGGTCCTCTTTCGCTTTTTTAGGTCTCTTAATTTGAACAATTCCCACTAAAAATCGTCGAGAGTCTTCTCTTTTACCAGATGAAGACTTTCTCATTACCATACATTCGGTCTTGTCCTCATTTTCTACAAGTCAATATCTACGCCACTCCTACCGATTCTTGAACTAACAGCATTTTAATTTCCCTCTATATTTGCTATGTCCTCTTAGCCTTTTTAAATTTCTTTAAGATTCTGTCCATATAAATCGTTGAAGTCTTCTCATTTAGCACATGGAGACATTCTCATTAGCAGACATTCCGTCTTGTCCCCATTTACTGCAAGTCAATTCTACACTGATCCCTTACCGATTCAATTATATTTTGATTCTTTTTTGCTTGAAGCTTTAAGTCTTATAATATGGTTCTCTCGATCAAAACATTATTTCAGTTTCGTTCATTATTTCCTACATAAAAACCTTATATGTCTTCCCTTTCACCAGATGCTTCCCCAACCTAAATGTAATTACGCAACAAACCTTTATAAGATTTATATCAACTGAATCATCAAAGCATAACTCCACATCTAGATGGCGTTCCTAATAAAAACTGTCAAAACCACACATCAACGATATCCGGCATGGCTACATATGTCAGGCTGTCGCAATCCATGCTCGGTCTTTAAATTTTAGAGCTGCCAGGGTTTTTAAGGACGCCATCTACATGTGAAGCTGCTCATAAAAGCTTTAGAGTTTATAAGAAAAGGATCAAACCAACACAAAAAAGAAAAGTTATGCAAAATACAAAGGATTTCTTTGCTTTAATTGGTGCTGGGATATACACAGCTCAAGCCTGAGCAAAGACTATGTATATAGCAGACACTCGCAAGTCTGCCTACAGCTGAATTAATACGTCTTTCGCCACTAGATGTCACTATGTTTTACAAAGAACTATTGTGGCTCTTTACGATCAAAAAGAAGAAGTTATAAAAAAATGAACAGATTGTAAAGTTGGGATAGCTTGGTTTGATAGGGACAGGTGCATAGTCGAAGACTCATCAAAGACTTTTCTCCCTGTAGGAGAAGTAGTACATTTTCAACCGCTAGATGTTACTATGTTTTACATAGAAAATGGATGCCCCGTTCGCAGAAAACTCTGTGGCTGATCTATGTTCTAAAAATCAGCACTTTATAGTAAAGCATCGTTGTTTTTCTTTTCTGATCAAAAATGATTTTTACGATCAAAAAGATATTAAGCATAAATCAGAGTATTGGAAGAAGCAACTGGAGAAACAGTTAGTCTTAGGCAGAAAAGACAAATATTTAAGTGAGGATAGTGGACGTTACAAGGCTCTCATACAATCACGTAAAAGGGCTATCTTAAAATGCACTTTATGTATTTTTTCTTTTTAAATTCACTATCGTGATAAACCTTTAAGTTTTGTGTTCTGCCATTGAAGAGCTTTTCTTCATCTTTACACTATCACTAATACTGCCCTCAGTCTATCACGACATTTCTATTTGAAATCCCCCTGATGTAGCAATTTATTGTTTCCCTTGAATTCAGAAAACAAAATCCACTTAAAAAAACTCTGGCATTTAATAAAATTTAATACTCTGGTCATAGCCAACTTCATCAATAGCATGTTGTTGGTGGCATTGGTAATGTTGTTCTTGCTGGTGGTCCTTGCTTGTCCTGGCAATTGCCACAGCCTATAGGAGGAAATTGTAAACCGCACGTATCAGGGATTTAGATTCCAGAACAAAAGTACCAGCAGCCGGAGCAAAACAAACGCCATAGAAACACGACATAAAACGTAATGAAAAATTGTTTGCAAAATGGAAAAAATGAACTAAGAAGAAAGGCAAGACGAACAACAACAAGACAACAACAAGTAGAGGAGAGCTTATAACAAAATATGAAAAATGAACAACAATAGAGCTCAGAAACAAAGTAAATAAAAACAGCAGACGGATGGATGCTTGATAACTCGTACGCATCCGAAGTTAAGTTCCGTGGCAGGACAGTCACAGACTTAGCCCTACCCCGCTCAGCGTATAAATGCAACCCCCTCGCTTTATCCTTAATATTTGCGCTTTCAGAAAAGCCTTTATAAATATTGATGCTGCTGTTTCTAGTGTGTGTAGACATTTGGGCCACATTTCTGCTGAAGGGAAGCTAGGCGGACCTTCTTTAATATTCGGGAACATTTGGTTACGCATCTCCATTTGGAAAGTGAGAGTAGTAAATGGAATAAGAACACGTATAATATCAATTTGAAATGGTTGGCTTTTTGAGAACGAAGAGAAAAAAATGAGGAGAGTTTAAGAAGTTGCCAGGTGGCATAGGTGACCTTTGGGATACACTAAGAGGCAAAAAATTCAGCGCAAGCAAAAGTAGTTAAGTGATTTCTCAATTAAACTGAAATTGTTACCAATTTCGTATGACTCCGGCAAATTTTACCAATAGTTAAAAGATATAAACTCCGAAAATTTCCTGACAAATAATTTAATGTTGCACTGTTAACGATTTATGACAATCGTTCGATTATTAAGATTGGTTTATGTGGAATAGGTCCTGAGAGCGTATTTTACAAGGACACCATAACAATGGCTGCGGCACTCTTTTAAGACAAATATGGGAATTGAATGAAAGAGAAAGGCGAGGGAAGAAATCCGAAATTTTAATATCATTTGCAACAGTCCATAAATTTCAAAGGCGAGAAAGGAATTCGGAAATTTTAAAATCATTTTCTATAAGTACAGTCCATAAATCTCCTTGCTGCCTAGCAGTTTTTTGTGTCCCACACTGAAAAAAACATGAACATAAAATCAATGAAAAAGGTTCTTCAATACTTCTACTTATACATCAAATTAATGTAAAAATGTATTTTATTCATGAACAAATTCTTTAAATTTAAAGTATTTAGTTTTTATGGCAATTTTAACCCACATTTTTTATAGTGTTTACTTTGTTGGCTAAACAAGACTAGCTTGTACTTCTCGTCAAATGCGAAACTGCCTGCTCCTAACCACTGATCATGGTTAAATCAAATTTATTGTTCAGGGATGATGATGAAGTAGCGAACGTAAAGGTCGAAAATCGATCACATGAGTCTTTCAAGACGAGCATTATCCAACAAAAGTTGTTCGTTAAAAAAGCAAATGATCGAGCGACCAACACCCGTCGATCGGGTAATGCTTTATGCGAAGTATTATGGAAATTGGATGTCATATGTGTCGTCTTTAGCACAGGTTCTGAATTCTAGAAATACCTTTGTATGGGTGCTATTACAAAATATGGAACTTTATGGTCTAGTTTCATCAGATCCAATTTTTGGTCGCTCATAATGTACGACTCAAAATTTGAGCACGATTTGGTTAGATTTGTAGCTTCTTGAGCTGCAGTATCTTAAATTGGGAGGGATCTTTGTGTAGGATCTATTCGAAAACATGGACCGTTATGGTTAAATTTCACCGGAGATGTGTGTTGGCCTCTAGTTATGGTCTGTGCAAATTTTTATCGAAATCGGGTGTAAAATGGGCTTTTAGAGCTGCAGGTTTTAAAATCTGGAAAAAAATCTACATATGTATATCAAAACATCCCCCGGTGTAGACCAATTTCAATAGGTTCTGTCCAGAAGAACGTACCAAGATCAATCGAAAACGTCTCATATTTGCGACCTGTACTTTGGTTACAGAAGAATGTACCAAGATTAATCGAAAACGTCTCATATTTGCGACCTGTACTCTGGTTACACGTGCACAGATGGGCGGACAGATATCGCATAATGAAATCAGTTAGTGATTCAAAATCGATCGGTATACTTAACATGGGGTCTAGCTCCATGTGTTAAGGGTGTTACAAACATCAGCACTGTGCCGCAGGGTATTATTTAACTCACATTAAATTGTGAGCTTGACATTCGATGGAAGATATTTTAAATTACCTTGCCGAAAATATGGCTTTAATTCTCTTAAAATATTAATAGATACCATTGAATTTTTACTCAAATTAAATGTTGGGGAAATGTGTTTTATGTAAATTAACCATTTTGTAGATGTCCACATCGGATTCCAGTTTTTTTGCAACAACAACATAATTATTTGTTGTCATTACCAATTGTTGGTACCAACGAACAATTCTGACCAAACTATAAGTTGTCCCAACTGACAGTTTTGGCAATCAATTATTTTAACTTCATTTACAGTTTACCACCGAATGGTTAGTAAATCTATGCTATAATATGATCATAGCTATCATTTTATGGTATGTCAAATAAAATTTCCATTAAGATTATTAACGATTGGTATTTGCAACTGAAAGTCTTCTCGTCCAACGGAATTTTTATAGGCCTAACCGAGAGCAAAACGACTTTTTCTCTGTGTGTAAAGCTTGGGTTAAGAAAGAATCACTTTCTTTCTATTGGCGAGTACCAATATCTGTCTCTGCTGATTGTAGGGTGCACAACGACTCCTTCATATATGGCATCATATGTGCTTCATGTGGCATCTACGGCCATGTTTTGGAATACAAACCGAGAAAAAACAACAAGTTTAACTTTCACCCCATTTCAATGGATCGTTTTTGGTTGTTCTCGTTGTTGTTGTTGCTATAGTTTGTCATACAACAACATGCACTCCAAACACAGACACACGCAGAAAAAAGTGTCACTATCACATCCTTGCGCCCCCTTGCCTTTTTTCTTTTGGCCGCCCTTTGCAGTTGCCGTGAGTGTGCGTGTGTTTGTGTAACCCTTAACTGCTGCTGCAGCCACACTTGAGTCCTTCTTAGTCCTGTCTCGTACAATTTTTCGTGTCGGACGATTTTTATGTTTTCAATGTTGTCATCCGTTTTTTATGATTATTACTTGCCCAAAAAGGATGTTATCCTTTTTTTTTGGCAATGTGGCTGTTGCTGTATGCGAGTGCGCCCTTTTATTGACATTCTACAGAGTGTGTGTGTGTGTATGGATGGAAGCAACGGTGATCCTTTCAGGGTGTATTGTGTGTGTGTGTGAGTGTCTGTCTGTGTTTTGTCAAGTTAAGTGTTGACACATAAAATAAGTTTTTATTCTTTGTTATAAAATAATGACCCTCATCATCACCATGAAATGGGTTTTTGTTGTTGCTGTCGCATTTGCTTGTTGTTGGAGTTGTTGTTGTTGCTGTTAGGAGCGTACAGAGTTAGCAATCCGGAGTCCGGGCGACAAGTGTAAAAAGGATTTCATTCATAGTCACCATATTGTGGTGCAGTTAAAGTGTGACATGTTGTATTTATGGGGTCAGTGAACTGCTGCCTGCCTTGCCTGTAGGATTGGCTTCAGGAAGCACGTGGATATCGCTGGAGACGCTGAGCGATTAGGATTAGGGTGAAGATTTAAAAAGTCTGTCTGTGCGTGTTTTTCAAGGGTCGGCGACTAAGCCTCATTTGTCGGCTGTAAGGCCATTTAAAATGCAACTGGAGCTCAGACGAAAAGGCTATTTCTGCGAGTTACTTAGGTGGTCGACAAGATTAAATTAATGGACTTTGACTGGACTACTGTGTCTTCGATTTAAATGTCGTAGTGCTATCAACAGTTTGCAACGGTAGTTCGAACAATAGCAGAAATCTTCTAGGAAAACTGGAGTAAAATTTGTTTTTCAGTTTTCTAACCTATATTTTTGGGTCAGCAATATTTGATGGTCATAAAAACGCTACTAGTTGTTGGTACCAGCAAACAATTCTACAGAAAACTACAAGTTGCCACAAGAGGCGTTTCTCACAACCGATTATTAGCAATTCATTCTACTCGTATAAGTCTAGCTGAATATTTAGTAATCTGTGTCAGAATCTTATGGTACGTCGAACAAAATTTCCATCAAGACAAAAATATTTGGTAATAGCAACAGAAAGTGGTTTTAGCCAACAGAATTTTGTAGTCCGCCATTAAAAAACATATACTTTTAAACAAAAAGACAAACTGGCATTGTTTTTGTGGCTGCACACTGTTTTTATCGCAATTTCGGATCCATCACGACCTTCATCAGAAAGCTAAGCAGCAATTGTAAAACTGAATTCCTTAAGACCAGGTTCCCACCAAATGATGCAAGAGGTCTCGAGCCGGTTAATCCCTGTTCACTGTACTAAAGCACAGGACCGAAACAAAGAAACGAGCTCATAAGTAGAATCATATTTTCAATTTGGTTTTTATATTTCTAGTTTTTATTGTGTGTTAAATAATACTAAGATGGTATGGAACCGAAATTATTTGCTGTCCATTGCCAATTGTTGGTACCAACGATCAATTTTAAGCAAAACAATAATTTGTCACAACAGGCGTTTCTGACAAACGATTATTATTACTTAAACCGGTTACGAACTCATTTTACCTCTGTGAAACTTAATTTTTACCTTGTTACATTTTATGTTTTTATAACCTTTTTGGTTCCTATGAACAAAAGTACCGATTCTATTAGCGAAATTAAATGAACTATAGTAGTTTCAGAACAGACATTTCTCAATTTTCCCTCTAAAATAGAGATAATATTAATACAAAAAATATCCATTTTGTGTCGGCGTATGTCTTTAGTAAACATTTTAAATTGTAATCCAGATTTTTTGGTGACAATTTTTGTTTTTACATAATTGTACATTCTTTAAACCGCTAGAAAGTCAAAATAAAAACACAAAAAACATTGAATTAACACACTTAAAACAAAAACAGCATTCCCAAAATGATTTTTACTCATCTCTGTTTTTTCGATAAAGCTCATATCGCCAATCTTGTACAAATTATAGTCTTTGGTTTGGATTAGCCTCCAAACGACGTTTTCTCTCCTTATGTTTTTTCGAATTTTGTAAATTTTCTTATCAATTTTTGTATTTTTTTATTTAATTTTTGTAATTAATGTTATAATGAGAAACCATTTCACAGGATCATTTTTAGTCTCCGTGTTGTTACCCTGTCATCGCTGAGAAGATAAAAGAGCGGGAAATTGAAACATTTCATAAAATGTAAAGGTGCTGTCAATTACATGTGTTACATCAAACTAATTATTTTTTCATTAAACAAATTAATTCGTAGGTCCAAAGGGCATATTTCCTACCCTCACCCCCGCCAAACCTCTAGCTAGAATGTAGCGACACCCTTCATTTGGCCCTCTTATTATAGAACATTTGACTTAATTCCGTCTCATCTTTTGGCCATCGCATTATGCAAACAACGGCAGACAAACAAAACAACACATTGTTCTGACAGTTGTATTTGCTCTCTACCTCGTTGTGAACATGCTCGGCAACTGTCAAATGAAGAGAACATAAAACTCGTTTAAATGTTTTGTGTAAATATTGACAGATCTCACACAGGAGCAGAACATCCATTTCAGTTTGGCTTTGGTTCAATATATATTTCCCCTGTCTCTTTCTTTCCTCCTATCTCAATTAAATTTTGAAAATTGTAACATAATCTTAAATAAACAATTTAATGCCATAAACCATTCGTAAACGGATGGCATATGAAATGTAAACAATTCATCGAAAAAAAGACGTTAACGTAAAAAAACGTTTATGAATTTATGCAAATTTTTTTGAAACAAAAGTATAAGCGGCAGCTTTGTTCGATTAAACAAGCCCGCAGGATGTGACAACAACAGCTATCGATGTTGTTGCCTTTTTAAACTAACTACTCGTTGTATTAGCAATGAGAATGCCAAGTCGACTTAAGGATATGCTATAGCTTCAAAAGAAATTGTTACACCCCTCGTATATTTTTACATTAGAAGGTCAACGCACCATTAAGGAACAAACTGTGAAGATATATTTTTTGCACTTCCATTTAAATGGGAACAACTGTTGAATGCTGCCAATATCGTAAAAATAAAAAAATGACTGGACCAAGAAAAAAAAAAAACAAATTAGAACTTCAAAATTTAAATTATTTTTAAAAAAGAATATTTTACTCTAGAATAGTTATTGACAAATATATAAAATTATTTTCTTTTTAATTTACAAAATGTTAATTTATACTTTTTTGCGTATTGTACTTGTGTACAAATGAAAATAGGATAATAAACCGAGAATTTGTCTGTGACTAAAGTGATGTTTTTAATACAATATTGCCAAGGAGAAGTGGTGACACTATCAGCAGAGACTATGTAATAGAAGATAACGAACGAACTGCTTCTCCTTGGCAATATTGTATTAAAAACATCACTTTAGTCACAGACAAATTCTCGGTTTACGAGGGCGGTTCGGAAACTTCTTAGCCTAGCACAAAAAGCGCGGTATAAACAGGTTAAGTGTTTTGGAAACTTCCATATCTGCTATGAACACATGTTAAATTTTGTTTCGATCTGGCAACTCCTTCATATAGAAACAGTTGTTCACAAAAGACGCATCAGCGATTTTTTTACAATGAAAAAATTATAAATGCGTGGTTTCCTTAAATATTTACATAAAAAAGGTTTATCGGGACAAGAATTTTAAATTGATATGGTGAATGTGTTAGGTGAAAGTGCTCCTTCATATGCAACAGTAAAAAATTGGGTTGCTGAATTTAAACGTGGTCGTGCAAGCATTGAAATGAACCACGTAGTGGACGTCCAAAAACAGCAACAACAACAGAAATTGTAGCCAAAGTGCATGATATGGTATTAAATGATCGACGAATAAAAGTGCGTGAAATAGCTAATATCATGGGCATCTCAAATGATCGAGTCCATTTAATTTTGCATGAAGAACTACAGATGAAAAAGCTTTCTGCAAGATGGGTGCCGGACTTGTTAACAGTCGACCAAAAACGCATAAGAATGAACATTTCTCAAGCTTGTTTGGATCGTTTTCAGCGAAATACAATGGATTTTAAGCGTCGTTTCATAACTGTTGATGAGACATGGATCCACCACTATACTCCAGAGACAAAAGAACAATCCAAACGATGGACTGAAGCTGGAGGAAGTGCCCCAAAGAAGGCAAAAACAATTCAATCGGCTGGTAAGGTTATGGCAACGGTTTTTTGGGACTTCAAAGGTATCTTATTGATTGACTGTCTGCAAAAGGGTAAAACAATAAATTCAGAGTACTATTGCAACCTTTTAGATCAATTAAATGTACAAATTCGAGAAAAACGTCCTGGCTTACAACACAAAAAAATAATTTTTCATCAAGACAACGCACCAGCGCACAAGAGTGTTTTAACAATTGCTAAAATCAACGAATTAAAGTACGAGTTGCTTGACCACCCACCTTATTCTCCTGATTTAGCTCCCAGTGACTTTTACCTGGTTCCAAATCTAAAAAAATTCCTTGCTGACAAGCGTTTTACCTCAAATGAAGATGCAATTACAGTTGTAAACCACTAATTTGAAGACCTTGAGGAAAACTATTTTAATCAATGGATAGAATTGCTAGATAAGCGTTGGACTAAGTGTATTGAAGTTTCAGGAGATTATATTGAAAAATAAAAATATTTTTGAAAAACTAACTATTCTCTTTCATTGATAGGCAAAGAACTTTCCGAACCGCCCTCGTATTATTCTATTTTCTTTTGTACACAAGTACAATAACGCAAAAAAGTATAAATTAACATTTTGTAAATTAAAAAGAAAATAATTTTATACATTTGTCAATTACTATTCTAGAGTAAAATTTTCTTTTTTAAAAATAATTTAAATTTTGAAGTTCTAATTTGTTTTTTTTTTCTTGGTCCAGTCATTTTTTTATTTTTACGATATTGGCAGCATTCCAGAGGTGCTCCCTCATGTCTGTGTGTCTCGTAAAGGTCAAGTTTAGCCCTTCTGCTACTGTTTATCGTATTCGACTATCCGATAGATTTAATAGTACCAAAAAAAGGACTCGATATTTCGACGATACTATCGTTATGCCATAAAACTTTAAATCTCTCAACAATTTAATTTGCTAAAGCAACAAATTTTTTCATATTAAAATGAAGTTCTGTAATGTATGCTTTTTTATCATTGAACGTTTTTTTAAGTTGTGTCGAACAAATGGCTAAAATTCCTGCCACGACGGGGTACCATTTTAGCACTATAGATGACTTATTATGTACAATGATGAAAAAAATTAGTTTCGACGGTTGAAAAATTCGATGTGTAAATTAGTGGGAATTCCCCTCATTAGTTTATTTAAGGACAAGTGGATACTTCTTGAATTTCCGTAGTTAATCCGAATGTGGATCCTTATTTAATTCGTTTAACCGCTATCGTGCTTTCAACAAACTAGATCGTTTTACAGTTTAAAGATCAATAATATATATACATTATTGGTCTCCGATCAATATTTCCTGATGCTGCAAACGGAATGGCAAATTTAATATATACCCTACGGTGTAGGGTATAAAAATTGGATTTAGCGATTAGTTTAAAGTTAGTTTTAATCGAATTATTTTATTGTAATAACGCTATTCAAAAAAAAATAATAAGGAATGTCGTAAGTCGGGCGTAGCCGACTATGTAATACCCTACATCACTGTTTATTTGGAGATTAAGTATCTCTATCTGGAGCTTGAGCAAGGTCGGTCCTTATATGTTAGAGTTAACCCCTTAAATCGGAAGGGACCTTTGTGTGGGGATATTCGAAAACATAGACCGATTACAACGCATGGGTGTTGGTCGCTCGTAGGGCTCTTTGCGAAATGTTGTGCTTTAAGAGCTGTAGGTTCTGCAATCGGGAAGGACCTTTGTATGGAGGCTAAACGAAAATATTGGCCACAGTTATATTATAGTCGCTCATAAAGTCCCATGCAAATTTTGCGCAATCGGGAGTAGTTTGTGGCTTCAAGAGCTGCAGAACCTTTAATCGGGAGGAACCTTTGTATGGGAGCTTTTCGAAATCTTGGGCCGATATCTACAAATTTAGGTAATTTAGGTATTCAAAATTCTTTGTTCTAAATTTGGTTGAAATCAGATGTAATAAATGGCATTTTGAGCTGTAGGTGAATACTGGGAATATCAAATTTGTTGCAAATAATGTTGGTCTTATTTGTGGTTTAGAGCGCCTTGGCAACTCTGGTGATTTAAACTGTAAATCCTTTCAGATCTGTGAAAGCACTCCTTTGGAAACTATACAGTAATAGAAGTTATCGTTTTATAATGCAAAGGTAGGGTACCCACATAAAGCAGATGTTCGATGAAAAAGTAACAGCTTTATTTGTTTTCTCCGACGAATTTATGGCAGGGGCATTCCCCCTCGAGGGAATTTGAAGCAAATTGAAAATAAAAACGGTATTATCTTGTGTTGCCCAAACGAAGTGTAAACATGAAGTGAAAAGAAAGAATATTAAAATTGGCCATAAAACAAAATAGAAAATAAATCGCCAGTAAGAAGCGGACTGTCGAAAAGAAATTGATAGGGACAAAGTAAATCGGGGACAACAACTGGAGGGATGAAATAGGGAGGCCAATAGATTATAAATATTTTTTCTTCTTCAAAATATTCAAAATTGATAAGTGTTTACGCGAAAATGTCGATGCAATCAAGGGCATGAGTCTAATATGAAATAAAAATGTTTCATTATTTTTTAAAGAGTGGGCCCGTAAGACAGACGACAAGTTTACCTGATTAAAAAGTTACTAAAAAACTATTTTTGTTTACAGAACAATCCGGCAGTAGCAACTAGATTGTAGGCCTGTGTCAAAACCTTTCGTCTTAAGTGTTTTGCCTGTTGAGTTTCCTGTGACTAGTCCAGTTTTTGCCAGAATCTTGTCTTTAAACCTAGACACTGCCAAGCTTGTCCGGTGAAAACGTAGACTTCAAGGTAAACTTTTAAGAGCAAATTTGTGCTTTTTGAAAACTGCGATTATTAGACTTCACGGGACGGATGTTGTAGTTTCGACCAGGGACTTTAATGCTTACTGTAGTCCCACAACATCCCATTTAAGGAACAAGAGGGAACTTCTCTCAGTGGCTAATGGACTTTTACATGGCTTAAAGATAAATCTCTTACTCGCAAAGTTGCCGGCATTCGCTGTCGCTGAAAAATCCTTAAATATTCTGACCCGGGGTTGAACCTGGGTTTACTGACAAGATAGTAGTGCGACTTCCATCGCACTACGGCGGGTCAGACGGACTGATTTTACAAAAATCTCGACGATTGAATTTTTATTATGCGTAAATCTTTTATGTGACAAGTTTGAGGACATTTCTTGCAACGACAGCCTTACCATGGCCCTTGGTGCCAAGTTATACCTCTGGAGAACACTGGGTACTTGGTGGCTGGTCTAAGTAATTTTTATTGGCAACGCATCGTAATACAATTATTGCATTTCATATTAGCAATATTTCAATTATTTTTGGCCAAACTATATAAAAATATCTTTATGCGAAATAATTTAATAACACCATCGAATGCGTTGTCCTTTTTGGGACTGCATAAAACCCCAACGACCAAAATGCTGAGATTCTAAATGCAGAGCAGAGGAGGAATGGGTGTTGGGCAAATTGACCACAACTTTTACGGGCAGCCAAATATAATTACCCAATGCCATTATGATTCATCCCACCCACCAACACAAAGACACAGCAGGACACTCTAGTTACTCCGGCATGTTGTGGTTTTTTTTTCTGCATACTCTTCATTTACGGAGCATGATGGGAGTCCTTGTGTGTGGGTAATTTTGCACTTTGTCCTTTTGTGTGCAGCAGGGAAACCTTAGATTTGCTTATGCCGAGACTCTGCCTCCTTAAAACATATGGTGTCGATGTGGCTCCCTGCACCCCGCCGCACAGACCACATGACACATTTTGAGGACTCTTGAGGTGATGCCCTACATGTGTGCCATCGCATGGATGTGTGTGTGTGCGTGTGCGGAGACACTCTTTGTGGCCCAGATGGCTGGAAAAGGAGCGAAAGCGGGCCATTTTTCTGTTGTGGTCACGTGACGTCGTTCACTTATTATTTTACATATGAGCACCACGACTATATGCACCACCTCGCCTATAGCTCTCAGACACTTGGGTTGGAAAGTTTTGTCATTTTTTCCTTGTACTTTTTTTTTGCCTAAGCGAGAAGACCGGAATTTGTCCTTGTGTATGATCTCTCAGTGTTTGCGAAAAATTAACTCTGGCATATTTTTTTTTGTTGCTTTTCATTTTTTTGCTGCTGTTGAGTCCTTTTTTCTGGCCGCCAGGATTACATGTTTGTCTGAATGTTGATGTCATTACCATAAGTGTTAATTATGCGAGTGACTCGTTTTTTTCTTCTTATTGCTGAGAAGAATGTTCATGCACATGTTAATTAGTCTTTGTTATGGGGGTTACAGGATAATGCGGCTTTAGTGAAGAATGTCCTTTGCATTTGGATCTTTAATGGAATAATTAAAGGCATTTAGCTAGGCGCTCATAAAAGTCTTTGTTAGAGCAAGGCTAGCTTAAAGGTGTAGGATTTCAGATAAAAGTTTCAAAAGCAGGATGGCGGTATACTCGTAAGAGTAATACAAATAAAGCAGAGGATTATCTTATTTCATGGGGTGATCCTAATAAAAGTTTTTTTTTTAAATATTAAAATAAACATATTTATTCACGAAATTGAAGAGGGATTAACCGGCTAGATTAATCTAGACCTCTTGCATTTACCTTTAATTAAAATAGAAGACAAGTGACATTGATTTTCGTGGCTGCACATGCATCAAAAAGCTTCACAGCAATTGTTGAAAGGAAAACTGAACTCTTTAAGGCCAGGTTCTCACCAAACGTGTGAGAGTTACTGTTGTTAATCCCACTTTTTACAATTGACACAATTGTCTGCAAAATTTTATACTCGAAATAGGAAAATCTTCCATTTTGTGTGATACACCATTTTATTCATGTGGCTAGCGCATTCCGTCAATACTTTAGTGATAGATGGTTTGCTGTATATTTGCCTGAAGGACTTGAATCCTTAATTGATTGTTCGTGGGGCCTCCTGAATCATATAAGGTGTGCCTAAGAGCTCACCTAAAAGATTATACTTACCTAAAAGATTATACTTACCTCTTAATTTCTCCCTCTTTATTTCAGTCAGACCGTGAATTCAATCTACTATTTCGCGGACGACAGCAACCTCTGTCATTCATATGCAATCGACCGTATGCCGAGTCTTCAAGATATTGAAGACAAAAGGCGAATTATGGATGAGACACTTGGCCGGGACTTACTGGCCATTTTCGAATTGGGTCGAGTGAATAGAATAGATTTTAATGAGCGATGGTTGGGCATGAAATTACAATGTGACGCTCGTTGGGCGAGGCATGTATTCGAAGTGTCGAAAGAAGCGTTCCAAGTGTATACGCTTCCTAAAACTGTACAAGAAATATTTGACTCCTTTTGATCTTTTCGATATCTATTCAACCTACATCAGGATAAAGATGGAATACAACTCCCATATATGCTCTAAAATCATCCTTGGAGCTACTTGATCGTGTCCAAAGGAGGGCGAAGGTGTTGATATGTGACAGTATATTGTCTCCCTGGAGCATTGATGGCATGTGGGTTGTGTGTCGCTGTTCTATCGTTACTTTCATGGTGTGTTTTCTTTAGACATTCGTCGTCTTATTCCTGACGTGAGGATGTTCGGCAGGGATACACGACTTTCCAGAAATTCACACCTATTTATAATCGATTGGCCAGTTGACCGCACTATACACTACAGATAAAATTCGTTATTCGCCCGTACTGTCCGTATGTGGAATCGATTCAGGCGAATGTATTTCCCACTAATTATGACATCCAGAAATTCAAGTCTAATGTCAATAAACTACTTCCACTCACCAACGCAATGCATCGAATGTAAAGGAGTTGGTAAAAAACAATGTTAGTAAAATGCATCCTCGATGCCTGTGGGTGGCAAAGAGCTTATCCTTGATGTAGATATTTATGCTACTAGTCAGAGCGTTCTAAGCTCGAACTGTAAGTAGTCATGTGCTGCAAGATCGAACCAGAGACTCAAGTCTGGTCACAAGCCCTTTTAACTGAGATTCTAGATTTGACCTGTTGGGAACGGTCCTTTGTGGTTTGTCACGCAAAGCGTAACAACCGGTTGCTACGATTTATGGAGTAGCAGAGACCTAAAAAAGTCCTCAACCCCTTAGCAAGAGGTAGACTTTTTTATATCTATATTTTGGTAGTACAGTCGAACCTGGATAAGTAAGATCGCAAGGGACCACCTGTTTATTCCCACTTAAAGAGGTTTCCCACTAATTCAGTTTCCCACTTATCCAGGTAATTTGAATCTTATCCTACTTAAAGAGGTGAAGCATGCTTATTTTTTTTTAATAAAATGGCAGTTTGTATTCTGAAATTCAGTTTATTGAATGTAAAAACAATAACTTAAGTAATATTTTTTACCGAACGCTCGCAATATTGAACCAGGGTCGTCTTGGCCTCTAGCCAAATAGTAGGTCAACATTACCCCACCAAAAAATCGCTAAACTATAACCGCAGTGATAGGAGTACTATTGCCAGTATCTATGCCCCTCTATTCTAATCGGAAATGAACAGGAATATCGAAAATGTCAACTATTTTTTCATTAAGAACTTTAAAAGTTAAACTAGGGCGTTTTCATAAAATCCACCCGTATAATAGCCAAATCACCAAAATATAAGTGGCCAGAAGTCTTTGGTCTCATCATTTTCGACAACTCAGCGTCGCACTCCGCAAAAACTCTCTTAGTAAAAAGCAGGAGAGAAGAGAGAAAAAGGACAAAAATCGTACTTTTGAAGGTACTGCATGAAAAGAAATATCCCACTCATGGAGGTAAACGGGAAAAAATTAAAGAGGTTCAATCAAGCTCCTGCTTAAAGAGGTTCAAGCTCCTGCCTAAAGATTTTTTATTTTTGTTGTTGTTTAAACTGTAAATCTTCTCGTCTAAAGGAAATTTTGAAGTTCTGATCGATTTCCAATTGATCTTTTAACTGTGTGGGCCTTCGTTTCGGTCAAAATATCTTTTTGACAAACGCACATTTTGGGCTTCACAGCATTAACTTGGAAAAAATGTTTAAATATCTAAATATGTTTAAATATCTCTTTAAAAGGGTGGGCCGATTTGTAAGGACAAAAACTTGTCGATATTGTGCCATTGGTTTTCGATAGCTTACGGCATAGAGAAAAATTAAATCATTCTCGAGGCACCCAAATATAATTTTTTTGACTTTATCTCAACTTTTATTTTTAAGGTTTTGATTCTCTACGACTGATACGGTTCTCTACGATTCTCTCAGTCGTATTTTAATTTATACGCGCTCATATTTTATATTGTACTCGTATTGTATCACGATATAATCATCTTGGAAAGGTTATAATTAATTTGTTTTTATTACCAGCTAAAAAACACATTGGTCCACTTTCAATAGGGTTCCTAATCGAATTGTGTTAAGATCTTACGAGTCTGAACCATAAGCATATTCTGAATAACCACTCATTTAAGTTCTCAAGTCTAGGTGATACTTCTCTTAAATCAGTTCCGAATAAGATCTCCTAATACTTAAGGCGGTCGACAAGGTACGGGTCGATAAACAGATTCTATCGCTAGATAAGATGAAAAGCCATAGCACAATCGCTGGCTCTTATTTATTTTTGTTTTAAATTTGCAAAAGTCGTTATGGTGGGAATGTTCCTAATCACCAGTCGACGTTTTTGCTATTAAGTCAACATGTGCTTTCATATTTCTTATAACGTCAAACTTACATTCCATCAGCAAAACGTGTCGTTTTTGTAAAAAGCGAAACCCGTGCGATTTTGTATAAATACGGCAAAAGTAAACATGCTTTTCATTACAACTCGTTCCTCAGCCGCGTTAACATACTTGAGTGATTAAAAAAAACAAATTAAAATGCGTCTGCTCCTTATATTTACTCTACTTGGTACTTTCATGGCCTTGGCCTCAGCTTTGACCTCAATATTAAGCCCAGCTTTAGGCCCAGTATCTAAGTCAACTTCAATTCAGAAATGTGAGTCGTTGTATCTTTTAAACTTGTTTTTATCAAAGAACTGTCTAATTTCGTTGTATTTTTTAGCAAACACCCATATTTTCCAAGATGGCATTGGAAATACTGCCGATACATTTATTGACGTCTCCAGAGTTCAAGCTAGTGGAAGTGCAGTTGGTGATGTAGTGGATGGCGGTGATGTAATCGCTACTGTCGCTAAAGCATTGGGTGGCTAAAGCCTAAATTAAAGAAATTTCTTGATTCAATAAAGTTGAAATATTTGGGATACTAAGAACCCACCATTAAGCAAAAAACATATGCATTTTTTATTAAACACTCGCAGGGCCGATCTATATGTCAAAATAATCGAAATAAAATACAAAATTGAGAGACTAAAGGATCGTTTGAATAACATCGCATTTCTCTCTTCAATTATGAAATTGAAACAGGTTACGAGAAAGCCGGCTTCGGGAGATTAAATTTGAATCGGCTGTAAGAAAACTACTAATAATTTTATAATAATCTGGTTTTATTACAAAGGCTGAACTTGTCATTAAATACCACAAGTGGTTCGGCAGTACCTCATCCTTAAAAATCGTGTTTTCAGATGAATCTCATTTTCATTGCCACATATATGCATTTTAAATGGTCCACCCTTTACAATTTATCCTCTTTGGTTTTAACGTCTTAAGAATTTATAAGATAGATATCCCACAACATGTGGTTTTGGCAACCAGTAATTTTAACTTCAATTGGTTAATGAGACCGAATAGTAAGTTTTCTGTTCCATAATATTGGTATAGAAATCATCTTATGGTGCATCCGACCGAATTTCAATCATGATTATCACTTAGTAATTGGAACTAAAAGTCTTCTCTTCTAACAGGAATTTTGGAGTTCGGATCGATTATCAACTGACTTTTTCTCTGCGTGTATTTGCTATGTTGCGTATGGTAGGGCCAACGGATAGTTTTCTATAGTGATTTTGGGAATCTTTCTTACATAGCTTAAGATTTTACTTCGAAACAAGCTTCCAAATTTAATAAAAAAAAATCGCACTTATGAGGCATTAAGAGCATTAGAACCTCCTCAAACTTGGACCTATATGAGTCAATTCCTGCTTCTTCTTAAACACTGAGCCGAAAATACAATGGTTTTTTTTATGTCCATGTGTCTGGTTAAACTTCAATGGTCAATAATTGATAACGAAGACAAAATGACGTTATATAAGGTCAAATGTACATACAAAATACGAGTAGTTGAGTTAACATTATATAGGGTTGGTTTTTTCAAGGGAGAGGCAGAAAAATATGCGATATATCGAAGTTATTGATCTGCTTTGTGTTATACGAAGTTCAAAATTAATTTACACGAAGTTGCAACGATTGCGACTGTCTTATCCCCCACTCTTTTTCCTTTCTTCCTCTGCTCTGAACGTGTGTGTGTGAGAAAGATCATAAGACAATTTATCTCGCTCTTTTAAAAAACCACCACCAAATGCAAATGCTAGTTTCACTGCTTGTTAAGTTGTGAAAAAGTTTCAGTTGGTCGTGAATATTGTTAAATTAAACATGTATTGTTTCAATAAATTAACTAGGAAATTTTAATATTACCAACTTTCATGGTTAAAAACAATGTATTGTTAAAACTACAATAATTATTTTAATAATAAAAATCTTCTTGGTTAAAAAACTCAACAATTCTGTTAAAACAACAATTATTATTTTAAAATTAACAATTTCAATGGTTAAAAAATTTAACCATAGAATAGTTAAATTAACTATTATTATTGTTAAATACCAGTCAACAACAAAATGTTCAAATTAACCTTATTTAACGTAGACTCCATATCATGTTTATTTTAACCATATAAGGTTATTTTATATAAGGTTATTTTTCTTCTCAGTGAAGGTTATACAACTCTGCATTAGATTCCAGTCTTTCCTGTGTTCTTAAACTTGACATATATCCAGTCTTACTCGCGATATGAAAATAAACTAAAATTATAAACCAACTGTGTAAGATATCGGAATGATTTTAGCTCTATTTTGTAGCTACATTTATTTCATTAGTTATGGAGTATCGTATTATTAAAATGGATGCCTCGTCTTCGCTGGCTGTAAGTCGTGCATATCGAATGCTGTCTTCGAGCACGCATATAAGACTAGTTTGAAGGACTCGACGTAACCCCAGAGAAAATAATCGGGAATTGATAGTCTTATGTTACGGCTAGTATTGAGTTGATTCGCCAAAGTTTTTCTTCACAATCTCAAGTGTTGCTTCCCTTGCTAGAATTTCTGCCCCAATACTTCGATGTTGTCTAACTTTAGTCACAGATGGTTAGCATCGCTCGGAGGACCATTTGTTTCGCAATGCTTCCCATTGCGAAACAAATAAGGTTTGGGATTACGCCATAATCATTTCGCTGGTCGAAATTTTTTGGCCAAAATCGAGTTTCAAGGGCGACGTGTTCTGTGTCCCAAAATCAAACTCACTGTGTTTTCTATGGCTGCCCGGTATAAATTCGTTTTTTTTTTGGTTTTTCTATTCTTCGCACTAATCATTACCTGCTGGGGTCTTAAGGTCCCAAAGAGTATACTTGCGCTTGAACCTTTTAAGACTAAGAATTGCCTGCGCAAGGAAGCCGTGATAATGACCGACCTCAGGGCAAAATTCATGTGGCGTATCTACAACTAAGCCGGAAATTTAAAAATATGTTTTAAAAACTTTTACATGTGGCTAGGAATCGTTGTACGGGTACAAAGAAATGGCAAACCTTTCTGAATTTTTCAAGAGCATAGTGGCTTTAAAAACTTTGACAGCTTTTGAAATAGAAAGATTGGTAATATCATTACTATGTAGTCATCCTTATTTTTTGACTTTGGTGTACTTTTAGATGTAACTCAGTCATGCTTTGATGTGTTAAAATCCTTGACCTGAAGAGGCCATTTTGTGTTTGGTCTGCATTTACGCTCTAGTATTTGGAATGCCATTTGCAGGTTTGCACTTTGTGGACTTTAAGGTATATTTCAGTCATGCTCTGGTGTGCTGTGGACTCTACTGGAAGGCAATTTCATTTCGAAAGCCAGCTTAAGCGCATGTTGAACTTGCGTACTGCTCATTTTTTTAAACCTTGGTTACCTGAATACAATGCATCGCAATTTTATTGGTGCATTGTGACCATTTGGATGAGTTGGCTAATTCCAAATGGTATATGAAGTTGCCACAACTCTTTCAGCTTTTTCAATTGCTGCCACAACTCTTTCAGCTTTTTTAAAGTTGCCACAACTCTTTCAGCTTTTTGAATTGCTTGTCTTCAAACTTCTCGACTTCCGTTCGTCATATATTTCCTAAAAATCTTAAGCTGATTCCGGCTCGTAGACGGCTTCCTTTTGAAAATGTATAATTTGTCCTTCTAGCTAACCTTATTTACTTTTTTTTTTAAAACACTAGTTCTCCATCCAAAAAAGGTCCTTCTGTGTTTGTGCTGCATTAGCGCTATGGCATTTGGGTTGCTTTTTGCATGAATTCAGATATATTATATAAATCAATATTGATATGTGAAATAATAATGCGCCAATTTCAAACAACAAAATTTGTTTAAAATCTCCAATCGACAGCAAAACGATTTCGATCGATATCCATCACCTACCCGAAATAGTTTAAGTCCCGACTATATAATTTTACATTTGCAACCTAAAAGTTGAAGGACAGATGGCCGAAAAAAAATTATATGGAATCGGTGATTTCAAGTTGATCCGATTATATATTTTCTTGTTTAGATAATAAAAAAATTATCTCCTAGAGTACTTTTGTTTTAATTATACTCGTACATGTTATAATCGAACGTTGTGTAAGTGGGCCTCAATGTTATTCTTGATTTTGCACATTGAGAATATCACGTCATTATTACACGCGTCAGCATTCTGATTAAAAACGTGCTTTAATGTAAAAATTCTTATTCAAAAACACAAAATTGTTGCCAAATATGAATGTAAGTTTTTCATATAAATACTCCAAGTGTCCAATAAAACATTAATTAACAATCTTCATTTGCAGCGTTACCACGAGCCATATAAAAAAAACTATAATGCGCTTTTTTCTTACCTTTGCACTCTTCGCCACCATCCTAGCCTTGGCTTTGTCGGCGCCTCTGGAGAAAGTCACAAATGTGCAAGAAGGTAAGTAGATGTGATTTCAAATTCGTTGCATAATCAAATTTAATCGAAATGTACTTTTTCTTTTTTAGCTGAAACATTTATTTTCCAAAAGGGATTTGGTAACAGCGCCGATACTACGGTAGGCGTGTCGCGAGTTCAAGTTGCTGGTGGAGCTGTCGGAGATGTCGTGGATTTGGGCGGCAAAGGTGGCGGTGTTACAAAAATACTCCACACAATCTCTGGATAAATATTGCATATAAATGGAAACATTTTCTCTAAAAAGTTTATTCAATAGACTAAACTAAGCATAACTAACTTTGATAATATTGAAATCATTTCTGCGCAAAAGTCTTAAATAAATGTGCAAAGTATTGTAAAACATGACTTCAAAAATGCTCAAAAAACTCTTAGCAACGTCTAAAGCTTTAAAGAAATAGTAACAAATAAGTTCTAGGAGCTTTTAAGATCTTGACCTGCTTTTGAAATGTATCCAGCATGCATTATTTTTGGATTTTTTTTTCTTTCTCTTTTGAAATAAAAGATGATTTGTATATCCTCCACCGAAAGGTATACTAAATTTGTATACCTTTCGGTGTATATCTTTGCGGCACCAAAAAAATATTGAACTGAGATCCTATGCAGTATATAAAGTATATTATTGACCGTCATATAATTCTTAGAGGATCTAACCATGCCCGTTCGTCGGTGTGTCTGTTGTAAACATAATAGAGGTCAAACGAATTTAACCTAGAATCCTAAAAATGTGTTTGGGATTGTAAATGGGCAAAACCGGTCTAGGGTAAAATAATTTCCATTTTAAGAGACTAAAGGTTCCTCGGTAAAATACACTTTTTTAAGTATTTTCTTTACAAATAATAATTTTTTCTAGACGAATAATTGTTGGAATGGGTACTGTTGCTGGACAGTTTGGCTCATATAGCCCTTAAAAACGTCTCGCATGGTCAAAACTGGCATAAATATGGATATATATCAAATTAAAGCAAATTTCGCTACGAATACAGAGTGTTTTTAAGTTTTGGCTAGGATTAGGGTCTTTATTTAAGGTTCGGCCTGTAAGAATTTAACGACGTGTTTACTTGTTAATATCTGTTGTAGACATTCTTAGTGATTTGCATACTTATTGCCGCTTCTGCTACCACTAAATGTCACCAATGAATTTTTTATCTCACATACTTTTATATATGTGACGCGCAAACTAGAAAGGGACCTAAGGGTAAAAACCAGTTTTTTTCAGGAGAGCCATTTTAAAGATTTAAATATGTGTATCTTTGGTGTACGATCACTTTCATAAAACGCGCAAATATCTCTGGGAGGGAACACTTTTGGGACATGTGATTGGTCTCATTCGATGCTCAGATGTTGTCCACATCAAAAATAAGTGAAAATTGATTTTTTTTTTACCCTTATGTCCCTTTCTCTATGCGCTGTCACATATAATGCTGTGTGTCCCCATCTGGGGTTTAAATTCTTATTGAAAAAGGTCTATGGTCTACCTTATAGTATAGCTTATATTAGCGAATTAACAAGTTTTACATTTTTTATATAGAAAAGTTATTTTGTGATCTCATTCAATTTCATAACTCCGGTTAACCTGCTAGCGTCGGGAAGTCATTCCAAAAGTGTCGAAATCCCTTTTGTCAGTCTACAATAGCGAATTTATCGTTCATATAAATTTCTAAAATTTCCGAGCTGGGAAAGAAGGCCGAGGCAAAGGGTAAGGGGCCTAAATCGCATGTGGATTTTTCAATAGAGGACACTTAGCTCTTGCTTAGAAAGGAACGAAGCATTGTTTTTCTATGTAAGTCATAGTAACTATATTTAAGACACTACATATATAAAATCGGGAGATATCAAAAAATCATCTATATAAGTATGTAGCGTCTTTGACGTAAGTGCCTTCGCTGAAGAAGTTTAGTTAACTGTCGCAAAAAAAGGTTCTCTGAACTAAAATAATTAGCTAATAATGTAGGTTGCCTGTGAATTAAGCTAATAATGTAGGTTGCCTCTAATAAATTATTAAATTGAGTTCAGCCTAAGGCCGTCCTTTCTAGAGTTTCCTAAAAAATATTGCAATTTTTTTTAAGCTTAGTACTATTTTACTCTCCACCAATGCATTGGGTGGATGGGTATACTTAATTTTGTCACTCCGTTTTAGACCTTAAAATACTGGTCGGGGATGCCATAAAGTATATTTATTTTTACTGTGGTAAAATACAAGGATGAAATAGCCATGTCCGTCAGTCTGTCTGTGAAAAACAAACTACAGAATGATATTAAAAGAATTGTAACAGAAAGATATTAATCACAACGAAATGATTATATATTACGTTGGGCTCAATTTGGTATCACGCCCACTTGTCCAAATTCAAAAGAGTATACCTCATCAACGTTTAAAGATATGACAAGAATATTTGAAACACGAGAATGATGACGTGGAACGAAACATACCCAGACAGAAAAGTGGGAGCTGCCACGTCCCTTTAAAATTAATGACCAAATGAATGTAACTGAATTAAATCAATTATTAACAAATTATTGCAGACTAGGCGTGATGTACGTGTTGGTACTCGCTTATTAAACGAGTAAGTGGTCGCTAAGGCGATTACTATTAAACTTCACGAGATTTTTTAAATTTCTTTGTATACAATAACTGATTTGCCTTATGCATCATAAGCCGTTTGATTTGAACAAGTTTTAATTTGTAGAAAAAAATTATTCGAAAAATACTTTACGCGAGTAATAACCGAGCTCGCTTAAACTCGCTAACGGTTATTCCTTAATAACTTTTCCCCCTTACATTTTAATTACAAAAGGGTTTTAATGAAATTGTCTATAGTTTTCTGTAAACAAAATCATTTTCTTATTTTTGTACGATGGTGTGAAGTCATCGCGTTAGCAATCCCTTTAGCGAGTTAGAATTAGACACGGCCACTATGTTGTGTTAAAAGGTTGTGGCCTCGTCCATTTTACTCTGAAATTTGACGAGCCATATCTCGTAAACTAAAACTGCTATATTACTAATAGATAAGTGGGCGGTGCCATGCTTCCTTAAAAAAATTTCATATTGAACCGGAACCCCTGTGGTGGCTATCTAATCTTCTCCACGGCCTTACTGAATATGTTCACTTCTTTTAGTTAGATTCAGTGCCAAAATGTTCCATCACAATGAGTTTTTTCATGACCAAGGCAAATACAGAGCAAAGGGGAAGTCCCTAACAAAGAGAACAATTATTTTGTTGCTATTCTATTCTTAAACGGAATAATTTGCAGTGTCAAAATTTGCCACCTTGAGGCCGACACTTGCAACGTCAAGGTAGTTTAGCTCGGCTTAATATTCGTGTAGCTCTTGCCGGCACCGATATGGAAAATGCACGTGCTGGAAAATATACTGTATTTTAAAACTTTAACGAAACCCCTTTTCATTTATTTTCGATAAATTTTTTTTTCGAAGTTTCAAAACTTTTTAAGTACATCGATTATGCTTTTAAAATGCAACAAATCGTTTATATCGTTTGAATAGAATAAGCCGTGATCGAGATATAGGAGAAACCGCATATTAAGTGAGATCTATTTTCGAATGGCGATATCTCTGAAAATATTTGTCACAATTGAAAAAGGAGAAACTTGTTTTTATCAGGTTTTGCCCATCTAATAATTAATAAAAAATAAGCGAATAATTTTTTTTTAAAAAAAATTCAAAATTTTGATGGGTTAACCCCTTTTCATTTTTTTTCGATAAATTTTTTTTCTTTCGAATTTTCAAAACTTTTTTAATTACATCGATTATGCTTTCAAAATGCAACAAATCTCACTTTCTATCGTTTGAATAGAAAAAGCCGTTATCGAGATATGGGAGAAAAACGCATTTTAAGTGAGACCTATTTTCGAATGGCGATATCTCTGAAAATATCAATCACAATCTAATAATTAATAAAAATTAAGCGAATATTTTTTTTTTCAAAAAAATTCAAAATTTTGAATTTTTTTTCGATAAATTTTTTTTTTTGAATTTTCAAAACTTTTTTAATTACATCGATTATGCTTTCAAAATGCAACAAATCGCAACAACTTAAAACAACTGTTATAGTTTTTATTGTTTTAGGCGGTACTCTCATTCCAAACGGGTAAGCCCAAGCAGTCTCTGGCTAAGATGGCTCTATCGTTTACAACATTAGAAAAATTCTTACGTGGCCATAAAAATGAGCAATGTGTGGTCGATATTTTAAGGTGGTTACACAGAATTAGAAATGGAATTCCGTAGATACATGCCGGGTAGCTGAAATAATTAGATTTTCAACAAATGTTGTTTATCACTTACAAAACAAAATTGAACCTATAAAAGCTATTCTCAAAATGGGTAACGCATTTCAAAATTATAAACCTTGGAATGGCTAAAATCAATGATTTCTAGTTGAAAGATTAACAGATTAAGTTCCATTTTATTGTTATTTGAATCGCTTTAAACGTGTTTTTTTTTTACCAATATTGAACAAATCAAATCGTCCATTTAATACTTTATTAATTTTCATTTTTTTTATTTTGGACCAATCATTATTTTTCTCAGACGAAATGGAAGTCTAGTTTTGATGTCGGTATTTAAATATTCGCTTAAATTGCCTCATAATTTATTTTTTTAAGATTTGCTTTTCTTTAGATGTTTTATTTGTCATTTCAACAATTTAAACCTATGTACATTTCATGATTCTCTAATTTATTTGCCGCCTTTCAAAATTTCAAGATGCTCTGATGCAAGTTCGCCCAGAGAACTGATCGGTTCAGGTAATTGTCCAAGTCCCGCTTTTGTTGCAGTGGCAGCCGGCTGGAAGGCACCCACTTGAAATAGAATTGGAAACAAATTTCAGAGTCAGAATATTTTCTTTTAAAAAACCATATTTATACGAAATATAGTTCGAAGTTACAAATTACCTTTTTCAGCACCACCAATGAAATCCTTTAGAATATCGCCGAAGGCCAGGGATACAAGCGAAACCGCCAAAACAATTATGAACAAAAAACGCATTCTGTTTGATGAAGTCGAGAACAAATTTAGAATTTTCTTTCTTCAGTGTGAGACAGAATCGTCGGTAATGACCTACACTTTGAATGGGAAGTTACTTTTATTCAGGGCAATTGTAAAATTCTTTGCAAGTGAGAATTATTCATTTTGTAATAAAAAGCACGTTCTAGAAAATGAAGATTAATTCAAGGGAGCTGGTAAAAGTTTTTAGTAGACATGTAATGGTATACAAAAAGTTGCAATGCTGGGCTGCTATCGTTTCAACTTAGCAAAGCCGCCGCTGATTAAAATGTATGACGACGTTTGTAGGCTGAACTATTGTCACAAATAATATGGCTGCTCCCGTACTATTCATACTCATTGTTCGACTTCTTATATGTTGTTATTGTCAAAATAGATATGATAGAATAGGTAAGGAAACAAGAACATTTTAAAAAAAAAGGAAAAACAATGACCCCATGTTTCTTAATGGGATTCCCTAAATGAGCCGAAAGCACTGACACTTTTTTTTTTTTTGGATAAATGTTTTACCATGATTCCGAGCATTAATCGATTTTTGGCTCACCCGTAACATGGGTCGATTGAATCGTCAATTTATTAATTTATTCTCATAGTAAAGAAATGGTGGTTCAACCATGTTGCACGATGTTAATTGTGAGTCACACCTTAAAGTCAAGTTTTTTGCCCAACTTAATTTGACATTTCTTCGTTTCAGTGTTTGACAAATTCAACCATGGAGAAGAACACCTAGAGATTGTTGAAGCCTTTTACGAAAATGGGCGTTCAAATTTAAATGCATTTTGTGCACTTTGTGATAAGTGACGAGGTACATTTTCACCTCAGTGAAATAAAACAAACAAATTGCCAATAGTTTTCTATTTTATATTTTTGTTCAATGGTGGGAAGTTCTGGCATTAGCAACCTCTTAAGCGGTGTTGCCAATCAAGCACGGCCAATAAGTGAGATAGTTTACAACTTTACATCAGATGTACAAGGAATTTAAACTTACAAATTCATTCAAAATCGTTTTTTAATTAGGATTTCAAAAATATGATAATTTTATATAAACGTTTAAACCTTTAAAAATCAAAACTTTTCCAACCTCTTGAAATCCTACTGTAAAGACATCCTTAGAAAGATTTTTAACATGAGCAGGAAAACCTTTGAATGAAATCCGATACTAAACACTTTAAAGCAATTTCAAATCGTTATAAGAAATCTAAATATATTCGCCGTGCTGTTGTTGTTCAACTTATTTTTTTCCAAGTAATTCGATATATTCTCAATAATTTGATATCACCCGCTCGAAGCGTTAAGGGCAGCGGGGGAAAACGTTCACCATACAGACAGACTCTGTGTGAGATTATAAATTTTCATGACTCAATTTAAGCTGAAAATTGAGTTTAAATGGTTTTTTTTCTCACAATTTAAAGTGTTTTTCTTTGTCTTCCAGAGGCCCGTTCGAAAAAAGGAACAAAGGGATTGTACGATTACCAGATTGAAAGATTAATCGGTTTTTCTTTGCTCCGGCTTTCACGCTGTACGAGTGTGTTTTTCAG
This sequence comes from Hydrotaea diabolus, assembly GCA_963513945.1. Taxonomy (NCBI): domain Eukaryota; kingdom Metazoa; phylum Arthropoda; class Insecta; order Diptera; family Muscidae; genus Hydrotaea; species Hydrotaea diabolus. The sequence continues at coordinate 2,382,542 of OY740718.1, read as the reverse complement.
CCACACTTGACACAACAATTGGATTTTGGCATTGACATCAGCAGCCGCATCTAACCACCGAGAGGCTTAGTGAGTGAGGCCTAGGCCTGCCCCTGTGTGGCTGCTAAGGTATTTCAACCACCTGTAATTTAATCTGTTAAAAATTAGCAATGACGAACAACAGCCACAGCAGCAACATATGCCTCCACGTTCTCAATAGGATTACCGGGAATGGTTACAGAAAAACGAATGGCAACCACCACCAACCAGCCAGCCAACAAAACAAACTTCAAACCCAAAAAAAAACAACATGAAAAGGTAAGTGATCCTTTTTTCTAGTTCATGGTTGATTTGAAAAGGATGTGTGTCATCCGTTGGTTCTGTTTTTTTTTTGGTATCCAATGCATGATTGATTAGTAGTTTTAGAAATGAACAGATCTACTTGGTTTTCAATTTTAAAATGTTATGGTGGTCTGTCTGTCAGCCTGATCGGTTCTTTAAGAATTTTCTTCTTTGTTTGAGCAAAGTTTCAACATTTATTATTTAATTGTGTTACATGATACTATTGTTGAGGTCATACATTATTTCTATTCCTTAATAGAGAAACTTTATATGGTCGGCGGCATACCCACTAGAGTGTCCAAAAACCGGGGTTTTCAGAAAACCGTGTTTTTAAAAACCTTCTGTCGGGGGGTTTTTTTTAAAGTAAAAAAACCGACATTTACCGACTTTTTTTAGACTTTTTTTCGAATCAAGAGTGAAGTAATAGAGCTCAGGAAGAGCTCTTAATTTATCCAGTTTAAAAAAGTAATGTCATTAAAGAGTTTGTTGTGTTTTTGTCCAAGGTTAAAATTTGTCAGATTTTCGGACGTAGGGACCATCATCCAAATGTAGACAAACTGCAAAAATAATTTTAATTTTAGATATAACTTTTAGTAGTTATTTTAAAGCCATAAGTCTACCTAAAGGTGGTCCAACTAAAACGCACAATGTTAATTGTAATTGTTCTACTCCCCGGGAGATTATTCTTGGGGAGTTTATTTTTCCCGGGAATAAAATTCTCCTATTTTAAACAAACGGGGAGAAGAGTAATAGGGAGAGAGAATTTCGATTATTTAAAATCAGCTATCACATGTGCATTGTAAAGGGTAGTCCAATTGTAAGTCACACCTAACATCAAGCTTTTTGCCCAACTTAATTTAACGTTTCATTGTTTCAGCGTTTGTCAAATTCAACCATGAAGAGGTGCACATTTGAGCAGCGCGTTATGTTTGTTGAAGCCTTTTACGAAAATGGCCCCAGACAATTTTTACGGGTGATTACAAGGGGATTCATTCACGACTGGACAAATTTCACCAGCGTATTTCTAGGATCATTTCAGAAATATATTTCCATCTAGGACCATGCCCGAAAATGCTAGGGGCGAAATGGCAGCGGTTTAAAAAATTCGGATTGGGGGTCGGAGTGAAATCGCCGAGATACGGAGATTTCCAAAAAAAAAATGAAAACACATTTTCATGAAATGAGCCAAGGAATACGCTGGTAAAATTTGTCCAGCCGTTTATGAATCACCCTATAGGCCTTCTACAATAACTTTATGATAATTTCTTTAAATAAATGCACATATCCTTTTTCTAAATCTTAAACCAATAAAGATATCGAAAAGCGATTTGCTGGGTACGTGACCAAATTACTAAAACGTTATAAAAGTTATAAAAAAAAGACCATAAAAATGTACACAAAAGCCTTCTGCTAGGAACTGCGACATTCAAACATATTCTCAATATATTTTCTCCCGTGTACTACAAGATAATCTGACTAATTAATTTTTCTACTTTATCCTTAGTTCATGGTTATACAACGTTTGGCTGTTGTATTCACATTCACGTTTTGCTGTTGCCAGGACCAAATTAAAAGACTCTTAAGGATGCCCTTGAGGCATGTTCTAAGCTTGGCGATATATTAACACTATTGGGTGATCTTAATGTAACTATACACCAAGTATGAAAATCTAAGTGAAGGAAACGACGAGTGCCTCAGACTTTTCGGGATAGATCGATTTAAAGCTGGACTTTGGATTTTCAGGATATGCGCAAAGCATGCGTCGTAAAGGTAAACATACCAAGCAGAAACTTTAGATAAGCTTGTTATAACCATACTATATTTTTTAATTATCAGACTGAGCGGAGAGGCGTTGCCAAAGTGGGCTTTGACGGACATACAGCTCAATTTTCCACTGAACTGGCAAAGCACCTATTGGCTGACAAATTATTAAGGAATTGAAGGGATGTAACATAAAGGATGGCGACACTTACCATTTCACTCAATCTAGCGATGAAAGACGTCAAGGATAATGTTTGAAAGGCGTAAATGTTTTTTGATTCCAACCGACTTTCCCTTTTAATTCAAGTTGATCCAGTTCATGGAGCATTCCCGCAATGTCAAGTATACGAATAATGACGAAAAGTTGGTAGCTCCTTAAAGCGATCGTCTTATATTCTGTTACAGCTGCGGTTTTGTGTCATTTATATCCCTATATAATTAAATTGTATATTGTGCCCCTTTCCTTTATTTTTAAGAAAAAACCGCATAAAAGAAAGTTTAACTTAAACTTTTGTGCTAATATGAAAAATATTTCATATAAGAACAACGTTTATAAGAAACAAAAACGTTTAAAAGAACTATTTGTCAAGCTACACAATTAACAAATGCATACATATTACATATTTACTACAATTAAAATTTTAATAGACTAAGTTAAAGGGCACTTAAAGGAAGGCTATGGGTCGAATGCCTTTTAAAAAAATAGTGCTTATAAGCAAAATTTTTTAATTGAAAGAACGCTTTTACCAATGTATAACTTAATTATAAATAAGTAACTTTTTTAATTTTGTGTAAAAAGCTTTGAAGCGTGATTGTTACATCTTTTTCGAATGCTTCATTCGCATATCGATGGCTTAATATGGAAACAATTTAATTGATTTCTCGATATTTCAAAGAGAAATGTAAAAACTTGATAGAAAATAACTTTTTGCATGTGAAACTTATTTTTTAGAGTTAATTTACGCCGTTTCTTTAATAAGCCATCGATAAAGAATTCAGATCCACACATACCGGACATATCATTGCAAATTGTCTAGTAATTGACTGCCGAAATCCAATGGTGATGAAAGCAAATGGATTTCTTTCTCATATGCGAATGCCATCTAAAAGTATTTAATGATATAAATTTCAATAAGCAACAAATTTCTTTTGAAGAAATTACCTTCTTATAAATAATAATTGTTTATCAAATAGCATATAAGAAAGAAACTTGTGGTAATTGTCGACTTATTATATTCGCTATCTACTGAAGGTACTGACTCAAACAATTATTTATGTTATGGTTTAAACAAAAACAACGATTGTATTGTTAAAAATCTTACAACAAATGTTATTTTACATTTATTCGAAATTATTTAGAAACAATGTAATGGCTGGCAATGTAGTCAATACATTTCACCAATTTTTACGTTGATTCTAAAAGAGAAACAACAAAGGTCTCGAACCACAATAAAAACTTTTCAAGTAATTTTACCACAAACTTACAAATTAAACTAATAAATATTACAAGTTTCTTTCTTATATGCCTTTTTATCTTATAAGCAATATGTGAGCAGTTATAACACTGTTCTGCAGAAAATTAACTTTACGCCCTCCTTTAGACAAAACCTGAATCCGCATTATATGTCCGTTTTGCCCCACCATGTATAGTTTTCGAGATATCGTGAACATGAATTTGTTTTGACTTTTTTCATTAATCTGCCTGAAACTTTAGCAATTCCTATCCGCTTCGCTTAAAAATGAGTAAAATTAAAAAAAAACACAACATTTTGATTTCTATTGGCTATTACCTCCACAGTTTTTATTCGATTTTTATATTTTTATTTAATTATAGTTTACATAAAAGGTGTATTTCTTACCAATTAATATTGCTCATTTTTAAGTTAATCGGATAAGAAATTTACGATACATATCTCGAAAACTATGCGTGATGGCCCAAAATCGACATTTAATTCGGTTTCAGGAGATCATTTTACATAAGGATCAGTTGGTTTCGTCCAAATCAAGATTCCGTTGCAGAACAGTGTAATTAATTACACGGTGTTTACTTAACTTAATTTCCACAATATCCCATTAAGGAACAAATTGTATTTTAGGCAAACATTTCTTATGTGCGATTTTTTTTTTAAGAGAAATGTTCATTTATCCGTTACTATATCATTTGATTTTAAACAGTTCTAATTATTGTTCAGAAATGTATAAATAAAGTAGACAACGACAACACAACACTCATTTCATCCACATGAAATTTTTTATTTGTAATAATTAAGTTTTATTTTTTCCATTAATAAATTTTCTGATATATTTTTCAACCAAATTTGAGTTTTCTTTGCAAGGAAAGTATTTGAATTGTAACTGTCGGTTATTGTGAATGTATGATCCCACTGCACCAAGGACTCGAACCACACCATTCACGATAGCTGCTGTTTTTCGTAACAACAAAAACTATCGTGAATGGGCGCATTTACTTGATGCAGATTGGTTGTTGTCTTCGCTTGATCCATAAAAGCGGTTGTGGCCTGTGCTAGTTAAGGCCTCACGTTTTCCCGTGCATTCACAATAGTTTTTCATTTCAGAAAATCGCCAACCATCGTGAATTGTCACTGTGCAATTTTCATGAAGTTTGGTTGTTGTCTTTGCTTCGACTATTTCAGACATGATCCAGCGATCAGTTGGTGTTCGAACAGTTCGTTAAAGGTGACAAACGTGTTTGATGGTTTATTTGAAAGTTTCTGAACACTTCGCAACCGATTTTGGTTGATTTTCGTTGTTTTAAAAGCAAGAAGGCTCCTATGGAGCAGATCCAATAATACCAAATAAAGCATTAATAAACAAAAATTAAAAAGGCAAGTAAAAATGTTTCTGTATGCTGATCCAACGTTCATGTACCCTGTTTTTTAAATTTTCTTTCGTTCTGTCGTCCATTGTCTAAAGAGTACCGATTTTGTTCAAATCCTGTAAAGGGTCACAAATGTGGAAGGTACTAGAATACGGCTTGGCATCCTCGTTTTTTTTTATGAGCGAGCAAAAATGGCATAAACACATTGCGGAAAAATACTCAGCCAAAATTCAAGCAATAGGAAAAAAGTTATGTAGGTACATATCAATCTACGCTCGGGTAGTATAGATTTTGTGGAAGCTGGGGCGAGAAGGCTAAGGCTTCAGCTATTCGTCAGCTAGAATGTTTTTTGTTAAGAATAGGTCGAATAAACTAACACGAAATGTTTTTAGTCATTTTTTAGAGTAACTTATTTTTAGCAGAAAAGCATGAATTGTATTTTTATTTATAATGTGAATACCAAAAATAGGGGAAATGATGCTTTTTTACTGGAGATGCCAGAATGGGGGCGTGTTATCCAGTCTTTTCGTACATGTGTACCTATATATCGGGTGACAAATCTCGAAGTATTTTTTTCAAATTGAAAAAAATACAAAAATTCAAATCAAGTGTGGAATCTCTATTGTTCATTCGAAAGGACATTTTATGCCATTTATTTTTTGAATTTAATTTCCTTAAAATGTTAGCCGCAACTACGCCTCAGGGGGTCCATTCTGAGGGTCCAATTTTGAATGACTCGTTCGAGCATTTCGAACGGTATGGCGTTAATGACAAGCTTAGATTTGGCTTCCAAAACTTAGCTGGTTTATAAGCATCGACTTTGAACTTTATGTAGCCTCTAAAGAAAAAGTCTGAAGGTGTGATATCGGCCAAATCACCGGTCCAAATGGTGAAATTGCCAGCTCTTTGAAATGACGTCTCAATAGATCCATTGTTTGAGCAGATGTATGGCAAGCGGCATCGTCCTGTTGAAATCAAAAGTCCTCAAGACTACGGGCGTCAATCAGGTAGCAAAAAGTTCGATATCATAACGCGATAGCGAGCATCATTCACGGTTACGTTCCAGCCCTCATCGGTTTTGAAAAAAAATATGGACCGATGATTCCACCAGCCTATAAGTATATACCGCACCAAACCCTGAGTAGAATAGAATAGTAGAATAGAACCTCTTGAACCTCCTTTGGTTGCTCTTCAGCCCAAATGCGGCAATTTTGTTTATTGACGTTGCCGTTGAGTCAGAAATGGGCCTCAACTCTGAACAAAATTCTAAGTTTAAGCGCACGATAAAAGTTTCTCACCGATCGATCATTTCCTCAATTTGGTGACGTTGTTGCGGTGTGAATGTTTCCATGATGAAATGGCAAACAATACTGAAAAGAAAAAAAGTTTAAAACAAATCACGCGTTATATGCGAAAAAACTCCTTTTGAAAAAATACCTCTAGATTGTTCACCACTTATTATAAAAAAAAAACTATAAGGGAATTTACAATTTAAGCGATAATTGACAAGTTATGTTGGTACAAATCTGCACTAACACAGTGTCATTTGTGTCGAATACAGCAGAAGGGGCGTGGCTAGGAATCTCATTATTTGTCACTAAGCTAACTTTATGACTATTCTTTAGTATTGATTTGGGGTTAGATCGTATGAATAGCATATAAGATTTTTCAACATCTCATAAACGATATATCCTTTTCATATCTCTAAAAGTTCAGTCGTGAGTGCGGTACAACTGTCCTTGGTTCAATCATGACCTAAAGTACCCTGAAAATATGTTTTTTTTTGTATACACTCCATCATAGGATAGAGAGTTTGCATTCCGTTTACAAGACCTCGAAATATTGGTAGGAGACCCTTTAAAGTAAAAAAGACCTCATGAACTATTACAGATATGAAGATATTTGGAAGATATGAAGCTGGCATGGATCGAACCGAAAGCGGGCGGTGCCACTCCCAGTTTAAAAAATTGCATATAAGACAAATTAATGGATCGATCGTTTAAAAAATATTAAAGATATGAACTATAAGAGACATGGCAAAGATATTTGGAACATATGAAGTTGGCATAGATTGAAACAAAAGTGGGCGGTACCACTCACCGTTTAAAAATTGCATAGAAGACAAAGTAATGGATCGATCGTTTAATAATTTTAACAGAACGAAATCAATGACTTGCATATTATTATAGACTATTTTGTGAAAGAGTTGGGCAAAAGGGCGTGGCCCCTACCATGCAACCCTGAACTTGGAAAGAAAGACTCTTGGGAACTTATACCGATATGATGCTATGGAAATAAACACAGCTTGATAGAAAAGTCCCGGGGCCGGCCACGCCCCCTTGACAAAATGTTTATATCTATGATGGAAGTTATAAAAGCTTAGGCATGGCCGAACTAAATTTGTGGGTATTACTTGAAATTTTGTTACCTTTTGAAGGCACTTTGGAAAGAAGCCAACACCTTTCTTTAATAATACAGGGTGGAGCGCGGTAGTTTGCTTATTTAGGAATGAAGTAAATTTAGTTGTGAACCTTAGAAAAATCTATTTTATATTTCAATTATATTGAACAGTAAGGGAATTTTTAAATTACATGGTTTTAAATAGTGTATCTGACCTTCGCTATCCACACACTGCAGCGTACGTTTTCTGAAGTTTCCACGAACTTCAATTGGTATTCTAAAAATTTCAGCCTCAATATTATTAATAAGGTCTTTCAAGGTACTGGGACAGTTGATATACACCTTCGACTTCAGGTAACCCCAAAGGAAAAAATTGCATGGGGCTAAGTCTACAATTGATTGCCGTCCAGCTTATTGTAAACGAAATCACGCTACACTGTCATGACCGAGTGCGCGTTTGAAAAATACGCTTCAACACAAAATGACCTCTCCTCACGTGTCCAATGCATGATGGCAGACTGAAAGGCAGACGAATACAAATCTCCCATCAGCCTCTATAAGCCACGCACACTCTCAACTCTCTTCGACCAACAGTGCCGCCGCAGGCTGCAGTCCAAAAAAGCAAAATGCCGCGCTCCACCCTGTATAATCAGAGATCTGGTACTTTTAACAAGGATTTTAATGGATTAAATTACATCTTTAAAGGTCTCTTATGAGGCTAGCTCATTGCGACAAGTCTTACAAACGAATTTTTAAAGCGTTGTTAGCATTTCTCTGCGTAAATTGTTTAAGGTTTTGTTCAAATTGTGAAAAATTGGGATTATAACAGTTTTTCTTAAAAAAAAGACAAGTTTTTCTTTATCGACAATCGAATCGTAGGCTTACGCAAAAAGGACTTTCAATATCTTTTCACTTTATTAAGGACGTAAAATATGATACTGTCGACGTTCTTGGCATTTCCATACAACTTGGGAGACCATTGTCAATTTATTCCCGCTGATGGCAGCATTCCTTTGTGGATTTCGTGTCCTTAAGGGTTGTTTGTGGTTCTTTTATTTATTTTTTTTAAAAGGGAAGCCCCTTTTGCCACACGCACAAAAAAAGGTTTCCGGTTTTTGCTTTATGTTGGCCAAACAAAACCAAACGAAAAGTACACTTTCAACGCAGGATATTTATCTAGATTATATAAAAATTACATTAATATCCTTTAAGAGGATGAAAATGAAGTAAACGAAAATCTCGCTGAACAGAGAGATTTTCGTCAAACACTTGAGAGACTTTACAAAATTTCATACACAATTTTTGAGTCAGCCAGGCAGGCAGGCCTTTCTTTTCCTACATCCCCTTGCCATTATCAAAAATATGAGCCATTGAAGTTTAATACATGTGTTATCTTATAAGTCCCTGTTGGCAGTGCTTTGAGAATTTTAAAAAAGTTAATTTAAATAAAATCTGCTCCATTTGAAATTGTTACAAAAATCTGTGGTTGCTGGCGAGACGAGACGACTGTGTCGAGTACGTACGAGTACTCGTATTTGTGTCTATTAATCCAAGCGAATGTGGCTTTTGTGGGTGTAATTGAAATTTTTAGACTGCAAACGAAACTCTTAACTTCTGTCAGTATTTTGACATTGAAAAGTCCTTAAATCTGGGCTTTTGTATTTGTTTCATTGTCTGGAAGCGCAATGCCAACGCACTTGAAAAGATTGAATTAGGCAAAGATATTGAATACACTTGAAGAAAAATATCAATGAAATATGAAACTAAAAACATATGGGGTTTAGTTGAAATAATTTGGACTCTGAGATTAAAAATGACATTGAATTTGTTTATTCATACACTCAGAGAAAAAACTGCTCAAACTAAACAAAAATTTGGCCTAACAAGAACATTTTCTATTGCAACCACTTATTTTACTTTTTGTAGTCGTGAGGGCCTTAAGGGTTTGTTTGTTTCCTATTTTGCAACATAGAACTCGACTTAAACTTACTACTCGAGTAAATCAAAAATAAACGGTTCATTGGCACTTCCAGCCAAAATCCACAATGAATGGCTGTGACGTTATGTACCCATTTCAATTTTGACAATTGTATACGGGATCGACGACCTTCAAATGCTGTAAATTATCGAGTTAAATTAAAAATTAGCTTAAATGCTTAGAATGGAAATAAAATTAAAAGAAAAAAACAAGTAACAACTTTATTAAGTTCGGCCAGGCCAAACCCTTTATACCGTCCTTGCGTTTTAAGTCGTTTCAGCCCAAGTGTCCGTCCTTAATAGTAGGCAATACTTCAGAGTAATTCTCTATATTTGGATTAATAACAAAATTTGCTTTAGTTTGATTACCCAAATCTCCATATGTGACAGCGCATAGAGAAAGGGACCTAAGGGTAAAAAAAATCAATTTTCACATTTTTTTGATGTGGACAACATCTGAGCATCGAATTAGACCGATCCCATGCCCCAAAGTGTTCCCTCCCATAAATATGCAAGTTTTATGAAAGTGATGCTACACAAAAGATACACGTATTTAAATCTTTAAAATAGCTCTCCTGAACAAAACTGGTTTTTACCCTTAGGTCCGTTTCTATTTTACGCGTCACATGTTGACTATTTATCGCCCGTTCTGACTAAGCGGGACGTTTGCTCTTTTTTGAGATGTTCAATAACAGTAGCTAATCTAACCATTTGTCCGTCCAAAAATACGATTTGTTAACAAAATAATCATAAAAGTGAACTTTTTAATGAGATACCTTTAGTGCATTAAAGGGAATCTTTTCCCCCCCTGGGCCGATTTCGTCATTCGTCAAACCTACTTGTTTCTATTGTTCAAGTCCATGTCATCTAATACCGACCATAAACAATTTTATCAGGCTGTAGGAAAGCTTCAACTTTCACTTTTTTACACAATAGCAATATTATCAGCCAAACGATCTGTACAAAGACGCGCCGGCATTATTTTCAGCTTACAGCAATCCAGTTCTTCAAGGCGCGAAATGAACTTTTTACGGAACGACCAATTTCTTAAAACTTTTGGATCATCTCATCAATACGTTGTTCCACTGAGTATTGCTCCATGATTATGTTTGCCAAGGCCTGTAGTTCCAATTGTCTGAAAAAAAATAAATATAAAAATCATTAGCTGTGTTCGTTTAAGGTTACATAAGTAGCATTTGCAGGGAAGTTTGTTGGTTAACAAGCGAGTTCGCCTTAAGTGGCTAAACAAATGAGTAAGCGTTATCAGACTTATTTCCACAAAAAAAAATCCAACATGACACACCCTGCTATATTTTTTTTTTAATAACCAACACTCAGGGGAAGCCCCCTATACATGCGGTGCATGGCGTTGGCGAGTGGAAAGTAAAGGATCGGAGGGGGGAATGAGGGAGTAATGTATAGTGACACTTGTCTTGAACTTCTGGATGTCGCAATAAGTGGGAAATACATTAGCCGAACGGACTGTACGTACGGACTGTACGAGCGAAAAACGAATTTGATCTGTAGTGTATAAGTATAGTGCGGTCAACTGGCCAATCGATAACAAACGGGTGTGAATTCCTAGAAAGTCGCGTATCTCTGCCGAACATCCTTACGTCAGGAACAAGGCGACGGATGTCTGATGAACACACACCATGAAAGTAACCATAGAACAGCGGCACGCAACCCACATTCCCACGATGCTCAAGAAAAACAATAGAGTTGCATACCCTACTGTCACCTATCAGCACCATCGCTCTCCTTTGAACACGGTCAAGTAGCTCCAAGGATGATTTTGGAGCACCTGCCCATATATGGGAGTTGTATTCCATCTTCGGCCTGATGTAAGTTGTATAGATATTGAAAAGATCACAAGGAGTGAAATATTTCTGCACCGCTTCAAAAAGACAATGCACTTGAGTGCTTCTTTCGACACTTCGAATACATGTCATGCCCAGAACATCAAGAGCCACTGATTGTTCAATATCAGTACCATCGATAGAAGTTGACGATATTGTTGGGTCAGCGAATCGCTTGTAAGACAACAAGCAGCACTGTGTCTTCTCTACTCACTCGACCCCATTCGGAAATGGCCAGTAGATCCTGGCCAAGTGTCTCAGCCATAATTCGCCTATTGTCTTCAATATCTTAAAGACTCGGCCTACGGTCGAATGAATATGAATGACAGAGGTTACTCTCATCCGTAAAGGAGTATATTGGTATCGCGGTCTGAACCAACAGATCATCAATGAAAATTGGAAATAAAGAGGGAAAAAGGACAGAGCCCCGGGTACTCCTGCAGTAAGCCTATGTTTGTTGAATGAAAACCCATCTACAAGGACTCTTATAGTGCGATCTCAAAGAAAGCTCGATATAAAACGAGCGAAAGTGTCACCGACACCAAAAACCATCAGCTTTGATAAGAGTGCACCGTGCCAGACTCTATTAAAGGCCTTGGAGATATCCAGAGCCACAACCTTACTCTCACCAAACTGGTGGATAGACCGACTCCAGCGCTTCGACAAGAAAGCCATCAGGTCTCCCGTAGAGCGATTTCTACGGAAGCCATACTGTCGATCACTAAGCTGGTAGTTGGACTCTAGATACCTCACAAGATGGTGGTTAATTTAATATCATCTGTGTTTTGTTTAATAATAAAACAAGAAAAGGTCTCATCGGCGAATTCGTATTGGGTCCATACGAAATGGTATAGATGAATCTATAAATCAACTCAAACTGGTAGTTCCAAGAAATTGCACAAATTATAACAAAACAGAAAGTGTAGAAATTAAATGATTTATTATTTTGGGTGATCAATATAGAGTATTTTTTTTCAAAACAACAAAATGCAATAATTCTTATCAAGTATGGAAACATTATTGTTCGAAAGGACATCTTATGCCATTTATTTTTTATTACAATTTCCTTCAAATATTAGCCGCAACTAAGTCAATTCTGAGGATCCAATTTTGGATACCGGTCGAGCATTTCGACCGGTATGGCGTCAATGGCATGATGAAATGGCAAGCAATACTGAAAAAAAAACAATAAAGTTAAACACAAATCTCGTGTAGACTGTGAAACCCTATTGAAAAAATACCTCTAGATTGGTCATCCTTTATACATATTTTCACTAAATCTGTTCGAAATTGGGGCCTGGTTGCATAAACCCAAAGGCCACAAAAGGGTGTTTATAGTTAAAAACAAGACTAATTGTAAAACTGGACAATCCATATGTCCATCTTAGATTAAAGCAAAACACTACGAATCTAAATATAATTTTCTTTGGAGGATTTAAATGAAAAAGATGATAGGTCTCGAGGACCCTTGGTGCCATAAACAAAACCACCGTTGCACAGTGGTTATTATTTTGGAAATGAGTATCGCATTTCAGTTGTGTTTGTCGTAGGTACATGAAATTTCACACATTTATACATAAGACACATTCCAGTTTACAGGGTCATTACTAAACCTTGGGAGTGAAAAACCTAACAATGATCTTCGTTACAGTTGTTAAGCGATTTGGATGACATTTCACTCTTTGGAAAGCGCCTAATGTGTAAAAGAACTCTATTGTAAAAACTAACTCTAGATTGATCACCCGATATATAAAAAGTATGATCAATGTAGTGTGCACACAGCCAATTAGTTTGTTCATGTCTACGAAAACGGGGAAAAAATTTAGTTGCCACAACTAGTTAATGTCGCTCAGTTGTCTCTTAGTGTGACAACTGAGAGACATTAATTGCTGTAACCAATAACTGGTGAGGATAACAAACATTTTTTTAAGAGTAACCTACAACTACATTTTATAATTACATTTAATAATTACACGTTTATTTAGGCTTTACTTAAAGAAACTATTTTATACCCTCTTCCTACTGGGTTAGAGGGTATAAATCATTTGGTACACCTACATATATTTTGACCAAATACGTCGCATGCCTTTTTAAGTCATTTAAGCCAGATCCGTTTCCGTCTGCGTAAGGAGTTAAAATATTTAATTTTGCACTGCCCATAGGATTGAAATTGGGCCATATAGCCACACCCATTTTGTACCTCCCACACAAATGTCCCATTACGCCTACTTTTGGTATTCTGAAATATCTTTAATCCTATTTATACGATTTAACCCAAAATCGGTATATAAGATCAGGGTTAGATGCTTAACTTCTTGACAAATAACTGGATTCTAGCCACGCCCATCTTGGTAACTCCCTCACAAATGACATTCTTTCATTGCAAATAAGAACCCACATAACTTTTCAGCCAGTGCGTGAAATTCCCTTAAATTGGGAATTCCATAATATTTTTGTAAGGCTTTGTGCTTGCATATTAAAAAAACGAATGGCACGCCCATTCTGGTTTATCCCATACAAATGCACCATTCCGCACACTTTTATACCTTCCACCGAGGGGTGGGGTGGATGGTATATAAAAAAAATTCCATTCCGTTTGAAACACCACGATATATTGATCGGACCCTAAAAAGTATTATAGGGAATATTTTTAAAAATTCCAAGGCGATCTAGTCGTGTCCGTCCGTCTGTTGAAAGCACGAATGAACCTAGGACTCTGAAAGTTCGCATGGTGATAGATTATGGCCATAAGCTGTTTGGGATTGTAAATGGGCAAAATCGGCCCAAGGGGAAACAGTTTCCATTTAAGGGATTAAAGATACCTCGATAAAGAGAACACTTTTTTGAGTATTTGCTTAACAAATCATAATTTTTTTATGGATGGACAGTGGTTTAAATGAGTACTGTTACTTGGAATGCACTAAATACCTCAAGAAAGGGCATAATAGCTGGACATTTGGCTCATGTGGTCCAAAAAACGTACCGCATGCTCAAAACGGACAAATAATTGTCAGAACTAACCTATAATAAAATACTAAAATACTAATCCAACTATAGAGTAAATTTGAAGTTTTTCCTGAGAAAAAGGACGGACTCATGGACCCACAACAAGTACAATTTTTTTTTTGCTTTTAAGAAGATTAGTTACGGGGGAGGGTATTTAAGGATCGGCCTGGCCGAACTTAACGACGTTTTCAATTGTCATTAAATTAATATAGATATAAATTATAACTACTATATGTGACAGCGCATAGAGAAAGGGACCTAAGGGTAAAAAATCAATTTTCACTTTTTTTTTTGATGCGGACAACGTCTGAGCATCGAATGCCCCAAAAGTGTTCCCTCCCAGAGATATGCGCGTTTTATGAAACTGATGGTACACCAAAGATACACGTATTTAAATCTTTAAAATGGCTCTCCTGAACAAAACCGGTTTTTACCCTTAGGTCTCTTTCTTTTTTGCGCGTCACATATAGGAATATCTCAAGAATCAAGAAAAAATTATAGAGGTTCCGCTACTTTGTCAAGTCTACCGATACTTTCGGTTCCATTTACTGAAAATTGTAGTGCGCTTATCAACATTCGGTTGTACTGATGAAAACTTGGTAGCTAATGGAACCTCAATCATTTATCAGCGGTTGTGGCAACGAATCTGTTTTCTGTGCAACTTATCTTACCCCAAGTCCTTACTAAACACAATTATTTCCTCGAGTGTAGCATGGTTATTGATACACTCAAGTACCAGTATGTACATACATATACTGGGAATTCCACAAACAAAAAACCGAGTGGATTACGTTATTTAATGATACTGAAGATATTAACTCCCGACAGCTCATTTATTCATCCCTCCACTTTGTCAGTTGGCATTGAATTTTTAAAAAAGAAAACTTCTTCCAAAACCGAAACTCAATTGGCTTGGGTGAGTCGAACCCGTTTCGATGGGAAATGTAAACACGAACTTTTTGAAACTGTGTGAAATCGAGTTTGGCTTATTAACAACAACCACGGGATTAACAGATACAATAACAGCAACAACCACAGGGTGAATGATTAAAACATCAGTGAAAATGACAGATAAACAAAAATAAACAAGAGCAACAACAAAAGGGAAAAGTTCGTTCGTTAACTGAATAATCAAGAAATTTTTAAATAATCGGGTAGACCTATTATGTAAAAGGTTAAGGGATGAGTTTTTGTAATTGGCGTGATGGAGTTTCAAGCCATTGTAATTAAAAAAAAAACTCGATTCGAGGAAAATCACATATAGAAAGGCAAACTGCTCGGAGTAAAATGATCATACTTGGAAACGTTTGAAAGGATTCAGTCAGAAGAGAGATTATTGAAATGTTCTTACCCAAGAGTAACATCAAATTTGTAACATGCCAAACGATACCACAACCCCTGTCGGCATAAGACCTCCTCACCCATGGTGAGGAGTTAGAGCAACCGCTAATAAGAGAATTCCTGCATGTTTGTTTATATGGGCGTGTGTGTTGTGCGCTAATGACGGTTTAATCCATTTTAATTAGTTAACTTTATTGTCAGCGGATTCGTTGCCGTTATCACTCTCTCTCTCTCTCTCTCTCTCTCTCTCTCTCGCTCTCTTTCTCTTCTCCTCAATGCATTGTCTGTCATCTGTTAGAGTTAAGAGCTATTTGATGTGAAAGTATTGTTTTTTTTCTCTAATCGAGAGCACACCCAGATCCAGACGGAACGCTCTCCCCGCGAGACACGTGTCCTTTGTTAGGGCATCCTTGGGATTATTTTCCATAGTGATAACGCCTGCCAGAAGAGTGGGACTCCGTTCGTTCGTTCAGTTCACACTTTGTCTGCTTTGTGAGATATAAATTTTCATTAGAGACAAAACTAAAGTCGTTTCCCATTCAATTTAAGTGGGAGTGGGCCCCGCGGTGGTGGTGGTAGCGGTAGTTGATGGAAGTGTTGTCACTATTTGTTTTGTCGTGTTTACCATTTTCCATTTCCCGCCGTCCCTCCCGCTCTCTATGGCGCTTTGTTGTTTTGCGGTATTTGTGTTTGGGTTATTTCTTTAAAGGATTTTATTACATTTTAATGAATTTATGTCTGGTCCATTATACGGCAAATGTTTGTCACTCATTCATCGGGGAATAACTTTTCACCACACATTTTTCACGTAGTGTCATTCATTGGAAATGTGAGCTCAAGTAGTAGGTTCTCAGGCGGAAAATGCATTTAAAGATACTGGGGTGTTCAAACGAGACACAGTGTTTTAGCTTAAGGGGGAAGGACTCCAAGCGGAAGATTTTTTTAAAGAATCTTGAATGTCTTGAAATATCGAATGCTTTACATTCACCTTTTTGTTAGTGTTGGGTCCAATTCTTGTGTGCATTAGAGTCGTTTCAAGTTAAAGTCTACACAAGATATTCTAAACCTGGTTCCGGAAATATTTAAATATTAGTATTTGTTTATTTATTCGAAGATATTAATTCATAATTACAAATTATCAATTGAAATGTGGAGTGCGCAATAGCACATAGGCCTTCAACTCAAGAGTTATTTGATTTTTTTTAAATATAGTACATTTATATCTTAAATTATAAATTATTTCTATGTTAGAAATGTATCTAATGTTAAACCCCTATGGTAAAATATCGGCGGCTTTATATTAATTCGTATACAATTGTTTTTTTTTTTAAAAAAGTCAATAAGTTGGTGTATTTCGAAAGCGGTTAAAATTGTTGCGATTTTTAAAGAATCGTTTTGTCCACATAAGTTTATTTTTATATTATGGAATTTTTGGCAATCTTTTCGAAAATGTTTAGGATTGAAGAGTTGTCTGGTTGACAGTTACAAATAGAAGGAATTTGGAATTTTAGCAAATGGCCTTGTGTAAGTTAAGAATGTCCGAGTTTTAGCCTAAGTATTTTGATCGTGTCACTCCTATTTAATATAGTAATCCTTTTTAAGTAGGTGCGTAAATTAGTTTTATGTGGATTTACATTTTTATACTACTCGGAAGTGTGGTTGTAGTTTGTGGAGGTCTGTGAAAAGTATTGACAGAAGTGGTTGTTTAAGTCTTTGTGATTGAGATGGGCAAATGACATTAGTGGAGCTCTGCTTGTATTTTTTGCTACTTCGTCAGCGAAATCATTGCCTTTGACGACGGAGTGGCCGGGTACCCAAATAAAATACAGTCTAACCTCCTGTTTGTTCCCACTTAAAGAGGTATTTTTTTGCTAACGGTCCTATTTTAATTCAAGGTGGATGTAACAACAATAACTCAAGTCGCACCAGGTCAGTTAGTTTTTTTATTTGACCTCTGTCGCCAAATTTTTGCTCAAAATTACCAAAAAAAAAGGAAATATAATAACCGCAATACCTATGGCCCTCTAATCTATGATAGAATGTACGCAAAAACACAGAACGGAGCCATTCAATCGGGTATGGGCCAAAATATCAAAAATGCCGACTAAAAATTTGGACTTTCTGCATCTTATTAAGACCTTTAATAGTTAAATTTGGTCGTTTTCAAAAAATCCGCCAGGATAATGGCAAAATCAGCAAAATATAAGTCCCCATAAGTCTTTGATCTCGCCATATTTGGCGAGAAATGCGTTGTATTCCGCAAAAACTTTCTTCGTAGAAAAAAGAGAAAAGAAAAAATGAGACAAAAGTCTAACTTTTGGAGGTACAGCATGAAAAGGGGTATCCCACTCATAGAGGTATACGAGTAAGAACTCCCAAAAAGGAGAATTTCCAAATAGCTAAACACATCGCGCGCTCGAAGAGAACGGTCGTTAAAAGAACTCCTCTCGGAAATTAATTCTAATAAAATAAAATAAGCAGGGAAAGTGCAAAAAATAAACTCAATTGTCGGGAAAACAATTATCTAAAATTGTTTGAATTCATTATAAGTATTAACTTGTAAGGAATTCAAACAGTTTTTTGACAAAATAAAAATTTTAAGTTGAACAACAAACCCAGTTGTGTAAGAATCAGTGTAACAAAACAACCAAAATTAAAAAAGGCACACACACAGCTAAACAAACCCACAGCTTGATGAGCCATCGTCTCACTCAAGAGTTGGAACAACGCAGACACTCTTTCTGCAGTGTAAGTTCGCGGAATGCATACTTCGCGATAAATGCAGATGTAAACAATGGAATGAGAGAGGTAGCGCCACTAAGACAAACTCTCTCACCAGGCAGTGCTAGCAACAACAGTAATAACAAAGAAGGTGGAAACACAGCGAACACAGAAATAACACACGAAAACAACGACAAACCATTAAAGGCGGTACAGACAGGCATGGATCGCTACATTACTATAAAGCGTAAATCCAGCCCAGCCAAAGGCAACTCTAACAAAAAAAGTTGCAAAACTGTGAACGGTGAAGAACCAACAACGTCCGTCACGGGTAAGAACCGGTTTGCATTGCTGAGCGAAGAAGAACCTCAATCTTCTACCTCGGCAAATGCCGCAACTCCAAGGCCGCCCCCAATATACCTACGTGAGAGTAGCTCAAATGAGCTAGTAAATATTATTGCCCAAGTTGTTGGTAGTGGTGGCTTTCACATAGTGCCAATAAAGAAAGGGAACATTAACGAGACTAAAATTCAGGCATACACCGAAAACGGCTTTCGCGCTATTTCTAGTTATTTTAACGATAGAAATAAAAATTTTTACACGTATCGTCTTAAGAGTAGTAAGGGTATCGCGGTAATCTTAAAAGGCATTGAATCATTTGTAGGACCAGATGAAGTAAAACGAGCACTGGAAAAAGAGAATTTTAACGTTCACTCCGTGGTGAACGTTCTTAACAATAAAAAGGTTCCCCAACCAATGTTCAAGGTCGAACTTCAACCTGACTCGCGGAAACTAAAGAAAAATGAAGTTCATCCTATATACAAACTTCAATATTTGTTATATAGAAGAATCACGGTCGAAGAACCCCACAAAAGAAATGGTCCCGTTCAATGCCAAAATTGTCAAGAGTATGGACACACAAAATCATACTGCACTTTGCCAACCGTTTGTGTTGTATGTGGTGATCTACACCAATCGTCCGCCTGCAAAGTTAAATCGCAGGAACAGAAAAAGTGCAGTAATTGCGGGGAACAACATACCGCAAATTACAGAGGTTGTAGGGTTTACAAAGAACTTAAGCGTAAACTAGAAGAGAAGCGTAAACTCATTTCTAACCGAAACGCGCCGAATCCTATAATCGACATCCAACAGACTCCAGTTTACTCTAGCAACGGAAACGGCATTACAAACGGTATAACATACGCGAATGTTCTAAGGGCGCATACACCTAATGCCCCAGTGCAACAACATGGTAACTCTGAATCAATGATTCAACAACTGGTACAGAGTATAAACATGTTCATGTCAACTATGCAATCAATGATGCAAGAATTCATGCGAAACCAGAATCAGTTAATTCAAACTCTACTTACCAAAAAATAGGCCCTCTTAAGATATGTACATGGAACGCAAACGGTGTGAACCAACATAGACACGAACTGACCGAGTACCTAGATCGGCAGAATATTGATATAATGCTACTATCAGAAACTCATCTCACAGACAAATACAATTTTCAGATACCTAATTTTAGATTTTATGGTACTCATCACCCCGACGGTAAGGCTCATGGGGGCACTGGTATCCTAATACGTAAACGAATGAAACATGAAGTCGCTGAAGGAGTCTCACAAATCTACCTCCAAGCGACAACAATTCGTATCCAGATTCAAGGTAGTTTTCTTACCATTTCAGCAATATATTTCCCCCCGCGGTTCGCGATATCAGAAGATATACTTCTGAACTTCTTCAATGGTCTCGGACACAACTTTATTGCTGCTGGTGACTACAATGCCAAACATACGCACTGGGGATCCCGTTTAGCAAACCCTAGGGGAAACCAGCTGTATAAATGTCTAATGCGACGTCAAAATAATTTGGACTTTATATCTCCCAGTCAACCTACATATTGGCCTTCTGATATTAACAAAAAGCCTGACTTGATAGACTTCGGTATAATAAGAGGAGTTAGTAAATCTAACTTATCTGCTAGTACCTGTACTGACTTATCGTCAGACCACTCGCCAGTTATATTTCTTCTTCACGGGAAGACAGTACTTGTAGATGACCCACTAAGGCTTACTTCATACAAAACTAACTGGTTAAAATACAGGAAGTACATTAGTAGTCATTTAGATTCGAATCATCTAATTTCTAACGCGGATGAGATCGATAACAACGTATCCAACTTGAACGTAATCCTGGAACAGGCGGCCATTCACGCTACACACAGACAAATAAAAGTGACAAATAGTTTGAATACTTACACTAACCGGGAAATAGAGCACCTTGTAAGTGAAAAAAGGAGGTTCCGTCGCGAATGGCAGCGAAATAGGTCACCAGCGGCACGACTAAGACTGACTGAAGCTACTAAAAGGTTGCAAAGCGCACTTAGAAAAGAAGACAGTAGACAGCAGGCTAGTTTCATTGCAAGTTTAACTCCGACTGCTTCAACCAAATTCTCATTATGGAAAACATTAAGAAATACTAGTATGCCCACCGAAACGCAATTTCCAATACGCGACGCAAATGGCAAGTGGGCAATATCAGAAGAGGAAAAGGCCAATGTTTTTGCAAACCATCTATCACAGGTATTTCGCCCAAATCCTGCAAGTAGCGACATCCTTCCACCTGTTGATAAAATGTCTGCCGTAATTCCATTGTTTACTAACGCAAATGAAGTTCTGAATGTCATTAAAGAAACCGTGAATCCAGGTAAAGCACCTGGATATGATCTTATCACGCCTAAAATGATCTTGGAACTTCCCTATATTGCTGTGAAGTTCCTGGCAAAATTATTTAACTCTATTTTGAGACATGGGTACTTTCCTAAAGTGTGGAAAATTTCTCTGATTCAAATGATTTTAAAGCCAGGAAAGGACAAATCAATACCTTCCTCGTACAGGCCGATCAGTTTGCTTCCCTGCTTATCCAAACTATTTGAAAAAGTTCTTTTATCGAAAATAAAACCGTTTCTCGTGTCAAATAACATAATACCAGACCATCAGTTTGGTTTTCGCGAAGGTCACAGCACTATCGAACAAGTAAACCGTCTGACCCAAGCAATTGAAAAATCATTTGAACGGCGAGAATATTGCTGCGCAGTATTCCTGGATGTTGCTCAAGCATTTGACAAAGTCTGGCACTTTGGCTTGACCTACAAAATTTGCAAATACTTACCGGCAAATACGCATCGAATTCTTGAGTCTTACTTAGAAAACCGCAGATTCAGAGTCAAATGTGGACAACACGTCACCGATGACCGCGAAATACTAGCAGGTGTTCCCCAGGGAAGCGTCATGGGGCCTATCCTTTACATTCTGTTTACCGCAGATATTCCTACCAGCCCAAACGTGCTAACATCCACTTTTGCCGATGAAACCGCTATAATGGCCACACATAAAAAGCAGGATATTGCATCTATGAATCTAGGTGTACATCTCAGACGAGTAGAATCTTGGCTCTCTGACTGGAGAATAAAAGTCAATGAGGCTAAATGCACACAGGTAACTTTCACACTGAATTTTAGCACTTGTCCGACATTGAAATTAAACAATATCCCTTTTTCTCAATCTGATCATGTTTCATACCTTGGAATCCATCTGGATCGCCGACTCACCTGGAGAAGTCATATCGAAGCCAAGAAAACTCAACTGAAACTTAAGGTCCATCAACTTCACTGGCTCCTAAACGCGAACTCAAAACTAAGTCTTGAATATAAGGTCCTGCTATACAACAGTGCAATCAAACCTATCTGGTTATACGGTGCCCAGCTATGGGGCAAAGCAAGCTCGAGCAATCTCGACAAAATCCAAAGAGTCCAATCGAAGACATTGCGGCTTATTACCGGTGCCCCTTGGTATATGAGGAATGAAAATATCCACCGAGACTTGAAAATACCTCTCGTTAAAGAGGCAATTCAAAAAATCAATATAAAGCACAAAGAGAAGCTCGAACGTCATGATAACATACTTGCTAGACAATTATTGTGCAGTCCCAGATCTTTAAGACTTCGGAGAAACGAACGCCGTGTTTTCTAATCTTCATCCGTAACAGTAATCGCGAACACACGCGCCCGAAAGACTGTGTAGAATCCTTTTCTACGTCACGTGGCTTAAACGCTCTTATACGTGATCTTTAAAACAGTCAATATCAATCGCGGACGAACAATCAAAAAAGACTGTGTAGAATCCTTCATTCTACGTCACGTGGCTTAAATGCTCTCATACGTGATCCTTAAAACAGTCAACGCGAAAAACCTACAAAACCCAAATTACGTCGTCCACTCTGCTATTCTAGAGTTATCCGTTATACATACATAACTAGAGTTCTTCACTCTACATAATATCGCGAACACTCAGTAAATGACTGTAAGGGTCCTCTGGACCTTTATCACGAGGTTTAAGCCAAACCAGGTTTAAAATCCTCACGTGTGATCCATACCAGTTATATACTATTTTGACCAAATTAATTAAAATTCCTGCCAATTAGCAGAGACCCACATTACAAGAAATCCATACTAGGATTCATTATTGAATTATACTTAAGATTCGTATACTTATTGTTAGGCTCCTTTGGAGCAGATTCAATAATTCAAATAAAGCTTATATAAAAAAAAAAAAAAAAAAAAAATAGCTAAATTCTAAACAACCAAGTCCCACTTTAATAGGTTCAAACTTTATTTTTTTGTGTTTTTTTATTTTTATGTTCGAAGTTTGCAGAGACCTCCAAAACTGTCCTACTTATAGAGGATTCCCACTTAAACAGGTTCCACTTATCTAGGTTGGACTGTAGTCCATAATGTAATTATTTTTCCCAAAAGGACACTAAAATTTGCACCAATCTGAGCAACAATTCAATCTAAGCACGTTTAGTGCGATTTTTCTAAATAGAATTATTTTTTTATTAAAGTAGATAGAGGTTTTTATCAGGAAAGCTAGATGGTCAATTTTTTGGCTAATATTTATAAGGACGAATAGTGGCAACTTAATAACAACTAATATATTGCACTTGGTCCAACCATAATGCACAATGTTAATTGTGAGTCACACCTTAATGTCAAGTTTTTTGCCGAAATTAATTTGACGTTTCTTCGTTTCAATGTTTGACAAGTTCAACCATGGAGAGGTACACAATTGAGCAGCGCCTTATGATTGTTGAAGCCTTGTACGAAAGCGGGCGTTCAATCAAAATGCATTTCGTGCACTTCGTGATTAATTTGGTCAGCATATTTGACGAAATTGTCTATAATCGGGAGAGTGGGACACAAATTTCAGCAAACCGGGTCTGTAGGGAATGTGAAAACCCCTGTGCATGCTCGCCCAGTTCCATCTTCCATCGTACGGTCATCGGGCCGTATTTCTTCCAAAATGAGGTGGGCTAAGCAGTTACTTTGAATGGTGTTCGCTACCGCGTGATGATAAAGGACTGCTTGTGGTCAGAATTTGAAAATACGGACCTGGACGATATGTGTACAATGGCTCATTTGCGCGAGAAATACAATGGCCGTAGTATCTCACGTCTGTGCGCTGATAATTGGACGCCTAGATCATGTCATTTGAAACCGTTGGACTTCTTTTTTGTGGATATTTAAAAGGAAGATTGGCTGTCAAGAATCCAAGAATAATTCAAGCGCTATGAGATAATTCGGCAGATTAACGACATTGAACCTCCATTATGTCTCAGGGGCATTGAATATATGGACCATCGGATAGAGGTATGCCAAGCATTTCGCCGATATTTTGTTACACACATCATAATAATAAATATTAAGATAATTCTCTGAATTGTTTTATTTACAACTAATCTTGCGCGTTATAGTTGGACCACACCTTATAACAAAATGTTTGCTCACAACAGGTAAAAATTAGTTGGAAATCGTTTGGAGCTACAAAATTTCAGTTGCAAAAGAAGAATATCCGTTGCCGATACCAACTCTTTAAATCGTTATGGATATTCGGTTCGATATACCACAATATGATAAATATGATCATTTTATTTTACAAACACCTTATTGATCGGTCATACCAATATTCGCAAAAACGGCACAAGGGTGTCACAACTGGTGTTTGAGGCAACCATTTTCTATACACACTGACAGGGACCCAGTACCCATTCACATTAGGCAATTTTACTTGCCGCAACTCTTAGTTTGAAGAAGAGATAGGTAAGGGAAAAGGAAAGGGGAAAAACTTGCTCGTACTGGCAATTCATTTTGGGTTTTACGTAGTGTGAAGTTAGCTGAAGATTATTTTGTCATTTTGTTTTTATAACTTTTGTAATTATTATAAATTATAATTAAAAAAATATTTAATAAAAATGTATTTTTTTCACAAACATCGGAACGAATAAATCACAGAGCAGCAGAAAAGGCAATTTTTGAACTTGCCTCTTGTGTGCACACAAGAGGCAAGTTCAAAAATTGCAGCTAGAGAAATTGCCTAGTGTGAATGGGGAACTAATGTTTAACGCTGGCTCCTACCGGCTAATGTATTTTATATTGAAGTTTTTACATGGCTAAGAGCTCAATTTCTTACTCTTAAAGTCGCCTGCATTTACGGGTTGAAAACCCGCCGCTGAAAAATAGTTTAATGAACTTGTCCGGATTTGAACTTGGGTTTACTAGCATGATATTCGAGCACACTACCATTACATCACGGCGGTCCATTGTAACGCTTTGCCAGATTATAATTTTCAGAAACCCCATTCACAATAATTCCAACGAAAGGAAACTAAAATAGCATAACAAATTTGTTCGAAATTTTAAATAATTTAGTGGAGATTATTAGTGACCCTATATGTTTGTCCGTGATGGTATATCGGCAAAAAGGAACCAAACTCTCTAATTCCTCCTCTCCGCCTTTTTTTTCACTTCTCAAGAGCATCACAATAGCTTCTGACAATACCTGCACTCACGACCGAGGAGAGGAAAACCTACCGAGCTGAAATCTAATTAGAGGGTCCCACCGTTTGGGATACCTTCTCCTCCTTTTATAACGTCCATGCCATTTTGTTTACCATTTATCATCCTTGTAATGTCATCGTTTTTGATGAATTTATGTGAAACATCACCGCCACAATGACAGTGGCTAGACACGACATTTATACGTGTTTATTTATTTATTTACGTATTAAATAATTCTCCTTTGAGAGAATTTAAAGCTTGCCCAAAAGAGACCATGATTTAATGATACTCGGAGCGAAGTGACAGAGCTGTGTTGTGGCTGACAACTGCCCCCAGAGAACATGCGGTGATTGGGAAGTAGGGCATAGGTGTGGAGTGGACACTTCATACTCGCATTGAGAGTGTCGAAATGAAATCAGGCTTATGAAGGCCTGCAATGGCAAATATTAAAAATAGGGAGGCTGTGTTTTTCTGTCAGCTGGACATTTAAGGATTAAACTCTCTCGAAATGGAATTTAACTGCATTTGCTTTATTAAAAAAAATATAAAAAATTACAATGTATAAATTTGTTGTGGTTATTTCTTATGAAACGTTTTCTCAATAAATGAATCCTTTGTCATCCTGAAACTTGAAACAGAAAGTCTTGAAGCAAATCCTCTTTTTGGGCTTTCGGGTGGGAAACGCTGTGCTGGTCGAGGTTGCTGGCGTAGGACTGCTGCTGCCCACAGATGCTGTAGTGATGATCGCATCGTTTGCGGTCGAATCCGTCGGTGTACCATTGGTGGCTAAATCATTGGAGGCTGCAAAGTTTGTTCCGGGAGCAGGAACATCATCTTCTGGGTTGGTTGCATCATTAAGAGCTCCTGGTCTAAAAAAGGGTCTAAATTGCAGAGGATTGAAGGTGTCGGTATTGTCGAACTGTAGGTTTGCGGCCGTAGTAGCTATGGAAGTGGTTGGCTCGGGAGTGGTAGTTGTGGTGGTCGTTGTTGTTGTGGTCGTACTTGTTGTTGTAGTGGGTTTGGTGGTCATTGGCGTAGTACTAGGTGTGGTTGGAGCACTAGTTAGGGAGGATTCGTCAAAAGGTAGGGCGGCGAAAACTGGTGCAAAGGGGATGCTGGCTTGCTCCGTTGACCCGGTGCCAGCACTAGTACCAGCATCACTTCCAGTACCAGTTCCACTACCATTACTGCCAGATGTTGTTGTTGCAGTCGGCGGCACATTAGGTAGCGAACTTTGCCCCTTTGAATGTTGCATCAGCTGATTGACGAAACCCATAAAGGTTTGCAGGACTCTTATGTCGTTCTCATACAAGATGACCGAGGAATTTCGGCAACTGTTGCTGTAGGGATACTCATTGTACTGCTCGTAGATGGGAAATGTATGTGAGGCCACGGCCAGGAGTGATACAATGAAGAATCCCTTGAATTGTTTCATTGTTGCCTATTTAGTCTGAGCTGAATGCGTGAATTGCTGAATGAAGTTGTATGAACTGATACTGATTGAGAATTTCGGCAGTCAATTTATATGAATTAAAGATGTCTCTATGTTCGATTTACTGGCTTTCGATTTTAATTGCTTAATAGGGGAATTATTAAAAAAAAATGTATGAACATTTTACGTGCTTCAGCATTATTTTTATTTTTCATTCTGATGTATGGTCGGATTAGTCATTGATATGTTTGCAGTTGTTATCTTTTGGTTCGATGATAAATGTTTTGAATGAAGTTTTCCGTATTTTTGTGTTGTGTTGAATGAAACACACACCCTCAATGTTTAAGAACAGAAGACAGACTTTTAGCAGATGGAATCGCAGTTGAGGTAATTTCATTCACCAAATAATTTTTTTTCCATTTCCGCGAGGTGATATTTCAAATAAGGGTAATGTTGGTGCAAATCATGTAGAGCAGCCTCAAAATATGTGTTCATCGAACCTCAAGGGCTCGAGCTTCCACGGTGTTTTCAAATAAGAATTTGAAAAGCTCGTGTTTTAAGTGACTAATATCAGCTACACTAATATCCCTAAGGTCTTTTGAAAGTTAGTCTTTTCACTTTTCCTCAAACTCTCTCTTCGTGGCACGCCCGCATACCTCAAACTTCAATGGCCTTTTCAAACTAGAATTCGAAAAGCTTTTGTTTTCAGCGATTGTCCATCAGTTAGCTGCACCTAAACTCCTTGGGTCTTTTTTAAGTTGGTCTTCTATTGGGCCGCGACCGTCCCCTTTCGTGTACCTTCTCGAATTCTCCCTCACCATGTTGCGCCCGACAACGTCGGGCCTTCGAGTTCATGTATTGAAACAAATCTTTGCCACAAAACTCCTAGACTTTTAACCACTTATCCTTGCCCTGAACTTTTAAGCACAGGTTCGTCCGATAACCGTTGTCTTGAAACTCCCAATATTGGCGTGTACTGATACTAATGTTTCTGGTCCATAGAGAAAGAAGCACACAGTAGCATAAACTTGTTGTAGAGTGGGACTTTGTCCGTCGATAGAGGGCGTTATTTTTTTAAATGATAGTATTGGCCAACATTTCATCGGATTGCTAATATGATTTTGAGATAAATTCAAGGCCTACTTCATTAGTTTTTTGATGAATTGAACAGGTATTATAACCAGCGCGAGACCTACATAGAAGACGCATCTACATTTGATAGAAGACAACATTTTTACGAAATGGCAAAGTGATAAGTACTATCGTGACTGTCCACTGTTATTATCGCGATTTCGGACCGTGACGACCTTCATTAAAAAGCTTGGCTGCAATTGTTGAAAGGAAAGAAAAGAGAAGACTGATCTGAGATTGTTGCATGTTTAATAATCTCCCTTTCATGAGACTATTCCAGGATTTGGCACAATCAGAAAATCTGTTCAGTTATAGGTTACCTAGGCCTAAAGCTAAACTTGTACGAGCCAATGATGTTGTTGACATGAGGATTCAGTCAGTCACATAAAACGCTTGAGAGGACGCATAACCTAACTTTATTACAAAATGTACACGTATACAGTCGCGGACAACAAAATAGGGTCTCTACTACTTTAATCTAAACACAATTTTCAAAATTTCGCATAAATATTAAGGCTTTTTTAAATATATTTGCTTCCAATTTTTGTGAATGAGAAGAGTTTCTAACAAATTATAATCTGACAACGCCTTACAATGTACGACAATACGGTACATCGTCTTAAATGAAAAATGCCAACCAAAGGATCGGACAAAAAAAATAGGGTCAACGGAAAATTTCAATTATAATTTACAAGAATAACAATTTAAGCCGCCAAAAATGTTTTCTAAGTGCTAATCGAAAACTGTAAACTAGTTTTTGTTAAAATATCGTATTCACAATATGTGACAGCGTATAAAGAAAGGGACCTAAGGGTAAAAAAATTAAAATCGCGTCACATATATGTAACACCCCAAAATATGGGTATGCACTCTAGAGCAGTGAGTGTTTCATCATTCGAAATTTTAAAGACAAAAGTAGAAAAGTATCGTATACCCTCCACCGCCCCTACACAAACTGAAGCGCAACGAAAAATTTGTTACGTTTTTCGGGCCTTTTTGGTCCATTATAGCAGCCAATACTTTAAAATTACTCGTTATTTGGATTCGTAGCAAAATTTGCTGTAATTTGAGTACCCATACAGACTGTTTATCGCGCATTTTGAGACGGTTATTACGGGACGGTTTTTGGGCCTCATCAGCCAAACCGTCCAGCAACTTTGGTCTTTTTTTTAGAGGTATGTGTGAGTCCCTACTAACACTAAAAACTCTACCCTTTGTCCACCAAAAAAAATTATGATTTGCAAAGAAAATATTAAAAATGTGTAAATGTACGGAGGTACCTTTAGTCCCTTAAATTGTTTTTCCCACTGGGCCGACTTTGTCCGTTTAAATTCGCAAACAGTTTAAAACCCTATAGCATTATTGTCCGACAGCGTATTTGTTGAAAGCAGTATAGCGGTCAAAAGAATTAAAATAGGATCCTGAACTTGCATGATAATGGCTTATGGTCATGAGCTTTTTGGAAAAGTAAATGGGCGAAATCGGCCCCGGGGGGGGGGGGGAAGTTTCTCATTATTAAGTATTTTCTTTACAAATCATAATTTTTGGAAGACGGGCATTGAGTAGAATGGATACTGTTAGTAGGGATCCACTACATACCTCAAAAAAAGAGGATTATTGTTGGACGGTTGAACTTTTAAGGCCCAAAAATCGTACCGCACGGTCAAAAAGGGCCAATATGGACATATGGGTACTCAAATTAAAGCAAGTTTTGCTACGAATCCAAATTTACAGTAGTTTGAAAGTTTTAGCTGAAATAAAGGACGGACGCATGGGTCGAAAGCAAAAATATACACTTTTTTGAGTATTTGCTTAACAAATCCAAAGTTTTCTGTGGACAAATAATAATTATAATGGTTACCGATAGTTGGAATGAACCTAATAACTCAAAAAAGGCAAAGTTGCAGGAAGTTTTGGAACCATGTGGCCCAAAAAACGGCCCACATGTCAGAACAGCCGATCAAAAGTCAATATGGGGAGTTGAAGAAATGCAAATTTTGTTACGGATCCAGATGTAAATTAATTTTGAAATTTTGGCTTATATGAGGACTCAAAGGCAGAAAGGGCTTTGAAATATACTATTTATTTTTTAAATATATTGTGGCTTGACAACGCATTTTTATAACAAAATTGTAAAAAGGTCAATAGACTATTGAATGGTGTTGCACCTTAATAAACCCAAACGTTACAAAATGACAGAGTTTCCATCAAAATCTCTAGAGCACTGAGTCGTTAACGTTCAGATATTGTCATTGAAACGGCTTGACCGACTTTTAATAATTTTCGAATAATCGGACTGTACAGCTTTTCTTCAAAAAGTCTTTTGCAACAAAAACTTTGGCCACAAATCAAACGAAACTTATACAGTATTGCGTATAGAAATATTTCCATGTAAAACAAAATTGGTAGAAATGATATTGTGCGTTGAAGATTGCTCTACGCACAGTTTCAAGATTATACGGGTAAAGGTAATTCTCATTTATTCGAATGAGTTAACTGTATAAGTCCTTTGGATTTGTGGCCAAAGTAATGGTTGCAAAACCTGAACAGTCTGTCTAGCAACCATTACAAATTTTACCAAAGGTCTCAAACTAGAATAAAAACTGTTCAAGTCACAATAAAGAGTGAACAGAACATTTCGCTGGGAAACATTCGTTACGCATTCAAAGTTCAATATTATCACACGCTTCTCTATACCCCTCTTTAGACTCAACATAAAATTATTGCAAACAAATAGCCGCCTGCTTCCGAAGATGTCAAACATTGATACGACTGATGTTTCTCTGTTGGCAAAACGACTTGCCAAGAAAACAATTCCACCAAAATCACGTTCTGCGGCGATAACGCATCGAAAGTGTTAACAACGCTATCAACAAATGTCTCGAATGTTTAAACAAATTGCAATAGAGACCAACAGTAAATGGCAAAAATAATTTATAAATAATAAAGAACACCACGAATTAGAGATCAGTTGGTACGCTCTGCGGATTGGCATCAGTGGAAAAGAAGATTTTAGTTGAACAAATTTGAAAATTATGAAGAGTTTGAACTAATTTTCCTAATAATAGAGGATCATAGAAAAATACTACAGGACTGAGAAGTTATTTCCTTGGTTGACATACTGGGAACGAGGACAGCATGTTGAGAATGTGTTTAAAGTCCTGGCTGCTCTTACTTGGAGTGGCCCTGGTCATTGGCAGGCCCGAACCCCTG
This sequence comes from Hydrotaea diabolus, assembly GCA_963513945.1. Lineage (NCBI taxonomy): Eukaryota > Metazoa > Arthropoda > Insecta > Diptera > Muscidae > Hydrotaea > Hydrotaea diabolus. Next base: position 2,351,637 of record OY740718.1, on the reverse strand, counting down.
GTGGGAAACCTCGTTGGGGGTTTATTGGGAAGTAAACCTTCTCTAAGTCCACCGCCTAATACTGGGCAGGGTTTGAATGATCAGGCGGCCATAACAAATATAGAGAGAAATCAACAAATTGGTAAGTTAGATTATAATGAAATACCTTTTAGCTGGAAAACACTTTTTCTCAAAATTTAAATCTCACCAGTCGACCAGGGCACCGATCTAAGAGGCTTTGGCTTGAGTGACACCAGCATCGCAGAAATACCCGTTAAGGGCAGCGTGCCTCTGGGTGTTTTCTCCCAGAATGTACAGGCTAGCGAAAGCCCCGGTGGCATAGCCAATGCCTTTCTGAGTCAACAAGATGGTAAGCGAACAACTTTGAATTTCCAGTTCAGCTCACTTTATTTAAAGTGTCTGGTATTCTTCTTTACAGTGAATCAATCGTCCAGGTTGCAAGGAGCTGGCCTGAGTGATACGGATGTAGTTCAGTTGCCGGTTGTCGCCAGAGCTCCGGTTCGTGCCTTTACCGGCAACACACAATTTGCCGCTGGACCAGGGGGAATTCAAAATGCAGAGGTGAATCAGCAGAGAGGTAAGAAAAATTTCCACTATCGAACCAAATGTGATGGTCCTTCAAGTTCGTTATAACTACGTTTGACTGTACTTCCGAGAAAAAGTATCTAACTAGGCCAGTAGTTTTTTTTTGATGACCTTACTTTACTAGTATTCAAGACAAGGAGTTCGTTATAACCGTGTTTGACTGTACTTTTATTCTAAGAAAACAGGTACTATCTAGTCCTGTAGGAGATTTTTCTGTAACTGATGATACTTCTTTACTCATATTCAAGAAAATGAGGTTCTGGGATTTTCTCTTTGAGGCAGATAGCTTAACTATCTACTATGCAAAACTTAGCTGGACATTTAAAGAATATGTCCGTAGAATATTGTATACAAATTTCTTAATAAAAATAGATAAACTCACAGAGTAACAATTCTTAAAATTCTCAAAATGTACTTACCTTTCCTTTTTTTATTTCAGTCGATCAAAGCTCGGACTTGCGGGGAATTGGAAATTCAAGAGTTGCCGTAGCCCAGGTTCCGGTTGGAGCAGTAGCTCCCGTGCAGCTTGCCACTAAAAATGTTCAGTTCGTAGAGGCAGGTAGTCCCGGAGCTGGCATTAATAACACTGTCATCAACGAGCAATTGTGTAGGTCTTCAAAGTCGCCCATATTAAGCCTCCATTGAATATTGACATTTTCCTATAAATTTCAGTCGATCAGAGTTCCCGCCTGACAGGCATTAATCAGAATGAGTTGAATGTAGCACAGCTTCCGGTGGGGGCCAGTGTACCGGCCAAGGTGTTGAGCAGAAATCTACAGGTTGTCGATGGAGCCGATGGTCGCTTGGATAATGTGGAACTAAATAAACAGAAAGGTATGAATGAGAATAAGGTTGAGTAAAAGAAGATGTTAAATATTTTTATTTTTAGTTGATCAAAGTACAAACATCAGGGGTTCCGGTACGGATAAAATTGGACTGGTCAAGGGTTCCCTATTAGCAGCCGCGCATATCAAGGCTTTGACAGATTCTAAGCAGATCATAACTGGAGTTCCAGGTAAATTGAGTTTGAACTGAATCTATATTCGTTATACTGGCCCTGAAAACAACTTCTTTTAGGTAATTTTAACGGAACACAGGGATCCGGAGGCATTAACAACCTGCAAGGCAATATACAGGAAAGTAAGTTCAACTCGTAGACTTTTAGGTTTGTCTTCAAGGAGCTTAAATGGTATTAAGCTCTAAGAAAGCTTCCTGAATATGGGAATTAAAATAACGAGCGTTAGAAAACAACTAATCTTCTGATTTCCTTAGCCGACCTGAGCGATACAGTGGAAGGTTCAAACAATCGACAATTGGATGTCGCACAACTGGGACTGCAAGCTCTATCGCCCATAGGTGCCTTGCAAAGGAGTACCCAAATAGCACCGGACGGTACCATCAACAATACCGAAATTAACTCTCAGAATAGTATGATCATATAATATAGACAACTCTAGAATTGGAATTGACTTTCTGATCTTTGACAGTTACTAAGGACACCGTTATAACCGGTTCAAACAATAGGAAAACCATCTTGGCCGATTTGACTCCACAGGCTATGTTGGCGGCCGGTTTACTGAGTTCGCAAAAACAAATCACTGGTGGTGGAGGAGGGGGAACGGGCGGAATATTTAATACAATTTTGAATCAACAAGAAAGTATGACTCATAAGAGATTTTCAGATTAGAGAATTTATTTATACTAATCAATTTATTTATTTATTTTCTTATAGGCTCTGGCCGAACTATCATAAATGGCAGCAATAATAACATCTTCCAAGCGGCTAGAATTGACCCGAAAATTCTAGTTAACTTGGGTTTGGACAAAACACAGGATCAAAGGACAGGAGGTCCAGGCTCTGCCAGCCACAGCGATATCATACATCAGAAATGTAAGTGTTTTTAATTGTGCAGTGCCGTTGAATTTATATTAAAAAATTCATGTTTTTTAGCTGATGATTCTGTGGCGATGTTTGGCGATAATAACACCCTCACTCGAGGTATTATTGTCAATACCCAGGCTGCCGCAAATTTGCGTCTGGGTGAAATAATTAGTCAAGCTACGGGTTTATTGACTGGCGAACAACTGACAGATGAAGAATGTGAAGCCCATCATGAAAGCGCAATTATACAGGAACGTAAGTTATCTAGAGCATGTCAGAGCTAGAGAATTTTCTTTAAACGTAAATATTTGTTGTAAACTACTTGTAGAGGTGAACGATGTGACCCAGGTAGGGAACTTTAACAAAATCAAAACGTTGGCCAAGGTTGGTGGACAGTTGGCGGTAGATGGTCGAATTGCCTCAGGCGTTTTGCAGCGAATCAGGTGTAAGGGAAGAACGACAATGCCGCCAATAACGCCTTCAACTGAGCCTCCTACTCTACCTCCTACTCAACCTCCAACTCTGCCACCTACTCTACCACCTACTTTACCTCCTACTCTACCGCCTACTCAACCTCCAACTCTGCCACCTACTCAACCTCCAACTCTGCCACCCACACAACCTCCAACTCAACCACCTACTCTTCCTCCAACTCAACCACCTACTCAACCTCCTACTCAACCTCCCACTCAACCACCTACTCTTCCGCCAACTCAACCACCCACTCAACCTCCTACCTTACCTCCAACTCAACCTCCTACTCTTCCTCCAACTCAACCTCCTACTCTACCTCCTACTCTACCGCCTACTCTACCGCCCACTCAACCACCGACTCTACCGCCTACTCAACCACCTACTCTTCCTCCAACTCAACCACCTACTCAACCTCCTACCTTACCTCCAACTCAACCTCCTACTCTTCCTCCAACTCAACGTCCTACTCAACCTCCAACTCAACCACCTACCCTTCCTCCAACACAACCTCCTACTCTGCCACCTACTCTACCGCCTACTCAACCACCGACCATGCCGCCCACACAACCACCGACCCTGCCTCCAACTCCGCGTACAACACCAGCGCGCCGTTGTTATCGCAGATATTGTCGGAAATGGAAGAAAATGCGTTATTTCTGTCATTAGTAGATTTGGCGGACCACCCTTAAAGGATCGAATAATAGTTTATAAGTTTATGCAATTGTTTTTTTTAAATAAAATATTTAAAAAATGTAATTAAGAGAATTATTATTGGTGTTATGTTCGATAGAAAAACTGAAAAGAAACTGACAAAAATACCGCTTTGAAACTCTTTTATAGAAAGAGGGAGATTACCTTTGATAAGTGAACAAAGATAACGATAATTTTAGGAAGAAGCTTTACATGGAATTAAATTGTCCGATGTAATTTGGAAAGGTTGACTCTGGGTTTTTCTATGAGACCAAATTCTTCTAAACGACTATAGATCTGACGGCAGTGACAATAGGCATCCCTTGCCTAATAGAAACAAATGAGTGGGCTTTTTATCTACAAAAAAGAGGTTGAAACTTTTTAATCTAAAGGGCGGAAACTTAAGAGTGACCAGATAGTAATGATAGATTTTTTGCTCCGGAACAAAGTTTACAAATCGTGGTGAACGAGATGGCCACCGATCCGGATTTTTATAAGAAAATTTTGTTCAGCGAAGAAGCTCACTTTTGGTGGAATGGATACGTGTTAATAACAAAAATTGTCGCATTTGGAGTAATGAAAATCCACAAGCCATTGTTGAGACGCCGTTACATCCTCAAAAAGTCACAGTCTGGGCAGAGGGAATCATTGGTCCATATTTCTTCAAGAATGAAGCCGACCATAATGTTACAGTCAATGGAGAAGGCTATCGAGCCATGATTATTGAGTTTTTCGTGCCTGAATTGGAGGATTTTGATAAGGACTTTGCTTTCAACAAAACGGCGCCAACGAAACCATCAATTTATTGAAGGAAACTTTTGGTTAGCGTGGGCCTGTGTCGTGGCCTCCAAGATTGTGCGATTTAACACCGCTGGACTATTTTATGTAGGGTTATATGAAGTCGCTTGTCTGTGCCGATAAGCCCGACGCGATTGACGCCTTTGAAGATAATATTCGGCGCGTTATTATGGTCGAAAATTGGGCCTCTCGTCTGGAATTTATTCAAGCCAGCCGCGGCGGCCACTTGCCCGAAATCATTTTTAAAACATAATGACAAAACCTTATCTTTATAACAAAACTAAATTCTTGGCAATAACATTAAATTATATGCATTTTATTTCCGTTTGAAACCACTCGTCTGAAAAAAACACCCTTTAGAGTCCTCCACTCTAATGAAGAGTTCTTCACTCTATCGATCTCGAGTCCTTCACTCTACAAACAAAAGTATCGTCGGTAAATGAATGTTAGGGTTCACTGGTCCTACATTACAAGGTTTTTGCGAAATTAGTCTTAAAATTCTCAAAGATGTGATCTAAGGCAGTTCATATTTCGAACAAATTAATGCAAATCCTACCAACCGAGAACCGAGGAAACCCATACACGTCATCGTAGTATTTACTACCCACAACATTTCAAGCCATGCCAATTGGTCCTGGTCTAATACAGCTGGTATACTTTTGTTAGATCATTAGCTCCCCCCAATGATTGAACTGCCGACCTACGTGCCATTTGAAATAGTGCGACATAAAAGATTAAAGTTTCCGCTTCTAGCTGAAGCATTTCTATGTTGCGGGCTTATCATCGAGTTACGGTTTGAACGCTTCAGGTGAATGACGCCAGAAGCTCTCGCATGTCAATGTTCTAATGTCACAACTCAATTCTAATGTTAGACACGTCTTCACTTCGACTGCGATTGCAATTCAATGCTTCTAATTAAACGCCCAACATATATAAAAGGCTTCGAACCGAAATGTTAGTTGGCATATACCACAAGTAAAAAACGGCAAAGCATTATGATCACACGGTATTTCCTACTCTTTGTTATTGTACTAAGCGTAGTAGAACAAAACGCAAATGGAAGTAGATTTTTTAGCGAATCAATGTCATCAGATTATTCCGAGGAGTCTGAACAAATGAGTAGGCGCAAGCCTAGAGGAATTCATCATGTGTCCGGGACTGATGCATCCGACTCGTATGAGTACGATTATGATTCGGCAGAAGTACAAAGTGCAGAGGCTTCCGAGGAGAAAAGTTTACTAAATGGATTAATGCCCAAAGCGAAAAACACCGAAGCAACCAACAAGAGCAGGGCTCTACGAGAAGTTGAGAATCCTTTCATCGCCTCCTGGGAAAGTAACCGGATATTGGCATCTAGAGTTGATACAACACTCCACTCATATGAGTCCGACTACGGTTCGACCGAAGACCAAAGCGTAGAGTCGTTGAATCGTCCCAAGAGCCAAACACAAGGAGCTGCTCTGTTTCTACAATCTGAAGAACTAGTAGCTGCCGATGCAAACAATACCCTCAGGGAGGCTAAGGATTTAATGATCGATTCCCTGGAAGCCAAACGCATATGGAAAACCCTAGAAGATGATTCAACATCCGACTCATACGAATACGATGATAATGAGTCTACTGAAGTCAAAAGTGCAGAGGTTCCTGAGGTACTGCTCAAAACAAAACGGCACACAGGTTTATAACTTTGCTCTCCTTTTTAGAAAGTAATCTAAAGCTTTGCTATTTCAAAAACTTTCTAGATGGAACACCACTTAAGGATAATAGCAGTCGCACTCAGTTAGCCAAGCTTTTCAAGCTGATTTTTAACCTCGATTTTGTAGCTGATCTTCTGGGTTTATTAGGTAAACGTTTTGGAATTGATGCCAACAGTGCTGGCTCTGTAACGAATGAAGGTTTTCTAAGTGATTCCGAGAATCGACCAATAGAGGGTTTACCGCTTCTACTAAATTCCCCTAGGGGAGAGAAGCGACTAAATAAACTACTAAAATCTATAGGCAGAATAACAAATTTTCTAGTAAAACTCTTGCCAGAGGTCTTAGTGGGAAAATCATCAGAAACTCTTCCCCCAAATATGCAATCGCCCAGTAGTGACCCAACGAATATCGAAGCTACCATTGACGAGTTAAAAACACTTAATCGAGTACTTGGAGAACTAGCTGATGCCAAAAACTCAGCCAGATTTTCAGGACCTTTGGCACCAGCTCAACTGCAGGAAGCATTAAAATCTGAACAGACGGGAAACAAAACCAGCGAGAATGTTGGTAAAACAATCCCCGGGGAAAAAATATTAACAAGAACTTTGACGCCGAACCAAGAGCAGGAATTGTTCAATTCGCGACGAACAGAAAATACAAGGGGGAGTATTGGGTTATCACCACCCAAAAACATAACAACGATTATGCTTTTAAACTCTCCAAAAAACCAAAGTGGAAATGGCGAAAGGCCTAACCTTCAACAAAGAGTTGGAAGTTTTTCTGATCCTACAATAATGCAACTGCAGGAATTGTTAAATTCTAGACTAGCGGAAAACCAGATATCAACAAGAACCTCGTCGCCGAACCAAGATCAGGAATCGTTCAATTCGCGACGAACAGAAAATCCAAGGGGAAATATTGAGTTATCAGCGCCCAAAAACATAACAACGATTATGCTATTAAATTCTCCAAAACTCCCAAACCAAAGTGGGAATGAGGAAAGGGCTAAACTTCAACAAAGAATTGGAGATTCCTCTGATCCTACAATAATGCAACTCCAGGAATTGTTAAATTCTAGACTAGCGGAAAACCAAATAGGAAACGGCGGTGGAACCCCGCTAGGAAGTTTCGATGGTGGAATATCTAATGGCTTAGGAAACATTAACGAAATCTGCTTCAATATACCAATAGACGGTGAGTATCCACAATTTAGCTTTACATTGTTACTCGATACTCTGTAAAACTTTTGAAACTTAATTGTTCCAGCAAGCGGGGCTTTCATTACGGTGGATTATAATCGAATCTTAAGTGTGCTAAAGTTTATGCCAAACAACAAAATAGCCCTGAATATTCTCAGTGCAATACTCAAAACTAGAGCATCGACTGGTCCAACACGACGCGCCTGCTTTACACGCGGCTCTAAAGGAGAGATTTTCAAAACGGCTAAGGCTCCAACGGCAGTATCAAATTTGACACCGGTTCAACTGCAGGATGTTTTAAATTCCACACAAACGGATAATGAAGGTAAGAATGGTGGTAGGACAACTTTTACACAAAGAATCGGAGGGGCTACCGAACTTAGTAGCATATCAATATCGAGAGGAAATCCGAATCAACCGCAGGAGTTGTTCAATTTCACACAACAAATTCTAGAGGCCTTAGAACCCAAAAATATGCCAACATCGGCAGGAACTTCAACATTGATCCAATCAGAACCTACAATCGGGGTCTTTTCCGATCTCAAAAATAAAAAAGAATTGACAGGAAGGCCTATTGAGTCGCAGGATTTGTTAAATCTCCAACAAACTGGAAATAAAAGTGGGAATGCTGATAGAATAACCCTAGAATCAAGAATGGGAGATCTTTCTGATGTGCAAATACTACAGGAATTGTTAAGTTCCGGACAAATAGAAAATGATGGAAGGCATTCTATTAGTGGAATTTTAAATGGTGTCGGCCCAAATGTTGTTGGAAATTCCAAAGAAGTTTGCATCAATATACCGGTGGATTGTGAGTATCCAAATACTCCCTTCACAATGCTACTCGTAACTATTATTTTCATGCTTTTTAATTGTTTCAGCAACTGGAGCTTTCATTACGCAGGATTATAACCGAATCTTAACTGTAATGAAATTGGTTACAAACAACAAAATTGTCCTAAATGTTCTCAGAGCATTATTTGGAAATGGAACACCGGTTGGTCCGAAACGACGCGCCTGCTTTACACGCGGCTCTCAGGGAGAGGTTATCGAAACGGGTAAGCCTAAAATGATTTTAATGTTGGAAATCGGTATAAAAATAAATATTCATCCTAAACATCGTTAGCAGCTTTCGTATCGTCTCAACTGCAGGAGGTCATCGACTCCCAACAAACGGGTAATCAAAGTGATAATAATGTAAGCAGAACCTTGAATCATAGAATCGGGGAGCTCTCCGATCCCAATGTCACTCCTACGTCGACGCAACCACAGGAATTGCTAATTTCCGGACAAATTGGAAATCAAAGTAGAATATTTAATAGAAGAAATCTTACTCAAACAGTCGGAGAGGCCTCTGATTTAATAAGCAGGTTCAATTTGTTTTTAAATTTTTTAAATTCGAAACTGAATGAAACTGATAGTGGGAGAAAATTAACAGAAGGAATCGCAGAGACCTCTGATCCCATGGAGGAAAATTCTGGCCAAACAAAAAACCCTAGTCAGAATGATGATAACAAACTCCTTATGCAGAGAATTGCAGCGCTTTCTGATCCCAATAACTCTTCTACAACAAGGGGAACTTCGGAACTGCAGCCGCAGGTGTTGTTTAAGTCCCTACAAGTTCAAAATCTAAGTAAAAAAGGTGGTATTTCTAATGGCGAAACTTGTAGAGGAAGAATATCTAATGGTGGTCTAAACCATTATAAGGCGAATGGAGTTGACCGGAGTGTTAGCAGTCCAGCCACATTAGATGAAATTATTGCTAGTTCTATGCCCACAAAAACTTATTTTGATATACCCAAAGCCGGTAAGAAATCAAATAGGAATTTATACTCTTTATAAGTTATAATTATTCTCCATTGAAAAGCCTCATCTTCTTTTGCAACATTTCTAGCCGCCGGTGGATTCGACAATCCCGAGTTGCTTTCTGGAAATGTCATGACACACGATGTATACTTTACCCAGCCGAATGGAAACATTTTCGATTTGGGTATAACTTGTGATTATTTAAAAAAAAATAAAATTTAAGTCAAGTTTGTTTAATAGTTACCGACAGAACTGCTGCACAGGGTAATGGAAATCTGCAATACCACTGGCCGAATTTTGCTCCCGATTCGGTATTGGACCAAAGCGAGTTAAGTCTTCTAAAACATATTTTAAAATCACAACAGAGAGAAGATGACAGTACAGTCTCGTATGGATACCCAAAAGTTCATTATGCTACTGCGTTTGATTGTAAGTGGCCAAACAATTATGATTTCCATAAAAGGCTTTCATTGCGTTTCTTCTCCTTAGTAGAACCTGGCAGTGACAAAAGCATTTAGTCATCCCATGAAAAGAAAAGCACAAGTGTCAAAATAAAAACCACGAGGAGCAACAATATCACCTACTTGGACTCCAATTATGCCAGTGTCACCCATAGGACGTTGCTTTAAGAAGACATGTGGAAATGGCAACATACTACGGGACATCTAGTAGACATCTAGCCTAACAGATCGTATTTAGTTTGCGGTTTCTAGAATTATATTTTGACATAAATAAAAACAAGAACAAAGTCAACCGCATTCATGTTTTAAATTAAGCTGCCTATTCGTATAGCTGGCTGATGTTCAAAATGTTGGGGGGAAAGAATTGAACTAAGTCAAAATATAGAATTCTTTTTTCTTTGATTAAGCTATAGTCACCTAATCGGAAAAACGAGTAAAAAAGGCCGATATGATCCAATTCAGATTTTTTAATGACCAATTTGTTGTTTATTTCTTTCGTTGTCCAATTTTAGCTGGTTTGGTTTTGGGAAAAAAATCGACAATAAAAGGACCGATATAATCTAACTTAAATATGATTTCTAGAGCGGGTAGGGCCTTAAAGTGTGCAGGATATTTGTATAAGGTTTGGTTAAAAAAAATCGACTATAAAAAGGACCAAAATATGGCTTCTATAAGTAGAGCGGGCCAGGGCCTTAAATTGTGTAGGAGATTTGTATGAGGGGCAGATGACAACATTTTTCGCGGAGGTTGTATGCCACTCAACACACATTGTGTCAAATTTGAGCTAGACCGGGTTTCTAGAGCGTGACAGTGCCTCACACCGAGAAGGGACCTTTTCAAGAAGGCTATAGAAGGACATGATTCGATATGGCCCACTTGCAGTACGGTCGATTACAGGTTTCTTTGCTAAACATGATCCAGATCCGATTAAAACTATGGCTTTCATTTGTACTGATAGACCTCTACTTGTAGCTACATTCGTAAGGGGCTAAAAATATAAAAACATTTACCCATATGATCTAATGGAATCTATTACCAATTTTGTTAATAACAAGTTTGTAGCCATTTAGGTCCAGAGTTCTAAATATTTTCTCCTATAGATTTTGGCCTTCTAAACACGAAAATGAAATTTTAAAAAATTGTCCTCTGATTAGTTTTCAAGATAGAATTTTTGAAATTATTTACGTTTTTTCAATGAGATGTCTCAGCTTTTTGAATCATAACTCCCAAACGCTACTATCGACAAATTTGCAAGGACGTTTAATTCTACCATTTGTTGCCCAATTTTTATAATCAATAGCTTGTTTTGCTCGAGAAAGTCCAAACTTTATGCTCAATTTATTTATATATTTTTATATTATTATTTATATAAATTATTAATTAAGTTATTATTGTTATTTTTGCACAAAAAATTCAATTTTTTAAAATTTTAAATGGCTCTAACGTCAAAAGTATTAAGCTGAGATCGAAAATTCCTAAAATTCAATTAAAAAATTATTTAGACACAATTTTTTTAAAATTCATTTTCGTTTGTAGGATACCAAAATCTGTAGGAAAAGAAATATTTAGAACTCTAGACCAGGAAAAATCATAATTTGTAAACCAGTGTAATGATATGCACGTTAAACACTAAACTAATTTTTTAGCATATTCTGAATAAGTAACAGGTCGATCGGGAGGGACCTGTAGAAAACCTTGAAGCGATATTGCCATTTTTTACAGAAGTTGGTTACAGACGCTCATTAAGAATTAAGCTAGACTACATGATTGATTGAGCCTTAAATTGTTAGGGAAGTTGGTATAGAGAATCGTTCAAAACATACACACAGAGAACAGATTCGTTGTTACAACCGAATTTGCCACCGAACTTGTTAACCACCAGATATGAAACCCCAATACGTTTTATGCGTTTTATTGGTATGACCGATCAATTAGTTGCGTCTACAAAACGTTAATCATACTTATCGTCTTGTGGTATATCCAACCGAATATCCATTACGATTATAAACATTTGGTGAAATCCTTTTTCGCAACGGAATTAGAGTAGTTCCGACCGATTTTCAATAATTATTTTATTGTGTTTAGACCGATATGGACTAATTTTAAAAGTGTTCGTCCTTTTTTCGAACCCAAATAAAGTACAAGCGAAGTCCTTTCATAGTTATGACCTGTACTTTGATATCAACATTAGATAGACAGACAGACGGACATCGTTGAATGCTGTCGAATGTTTTTGTTTTTTCCGCATTTTTTAAAAATAATACCGAATGTGTGTTTCTCTAAACACATAACTTTTTCTACCCAAGTTTAAAAATATAGCGCATCCAACCTGCCAAACATCGGCTTTATAAATAGAATATATTCTATAAGTAAATTTGTATTGACATACTTACGCATATAAGAAAATTACCCTTCCGAGACCGTTTTGCATTTTCTTCCTTGGAGTTGTTTTTGTACAGTCCGATATTCTGGATAAGGCCTACACAGGCTAAGCGAAATAATCCTTCCTAGCTAGTTTAGTTAGTTTGATCAGACTTATGGAAGTTATTTCTGGGCTCCGCCGTTTACCGCTGGCAACACGAATTATGATGGTTATACCGCTGATCTCCTCTGTGGCCAACTTAATGTGTTTTCTCGCTCAACAATAAGAAATCCGTACAAAAACTAAAAATAATACAAACAAAACAAAAAGGTAAACAAAATGTAAACAAAAATATTTTGTTTTTGTCTTAGGGTGTCAGAAGAGTATGCGGCCAAGCCAAGCTTTTTTGACGGCGTCTTAAAAAAATTAAGCTGGCGGCGATTAGCTAAAGTATCAAAAGTATTACAAAGGATGGGTTTTTAGAACAATAACATTTCGGGTCTTTACAAAAATTTTAAAAACCGGCACTAGCATACATTTCGATATTTTATTGTTATAAATATTAGTGGTGTTTTTACCCATATATCATTGGAAATATATCATTTGGTTCAGACAAAAAGTGTTACGTACAAAAAAAAATTGTAGAGCCTACATAAGTATGTTTTGACTAAATCCGTTTCATTACTGTTTATGTCATTTGATCCATGTCTGTCTTGGGTCTGCCGGCTAGTACGCACGATAACTTTCGAGAGGAGTCAGTAATCGGTTTATTGGTTAGGAATACTTATGCAGGATTATCGAATCGACGGAAAATTTTATATATTTTTTTTTTTATTTTAGAGCAATAATTTGGTGTTGTCGTTTAGGTACTCGTATTTAGCCTTAGTGAGTACTTAAATGGATATGACTTATTATTTTCACACTTTTTTGTTTTAGAGTAGAGTCTTATGTTGCTGTAGGATTTTTACCGCTCAAGATGGCACTATTTTACGTTTAGACACATTCAAAAAACTGGTTTAAACGAGCCTTACTGTAAATACCGGGGATGTCATTTCTGTTTTACTGATGTAGGGTTATCCAGCTGACCAGGAAACGGAAAACTCATTAACAGACAAAAGGTATTTCTAAAGTGTAATTCTTTGTTTCTTGGCATTCACAGTTTTTTCGTCATTCCAATAAGAGAATGTGACCGTTTCAGTTTAGTAAACCTCACAATTTATCTTTTTTAAGTTAAACAGAAAAAAACATTTTTCGGTTCAATTATAAAATTTAAATATTCAATAAAAAAAATAATTTAGGAATCCTGTAATAAACAGTTTCACATATTAAGTAAAATATTAGTACGTTGTTTATCGAAATTATTTCCGATTTAAAGCAAATAACTAATTCACAAATTTACAAATAAATTGAAAGCCGTTTATTGAATATATCTTCGTTATGAAGCTATTTAAAAATTGACATATTTACAAATTTATAAGTCATAAGATTTGTTCTAAAAGCAATCGGAAAGAATTTTAGTTACAATCAGGGGCGTGTGCAGTTTCGGTGGGCGCCACGTCACCAGCATAAAACCCCAAGCAACGAATAAGCTGTAACTATGTTCAGCGGCTATACTCGTATACTTAGGACAGGCAATTTCATATTTAACGAGAACTGTTGACAGCAGAGTTCTCCACGGAACACAATAAAAATCCTTTTCTCTGCATACATGACAAAATAATGTTCATTACTATAACAGTATAAGGCAAGCAGCGTCAGCCTTATCCTATGATTTTTTATTGTTCCCATTCATTAAATATAATTGCATTATTTGATAAATAGTTTAGCATATTTAGGAAATTTTTAATTGAATGGTAAGGGTTGTCCTTTTCTTCTGCGTACAACAGTTTTTCAATCTCCTATGTCTTACAGCTACTGTGGTGTGATAGTTGACTATAAAGCCTTTTCCGTCTGAAAAAACTAATGGTTTTTGGATTTCTTCATATATAAAAAATTATTTATAAAATATTTGTTTAGTAGAACAATCTGATTATTCTGTAGTTTCCTTGTTTTCGACAGTCTAAACCCTTGAGAAAACATCTGTTTTTTCTCTGTTTTGCCATTTTTGAAGCCATACGAGTATTTAAAAGTGCCTTAATGGTGGTAGTTTTTTTTTTTACCATTTTCAACTGTCATGGCTATGGTATACTTGCAGTAGTGCCATGATTGCCTGCCGAAGAATCTGACACCATCAACATCCGCGGTTTAATTTACGCGTGTTCCTTAAATTAATACTTTCAAAATCCTTATTCTCATCTTGCTGTGATTTGATCTGGCTCGAGAAACAAAAATCCCATAAACAAAATGTTCTTGGCAAATTACATTTAAAGTTTTGCCGCAATAAAGCATTGACGCTGAAGCAACCCTTAATTTGAATGCCGACCGTCAAATCATAAATAAACAATATTTCTTTTTCACCTCACGTATCTGACGGCAGACGGACGGACGCCGCCGGAGCCCCAAAGTCATCTGAGCCGCCAGTCAGTCCTCAGAGCCTCCCCCACCACACTTCAGGTTGTTTATGTAAATCGAATGGAAACGTATAAAAAAGAATAATATAATTGGCTTTACATCTCGTTAAATCTCTTAGTTATTGTCTTAAATTCCCTTTGATATTATAATATGCTCGACAGCGGTCTGGGCTGGGCTGTGCTGGTTGCTGGTCTGTTCGGGTGTAGCCCGCCTGCTTGTAGCTGTTGGATAGGGGGGTTTGTTTCATGGCAGTGTGAGGTGGAAACTTGCCGTTGATACCTTAAGTTTTAGATGATAATTTGTGTTTTGGGATGCGGTCTATAAACATTGTTTATTCGATGAAAAGCTATAAAAACATCATCAACACCATCACAGCCAAAGGAGGTAGGAAGGCGGGAATGAATAAGCCATGGTCGATAGAAGATGTTAATGAAACGTGCCACGCAAAGAAGGGGGGCGTTATAGAGGATTGGAAGTAGCAGCCGCCAGTAGGTGTTAATAGGCAAAAGGGGGCCTTGGTGTTAATCTTAAGGTGGGTTTCAAAGTTAAAAAGCAAAGAAATGCTGTGATATGTACTTAGCTCTACATAAGCTATCTGTTAAAGTTTGAAGATTGAATTTAGAGCCATCATGATATTGAACACAATACTACGTTTTCAGATCAAGATTATCTGGTAAATAGAAAATTTTTATTGGAAAACTCTTATCACCGAGTAAGACCCCAAAGTTAAGCAGTTGGAGATTTTGTTTTGTAGGGAGGTGATTCCGGGGGAAAACATAGTGCAGAGGTTTTCAAAAGATTTGTCCTAACGTCGACGGCATACATCTGTGGCAGCATCACTGTCAGTAGATGCACTTTATCGAGGGAATTTCAAAAGATATAACGAAACTTTGACCACATACAGCTTTGAAATATAGGTGACGTTTAGGTTCGGCCATAGCGCACATTTTACAATGGGCTACAAAACCATTCCGAAACCCGTCAAACTTTACGGGAGCTAATAAATGGGTACAGGCGAAGTAACCGTCTCCCAAACCACTTCCACAGGTATCAATTTTAACGCGATGAGGTGGCTAAAGGGCTGTTCTTCAGGTTAGAATAGGAAATAGGAACTGGTCTACTGCAGACACTTCAACCCCCTGTTTTAATGATAAATATCTGCAAATCAAAAAACACACGATGGGACAATCCGAATAATTTTATGGTGAGGCACGTTTGAGAATGGAAATGCGCATGGCGGGACATCCTCGGAGGGAGGCAATATTAAAAGATCCCAGCCTCATGTCTCATTTGGCTGAACCTCAACCCCCTTCTTCCCTGATAAGCGAAAACAAATAAAAAGGCACCCAGTGGGACATTCTCGATTGATTTCAACACAGGGGCGCTGAGGGCTAGAAATACACATCGAGAGGGAGGGGAGGTTTAAGCCTCATCTGTATCAGTTGTCAGTTATTCGAAAGGCAACCATTGATGTGGAACATCCTCGGATGATTCATCGAGAGTGAGGCAGCATTACTAGGTCCCAGCCTCATTTGTCTCCGTTGTCTATGCTTCGACAGGCGAACGTAGATGTGGGATATTCTCGGGCGATTCTTTGAGAGGTGGCAGCATCAGAAGTTGTCTTCATTCGTCAGGCTAACGCAGATGTGGGACATCTTTGGATAATTCATCGAATGGGAGGCAGCATTGGAAGGTCCCAGCCTCATTTGTCTCCGTTTTAATTCGACAACCAAACGTATATTTGAAACATTCTCGGACGACTCATCGATAAAAAGGCAACATTGGAAGATCCCAGTCTCATCTGTCTCAGTTCTGTCATACGACAGGCAAACTTCGATGTGGGAGACAGCATCGAAACAACTCAGCCTCATCTGTCTCAGCTGTCTGATTCATAGCCCGCCTTTTTCATAAGGCCTTCCTCGCGACCGTTTCATCGAGAACTGTAGCCTCGTTTACGCTTAATGTTCCATAAAAGATTTATGAACTGTAATTATAAATTAGCGTTAAGTAGTACCACAAAAATAATATGAAATGCGCTCACAAAACTTTTCACTTTAAACCTCAAGGGTAGATTTCCATTTCCGCCTTGCCATGTTCGCCAAGTTCCGTTTATTTTTTGTTTTGTTTTTATCTGGCGTTTGGTCTGTTTGTGCCGTTTGCAGCCACCGTAACACAAGGAAAAACTTGTGTCGAAAGGTGTCATAATCATAACTTTATTACGATGGCCATCTTTTTGTTAGAAAATTAAAATTTCACAAAAGCCACGGAACGGAAAGCCCCCACCGGAGAAACCGTAGAGCACGTTAAACTTTTAGCGTTGTTTGACCTGTTCCGCCTGGTGTGCATTTGTCATGCCAACCAACCCAGGACTCCATATCTCCCCTCACTCACGGTACGGTGTCTGTTAATATCACATCACATTTTTATGATTAATAATGTCAAAACGGAATTTAAATAAAATAACCAGAACGACGAAAATGAAAAAAAGATCATTCATACCTAAAAAATAAAATAAATCTTGTCCATAGCGCTCCGAGGAGTGGAGGAGGCTGGCTTTATTGTGCATACAATGCGCTACGTGTCGTTCGTATCCTCTAGGTGGGGCTTTCACCAGAAATGTGAAATGTTTGCGGTGCACGTGCTAAGCATTTCTGATGTAGACCTCATTTTTTATTTCCGTTTCCTGCCCACGAATCGAGCAAGTGAAAGTAAATACAGAGCAATTGTTGAAGGCGTCACGACCCGGCTGCAATATGGTAAAAGTGGAAGGTAATGCATGATATTTCCAAAACTAATAAACTTGTATTAATATGATAGACTGGCAGTAACAAAAATGATAATTTACAACACTAATATGAGTCATTCCATGCCAAACGGTACGCATTTTTTACATCACAAGCTTGCATTGCTTAACTAGTTTTTGTATGCATTCTTCTCTTAAAAATATTATATACGTGTTTCAAGAAAAAAATTTTAAAATTTTTTTTTAAATGTTATGACCAATTGAACTTTGGTGAAATTAAGATTTTATCAAAGAGGTGTGTTCATTCAGTCGCATGTAACTCCGGAAATACTTGACCGATTTTACTCTGCTATACCTTGTTTTGAAGGTAATTTTAAGCACTTCTAAAATAACGAAACGGTATGGCATAACGCCATAGAATTTTTTAAGTTTGTATCATTTTAATCCTTTTATTTCGATTTTGAAAATGATTACATCTTTTTTTATTTTTGAAATTTTGCAGGCGTATTCTTACAGGTCTGTTTTACCGACTGTGTAAGTTTTAAAGTGGTGAAATAATGCGTTCTATTTTTAAAATTTTTTTTTTACCTTATACCTTTTTCGCTTCCATGAATATAGAAAATATAATATAGAAAAAAAATATTTTTTAATAGTTTATTGACACAAGATATAACAACAACAAAAAAACAAAGAAAAAAAGAAATAAAAAAATGAGTAATGAAATAAATGTTATGCCTTGTATACCATCTTCATACAGTACTGCTCAGAAGATGATTTTGTCTGGACTTTCATTATTTTATCGGGTTGTGGAATGAATGCATGGTAGCCAAGAGTTCCAGAAATTGTTTTCGCTTTTTCAAAACGCTCCTTCAGGTGTTTCGCCCTATCTTGATATTGATAGTTATTGAAGAATTCTGTATGAATATTCTTCACGTTTTTATTCACCCAATCATAAAATTTGACGGCACTATTAATGGGATTTATGAGGCTGGACAAGCTTGCACGTGCTGCTAGTCTTTTGACTGTTCCTCCCAGACCATCGCAGGGCCCTTTGCCATGAGACGTTGCAAAAAAATGCCATTCCGCTGGTATTCCAAAATCTTCTACGTGGAACGTCAGATTTAAAAAGTTTTTCTTGTTTTTGTATTGTACGCTTGCGCCATCAGAAAAGTAAAATATTTTACTTACAGGTCCTAAGGTTTTCTTTAAAAATTTTACAAGCCCCTCCTGGAATACGTGCACGGCTATTGTATCATGTTTCAGACATTCGGATATTGCAACGTAATTACAACAAACCTCTTTATCATCCTTTTTATAATATATTGCAAATGGATGGATTGTAACCTGGTCGTTATTCCAGTGAGCGCCCCGAATTGAGTCCTGAACCACAAACTATTCTAAGTAAACATTTATTTATTTAACATTTATTTCATTACTCATTTTTTTATTTCTTTTTTTCTTTGTTTTTTGTTGTTGTTATATCTTGTGTCAATAAACTATTAAAAAATATTTTTTTTCTATATTATATTTTCTATATTCATCAAAGTGAAAAAGGTATAAGGTAAAAAAAAATTTTTAAAAATAGAACGCATTATTTCACCACTTTAAAACTTACACAGTCGGTAAAACAGACCTGTAAGAATACGCCTACAAAATTTCAAAAATAAAAAAAGATGTAATCATTTTCAAAATCGAAATAAAAGGATTAAAATGATACAAACTTAAAAAATTCTATGGCGTTATGCCATACCGTTTCGTTATTTTAGAAGTGCTTAAAATTACCTTCAAAATAAGGTACAGCAGAGTAAAATCGGTCAAGTATTTCCGGAGTTACATGCGACTGAATGAACACACCTCCTTGATAAAATCTCCATTTTACCAAAGTTCAATTGGTCATAAATTTTGAAAAAAAAAATTATATTTTTTTTTTCTAATCGCAGATGAAATAGAATTGCTAGAGGACCAAATCTGCAAATTTTCATAAAAATCGGAATCATTGCGTTAAATTTTTGCCCAAAATCGTACCGTTTGGCATGGAATGACTCATATACAAAGTGTGTTTAAGGTGGCCAGGTGAAGTTTCGAAGGAAACAGACCTACTTATCACATTGTGACGACACTTTGGTATTCTGTAACTACGACTGCTGTTTGTCGATAATTTGGAGAGAACAAAAAAATAAAATTTGCAATAAGGTAACGTTGTTTGAATGTTTTTAAGACGAAATGTTGAATTATGCAATCAAAACTCTGTAAACTTATGTGATAACATTAGGTTAGAAAATGTTTTTAATAAAAAGAATAAACAAATAGAACAAATATTACAACTCTAATATTAGGTGGTGTATCTACAGGCTTCTTAATAAATCATTAAATAAATGATCGTGAACTTGAAATATCCTCCCATGAAGTGGATATAAAAGGGAACGATAAGAATTTCTTCAAATAAGCTGACATCAAATCTCATGAGAATAAATATGTTATCGATACTCAGCAGGATAACCCCCACAGCCTCATATATCGATATTAAGTGCGAGAACATTTGTTGTAATATACGATACAAAAGATAGTCCCCGATCTTTGTGGGGAGCATAAGATCTGTGGGCCACTAGATCATCACTATTTTTTAAAATATAAATAGACTACTTTAATAAATTATACCATAAGAAATATATAATTTTGACGGTGACATCTTTTTAAATCAAAATCTTGATATTGGAGCTCGAACTGAATCGTTTTGTGTTGGAGCAACGTATATAAGTTTTGGCCAAAATAAGACACCCACCTGCGCATGCGCACATACTTGTGCCGTAGCCACCCAGCAAAAACATTCATTACCAAGTAACATTGCGTGTTAGTTAACATTAAAAGTCTTCACTACTTATTACTCGGATACGTTACGAATTACTTTAGCATGGTGATGACATTGGAGGATAGTATTTATCTGTAATCATACACAAAGGCCAATATAAGTACTTATTTGTGAGCATACCTTAGCTTAAGAATAAGTAGTCTGTGCGAGAGAGAATTGAATTTGGAGATTGGGCTTTTAATGGAACAACGACCACACAACTTACTTATTTATCCAAGATCAGAAGTACTTATTTTTGGTTTTTAGATAATGCTTAGGGTAATGAGACGTCATTACCTGATAATTTGAGGGGTAATGAGAAGTATTAAACGTGTGTTTACTGGCTAGTATTGGGTACAATCATAAATTTTACCATAAAAATTTGTTTTTTGTCAGTGACAACATATTTTTGGCAGCTGTCACTTTCTAGCCAAAAACATGACAGAAAGATGGTACCATATTTCTATGAAACGAAATGAAACGCTATATGATTAATGTTTTTTTTTCACTAGGCACTTTTGAAGTGTTTTCAAAAGTTTGGCCAAAACAAGTCAAAATGTGACATTTTCCCATACAAATTCAAGTGATGAAAACATCTTGACTTGTTTTTGTACAAAAGAGGAACAAAAACGTTTCGCACAGGCGATGCCACCTTAAATAAAGTGTGTCATCTCCAAAATAATCGTTTTTTTATCGTTGGTTTGTCATCTCATGCCAGACATTTTTATTCAAAAGTCAAACATATTTGGTGAAAGAGATATTTTATGAAGTAAAAGTAAAACTGAGCGTGCTAAAAGTAAAAAAAACTTAAAAAAGCATACAAAAGAAAAAAATATTTCAGTATTTTAATAGTCACCACGTTGTTCTTTGTTTGTAAACAATAATGAACTGTCAAACGAAAACCAAGACGAGAATGAAAACGACCACAAATTGTGTGAAAATTGGTTGAGACGTTTTGAAAAGTTTCAAGCGAAAACGAGAAAAAATGGCCTAATGAAAATGCAGTATAAGAAACGTTGGGAAATAACGTCAACTTACTTCCAAACAGTGCGTTTGTTCAAAATATGTTTTGGCCAAAATAAGGCAATCACAGCGCCAGCTGTCCTTAGGTTTTGCAAAAAGTTTGCTAGTTGTTGTTGTTGCAGCAGCAACTGTGTGCCGGGGTGACAGCCCTTGGCCGAAGAATTGGTGCTTCGGGTCAATCCGGTGCAAAGAACAGACTGTCGTGGAATTATACATAGGTTTTGCAAAAAGTTCGTTCTGTGTACTGTGAGACCTAGTCTTGGATTACCGATCTCAGCACCAGCCTGGCGCGAATTTTGCACAAAGACCTGACTTCTAAAACGACTCAGCAAGAGAAGGCATATGGCCATCTGCAAAAATCAAATAGGACACACCCTGCTATAATAAAACATATGTTTTTTGTTATGTAAAATAAAAAAATAATCAAAAAAAGAAGGTGTTTTCGGCGAATTCGTATTGGGTTCATCTGCGAGAGCGGATAAGTGGTCAGTATTATAATAAACAATTTATAATACTCGTAACGAAATAAAGGATTGTTTGTTGTTAAATCATTTTTTGGGTCCGAATTTTGGCTTTTTAAAAAGAATTAAATATTTATAGCTTCTAGTCGATGGGAATGAAGTCAATATAGGCGGAAAAGTAATTTAAATATCCCAAGATAAGGGTACAAATTAAACCAGTCTTAGCTAATATAATATGTAGAATCCCGTTTACTAAGATTTTTCTAAAATTATAAATTATTATTAAATTAACTAAAAATATATTCATCTATCCTTTTTCTACTCTCTTATTCTTCTTTTTATACTGTCTTTCATCAAGAAAACGACATGGTCGCCTTTATGCTCTTGAGTTATATGGTAATGAGTTTTTTTAACTTGCTTTAATTGCCATATCAATTACAATATTTTGTCACTTCTACTAATGATTTCAGTTCCATTTACCGACAAGTGCAGTGCATCAACTAACATTGACACAAACTTTATAGTTTATGCAACCTCAGTTAATTCTTTTCACTTTGGTATGGGATCCTAAATTTCATTTTTGTGGGAAATATATTTCACTAAAGTTATCCTTGAAATTAATACACATGTCCTTCAGGTATGGCCACCTTATTAAGAAGCAACATGTTTCATCATTTCTGACTTACATACACCGGCAGTTAAAGAGGAGTAATAACTGTCTATAAAAGGGAAAGCTCAGTTTTTTTGTTCTAACGATGTTTCGACCGGATGTACGCACACAAACACACTTTGCCAATCTTTGCTTGAGTAAACTTACGATGAGCGTGGTGCCTTAGTTTTACTGCATCTGTATGGGTGTGGCGAAATTGAACATATGTACCTGTAAGTGTAGACAGACAGTGGGGCAGACAGACAGACATACGTGTATAATGTAATGTATTTTTATTAAAATTATGATACGTGCTTTTACTTTCCATTACATGCATCGTTTTTTTATCATTCCGAGCCGGGAGACGAACGTACACAACTGAATTTACAGGTTACTTTCTGGTTTTTGTTTTGGATGTAATGGGGTCTGGATCTGGTGGTTGGTTGGTGCTGTGCCAAAGCAAAGGCCATTATCAGAACCTTGTGCGTGTGTGTAGGGGGAGGAAGTGCTATGTATGGATGTGAGCAGGGTATAGCGCCAGAAACGTCGCTGTGGGAGGGGAGATGGTGTTTGTGGCTACGGTTCTTTGGCGCTGGTTCATTTTTTATTAATGCTTCCCGCGTGTGTGTGGGGCTACAAAAGATTCGGATCATTTTGTATGGTGGTTTTTGTTGCTGCTTTGTTTGGCTTTTCTGCTTTCCCATTTTGTAATGATAATTTACCATAAAAGCCACAAATGTTAAATAAATGCAGTGCAAATGTATGAAGCCCGGAAAAGCAACAATATCTGTAAATGGAGGGAGACACCAAAAAACAAAACCAAAACTCCCGCCAACATAAGCGTAGATGCATGTACTCGTACATAAAATGGACCACAGGGTGTTGTTAATGGTGTTAAGGGAGTCATTTAATATAAGTTACTCTCCACATGCACATGTGTTGGTATGTGTGTAGGGGAAACAATGAACTAGATACACACACTCTTGCAAGTTGGAATTAAAATCCAAAGTCCCCCATACTCACCCTTAGTTTTAAAAAGGCCATACGGAAATGTTATACATTTCTAGAAAAAAAAATAAAATTATTATATTTTTTAAAATACATTAGATTTTATTAGAAATTTCTTCCCCCTCCTTGGTATTGCGGCTGGTTTTTGGAAGTGTACACGTAAAACGTGGAATGGTTTTTAAAAATTAGAGAACTTTTGGAATCATTAGATTGTTTACGTGACCCAGAAATATAGAATTTAACAAATAATGGATAATATTGATTTCTATAAAAAATTGTGTTGACTTTTATCGACAGTAATTCTATAAGAAATTTTGTCGACTTTAAACGATAGAATTTCTATAAAAATGTTGACTTTTGTCGACAGAATTTCTATAAAAAGTTTTAGTCGATTTTTATCGAAACAATTTCTATAAGGAATTTTCTAAATTTAATATCGATAGAAATTTTGTCGATTTTTATCGATGGAAATTTTGACGATTTTTACGATACAATTTCTATAAGAAAATTTAGTAGACTTTTATCGACATTATTTCTATTGCTGTTTAAATTTTGTCGACTTTTATCGACAGAACTTCTATAAGAAATTATAAGTCGATTTTTATCGAAACAATTTCTATAAGAAATTTTGACGATTTTTATCAATAGAAATTTTGTCGATTTTTATCGATAGAATTTTTATCGACACAAGAGATATGCTACTGACTTTCTGTCATATAAAATATGACGAAAATGTTACATATCTTCAAATAAATTATCTTCAAAATGTAAAATATGTTGACTTTTTTTGGAACGTATGCAAATCATTTGGCATATACAAATCTTAACAACTTATCCTTTTCGTTGAATAATGCGAAGAAATTTCCATTGAAACTCTTCGATCACATCCTAAAGGTATGCTCCATTTATTTTTTAGGTTTTCGTCCTGCCTGTATGCTAAACTTATTTGCTAGGCACTCTTTCTCTTACAGCCGAAATCAATTCAAGAAATACAAAACCAACCTATTGAAACCTAAAGGTATGTCATACATTTTAATGGGCAAATCCAGCATCCCGACTGTCGACGATTGTGAACACAGTTTGCCTTTATTATGCAAATATTCAAATCAAATTTAATTTAAAAGTAGGAAAAAAACTCGAGAAAATAGCAACAAAAAGTCGTCACACAGAAAAGTGAAAGAAGAAAAAGTATTGCAAAGTAGTCACAATAGAAAATAGACACAAATTGGATTTTTCTTTGCGCCATTCACTTTCAATATTCTTCAAATAACAACACAGCGGACAAAGACGAAACACACACAAAGCGTGAACTGGAAACGATAAAAAATGGGAATAGAGGCAAGATGTACTCGTACAGTCGGCAAAATCTTCAAGCACGCTCGCAGATGAAGAATAGAAAAATGTCGAGGAAAAATATTGTCATTTGTCTGCGACGTGTCTGGCATGCGAAAATGTTGTACATTTCATCCAGCAGCTCCCCCGTCCGTTTTTCCCTCTTTCCCCGTTAAGGGTAGTTTTTCTTAAAGACATTTGTGTGAGTTGGTTTTCCATTTTTTTTTTGGCAAATACTTGAGAGCCTTGGAAAATCCTGTAGGAATTCGATATGTTCCAGTGTAAGTTGATGTTGCTGTTGTTTTTGGCCAAAGCACTGAAGACTATAAAGAACGAAACAGTTGTGCGAAATTTCGCCGAAACGAATTTTTGCGTAGAAAATATGCAAATTTTCAGGTCGCTTTTATACAGCCTAAAAGTATGCTATTGTTGTGTGACCGTAATAAAAAGTTCATTATAAATTTCATTTGTTTTTGTGTGCCTTCGACAAAGACTGAAATCCATTAATGTTTTTTGTTTTATTTCAAAATCCAATTTAATTAGATAATTTAAATTGTAAAGAATATGCTTAGATAAAAACGAGTATATATTGTAGTTTTTAAAGAGAGAATATGCCGACAACTATATATTTATCTAAAGTTAATCAGAGACACGGCCACTTCTGAAAGCTCTGCGATTTCATCTAAGAGTAATTTCTGTTCAAATTAACATTAAGCTAGTAGAAAAATGGAAAGAGTTAGTCGTTTCTTTAGAACTCTTTCATGTTTTCGATAAGCTAATAGACTTTAGATATAGGAATGATCTACTTTATATACTCTTCAAACAATGTAAATAGGCGGACAAATATTCAGTCATAATGGTATTTATTTATATTTTACATTAATCTAAGGTTGAGGTTATTAACTTATGTCCCCCCCTAAGGGCGAAATGAAAATGTTTCCTTTGGCAAAGGGTGACGCCCTAAAGTATGCTATGCATAAGTTCAAACTCCGATGCCTTAAAATACGCCTCAAAGTTGGTCTAAATATAGCTCAAAGTTGGTTAAACTCTTCAAACAATGTAAATAGGCGGACAAATATTCAGTCATAATGGTATTTATTTATATTTTACATTAATCTAAGGTTGAGGTTATGAACTTATGTCCCCCCCAAAGGGCGAAATGAAAATATTTCCTTTGGCAAAGGGTGGCGCCCTAAAGTATGCTATGCATAAGTTCAAACTCCGATGCCTTAAAATACGCCTCAAAGTTGGTCTAAATATAGCTCAAAGTTGGTTAAACGGATCTAAAAAAATGTTTAAAGCCAAATAAGACAAGTAATGGACAAATTTAGTTAGCCGATTTTATAATAAGAACGTTTAAAATTGTCATGTGAGTTTCACAACAACAAAGCCATCGTAAAATTAAATGCCACGAGCAATGGATACTTTTTTAGGTGTCCCTGTGGTAGAAAATATTTTAAAAAAATAATTAGGATTGCTTTTGTGGAGCAAAGTTACAAGTTTGATGACGCTTTCTTAGACCTTTTTTGTATGGACATTATTCAAACGTCACGTTTCAAAACAGCTTTCGATACTTAGCTAAACTGTGGCCAGATTGTAATAATATTTTTTCCCAATTGTTATATTTCTTAACCAAAGCTATTAATCCAGCTGTCAAAATATTCAGTAAGGCTATTGCACTATGCATAGATTCATGCCTGCCGACCGTTTGAAAGTTATCGCAAATTATTTTCGAAATTTAAAATCAGCAGTGGATACGGAACCTGAACTTCGCCTGAGGTCGGTCTTCATGTGGCTTCAGTGAGAAGGCAATTCTTCCCATCGCGAAAAAGTTTAAGTTGACTTCTAAGGCCGCCAACCAGACAAAGATTGGTGCAAAGTGAAGAACACATAGCTGCCGTAGAAGTTTTAATGCGGCGCTGATCAACTCAACAGGTAATCCCGAGTTATTTTGCGTTTGGATTCCCTATTGAAGAAGGAATTGCAGGACGGCCATAGGAAACACAAAGAGTTCGCTCATAAGTTACTATAAAAGTTGATCGGATTTTGGTAACAAAAATCATATTTACGTTTATTTTTGGCTTAGCGGCTAATCCACAAATGCTCGAACAAGCATGCATACACAAAGTGTTAGAGGAGTGTCAACAGACTTTTTGTGGTCAGAGCTCGACAAGAACTATATTTCCATGCTATGGTTTACCCAATATTGAGCTACATGCAATACAAGCGACGCAATGCTCGGAGTTGTAAAGGAAAAATTAGGCGGTTGGGCCATCTAACGGCGAAGATCCATTAATTTGAAGTAGTGGCCATGTCACTTGGTAATCCTTGATTATTTTTTCCAGGAGAATTCTAGGTCAACGCACTGAAAAAAGGTTCTTCAAGTTGATGAATTCGTAAATCGATTTGATGAATTCGTACATCAATTTGATGAACCTACTACACTTGTTTTCAATTTGATGTAGAACTTTTCATTAATAATTCTTCAATTCCTCACATCAAAATTAAAGGTTCTTCAATTTGATGAATTCGTACATCGATTTGATGAATTCGTACATCGATTTGATGAATTCGTACATGAATTTGATGAATTCGTACATGAATTTGATGAAACTACTGCACTTTTCTTCAATTCGATGTAGAACTTTTCAATTATAATGCTTTTATTCCTTACATTAATCTGATGAACATCAAAAAAACAATGAGCACCATTCTAAAGAACAATGTTCATCAACTTGATGACAATTTTACTTAATTTGAAAGAAAATAGTATAAATGCACATTATTTTCAAAAACATTCCACATAAATTTGGGAACCTAAACCTATTCAAAAAGAAAACGAAAAGACTATTAGTTGCCAGCACGGATGACTGCAGATTTGGTAAATGCGACTTCATCATCATCAAACCCTAAGCAATGAATGTGATTTAACCATGGTCAGGCAGATTAGCATTTAACGAGAACTGCTGGCAGTACCGAACAAAGTAAGCACACTAAAAATCCCTTGTGAGTGAAAGCTACATCAAAAATGCTTTAAAAACATAATACTTTAAATTAAATAATTTATTCATCAAATCACTGATTTTTATTTTATCAAATTGATGTAGAACTGTTGAAGAATCATTTTCATTGATTCGATGTAAGATTTTTTCAGTGAGCTAACCTATTAAATTTGCAAGAGCTGGGGGCTGCAAATAGTGGTTTGACTCATTAAGAATTTTACCGAACTCTTAAAGCACTGCCTGCGAAGAGACGGTATATTGGAAGGATGTGACATACATGCACAAAATGGCAGAAATGGTATATGTAAAAATACCTCAAATTAAAGCCAGAATCCATTTGATATAATTGATTCAATATTATTATTTTTTCTTTTCGTTTTTATCTGGTTAAGCGGTATAAGATCCAACAAGTTTATTTTCCAAAATCTAGATTTATTGTCTACAAAAAGATTCTGTAGTTTAGGAAATTTAAACATGTCCACCGTTTTTAGCGACATATTTCCAGACAGACGGACTAGGATTTCATTACACAATTTCTTATCCCAGTTATTCAGAATAACATCAACTTGGTTGCTGTCATCTCTAGCATGACTTATTGATGCCTTTAATTATGCCCTTAGTTTGGTCTGATGCCAGATCCCTTTAATTATGTTTTTGGAGTGTTTTCCAAACCTTATCTTCTTATTTGAAATTTCTGATAAATATAATTTCATTAAAATTGGTCTTTGCCAAAATGAATTTCTTCCCCTTCTATTTATGGCAAACATAAATGAAAAATTAACAAACGTAAATAACAATGACACTTGCACATTTTTGCCCACCTTCTGCAGACTGTTGCTGCTGGGGGTCGGCGAGAGTGTTGTTATTAACCAACAAACGAAACCGGGTCCTGACGAAAAAAACATTGAAGCACCGGCGTAGCCTCCCTTCCCCACAAATGTCCTTGCCTTACAATCTCTCTTCAGAGAGTACCGCTGACACGTCGACTCCCTAAAGTATGCAGTGGAAAAAATCATTGAATATGAAAATTGTTCTACCCTACGCGAGCTACAAGTCAAAGTTCAGGCTACATGCATGTATGTGTTTGTATTTGAAGGTATATGTGGGTATGAGTGTATGTGTTTACAATTCATGACACCTAACAATGGTTGGCATTTGTTCCGTTTCATTTTTTCTTTTCACAGCATTCACGGTGACAATTTTCACGGCTTTCGAAAGTTTCTGGGGGTGATGGTGACAAAAAAAACTTCAAACTTTGTTCAAGGGGGAAATAGCGGCGACAGGTGGGGAAGTGTGTGGCTTTAAAAGGAATTAAAGTAATAGAGAAATAAATAAAAAAACTAAGGAAAACGAGGCTGCTTGAGGATTTTAAAACTGGTGCTGTGTCAGAATACCTTCCAGAATACGGTTTTGGGCCTTAAGCACTTTTGTATATCCAGGTTTCGTTTTGTCACTCCAAGCTATCTTTTGAAAAGCTATGAACTCTAATGTGTATAGAAACAATAGGTTTAAAGTCATCGCACTCAAAATAAAAGGTTCTTCAATTTGATGTATTCGTACATCAATTTAAAGAATTTGGACAACATTTTCCATCACTACATGGTAGACGATTAAAACATTTTTAATACAGAAAATATAAACTTTCGAGCTTTTGTACATTTTTAATGAATAGAACCCATAATGTTTTGTGACTGGGCATTAAAATTGAAAGTTCGGAATCAAACCCAACCGGTCAATTTAAGTTTTAAACAGAAATATCTATCTGAAGTTCCACCAGACTCATTTTAAGTGAGTTACACAATTGCCAGTTTGACAAAAGATGTCTTAAAGTATAACAACCCAAAGGGAGACTACAAACTCTATAGAGAATTGACCTTTTACTCATTTGAACCACAACTCCCTCCAAGTGATTGTTATTCATTCATCAACTTTAAAGAAGACCCCATCTCCAACTTCACCGTCCATAGCTTAAGAACATGAACTTTATAGACCTTCAACCTTTTACCAATTTTAACCTCTCCCCCTCTTCCTTGTTCAAAGTCAAGTAGTATAGGCAGACAAGAAGTGACAAACAAAAAAGAAAAGATGTTACAAACTTTAGTCACAAAGTTCAAAAAACATCACCGAGAAAAATATGTGAAGCATTACCCACCGGCAAGGGAAACGGATATACCTTTGGTAAGGAAGTCACACACATACACACGGGGACATGGGATACGCAACTTTTGAACAACCACCGGCATCGCCACCACCAATGAATGTCATCTCAAGTTGACATAAAACTCACCGTAACACAGAAACAAACCGAAACACGCTCTCCAGAACTCCAACTCAATCAACAGCAATTTCGTAAAACTCCATAAACTCCCGTCCACGGATTGCTGTGTTGGGATCACCTTTTTCTTTATGTCATGTGAGGTTTGACAATAACAACCATGACAAAACCGGATTACACATGGTGCATGATGGCGGAACAGTGCGTAATATGAGATGGTTTATGTGAAATACCCTCAGAGTTCTTTTTTGATGGGCAAAACTAGTAAATTTTGAACTTCTCTTTTCCTGTACGAAAAAAATTGAGAGTTGCCAACTATTTGAATGATAAGTATTAGAAACCGAGATGGACAATTTTCGGCTTTCATCAGTCTGAATAAGTTTTTGGCGTATGCAATATTTCAAAACTAGCATTGAGCAATAATTTTTAAAGTTTATCTAATTGTCCATTGAGTTTTGTATTGCCTATTTTTAGGGGAATAATCAATTTCTTCCCAATCTCAGCCTGCATCAAAGCATGTCGGCGGACAACATAGTCGACACCATGATATGTGATCGACTCAGAATCAGTATTTGATTCCCCTAAGTAATGTGAAATAAACAAAGGCGTAGGCAAAGGAAAAACTCTACAGAAATTGGTCGACATCGGTCCATGTTTAGAAATAATTCATAGGTCACACCCTGCTGTTCTAAAAGTCACATAAGAGGTGAATTTTAAACATAATCGCTAATTTTTATAAGGGTGAATAAAAACCCAACTTGAGCGAAATTAAAACGTTAAGAGACTATGTTTTCGAAAATCCCCAAAAAGAACCTGCCCATTTCAGTTCCTGTCGCTTTTGAAACGAGCACGTGGGTGGAGAACTAAGTCGGCACATTGATACGTATGAGCAACAAAAACGTAAAACTAAGACCCCGATCGATTTAGAATTCTTATCTGCTTTAATTAATCAAAAGCCGTCCGCTCGAGCGATCTCGATAAAACTTTAAACTTTGTGCAGTTAAAGGGCAAGCTAGAATCCTGCAGAAATTAGTCAGCATCGTTCCTTGTTTTGATATAATTTAAAGGACCCTCCCGCTATTAGATCCTGCTACGTTTAAAGTCTCATATCACCACTTAACCACACACGTGAAACTTCATAAGGATTTATAAAAACCAAACGTTAAGAAGCAACTACTCTAGATGCTAAGCTATTGCATTGTAAGCCCTATAAACAATCGGTCCATGTAGACATCACATGAAGGATATCAAATAGCCCCAATATAGGGGCTATTCGATTTAAGAATCTGTCTTCCGATTTTAGAATCTGTCGCTCTAGATGCCATGTTTTAAGTTCGGTTTAAGTAGCCCCGTAATCATAAAGCTCCAATACAAAAAAACTCTAATTTTAGAAGCTTTTTATATTACGGGAGACCAATAACACATGTTGGTCTTAGTTTTGAAATACCCGCATTTTAAAGGTCCGTTCCAGTTTGAGGTCTTGTTCCTGATTAAATCCGATCTTGTTTAAGTTCAGAGTTGTGTAAGGTATTATATAGTCGGCCCTGTCCGACTTTAGCCTTAGAAACAAAACCATGTTGAAAATGGATGCTATATTGGGCTCGGGCCACAGATAAGATAGAGTCTTCTATCCAAAACGAAAAGTACAGATAATAAAACACTCATACTAACAGCACTTCTATACAAAGCCGAAGCATGGGTACTATCGAAAGCCGATAAAGCATTTAAATTTGTTACGATAAAGTAATAATGTGAGAATTGTTAAAGTTGAAACTTGTTAAACTACTGTGATTGCGCTGAATAGAATATGTGGGACTCTGGCTTCATCCAGAGAGAGGTTAGAAGATAACTAATAAACCTCCGATAAAGGAGCAAATGAAGAAAGATTTAAGAATCATTGCCCTCATCGAATACTGAAAGAAGAACATCCAAGTCCGAGTTGCTATATATCATTTATTGAGCAGGCCAGAGGTACAAACAAGATGTGGAGTTAGTATGATTCCATCACTAATGCCAAAAACAGTCCAAGGAGTAGACACATTACGCGCATAAATTAGCTGTCTACTTAATTGTTTAGTCTATATCTTGAGTTGTCACCAAGTTAAACGTTGTTGTTGTGCCTATACTTAGTGCGGCACAGTAGGTATCACTTCAATCGCCAATTGGTCGAAGAGAGTGGAGAGTATGCGTGGCTGACTGAAGATAGGTATTCGTCTGCCTTTCTGTTGCCATCATGCATTGGACACGTGAGGAAAGGGGTTTTTGTGTTGAAGCGTAACCGATCTTTGCAGTGCAGCGTGCTTTTCGTTTTCGATTCGCTGTTCCCCCACGCGGACGTGTTCCTGGACGGCAATCAATTGTAAATTGGGTAACATCTTTGAGAACAGCAGGGAATTTGTCATGTGTACGAAGGCGGCCTGAGAGAAGGATTACGAGTACAACACACAAGGGGTTTTTGTGTTGAAGCGTAACCGATCATTGCAGTGCAGCGTGCTTTTCGTTTTCGATTCGCTGTTCCCCCACGCGGACGTGTTCCTGGACGGCAATCAATTGTAAATTGGGTACCTTCTTTGAGAACAGCAGGGAATTTGTCATGTGTACGAAGGGGACCTGAGAGAAGGATTACGAGTACAACACCACAAAACATCGAGAGAGTTAGAGCAGCAGTACTGCAATCTCCGAAACGCTCAGCTCGGAAGCAATCACTTGCTCTTGGTATTTCCTGGTTTTTTCTGCCGGCCCTTGAGGCAATGCAATTAGAGGATACATGATTCCAACAGGATGGTGCCATTGCGATTTTTTCCTGAGGTCGAAGGTGTATATCAACCATTCCAACACCTTGGAAGCTTGTTAGAGTTCTGGAAAACTTCAGAAAACGTAAGCAGCAGTGTGTGGATACCGAAGGTCGCCATTTGCCAAATACACTATTTAAAACCATGAAATCTTAAAACTCCCTTACTGTTCAATATAATTAAAATATTAAATACATTTTTCTAAGGTTTAATAATATTTTTATTTCATTCGCAAATAAGCAAATTTCCCCGCTTCATTCTGTACTTTTAAGGGTTGCCGATAACTAAGTCGAAACTCCATTCTATGGTAAATGAGAAAACTTCTTTGGACTCAGAAAATACAATAGAAAACCGAGTTTGTTTCCCTTTTATTAAGAGTTTTGAAACTCAAAAAAATGTCGTCATTGTGCCGAAGTTTTGTGTAAAAACGACACTGCGATTCCTTTACTTCAACTTACAATTAATGGTAAATTTTCAGAATTTCTAAAGCACTGTAAAGTGTATCTGAGCCTAGATTGCTGCTGCGTTTTGGGACCCACTGTCCCAGTGTGGCGAACAAACACCTTTTAGATGTCAGCGACAACCGAACAATGCGAGAGCAACAAAAGGCAACTTTAACGTTTGTAATTTCACGCGCGACTTATCCTTTTGGGAGAAATATTTTACACACACACACATGAAATGTTTCATATTTGCAACAATGTATGTGTGTGAGTGTGTGTGTACATACCGGCAAGCAAATCCTGGAATGGAGACACTTCTGCATCGCTCATGTGACGGTCTGGCTGTCGCTCCATTGTATGAAACAAACAAAACAAAAAACAGAAAATACTGCAGTCCTTCTTTGGTTTATCCCTATTGTCTACCGCCGGTTGGAGTTTTAGTGTGTAAGAGAGTCTGTGTGTGAGTGTGCGTTAAACACTTTGCTAACGCTTTTGTTTTTTATTATGATTTCTTCACGGTTACTTCCGGTTTATACACACGCCTGCACACACACACAATTACATAATTTCCACCAGCAAAGAGCAGTGTTGGGTAATAAAGCCGGCAAAAAAACGAAAAGAGGGAATAAGAGACAGAGGATGCAAATAGAAGCGCAGAAAGGTAAATTCTTTTGTTTCAACAAAAGTTCGATTGAAAATGATGGCGGTGGCAAGATCAAGTTGCGCCTAAAATTATGCCTTACTTCGCAAACAAAGGCAGCCCCTAGTAAAGAGGCTTTGAATTTTTTCCTGCTGATATTTTCCCCGTGTAACGCAAGAGTTGCTTATTTGTTTTCCATTTTCTTTTTTTTGGGAGTTTTTATCAAAGTTTTGTTGTCACTCGTTATTGTTTATTCTCATGGCTGCTGGGTGAAACTTTGCGCGAAATTACATGTCATCCATGAAACCGGATTAAAAACAATAAAATTCACCAATTTTACCAGCTCCGCACACTAAATAGGATTTGGTTAAAGGAAAAAGTTGCGATTTTTTGTTTTGGACTCTCATTACAAGCACTCAAGTGGAAATGTTGGATGCAGTAAGCACGGTAAAACATGGCAGTACAACAACATGACAGAATCACAACTGAGAGGTCGGTCTATGTAAAATAAACGAAAAAAAACCCTCAAACAGTCACAGTCAATTTACAAAGAGTGGAATTAAAATTAACACATTCAGTTTCGAGAATATTTCCTTAATTACATTACCAAACAAATTAAACCTCAATTGAAATGAGGTAAAATTAATCCCTAGACTAAAACACCATTTCAACATTTATAAGATTAAATTTATTTTTTTGTCCAATTGTACAGTTGTCATTCCTAGCATGGCCCATGCTACCAGCTATCATTTGTCCAACACAGATTGCAGTATTAATAAACAACTGGTAGGGTACCGGTTGTGGGAAAAGGGGGAGAGGGTTACAGCAGAGGGAAACACGACACACAACATCAAATTCAGACACACAATTCAGTGAATTGGAAATGGGTGCAAAACTAAGATTTATATGACAATTGTTGGCAGGCGGCAAAATGTTGCTCGCTAGCTGGCTGCTGCTGGATTTACTTTAATGTCAAGCATAGAAGAAAAAAACGCCACACGAGTCTTAGGACAAAAGTCTGCATTGCAACCTAAATATGAACACAAACGAATTAAGTTTTTTGGGCAATAAAATCAGAAATTTGTGATACTTCCACCATTGAATTATTTTTTTTAAAAAGGTAGGAAAGTGTAATTTAAAGTATCTACAGTATTTTTCGAATTGCAAAAGGAAACTAGCCTTTAATTCGGAATCAACTTAAATAAAATGATTCATGGAAATAAAAGTCATGTTTATTTAACAAGCGAAAAAAATCCACTTAAAACCCCGTTACAGCGATAATTTCAAATCGAGAAAACTGAAAATATGTTAGATATACGCATCGAATATAGTTTGTCATTAAAATTATATAAATTTGAAGGAAAATAGTCTTTTAATATACATACATTTTTAGTCAACAAATGGCTTAACTTTTGCGGTTTTGCTACCCAGTCTTATTAATCGATGCTTAATCTTAAATACCACTATTTTAAAAGATTTTAGATTTAGTTTACTTATAGATTGTATAGGCCCGTAAGGAACTATGTATTCTACAGTCTTATGAATGAATACCTATAAATAAAAATGGTCATAAATTCAGGATTAATAAAAGATTGCTTTAAGTTGTTGTAAGTATTCAATTTTTTTTATTTTTTTTTAAATTGTCATTTTTCAAATCTACGATTTAAAAATTGCCAATTTTAAAAAAAGTTCTGTAAGTTTTCTGATTTGTTGTGATCATTTGTTGTTATTACTTTTGAACGATAAATTACTACACAAGCTAATAATAGTTTTGTTTTTTTTTTTTTTTGAAAAGTAGTTCGTGATATTGGCGCATAATAAAAGTCCAGATACGTTTAAGAAAAGCCTTCTATTTAAAAAATCGCAAAATTAAAAAAGGTGTCAATACCATAATTAGCTTATCTCTTTTGAAAAGTACTTCTAATTTGAGCTTAAGTTAAAAAAATCGTCAATGTCAAAAAATTGTCATTACTATTTATTTGAAAACAAAGGGAGGGCAACATTGTACTATAGAGCGGCATAATTCTTTGATAAATGTAAATAGGTGTTGTTATATAAGAGGTGTACATAATTGTGGAGTTTTTAAATAAGAATGCAGTCCAGATACGTTCAGATACTATTTCAATAATAGCAAAATTGAAAAAAGGTGCCAATGCCATAACTATTTTTTTTCATTTAAAAAATACTTCTGATTTGGGATAATTTTTAAAAAAAATTCAGTCAGATAACGTTTTTAAAAAATCGTCAATTTCAAAAAAGTGTCATTATTTTTTATTTGAAAACAAGGGTAGTGCCACATTGTACTAGAGAGCGGTATGATTCTTTAAATAACATACACATAGGGCTTGTTGTACTAGAGGTGTACATAATTGTGGAGTTTTTAAATAAGAATTCAGTTCAGATACGTTTTCGAAAAAGTCAACTATTTAAAAAATCGTCAAATTAAAAAAAGGTGCCAACACCATATTCATTAGTTGTCTTTTTAAAGGTACTTCTGATTTAAGTTTAAGTAATAGGTGGTGTTACCTCTTAAAAAAATTCAGACTGATAACGTTGTTAAAGAATCGTCTATTTCAAAAAAGCGTCACTACTGTTTATTTGAAAACTAAAGTAGGTTCACGTTTTACTATAGAGCGGCATGATATCCTGAAGAACATAAATAGGGCTTGTTGTACTGTAGGTGTGCATAATTAATTGTGAAGTTTATAAAGAAAGTTCTCTCTAGAACTTTAGAAATCGAGAAATTTACAAAAACAAAATTCAAAGGTTAATTTTTTTTGTGAAAATACAAAAGTGGCGCTACGATGCGCTGAAATTGAACATATTTGTAACACTTTTAAGTAATGATAGAAATAATATTTAAGAACGCTTTAAAGTACTGATATTTAGGAACGTTTTTGAAAAAGTAGTAAATTTAAAAAAAATGTCAATGGCACCATTTAAGCATTTTTTCTGCCGTTTTTAAAGAAAAACGGGAATTAAAAAAAATTAAAGGGTCGTTATTTGTTTTCGTTTTTTTTTCTACAAACCAGGCGATCTTTTTATATGTTAAACATAGTGACACCTAGATTTTTTACATATACAAATTCTTCTATAAACAGACTTTGGGCATCTGCCTTTGCGGTGTGACTTTTTCTCCTGTCGTTTAAAAAAAAAACGCGTCTTAAAACCATGTGTTCGAGCCACATTTTGAATCGTGACGATAGCCCATAAGCCCATTTTTACTAGTGGTTGCTATCTTTGATCATAATTTACGTTTCTTGGCACGTTTAGGTCGATGATTCCGAGTCGCAATCAAAGGTTAATCTTATAACACCATTGACCGCCCGTACGTTATTTGGGCCACATAAGCCAAAAAGTTCAGCAACTATCCACTATTTAGAGCGCCCACAACTAATGGGACCCACTTTAACTATTGTCCGTCTATACAAAAAATTTTATTTGCTATCAAATACTCAATTACTAGTTTTAATCAAGGTACCTTTAATCCCTTAAAGTGATACTTTTTTCCCCATGGCCGATTTCGCCCATTTACAATCCCAAACAGCCTATCATCATGCATAATTTCAGGATGTTAGGTTTATTCGTTTGCATGTAAGTGAAAATCAAGAAACCAAGAAAAAAATATAAACAATAACTTTGCTTTGTACTTGAACGAAAATGTTCCATTTAATTTTTACGAAATGTCATGGAAGACAAGTTAAACGTTTTTAAACTATTAACCGACTCAGGGATGGACGGACGGACATGGCTTGATTGCCTTAAAATTTTAAGACGATCAATAATATAAATACTTTATAGGGCCCCAGATCAATATATAAGGGTGTTGCAAATGGAAAGACAAATTTTATTTTAGATCTACCCTTCGGTGAAGGATGAAAAAAAGTAGGATAACATTTCTCTTTAAGGCAGACCGCTAAACTAAAAATGGTTCCCAGCCTCATTTTCGAAAAAAGGGTCCAATGGTGCCACCACTCCACTGTCACTCTCAGTGCTTACATTGGCTTTTCGGCAAAAACGTGCAGGTTTTCAGAGCCCTAGATGAGGCCATTTTGTTTGCCGGCGAGATGGAAATGCAACTCGTCAGAAAAGATGATTTTTCGCCCAAAATCGTTGTTCAATATTTAAAAATATGTTTTCAGTATTTCCCAACGTTGTTCAAGCGTTTTGCGGAGGAATGATACTCTCTTTCTGACAAAAATTGGGTGGGGAAACAGCTGTCACTGTCAACATAAGCTATGATTTAAAAATAAACTTGTTGTTGTTGTTTTAATAGAGCAACGAGGATGACAGTCCTTGGCCGAAGAATTGCTCTTCGGTTTAATCCGGTCCATAGAAAGGGCTGTTGTGGGATTGCAAAAAAAACTTGTCGTTGGCCCTCCCGTTAGTACAGCATCAGCAATATTTGTTTGTAACATGAAATGTAAATGATTTTTATAAATAAAGAATGGGTCAAACCTGCAGTCCCAATCAGTTAAGAATCGCTTCAACTTTAAAGGTAGAAGAGTCCGTGTACCGAATCAATGATGTTTAAAAAGTATCAAAAGTCGGAGTTTTCAAGTTTAAAAAGATAATTTCTCAAGACAAGGAATTTAAAGTAAAATTCTTCAAAATTCATTATTTTTTAATTGTGTTATAGGCCTGCATCAGTCTTTCTGTTCTAAGTAGCAAGCATTTTTGGAGCAAATATGTATTCAGAAATTATTTTTTAAGTTTCACTTTTATATCTTTAGACTATCAATTTACGCACCGGTTCGCTGAGATTTCAATCTGTGAATATTTTTAGAAACTTAAATGTAAACGAAATGATAACATATAACTGTAGGCGTTGAATTCGAAAGTAACCATTTCATAAATAAGCTCCAGCCCACTAATTGAGGTAAGTTCTCCCTAGCTGTATTTGGGCAACATTGCTACCCGAAATGTCTATTATTAAACCTAAGAAAATCATGCGACTCACCTTCCCATAAAAGAACGCCAGCAAACAAGCAAATATCCATTTTGCGCAATTAGTTTTCACTCCAACCCGAGTCTACTCCAGCTCTGCCTGGGCAGCATGGCCCGTTCCCTAAACCTTTGATGGGGATTTTCTTTGAATTTTCTTCTCTTCAATTTATTGTACCTGTTCTATTATTAAATGTACAACATAATCGTATTAGTGATGTACGACAACGCAACTTACACACTAAGACATTTACAGCAATTTTCTATTTCTGTTTCCGTTTCCGTGTGTCGCTTGTGTGAGTGAGTATGTCAGTGCTTGCTTGTGTGCTGGTGTGTATGGGTCCATGAGTATATGTAACCAATTTAGACATACATTTTTGTTGTCTAAAAACTTTTCTTAAGTGGGATTTTCGACTTGTTACAAACACAAGTCCTTGCATGTATGCCAGTGTCTGTGTGCGCGTGTGTGTGTGAGTTCGAGAGCCTGTAACATGAACTAATGC
The DNA here is from genome assembly GCA_963513945.1 of Hydrotaea diabolus. Lineage (NCBI taxonomy): Eukaryota > Metazoa > Arthropoda > Insecta > Diptera > Muscidae > Hydrotaea > Hydrotaea diabolus. The sequence goes on along the minus strand of OY740718.1, from coordinate 2,312,509 downwards.
CAGATGACAAGTCTCTGTAATTGTATTAGAGCAAACACTTGACGATGGAGACTAACGACGGCAGCACCGAGAGGAGAGGATTACGAGGACAATGACGATGCTGTTGATGCTGAGGCGGAAACTAAAGATGCAAGTTACCGTTGGTCGCTGGACTGGATATTTTAATGGTATCATGTCGTCATGTTGGAGATTTTCGTGCTATTACTATCGCTCTCCCCCTTTGCGCTCCTACTTTCTTCCGCTCTCCCTCTGTCTGTTAGTATCTGCTGCTGTCATTGCAGTAGTTAGTTGTAGTTATGGCCCTGGCAACAACATTTACAAGGACATGATTACATTCTGATGTCACTGCCGTTGGTTGGCATTGGCAAAAAGGGATCGTTAATGGTTTTTAAGTACTTAGAGATGTTGAAACATTTACTGTGTTAATTGGTAGCATTTGCCATCAATTGGACAGCATAGCTGATGTCTCTGGAATATGGAGAGCTGAAGATACCCGCAAATACTTCATTACTACAATATCGAATTATCGCATAAAATAGGATAAGTCTATGAACTTCACGGGAAAGTGTTGTATTGTTGGCTTTAAATGCTTGAAGTTTATTTGGAATTCAAAGGGTTTAATAAAATTTCCTCAAAGTATGCTTCTTATGCATGTTTTTGACAAAGCCTAATAGTATGCAGTTTTTTTCATAACTTTTCTATTTTCTTTGGGAATGTAGCTAGAATTTACAGGTGGCCCTGAAAATGGTCCGTATTCTTAAGGTTGCTGAAATGTGGACACTTGTAGCAGGATGCATTTAATCAAAAAAATTGTTTCAAGCCTAGACTAAGAGGTTCGCTTACGTGGATTCAAGATTTAGAGTACTAACTATTTCATAAATATCTCTGAGTGACAACATAATCTGCTAACAAGAGGTCACAATAAAAGTGAACGATTCTTATGTTGTAGTCCGCAAACTTCGGGGAATATTCGGTCAAGGAAGAACGCCTAATGTGGTTGAATATAACTTTAAAAAAACTGTGTACATATAAACAGGTCCTCTTTGAAACATCAGTTGCAACATTTTAAAATTTTACGTGAATTTTTACGAAGGACCTCCACCTTGACATGTCCAAGATTCAGCTCACGCAGGAGCACGCAGACGATTGATGGACCAAAGTTATGTTCGACGAAGTAGAGGGAAGAGAAAGCGATTTTAAAAACATCTTCCATCAACCATCTTGGTCTAACTTTATCAAATTCGGTTTGACCATAGACAATATTATGGAATTTAGGGCTTCGAAAATCTACATGTAATTCATGGACATCAAAGGACTTTTCGTAGGGAATAGATTTTTGTCAGACGTTTGACCTTTTGTGAATGAGTTTCCGAAATTAAGTTTGAAAGTGCAGAGACTGTGAATGAAACTCGTTCCAGGGACCAGATAATCAAGTTCTTGCAGCCCTCACTGTATGACACGGAACTGGAGGACGTGTGGTTTCGGTAGGTTGGCGCCCTATCAACACCGCAAATAAACAATCAAGTTTTTAAAGCAGCGACGTTAAAATGTTGATAAGGGGTAACTATATATAATCAAATAAACACAAACAATGCCTGATCTCAAGGTCGAGATCCCAGGTACCATCAATGAGATAGAACCATCACTTCGACACATTTTCAAGAAAAAAAAACCAAAGCTTGTGATCTAAGACTCAGGCCTTTTTGGAGAATCTTTGTTTCCATACTTAAACATTTCTACGTTAAATTTCAATAAAAGTCTCTTCAATCAATCCAAACGTTTGACATTTATTTTCGAAGTAAATCGAGCACATCAACTGTTCTGGCATAGCTTAATATAACTATAAAACTGTACAACTACTGTAAGCCCCGCCGTCAACTAGTATGAAGATAGGGTGCACGACCATCGGACCACAAACCCAGATTTAAATACAGGGCAGAAGACTTACAATTGTCAGCACCGGATTTCATACCACAGATACCCACGCATAACGAATGTAGTTTAAAAATTACAAGCCTACGTTAAGGCATATGAGGGATGTTGTAACTTGTGGTGCATACTTTAAGGTCAAACAAAGATCTACCACATTATCTTCTATATTTTAAAGCATTTAAAGTGTAACAATTATCTTCCCAGCTAAAAGTTAAACCAGGCAACAAATCCAGGTTCACTACAGAAAGAACACTTAAAGTTAATAGCATCTGTTTTCCCCTTTTTTAAATACCAAAAGCATCCACTCGTAACATATAATTTTTTAAATTTGAAGCATACTTTAAACCATACTAGTAATCATCTAATTTCTGAAGCATACTTAAAGGCCTAACAAAGATCTTATAAATTTTAAATCATACTTTTAGGCAGTACAATTTTCTTTTATATTTTGAAGCATACTTTAAGGTCTAACAATTATCACTGCTGTAATAAGTTAAACCAAACAAAAGTGCTTTATTGTGATTTTAGTTATGGTTGTAGTGGCAGAATTGCTCTTCGGGCCAATCCGGTCCATTGAACCTGCTGTCGTGGGATTGGTGTATAATTTTGCCTTGATTTTTACTTTTATTTCAATTTTAAATATTATTTTATTTTTATTCGGAAACTTTTGGGAATTCAATAAGATTAAAATATTTCGTGGTGCTCAGTTCTTCAATAGAACTAAGATATTATGACGACTGAACTGTAAAACTTATTGATTTAACATGAAATAATAATATAACTATAATTAAGCTGAGCAGTTTGCCAGTTTGAAGCAACCTTATGGCCCAGCAAGTATCTTCTCAATTTAGAACCATTCTTTAAGGTCTAACTAACATTTATCTTCTAAATATTGAAGCATAATTTAAGGCCTTAAAATAAAAGTAAACAAAATATTGAAGCATACTTTCAGAAATAGTTTGTTCAATATTAAAGCATATTTTAATTCGTGGCAATAAATAAACAAGTAGCCTAAAACTGTTTCATAATTTAAGGTTTTATAAAAAGTTTCCACATTTTGAAGCATACTTTAAGACATAACAATTATCTTCTAAATTTTGAAGCATAATTACAGGTTAGACTTTTTCTGTTTTAAAGCATCCTAAATGTCCTAACGATTACCTAGAAATTATCTACTAATTTTTAAGACGTTACAATGATAGTCATTAGTAGCCTAAAACTGCTTCATACTTTAAGGTCTAACAAAAAGTTTCGACATTTTGATGATTCAAGACTTAACAATTATGTTTTATACTTATACAATTTTATACAATTTTAAAGCTTCCCAAAAAGGCCAAACGATTACTTTTTTAATATTGACGCATACTTTAAGGTATAAAATCAAAGCACAGAGTTTAAAAACACATAGTTTTAGTCCAAACAATGTATTCTAAAATTTAAAGCACACTTTAAGGCCTAGAAAATATCTTCCACATTTTGAAGCATACTTTAAGGCCTCAACACGACTTGATTCGTATTAAACCTTTGAAGAAAATTTCATTTTCTACGTTCCGCACACATACACGAGGCAAAAGAAATTTAATTACATTCTCTCACCCTCTTGGGTTTGAAGGCAAAAAAGCTATAAATTTTCTCACCTACCGCGTTAAAGCTAAAAATTGTGAACATTTTGTTTTTTTTTCTCTTCTGCCTTTCAAACACACATTCATTTCATTTCACCGAAACCAAAGGCAATAGGCGGCACTAGGCAAAAAGACAAGAAAGAAAACAAACTATGCCACACGGTTTACGGGGTGGGGTGCCTGTTGAAGGCGTCCATTTAACAATCTCCTATCCTCGCACTTCGGGGCTTGCTACTGTTTCCACTTCGGCGGATTTTCTTGTGTTTAATAAGGATACCTAGAGAAGCATGCGAAGGATTTCTTTTGTTTGGCACAGCGACTACTTGACTATGGCCATGCTGGCATTTCTGCGATACGAACGATGATATTGCCATTTAACATCAGCCACAATCAAGCCAGTCAACCTACCCGACCATGGCAACCAACAGCCAACGCCGGTGGAACTTACAACAATTCAATGTGTCAAGTTAAAATTAAATTGCAATTTGTGGCTTAATTTATAGAAATGTTATACGAACAAGGATGTCTGTTTCTCTGTGTGTGGCCACGGGCATGAATGAATGCGTTTCCATTGTACCTACAAGAGAATCCACTAGAAAATGTTATTTTTGTGGTAACAATTTGAAAAAAAGAGCACCCGAACAGAATGGAATGAAAATTTGTTTTGATCGCCAGAAAAAGTAGACAGATAAGAGTTACATGGCAAATAAAGCTCTTCAACTTTTGGGGAGCAATCAAAAGGTTTTGCCTCGGAAGGCAAAAAACGAATAAAGCAAGACTTTTACAGGGAACAAAAAATTAAAACTGTAGCATACTTTAAGGCGAAAGAATACATTCCATTGTTACAACAGCTGCACCCTCCCTTAAGTAGGCTTCAACTTTGATAGGCTCAATGAAAGGTTGTAAAAGGTAAAACAATGAGAGCCGGGAAAAAGTCAAGAAAATTATTTTGTTTTCCCCCTACTGAACCTCAAAGAGATATCAATACTGAATCAAATTAAAGGTAAATGCCAACTTATTGACGGCATCTTACATGGCAGAGAAGCATTCTAAAAGATTTGTACGTTGTTATCGTGAGGACCCTCCCACATGATTATAGCTGAAATTTAGAGAAAAGGTCTTTAATAAGATAACAGATGCGGTTTTAAAAGGTCAAAATATTTTTTTTTGCAAATAAAAAATTTACTTTTAGAAGCTCTTAAAGGGTTACTAGAATTAAAGTATACTTTGGAGAGCAACTTAACGCTTCCACAAAAAATTAATTGCTTCGGAAATAGAGCATGCTTTAAGGAGCAGTAAATTCGTTTTAAGCAGGAACTGGTTTTAGGCTACTCAAAAATTATTTGCTACCTGTTTTGCTAACTGTTTCGAAGCAAAAATCGCTACGGAAAAAATGTACAGAAAAACGCTACAGAACATGAAGAAAAAAACTCCAAAAAATTCGCTAAGGAATAAGTCAAAAAATTAAAATAAAAAACAAAAGTAAATACGCTTCGGAACCATTCTAAAAAAATGAAAAAACCTAAACAAACTTAAAAAATATTAGCTTTGAGTGACAATTAAAACAAAAATCAAAAAATATTGTGATTTTTTAAAAGAAATGTACTTTTCCAAAACAGTATTTTTGAAGATGAATAACCACATCAAGTAGTGGGAAACCCACCAAGTTGGCATCGCTGTTTGCTACGCTTAGACTGTTTAAAACTTTGGAATTTTTTCTTGATTAAAACACCATAGAAAAATGTTAAAAGCCCGGATTTTTCTATAAGGTTTGCCATTTCATCGTGGAAATTTTGCTAAACGTTTGGAATTTATTAAAAATGTGTATTATCGAAATACCTGTCGAAAGGTCGGTCTTTAGCATGACTTTAGTGGGCAGGAACTTTAACTCACTGTAGGCAAGTTTGAGCATGTCTACACTATTTTGAATCTTAGGCCACCAAACAGACAGAGATGGTGAAAAGCCGCCTTAGCGACAAGAACCTAAAAGTCCCGGAAATACATTCAGTAATTAACTCGATCCATAGTCGCGGCTTGGTTTGGACCCTTATAAGTACAAAATTGTCGTGGCATTCAAATTAAGAGAAAGGAGATCGGAATTTTGGCCAAAAAATCATCGCAGCGGACGCGACCCAATTTGGATCAACAAAACGGACATTAATGAAGCGAACATACAGGGCTAGGCGATTTTCAAAACTTAACTTAAACGATATTTAGAAGAGAAATTGACCTTTTTAACGATATTCTGAAAAAGAATTGTTGCAGATATAGGCAAAATTTTACAGAAATGTTCGTTACAAAAATCACTTTGAGTTGCCTAAGCAGTTATTTGTAAAAAAAATCGTGTTATTTGAATATCTCCTAAACTAGAGCGAATCTGGCAATTCGGAGGCCAGATTCGTGAACAGCAGTCACCCCAAATCAACTAAAGTTGACTATCAAACCTTCTGCTGCAAGTTTAGTGTTGACCAGTGTTAGTCTGGCAACCATTTAAGTGTGTTTCTATAAAGCTTGACTTCACCCGAAATAACAAAATTGTTTACAATGATAAACATACAGTGGACACCAGTTTTAAGCGTCAACCTACTCATGTAGGATTAGTTTCAGCCAAAAACTAACCACAAATGATGACTGATGTCCTCCTCTGAGGATTTAAAATGGCGATACTGTTTGTCCTCTTTCTGGAAAATAGCATAGCATTACGGTTTTGCTTTCATCAGAAACAAAATCACCGACATTTCTGAAATCCTCTCTTGATTTCAAATTTCATATATGACGAACAAAGTCTTCGATGGCAAAAAAATTCAATATGTGCTTGTTTCCTGATACACATCAAAGAAACCCCCCCTCTCGTTCACATATTCAAGCATGCAATAAATGCAAATTAGAGCAAGCACTACCCAATAAAAAAAAGTGATAACCACACATAAAGGACGTAGGATACACAGTGTCTCATACCACATTTTTTTGTTTGACACTTTCTCGGAAGGACATGGGGAGAAGTTATAAAAACAGACAAAAGAAAATGGAAACAACGGCAGCAGTAGCTTATCGTATTGCCCAAATAAAATGCCACAGACTCAGACACGGCAGGACGAAAAACACCAACAAATAAAACTCTCACACACACATGACATTTAAGATCCTGTTCTCGGTGGTTGCCTGCTACGAAAGAAACAAACAAAAACCAGAACAAAACTCCCAAACCACAGGCCGGAAAAGAAGACAAACACATAAATAAATGGCCCCTTTTTGGAGTCGAACGGCCATGATGGCGAAGAAATACTAGCTGAAAATGCATAAGAAAGCATTTGAAATTTGCGTAACGAAATCACTACAAAAATGTATTGAACTTTACGAGTAGCAAGGAAAGGGGAGGAACGTCTACTCCTGCCAGGGCTTTTAAATCGAAAGTAGATTTCCAACGAAAATTTTAAACCGGAAATAAAAACATATTAGAGGGAAGTTTTACTGAGGTGAAGAAGACGAATTTTAAATACCCTGCAATGTGCGCTGTTGCACAAGTGAAGTCCAATCCGGGAAAAAAAACTCCTCTCGGAAACTCTGGTAAGAGATTATTAACCTTTACGACATATCTTTAAAAATACATTAACCGTTCGAAGACGGTCTAAAGCACCATGCCCTGATCGATCTACGATAGCCGGCTCTTTGTACCAAATCGACCCGAGGCGGAAATTCTTCGGCCTATGTCTATCACCTGGGCACAATGTGTATCTTAAAGAATAAGGTCCCGATACAAAAAATATATCGTGCACAAGTCACTAATGCGAGGGAAGGAGGAAAAAGGATATAAGTAAGAACGTACTATCGGGCAACGAGCTAAACACGTCCTAGTTATCTTCTATCTAAAAAGACGGTAAGTATTTTTATTATAATTTGTTTAGCCTGTCCGATAAATCACAACTAATGTGTGTAGCTAAACCGCAAACACACTCAATATTCCTCACATCAAGTGGTAGCGCACTGCAATTCATGTACGAGTATCAGGCACACACTCGCACACACGGCCACGCACAAAAAGGGTCTACCGGAAGTGGCTATAAATCAATTGTTTTAGGGAATACCCTGTTCCGTTAACAATATAAATTTACAATTCAGAATTGAAACAAAAAAAGGTTTCGATTTGTTTGGTAAACTTCACATAAAAGAAGGCAGACAAAGCATTGGAAATTGTATCTGTATGAGTTTTACAAAAAAGGAAATTAACTACAACTTATATGAGCCTTAAATTGTGAAAATAATACGTTTTCAATTTCCGTTTCCTTTACCCATTATGGTAAAGTAATTTTAGACTACATTTAATTCAAAATAAAACATGCTGAATTTATGAAGCACATAGTTTAACAGACCTTAAAGTCTGGAACTAGGGAAGTGATTTGCTAAACATTCCAATGTTATTGGGAAATGAAACTTAGGAAGTGTAACCACGAATTTTATTTTTCATATTGAATATTACCCAAGAGTAAGAAAAGAAAAAAATTAGTGGTAATTTGCAAAAGTTTTGATTTTAGACATTTAATAATTCCTAGTGCAACACTCTGTCCAAAATGTGAACTGTGTCACCCTGTATTTCATAAACTATAGTATATTTTAGATAACGTCATATGCCTCTCTGTCTAAAATGTAGACTGTCTCAATCTGTATTTTAGAAAATATAGTAAAACTAGAATTAAAATCAAATATGCCTTAAAATATAGCAATGCTACAATACAATCAAGAAATAATTTCAATATTTTTTATGGAAAAGCCCATAGAAATACCGCTTTAACTACAATCAGCTCAAATAGGCTTGCAGAGAGTTAACCCTCGGCTCAAGCCGTGAGTTTGCCAATAAGGCGCTGCAGTCTTGGTCAATGATGAGGACTTTTCACATTATTTCAAGATTTTTTCAGTGAAAAAAGAAATAAGTTCCCAAAATTACGTGCAGTGCATAATAAATTGATCATAAACCATGATTAAACATATTAGCTGTGTTCGTTTTAGGTAACTAAACTAGCATTTGTATACAATTTAGTCGTTTAGCAATCGAAACGCTAAAGAAACGAGTAAGAGTTGCCACACTTAATTTTCAAACAAAAAGCCTAACATGAAACACCCTGCTGTATAAAAACGCACGTTTTTTTGTTATGTATAATAACAAAATCAAACAAGAGGTTTCATCGGCTTATTCGCATTGGGTATATCTGCACCCAGACGAAATGTAACGGGAGGGTCATTTAAAACTTTAAATTTGAATCGGCTGTAAAAAAAAGTACTGACAATTTTTTCAAGCTTCTGGTTTTATTGAAAAGGTTAAACTTTGTCATTTAATAATGGAGCACCATCCGATGCGTTTTCGCTTCGCCAAATGGGCTGAAGATTGTTTGGCAGGAGATGAAGAATTTTACCGAAAACTCGTGTTTTCAGATGAAGCTCATTTTCATCTCGGTGGCTATGTCAATAAGCAAAATTGCCACATATGAGGTTTAGAGAACCCATTCGTGATTATTGAAAAGCCAATGCATCCACAAGGAGTCACTGTTTGGTGTGGATTTTGGGCTGGCGGCAAGGAGCTGCCGTTACCGTCAACGGTAAGCGTAACCGTGCCATGCTCAACGAAATTTTGTTTCAAAAAATTCAAGAGAATGACTAAGGCGCATTTGGTTTCAACAAGACATGTCACATAGCCAACGCAGCCATCAATGTTTTACGCACTGTTTTTTAACATCGAATAATCAGTCGAAATTGTGATGTCAATTAGCCGCCTCCAGTTGTCAGTTGTCAAATTATCAGTACTTTTTCTTAACAGTCGATTCAAATTAAAAATGTTCAATGGCCCACCCTGTATGAAACTATAAATTATCGAAAACTATTAGTTCAAATTTTTTTTTTGCAAAGCTCAAGTGTAGCTGTTAACCGATTTATTATATTTTATTGATAGTTTTATTTAAATGTATAGTTTTTTTATTATCTGCTTTTGACGAAATCGTCGATGAACCCTCTTTGGTGTATACATAAAAAATATCATCAATTGTATGCTGTCAGATTACCATATTGGAAACTAACTGGGAAACTAAGGTAGTTACTCCTAAAGAACAGTGCTGGAATTTGAAATATGTTAAAAAAGGCGATCTTGGTATAAGGCTTTAACCACAAATGGCTTAGAGATAAATCTCTTACTTGTAAAGTCGCCGGAATATACGAGGTGAAAACCTGCCGCTGAAAAATTTGTAGGTGTTCTTACCCGTGGTTGAACCTGGGTTTACGCCTGATAGTCGTGCTAACTTTTATCGCACTACTGAGGTGTGATGATTAAATAACTACTTTTGTATAGAGAGAAGAAAACGATATTTTACAAAGCTGGCTGATTTGCAGCATCTTTTTCTCAAAAAGAACGATTTTCCGAATTTCTTCAGCATTTTACAGACTTAATTCGGTAGTAATCTTATAAAAACTAGCTATAATCTCAAAATTAATTTATAAAAATGTTTGTACTTACTTATAAATGTTAGTTCTTTGACCTGTTGTGATTATGAGTCTGCTTTAAAATGACTTCTAAATTCTTCAATCTTGGCTTTAAGTACCAGGTAGTAATGGTAATGATGTTCATGTTGTCCTCCTCTGGGTCTCTCCACAGTTTCTGTTTTTCATATCGTCGGATTATGTGCTAGTTGCAGTAAGTATATTACTAGCTGAAGCGTGAAATATTAATGACTTAATAAAGCTCACGGTTTGGCCGCCTTCCATGCTCAACGTTAACGGAGGATCTGCGACCATAGATTTCACGATGGATCTTTCTGTTAAAAACTCTCAACCTTGCGTCATTTGTCTTAGAAAGCTCCGATGTTTTAGCGTCAAAAATAGAAGCACAGAGGCACAGTATATCAACCTTTTTTTAGTTTGCACTTTGTCATTCCGTTGGCAACACCTCGAAATACTGGATATATATATTGTAAATCGTTGAAAAATTCAAAGATAGTGCAGCTGAGTTTTTAAGCTGTGTGCCAAACTGTAGCATCTATATTCCATCACCTTCAGGCTTTCAATATAGGCGTCGATAATATTATTCTTATAATTGGCGGATCCGAGGTAGATAAACTCGTCCACCAGTTCGATTTTGCGATTGTCTGCCAGAATAATGGCCGCTTTGTTCCCCAGAGAAGATTATTTTCCATATGCAAGCATACATTTTGACTTGTCATTTTAGATAATGTAAGAGGCCGGTGTTTAAGTCGCCCTCGAACTGATAACGCCGCAGCCGCACTGTCATTGATTTCACATCGGCTTCGCTAAAGTCATGTTGATTTGGCCATTTATCAATTGGATTTTCATTGGTGTTAATGTTAGAGATCTTTATAGTTTTCAAAGGCTCTGTAATCTGTAAGTAAAAACGGGAAACAGAAATTAATTGAGACAATTTTGGACAAGGAACAGAAATTTAAAAATTGTTACTACAGTTCATTAGACAATTTGATGTTGATCTTTATAGTAGGATGAATGCGTCAGTTTAAATATGTACACTTTTGAAATGAAAAAGATATTTGGTAGGATTTAAATACTTCTCTTAAAAGATAAGCTTCGTTGTTGGTAAGTCGATCTTTGAATAATAATGACGATATAATTCCTATGACTAATACACTTTATAGAGAATCTTTTACATGTCTTAGAGATGAATCTCTAACTCGTAAGGTCGCCGGCATTTGTGAGGTGGAAAAAATCGCCGTTGCCCAAAAAACAAACGTATTCTTAACCGGGGTTAAACCTGGGCTTATTTGGCTAAAAGTCACACCACGGTGGCCTATGGTCAATTTAATCAAACTTACGTACCATATAATCTGGCTTCGCAAGGACCAAAGCGACATTAGTAGCGCGAGTCCAGTTGCTGGACAGACGCTGCTACTGCATCACAAAAATAGCTTTGACCTCTGAGCTGCTTATTTTGTGATTTCCTTGCTAATACAGTTAAAAATCTTCAATTTCTGGCGGCGTTTGCCTTATCGAACATCTCTTTGCCTTTCGTACCACAACAACACAATTGACATTTTTCAATTTTCCACCTGACTGCTGACGACTCTAATGCAATTTCTATTTTTCTTCTCCAAATGATGTCATAAAATATCGAACAGTTCACTTACACGCAACGACAGGTAAATATGAAAATTTTCATAAAAGCCACAGAAGTTGACGAGAAAAATATTTATGTTGAAAGTTGATTGGATTTTTTTTGCACGATATTTTAGAAGTAGTGATGTGTATAGTTTGTTTACCCATACCCATAATGTCTGGAACTTTAAGCACTAAGCGGGGGAGAAGTCTTAGTGGGAGTTGTAAGTTTCTTTGAACATAATCACGGTGTTGATAAGGTTTCCTAAAAGACAGCTTTACTATTCCAAAAAAATCTAAGCCTGAAAGTATGCATTTGAATAGGAATGTTTGGCCATGTGCATACTTTTATATAATAAATTAAATTCAGTATAATAAATACCGGATAGAAATATGTAAATCTGATGAAATTCGAATTTACGATGATATAATTGCTGGGATATAATTTGTTGGTAAGATAGTAACAGCCTGCGATAGGAGAGAACAATTTTAAATTAAGAACAAATGGGAAAAACTGAAAAAAACATTTGAGAAACTATTTGAAAGTAATATAAAAAACTATTATAAAATAAAATTAAAGACAAATGGCAGGGCCAAAACGTGTACAGATTGGAAATCTAGAAATGCATAAAAAAGAAGCTTTGGAAACACAAAGCTAAAGTAATCATATCATTTATCAGAAAGAAATAAGGTCCGGTAGGGCGCCGACAGAACATGAACTACTCCAAACAGTAAATCGTTAAAGATGCAAACTTTTATTCAAAAACAGGATTTTTTGATCTCTGAATAACATAAGCCGTGTTCCTTTTAGGTAACTGGCTTAGTTACCTAGCTAGTTTGTAATATAGTAATCTTACAACCTTGAACAAAATTAAGAGTAAAATGGACCGGCATGGTGTAATACGAGTAGTTAGTGTGCGCGACCATCAAACATACTAACCCCGGTTCAAATCTTGGTAATAACATCTATTAATTTTCAGCGGCGGTTTTTCACCTCGTAAATGCGGGCGACTTAACGAGTAAGAGAACTTAGAAAATGTAAAAACTTCTGTCGAAAATGCATTACTCGGCGTTTAAACAGTAGGTCCCGGTCAGTGGGTATAAGAATTATGTGGTGCACAGCTCACTGGTTTGAGAGAAGTTTGCCCTTGTTCCTTAACAGGATGTTGTTCGAATTAAGTATGTATATGGCAACATTGTTTCTCTTTGAATACTCCAAAGAGAATAAAAAGAGGGTTCATCGGCGAACTCGTCAAAAGCAGACAATAAAAATCTATAAATTGTAATAAAATAAAATAGTCAATGTTTTTTAAAAATGACTAAAATGTTTTTAAGCTATCAGCTTTAGTTAATTTATAGTTTGACTTATCCCATTTCGTACATATCGAGCCTTTAAAAAGACGTAAGCGCCACTCGCTTTTTAATGAAGTTCAATGGAAGTTCAATTGTACTCGTACAACCCTCTGAAGCATTAGTATTAGAAATTTAATATTAACATTTACAGAGATAAAGCAAATTCAATTGCATATTAAAAATTAAATTTTTATATTTACAAATTGTTTCGGAATCCTCCAAAAGAACCCCTCTCCGTAAAATTATCTTTTTGGCGCTTACGTCTTTTTCGCGGTTAGGGCCCAATACAAATTCGCCGAGTACACCTCTTCTTGTGTGATTATTTTTTATCCCATCTCGTACATAGCCCAATACACATTCGCCGAGGAGACCTCTTCTTGTGGGCTTAATTTTCAGTATACCTTATAAAAAAATATGTGTTTGTAAAATCAGGTGTGTCATGTTCGATACTTTTGTTGGGAAAATAAGTCTGATAACTCTTGCTCATTCCTTTATCAAGTTAAGGCCAATTAGCTAAGTAACCGAGTAACTTCCATACAAATGCTAGTTTGGCAACCTAAAATGAACGCAGCTGATGTCGATTAGCAAACTCAGGACCTTCGGCAAAAAAGCTGCAATTCTTCAGTTAATATAAGTCAAATTATATTAAGTCAAATTAAATAAGTCAAATTGACTCTCCGACAAAGTCCAATTAAGCTGATTTTTGCTAAATATGCGTTTTTTTGTGTGGATATTTTGTCGATACTGGCGCCTATCTTTTTTCGTACTATTTTTGGCCTGATTGGTAGCCTAAGGCACAAAAGACTGTACTTACGTTAAAAACCTTCCACGGAGCGACAAATTGCCGAAGTACTTAATCCATTATGCCGACTGACCTCACGACAAAACTATGTTTGAGTACTCACAACTAAATTGGAACTTTCAATATATTATTTTAATAACTTTGTCAGACGTTAAACAAATCATAGCGAAATGTCTTGAAGGAAATAATAGTTTAGGTTAAATGGAATGCCCGCTTCCAAGAAGAGCGAGTTCACTCATAGCCCTGTTGGTCCATTGTGATACCCTATGTCTCAGCTTTAAGGAGATGAAAAAGAAGAGACAGATTTGAGATATAGTGAAAGTTTATGGAAAAAGTATAGGTATATAAACACAGAAAAAAGTACGACCTTAACATTTCAACAAAAAAATTGGTATGCGAAAATTATCACCATTCAATAAAAAATTTCGTAAATAAGCCAAACTATTTATAAAATATTGCAATGATATGCATTAAATAACAAAAAAATATTGTTAAATAAGGCAGACTTCGTTTGGCTAATGTGTGCATGTATTTTGGAATGTAAGCAAAGCAAGGGATTTTTATTGTGTTTACTTCGTTTGACGCAAAACTGTACTGCCAACAGTTCTCGTTAAAGGCAAATCTGCCTGCTATTAAGTGTAAAGCCGCTGAACATGTTTGCTGCACATTCGTGGTTTGGGGTCTCATAAGGGTGAAGTAGTGGCCACCGTTACTGCCGTCAACCCAGCTTGCAACTAAAACTCTTTTCGACGGCTTTTTGAACAAATTTCACAACTGTTTTTGTAAATGAGTGAGTTTTTCCGCACGAACATATTTTTGATAAAATATATTTCTATGTAAATATGTTAATTTGTGTATCGCAGAAATCGGAAATATATCCGATAATCAACGTAAGTTAATATGTCAAATTTTTAATCACAGGATGCCTAATTAAGTTTAAAATTGAACCGAACTCTTTTTTTGTATTAATGTGAGCCGAAACTCTCTATGAATTGAGAGAGTTTCTTAAGAGGTTCATTTGTAATGTCTTAGAGGTCGTTGTCCTCTCTTTTAATGCCGAAACGTTCGGCCAAAATCCATATGCCGCAGTGACCTGTTAGGACTTCTGTGAGAGTACTAATCGATATATTGCCAAAAGCCAGAAGCAACTTCGTCCATTCGAGGTTCATGTGATTTTACAACCGCGTATCGATTCCCATCGATGAAATGGATAACTTTTAAAGGTTCAAAAATACAATAATTGGAAATAAATCATTGCTATTTGGTCACCTTTTAAATAGCCTAGAATGGTTCGTCTAGAAAGGAATTGGACGACAACTATGACGAAACTCGCAGACAAGGCTTCTGTGGAATAACTAAGAAAACACACAAACAAATTCATGGAATTACGAAATGCCAACTCAGTTTTCTATGCAATTCATATCTAACGAATACTTACGGTTTGCGACACTCTTTATATATAAGTAGTAAACAGAATTGCAATAGTTAAAAGGAACCCGATTAGCCAAAAAGTATGCAACAGATTTAAAACCTAGTTTTTTTCTCCTACATTTGCATCCCATTATTCAATTTTTAAATTCCATTCAATCCGTAAACGTGTGAATGCCTATAAAGTGCAATTTGAGACTTTCATAATACACCAACATCAATTTCATTTCCTTTTTTTGCCACTGCAATCAAAATCTGTTGACTTCTAATGTTGCGACAAGCACAGAACTTCAAACATGGAAATGCTACCAACCACAAGGGGAATAATCTTGGAACCGGCTAGAGGAATTGATTCACTACGAGCAAGACTGGCTGTGCTGAGGTCAACTCGACACACACACACATACAACAGGTGTTGTCATCTGCCACTCTAAGCAAATTCATATCCTTCAGTGGCACTTTTAGGGATGCTGGACGTATACCGGGCATGTCCATTTGTGAAACAACAGCACTTGGCAACGGGAAAAGGCTCCAAATTGCACACACACATGGAAACACATGCTCCAAGTCGTACATGAGAATATAAATCAAAATCAGGGCAAACAACTGAACGTTGCATTTAACATTCAACACTTGCTGGCAAGCACGCCAAAGAATGGACCTAAATTTGCCACTGGATTATTGTTGCAACTCTCAAATGTTTCAGCTGAACAGCAAAATTCGTTGATTTTTCTATTTCTCTGGTGAGTTGCCGTTTCTTTTGTTCTCCTCCTTTGGAGCCTCAACTTTGATTGACTGTTTCCATCACTCGGCACTCGGCATAGAATGTTTTATGTTCTCCTCTTTTTGGGGGGGGGGGGTACAAAAAGTGAAATGTTAATTCAGCAGGATTTTAGAAAGATCGGGCAGCGGGGAGTGCGATTTAGTGAATTTTTCATTTTTGTTCGACTTTTAATCTTTTTCTCCTTCATTGTTGTTGTCGTTTCATCAACTCTCACGCTCCCCCTCTCTATCTTTCTGTCAAAAGACTCGTTAGGTTTATTAAATTTTTGAATGCAACTCAGAACTTTGGTTACTACAAACATTTTTGTGCTGTCATCACTTTGAAAAAAATCAAGGCACAATGGGCTTGAAAAAGAAAATTTGTGGATACTTCAAACAAATTTCATATGGATACTTCAAAAATCATTTTTTATAACCCAAAAATATTAAATCTTATATAGAAATACGAGGGAATTATATTTTGGGTCCTAATAATACTAGTGTTCCCAGATGCAAACTGGCAACTTCCATTGGAAACTTTTACATTTTTTAAGAATTAAGTCTAGGACGCCGTTTGCTCCAGGATGAATTTCGTGAAGGACGTCCAACTTCGGTCACTTTGCCAGAACTGATTCAGCAAGACCGACATGTGACAAACCGTGAGGTTGAGGCATCCCTGGGCATTAGCATGACAAGCTTCAATAAGATACTGCATGTTCAGTTGGCCGTGAAAAAAATTTGTTCTCGTTGGATCCCACATAATTTGACGAATGCTCAAAATAAGGCTTGTATGGCAAAGAGATGTTGAAAAAGTATAACTGCGGTGGCTCAAAGGCAGTGTATAACATTGTCACAGGTGACGAATCATTGAAATATGCATATGATGCCGAAACAAAATAGCAATCGACCGTATGGATCTTTTAAGACGAGCCAAATCCAACAAAAGTTGTTCGTGGAATAAGTACATCAAAGCAAATGATTGCTTTTTTTCGGTACAACCGGCCACAGTGCCTTTAGTGGAACGTAGGACGGCCAATTCATCTGTTTGCTTACAGTGTTCGAAGAAGAAAGGAAAGATAATATGAAAAGACGGATCATTTTGCATCACAACAATGCGAGCTCTCACACATCAGCTGATTTACCACTCAACATGTCGAATTGATAGGCCATCCACCGTACAGCCCTGATTTGGTACCCAATGACTTCTTCTTATTCCCTAGCATCAAGAAAAAAATGCGTGGTCAACGTTTTTCACCGCCCGAAACAGCTGTTGAAGCGTTAACAAATCATGTTTTGGAGGTGTCTCAATCGGAGTGGAAAAAGTGCTTCGAAAATTGGTTTGTGCGCATGCAAAGTTTATTAATCTTAAGGTAGAATATATTGAAAAACAATAAAACCATTTCCAATGATAAATTATTGTGTTTTTATTGCCGGACCCGAAATATAATAGTGGTACGTCACTTTAGAAGCGATTTTTTGTTCGATTCTAAACACCGACACTATTGATTGATACTCCTAGTCGGCCAATACCTAATCAAACTTATCAATGGGCTATTTACGAAAAAAAACCTTCACAACCGATATCAAAAAAGAACGCAGAAAAGGTTGTCCTCTAGTGGGTTCTCTCACAAAGTCGTCGTCGTGGGTTCTTCCACAAAGTCGCCAGCTGAGATATATTCCAGATCTTGAAAAAGGGTTCAAAGTGATATGAAGAGCTTATATTTTTCATCAGGAATACTAAGTATAAAAAGTCAACATTTAACATACCTACATTAAAAATATACATTAGTCGTGTTTTATTTAACAAGCGAAAAAATTCGCTTAAACAAAATTATTTATTTATCGTATACTAATAGTTCATTGCTTTAAGAGAAATTAATCGTTTGTTTCTTAAAAGAATATTGAGGTAAGTATTACAAAAATGACTAATTAAATCTGCGCAGTAATGCAATAGTAATGACTGAAAAATGCAACAGTTTGGCGGACGTAAACGGACTTAACGCTCAGAAGTGCAATATAAGAAAACTAGGTAAGGAGCTGCGAACCTGCTGTCTGGGAATCAGCCGATTAATCTGCACAACTTCTACTAGGAAAGTGGAAGTAATACTAAACATAAGCCCGATTGATATTTTTATTAGACGCATGGCGGCCATTACCTCAAATAGATTGATGAAAAAAGGCGAATGGATCACGGGAGACTGGGCATTCCGCCACCAAAACATCGTGGAAACATTAGCAGTCCTCGCACCACTAGAGCGAGTTACAGACCGAATTCCGAAAAGGACTAGTCTCCTACCCGAAACAGAATTCCCAAGCAGAGAGTCCTGGTCAGATGGGCGCCTTAATTAAATAAACCGGGCTTCCAATGTTACACCGATGGCTTGAAATTGGTTAACGAAACTGAAGCTGGGTTCTACATAAAAAACCTCTAAGGTGATCGAACTATAGAAAACCTCTGTTTTGCAAATTTTTTTCGACTACCGGACCACAATATGGTATTCCAAGCATATATTAAGGCCATGACGGAATACGTTCAATAACTCAAGGCAATTAACGACAAGGTAAAGATTTTCACAGACAGCCAAGCAGCGATCAAGGCACACGCTGTCCTCAACGGCAGTCAAGTCACCAACGCTTCTAGAGTGCAAAGAGGAATTAGTCAATTTAGAACGAAGTGTCATCCTAGAAATCATGTGGGTCCCTGGCCATTCTAACATAGATGGCTACGAAAACGCTAAAGAAGTTGCAAGGAAAGGGTCAGCTAGACCCATGCAGCTCTTATTGTTTAAAAAAGCTCTAAAATAAAATCTTGCGCCCTGAAATAAACTTTTGCGCCCTAGTCGCTTACAAAACGCTGTGCAACGGCGGAGGGCAAAATCACCAAAAACACTTTGGGGAGACCCTGATTTAAAAAAAAAAGTTTTAGGTCTTAAGAAAACTAAATTAAACAAAGTGATGGGCCGGAAACTCGTACTGACCGGAATCTCGCGACTTAAGGCACATCTCTTACGCATTGGAAGAGTGGGATTAAACATGTGCTAGGAATGGAGGAGGACATGGAAACGATTAAGCACTTTCTCTGAAAATGACCAGCTTTCTCGAGATTGTGACTACATCTTTCGGCTAGTGTTACGAATATAGAGCGCATAAGGGGAATGTGGAGGGGAATGGAAGAGGATCAAAAATTCAGTAGACGACACAATATGTCTCTAACGACATACAATTTTAAAACAATCGATTAACAGGGTATGAATTTTTCCCGTTTAACGCCTTTTTTTTTAAAAACATGTCAAATTGTGACCTCCTTTTTTATCCAATATAAAGGGAACGTTTCACGGTATATTTATCTCAACAAAATGTATGCTCTATACGTCATTAAAAGGTTCAAGTTTCCAAAAACTTTAATTCTGAAAAAAATACTGGGAAAAAAGATTTGAAGTGAGAATCTCACAAGTCTTAAACAAGTCAAAATTCGAGACTTTGTGTTTAGTGAGCATGGGATTAAACATATTGTGTTTGGAAAAAATCAAAGAAAACTTGTTCTGGTACTTCGGGTTTTTTTTAAATGTTTCCAGCCCACTGTGCTTGCTGTTCAGGGAGCACAAAAACCAAAACTGCAAGATTAGTGACAAATTGTGAGCTTCCAAAAATAAAAACAAAAAAAACGTTCTATCACCGAGGACAATGTAACGTTTATAAAACAAAAGTTGATCTAGAAAAGGGATAAACGCCAAATGATGCCGTATAAACCTATAAATAGTATTTTCAAAAGCAATTTTCAAAATTACTAGTAGAAGGCACATGAGAAAAAAACTTGAAACTGTTATTACAGCGATATTTGTTTGTCAACAAAAACTTGGACTTGTTTGAGTCACGTCTCCAGTGAACAGAATGCTTGGAATTTGTGAGGTTTTAGTCGATGTGGAAATTTAAATGACTTTTAAAAGGCAAATGGTTTTGCTCAAAGGAGATTTTGTTAAAGGCCACGAGAGGTACAGAGATTTTTGGCAGTTTTACAAGCTGAAATAAGGTGAAAGAACACATGGGAGGGATGATTTAAAAGGACTTTCTTTTTGGGTAGAAACTAGATTTACGATTTGTTATTCTATAGAAGTTACTAGGAGGCTTTATGGATTTTATATAACAAAATAAATAAATAATTATCTGTTAAACCATTTTCAACAAGCAGGTACCATGTTCTACAGAAACTCGGGAGTAGTCCCTACTCAATTGAGCTGTCATGAAACATTTAACCATTCATTACCAAAGTAGTGATTATCTTGAATTCATTTTTGCTCCTTGGCCAAGTCTTAATAACATTTAAACTTGAAAAATTTTAAGACTTGTATGAACTTTACTTTAAGTTTAAATGCCTTTGAAAGGGGATCGATCATGAAATTAAGTTCATACAATTCCAGTTATGATTTCAATTCGGCCCGAATTAAAATCATAACAGTCTTTAAGCCGTAGTCCAGTGATTATAAACGTCTTAAACTCATGTTAACTCGAATGTCTTTGTAAAGCTTCACAAAAGAAAATAACTAGCTGGAATTTGGAACATAAAAGTTGTTACAAACAATAAATATCAGTCAATTTTTTTTGCTAAGTTGTTAAAAATGTTATTCGAGCTTAAAGAATTTCGATACACAACACCATAAGGAAAACGCTATTCTTCGATGACGTCACATGAATCCTCAATACCATTTTCGTGTTTATTATACGAGGGCATATTAATAATTCCATGACCTTTCCAACTTCTCTTGTAGTTATATGAAATGGAACACTACTTCTGTAAATAGACGTAGTACTTACAAATTTTAAGAGAGTTCTGTCAGTTAGTTTGTGTTTAACAGTGAATTTTGTGTTTAAAAGTGAATTTTGAGTGCTCATTAAACATTATTTTTTGCGGAAAAAGCCGCCAATCAAACCAAGGAAAAGTTTGATAGTACTATGGGGACTCTGCACCATCGATTTGAATGGTAAAAAAGTGGTTTACTGACTTTTGTTGTGGTCGCACAAGACGCTGAACGTTATGGACGGCCAATTGAGGTCAATACGAGTACACCCGAAAATGTCGAAAAAATCCACGATATGTTGTGGGCCGATGGAAGAGTAAAAGAGCGTGAGATTGTTGATGCCATACGCAGTTCATATGGCAGTGTGGTTTTGATTTTACATGATCAGTTGGGTTTAAGAAAGCTGTCTGCACGATGTCTGCCGCGTTTGCTCTCAATTGATCATAAACATCATCGTGTGTCAACTTCAAAAGATTATTTGGAGTTGTTTAACCGCAATTCGAATGAGTTTTTGCGGCGTTTTGTAACTGTGGATGAAACATAGATTCATTACAACACTCCGGAGATTAAGGAGCAGTCAAAACAATGGGTTTCTTCGGGTGAACCGGCTACGAAAAAGGCCAAGGTGACTTTGTCGGCCAATGAGGTGATGGCGACAGTTTTTTGGAATTCACGTCGATTGCCTTCAAAAGAGAAAACAATAAAAGGCGTATATTATGCCAATATGGCCAAGAAAAAAGATTTTTTATCATGATAATGTTCGGGTGCACACGTGAGCAGTCTAAATGGCAAATTTGCATATATTGTGTTACGAATTGGTGCCTCATCCTCTATATTCTCCGGATTTATCCCCCAGTGAATATTTCCAAACCTAAAGAAATGGCTTCTCGGTGGAGAGATGTTCAGCTCCAACAATGAATTATAAATTATTGATCATACAAATGCATATTTTATGGACCTCAAAAACCTATATTTTAGAATGGGTACAAAAATTGAAGAACCGTTGAAAAGAGTATATTGAGCTAAAAGTAGATTTTTTTTGCAATTAAAACTGTGTTTTTTTACGAAAAGTCACGGAATTGTTGATATGCCCTTGTACATACCTGTTACTATTTTGGCTGTAAATTTTTATATAAATTGTATAAGATTTCAACACGGAATCTGGTGCAATATAATTTCAATTTTATATGCGACTGAGGCATATGTGACAGCGCATAGAGAAAGGGACCTAAGGGTAAAAAAAATAATTTTCACTTTTTGTGATGTGGACAACATTTGAGCATCGAATGAGACCGATCCCATGCCCCAAAAGTGTTCCCCAGAGATATGCGCGTTTTATGAAAGTGATGGTACACCAAAGATACACGTATTTAGATCTTTAAAATGGCTCTCCTGAACAAAACTGGTTTTTACCCTTAGGTCCCTTTCTATTTTGCGCGTCACATATGGATATATTTTCATAACAGACGTATAATTATTTTAATTAATACCTTAGTTCTTTTAATCAATATATTTCTAATGAAATTTAAACAATATTTTTAGTAAATGCTACAATTGGTTTATTGAGTAAAATATTCAATTTTGTGCGATGGTTGTATAAATTTCTTTATCACATAATTTTTGAACAATTGTTTACTTCAAAATGCAAATTTGTTAACCAACGTTGACAATTATATTTTTGTTTGGTATGTGTAGATTCAAGTCCAAGTGTGGTGCCACATCATGGACGTATGTAGCACATTTAGCTTATGTCTGCTGGTGGACAAGTTATTGATCAAATGTAAATGATGCCATAACATTAGCCAAAGGGGACCCTCCTTCACTTGCTCGGATGAATGTCTAAGAGGGGAGTTGGTCACTAGCCGATACCGGCAAGGTAGAGGAGGGGCACCAAATGTCAAAGCCAGTCATGGACATTGGCAACACTTTGATAATTAATGAAATTACAAAATTATAAATCCTGGAGGGCGAGACGCTGGCCACATATAAGCTAGGGAATAAAGGAAGAGGGAGATGTGGCAGTTTCAGTGGTAGGAGTTTCAAATCCCTGGCACATTGATTTAAGTGTTCATTGTCGTTGTCCTCCTTGCTTGAGTGCTAACGCTGACGATGCCGCCGCCGACTGTCATTGTTTCCAAGGGTAGTTTCAACATTGCTTGAATCTCTCTTCCTCCCTCTCTCTGTGTGTCCACAGAAAAAGCCCCCTGGTCATTTCATAGCGAAGAGTGGTTGTTGCTCCTGTCATGTCCTTAATATCGTCTAAGTCTATAAGTGAATGCGTGTCTATGTGTACGGAGTGGTATGACGTCAAAATCTCTACAAAGGCTGTTTTGTCCTCAAGTGGTTTTAAAGTGAATAACACACAATTTTTAATTGAGTTTCAATGTTTTCGCATAGAATTTCAAAGTTTTCTTTGGCAGGCGAAATGCAATTTCTTTGCAGTAACATTAAATAAAAGTCGTGTGGGGGGATGAGACAAGATGGGGGAGAGACAAATACTTATACTTTATTCTAAAAAAAATAATATTATTAAAAACCTGATGAAGACTTTGGATATATGTAAGGCAAAAACCCTTCTCGGACCAGAGGATTTTACTTCTCCATCTTTCAATTCCAATTGTCGGTATACCTCCTCCACAAACAGGCTTAACCCAAAAACCCCATTATAATCCCACCAAGTTATGCTCATGTGTGAACCTTGTGGCATTTTAAATAAAGCCTCAAACTTTCTTATTGAAAATTTGAAATAAAAACCCCAAAACATATCCCAGCGACCTTTAAATTTATTGGCAATTTACATCAGAAAGGCAACAAAAAAAAGCAACCGCACAATACCACTGACCAGAGCCTAAAATACTGAACGGCACATTATCTATTAATGGCAAATTGACCCTCATCAGTGTTTTGTGGTTCTAAAAAGCAGAGCCAAAGCAAAAATGCGGCCAACGCAACAAAATCTCGTTCCCATCCTCCCCCAAAATACGCCGTCACAACCGCTCATACGTTCATATGTTAATGAAGCCGACATGGATATGAAGATGTCACCTACACACGTTGGAAAGAAATCCTTCTGCCCAAACATACGGTCTGTGTGTGTACGTATTGGCTAATGGATTAATCCAAACAAAAAATCCTCAATGCTTTCTACTGGCCTAATTTGTTAATACGAATTTTTGATGTTCCTTGGAAAAATATTTAAATTTGGAAAATTATTTTGAATTTGAAGTTTCACATCTGCCATCCACATAAACATTGCCTCTTGTTAGCTGTCATGGCAAGCATTGCGAAAAACGGAAAGGAAGAAAGAATTTTACTGACATTTTTTTCCAGTGGATAAAAATGTTTAAATACAAAATAAAAAAAAACAATAGCCGCGTTATTTTGCTGTAACTAGACTAGTTACATAGTTACTGTGCAATATGGTGATCTGGTATCAATGTTTCTATTTGTATACACCAAAGATAATTGAAATAGGATTAATCAATTAATGACCACATTTTAGCTTCGAAAGCAATGTTAAACGCCTTTAAACTATAAGTTTAAGTTGATCCCAATACGAATTCGCCGATGAGACCTCTTCCTGTTTATTTATTTTTTGGATAGAAGTATAACAAAAAAACATATGTTTTATAATGCAGGTGTTGTCATTTTTAATTTTTCTTTTCTTTCAAAGAGTGAATTTCTCCAATAGCTAATAAGAACAGGTTTATTTTGTTGAAAAAATTAAGTCTGGCAACTCTTAGTCATTTCTTTAACGACTTAAAGGCCAACTCGTTTGCTAACCGAGTAACTTCCATACAAATGCAAGTTTAGAAACCTGAAAAGAACACATTAAACGTATGAGAGCAGATCAATAAATCTGTCGCCTTTTAAATTAGACCCTCAGTAGTAAAAAAATTCTTAAAAAAACAACGCAAATCTGACTTGAATTCTCTATTTTAAAGGTGTATTGTTTTTATTAAATACGGTATTTAACTTAAAGAATTTTGTATATTCTCAGACTCGGTTTGCATGGTATAAATTTGACTCAAGATCCCCAAAGTATGTAAATGTACTAATTGGATACAACTATTGCACTTAAATCTCTTGTCGCCGAGCTATTTCTTTAGCTGTAAAACAAAAAACTAATAACTGGGTGCTCAAAGCGGAAAATAGGTCGGATGATAAAAATTTTCAACAGTACTTCTCATTCGTTTGGGGAGAACCTGGTCTTAAAGAGTTCGAATTCTTTTTCAACAATTGCTGCGAAGCTTTCTGAAGAGGGTTGTCAAGGACCTGAAATTGCGATAATGTCTTGTCTTCTATTTATATGTGACAGCGCAAAATAGAAACGGACCTAAGGGTAAAAAAAATCAATTTTCACTTTTTTTGATGTGGACAACATCTGAGCATCGAGTGAGACCGATCCCATGCCCCAAAAGTGTTCCCTCCCAGAGATATGCGCGTTTTACGAAAGTGATGGTACACCAAAGAGACAAGTATTTAAATCTTTAAAATGGCTCTCCAGAACAAAACTGGGTTTTACCCTTAGGTCCGTTTCTATTTTGCGCGTCACATATATAGATACATGAGGTCTTGAGCCGGTTAATCCCTGTTTAATTCATAAAATATTTTTTAATATTTCTTTGTTGTCTCACAACATCAGTGCAGAACAATCAAAAACTAATGTGGCAACCATCCGGCGAATAAACTTTTCATACCCAACAGATCATGTAAAATCAAAACCATTGAGCCATCCACAATCTTGCACACCATCAGTCGTCAATACCAGAGCGTGCAGTTATGGATACAATGACCTCAACTGGCCATCCGGAACAAGCAATAGTGCTTGGGCGAGCAAAACACAAGCGATTGTAAATGGGGACACAAGTTCAATCTTAAACGAGTAAACAATGTTGAAGTCGGGAGTGGCCGACTATAATATACCCAACACCACTTTGTTATTTAGAGGATTAAGCACCACCGTCTGGAGCTTAGGCAAGGTAAGACTCGATATCTTAAAGGAAATTATTTGTCACCCGTAACGTATAATACAAAAATTTGAGCGTGATGGAGAAATATTTGTGGCTTTTAAATCTGTCGGCCGCCGTTGTGTGATGGTAGTGTGCTTGACTACCACGCCAGTAAACTCAGGTTCACTTTTGGGTACACCTTACAATTTTTCAGCGACGGGTTTCCAGATTTAAGAGATTTGTCTCTAAACCGTGTAAAATCTGTATAAAATGCATGAGCCGTTCGGAGCCAGCGATAAACAGTAGGTCTCGAATCGTACACAGCTCCCTGATTTGAAAAAAGTCCTGTTGTTGGACTTGTGTATGTGTGTAAATCTAAAGGACCTCAAATCGGCAGCGACCATAGTGAGGTTGCTATTCGAAAACACAGGCCGGTAAAGTCAAGGAAGCTGATGTGATAAGGGGCATCAGAAAATCAAAAATGACCTCTGAATGAGGGGCTATACGAAAATATAGACATGTGTGGTCAAGTTTCACCAGAGTTAATTATTGGCCGTATATATACGTACGGATTCCTACAGTAATACGGGTAAAATTTATTTCGAAATTGCTAAATTCATAAGACTTACTGCAGATGCCCGCTACCATTCAACGCCCAAACAATGTTACTCGGGGAATTCGTACCTACCGGCAGACATAGTAAAATTAAAAAGGACACGAAGAACATATAAATGAAAAAGTCAAAGAACATCGGTTGCAGCGGAAGCAAATTTTTACGAGCAGTGCACCAAACTTTTAACCACAATGATTAATAACAAAATCAATACTGAGCGAAACAAGAAATGGAATAATATGCAATCCAAACTACGACCAGGTGTTAGAGCTTTTTGGAAAATAAGTCGTAATTTAAGAGGTAAAGCAAACAGAAAAATTGATCATTTTATCCAAGGAAACAGACGAATAAACACAGATGATGAAAGGCTCAACTGTTAGCAGATATGTTTATCAACACCAATAATATTACATCCAATTTCACATATTCCATGGACAAAATAATTAATTCTAAATAGTTCAAAGCCGAAGTCGTGAACTCAGAAGAAGATGAACGCATATCTTTAGAGGAACTGTCTGCTATAATATTGTCACTAAAAGCAACGCAATCTCCAGGTCTAGATAATGTTTCAAAGTTATTAATTAAAAACCTTCCTACACAAGCTGATCAACTATTGGTAAACATTTTTAACAGTTGCATTAACTTAAAATACTTCCCCAAACAATTTAAAACGGCAAAAGTTATAGCTTTATCAAAGTAAAATAAACCTAAAAATGATCCCAATAGTTACAGGCCCATCAGTTTAATTAGAAATATTGGAAAACTTTTTGAGAAAATAATTCATCGTCGATTAAGTGATTATGTCAATGAACAGTTTAGGTTTAAAACAGAACATAGCTCTGTACACTAGGTCAGCAGAATTAAAATTACTATTACAACAAACAAACGTAAAATACACTCCACTGGCCTTATAATATTGAATGTAGAAAAAGCCTTTGACACCATTTGGCACCATGGCCTAGTATAGAAACAAATACAGGCTAACGTAACCAACTATATATGCAAGATTATTACGGAGTTTTTGAATGACCGAAAGCTAATGTTATCCGTTATAAGTTCACTATCATCGCCAGGCCTACCACAAGGATCGACATTATCACCTTTATTATTTTCAATTTATTCATCAGACTTCTCACCCCCATCGTATGTGAAGACCGCATACTTTGCAGATGACACAGCTCTTATAACGTCAGGCAAGCTTACTACGACTCTCCTCACGAAAATGGAAAAGGGATTTGCGGCATGTTATAAATACTTCTATAAAAGGAGAATTAAAATTGGCCCAATCAAAACCAAGGCCATTACTTATTTACTTCCATTCAATAACTCACCATAAAGATTACCAAAACGACAAATAAAGGTGGGAAAGAATGTTCTGCAAAAAATTACTTATGAGCCCTTTCTTTAGACCAAACCAATTGATTCTTATGTAAAACAATCTCCTGAATCCGAATTGAGTGTCAGTTTTGTCCCATTACGCATCCGTGAACATTTTTCAGAATTTCTCATGAATTTGCCTAAAACTTCAGCAATTCTTAACCGATTCACTTGGGCCAAAACGGTAACTTAATTCGGATTCAGGAGATCATTTTACAAAAGGATCAGTGGTCGCAACTTTAAGAGCGCTTACTCCAATTTTGGCTGTAATAATCGTCCTACCCGACAGGCTGTGCGTGCTAAAGTGCATACGTTTGGATCCAAATTTTCACTTTTGGATGTTCCGTTCGAAGCGACGAAAATATCGCAGCCGTAAGTGTATCCGTTCAAAGTGAGCACAATCAGCCGATTCCACGCCTTTCATGGGAATTGGGCATCTCTCAAACCATACTGTGGCGTATTTTGCGAAAAGATCTTGGCCTTCATTTTTATAAGAACAAACTGACTCAAGAACTAAAACCACTTGATCATTTGAAACGCCAAAGCTTCTCCGATTGGGCTCTGGCAAAGTTACACGAAAATCCAGAATTTCATCGAAAAAACACCTTCAAGGTGATGTTAAATATTTAGAAGTAATTTTGGACAAAAAATTAAACTTTGGAAACATGTTGATGAAACCTGCAAAAAAGGTTTGAAAATATTAAAAGCGTTGTGGCCAATAACGAACAAACGGTCCTCTCTTAATTTAAAAATCCAAAACCTAGTATATAAAAGCGTAATAAGACCTGCACTAACATATACTTGCCCTGTATGGGCAAGTATATGTTAGTGTTAAGCAAGCATTAAAATAATTCATAATAAAAATTGGAGATACTCTACACACCTTCTTCATCTGAGACTGACTACGAGAAACTGGGCGACTTCATCAATAGACTTAACAACAAATATTTTAAAAATATTGAAAACTCTACTTATCAAATGATAAGAGAATGTGTAGAATCAGCCTAAAATAACATGTACTTCGAAATCATAAATTTGAAAATGATATGCTTCTTTTGTATTATTACACATAATACAAATATATATTTTCTAAAAATATTTGAATTTTCCTAACTTTTTCACATAAAGGTTTACCTACTTTTCCTTTAAAATTGTTACAATTCGAACAAATTCTCAATATCTGTGATTATACATTTTACTATTTTATATATGTTTTACCAAAACCTGTACATATGTAAAGATGAATTAATAAATAAAAAAAATCTGGAACAATGTCACACCCCACTTACAACCACATTTTGCTACAATGTCTCATGCGCAATCTTTGATGAAGGGCATATGAAAAAAGAATCGGCCCACTCGAATATAAACACATTTTTACTGACGACATGTCCACCGTTTTTATCATTAGAACTCTTTCCTTCTGGTTGAATAAATGACGAACATTTAACTTGTACTTTTCGCATTCAGATCCCACTGTGAGCGTGATTATGCCAAAATTTAATTACACCACACGTTTATCTGCCTACAGTCTACGTTAAAACTATTTTTTTTTTAAATATTAGAATTGTAATTAAGACTAAATCGCCTTTTAAGTGTTTGGACACAATTTTGGAAAACACCGCCATTTAAGCGAAACATTCGTTAATAGAATTTCCATCAGTTGAAACACGAAGCATGAACGACACTTGCAAATACTTTTTAATATTCGGCATTCTGTTGCTCAGCCTATGCCGAAATGAGGGAAAAATTATTAAATTTACCAAGCTGGAGTGCAAGGATTACGACAAGTCCCTTGTGAGTTTCGAGCAATGCCAGTTAAAGGCAATTGGCCGCAACAAGGTGGCCATGCAGGTGCAAGCTAATTTGAAACAAACCATACAGGATGGCCTTTTAGTGAGTCTAAAAAGGGGAACAGAACATTTCAGAGACACTCTGTAAAGTGGTGAATTTCCATTTCTACTTTTAGATCAATGCGGAGCTGTTTAGGAAAAGCCATGACTTTCGCCCGTTTATGTACAACGATACAATGGACTTTTGTGGCTTTCTACGCAACCCAAATCGCTTCATGTTCTGGAAAGTTTTGCTGCAGGATATAACGCCGTACACGAATATAAATCACACCTGTCCTTATGAGGTAAATAAGGGAACGAAACAAGTGGACTTTTACATTTCTAGATAACGTTTGTATTTCTGCGTTTGCAGCACGATATCATTGTGAAGGACATAATTCTGGAAGAGGGTATGTTGAAAACGCTGCCCTTTCCCTCCAATGACTACATGATCCAGCTGAAGGTCTTGACCAATAATGAAATCAAAGCTGAATTGAAAATCTATGTTGTACTTATAGAGTGATTGGCATTACAAGTTATCCAAAATGTATGTAGTCTTTAATATTTCCATGTCTATGTGCATGTCTGCCTGTATTTAAATGCTTTATTTATGTCTGTTTGTATGTGGGCCGGGTTGGCTATAAACCCGATACGATTAAAACAAATAAATTATTTTGTTTACAATTCACCAGACACTGAAAATTCAAGCCCACCTTGTTGGCATGGGTTGTTGACTTCAAGTCAACTGAAAAATTTGCTGATGTTTAAAAATGTTCGCTTGAAGTTGTTGCTGCTGCCGTTTAGTTTTTTGTACACGAAATTGTATTATCAGCAGTATCTATCTGCGGCATGTGTTCTAACAATAGAGAGCACCGAAAACAGTTGAAAAGTTCAGGCTGTAGCTGAAAACTCCCTCCCCCTTCAACAAAAGTGATGTTAAATGAAGTAATTAAATAGGAAAATGCCCCATCCCTGTGCAGTTGGCTGTGAATCGCATTTGATTGAAGTTGGTTTAAAGTGTTTTGCGGACTAAGGGTCACCCTATACAAGGCCATTGAAGTATGTTTGGTTCTGTTTTACATAAACAGCATACAAAACAAATACAGGTAAGATTAAATATTAGTGGACACTACAAATTGAATAATTTTTGTGCACTTACCTTTGGCGACAGCACAAAAAGTTTTAAATCCCCCAATAAATCGGGAGGAGTATTAGCGGTAGTTGATTTAGGGGAGTAGAAGGCAGCTTATTTCCCTAAAAACTCCTCTTTCATAGTCTTTAAGCCAGTTTACTCTCTTGCAGCTCTGTTCGAAACGCAAACCTTTAATAAAAGTTTAAAAAATGATTAATTAAAACTCAATAAAGATCAACAGAAATTGATTTAAAAAAGTGTAAAGGAAACCTACAGTTTGTCGGAGACATCATTGCAGTTAGAAATCAAATTACCCAA
Source organism: Hydrotaea diabolus (assembly GCA_963513945.1). Taxonomy (NCBI): domain Eukaryota; kingdom Metazoa; phylum Arthropoda; class Insecta; order Diptera; family Muscidae; genus Hydrotaea; species Hydrotaea diabolus. Next base: position 2,281,487 of record OY740718.1, on the reverse strand, counting down.
GGCACATAAATAGCAGGTCTGGAGCCATAGGGGGGCCTTACATCAAAAAAATTATTCCAAGCACTTGCTTGGCCAATAAAATACTGAAACGAAATATCCTCTTAAGTTAAAATATCTTCTTCTTGCGTCTGACGTTCGCATTAGAATGCCAGAGCTGTAGACGAAATGATAGTTGAGAGACTTGTTAAATATGCAAATATTTTTTGGAGACTCTGGCCGCACCATTTTTTAGGTTCGATAAAAAACATCCAAAAGTTCACTCGCCGTCCGCTCTGGCAGCTTCAGGGCACCAGGGCTCTTCTTTGTTTTAATAAAAAAAAACTCCTTCCTATGTTACCAGCCTTTGTCCGGCTGAAGGACTTTGTGCTATGGAACGACCTTAACAAGGAACTCGGGTCCTTAAGTCCCTTTTGAAATTGAACGCTGTAAATGTTAATTAATTTTACTAATCCTTAAGTTGAGAATAACAAAAACTTACAACTTGCACCGAACCACTTAAATATTTGTACCAGGGACCAACTCGACCTCAAAATTTATAGCTTATTTCGACCGGCCCGAGAGGATGTTTCATATGTATGAGAACAATATAGTCCAAATGAGTGGGTGGAACTGTTTTTTAATGCAGTGCCGCCACATGGGCTCCAGTCCTCCACACATAAGCGTTCCAGTCGCACTATTCACATTTCCATAGGCCAAGGCTCATTTTTAAAGGAATAGTTTTTTTCTCTAGGATGTCCCCCACAAAGTTAATATAATTCGTGGAACCATTTTTTAATGTCATGTCCTCACATGGGCTCTAGTCCTCCACACATAAGAGTTCCAGCCCTCACATTTTCAGGGGCCATGGCTCATTTTCTAGTTCTTCTCTCCAGGATGTCCGCCACAAAACTAATTTAATTCAGACACTTAATAGATGATTCGCAGAACTTTAGTGATTTTTTTCATTTTAAAACTTACGTTGGCAATTCACAGACCATTTTAACTTTTTAATTTTAATTATCAAATGAACTTCCGAACGATCGTGAACACAAAAATACCAAAAATTGCTTAAATTCCAATTGACATTCAATGTAAACAAAACAAAAGTAAAATTAGTCAAACGACGTAACGTCGCGTAGAGCTTTACATACGACTAGGAGATTAAACACAATCAGAGACGCTAGTCATGGCCATATGGAAAAGCGATAACGATTGAAGGTTATTGAAAAGAGAAAGCACTGGCGTCTCACAGGGCAACCTATTTGTGACAGTATTTTTAAACGATTTTTAAAAGATCTCAGGGAGCAGATTTGCAATGTTCTAAATCAGTATTGAAATATGTATTAGTTTTATGAGTTGAAGGTCCTTTAATTGCTTGAAATTCTAATATTGAGAGTGTTTTAAAAAACAAGCGAAAACATTTTAATTAATTCATATAAAGGCCCACCCTGTTTTTTTCCGGATGTTTGAAGCCCACTTTAATACATATTGAAAATGTACAAAAAGCAATGTCAGCATAGAAAAGCCGTGCCATTCATTTTACAACTTCGAAACTTGTATTACTTAGATAATTTTAGATAAGTATTTATATATACGCGAAGGTAAGAATTAGTATTAGTCGAAAGGTTATAATTTTAAGTTTAAGAATCTAAAATAAATACATTGAATTGAAAAATTGAATTGCCATTCATTTTATATGGGGGCTTGACGTTTATTTGAATGGTTTTTAGACTGCCGGAAGTTGAAAAATATGCAGCATAAGAGCCTGAAAACAATTTTTTCAAATTGCCCTAATCAATTTCTGGTAAACTGCTTAAAATTGTAGAAAGTTTTTGATTTAAAAAAAAACTACTTTACCATTTGCATATAGCAAGAAAATGCACGAGATTTCGGCTGTTAGTTTCCCTACAAATTGTAATAGATTTTGTCACTAAGTCCGGCCAGTGTCGTATTGTCCCCATTCACACTATGCAATTTTACTTGCCGCTCTATTAGTTTTCAGGAGGGAGGGGAAAGGGGGATGGAAAGGGAATTTTTTCACTCTACCACTCTCTCCTGCAAACTGGGAGTTGCGGCAAGTAAAGTTGCCTATGCGAATGAGGTACGGATACAATTTTCTTATATTTTGGTATTTTAAAGAGAACAATTTTAAATTTGTAATTTGCATAGTCCAAATGAGTGGGTGGCGACATTTTTGGAAATAAAAAGGGAATTTTTCAGTTTACCACTTTTTCCTACAAACTGGGAGTTGCGGCAAGTAAAGTTGTTTATGCGAATGAGTTACGGATACAATTTTCTTATATTTTTTGATATTTTAAAGAGAACAATTTTTGTAAATTTGTTCAGCGGACTTGAGTGAAGCGGTATTAGTAAATGGTTGTATTGCTTCGACAGGACTCTGCGTAACTGCGACTCTGCGACTTTCTCATCTCATTTACTCTACAGTCGTGCAACGTTTCAATGGAATAAGGGTCAGGCGATTGCGGAGGATGATCCAACGTTTTAGGTACACGATACATCAACCACTTTTGGACAACTTTGGAAGTGAACTTTGGGTCATTGTCTTGCTGAAAGGCCCATGTGGAATCCAGGCCCAATTTTTTAATGCTGGGGGGCAAATTATTACTTTTAATGTTGAGGTAATCAATTTATTCGTGGTACTTTCTATAAAAATTATATTACCCACTCCATTGGCCGCCATAAACCCCGACACCATTAACGAACACCCAATGTGTTTAGCCGATCCCACGACAGCCGTTTCTATGCACCGGATCGACCCGAAGCAGCAATTCTTCTGCCAAGGGCTGTTACAACTATGTTTATCGGTCGATATCGTATTATTATTTTCATCTACTTATAGTTCTTTGTTTTTGCTTTTTCATATTTTCACCGAATTTTTTTTTAGCTAAATGTCTCAAATTTGCAATCATCTCTTAAAATAACGTTTTCAAGAAAGAAATGGGCATATGGTTATACTTTTTGGAGTACTCTAGTCGTCATTTTTGGTTAACTCTGGAAATATACAGTTCTTTCCCCGGCAATCGACGTATAGCACTGTCACTTAGGGATTTTTTGAACCTTTGCAACAACACTTCTGCGATTTTAATAGCACTTTCAGATGGGTTTTACTTGACGTTTCTTACAATGAACCGTACATCAGTATCCTTTTTAGGTCTTCCAATTTTAGAAAGATTTTACAATTTTCTGAACTATTTGTTTTTTTATAGTTTTTTTTTAATTGTGCCTTGGATTATAGTGCAAATTTCATGCAGTGACTTCCCTATAAAATTTTATTACAATTTGCCTGAAGTCTGTCAAGGCTTTATTTCAAATTATGCTTTAAGCTTAGAAACTGTTACAAGATCTGATCTTGACGACAATTAAAACCAAAATTAGCATTTGCAACTCCACAAGTAATCAATCAACGCAAATAACGGCACGTATTGTTAGAAAAAGAACATACAATGCTTAGAGGCCTAACTGTAAACATTCTTTGGACGCGACGAAAATGGACTTGAATTCTCCGTCTCTCACTTGCGAGCTCAAATTGGCGATTTGCATATTCCATGTAAATTGTCACTTTAAGCATAGTCGATTATTTTTTGTTTAGAATTCACAATGATGGTAATGATATATCATTACCAGGTAATGCAACCTGTTTTGAGTTGTACTTACCTCATTTTCCGTTCACAAAATGCAAGTTTGATGAAATGTTTAAGATTTTGTTGAAAATGTTCTCTAAATGTCCACATGCCTTCGTGTAGAGCATTGGCGTAGTCGAAGCACTCACATAAAGAGCACAAAAATATCCCCAAAACCAACCAAATAATTTGCACTCAATCCAACAGATCTTGAACATTGCCGGCAGCCACCCACCAGTCTCATTGCTTTCCCTGGAGTGGGGGCGATACTTTGCCCGTTTTAGCTGTTTACACAATAAACAAATGCAAATGAGAAGTTGAAACGTTGCCTGTTCTCGACAAAGTCAATAGCCCTCCCGGTGGTATGGGGGGATTTGTAACCCAAATCCTATTCACCACATTTTGTACAAAAAAAAAAAAAACAAACATCACATCAGCATGTAAGTGGCGGCACTGGTGAGGACCCGGCCTGACTCCCCGGCGTAGAGATGACATTAGCATAAGTAGTTTTCATTAGCAGTAATTCCATTGGAGAAAATTACAGAAAATCCGTAGTGTCAGCAGCATTTGTTTGCAAAGTAAAACCGAAAAACAAAACACAAACACTGGCCAAAACTGGAATAAGCCAGCGCAGGAAAATTGTTCCTTCCTAGGGCTGATGGCAACATAAACACCAGCACGTGTTGCCGTTTAGTTAAAGATGCCTTCGAGGCGGTTTTCCGTAGATTGGATGCAGACAAATCAATCGAAATTGAGAGATAAGCGCAGGAGGATTAAGTAAATGTGCTTTGGTTTGATCTTGAAAAAACATCCCAAGTACTACAAAATCATATTTATTATAATGGACATCATTGGTTTGCTTCTGTATAATACTTATAGAGTGGTTTAATATAGATTGAGCATTGCACTTTTTCGCCGGTCCACTTACATTTGTAATGTTTTTGGTCGAAATTGTTTCTTATTACATGGTTTGTTACTGTTCTGGATTGGACCAAGCTATAGCCATTTACTCATATGTACATCGGTCGGCAAAAATTTAACATTTGCATGGAAATTTTGTCCCAAAACATTTTCAAGTCGTTTACCTTAAATCCATAGAAAAGAAATCTGTTATCAGTTTCATGTATAAATCAACAGTGTATCTTAAAGATAGCTCTCTGGTTCTCAGATACACCTTTCTAAAATCTTTCGTTGTCTCTCTCCTTCTAGACATCCGTTTAAGGTAAAAGTAGTTACTTTTGCATTAAACCGATGGGAGCTGGTTCGTTTCTATTCGCAGCCATTGCTCTTTCGACATGTCATTCCAAACATGAGGACGTCGCTCCGCTGCCGGGACGAAGCCGGTGGTGTCGGTCGGTTGGATCTGGAGGTGGCTGCGGGAGGTGTGAGTGTGTATTCTCCAAGAAAAACATTTGTGGTTATAAGAAAAAATCACGAGAATAGAGATTAAAGGCTGGGCACACTGAAGTTACGCCGCGTTTTTTTTAAATTACTTAACTTTTACAAAAGACTGCCATCAACCAGCGGAAGAAAAAAAGCTTCAGTGTGTCTGGGCCTTAAAAGAAAAAATTCACATTTGCTGTCCTCGTGGCGAACGTGATGACTATACAAGCATACCAAAGGATGAACTAATACGAAGGAAGTGGTGTCAGGTTTAAAGCCCAAATAGTGCGTATTTAAAAAAAAATGGCCTAAACGAAGCACCCATGCTTTATGCAAGTTTGTGAAAAAATTACGTGAGACTGGCATGCTAGTGGACAGCACTCATGGACCCAGTGGCTGCAGTAGCCGAGACTGTGCAGCTCAATCCAAACACATCGACTTGTCGTCGATTTCTTAGAACTTAACAGTTCACACTAACAATCCACTAACGATTCCAGCATTTAGGGCCAATATCATCCAAGTTATTCATGAACTAAAGTCCGAATATTTATTTAGAGTGACAGAATGCGAAACACCCAATTGAACTAAGTTGTAATAAATAATTAATGGGAATGTTTGTTCTTACTAAAAAAAAGACATAGTGCTTGGAAAAATGATAAATTTATTTAATTTTATTTCATTCGTTTTTTTTTCAAAAATATCAGAAGTTTGACAATCAAAATAGCAGGGTTGCAATCTGACTATTTGTTGTTTGGCAAATGACTTCACCTTCTAAATGTACCATACGGTACACACCATGTCCAATTGAAATTGAGAAAATTCAAATTGAAATGCAGAAAAGCAAATTCAAATTGAGACGATACGGATTGAAAGTGAGAAACGTAAACTGAAATCGAGATAATACTAATTGAAAATGAGATACAAAAATTGAAATGAAGAATATATAAACTGAAATAGAGAATCGACAATTGAAATGTAGAAAAAATACGAATAAAAATTGAGAAAATAAAAATTTAAATTGAGAAACGTAAATTGAAATTCAGAAGATACAAATTAAAATTGAGAAAATACAAATTTAAGTTGAGAAACGCAAATTTAAATTGAGAAACGTAAAGAAAATTGAAAAAATAATTGAAGACCTGAAACCACAACAGCTGCTAATCTTCAGCTAACCCCAAAATAGTTTCTTAAGGTTACCTTTTCACCACATAATGTAGTTTTGACAACGTATGATACTCAGCGTGTTCAGATAAAAATGATACGAAAAAAATATTTTATTAAATAACAACAGTGTGAGATATCAAATTTATTCTATAAGTACAGTTCTTTCCAAGCTACGTTTGTGCCATTATAAAAGGGTGGTTAAATTTTAAGGGCCGATGTTGAAAGTGAACCACACCTAAACGTCAAGTTATTTTCTGCATTTCATTTGATATTTCTCAATTTCAGATTATATCAATTTGAACCATGGAAGCTAGCAACGTGTTAAAGTAATTCAGGCTTGATGTCAAGAAATGGCAACAGTGGATGATCAATTTTCGAAGAAAATCATCTTCAGTGATGACGCAGCAAACCAAACGTTCAGAGTTCGAGTCAGAATTCTGTACGACAATCGGCAAAATGTTCCGATTTCGGATCAGATTTCTTACCGAGTTCGCAACGAAAAACATATGAGAGGATTGACACAAATTCTGAACAACTTCTCTGATAAAAAAAAAATCCTCAGACAAACCTAAGAGAATTCGTAACGATTTCGGTAAGAATTCTCGATAGAGTTCAGATATTGTTTAGAATTGTCTGATATCGGACGTTGTCGGCAAATTTGGATTACTGGGGAGGCACATTTTCACCTCAGTGGATGAGTCAATAAGCAGAATTGCCGCATTTGGGCGAATGATAATCCAAGAGTGATTGTCAAAAGAACAATGCACCCACAAAGAGTGACTGCTTGGTGCGGTTTATGGGCTTCATCAGGCCGTATTTTTTTCCAAATTGGCAGTTACTGTGAATGGTGTTCGCTATCGTAACTTTTTATGGCCCGAGTTGGAAGATATGGATGTGAACGATATGTGGTTGCAACAGGACGGTGCCACGTGCCACACAGCTAACGAAACAATGGCTCTTTTGTGCGACAAATTAATGGGCCCTTAAAATTGAACCACCCTTTATTTGAATGAATGAACTCTATAAACGTTTTGCCCAAAATATGTTCGTTTGAGCTGGAGTTTCTCATACTCATTACTAATTGACTTCAGCAAATACCTCAAATTATTAATCACTCAGTTCGTCTAATAATGAAACTACAATTAAGCAAATGGTTGAGTGGGATTTTAACCATAAAACGTTGTTTTTTTAAATAATTTTAGCTACATAACTTGAATGATTCATATTCAGTAGCCCTAACGAGGAATATGGAACATTGTTCGGATGATGTCTTTTAATCCATATTTCATAGTTGGTGTAATAGTTTTCCATAATATAGCAGCGGTAGATCCGATCTTGATCAAATTCCACAACGTTCAATGCCTTGTAATCGATAAAACCTTTGCGACCATCAAATACTGCAATTTAAAAGTGGTGGGTCGTAATCGGATTTCTTTAAATATTTATGTCAATATGTTGCAACTACCCGTCAATAACATTACGGTGAGTGAAAGGGAATTCCCCATAATCGTGTGTGCATATAAATTATGTGGCGGATATACTTTGAATTGAAAAAATGGCTAAAAAAGTAGAAGGTACAATGTCCGTTTCGGTTAAGGTTTTCAAAATATTCAGGGCTATCAATGAAACCATGTCGGTTTTGCTGATTTCGTTTTTGCAAACCAATGTTGGTTTCATTTGGTGTCATGAAACCAAGTTGGTTTTGTCCATTTCGAATGTAAATAAAATCAATGTTCGAATCAGCTGTTGCTGATAAACCCGATAACATTGGTTTTTTATGACACCAAAGCATTTTTTCTTATCTTTTTCAAAACCAATAGAAGATTATATTTAATTCTTATTAAAGCTTCTCTATAACTTGCCAAAGCCATTCGGAGTAGATACTAGAATCCAGCTAGAGAGTTTTAGAATTTAATTGTACACTGGTCTTTGAGAAGTTTCCTTGCAACTAACTTAAATAAGAAGAGCAATTCGCAATAGCTGAGTTCTTCGAAAGAAGTCCTCAGTATCTGGGTCTTCTTAACCCATGTTAATGTTAACTCTTTGTTTCTGCTCCTAAAGGCGCTTAATCACAATTTTAATGTCGTCTGAAAACATCGCTTTAATTTACCATTTCTTTTTAGGTCAATGCTCAATTGTTGCGCAAAAGTTATGACTACCGCCCGTTTCTCTACAACATAACAACCGATTTCTGTGCATTCTTCAAAAATGGCCATAAATTCCTTTTCTGGAAAATGCTATTGGACATTGCGCGACCATATACGAACATCAATCACACCTGCCCGTACGACGTAAGTTTTGTTGACCGCCCCCATGCTGGCAATTGTAAAACTGATCTTCTGTTTCCCTTTTCCTTCCGCAGCATGACATTATTCTCAAGGATTTTGTGTTACAGGAAAATATGCTGGCATTTCTACCGTTTCCGGCCAGCGACTATATGATACAATTTCATGTCTATGCCTACAATGATATAAAGGCGCGTGTGAGAATCTTTATTTCATTGAGGGATTGAGCCCTCTAGGTTCATTGGGGGCTAGTTCAGCTATTTGACTAACCATGCAAGCAACTAAAAACTACAGAATACCTTCTTTTTTTTTTAAAGAAAACGTCAAAAACTTAATTTTTAAAAATAAAAATCGTCGCATACTCGTACAATAAGGCTATATTTTCATAACGAGGATATATTCTAGGATATGTCAAACACAAAGTGAATCTAGAGATTTCATTTCTAACTTAAAAAAGTCTTTACAGACACCGATTGAATTCTTTTGATTTTTAAAAACCACCAGTTTTGCCGTTTTTACACAAAAATGTCAGCAAACGTTGTTGAGTCAAAGTTTACCTCAAAAATCCTCAAACTGACGATTTCAGTAGTGCTTCCAGATTGTTGTTATTAAACCTGGGCCATAATTTATCGTTCTAAAGTTTGCTTCTACTGAATATGATAATTATCAGTGTGAACGGAAGAAATTATGTATTAAATTAAAAAAAAAAATTGAAAAATCATCACCGAAAATCGTAAGGTCTTTTAATATTTCCGATTCTTAGTTGATGAAAGAAAATTCAAGTATATTCTTAAAAAATACAAGTTTAATTTGTCTCTCAATAATAACATTTACATATTAATATATACAGGGTGGGCCAAAAGTTATCATGGGCTTAAAAACTTTAATAACTTCTTCTTTTTTTAAGTTTTTTTTTAGATTATAGAATATAAAAAATAGATTTTTTTTACACTAAGTATGAAAAATAATGTTACTTAAATGACCCCCGTTTTCAGCTTCGCAATGATGGGCTTGAGCAATGATGGGAATGAGCATTTTCCATAACAATTGTCCAAATTTGTAGCTGTAGCGTTCGAATTTCTGCAATAATGTTGGCCTTGAGTTGAAGGACTGCCTCGGACTTGTTCACATATACTCGCTCCTTCAAATAACCCCAAAGAATATAGTCGGGTGCTGACAAATCTGGCGATCGCGCTGGTCAAATAATTTCCGAATTTCAGGAAATTGTTCGCTCTCCAAGAATTTGACTTAAAAGTGGCATTTTGTCTCGGACAGTGGTATCGTCCTGCTCAAACCACATCTCAGGTCTGTTTTCAAGAGCAGGACGCAAAAAATTTTCTATCATTAACCGATACCGCTCTCCATTTACGGTTACAGCACTTCCATCTTCATTCTCGAAGATGAAAGGCCCAGTGATATTTGCAGATGTGATCCCACCTCATACTGTACACCAAATGGGGTGCAATTGGCGTTGATTAAAGTCCTCTCGGATTTTCAGAACCCCAGAACCTACAGTTCTGCTTATTAACAAAGCCAATCAAATGAAAATGAGCTTCATCACTCATGCGTTCAAATAATTGATCGCTGATTTAACAAATAAAATTCTAGTATTCTGGTTCTTTGTTGAGTTGTAAATCTCTCCATTATTTATTCTCCAACTGTTATTTATATAATTAGAAGAAACAAATTATTAAAAATATGTAAACGAAAAATTTATTAAAGTTTTAAACCCCACGGTAACTTTTTGCCCACCCTGTATATGGACATCATCCCAGACTCTAAGCTATCCTAAAAGAGGAAAATTAAGGATAGGGGCAAGGCGGCACTCACAATTGACCAACTCAGCAACAGAAAATCTTGCCACGTCCCATTTTAGTAAATCATATTCCCTACATATATGCGATATGTGACGCGCAAAATAGAAAGGGACCTAAGGCTTAAAACCAGTTTTGTTCTGAAGAGCCATTTTAAAGATCAGGTTCCTATTTATTTGCGCTTAGAATCGTCGATGCTCAGATGTTGTCCACATCAAAAAAAGAAAAACAAATGAATATTGATTTTTTTTTTTACCTTTAGGTCCCTTTCTCTATGCGCTGTCACATATATAAAAATATTTCTGGCCTACACTAAGTGTTGCCTGGCGCCACCTGCATTTCCATTGGAAAGTTTTACATTTTTTAGCATAAACGCACTCAGAAGGTTTTGACGTACGACCATTATTTGCGTAGAAAAAATCAATCTGGCAAAAACTAGGAATAACTCGTGAACATTTTTGTGCGATCATTTTTCACATCTTTCGACGTGGATTTTTTCGACAAGAGTGCATGCTATAGGATGGTGCTAGGAAGCACCATCCTATAGCACTGTGAAAAACTGGTTTAATGAATTCAATCGTGGCCGACGCTCGCTCAAAGACGAAGGTCTTGAAGGTCGTCCAAACGGCCATTGTGCCAGAGAACATTGATGCCGTGCGTGAACAGATAATGCAAGATCGTCATGTGACATACTGTGTGATAGAGGCATCTTTGGGCATTTCTTCCACCAGCATATATTCGATATTACATGAACACCTGGCCGTAAAAAGAGGTTTGTTCTCGTTGGATCCCGCACAATTTGACAATCGCTCAAAAAAAACCTCGTGTCGATTGGTGCAAAGAAATTTTGAAAAAATACGATCGCGATGCTCTAAAAGACGTTTATAAGATCCTCACAGGTGACGAATCATGTATCTATATGTATGTGCCCGAAACAAAACAGCAATCGACCGTGTAGGTCTTCTAAGACGAGCCAAATCCAACGAAAGTTGTTCGTGGAAGAAGCACTTCGAAGCAAATGGTCGCCTGTTTCTTCGGCAAAACTGATCATGTGGCGACTGTTCCGATTGGACAACGTAGGAGGTCAATTCAGAGTGGTACACCACAGTTTGTTCGCCTGAAGTCTTCGGAGAAATTCGAAAAACGAACAAGAGAAGACGAATCATTGTGCACCATGACAATGCGAGCTCTCACGCATCGGCTCAAACCATCGCCTTTTTGACCGGCCTAAACGTCGAATTGAAGGGTCATCCGCCGTGCAGCTCTCACTTGGCACCCAATGTCTTCGTTTTATTGCCGCACATCAAGAAAAAAATGCGTCGCCAAAAGATGCTGTTGAAGCGTCCAAAAACCATGTTTTGAAAGTGTCTCAATCGGAGTGGAAAAAGTGCTTCGACAATTGGTTTGAGCGCATGCAAAAGTGTATAAATCATGCTGGAGAATACTTTGAAAACAATAAAACCATTTTTGATGATAAATATTCGCATTTTTATTATTAGACCAGAAATATACAAAGCAGACCTCGTAGATATATTTTATTCTTTAAGTTTTGTTGTTTTGGTTTGTTGTGATAATTTTTTGTTATTTTTAAACATGGGAAATGTTATAATTCGTTCCCAATAACATTTAAATTTATATTATTTTAACATTTACATACATACGTATTCATTGTAAAGTAGCAACTATGAATAGAAATCTCTTTTGAAAAACACGCGAAGACGAAAGTACCCAATGATCTGAATTGTGGTCTGCATTTAACTAATCGAATTAACGAGGTCTTACTGTACGCTGGTAAATTTGTTAGTTTCTGCGACCTTAAGTATGCTTCAATTTACAATTTTGTTCAGTGCCTTAGGGTATGCTACACATTTTTTAAGGATGTAAGAAATTTCCTCTTTTTGAGAGAATATTTCAACATTTTATACAAATTTATAACACTGCTCCAACATCTGATGTTTCACCCCCTTATCTGTACCCCCCATCAAGGTAAAATGTCACCAACCCCTGAACGGCAACAATGATTTATCGATGCATGCATATCATCATTGAACTAATATGAAATTATGGCCAAAATCAAATCAATACAAGGGCCTTATTAGTTCGCCTAGAGGCCAGAACCAAGAGAAAACATCATTTTTCAACGAAAGCAGCAAAGGAACGACAAAAACTTGACACTGACAGTTTGTTTTATTGGCATCACATTTTGTCGAGATTCGTCTTTGGATTTTCCTGTAGATGTTTGTTTTCCATCTCGAGAAAGGAAAACAAATCGTTCGGCTGCTGTTTATTAACATTATTCACTTGGAGAAAATGTTCCAGTTCATTTTTCTTGATGCCAACAAAACTTGGCCCGCACGAGGAGCGTATATGAATTAATTTCAATCAAATAAATCCGACAATTTATCAAATGAAAGGTATCATACTTGTCCCTTACTCAATGTCAGCAGGAAGTAAATCTTCTTCGGCAGAACTCTAAGAAGGAGGCAGCATAACTTTTATCCTATTCTACTCCCACCACCCAAGGCTCAAAAGGAGACTTTCTATGGGAAAAAAGAAAAATTCTTGTGGATTTGATATCACACATGTGAGCTCTACATACATACATTTATTTAGGTTAGCCAAGGGTTGTTTTGGATTCACGGCTAATATCTAGGAATACCCAACATGCCAAAAATAAACATTGCCCGAAATTGGTTGTTTTGTTCTTTCTGCACCGGACCAGAAGGACGTTTGCATCCTCTAAACTTTTTAGCAAACATATTCCAGCCCCATCGTTGGGCTGTGCTCCATGTCTCTCTAGAATCATTCTTTGTGCTCCGTAATGACCATTTATTATCGAATCCTTCTTGTGCTTAATGGACCCTTTTCTCTGTGTAATAAACAAACAGGACGAGTCATCGTTTGGAAAAGCCAACAGCCGAGTGGAGGGTTTCGAAATGTAACTTGACATAACACTCAGACAGTTTTCTCGTTTCTTTATTATTTTTTGTTTGCTGGGGAAAAGTTATCAGACATATGCAATACAACCAAATTAGAAAGTTCGGAACAACAGCAAAAAAAATCCAAAGTTTGTTTACCATTTTCTGTATGGGGTTTTAACAATTGGGGAAATTGGAAAAGTGGTGGTTGGAGGGAGTGAAAACAAATTTGTGTACGAGAAAAAAAACACGAAATGTTGACTTGCAGAGCTTAACAACTTCAAAATAATATTCCGAGTAAAAATGCCTAAAAATATGCAACACATTTTTTTTTAAGTTTATCAAGACAAAATGCTACCATCCGGTGGAGGAATCTTTCAGCTGGCTAATCACCTGGAAAGGGCTTTTGCAAGGATTAACAATAGAAACATGAACTCTGCAGGCAGAGAAAAAATACAGTGGAAATTGGTTCGGCCTATTTTTAAGGCTTAGGTACACTGAAGCTTTTTTTCTTATGCTGTGTATTTTTAATTTCCGGCAGTCTAGAAACCATTGAAGTAAATGCCTAAACACCACAAAAATTGATGGCATGGCTTTTTATGCCGACCAAGCAATATAATTTACTATTTGTTAATTTTCAACGTATATTTCAGTGATTTTCAGAAAACAGGAAGTAAAGAAAAACGCGCCGTTTTAAATAGTCGGTGCGAGTACTTTCAATTGCAATCAGAAAATAATGATAGCCTTAGTGATAACATGGGTTCACTACTAGTAAGCCTCCGTGAGTTTGAGGAAAGATCCAAGTTGTGCTGACTTTAAAGGCATCACCCAATAGGCCAGACACTTTTAGAAATCCCCACAGGAAAATGTACAGAAAGGTAAAGTTGCACCAATTTCGTACTCGTATTATGTACCTACAATTGCTTCTAACAGTGTTCAGTCTCTAAGGAACCTTAAAGACAAAAAACGGTTTTGCTTTTGAGGCTTCTAACAATGTTTAGTCTTTAAGGAACCCTAAGTTAAAAAAATGTTTGGGCTTATGCGGCATGGCTCATCGCTGCACCAATTTTTAATTGCCTTCACATCTAATCAAAGTCATTGCAGGATGCTCCAGTTTTGCCAGTGGTCTCAACCAACGATTTGTTATTATCGCAAATTCGATGGATAGGAACTTGGGGATATACGTATGGTTCCAGCAGGAAGGTTGTAATACATAGATGCATGTGAGATAACAATTATTTTAACAAATGTGTCTCCCGAACGTCCTATGGCTCGATTTGCCTTGGGCAGAATAATTACCTGATTTGACCTTTGCAGATATCTTTCAAAAAAAACCACAGGGTCTGCTACTCTCGATAGAACTATTTAAAAAAGCGATACAGACATAAGATGTCGACTTACATTTGACCAATATCGTCTTCAAACACTCATAAGGAAAAGCAATATATAAACCAAAGGACAATTGATAAATTCAGCCGAGCCGAGGCTTAAGGCACACCACCATGGATTGCGATGTATATGTGACGCGCAAAATAGAAAGGGACCTTAGGGTAAAAACCAGTTTTGTTCAGGAGAGCCATTTTCAAGATTTAAATACGTGTATCTTTGGTGTAACATCACTTTCATAAAACGCGCATATCTCTGGGAGGGAACACTTTTGGGTCATGGGATCGGCCTCATTCGATGCTCAGATGTTGTCCACATCAAAAAAAAAGTGAAAATTGATTTTTTTTACCCTTAGGTCCCTTTCTCAATGCGCTGTCACATATGTATATACCTATACTCCTATCCTATACTAGTGAAGAGTTTAAAAATCTGAAAGACTACTGAACAGCGTAGTAAACCCAGACTCAATCGGGAAGTAAACAAAAAAAAATGTTTCAGCGTTGTGTTTTCCACCTCGTACTTTACGTGTATGAGATTAACCTCTATCAGATCTTTCAAAGCTAGTAAGAAAGTTCAATGTCGAGCGGTAAGGCCTTTACTGATAGTATCGTAAAGGCCCAAATCTTCTTTCAACCACATTGTCATAGACATAATCTTTATATATAAAAAAAATATAAAGTTCAGTGTTCGAGCGCCTAAGACTCTCAAACCGATAAACACCATACTTGCACCATATGTTCCCTAAGTCTTTCGGAAGGATTCTCTTCAGTTTAATCCCAATAAATGGGGCTGTTGCTTAAAAATTAAGTTTTTTGTTTCAATAAAAATAAAAAAGTAAAAATCTTCAATAAAGAAAAGTTCGCGGATGAAATTTGATCCGCTCAGTGGCAGCGAACTTGTGATTATTACGAGATACTATATGAACTTCTTAGAAAAGGCAAACATACGGTCAAAACTAAGAGACATTTGAATTGTATTTGCTTTAAGAAAATCAAACAGAAAATTCGTAAAATTTTGGAGATCCAGAACAAGATTTTGAAGATAACAATTGAAAAATACAAGTAGAATACTAATGGTTTCGGGGGAGGCTGTAAACCATAGAGAAAGCGTTGCACGCAGCGGACATTTAATGATACCCAGATATCAGTGGTAGGAGAGTAATCAAAAACCACCAGCGGACCAAACAGCGTGGAGAGAACACTGTACCAAACCAGTTCATCAGACCGTTGCCACTTAGGGTGTAGGTAACTGAAGTTACTGAAGCCTAACACAACGGCCTTCTTAGTGTGTAAGTGGTTACTAAAAGGGCCAATAGTCCGAAAAATTGCTACATATTCCAAGAAACAAAACGGGTGAACACTTAAGGAACTCGATCTAACAATGACAGATTTCCGCAACCATTAAGATGCCAATGATAATGTTTAAATGCGAGGATATTCTGTTTCCATCCAACTTGCCGTTCCAATTCAAGCATGTACAGGCTCAGCTTCAAAATTCATTCACAATGAGAATGAAGAATCCACAAATTCACGAAGTCACATCAGTTTAAATTATAAGGCGATGCAACAAAAAAGTATTACTAGGGACCTGCAATACAGGCCGGGCTAAAGTAGTATGAACTAAAATTCCAAAGTTATATCTTGGTATTATTGGGAGCCTGGGGATAGATATATTTATCGCTCATTTGGTCCAAGACCGTCACATAGCAAAAAAGTAATAAACCAAATTTTATGGTTATTTGGTAAAATTTTCCATTTGTAGGTAGAAAAGACCTCGAACTGGGAGGTCACTAGATTGAGGACTGATTCAGTCGATTTTCAGCGACGTTTATCCAGTGTTTGACAAACTAAACTCAATTAAAGTCCGCAAACAAGTTGACAACCTTGTGAAGGTGAGACCCTAAAGATGTTTTAAACTGAGAACCGCACAAAAGCAAGCGAGTTTTATTAAGATACCAATTATAACTTGAATTTAAAGATCTGATTGTAATTTGAGCTCACACTAAACATGTGAGTTTGAGTATTTAAATGAAAAGAATTCAATTTGAGAATTCAATTCAATCAGAGAATTCAAGAATTCAATCAAGAATGCGAATTACACGTATCATTTTAAAAATTCTTTTTCGCAAAAACTAATTTTGGAATATTCGCTTTTGCAAAAACCAATTTTGGAATATTTCCATTCGCAAAAAAATATTTCAGCTAAGTATATACTTCAGAACTAATTATTTTGTACATTGTTTTTCAAAAACATTTTCTGTTTTCCTAAAGCCTTGTACTTAATCATTGTTTTGTATAAAAATGTGTCTGGCATACTGCAAAAACTTGTATTTTTTGTAATTTCTCTGAAAAATGATGTTCAATTCTAGTTTTTCACATTAAAGAATATTCAAAATCGAAAAATTATTATTCGCCTTTGAATTTGCATTCGCAAAAACCAAATTTGAAATAATCGCTTTTGCAATTACAAATATATTTTAATATTCATTTTCGCTTATCCCACTTTCGTTACATCCCTAAACCAAATACATCTCCTTCTAAGTATTCCGTACACTTATGGTCTAAGCATTAGAAAAAATTACGCTTTGAAAGCACTCCTTGGAGGTTTCTTTGAAGGCCGAACTCATTGTCCACTTGTTTTAAACTTAAAACCTTTATAAACTTTTATTCTAAAACATAAAATTAAAATTATATTTAATCGTATTTAGCTAAAGTATCGTATCTCATCATCACAATTATCATAAGAACGCTCCTTGCAAGGGCAGCTTTTTTCGGGTTCGCCTCTTTCGGCAGGCTGGTCGAACTTATAGGCCTGCAATTTATCGTAAACCGTTCTAGCCTTTGTCTTATCATCAAAGAATCCCAACAGGCGATCTTCAAATTTGCTTTCACTCTTATCTGTCAATTTTTCGATTAGTGTATCCTTGTTCAGCAGAGCTTCCAAAAAGTCTTCCTTTTTTTCCTTCTTCTTCTCTAATTTATCTTCGAATAATCCCAGTTTCCGAAATTTAAACAGGGGAAATCCTGGACTGGCCTCCTCGTCGCTGTCCTCGTACTTCATAACCAGTTTCGGGAATTTGGGTAGGAAAGCCTGGACTGGAAGAGACAAAACAAAGTGTAAGGATTTAAAGGAACAGGGTGTGGAATGGGTCTAAGGCTACATACCACCATACATGGTCATCATCAGTACCACGAGAACTGTTAAGAATTTCATCTCTACTGAAGTTTTTGGATTATTCGAATTTTCTTTAGGTTGCTGGGTGGTTATGCCGCCTCCACTGGTATAATGCGTAGGTCGTTGACTTGCGTCTGCTTTTGCTGGCGTTGCACGGGCACTGCTGCTGATGTTGGTTGCATAATGTGCCATTTATAGGTGATTTTTTGTTGTTGCTGCTGTTTAGTTTCTGCCATTTCTGTTTTGTTCGACATTCTTTTAATTGCTGCGTATATCTTTTGCGTTTTCTTTCTTGCATTTACTCGTGCTGCCATAATGTCATCTATAATGCTTTGGTCACGTTTCCAGCTTAAAACCAAACATTTGCTTTCAGTGGTTCGTGGGATTGGTGCGCATTTCTGCTGAGATTGCTGGGTAAATGATTAATTGTGTAAAATGCATAGAATTCTACACTCCAGGGCATTCAAATGTTTAATAGAGGGAGAGAGAGATAAGCAGGGTAAACAACAACTGCAAATTTTAGAGTAATCGACGTGTAGTGAAGCAAGGTATTTAGTTCGGCTAGGCCTTCTGGATCTGTTACTGAAAGTCCTTTACACAAAGGACGCCACATGACCAGTTTTGCCAAAGAAACAGGCGACCATTAGCTTCGAAGTGCTTCTTCTACGAACAACTTTCGTTGGATTTGGCTCGTCTTAGAAGACCCACACGGTTGATTGCTGTTTTGTTTCGGGCTCATACGCATAGATCTATGATTCGTCACCTGTGACAATCTTTTAAACGTCTTTTGACGCGCCGCGGTCGTATTTTTCAAAATTTCTTTGCACCAATCGACACGAGCCTTTTTTTTGAGCGATTGTCAAATTGTGCGGGATCGAACGAGAACAAACCTTTTTTACGGCCAGGAGTTCATGCAATATCGAATGTATGCTGGTGGAAGAAATGCCCAAGGATGCTTCTATCTCACGGTATGTCACATGACGATCTTACATTATCAGTTCACGCACGGCATTAATGTTCTTTGGCACAACGGCCGTTTTTGGACGACCTTCGTCTTTGAGCTAGCGTCGGCCAAGATTTAATTCATCAAACCAGTTTTTCACAGTGCTATAGGATGGTGCTTCATCGCCATACAAAGATTTAAGTTAATCGAGGCACTCTTGTCGTGATAATTTACGTCGATTGTTGTGATCGCACTAAAATGTTCACGAGTTAATTCCATTTTTTTTGACAAATTGATTTTTTCAAGTCACTGTAAACAACACAAATGATGGTCGTAAGTCAAAACGTTCTGAGCACCTTTATGCTAAAAATTTTCAAACTTTCCAATGGATGGCGCTAGGCAACACTTAGTGTTGTCTAGGCCAGAAATTGTATAGCAACCCTCGTAAAAACCTGAGCCACAATCTCCAAAAAACTTCACACTGAGAAAAAATCAGTTAGAACTCGGTCCGAACTACAAAAGTTCGGCTGTATAAACACATTTTCTGTTGACATAACCAACTCTCCATGGTATTGATGGTTACATGGTTCGACATACCATAAAACGGCAGCTGCAATATGGTACTCACAACCAATAAATTAATTAAATCAACCGAATTCAGTAAAACTTTTGGTTGCCACAAGTGGTAGTTATGGAAGGCAACCAATTATAAAGTACATGTCACTTCAGTACCAATAATTGGTGGTGACAACACATGAGTTTTTATTGTAGTTTCCAACCCCATCACCAATTATAATTGGTGGTGCAAAAGATAAGTTTATTTGTAGTAACCAAACTCCGTTTAGTTCCATGCTGCAAATTATTATTGGTTATCCCAACAATACAATATAATCTCCATAATAATTTATCGTGTTTAGTCACTACAGAATTGGAAGATCAAAAAGCAGATAGAAATATTGAATCATTTTTTTTTAAAAATTGAAGAGTTTAGATAATTTTTCCCCCAATTTGATATAAAAGTTTCTAAATATTACGAGTACAATTTGTTTTTGGAACTTATAAACTATCCAGATAAACAGAATACAATTTAACCATTAGTTAGTTAAGTAAATAAATGTTCGTGATAATGACAACCGAATTTAAAGAGAACTTAAAACCAAAAATCTATAGTAGCTCATGTTTAAATTTAATTTCAATAATGATCTTTTCAGCTCATGTATAAATTTAATTTCAATAATGATCTTTTCAGGGTTAAAGTTACCAATACTTTGTCTCTACAGCCGATAGTGCCAGTTCCTTCTGCTGAATATTGCCGTGTACACAACCAACATTCGGCTGTAGCGATAGAATGCATGAATAGAACGTGTAGCCACCAACATTCGATTGGTAAAAAGTTCGGTTGTTCGGATATTTGTATACCCTACCAAACTTGCTTCAATTAGAGTACCCATATGCCTATATTTCTATTGGTCGTTAATTTTGGCAACAGGGTCCGTTTTCGGGATCCCTACAGTCCATTTATTTTTTTCTAAGTGTCCCGCTTTTAAAGTAAACACAGCTCTGAATGAGTCACCCTTTGTTTATACTTTATATGGTCTCCCCCAAGTATTTCGCTATGTCAAATTTGATATGCACTACATCCATTCTATGGTAGAGCGATACAAAAAACTATGGCTTGTTTTCCAACTCACCAAAGAGATTCCGATATCCATATCCTTTGTCAGCTAAATACTCGTATCCCTAAAAGCAATGCTTCTGAAATCTGAAAGCTTGGCGCAGCACCCAACAAACTGTTGCCTACTTGCAGGCGTGTCCCAGCGACTAATTATGAATTCTATGTGTAATCACACAAACCCACACATACAAATGTCCTTTGTTTGGCTTCCTCGTTCAATGCATGTGAGTGTTCACAGCTGTGCATTGTACACGAGCCAGGTCCTTTGGCGAGAGCGTGTCCGTTTGTATATCTGTGTAAACTGGCCATGCATACAGACCAGCCAGATCTTTCCCATAGCAGCAATTTACACATATCAAATGCACAATTAAATCTGCCACGTTTGCTCCACAAACTGACCTCAACCCCATATAGACCCCCAACCCCGTCGCCGTAAGAGCACATGGAGCGAAATGAAAAGAAAACATTTGAGCGCAAAACAATTAATTTTATACGAAAATCCCCCTCCCACAAACCAACATTATATCGCCACCATTTCGGAATGCCCATCTCTACCCTCTCTCCCCCCACAAAGAGAAACAGCCCCTAGTGCAAGTAAAGATAAGGATAACAACAACGGAAACACACAATAAACAGAAAAGTTAAGCGAAATAATATAAAAACTAAAATTAAAGCATACACCAAGGCGTCTCATAATTATAACGAACACAACTGGCGGCGGGGACACAAAAGTCCCCAAGTTAATCAAGAAGCCTCAAAACTATTATTATCGTCTCACTCGCCAATTTCTTAAGTAACAGCAACAACAACAAGAAAGAAGTGGAGCAAAACAAAAAAAGGAATAAAAGAAAACCCAAAAATGAAGGTTAACGAAACTTTGATAAACTTTCCTTTACCCCCACCCCCTAGACGATGGACAGCTCGAAAGAAAAGGCTAAGGAGCATAAAATCTTTATGGCCAGAAAGAAACTTTCGCTGTTGCTATTGTCATTCACAAGTTTTACCTCCAAAATCTTGTTTCGGTTTAAGAAAATTTGTATGAAAATAAGAACCTAGAAAAAAACTCAGTGCCTACAACTCATGACCATTTGCATTACCCGGCAATGACCTCTTATTGTCCTCTGCATTATTTAAAAACTAAAAATAAGTACCTGCTGATAAAAGGTTAAATTAGTAATTATCGGTATGTGTGGCTGAAATTCTATTTAAAGGTCAATTACTAAACAAAATTTTTCTGGTCCTGTTCTCCCTCATTTTACACAACAAAAATTTAAATGGGAACCGTAAAAAGAAAAGCTACAAAAAAAATCTGGCAAGACTGGCTGTGGCTAGTGTCTGTATCTTCTTACCGAAGTGTTCTATGTTGAAATCGCCGCAGTGGTAAATTCTTATTTATTTTAACAATTTTTCAAAACTTTCTCTTACTCGCACACAGATAACTTATTCTTAAGCTCGGATATGCTTATAAGTAAGTACTTATTCTTAAGCTTCGTAGAGTCAAAATAGGAACGTTTGCTCCACAAACTGACCTCAACCCTTATAAACCCCCTATAAGGGTTAAGGTCAGTTTGTGGAGCAAACGTGTCAGATCTAATTTAGCATTTGATGTGTGTAAATTGCAGCTTAGGGAACGATCTGATCTGGAACAGTTCGCACAAATACTCAAACGAGAAAAGAGTTAATAAATAATGCAAATGGTAATGAGTTGCCTCGTAAATGCCGGCGACTTTGCAAATTGGAGATTTATCTCTAAGCCATATCAAAACTGCTCTATAAAATGCATTAGTCTTTTAAAGCATTAAACAGTAGGTCTCGGTCACTGAGTATAAGAATGGAATCGTGCACAGTAGGGCGTACCTCAAAAAAAAAGTTCGCCGTACACCTTCGAATATGAAGTATTATTGAAAGGTAGTTTCAAAAAAAAAAATTTTTATTTTTTTATGCCGAACGTAGGGGTCGCGCTTTTACATTTTTCTATATAACTTCGATGTTTTTGTCTCGACGAGGCCGATTTTTTTGTCTTTGAAGTCATTGAGCTCAAGCACCCCCTTCTGGTACTTACCCATCATATCTCAGTTGCTACTACCCTATGTACCACTCTAATATCAGAAAATTAAAGCTCGCGCGGGGTGCTTGAGCTCAATGACTTCAAAGACAAAAAAATCGGCCTCGTCGAGACAAAAACATCGATGTATCACACTTTAAAATCCGTTTATAAATGCAGAAGTTATATAGAAAAATGTAAAAGCGCGACCCCTACGTTCGGCATAAAAAAATAAATTTTTTTTTTTGAAACTACCTTTCAATAATACTTCATATTCGAAGGTGTACGGCGAACTTTTTTTTTTTTACTTGTAACCTGGTACGCTCTAGTGCACAGGTCACTGATTTGAGAGAAGTTCCCCTTGCTCCTTACTGGGATGTTATGGGACTTAAGTAAGACATGAGTTATTTTATAATTAATAGAGTTATTTTCTAAATAATAAATTACCTAGTAAATAAGGCAAAGATGGCATAAAACTAAGTAAATCATTATATTTTATTTTAAAATATTGCTTAATGTAATGTGTTATTTTCATAAGGTAATGTATGTAATGAAAGAGATAATACCTTGCCAATTTTTATTTGATAGTATCCTGGACATGTTCTAGGGTACATTTATTCAAAATACTTATTTCCTTGATGGTTCTGAATTCTAACTCAACACGTTTTAAAAAAATATAGTCAGGCTGCGGGAGATTCAAGATTTTGCCATTATGACTTTTAAATACAAGTGCTGACTTAACTATAGGCCCTAGCTGACATGAGCTGTTACGAGTAAATCATTACCTTATGTTACAAAATAATGCAATAAGTAATGAGTTCTTATTAAAGAATTAAGTAATGAAATGATGAGTAAGTACATTGTCAAGTAAATGTTGTAAAAATGTTATTCAACAGAGTACATTAGCATTTTTTGTTGCAAAGTAATGATAAAGGTAATGTGCTATCAATATAAGGTAATGTTAGTGATGAGGGAGATAATATCTTGGCAATTATTAGTTGCGTGAACTTGAGAAAACTAATTCAATAATATTTTACTGTCGCAAAACACTGCAAATAACAATTATTATAAGGTCAATCAGGTGATCAGTAAGTACAATACATTACCAAAATAGTTACTTACCGCCAGCTCTTATTACAAAGTAAAATTAAGAGTAAGTTAAAACAAAAATCTTCACTACTTATTATTCAGATCCGTTTTGAATTTCATTTACATGATGTTGACAATGAAGGAAAGAACTTCTTTGCAAGCATACACGGAGCTCAAAAATAAGTACTTTTTTGTGAGCTTGTTTCAGCTCAAGAAAACGCTAGAGCGACTGAGAGAGAGTAAATTTCAAGATAATATAAGTAAATAAAAATACACTTCTGCAGGGATTTGAACATGGAACATTTCGGGTAGTAGATGTAGACACTAACCCTAGACCACAGCTGGGCATACAAGATGATAACTATTTGTTGCTTTCCTCTTTACGGCACTCATAACAAAAATTTTAAATTAAGGATGTGGTCTCTTTGCGAGCCTGAGTAAACTAAGAGGAGAACTGAATAATTTAATTGCATTAAGTGATTGGCTACAACTACAATCACACATAATACTGATCGGTACTAATTTAACCTATTATAAGAGTGTACTTACTTTCGGTTTAAAAATTACGCAGAGTGTAATGAGAGGTCATTACCTGGTAATGCAAATGGTAATGAGAAGTACCTACTAAGTTCTGGCTGGGTATTGTTCCTAGGCAAACGAAAATAGTATTTCCCATTAAATGAGGGCATAATTGCCTTATTTACATTAAGTACTGTAAAACTAGTCCTCTACTGAAGGTCTCAAATGGTTCATTCGAAACTTAATATAAGCAAAACATTCATTTGTTACAGCAGATCAATACCAGTTTAACGTGATTATTACCATTGTGGCATGAAGCACGGTGCTCCATAATACTGGGGTAAGCCATAATACGACTACCAACGCTCCCCCAGTTCGACAGGAGTGGCCAATTTAATGATAAGCTGTGGGGGCCTCACCTTACCTATTGGTGACGGTTTGAGGTCTGTCTAAAACCTCTGCTACTTTTGGGTCGTAGCACTCGATTGATACGCAACTTCTCGTCAATCTTTCACTTTATCCGCGGTTAAGGTTTAAACAGTCAGCGCGCGAAACTTCTCAAAGGCCGTTACCCAACAGATCAGACTAAAACAACAGTTATAGGGTCTCCTTACGTCCCGCTGCACCTGGCTTGAGTCTCAGGTCCGACGTCGTAGCACATGAATACTTTCAGTTTGCGTCCGGCACTCTTTGACTAATACGAGGGCTGCTATATATATTTTTACCAAGTCAGGGCTGTATGGCGGATGATCATCAATTCGACGTTTTGGCCGGTCAAAAATGCGCTGGTTTGAGCCAATGTGTGAGAGCTCGCATTGTCATGGTGCACAATGATTCGTCTTCTCTTGTTCGTTTTTCAAATCTCTCCAAAGACTTCAGGCAAACAAATTGTGGTGTACCACTCAGAATTTACCGTCCGCGGAACAGTCGCCACATGACCAGTTTTGCACTTGCTTCGAAGTGCTTCTTCCATGAACAACTTTCGGTGGATTTGGCTCGATTGCTGTTTGTATCGATCGATTGCTGTTTTGTTTCGGGCTCATACGCATAGATTCATGATTCGTCACCTGTGGCCATCATATAAACGACTTATGAAGCACCGCGATCGTATTTTTTTCAAAATTTCTTTGCACTAATCGCCACGAGCCTTTTTTTGAGCGATTGTCAAATTGTGCGGGATCAAAGGAGAACAAAACCTTTTTTACGGCCAGGTGTTCATGCAATATCGAATGTATGCTGGTGGAAGAAATGCCCAAGGATGCCTCTATCTCACGATGACGATCTTGCATTATCAGTTCACGCACGACCTCAATGTTCTCTGGCACAACGGCCGTTTTATACGACCTTCGTCTTTGAGCTAGCGTCGACTACGATTGAATTCTTTAAACCAGTTTTTACAGTGCTTAAGGATGGTGCTTCATCGCCATACAAAGATTTAAGTTTATCGATGCACTCTTGTCGTGATAATCCACGTCGAATCCACTTAATCCACTTAGTGTTGCCTAAGCCAGAATTATATATAGCAACATCTCAGCCTGGTGAAGCTAAAAGTCATTACATGTAATTGAAAATTCATGCTAAGGGTAATGCAATATCATTGTCTGGTAAAGCTAAAAATCATTACATGTTATCAAAAATTCATGCTGAGGGTAACGGTATATCATTGCCTGGTAATGCTAAAGGGCCAGATGTGGAGAATTCCTTCGGTGAATAATGAGATATTATTACATGGTAATGCTAATGGTAATGTCAACTACTTTCTAAATTTCATATATATGACTTAGCTTATTTAATTTCTCTACAATCATGTAGAGAAATTAAATAAGCTAGATCAAATAGATGAAATTTAGAGTAAAAGCTGTGTTTTAGATTTAAATTTCTTCAAGAGGTTTTTTGGCAGCCTTTTGTAAGTGGCCCAATGCAGCTAAATACAGTGTGTCCATACCAGACTGTTTCCCAATGTTTGATTTTTACCGAGTAACTCTAAAATTAAAAAGCTTATTGCTGCATCTTTTAACGATGGCTAAAAGCTTTATGCTGGAAAGGGAGTGCGAGGCCAAGAACATACCAGTCCGAGGGTAACAAGAAAACGAATTGCAATTAAGTTAATCAAAAAACTTTTCGTTGTCTATACACTCCGTGTTTTCCGTCTGACAACATGCTGTCACTGCAGCATAGCACAAAGTTCGAAATAACTTTTCTTCACTTTTCTCCCCAATTTTATTTTAATGTCTATCCTATGAGAGCCAAAAAGTATGCAATGCAGTATTAGTGGTCAGCCCAGTATCCGTTGCGTTCATGTCGGCCATTTACGTGGACAGGGAGGTGAAGCGGTGATATGGACACAACAAAAAATGAATGGTTACCCATTTCTCACAGGTTAAACAGACGGTATGCGAAAGTTTTCAAACAAATATTTTTTTGGTTATTACTTTGTTTCGCTCCATTCTCCGTGATTTCGTCCATTTACTTTAGGCGAAAAAAAGATTGGCATGACTAAAACGTGGTCGGTGTCTGCGGACGCTGTTCGGGAGGGCGAATGTCTCGAAAGGATAACAAATTTATGATATTATGCAAACAAAATAAATTGGCGGTGAAACAGAATTGGATTTTGGTGAAAACTTTTTGAAATCTGCTATATCAAAGTGTGTGTTTGAATTTGATTGGTCAAAATGGTAGAGCATATTTTTAGGCTTCATTATATAAAGAAATGAAAGTCTATTTCTAGGCGTTGCGTTGGTTGTGAGATTTTCTTAAGACGATTTATTGCTTTGGAAGCTGTACAATATTCAGGCCAATATAACTCTGATAATGAAATTGCGGTTTACTAAATTTTGTTTAAGGGTAGCAATACAACTACAAATGTGAATGAAGAAAACGTAAACCAAAATTTTCCACATACAGTTTTAAAGTATTTAAATGTTTTTTGTAAACAACCAATGGCTGGGAGTTTATTCAGACTTAAGTCTAATTTTAAGTGCTCATAGTAACTGAATACAAGTAAGAAAGGCAATTATTGAAATATTTCTTCAACTCAAAAGGTATGTATTTTGTAGATTATATTGATTGCATACTTTTCAGCTTCCATAAAGTATTGATTTCAAAACCATTACTGTGTGTGCAAATGTACAATAATAATTGCTAAAATTTGAACTTGCAGTGATGGCACATATTTTGGTTTCTCATTTTTCACAAACAAACAACATTTGTAAATATGTAATATGTGTTTATAAATAAATATACATATGTATATGAACGATAATATGCCAGGTATAGACTGTGCTAAAGAATGTCTAACATTAGGCTTTAATTTATTTACCTTCGATTGCCTACTTTTAGGCTTCATATAAAATTCCAAGCAACGTTTGGGGGAAAATCTATTATTTAAGATACTGTTCTGTTCTTTGAGTATATTTTTGTATTCTTTGTGCCAGAATGTTTTCGATACTCCGGTTGGTATTTAATTAAGTTGTTTTATATGCTGCTTTGTTATGTTAACAATTTCAAAGTTGCCAAAAAGTAAATAATATTTGAGATTGCACAAAAAGGAAATGTCCAAAGAGAGCACGCAAAGCAATTAAAATATTTGTTGAATTTTTCATTATTTGTACTGTAGGTGTTCTTAACTTCCGATACAATTTATTCGGTAAATATTTAATAACTTAAATGTGTAGTGATGCAAATTGCCTTTACTTTTTATAGGAGATTTTTTATGTTTTAGGGGAAATTGTTGTAATATGCTTAAGACTCTAAACCTACTTTATAAGTTCTCTAAATATATGAAAAGTCTTTTTTATACAAAAGAATATAAATTTGCTTTAAACTACGAATATGTTTTAAAAAAAAGTTTTGAAATGCTGTTGCATTTAGAGGCTAACAATAAACACAAAGGCCACTTAGGCAAATACCCAATAGAGCCAAAATAGTTTAGTAACCATTTGTTTTCTACTTAAATTGTGTAGTCCCCTGAACTATTTACCGAGAGGGCAAAGATTAATTGGTAATCAATTCTGCTTATGAAAATTCCATTGCAATAGCAGTAGTTTTGTTCTCGTAATGAAATGAGATTTTTCCCTACGATTTAAGGAGCTTTTGAATTCTGTTTCAAGACCATTGTCGTTTCATTTGAAAGTTTACATTAAAAATTGTTGAAATTATGGTAAGGCAGACTGTACAGCCGTTTCTGAACCCTCTAAAGTTTTTGGTCAGCAGGAGTTCTTATCGTCGAGCAATATTTGTTTCCACCATGTGTAAATTACGTTTTAGTTTCTATAAAATACTCTTATCTTATCGTAGATGCGACTACAATAAAATTATCATAAATAAATAAACAATAATAAAAATAAAAATTTAGTTGAAGTTAAATTCGGTTGCCGCAATAAAACATATTTATAAGTAAGTTTTCCGATGTGATTAAAATTTGTTTGTTAAATTCGAATTAATAGGCAAATCTTCAGAGTATTTAAGTGTTCTTAGCACATTTCCGGTTGTGATACTTCATTCGTATATTCGGTTAAAACAAAACTAAAATGTAAAACACATTTACACGTCTGTAAGTTTTCTGATGTGATTAAAAATTAATTTCTATTTAAGTATTATCAACCCAAAATTCGGTTGTAATACTTGATATATTTAGTTCAAACCACAACTTACATATAAATTATACTAAATTTCATTTCAGGCAATCGTTTTATGCTATAATTTGAATCGATTTTATCTACTAGCAAACGGCAACAAAGTATTGCCAAGAAATGATAGAATGGTAACACCAACTAATTATTTAGCTGGTTCAACCATCAATTTAATATAAACAAGTAAAAAAAAAATAAGTCCGACAGGGCCGACAATATTATAGCCTATTTTCATGTGGGATGAAAAAATCATGGTTTCTTTACGAAATTTAAAAAAGATCTAATGACTTCTAAAGTGACAGGGCCTCAAATCTGAATAAACCTTTGAAATGGGACCTTTATGAAACCTTGGACCAATAAGGTTCCATTTTAAGCGCGGTAGTTAAAAGGTCTTACATTACGCACTAGTTTAGTTTCTGCAAGATCGTATTTAAAATGTGTTATTTTTAAGTGGCAGAAGGGTCTTTGTATGACAGGCACTTAAATCCGGGGGCCTTCTTGTAGGAGTTTTTCCAAAACATGGCCACATACAATTCAATTTCACCAGAGTTTGATATTGGTTGCTTCTAATTTCATGTGGGAAATTTAATCAGGATCCCTTTTAATGTGGCTTCTACAGCTGTGGGTTCTAAAATTTGGATTTGCATTTGAATGGGCTTAATAGTAGTTAATAATACGAGTACATATAAGTACAACAATCAAAGAAAATTGTGTACAATTTTTATGAAGAATCATTAAAAAATGCGGCAACGACAGCAATTAGTCGGAAGCGTCTCGGAAATGGGTAGAATTGTGGTGCCTTTTATAAAGGGTTTTCCAATAGGGACATAGCAATTTCGTATGTTCATGTCAATGCACCCTCAAACGTTAGTCAAAGTCAACTTTTCATCATGTTAAAGTCCACTTACGAGCAACGAAATTCTGAGTCGGTGGTCGCAACATTACGAACACTTACTCATTTCGGTGCTATAGCGGATAAATTTGGATCCAAATTTTCACTTTGGATTTTCCGGCGCCGTAATGCTCGAAGCGACGAAAATACCTCAGCCGTAAGTGTTCCGTTCAAAATGAGCAAAATCAGCCGATTCCACATCGTTCATAGTAATTGGGCATCTCTCAAAGCACACTGTGGCGTATTTTGTGAAAAGATCTTCATCCTTATAAGATCAAACTGGCTCAAGAACTAAAGCCACTTGATCATTTGAAACGCCGAAACTTCTGGCAATGGAAAATCATCGAAAAATCATCTTCAGAGATGAAGCTCATTTCTTGCTGAGTGGTTTTGTCAATAAACAAAATATGTGTTATTGGACATTGCCAACGTTCCGTTCGAAATGTGGGCGAGAGTGGTAGAAAATTGGGTCCAATGAAAAGATCGCTGTACACGGGTTAGTGTTGGTTATATGACCGAAATTGAATTTCATTCTTTAAATGTATGAATGCAATGAATTTGAACTCTATATCTTAAATATTCTGCGTTTTATTAATAAATAAAATTCTTATGTCCTTAATGGGAAACCCTGTAACTCGGTGCTGTATCATCCGAAATCAAAAAATCAAAGTAACTTCGTTAGATAATCGATTTCCCCAGATAACGCTGGTTGGGTTTTTTTCAAATTTAAATTTTTAAATTTTTTCTAAAAGTTATCTGGTGGCACCGACTTTAAAAGTGTGAGTTGTGGGAAAAACTCTTTAATAATCTGGTTAATGCGTGAGGCGCTGTTGCTTAAAAGTACAGTATTTTTTTAGTTTTGCTGCTATTCATCTCAGATTTTTTTCACGGTTCTCCATTTAGAAAATCAAATAAAAAATTTGAAAAAGCGTCCAATTTTTTCAAATAAAATATATTTCTAGGTACAATGTTTGTAGTCAATACTGCAATCGGTTTGCTAAGTGATAATTTTATAATTAAATTATAATTTTCTGCGCTGACTGTATACATTTTTTATCTCAACATTTTTTTTAGTAATTTTTAACAGAACTTGCAATTAGAAAATTAAAGTTGGCATTTTTTCCGTGTAGTTTCAGGCTTAACATTTCTAAATTAATAATAATGCAACAAAGTTTACAGCTTAACATTTCTAAATTTCTTTTTAAAGTTGTTACCCCTTTTTCACATTCCTTATGCATTTTAAAAAGGATGTTTTTTAGACGTGTGGTTTTCAATCTGGCCACACTTTTTTCGAAGTTGGTCATTTTGACAGCTGTCACTTGATTTATGCTCAGTTTGGTTTGCCATTTCATAATGAATAGACTTTCCCGGAACATCGTTTGCAAATCGTGGTGGATGGACCCAAAAACAAGACGGCCACCGATCCTGATTTTAACAAGAAAATGTTGTTCAGCGATGAAGCTCAATGAATGGGTACGTTAATATCCAAAATGTCGCATATGGAGTAATGAAAGTCCATTGTTGAGACGCCGTTACATCCTTAAAAAGTCACGGTATGGTGTGCTCTGTGGACAGGCGGAATCATTGGTCCATATTTCTATAAAAATTAAGCCGGCCATAATGTAACAGTCAATGGGGAACGCTAAAGAGCCATGATTAATGACGAAGCAATCAATTTATTGAAAGAAACATTTGGTGAGCGCATTATCTCGCGCCGTTCGCGAGTGGCCTCCAAGATCGACTATTTGTTGTGGACTATTTGTTGTGGGGTTATGTGAAGTCGCTTGTCTACGCAGATAAGCCGGAAACGATTGACGCCTTGGAAGAGAATATTCGGCGCGTTATTGCAAAAGGCCCCTTGCCCGATATCACTTTTAAAACATAAAGCTAACCCTTATCTTTATAATAAAGCTAAATTCTTGGCCATTGCATTAAAGTTCTTGAACACGTCTAAAAAATCACGCCGAATCGGTTTGAATAAAAATAACTACTCAGGACTTGTCAGACTGAATATATTTATACCTTCTGCTGATTTTAGTTCGCTTTCTCGTTGGAAACAACGAATTTCCAAAGTCCATCCTTTCTAAAGGCGTTCCTGAAATAGAGTGAATCGTTCCTAAAAAGTTCACTTTGGTCGAGAGAAAATCCCCGTTTGCTTTTAAAGGGGATACTAAGAAAATTAAGTGAAAAAGTTGGTCCTGGAAATCCTACTTGTTGATGACATCAGACATGCTTTTAGGCGCAACATTTTGTCTGTCTTGTTTCGTTTTATTATCCTTCGACAACGTTTCTCTTAATTTTTCGCATCCCAAATCTAAAAATATTGTGATGTCATTTGTCATTACTCGTTTATCTCATTAACGCAGACTTTCAATGCATCATTAGAGTGCTTTTTCCGTTTTTGTTTGTGTCTACATTTATTTCAAAACTAATGAGAATTTATCTATTTTCTCGAAACTTTCTTCCTCCCCCTTTGCAATGCCAGCAGAAAAAAAAACAGAAAAGGAAATATGTTGGCATATATGAGACTTTTAAATAAATATCACTTCATAGATTCGCACGCTTTGGCATAAACACACATATACATATGTACACATGGATGTGTGTTGGTGCAGGATGATATTAGAAAAAAATATTTACTTAAAAGACATTTGCTCACACACACACGCGCGCTGCTTTAGTTAATAATGCCGCACGATTCCCGTTGGTATCGAAATCAACCCTCCATTCTCTTGTCCCTCCCCAAAGGATTCCTTAATCGAAACGTAGTGCATTAGAAGCGACACTCGCATACAGTCAAAGAAACCCCTTGACTGCACTGGGTTTCATTATGACACTCAGAGAAAAATGTGAGTTCACTGTTCTGCAACAAAATCTACCTTTGGACGAAACAAACTGATCCTTTTGTAAAATGATCTCATGAATCCGAATTGAATGTTCGTTTTGGGCCATCACGTATAGTTTTCGGGTTATCGTTGTTCTGACCTTTTTCATTAATCATTCGAGATATCTTTTTTCTGACCTTTTTCATTAATCTGCCTCAAACTCCAGCAATTCTTATCCGATTGACTTAAAAACAAGCAATATTAATTGGTAAAAAATGCATCTTTTATGTAAATTATAATTAATAAGAATGAAATAAATTATTGTGAATGTTACAGTCGAAAGAAATCAAAATTATGTTTTTTTGGTGAACAATTTTGTTTTCAACTGCCAATTGTACCCCAAATTCTGGAGCTCTCCCACTAGTTTTTGCACATAATTATAAAGAACTCACGTTAACGACTCCAAAGTGGTAAAATTTTTTGATAATCCGACAAAAATTATAGCAGTTTTTGTAAAAAATCAGAGGATATCTCGAAAACTAAACATGGCGGGGCAAAACGGACATTCAATTCGGATTCATTTTACATAAGGATCAATTGGTTATGCCTAAGGAGGGCTTAAAAGTTTATATTTGCAGAACAGTGTACATTATTGGGGGAAGGAAAGACCGCCTTCATAGAAGAGATGTGAAATGTAGATATTCCTTACTACTCGCTACAATTATGTAGCTATCATCCAATATAATGAACATTCCTGGCTAGTTGTAACATGAAGATAGAGGGATTTAAAGACATATGTTGCCGCAAATAGGTATCACTTTGGGCTAAGCGAAAACGCCGTTGAAGAGGCCAACTTTAAAAAGGCCTTTAACATCTTTGACTAGACAATTTTGTTTCTCCACAAAAAGGACTTTTCCTTGGCCTATTGAACTGATCACTTTCGTCGAGTGTGTCCTTCAGCATTGACTCGTTAGTAAAACTTATTAAGAAAACTTCTAACGAGGTCTCTCTACAGCGTACGTGTTGTCTGTATACACTCACATACACATATGTATTTACTTGGAAATTGTCAGTGTGTGTGTGCATTTATACTCGTATATATTCCGATACTTTGGGGTATAATTAGTTAAGATTTAAACATCAACAATAGAAAGTTAATAAACACATGTTTACGACATCGTTATACTTGCACGTTATCGCCGTCTCGCATCTTATCGCTAGCTGCAGTTTGGCGATAAATAAACCTAATTGAGTTTTAAAGCGAAAATTCGTTAAGGGAGAAAAAACTCACGCCAAACTATTGAAAATAGAAATGTGAACAGAGGGGCAAAGGGAAAGTTGCAGAAGCACCATAACCATAAACAAAATAAATTAAAAGTGCAAGGCAATGTTAACCAACCGAAAATAAATTCAAATTTAAGGAAATTCTTTTTGAAGGACTGAATTACTCCACAAGCTACTTAGATTCTTGTAAAAATTCTTTCAAAGGATATATAAAAGATTCCTAATGGAAGAGGGCTAATATCCAACTAAAACTTTCTCAGCTTAACGTAATTATGAATCTTCTAAATTTTTTAGAAAGTTTGTCTGGTAGAGAAATAACTTTTCTCTTTAATACAAATTTAGAATGTCGAGGATGACTATTGCCTACTCAGATTGAAAAAAATACCAACTAAATCTAATACATGTATAAATAAAAAAAAATAAAAAATGAGGTTATAATAAACACCCGTAAATATAATTTAAACTTCCCAGCACAATCTATCATAACCAACTAACATTGGCAATAAGTTGAAACAAAACAAGATTCGTATATATAGTGAAATATTCAGATCCGTTTTTAATTTATTTTACATGGAGGATTTTACTTTTCTGCAAGCATATACGAAGACCAAGAATAAGTACTTATTTGCAAGCATACTCGAGCTTAAGAGTAAGTAGTCTGTGTGCGAGTGAGAAAGTTAATTCTGAGAACTTATTGAAAAAAAATACTTATTTGCGGAGATTTGAACATAAAACACTTCGGTTAGAAGACTCAGACACTATTTGTTGATTTTCTCTTTACGGCCTATATAACAATAGGCGTGTTCTATTGGTACTCGCTTATTAAACAAGCAAGTGGTCGCTAAGGCGATAACTTCAGTTTTTTACGAGAATTTTTTTAAATTTCTTAGATTATAAAAGAACTAATTGACTTAAAGTAACATAAACCGTTTAATATAAAAAATTTTAATTTGTAAAAAAAATGTATTCAAGAAATACTATAAGCGAGTAATAACCGAGCTCGCTTAAACTCGCTAAAGGTTATTCTTGAATAACATTTTTCCCAACAAATTTTTATTATTTAAAGCAAATAGGTTTTTATGCAAAGCTCATATAGTTTTCTAAAAACAAAATTATTTTTAAATTCTTGTAGAATGATCAGAAGTTTTTTTCGGTAGCGACCTCTTTAGCGAGTTACCATTAGAACACCACCAATAGTTTAACATTTACTACGTACATACGTGGTCTGCGTGATAGTAAAATGAGAAAACACTGAACAACGAGATTGTGTCTAGTGATTGAACTTTTAATAGAACTACAGCCTTACATTATACCGATGAGCACTTATTTAATCTATTTGGTTTTAAAATAATCTATAGGGTAATGAGAGGTCATTACCTGGTAATGAAAACGGTAATGAAAAGTACTTCATGAATTTTCGCTTTAAATAGAACTACACCCATACAATGTAAAGATGAGTACATATTTTACTTTTATCAGCAAGTACTTAATTTTGATTTTAAAATATTGTAAAGGGTAATGAGAGGTCATTACCTGGTAATGAAAACTGTATTTCAAATTACTTACTGAATTTTAGCTTTTAATAGAAATACACCCACACAATGTATAGATGAGAACTTATTTTACTTTTATCAGCAAGTACCTATTTTTGGTTTAAAAATAATGTAAAGGGTAATGAGATGCCATTTCCTAGTAATGAAAACGGTAATGAAAATTACTAAGTTAATTTTAGATTTTAATAGAACTACAGCCACATATGATACTAATGAGTACTTATTTTACTTTTATCAGCAAGTACTTGTTTAGGTTTTAAAATAATGTAAACGGTAATGAGAGGTAATTACCTGGTAATGAAAACGCTACTGAGTAGTACCTACTGATTTTTTTGCAGGGCTAGTTCAGAGTACACGTTTTTAATAATGTCTCCGCAACCTCTTTAAATAGCCCATAGTGAGGTTGTTTAAAACTTCTGAAAAATATCTTTTTAATAGGGGCCAGTGGGTGTTCCTTAAGATTTTGTGCGTAATAAATAGAATTTACTACGCCTTTGAGAAGGAGGGAGCCATTAGAACCATCAAACAGTGGCTTAACTAGTTTTAACTAGAGCTAGCGAAAAACTGACGAAGGTTTCTAGAAGAGTAGAGAAACCCTAACGCTACAAGTAGGTAGGTCCGATATATTCTCCAAGGAGTCTAGAAAATGTATGGACATGATGTAAGACGACCGAAGGGGGATTATGTTATTTCTCCGACAGACAAGAGTTTGCCACACAAATTGAGAATGGGAACTGGATGCGCGTAACCGAATCAAGTAGCCAAAGCTATGGAGAAACGAGCTATGATCTGACAAAGTTTATTTAATAGAACACGTAGGTTAGAGTAGCTATCGGCAACGACCGAAATAGGATGATTCCTCGATATGCCCAAAGTGCTTGTAGTATTTGGATTCTCAAGATTTGAAGAACTCAAGAAATAGGCTGATATTTTTAAACTGAAGACAGGTGGCAAAGAACAATGTCAAATCTGTTCGAAGGAATAGTAAGACTCAGTTACCAGCTTCGTAACACGTGTAAACCGGAAATTGGTGGTGGTGGCACAGTCCATTATTACTAACTAATAAACATTGAACAGGGATTAAACCGGCTCAAGACCTCTTGCTTCTATATTTAAATAGAAGACAAGTTTTTAACAAATCGGCAAAGTGACTTGATTTTCGTGGCTGCACACTACTTTTATCATGATTTCGGGTCCGTGACAACCCTCTTCAGAAAGCCTTGCTGCAATTGTTGAAAGTAAAACCGAACTCTATAAGGCCAGGCTCTCCCCAAACGAATGAGAACTACTGTTGAAAACCTTACTTTTCAAGTTTTCTTCACACATTTGCCCACGAAAATACAACTCACTCTTGCCACCTCTAAAGAGACTCCACATTGAGAGCCATCAATAGATTTCTTTTACAAGGTGTGTGTGGTGTAAAGAGAGCTTAGTTGACTATGTCAACTTGTGTGCCGTGCATGCACGTATGTTTAGCTCGTTTTTTTATTTCGGTCTGTTGCTTTTACACATTGAACAGGGATTAAACCGGCTCAAGACCTCTTGCTTCTATATTTAAATAGAAGACAAAACAATTAAAAATGGTGAATTCGTAATCGTTGGAAAAAAGGATTTCATAAAAAATTTCTAAAACAAATCAAAAAAAAAGGACAAAACGGATAAAATTTTTGTGGCGATATCCTCCTTCAATTTTAGGCAACTTATAGCCAAATAATATTTTTATCATTTGGGTATAAATAAAACTATAAAAGTACTTTAGTGGAAGATTTAAAGTCAAAAACTACTATTTCCACCTTTATTTACTTCATTTATTTCTTAAAAGAAGGACCAAAAGGATACGCTAAGATTAGAGTTGTTGCCTTCGGTTCTTCGCCTTCGGTGATCACAACTGAAATTAGCAGGGCAACGTTTTTGTAGAATATATAACTACTGAAAACTCTCGTCAAGAGGACTTTCTTCGAACAAATTACGAAAAGGACAAGCCAAACTAGGAGACACGATTTCACATAAGATACATCAATGCGAAACTTTGCTAAAATGTAGGAAAATTTACTATTTTTTTTTGAATTCATAAAGTATTAACTCAAAATTTAAAAATATTTTTGTTTAAGAAAACGACATCCTCCGACATCATCTCTACCTACTGTAAAAATCATCCATCGTTTTCTCCAAGGCAAAACAGCTCTTTCTACGTTCTAGAGAACTTTAGGTGTAGCTTAGCAAATAGTTTTATGGCTCTACTAAATTCTTTTTGTAAATTTTGAGTTAATATCCTTTTGTGTAACAAGTGCAATATACGAGTCGCCACCGAGACGCTTCACTGTAATTTTATATGGACAGATGACGTAGAGTTAGACAACACAATCAGTTGTACGCAGCTTATCATAACTTTTACGATACCCCATGAATCACTTGCTGCCTTCTCGTCCCATTGTCACATAGTTTTCCTTATGCATGAATAAAGGATATCCCTGGCTTCCGCTTCCCCTCACCACCACTACGCTCTTCCTTCCATATCAGCTCCGTTTTCTGGCCATGCCAATAAAATTTTATTTGCCTTTTTTACGTTTGCCTTTTCGTTGAGCAATAATACATAAATCAATTTCTACTGTCAAACGTCAATCAATTTGCAATTCAATCAATTTCACTTCATGTGCGAGCGGGTGGAGGTGTACGAGTGTGAGTACGAGCGTGCGTGTGTGTTTTCACTTATGCCGCACGCCACACGTTGCACGCACAACGCACGCATTCAGCAGCACTGAGAGCAAATATGTTGAAATGTCATGCATCATTCATGGTGCCGTACCAGAACTCATCCCATTTCATTTTTAATGGAACGAGTCTTGCATCAAAAAATTATCCAGCAAATTACAAGAAACTCTTGTTCGTGGGCTTAAGCGGGAAAACTTTGCTTGACTCTCCAGGAGTAGCTAAAAGGGATGCCTGTTGGTTTGCTGGACGTCTCTGATGGCTTCAATTTTCATTTGTGGCCATGGTGGCAGGTAATCAAATGAAAGTCGTTTTTTGGCTTTTACAGGTTTCCGTAATCAACAAAAAAAAATGTAAGAGATTTTTTGTTTGTTTTGTGGAGTTTATTTTTATGGGATTGTGGTGTATGAATCATAGAGGGTCGGACTATTCCTTGATACTATTCACAGATACAGACGATAGATTGATTTCCACTAGAAAAGAAAAAAGGATGAGTGAGGCAAAAGATAACCATTTAGCTCTAGCATAAAATGAACATTAAAATGGATTCATTTTAGGGGGAAGAAACTACTATTTTCAGGTCTGATCTAAGCTAGAGAAAACATTGAACTGGCAAACAACGCACAGTGGGAAAATTACGAAAAAAATTGGAAATAATTCGGCCATTTCGTTTGTAATGGTCCGATTTAAATGAAAATTTACATTGACCTTCTTGAAGTGTTACTGAGCTTAAGTTTTGAATTTCATGCATCTGTGTTTAACAGGTGCTGCACAGTGGGCCCTCAAAGTTGGTCACCTCGAGTTAAAATTTTCTTTTTCAAGCCGCCAAAAGCGTATTTGTGGTCCGATCGTAATAATTTTTTCTTTAGTGAAATCTGCTGGACAAACCCAACCAAAAATGTTATTACAAATTTTTTCATATCTCGTACAATAAAAAAGATATCGGGACTTAAAGTTTTTTTTTCGAAAAATTTGCTTTGGATTTTCTGGGATTATTTTATTTTTGGGAATCAGTTTTAGGTGAATCGGGGAAAATTTAATCCTGGTTTAAAGAAAACACTTTGGTTAATGTTTTAAAAAAAGAATTGTAGCAAAATCACCAATAATATGAAAATGCCAGCTGTTCAAAGTCAACTATTGCGAAAAAAGTGGGATTTTGAGTGTTTTACGGCGAAAAGGTACCTTTACTCTTATGTCAATAACTTTAATGTTTCTTAAGTAACATACAAAAAATTTGCATTTATTTCAAAGAAAACTTTATGCTTAATACAAATAATAAGCAATTGTGACCCTAGTCGGTACTTTTCTTGCTCCAGGCGTCTCCAAATATGGGCATTTTTTTCAAAAAAAATTGAGTTTGAGCTCAAATAAAAAAAATCGCCACACTGCTGGCCCAATTTGGTGCTATAAGTCAGTTAACTACATATGTTTTCTAAAATCCCAAGCAAAGAAATTTTGCGGGAGGCCATTTCTAGGACAAAAAAATGAGTTTTTGTTAAAAAATCCCATTTCTGGGATTTTGTTTTCCCCTGTGTCAAATTTTAGAAAAGTGGCAACTCCAATTTTTTTTTTTGAATAAGTTTTTCATTTTGTCACAAAAATATTGATACTACGTACAAAAATCAGGTTTATATCTCCAACCAGCAAAATTTTACAGTGGTCTGAAATATTGACTTTTTTTGCTACCTTCACAAAAAAAAATTTTTTTCTCGTTTTTATCAATTATTATTCAACATATTGAGTTAATTGCATTCTTTTTTATAATCTGTTAAAACTAGAGGTAATTACCTTTCCATTGGTATATAAAAAGTATATCCTTTTACCTACACTTATAACAGCACGTGCGCTGGAATAAGACCCCTTTGAGTAAAATATTAATTTTTTTGGTAAATAGCAATTTCATTTTGTGAGAGATCAATGTTGTTGCATTTAAAAAAATCAAATTTACACATTTCCAATCGCAAAAAAGTAATTTAATTGTTGCAGATAGAAAATTTGAATAAAAAGATGCTATTGACTTCATTTTTTGTGAAAAACTTTTTTTTAAATAAATTAACATTTAAATAAATCTTATAATTAAAAAACATTAAACTTAAATGATTTTATTCCACGTCCAGCATATCTAATAAATCAGAAAATTCCTGGTATAGATTTATACTTAATGTCATAAGCAAGGTTTAGAAAGTGTTCTAGAAACCTGATTCGAGCATGTAACGGTGCTATTCCAAACTCAAGGGTATCTTCATTGACTACTGAATTATTCGAAGCGTTTGAAAAATTAACTTTGCTTTTATTGCAAATGAAACACTTCCAGCTAGATTTGTTTCCTGTAATATCGTTTGCGGCTTTTCCATCTACCATTGTCAGGAACATTTTAAAAGATATTGTAATAGAATACCTGTCGAATTTAAATGCAAAATCTTCTAATCTCGAAATATCATCTTTTAATTTGTCTGTGATGGCTTTAGTTAAATCACTCGTTTCTTTATGATATACGAAGGAGATTGGTCTGCAATAAATTTTGGAGCCAGGTGTTGGATTACGCCATATTGCTTCAGTAGGGTTTGATTTTCTGCGCGAAGTTGAAGGTAAGGTAGAGTCTAAATTTAACCTCAGAGGAACCAAAGATGCCATGAATACGCTCTTGAATTCGATCTGGGTAGATTGGCTATCAGAGCATTGTTTGTATTCCGAAAGTGCTGACAAACCATCACATCCCCACTTGCATATTAATTGAAGATGGCTGTTGTTGATTTTTTTTAGTTGTTCCTCATTCAATGTTGTTATTATCCTACTGGCAGTATTTTGGAGAAGTAGTTCCAAACTAACGCTGCCGGCCTTTTCTGTAATTATCACTGGGTTTGGCAAAATTTCCATTTTTCGTTCCTTTATTCGGTTGTATGCGGGAAACATGTCACATCCTTTATCAAGCAGCATTCTTCTTAAATGAGTGTACTTGTTCTTACTCAATCCCAATTCGATGATTAAAGCTAATGCTTCTTCCTCGCTAAAACCAGGACATGGTGTTGCAATACTTCTTTCAATGCGTTGGAGCCGCCTTGGTGATGCTTCCGTTAACACGTCTGCAATTCTTTTTGCGCTAGATGGCCGATTTTCCACCGTCAGTAATTCCTTGAATGTATCACAAATCTTTGAAGGTGAATGATTTGCCATCTCAGCCGACAACCGTTGTTTCTTTGCCTTTGGACATAGATCGTCGTATTCCTTAGTAAGAGCACCCACTAAAGCAGGGACAGTTTTAAATTCAATTATACTGTCGAGCCACTCAGTTGGTAATCTTGAATAATTCCTGTGATACTTCTCCATGAGCCGGTCAAATTTTTTCAAAAAATTTAATACTTTGCTGCTTTCGTTAGATTGTGTTATCTCGCTATATGTTGACTCTATGCACTCTATTAAATATGCTACTCTGTTCTCCATTTTCCGAAGTTTGGTGTTTTTTAAAAATTCAACAAGTTCTTGAACAAGGAGTGTTATCGTCATGGCGGATTAATTTGTTATGATAAACCCATACAAAATCGGCGGTTCTTATATCAATGAGTAATACTTACAGGTAATCACAATAATATCCGCAATTAATACTTGACTAAAATACCAGGTATTCCCCAAAAATACATTTATAACAATGAATTTTTATGTACCCAGGTACATTCGCCTAAAATGTTGCACAATATTCCGGACATAGGGGACAGGTATTCCCCCAAAACATATAAGAATGAATGTTTAGGTACCTAGATCCATACTATACAATACTACCCATTTTCCGTTTTTACACAATAGGTAAACAATAATGGTAAAAATATATATTTTTGCTATTTATGGATAGGTACGAGAATTTTTAAAATTGGTATTCTTACCAAAAAAATTAATATTTTACTCAAAGGGGTCTTATTCCAGCGCACGTGCTGTTATAAGTGTAGGTAAAAGGATATACTTTTTATATACCAATGGAAAGGTAATTACCTCTAGTTTTAACAGATTATAAAAAAGAATGCAATTAACTCAATATGTTGAATAATAATTGATAAAAACGAGAAAAAAAATTTTTTTTGTGAAGGTAGCAAAAAAAGTCAATATTTCAGACCACTGTAAAATTTTGCTGGTTGGAGATATAAACCTGATTTTTTTACGTAGTATCAATATTTTTGTGACAAAATGAAAAACTTATTCAAAAAAAAAATTGGAGTTGCCACTTTTCTAAAATTTGACACAGGGGAAAACAAAATCCCAGAAATGGGATTTTTTAACAAAAACTCATTTTTTTTGTCCTAGAAATGGCCTCCCGCAAAATTTCTTTGCTTGGGATTTTAGAAAACATATGTAGTTAACTGACTTATAGCACCAAATTGGGCCAGCAGTGTGGCGATTTTTTTTATTTGAGCTCAAACTCATTTTTTTTTGAAAAAAATGCCCATATTTGGAGACGCCTGGAGCAAGAAAAGTACCGACTAGGGTCACAATTGCTTATTATTTGTATTAAGCATAAAGTTTTCTTTGAAATAAATGCAAATTTTTTGTATGTTACTTAAGAAACATTAAAGTTATTGACATAAGAGTAAAGGTACCTTTTCGCCGTAAAACACTCAAAATCCCACTTTTTTCGCAATAGTTGACTTTGAACAGCTGGCATTTTCATATTATTGGTGATTTTGCTACAATTCTTTTTTTAAAACATTAACCAAAGTGTTTTCTTTAAACCAGGATTAAATTTTCCCCGATTCACCTAAAACTGATTCCCAAAAATAAAATAATCCCAGAAAATCCAAAGCAAATTTTTCGAAAAAAAAACTTTAAGTCCCGATATCTTTTTTATTGTACGAGATATGAAAAAATTTGTAATAACATTTTTGGTTGGGTTTGTCCAGCAGATTTCACTAAAGAAAAAATTATTACGATCGGACCACAAATACGCTTTTGGCGGCTTGAAAAAGAAAATTTTAACTCGAGGTGACCAACTTTGAGGGCCCACTGTGCAGCACCTGTTAAACACAGATGCATGAAATTCAAAACTTAAGCTCAGTAACACTTCAAGAAGGTCAATGTAAATTTTCATTTAAATCGGACCATTACAAACGAAATGGCCGAATTATTTCCAATTTTTTTCGTAATTTTCCCACTGTGCAACGCTATCAGTTCGTCAACCAGGAAAACGGAGAATCTAAGTTAACTATCCATTAAAAGTATTTTATAGTTATTATTGAAGAGTCTTTCAGGGACAGGGGTCATCCGAATTCTTACAGACGTGTGTATTTTGAATAAAATAGATCTCAGACAGGCCTAATCATCATGACATTGATCAAATCTTTGGAATAGACACTATTCTACACATCAGAGTGTGTGGACCTCAAACTAGAAGTTGTAAGGTCGTAATCATTTTACGAATCAGGTTAAACTGCATTAACGTTTTATAGTCTTACAGCCGAAGATTTAGAAGTACATTATTAGCAAAGTTTATAAGAGCAGGTCTTAATTAGAGGGTGCGGCTAAAGTAACTATATAATGTAACAAAATGTTAACTCCTTTGCTTGGGAATATTTCATATTTTTTCTATTTCAGGAATAAAACTTGGGAGAACAAAGATTGTTTTTCTATTCCTTGAAAATAATCGTTGGCTAATAAATACTCAACGTGCACACAGAAGATTCTACGAGGGCTGCTATTTCTGGCCTAATAATGAAAATGCGCATATTTATCATCAAAAATGGTTTGATTGTTTTTCAAAGTAGTCTCCAGCATGATTTATACA
The DNA here is from genome assembly GCA_963513945.1 of Hydrotaea diabolus. Taxonomy (NCBI): domain Eukaryota; kingdom Metazoa; phylum Arthropoda; class Insecta; order Diptera; family Muscidae; genus Hydrotaea; species Hydrotaea diabolus. The sequence continues at coordinate 2,237,812 of OY740718.1, read as the reverse complement.
CTTTGCATGCGCTCAAGCCAATTGTCGAAGCACTTTTTCCACTCCGATTGTGACACCTCCAAAACATGGTTTTTCAACGCTTCAACAGTATCTTCTGGCGACGGAAATCGTTGACCAAGCATTTTCTTTTTGATGTGAGGGAATTAAAATAAGTCATTGGGTGCCAAGTCAGAGCTGTATGGCCGATGACGTTTTGGCCGCTGTTTTGAGCCGATGTGTGAGAGCTCACAGAGTCATGGTGCACAATGATTCGTCCGAAGACTTCAGGAAAACAAATTGTAGTTTACCACTCAGAATTGACCGCTTTACGTTGCTCAAGCGGAACAGTCGCCACATGACCAGTTTTGCCAAAGAAACAGGCGACCGTTTGCTTCGAAGTGCTTCTTCCACGAACAACTTTCGTTGGATTAGGCTCGTCTTCGAAGACCCACACGGTCGATTGCTGTTTTGTTTCGGGCTCATACGCATAGATCCATGATTCGTCACCTGTGACGATCATATAAACGTCTTTTGAAGCACCGCGATTGTATTTTTTCAAAATTTCTTTTTATTAATTGACACGAGCCTTTCTTTGAGCGATTGCCAAATTGTGCGGGATACAACGAAAATAAACCTTTTTTACGGCCAGGTGTTCATGCAATATCGAATGTATGCTGGTGGAAGAAATGCCCAAGGATGCCTCTATCTCACGGTATGTCACATCAATGTTCTCTGGCACAACGGCCGTTTTTGGACGACCTTCTTCTTTGAGCGAGCGTCGGCCACGAATGAATTCATTAAACCAGTTTTTTACGGTGCTTTAGGATGGTGCTTCATCGTCATATAAAGATTTAAGGTCATCGTGCACTCTTGTCTTGATAATCCACGTGAAAAGTTGTGAAAAATGATCGCACGGAAATATTCACGATTTTGGCAAACAACGCTACATTACAAAAAACGCAGATTTTTTCAAGTCACAGTGACTTATACGTTTATGCTAAAAAATGTCAAACTTTCCAATGGAAATGTCAGATGGCGACAGACAACACTTAGTTTTGCCTAGGCCAAAAATATATGTAGCAACCCTCGTAAGACAAGAAATTCCAAATCGGGAATTTCTTAAAAGGGCGATTTGAGATGGCCACCATGATCGCCTAATTTGACTGTAGCAGATTTTTTTCTTGAGAGGCTATCTCAAAGACAAAATTTATGTGCATAAGCCGCAAGCCTTGCAGTGACTAAATGACAACATTTATGAAATAAATGATCGTTAACCACAAGAACAACTCAAAAAGATATGGAGAATGCTATAAAAGAGCACATTTTGTAAAAAAAAATAGCATAAAATAAACATTATTTTTATTATTTAGTTTTTTTTTATATTCCATTCAATACTCTTTTGAAATTGATCTACATCGGCCCAAGTTTAAAAGTAGCCTCCGCAGAAATCTAGCTCACTATTTACGGTCCAATAAGTAAAACGTCGCTAAGGTCGGCTTATCCGAACCTAATATACCCTCCATCGTATTAGTGCAAAAAAATGGTCCGTTTTTAGGGCCTTTTGGCTCATACGTCCATACCCCATCTCAGCCATATCGTCAAAATTACTCTAAAATTGGATTCGTAGAAAAAATGTATTACCCATTATTGACTATTTATTGCCCGTTTTGACCTTGTGGTACGTTTTTTGGGCCACATGAGCCAAAAAGTCTGGCAACCATGACACTTTTTGACGTATTTAGTGGTCCCAACTAACAGTATCATAACAATATCAACCATTGTCCGTCTACAAAAAATTATAATTTGCTAAGCAAACACTTAAAAAAGTGTACTTTTCACCGAGGTACAGGTACATTTAGTCCTTTAAAGGGACCTTTTATTAATCATTTTTAGGCTAACAAACACGCAGCGTAAGAAAATAAGCTTCAGTATGCCCGAACCTTAAACTTTGCTGTTTTAAAAATTAAAGCTATAGCAAAATACAAATATTAACACTCCTGATCCCAGAGGAAACCTCGGCTCATATTTCTTTTGAAATTGCGGTTTTTATGTCTTTATCTATAAATCACATATCGCTAGCATAAATATAAACAATACTCATCCGTTTTTCTTCATCTCTTTTCGGTTTATTTATTTATTTTTTATTTTTTCTTGTGTTCGATAATTTGTATTCCCCAAATGAATAAACCACAACAAATATAAATCAAAGTAAATTCAAAAATCAATTCAATTTATATGCAAATTTGTCTGTTTTTGGTTATACGCCGCCCCTCTTAATCCCGCCATACCAACAAATGCCGTGCACTGGCGACAACAACAGGTGGCGTCAACCGGATGCCGGATATGAAAATTGTATAAGGAGAAAGCGTTAGACGACAAGAAGAGCACGGACATGTTGTTTTAATTAAAAGTCTAAAATTAACATAAAAAAATAACACCGCATCCACTGCTGAAGCAAACAAATAATTTACATTTTATTACCAAAAAGTTGGCACTTGGATTATGACGGTGACGCAAAATAATTGTGACACATCGTGACAAATTTTTTGACACGTGTCGTCCGGATGTGTGGTTTGTTTGATTAGGACCCTGCCCATATGACAAGGATATAGACAACGTAATAATTGTTGTTTGTCCTACAATGAAAACAGATTTTAAAAATGCATCTTTATGGCAGCATAACCTTTCGTTCTTTCTGACACAATAATTCCATCCTCTCAAACGCTTTTTAGCGTTTCAGTTTCAGTGGTTGATATCGGAAAACCACCCCATCGCGTCCGATCTATGATTGATGTGCCTCAATATCCGTATTAGTTCAACACAGCAGTGCAGCATGATATTGTGTGTCAACGGCCCTGCTGGAAGATATCAAGAAATGAGCAAGTCATTCAACAATTATTGCTTGTCAGAGGATTTAGAGACAGCCGGCGAATTAGAGAGGGAGGTTGGTTGTACGACATTGACAATATTGAATGCGGCGCTAACGGTTGGAAGGATTAGCAGGGACGTCATCCGCGTCAGCTAGGTCAATGTCATAATCATCGGCACCATCTAAGCGCAGTCATGGTCATCAACTCTCATTGTAACATATTAACAATTCTATTGTGTTAAGCTGATAAAATAAATGAATAAACACAATTGGAGTCGCCAGTTTTAGCGACTGGCGACTTTAAGGTGAAGATGATCGATGCGAAAAATGTTAAGACCCCTTTTCACAGACTAGAAGATTTTTAGAGGAGGTACACTTTCTTCAGTAGCGCGCATCTTCCCAGCTCGCAGTGGATTAATTAGAGGAGAGACGGGCGGAATATGGTTGATTTTGAGGCAAGATATGTTGACTTTGTGAGTATCGGTTGTTGGAGATTTATTAGCGAAGAGGAGTGGTAATTATCCAGCGTTTGGTGCCCCATTTTTGTTGGGATTATTTTAACTGATCGTTACAGAAATCGTGGGACACTATCGCTCCTTTACAATCACCAGATCTTGTGACAAATGCAAAAGATACTACTTACTTCTAATTTCTTTTATAGAGAAGCCTTTTCATAGCTTAGAGATAAGTCTTCAACCCATAAAGCCTCAGTCACTTTCGAGAAGGTAAAACCGCGGCGCGGATTTAAACCTGGATTTACTTGTATGGTAGTCGTGCACACTAACCTCTCCACCAATGCGATCCATAAACTCAAAATTCGCCATAGGTCGTGAGATAGCATTAATGCAAATACAAGTGCCTACCCTCTCAGAGAGAGAGAGGCGTATACCACTATCTTTTTTCGGTCGACTTCCTTGAACGGCTATAAAATGTTAGGCCAGGCCCAACCACTCCCTCCAACATCCTATATCTCTAGGGTCTGTAATTACTTCCCTTTTTTAACCCGCCATTCGTGAAATGAAAAACCTTTCGGACTAGGGGATTGCTAAACCATCGGAGCATTAGACGTCGAACATCAAGTAGGAACACACAGCAGTTATGGATACTCTAACACGGCACTTATAAAAGGCTTATCAAGCAAACTAACTAGTCCTAGCGCGAAATGCTTGAATGGTTCTAAATACACATCACTGACCTTCAGATAAAGCGATGATGCCTCAAAAAGTGGACAACAAGTCCATTACTGCCCTACCCTAACTGCACAGTTTTTTTATGCAAACAGGGGTCCAAGACCCGCCGGCAAGAAATTCTATAAAGGCCAAAGCCAAAATTCGAATTGCTCCAAATTTTGTATGAACCTATACGCCAGCCGACCATTCGCTTTGGAATCCCGCCTATCGAGATAAGACGCACTCGAGCTTCAGTCGCAACGCAACTACATGCCTTACTTACTTAAGTGCCACAACATCCCATTAATCGCCGAGGGGGAACTTCTTCCAAATCAGTGATGTGCACGATTCAATACTTGTACTCACTGACCGGGACCTACTGTTAAACTCCGGCTCCGAATGGCTAATATATTTTATAGAGAAGTTTTTACATGACTTAGAGATAAAACTCTTACCCGTACAATCCCGGCATTTTTTTGGTGAAAAACCGCCGCTGAAAAATTGTTAGATGTCCTTACCCGCGGTTGATCCTGTGTAACTGGCATGACATTCGTTTACACTTCCATTACACCACGTCGAAACCGAATGAGATAACCATGAAATTCAATTATTAGCGGTTTGTAGGGCAAAGCACCAGCAAAATAGTTCCGATTGGTATACAATTTAGCATTGCAAGAAAGGAAAAATTGCCCGTCATTTAAGCACAGTACGTACATTTTAAAAGGTGTTCCGAAAAAGATATGAGATATACAGGTTTAGGAAATAAAAAATGAGTCTTTTTATACTAAAGGTGCCCAAAATGCCAAGGGGCCTATTTCGGGCGGAAAAAAAGTATCCCCTTGATTGTAGAACCCACTTTACTTTTCAAAATTGGTTCTGCATCCTTTTAAGGCTTTCAAAGGAAATTGTTACTGTATCTTTTAAAAATAAAAATTTATTTTATTGCTACATTTTCAAATTTAAATGTGTCAATACACACAGAGAAAACTGTAGTTGGAAATCGGTTGGAGATACTAAAATTCCGTTGCAAAAAAAAGAATTTTGGTTGCAGTCACCCAATGTTTATAATTGTAATGGATATTTGGTTCGACAATTAGTTGGAAATCGGTCCGTTGCAAAAACCGAATTTCGGTTGCACCCACCAAATAAATACGACTAGATGATAAACATGATCATCATATTGTAGACGCAACTAACTATGTGATCGGTCACATCATTAAAATGCATAAAATGTATTTAGTTACCGTAACTGGTGGTTGTAGCAATCAATAGTTTTGCCAACATTTTGTTGTTTTAACCGAATATTGTTGACGATATCTAAACTTTCATCATAACGGAAAATATTCCTATTATTATTGCTTCAAGCAAATCGTTTTATACAATTTATTCAGGAAAAATTCTTCCATCATCTTACCCTCTTTTCCTCGACATGGCCCTCCCTAGGTTTAAGAGTACTTCAAGTGTGTAAGGAAACAAATTTTTGCTTTAAGAGTACTTCAAGTGTGTAAGGAAACAAATTTTTGCCTCTACTGAATATTTAAAATGTTTTCGTTAAACAAGTGCGGCTTGTGGACTTTTAGATCCGAAAATACTTTTCCGGGTTGCGGATACTTCGTATTTCTACCAATACTTCTGTTACAATTACTAAAAGTTACAAAGCTTTATCTTACATTCGGTTGTAAGTGATGGAATACTCTAGATGCATGCCCTCAATCATTCGATTGGCAAACAAATTCGGTTGTGGCAATAAATCTGTTTCCTGTGTGTACAGTTGTTATATTTCAACAATATTAATATTGCCGCAATCATACTATAGTCAAAATGAAATTCAAAAAACAATACTATGGTTGCGACGAACATACTTTTGTTGCAGAGAATATATAATTGTTGCCGTGACCATAGTGTACCCGTAGTTGTTCTCTGCCTGTAGTCACGCTTTAGTAGCTCCCAAAGCAAATGACCCTCTTTGCTTTTTCATGATTTGCCTATTGAACTATGGGTAAGGGTATATAAAAGTCGACTTAACCCACCACAACTTCCTGACTAGTGAAATAAGATTTTAGTTTAATATTAAAATTATTTATTTGACTTTAATCAATTTTTCTGTGTACTTGAAAATCGGTTCCACTGACTTAATTTGTTTTAATTTTTTCTTGAAAATAAATTCGTCTAAACCTATTAATTTTGATCTAATCAGTATCCTAATTCCACTGACACTTTTTTAATCCTGATTGTCCTCGTTTTATTTCCTATAACAACTTCATCTTGGTCATTAGGATCATCATCACTAAGGTCTTTATCCAAACCATCAACATCCCCTCCTCATTGCTCATATAAAAAGAATATGCAACAATGCCCGGATTAGTACAACTCTCTGTAAAAAAGAAGGGTGTTTATTGTAAGTTGAGCGAAATCTTGTACTTGAACTCGTACAGCCCATTAAATTTTGGGTTATCGAAACAGTTTTCCTTTTTTGGCATTGTTACTGCCGAAACATTTTTTACAAATTGATTTTCTGTTAAATTATGCTGAAATTTTTTGTTTTTATGGCCCTGTTACTCTGACTGAATGCCCTGCAGTGCTTTTTTACCCTAAAATTTATTAGACGCGTATGTTTGAATTTCACATGTACGGGTACGGGTACGGGTCCAATGCAATGTAATTTTATTTATTTACTTTACTTATACTTACTGCTTACATGGGAGTACATACAGACCTACATTTATTGCGTTGTTTCCTTTAAGTGTTTTTCTTTGTCACGAAGACCGAATACAAAAGAAACAAAAAACAAACTGGGTAATTGTTTTCGATTGTTCAGCAAGTCTGAAATGCTTCAATAAACACAAAACAAACTGTGCAAATGTCAATGTCAAAATGCGCCCAACATATGCTAAGAAATGTCCAAAATGTTTAAGGTCTGGGCCATAAGAACAGTTGGAAACGAAAAGAAAGTAAGCAAAGTTCATACCCTGTAGATCATCATGGAATATTGCACTCATAAAATATAGTATTTTAGACAATTTTGTTCATTGAACTTTTACAAAGACTGGGTATGTTGTCTTAAATATATTAAACCCAACAAAAACGTATTACCATTTGCATTACCAGGTAATGACCGCTCATTACCCTTTGCCTTATTTTGAAATTAAAAGTAAGAACTTACTTAAAATAGATTAAATAATATAATTTCTTAACAAAGAACATTTCTAAATTTCAAATAAAATTTCTAAATTTCAAATAAAATTTCTAAATTTCAAATAAAATTTTTAAATTTCAAATAAAATTTCAAATAAAGGGTGGTTAAATTTTAAGGGCCGATGTTGAATGTAAACCACACCTAAACGTCTAGTTTTTTTTAAATTTTTTTTTAATAATTCTCCATTTCAGACTAACTCAATTTGAACCATGGAAAGATACACAAGCGAGCAACGCGTTAAAGTTCTTCAGGCTTATTATGAAAATGAAAATCAATTTTCGAAGAAAATCATCTTCAGTGATCAGGCACATTTTCACCTCAGTGGATTCGTCAATAAGCAGAATTGCTCATTGACGAATCCAATGATAATCCAAGATTGATTGTCGAAAAAACAATGCACCCACAAAGACTGACTGCTTTGTGCGGTTTAGGGGCTGGCGGCATCATCGGGCCGTAATTTTCAAAAATGAGGCCAGTCAGGCAGTTACTGTGAATGGTGTTCGCTCTCGTGCGAAGATAACGAACTTTTGTTCGCCCGAATTGGGAGCTATGGATGTGGACGATATGTGGTTTCAACCGGACGGTGCCACTTGCCACACAGCTAACGAAACAATGGCTCTTTTGAGCGACACATTTAATGGCCGTGTTATCTCACGCCGTGGCGATGTTAACAGGCCGCCAAGATCATGTGATTTGACACCATTGGACTTCTTTCTTTGGGGTTATTTGAAAGAAAAGGTGTACGTCGATAAGCCAGCAACAAGAGCCAAAGGATGAGAAAATTCATTAACGGAATAGAACCTTAATTATGCCTCAGCGTCGTCGAAAATTTGGACCATCGGATGGAGGTGTGCTGCCAAGGTCGCGGCTGCCATTTGACCGATATTTTGTACCATACATAGTTGAATCATACCAATATTATCATATTTAAAAGAAATGACAATAATTTCCTCAATAATTTGTGTTTTATTCAAAATCAACATTGGCCCTTAAAATTTATCCGCCCTTTAAAATTTCTAATTTCAAATGGAACTTCTGAATTATAAATGGAATTGTTTAATTTTAAATTGTAGTATGGATACTGCAGTGTCCAAAACCAATAACCGACATTTCGGTTTTTATGCCCGACATTCGGTTTCTCAAAAATAGGTTAAACCCGACATATCGGTTTTTTGCTGTCAGGTTTTCCGGTTTTCGGTTGTTTTTTTTAATTGCTTAATTTCAAATGGACATATGGATACTACTATCCAACCCCAATGACTGACTTTCGGATTTTATGTCGAAACCCGACAGTCGGTTTCTTAAAAAAGAACTAAAACCGTTTTTTCGCTGCCGGTTTTCTGGTTTTCGCTTATTTGGCTGTTGTATTTAAAACGAAGAAAATTCAAAATTTGTAAGTTCGAAATACGTTACTACCATAAATATTTAAACTAGACCCGCCTAACTTAAAAACGCCAGTAAACTCGATTCAAAGATATCTGTCTGTCCGTCCCTTCTTCCGTCTGAATTCCATCTAAAGCATATTTTTAAAATACCGATCGCAATTGTTCTCCGATTTTCATGAATTTTGCTAAAGTATTTTTTTTTGGACGAAGACTGTTGACTTTTATGAAAATCGGTTAAAATTTAGATATAACTTCCACTTATATGTTCCACGAATTTGTCTTTAGCTCTAGAAGCCACATGGGACATCCAAAATTGATGAAGTTTGGCAAAGTTCATTACGATCGATCAGTAATCAGCTTAGATAAAAACGGGTCATATCGGTCCACGTTTTGATATAGCCCAGTGAAAATATTTCTTTCGATGTTAAATACAGACGCTCTAGAATAGTTGTATTAATTCCGATTTCAAAATTGGTACGGTATATTTCAATCTTGTACCGATCTAAGTCATATAGGCTCAGTTTTAGATATAGCTTCGTACAAATTGACTGGGGTCCAAAAAAATGGCACATGGATATATGGCATGAAAATAACTATAAATATAAAATCAATGTCACTTTGCCAGTTTGTAAAAAACTTGTCTTCTTGTAAAATGTGTATGCAAGAGGTCTCGAGCCGGCTAATTAATCCCTGTTCAATTTACTCACGAAGCTAAAACTAAATTATGTTTGGAGTTTAGCTAAATTTGGGTGATGGGCACTATATCAAAAAACACAAACCATTTCAACAGGGACATATGAGTCCACAGAAACAATGGCATTTCCTCATAAATTTAAATTCGACCGACCTTATTTTTAAAATTTAGGCAAATTTAGAGCCTTTTCAAGGGCATAATTACTTTACTTCTGATTCAAAAAAATCCATTCTAAAGCAAAAGGCTAAAACCGGAATGTCAGATTTTTACTAAAAAAAAAACCCCGACAGTAGGATTTTTTGAAACGACGGTTTTGAGAAAAATCCGAAATGCCAGTTTGCTGAAAACCCCGGGTTTTGAACACTCTAATGGATACTGAAATTTAAGCAAATTTTACTACAACTCCCAAGAAGTTGTTTTGAAGATTTAGCTGAGATTAAGGCTAAGACTTATATTTATTTTATTGAAAGTTTCGAGGTCTGTAAAGAGAAAATCGACGAACAACTGTTGTCAGATATGACAGGCTGTGATGCAGAATGTAGTTTTCCATGTTAGCATGTCATAATTTTTAATTTAAACTCTTATACTCAGTCTCGCACAAAGACTTTACATTATACGACTCTGTGTAAGCTAGCAGAAAAGTACTTATGCTTTGAGTTTTTGTAAGCGCATGTGTAAGTAATTTCCCCTAATGTACTTAGTTACAAATTAAAAGATGTGAAAACTTTTTATTTGGCCCTACGTGCAAATTTTACTTGGTCAGGAGAGTTTTTGCTGGGTAATGCTTTTTACATTTATTTTTACTAATGTTGAAGTGAAGGTATTTTAGATAAGTGAATTTGTTCTAGATTAGAATAATGATATCGACTACATCCTTGACTCCCATTTTAAAAGAAACTTGTCTGATTTATATTTCATCACTATAAATTATTTAACATTTTCTTTATTACTATTTAGTTTTTTTGTAATCTTTGCACAAAAACATTTTTAATCAATTCCAATTTTGCCTCATTGAAAACGTGACTTGTCGGCAAATAATTAACCCAATTTGCGGAATGTCTGTGAATGTGCATGCAGGCAAGTGCGCACGATAACTGGAATGTTATATAAACGATGCCATAATTAATGCAATTATTTGCTCAAGAGATATATAACCATAAATCACACGTTGTGTAATGCGTTTTTACATGATAATGACAGGATTAATTATCCTGGCAGGTATGAGAGAAATATCCTAAACTTAGGGTAAACGATTACCGAATCTTAAGAATTTAAGTTTGTTAAATTTGAATTTGCCACAAGGTTGTTTTTCGGTCACGTTGTGAGGGTTACATTGTAATACTTACATTGTAAGTATTGAAATACATAAACAATAAGAGGTGTGTTAAAAATATACAAATGTGTACAACTTCTAAGACAGAAAACACTAACTTGCCACTTATTGAGCGACTTATTTGAAACGTATAATAAAAAAAAGCACACAGCTTAAACATTTGAATTCTATATTACCTTCAAAATACGTTAACAATTTTAGTGTAACCTATTTATGTCTTTTTCCAGACACTACGATAAGCTTTGAACTGTTCCATTTTCATCAAATGGATCAAAAGTGAAAATTGTTTTTCTTAAACGCAAAATTCCTCTAATTCCTCCCATATACTCGTATGATTGATAATATATAAAATTTAGCTTAAGCAGCTGTAACAGAAACGACTTGAGCCCGATTGTCTTGATTGAAAAGTGAGTGACACACATAGAGAAAAATTCAGTTGGAAATCGGTCCGAACTAGAAATATTCAGTTGAATAAACATACCAACATTCCATGGTATTGATAGTGATATGGTTCGACTAACCATAAGATGGTAGTTACAATAATATTACGATTCTTGCGAACATTAAGACGGTTATACCAACCGAATTCGAAACAATTATTGGTTGTCACAGTTCGTGGTTATGACAACCAACAAACTATGAAGCACTTGTTACTTTGGTAAAAATAATTAGTGGTGACAACAGTTAAATTCTTTAGCGTAACAAAATTCCGTTTAGGTCGCTGTTGAGACATAGAAAAATATGCAACAAGATTTCGGACTATCTCGTGGGGTAAATAATTTCTTCTAGAAATGAAAGATTATAGTACATTTCTAATAGCACGGCCCTGATAGGTCCCAGTTATTCTTATGAGACAGGGAAATGTTTACTTTGCTACGCTATATTGTAGAAGTATTCCTTGTTTTAGGGATGAGATGTCTTAAGTGAGATCGTATGGAGTTTATTTTCGTAGAACATTTTAACATCCTATCTCTATTCAAATTATTGCTCTCCTATAAAAAATTAAAAAGACGACATTCGCTAATGACTGTTACTTTTATGAAACTATTTTTTGTGTTCAGAGAGCGAAAGCTAAATTAGAAGAAAGAAATCAGAGAGAGCGCTAGAGATATGAAACGATAGAATCTTTGCCTAGGTGAAATTGGTTTCTCTAAAACCGTTCAAGTTTCTTTTCGCAGAATGCTTTCAAAAGTCTCATAAATGGTTTTTGAATATTATAAATAGTTATGATAAAATTAGATAATTTCAAAGTTTTTATTCAGTAAAAAGTCGCTTAAAGCCTGCTACTAAGTTCGCTCATGTAAAAAAGTTAGTCGTCCAAATAAAAACTACTTACAAAAACAATTTTCACAAAATTCATTTATGTGAAATAATAGACAATAGCAATATGTTTCAAAACTGTTAAAAAAAAGTATCTACAATTGTGTGAAGTTTGCCAGATACGAGTATCAATCAAAAAAACAATTATCAGAGCAATTTCACAGCATTTTTTTAGGTATATGGATCTAGACAAATTTTTACATGAAAAGGCGAACAAAGTGAACAATATTTATAAATTCATTTGTTATGAATTTATTTAGGGTAAAAAATTATCAGGTTATAATGTAATACCCAATTCAAAGTATCTATTAAATCTCGAATCGTTTTTTATTTAATTGTTGTCCTCATGACATCATTTTATGAGAAACCTCACTTTCTCGTGAGCAAACTCACGAGCGAGAACTTGTTTCCAATCAGTTCATGTCATTCTCGCATGAGTGATTTAAGTCTCGTTAGTGACAACCTTTCTATTTCAAACTAGTTTGTGAGAAATATGACAATGATTATGACAAAACTAATATTAAACTTCAATGGAAGTGGAGAGACGATAACGATTAAATCTCGAATCGTGATTTTTTTTTAAATTTTATGTTGTCCTTTTAACAACATTTTATGAGAAAACTCATTTTCTCGTGAGCAAACTGAGCAAATTTTTTATCAATTGGCCCGTTGACCTAATTATACACTACAGATCGAATTTGTTTATTGCCCGTACTGTCCGTATGTGGAATTGACAAACCGGCAAATGCATTTCCCACCAATTACGACAGCCAGAAATTCGAGACAAATGTCATTAAACATGATTCCCTATTTCCCCCCTCTGCTCACTTACTTTCCACTTACCTATGCTATACACAGGAGACATCCCCCGAGAGTTGGTATATAAAAAAATGACGCCCTAAATTCTGAAACAGTCCTACGACTTTCGAAGCCAGTTTGATTGGGCCATTTATGATAAACAAAAAAAAATTGTCCTGGACTACGAGGTATGCCCTAAGAGCAAAGCCTGATGGTCATAATAATAGAAACGGAACCACGCATATTTGAATGGATCTTCAATACAAAGTGTTTTTTGAGCGCTTAGGGTCTACAACTTGCAACGATTATTAAGAAAAAAGTGATTTTCTTTAAATTTTACTTCTATGATCTAAGTGGAAACTTAAAAAAATCTGCTCTAAGCATTGAAAATTTTAAAAAAAAATTGTATCGAGTAAATGCAGGCGATTACTCCTATTAAATCACCACTAATCGTAATACCTGCAGTTCAGCTAAGAGACAAATCATCTGGCAGACACCCTATTTAGCAGCTAAAAATTGTTCAATTTTACTTACCATCGATTAAAGAAACTTTTATTTCTGGGACAGGAGTAATCACTTCATCGACATCATTGGCTGCAGATGAAACGTCTGCTTCATAAACTAATGAACTCCTAACAGGCAGGCACTTATGAACAGCGACCTACTACTGGGTGTCCAAATAAGACAGGAAAATAATATTAAATTAACAAAAATACTGAGATATTAAATTGATTCCACACTTACTTGTAATCCACATTTATGCCATAAAATTAAAAACCACATCTTTCAATTCGAACCGTGTGTATATCGCTGGCCATGCAATACACACGTGCGGCGTTATTCTAGCAAAACATTCTCGAATGATGGCTGGACTAAGGTTTTGATGCAGAACCTGACAAAATAATGGAGGGAAGTCAAGTCGTCGGAAAGCAGGGGCCAGTTGATGAACGCTTGTCGTGATATAATCCAGTGATAATATTTTTTTACGTTCGTTCTCTTTTTTGTTTACCGATATCGCTCCTATGCAGATTATGATACGCCTTGCTAGGTTTTTACATTCCGATATCTTTCCTATAAAGCTCAGGTTTGTATGACTTGCTAGGTTGCGTAATGAACAGCATTGTATGCTTTATATCTGCCAGCTTTAAGTCGCTTGCTTTACATGTAGCGTCGTCTAATTGTCTAGTCTAGTTTTTCCAATATATATCGATGTTATCGAGATTTGACTTCAGGAAGTCGATCAGTATCGCGAGGACGATAGCAGTACCCATTTCTTAAATTCGAAAGATAAAAGTTTCGATGATGCCGCCATGTCTTAAAACGCTCCAGACAGTAAATCTTTATGGAAGCGTGGTCGATCACTTGAGGAATATGTCCGCTCTGTTAAAGGCATGTTTTTGTTGGCATAAACGCTGAGCCAAAAATGGGCCTCAACTGGGAGGAAGATTTTTTTTTAACAAAAAACAAATCTTTGGCCAACGTTTCCAGCATCCAATTAGCTAATTCAAGATGATTTTCTTTTAACTAAAGTACAAATCTTTGTTCAGTGTTTCCAGCGCCCAGTTAGCGATCTCACGCCTTGGTCTATGATCTCATGGATTTAATTTTTGCGTCCGCTTAGTTTTTTACGAAGAGAGGCCTAAATCCAACCACAAAAGAAGACGGCGTTGGCCTATTAAGTGAAACGTCGCCACATCGACATTTCTGAGCATTTTTCGATACAAACTGCTACGGCAGCTATGATCTCTTAACATTTCACCAATCTCTGTCTGATTGAAGGTTTCAGACTCAAAAGGGTGCATTTAGGCCCCAACTCTGTCATGGCGCGACGAGTTGCTTGCATACTGAAGCAATGAAGACAACCAACCTCTCGTGAGTTATAACTGAGCTGTAATTTGGATAATATTATTAAATAATTTCCATACGTTCGGCATGATGAATTGGAAAACCTTACCAAATATTTTGACAGCTAGATGGCGTTCTTTGCATTGACAGCTTCTGAAATAAAATAATTTGAAAAAATTGTCACTAGTATCTGGTCATTCTTTACAATAAGAACTTAATTAATAAATAATAAATATGGGGGGAGGATAGTATGAAAAACCAATAGTTTGACCATCGTTTTATTAGTGTAAACGAAAAGTTAGTTGTCTGAACCTTGATATTATGAAAACAATTACTCAATGGTATCATTTGCATTTGTGGGCTACAGATATAATTCTTCTCGTCTAAAAACATTTTTGTAGATCGGAACGATATTCATCCGAATTTTTCTCTGTGTGTAAAATTAAGCAATTACACATAAGTTATTTTCCTGGAGAGCGCAGAAATGAATAAAACGGCCCAGTCAGCAGTTTTCAGGAATATGCCAAAAGATTTTATCCCAATTTGGTAGTGGAAAGCTCAGCTCTGATAAGCATCACGAGACTTATATGCCCCATCCAAGTTTAATGTCTTTTTAGCTAGAGCTCTGAAAAAATTTAACTTAAATCAGTGTAGCCTGTTTAAATGAGAGTTTTATTTTCAAAAAGTGTGGTGAAGGGTGGTAAACCCACACTAAATATAACAAAAATTAGTAAGCGAGACTTTCGCACAAGGAAGCCAGGCTCAAATTCTAACGATTTTTATCCCGGCTTCATCACTCCGTTTATTCCGCTAGCCTTGGGAATAAGGGATAAATCTTTCAATCATGTAATGGCTTCGCTATCAAATGTTTTAGCCTTTGGGAGCTAGCTCTTAATAGTAGGTCCCGACAAGGTTTGAGAGAAGTTCTATGTTTGTTCTATGTTTCTATGTTTTCAACGTTTGTTCCATACTATGCATGTTGATCGATGTTATTGCCTAAAATCAACAAATAAAGGTCATTAAGAACCTTTACAAGAATGCGAGCGGCAGTAGATCCCAGTGAGTTCCCTGTTTGTTTCCCCCACTCGAGGTTATACTCGTATTCAAACTGTTAACAATGAAAGGATATCAAGTTTTCCAGCTAATTTATCACTTAATTTTCATTGTTATGTGTTAGAGTGACCCTACTTTTGTCCCGTTCCGATCCGATTTGCATTCTTTGGATAACAGCTAAGCACACGGCAGCTTTGCAGTACACTTTCTCACCAATAAATCACTTTGGCCGCGGTATTTCCAATTTCCTGTTTCCCCTAGCCCAGCTAGACGCCAACTCATGCTTCGCATCTCTCTTTTCAAAGCCCCACAAACCAACTCCAAATCTAAAACGATACGAAGCGCGATACAAAACAAAATGTGTCCTTTATGGCAGTTATTGTGTGTTGTTTGGGGGAGGGGGTCTTTGTGCAACATTTGACAAATTATCCTGGCACTGCATTACCAAATACCGGGATACGACAACAAATACTACGTTTCAGCAGGACTTTTGAAAGCAGAGCTAGACGTTTGAGGAGAGGTGGATTGGAGTAGAGCGAAGCGGAGCAGTCAGAATGATGCATATGATAAATGTTTCCACCCCCCCCCCCCCCCTCTAATGGCATGCAATTTTATGCATTACACTTGTCATACTCGTATCACATGAATTATACACGAAAGCGACAAACTTCACCAAGGAAGAGCATTTCAAATTCAAAAACATCGAATGTGAATACCGACAGAATTTATCCCCCAGCCCCCAAAAATATGCAGCAATTTTTAGTGCAAAAAAGGGAAAGCCAAGTACATGTGAATGACTTGTGCGTGTGCATGCGAGTGAGCATCCAGCGGGAATAGGAAGGGCCTAGCAAGGCCTTCTGGGAGCCCTTGTTAGGATGCTTGGAGGCATGCTTGCCACATCGCAACGTGTGCGTATGCAAGTGAGTGCCCATTAGGGAAAAGGAAGGGCCCAGCAAGGCCTCGTGGGAGCTCTTCTTAGAATGCTCGGAGACATGCTTGCCACATTCTAACTTAATTTCAAATTAACACAGGGTTAGATTGCATAGTAAGCATTCCACGCTCCTTTATACTGAAGGCCCTTCCAGAAGGACTGCAGAAAATGGTCTACCGGAATGCATATAAAAAATATTTAAAAAAATTGTTTGCTTACTGATAAATTAATTTAAAATTACTTAAAGCCTGTTTCTCGATAACGAACGAAAACATAAAATTTCAGTTTCACTATCGTTCGTCTAGAATTTGACAAATTGTGTGTTTGAATTTGACATTTGCACTTGCAGTGTTTGAAATAGAGAAACCGAATTTTGTATGAAGACGTTATTGCTTTCGTTTAGTTTTCTTTCGACTTGTTGTTCGATCCAACGATCGTGTAAAATTGAGTTTGTGAAACTCAAATCAGAGTTTCTTCCCTTAAGAAGCAAACGAATGTTTTCTTTTGACATCCAGAAACAGGCTGTCAATTTTCAGTTTTATTTATTTTTTTAATTTGCCTACACTGGAATTCGAACCTACTACCTTCTGCTAGCTACTCCGATATGCTACGTATGGGACTATCGAACCAATTGTGCGTCAACGTCAAACTTAAATAGGGTGATCATGAGGTGTTTATTAAAAATAAAAAAAATACAAAAAATCAAATCAAGTGGAATTTATTGTTCACTCGAAAGGATATTTTATGCAATTACTTTCTTTGAATATAACTTGTTGGCCGCAACTACGCCTCAGGGTTTCCATTCTGAGGGTCCACTTTTGGATGACTTGTTTGATCATTTCGACCGGTATGGCGTCAACGACACGCGAAATGTTGGCTTCCAAAACCTAAATCGTTGCTTGGGTTTGTCATCATAGACTTTGGACCATCCCACGATATAGGCGACCAGTGCACCGGTCCAACACTAAAATTTGCTGCTTTTCGAAATGTCCTCTTAATAGATCCATTGTTTGAGCAGTCGTATGGCAAGTAGCACCGTCCTGTTGAATCCAAATGTCGCACAGATTTCGAGCTTCAATTTCAGGTAACAAAAAGACCGATATTTTGGAGCGATAGCGAGCCCCATTCACGGTTACGTTCCGGCCATCATTATTTTTGAAAAAATATGGACCGATGATGACACCAGCGCATAAACCGAAATAAACCGTGGTTTTCTCTGAGTATAGTGGCACTTTGTTGAACCTCTTCTGGTTGCTCTACAACCCAAATGCCTCAATTTTGTTTATTGTAGTTGTCCTTGAGCCAGAAATGGGCTTCATCACTGAACAAAATTTGGGTCGACAACAGCGGATCTTCTTCGAGCTTTTGAAACACTAAAACGACGACGCACGGGAAGATCGCGGAGGCTATTCTCGCAGGAATGGCATACAAACCTATAAGAAAAAAAAATAATGTTTAACACAACTAACGCGTTATTCGTAAAATAACTCCTATTAAAAAAATACCTTTTAAAATGATCACCCTATATATCTTCCCTGTCCATCGCTGTGGCTAACTCTTTCCGTACAGCCTTCAGTTTCCAGGCATAGTAGCCTGCTTTTCACAAGAAGGGAGCTATGAATGTTTATTCGATCTCTTTCATTGAAATATATAAAGGCCATCTTGCGGGGCTCTTCCTCAAAGAATGCACCACCGACTGAGAAGAGGATTCATTACAAGGCCTTCTAACAGGCCTTAATAGAGAAGCGAAACCAGAAGGAGTAGGGATTCATTTTCCATTTACAAAGAAGGTCTACTGAAATGTCATATTGTGGAAGGCACTAACGAAAGTGTATTGCATCTAAAAAGTGGACTTCTAGAAGGGGTTCTTATGAGAAGGCCTTGCTAATTTTCCCATTACGTGAGAGTGTTTTGCAATAGTGTGAGTGCACTTTTATTAAAGCACTTTACACACACTCACACATACACAAAATGTTATTTATCATCAAACTATATCAGTGCAGTGCTGCATTGCATATACCTTATGCCAACCAATATCGGCTATAAAACATAGACACAGCGACGGACGGATAAAGAGACAGACGAACAGTTAGACCAAGAGAGAGGCGCATCATCCGCTCCACCCCACTGGAGCAATAACTGCAAAGTGTTTGATGTTAATGCCTGTGGATTGTCGAGACTGTGGTGGATAAATGCAGACACACACTCGCACTCTCAACTAGATCTAGCCTGTGGGATGATGGCTTACTCAGGCCATATCTAGTCCCCGTAGTCTGTGTTCGCATTACAATCGGTACATTTACGGTTGTCGACTGTGGTGAAAGTGGTGCGGCTTCTTTGTATAGAAAATTAAATTCAATTGTGTATGACAAGTTAATCCTATTTTCTTTCAAATACACTCAAACACACACACACCCTGACAATAACAAAAACATCATCCTTCTAACATTTGGAAAGCTTCAATCCTAAAGCGCTTGTCTATTCTCTTCTCCCCCTGTCGTTTCGACAATTTCAAAATATAATTTTCAAGTTAGTATTGTGTCATAGCCGCCCAGAGTCCATAGGGTGGAATTTATGTTCAATCCCAATGTCGGCTCGTTACACTTTTGAAATGTGTCCTCTGCATCGGTTCGGTTCTGCTCTGCTGGCCAGAGTTCATCTTTTATGCATTATCGCATATTTTATGACTTTGGCCCAGAACTTAAAAAGTGTGGGGGGGGAGGGGTTCGTTATTGGGGATGATGTCATTTTGAAGAACACAAGTTTTCTTAATAAAATTTAAAGTTTCAAAATAAAAGTTCGTACCCAACGAAAATCAAAATTAATTTATTCAATTGTTTTGAAAGTAAAAAATGCTGCAAACAGATCAAACAGTCATTGCTGCAATAAGTGGGGGAGGGGATTTTTGTCCAATAGGTCACTTTCTTCCAACATAAGTTTAGAGCAGAATGGGTAGGGCAACAATAGAAGAATGTCCTTTTTCTATGGAAGAAATTTCAAGGCAAACTAACAATGACTATGCAAGTTGTTAGTAAACGACTAGGGGAATCAGTTCTAACATTTAAATGAGAATTTTTTTAAAAACTCGTGCAATTCATCGAAAGTGAAACTTTGAGTCTTTTTTAAATTTTGTGAACTACAATTTGTTTGCAGTAAAGGGTATATTGATTTTGGGTGATCTATTTTTTAAACACTTTTCGTGTTATCTTATTAATTCAATCTTACGCGATGTTTTCTTAGTTATGGTTTCTTAACAAAATTTTTCAGCGGCTAGTTTGCCATCTGGTAAATGCAGATGACTTTATGAGTAAGAGATTTATCTCTAAGCCATGTATAAAGTTCTCTATTAAATGCAAAAGCCGTTTAAAGCCGGCTTTAAACAGTAGGTCCCGGCCTAAAACTATTTTATTCTTTAATAATAAAATATTTTCCTGATGAAACCCCTACAATATTTTTAGTCAATACTACAATTGGTATATTTAGTGAAGAACAAAATAAACGACTTAAAATTTTGTGAGCTGATAGTGTAAATTTCTTTATCAGCCATGTTTTGAATAAAGTTTTAATCAATGTTGATAAATATTTATACTCTGTGTATACCATAGACCATATCTTAACTTGGGACAAAAATGGGGCTAGCTGTTTAATCTGCGGGACCTAGATGCCCAAAAATAAGTTCCTGTAGTCATAACAATCGCTCTTTAAACAACTTGGACAAACGACTACTTAAAGTTAATAAATTACACTATGATTCGGAATATACTTATACTTGTAGTTTCATTATTTACGTCAATTTAGAACTAGAATCCAAGGACACTAACGATAAAAAAGGAAAGGAAAAAATTAATACATAATTTAAGCAACTTTCTGTACGATTTTTTTGTTGGATGGTTTTGAAAAGGGGGGATCGGTCCTACAAGACCTACTTTACAGCAGCAAATTTCATCAGATTTGAACGAAATAGATTTGCTGTCGATTTAAGATTTTCAATAGTGTTTTTGGGATATTGCCACATATCACTTTCAAGGAATCCCATTAACATCGGTGCTTATTCACACTATATTTTTTAAACTTCTAAATTCTTGCCTCAGGAATAGGCTGACTAAGTCATTAAATCAATCGATCAGCCTCGCAATTTACATTTACAGATTGCTTTTTAAAGGACCTGTTTCTTAGAGAATTTTATAATATTTTAGTTATTATAAGAATTTTATAATAAAAGGTGATTTATTTAGAACTATTGTTTTAGTTTCATAGAACTCACTTAGAATGAAATGTCAATGTCTTCTTTATGATCCAAAAACACAATTTCTGACTTTTAATTTTAAAAAAAATTCAATCGAATGTTGACCGCAACTACGCCTCACAATGGTTGACAAAAAATAGGCGCGTTCTAATGGTACTCGCTTAATAAACGAGTATGAGGTCGCTAAGGCGATAACTTCAAAACTTAACGTGCAATTTTTAAAATTTTTTGAAAGTGATTGGCTTTAGGCATCATAAACCGTTTGAATAAACAAATTTTAATTTGTAGAAAAAAAGCTATTGAAGAAATACTATAATTACCGAGCTCGCTTAAACTTGCTAAAGGTCATTCTTGAATAACTTTCTTCCCAAAAATTTTAATTTTCTAAAAGAAACAGGGTTAATCACATATTGTCTATATTTTTTCTGTAGACAAGATCATTTCTCTATTCTTGTACCACAATGTGATGTTATCGAGTTAGCGACCAACTAAGCTAGTTGCCAATAGAACACGGCCAATATATCGTACCCTCGATCTATGAAATTTCACGCAGCCATAGTCTTTTAGACCTCTAGACAAAACAGCTTTTGTGTAGCATGGCTCTGAAGTTTAAACCTCGGGTGGAAAATAACTTTGAAAGCTCGCCAAACACCGTTTCTATTTGATTTGAAATGATATTTGACTTTTAGTTACCACCTTTTAGCAGTTTAATGGCAAAATATTAAATGTAGGACAAACAAACAAAATAGAGATTTATTTCCACAATATTTTATTTTAAACCACTGTGCGCCGAAATCATTTCGTAAGTAATATTGGATTCGAGGTCTTGAATCATATTGACTTCACATAACACCAAAGGTTGCAAAAAGCAAAATTAGGTACTCACCAAAATGAGTTTTCAATGCTGCCATTACTTAGCGCGCTATCTGTGCCGTTGCACCGTCTTGGCGAAACCAAATATCGCCGACATTATTTCTGGTAACAAAAGGTGGTGCGATACCACTCGCCATTGGCCATACTAGAAAAATGCAGACTGGTGATTCCAAACCAAAACCCAAACATTGTAATTTGTAGATGGCAAAGTAGTTCGAAGAGCTCTCCGGCTTGCTCATCAGCCTAACTATGTCAATTTTGTTTATTGACGTATCCATAGAGTCAGAAATGAGCAAAATTCGGGGCGGAAAAAACGGATCATCATTGATCTGCTGCAGAGGCCGTTGATTGAAATTAAAACGTACATGTAAGTCGGTTTTAGTTCTTAAAATAGATCTAACCCAAGATCTTTTCGCAAAATATTAACATACCAGAGGCCAAGATGCGGAGCAAGGTGTAGAATCGTTTAGTCACGGTCTTCTCCAGTCACATTCTCCACTACAGCCGCAATATTCTTCTCACAACGGGCAAGAATAATGCGGCTGTCGAATAACGTACTCTGCACCTCACATAAGAGAAATATAATTAAGACAACGCTGGTTTTCATTAAGCCGCGGACGAATTTGACCATGTGAGTCTTTAGAGGTTGAATTATCAAACAATAGAGCACAAGAACCGACAGCTTGACATCTGTCACGGGTGATCTGTAAAAAGAAACAAATGAAAACAAAAGATTTTTAATGAATCACACTTTATAATTTAATAGTGTATCTCGATATTGATAATGACGTTCTAAGGTTAAATGCGACTGGTTTGTTGAAGTATTTACTTATAATTATACGAATCCTGAGTACTTTTTAATCATGTTGATAAAAATTCGTCTATTGCACATGATTAGCCATTTGCATAGAGCCGAAAAAGTTTACAGAACTCTTCTTTTTAATCTAATAAATGGCTGCTTTCTTGTTTATTCCCTCCACCAAAGAGTGGGTGGCATATTTAATTTGTCATTCCGTTTGCAACACCACGAAATATTGATCTGGGACCCTATAATGTATACATATTCTTGATTGTCGTGAAATTGTAAAACGATCTAGCCATATCTATCCCAGTGTCAGTTAAATGTACGATAGCGGTCAAACGAATCAACCTAGGATCCTTAAATTTTGCAATTTTTTCCCTGAGCCGATTTTGCCCATTTATAATCTTATTCCATAAGCCATTATGTGGTGATAAGGTTTAAATGGGCAAAATTGGCTTAGGGAAAAAACTTTCCCTTTAAGGGATTAAAGGTACCTTGGTAAAAAGTACACTTTTCTTAATTTAGTTATTTCTAATTTCAGTAATATCTTAGCAAATAATAATTTTTTGTGGACGGAAAATGATTGAATGGGTACCCTAAGTAGGGAAGCACTAAATACTTTTAAGGGTATAGTTGGTGGATTTTTTTTGGCTGATTTGGGCCAAAAAATGTACCGCATGTTCAAAAACGGGCAATTAATTGTCAATATGAACATATGTATGCTCAAATTAAGGAAAATTTTGCTACGCATCCAAAAAAGGAGCAATTTTGAAGTTTTGGCTATAATAAGGATGCTTGGGCCAAAAGGGACCTTGCGTGTTTGCGCTTTAGTATCTTAAGGACGGTGAAGGTTATGTGAGGTTCGAACTTAACGACGTTTTTACATGCTTATGTCGGTTTTTTTGGAGTTGAAAAATTGGTCCCCTAATGGCTTCCACTAGCTCTCGGCATCGCAGAAGGTTCCAACCCTTTCTAGCTTAGCTCAGAGGGACGAACAAAAACCATTTAACAAAACTATTTCACTGCGGAAATAATATTGCGCTATGAAGGTTGCTCTACACACAGTTTGAAGGTTATACGCAAATGGAAACTCTACTAAGACTCCCGTATAATTCATTTTTTTTTGTAGTTAAAGTAATCGTTGCCAAAGACTGCTGAAGAAATACCTTGGCGGGTTTAGAAACAGCTGTACAGTCTGCCTGGCAACCGTAGCCAATACATTTCACCAATTTTTAAGTTGATTCTGAAAAAAAAACAAAGGTCTCGAGCCAGAATAAAAACTGTTCAAGTCATAATAATGACAAAAAAAACAAATAAATGTAAACAAAATAAAAAAATATATTTCACAAATTATCAATAAACAAAACTCTTTTTAACAAGGGAGCTTGATTTTTACTTCCACACTTTGCCTGCCCAACCAAGGTTCCAGATTTTCATATCTATATTTTCTAAAGGATCCCAATTCCCACACGCACTCATCTTACAAAACCTTCACTTTCAGTTTCCTCCCTCTAAACAAAAATACGTTTACAAAAAGGTTACATTTAGTTCGTTTTTTTATCACGAACAGAACAAAAACGTCTTTAGGTCACATAAACGAGCTTAACATTGGCAAAAAGAGCATTTTTGGACTTTCGGATTGACCGATTTGTACGAAATATGAAAGAGACAACAAAAATCTACAACATGCAGTAAAATGTTAATTTATAAATATTTTTTTTCCAAAATTTTTTTATTATTTAAAAAAATAAAACAGTTTTAATGGCTTTTTTTAATGGTTTAATAGTCACCGATTTTTTTAATGTAGCATTAGTCGAACAAATGCGGCTGTCGTGGGATTGAAAATATTTTTAATACTGGAAATATTTGTAATACTGGAAATATTTACAATACTGTAATTAGATTTCCCCAAAAAAACTTTTCGAGCAAAAAAAATTGTTTAAGTACATATTAAATATTCTGAACCTACTTATATATTTATGTCAGGCCAAACTCTTAATGTTAGTGCAAAGGACTCAAATAAGCAGTTATGTTCGCACAGAAATGCTATTCGCCTTAAAATAATTCATTCTACTTGTAGGCACCCATAATTGTCTTTAATATCCACATTTGCACAGCTTTCATTAATATTATCATAATAAATATTTGCTTTAACTTCTTTACCAAAACATCACACTAGCATAAACTAAATTCCTAGCAGATAATTAACATTTTTGCGCACATGCCGGCTTGCCAAAGAGCCACAATGCAGACGCCCGAAATCTCTATTAATAATACCAACGGCCAATAAACATTAAATCACAAAATTATTATGATATTATCTACTTGGCGAGTGTACATCAATGGCGAGATATGCTCCGACTCGTACATAAAACTCGTAAACATTCATAAAAATCTCTGCGTTATGGCATACTTTAAGGCGCTTTTAATAAACTCCCGACGAAGGACAATGCACAGCATATCTGTAGGTGTTTTAGCCCGTAATATAAACGAGAAAACGAAACGAAACAATATGCCGCAGCAGCTGCCATAAAACATTTCTATGATTATATTTATTAACCAAAAAAAGGAAGGAGCAGAGAAAAATCATTTATTACTCGTACAGCACTGGATCCACATTTGCACTAAATTGTAGCGCTGTTCATAACAATGCGATTACTGTCCTGGCTGGCTCCTCAGAGCTCAAGTGAAAGAGCAAAAGACTTATCATCATTTAGAGGCAGGCTGGCCGGATCGGTGGTGGGACCAAGCTGCTGGAGATGTTAATTTTCATCATCACCATCAACAGCATTCACATTTGGCGTTATTTTTATTTTATTTCTATAAACAAGTCAGAGCGAGTGTATGAAAGTCGGCCTGCACGAACATGAGTGTGTGTTGATTTTCCTACTCCTGTCACGTATTTTGATTCGTAATTATAGTGAATACGTGAGAAATTTCCCAAAGCATTTCTTAGAGCAGTTGGACCTCAGCCGAAAAATTCCTTACGGTTCGTTGTACATGTCACTGGCGGAGCTGGCCTATTTTCTTCAAGCCAGTAAATGGCACAAATGCAGTCGTCTTTAGTTGACTTCACCCCACTTGGATTTATCTGTTTGCATGCGTCTCTGTGTGTGAGCAAATGATAAAGTATATTTGGGGAGTTATAGAGATGTAAATGGGTTTACACATGTTGCCCCTTATGTACACACGCTTGTCTGGTTCAAATAAATTTTTGTTCTGTTCTTTTGTTTTTTTTTTTGTTTTGTCTGTCTTTAACATTTTTCTAATGAAGGCAAATACATGCAGCAATTTGTTCCTTTGGAAAACATTTTCAGTAATTCCCCAAATATTTGAAAATAACATAGTTTTACTTTGAAACACACACAGGCACACACAAAACTCTAAGAGAAATTCAATTACTAGTTAGTAGGGCCCCTAAAAGTATGCTACAATTTGTGTCATTTAAGTTAATCCCTTAAAGTATACACAGGCTACAACGTTCATATTGGGTTAATCCTTAAGGTATGCTATAAAATATTAAAATAATTATACAAAATGTTACATTCGAACAGAATGTACTTGTTCTGAATTAGAAGAACAAAGACCAAGGGGATGGAAATGAAAATTTGTAAAATAATTAATTTCATCTTTATTATTTTATTAAGTGCATAATTAACATTAAGGGAACGAGATCATATCATTCAAATAGGGCAGACCTTATTGACTTTTCTAAAAATACCTCAAAATGCATTGAAAAGGGATTAACCGGCTTGGGACCACTTGCATCTACATTTTTAAAACAGACAAGATTTTTACAAAACAATAAAAAATAGCTAAAAATACCTCAAAATAATTGTTAGTTGTTACACTACGAGCCATATCAATAATTCCGTGACTTTTCAAATAAAACGCAGTTTTTTTGCAAAAAAAAACGCTGTTAAACACAAACTAAATGACGGAACCCTCTCTCTCTCTCTTAAACAGCTGTTAAACACAAACTACATGACGGAACTCTCTTAAAATTTTTAATTCCGTGACTTTTCGAATGAAAACCAGTTTTTTTTGCAAAAAAAAACAGCTGTTAAACACAAACTAAATGACGGAACTCTCTCTCTATCTCTATTAACAGCTGTTTAAGAGAGTGAGAGAGAGGTTTCCGTCATTTAGTTTGCGCTTAAAAGCGTTTTTTTTGCAAAAAAAATACGTTTTATTCGAAAAGTTACGGAATTATTGATATCCCCTTGTATTAAAAATAATTTAGATCGACTAATTGGGTCAGGTCTATGGGCGACATAGACCTTCTAGCTTTATATCCCAATGGCAGTTTATAATCTATAATAAGAGTGGAACCACAGAGAAGCCAAGAAGTAAAAAGCTGCATTATATAACAAATATTAAATAAATTTTAAATTTACACTTTTCTGGATTTTCCGGCTTGAGGTCATGGTCAAAATAAAGAAATAAAGGTTTAAGTTTACTTTTTTTATTATATTTTCTTTTTATACAATATTTCGATCGTTCAACGATTATCCTCAGTATATACAAATTGTATTAACAAAACGAGTGGACTGTACTGCCGTCCTAAGAAAGAAAGTTACAAGTGCCATAACTTCAAAATTAAGATCCATTCCACTGTAAATGACTGAAAAACATTAAGCAAAATGGTCACATCTACCATTTCCAGCGTGTTCGTAGTCAAAAAGCTAAATATCTCAAAACTACCAAAATGGACATGTAACATTTTTCATAGAGGACAGTGTACGCTTAATAGTTATTTTGCGACATTTCCACATTTCATAGTCATAGGCCATATGCCAAACCACTACCCTAAATCTAGTAGTTGACTCAATTTGATCTTGCACAGATCGCTGAGTGGTAGAAATTTCATAAGCTCGGCAAGGAGAATTGCAGGGGAAGATATAACAACTCTGGATATTCTGTATTTCTGCTTATTATTTTATGCAATAAATTTCATCAGCCTTAGCCAAATAAAACATCGCAAATATTGATTATTCAGCTTGAAATGCTACGAGTATGCTTTAAAAAGATATACCCAGGATAGGTGCCGCGTTTGAAATAATCAATGTACCAGCTTACACAGACGGAAATGACCGAAATCAATTAATTGAAGTTTAAAATATTTCCTCAGGCACACTATTCGTTGTTCTTAGTCAACTGGGATATTTCTTTCTTCACAAACATTTTAAACGGATCGGTGGAATGCTGCTACATTTAACGAACTTAAATCTCATTCAGAGGCCCTACATAGTAGATATATTCTTGATCAAAGACCCACGACATAGAATATACCATCTGGTCGTGTCTGTTCCGACAAAGTGTCTGTTGAAAGCATGAAATAAGTTAGGAAATTTGTACGATTATGGCTTATAGTCAAAAGCTGTTTTCGGTTGTAGATTGGCTTCATCTACCTGGGGATGTTTCTTTTCAAAGGACTCAAAGTTGTTCTGAAAAAAGTAAGTTTTTTAAAAGTTTCCCAAAACATCTCATTTATATGTGAACAAGCAAAGGCTAAACTGGGCTTAGATGTTCAATATATGGATCCTTCTGGATCCAAAAAAATACCTTAAGGTTAAAAAAAATCATTCACTCAATACCATGGGCAATCTCAATAAATTAATAATTAGACACTATTCGAAGTGTGCATGTATTTTCAAGCTCTGCCTGAAATTAGGGCTCTGACTCATGGACTCTATAAGTCTAATAAAGGCCATATAGTAAAAAGTACCAATTAATAAAAAGCTTAAATATATAGGCACTAAAATTAAAGTTAATTTCAGTACGAATGAATTTATCTTGAAGATCTGTGTAAAACTAGGGCCCGAAATCATGGACCTACTGGCCCAAAATTGGTTGATTCTTAGCACGCCTGTCTATCGTATTTAGTAATTAAAGTACAGGTCGAAAATATGTCCCAACCTTGATGATAATTTATATACTTAGTAAGGACATAAATACTGTTACAACCTTGAACACACTCATTTCAATAGTAGAACTGAACATACCCCGTTAATGTCATATGGGCTTTGAAAGCTAATCTCAATAGCGTTAGTCTGTAACGGGATTTAAAAATTGTTTCAGGTTTCATCATGGAGTGGTCAGATAATGAGAACTGTATCGCTGTAATACCGCTTTTCGAGTGTGAAATGAAAAAAGCGATATTTTCAAAACGCTCCGGCCACTAGGGATTAGCCGCATGTTTGTCTACCGATGCATACAACTGTTTGAGGAGACTGGAGATCTAAAAGACCGCCACGCTCTCTTCGAACACCGCATGTCATCATAGCCGTTAAATCAAGAATTCACAGAAATCCGCTCCGAAAACAGAAAATCATGACCCGTGAGATGAATATCACGCAAAAGTCCATGGGTCGAGTCTTTAAAAAAGACTTGGGGCTTTCAAAGGACGTACCGGACATTTATTTATTTAAAAAATAGGGTTGAAAAATGCAAACGTCTTTTGGTGAAGCACGCTGATAACTTTGTTCACCGATGAAAAAATTTTTACCGTTCAGCAAAAATTTAACAAGCAAAATGATAGAGTGTATGCGCGGTCATCTAAGGAAGCATCTGAACTGATCCCAAAGGTGGAAAAGGGTCATCACCCAGCTTCAGTCATGGATTGGTGGGGTGCCTCTTACGATGGGGTCACTGACCTGCATTTCTGCGAACGAGGAGTCAAAATATCGGCCAAAGTTTACCAAGAAACCGTTTTGGAACCTGTTGTGAAGCCTCTTAGCAATTCCCTATTCCAAAACCAGCCATGGACTTTGCAGCAGGATTCTGCGCCGGCCCATATGGCTAAAAAGTCCCAGGCCTGGCATCGAAACAATTTGCCAGCGTTCATTTCCTCTGAAGAATGGCCCTCAGACAGTCCAGATTTGAACCCATTGGATTACAAATTGTGGACGGTTTTAGAGGACAAGGTTTGTCACAAAAGATACACCAGCATTGCATCGCTTAAGACTGCTTTGGTTCGAGCTGTGGCCAATTTTCCAATGGACGAGGTTCGTGCAGCTATTGACGATTGGCCAGTGCGACTTAAGGCATGTGTAAAGGCAAAAGGCGAACATTTCGAACATAAGTAGATTCTTTTTGGATACAACATACATCAATAAATATATTAAAAAATATTTGGT
The DNA here is from genome assembly GCA_963513945.1 of Hydrotaea diabolus. Classification (NCBI taxonomy): domain Eukaryota; kingdom Metazoa; phylum Arthropoda; class Insecta; order Diptera; family Muscidae; genus Hydrotaea; species Hydrotaea diabolus. The sequence continues at coordinate 2,208,180 of OY740718.1, read as the reverse complement.
CCAAAAACATTCAGTACTTTTTATTTTACAGCATAAAACGTGTGTAACAGTATTTATGTCCCTACTAAGTATATTATATATTTTTCAACTTCATCGTCTTCGTCACCAACCGTCTAAGCGAACCGATTTCTTGCCTCTACTAAACATTTCACATTTTGGACTTGATATCCTTAAAGCATAGTGCGATCTGAACCAGTGCGATCTGATACCAGACTATTCTCCTTGTTAAATTTCCTGGCTTTTATCTCCACGAGATGAAATTCTTTTGTGGAATCTAAAAATTCAAGGAACCACAGAATTTATCGGTTTCCGTAGAGCAATGGTATGTATTGCAGCTTCTACAAAGTTGGCGTCCAACGTGCAGAAATAAGTGAAAATAACCCCCATTCGAATAAACTTATAAAATGTAAGAGAATACTTTAGATGTGGATTTATTGTGTGAGAGATAAAATATTAAAAATATTTCATGTTACTATAGCTGAAGGAACGCTGGTCCTAGGTTATCAGCCTGCAAGTGTAACAGCAATAGTCGGCTTTAGCTAGATATTTTTCGGATTTTTTAGTCGAAAGCGTTAGTAGATTTTATAAAATAAATCCATTTCGCGATTTTTTCCAGCAAGACAAAAAAATGTCCGATAGCTGCCACTCTTTTAAAAGTATGGATTTAATGTTCTTGCTGCAAAAAAGATCAGCTTCCAGACAAACTTCCTTCTCCGAAAACTGGGCTAAAAAGGATTTTAGAATTGTCGAAAACATGCTGTAAGAATTTTCTTTGCCAAACCATACGATTATTTACAATAGGGCGACCCGGTCTAGTACGTATTCATTTTTAAATTCTCTCCACACTTCCTCCAAAGTTGAATTAACGTAATGCCTTGCAATATATCCAAGACACATCAAAGATGACCACAAGGCACTGTGGGTGGGGGGTGTAGCTGACAAGGATATAAAGTAATCACCCCACCTGATTATTATTTTAGTCATACGAAGCTCTAAAAATGCACGATTATTAGATTGTCCTTCTTCACAAGCGAGAAACGGAAATCATAAAGTCCATACAGACGATCACGTCTTCGTTGAAAACTTTCAAAGGCTTCCTGTAATTAAAATTGAACCACGAACACGTTTGAAACTCCCCAAAATGCGAAGATGTGGTCCTGGTTGTCAGTCGTGCGTTTCGGGGAAATGACAAAACAATAAACGAAATTAAGGCAACTATTCGCACTGGAGGACAATTGCGAACTGTTTTGGGTGATTATTAACAACAACAACGACAACAGAAAAAAACACGTTGATTTAAGCCACAAAACACATAAACACATGCACGCACGCACCAACACACCGACACAGCCACACAGATACCATGACAAACACAAGTGATTTGAGAGAGAAAAGCTGCCGCTACCACACAAGCCTTAAATTTGAGGCGTGCTTGTGAGGCGATGAGGCCAATGATGGCCAGGCCGACGACGACGACGATGACTCTGACGCTGATGGTGATAATGATGTTGTTCATATGACAGCAAAAGCTGACGGATGGCAAAATACTGCTGCTGCTGAAGCTGGCAATGATGAGCATAATCAGGACTTGAATGGTGAGGCGGCTGTTGTTGCCTCTCACTCGTCTGCCTTGGTGGTGAATGATGATTGTGATTCTGATGCTGCTGCTCGCTGCTTATAATGATGACTGAGTTGATTTACTCGCTCGCTGTACGTGTTGTGCTGCCTCTGTATGTGTTATTTGTATTTTATTTATTTGTATATGTATGGCTTATTATTATCCACACACACCCACGCCCATACACATGCACAAGTGTATAACAAAGAACCCTTTTTTTGTTAATTTTATACCCACAAATGCCCCCTTTTGTGCCGCACTCACGTCTGTCTGCCCACAGGAGAACAACAATAAATGTCAAATTGAAATTGACATGCTGTGACAGTTAGTCAGTAACTCAGTGTTTCAGGCCAAGTCAGGCCATTCAGACACGTCTGAAAAATGTCTGACACTCACACAGACGCAGACCGTGTTGCATGCAGCCTCTACACACCCACAGATGTATGGGCGTGTGGTTCCATTAGCCTGTTGTTTGTTTGTTTGTGTGTGTCTGTGTGGCTTTGTGTCTAGCCAAATAAACGTGGCTTAAATAAAATTCCCCTCCTGCCGCCAAAGTCAGCCATCAATATTGGCGCGGTGTTCTTCGCTTGTTCAATTGACAGAGTGTGTCATGGCTTTTTGCTGGCTGGTGTAGTCACAAATAATTGTTTATAAACAAAACACAAAGCGTAAACAAAACACAAAGCGTAAACAAATTGCTGAACGTGTATAGCCGACTACTCGTCGCACCTGCAGGAACTTAAGGATAAATAGCATAGCAATGATACAGTTTTCCTGGACGTGTTACTAAAAACAAAAAATTAATGGCATACTTAAAGGCGTACAAAACAGTTTATAGCAGCGTGTAGGAGGAAAATATGTATATCATGGAAGCTATATTAGATCAAGCGACTGGGACTACAGCATGTGGTAAATAAAACGTTTTTAAGGCCGGGCACGCTGAAGCTTTTTTTCTTACGCTGCCTTTATTATTTAATTCGACACGAAACGATCGAAAATGTACTGATAGACTCAACACCACTGGTCAAAATATTAGCAATTTTGAACTTCATCTGTAACCTCTAGGAGGCTCTAGTTCGTGGGGCTAGCATGAAAACAGAAAGAGGATTAGTTAGTTGCAAAAAACGATTTATACTCAAAATTTTAGCAAGATCAGACGGACCCTTGGTGATGAGCATCTATGCTACGTGGCTTAGAGAAAGAGAGCAAAATCAAGCAATGTTTCGTATATATACAGGGTGTGCGCCGGGAAGGTATACTACTTTGTTTGTTTATAATTTTGATTAAATGAAAGAGAATGGATATGTTTTAAAATGTTTTATTTAAAGTCGTCAATTATGTATGGGATACAATATCAGATAAATGTCAGCCACGGTTAGCCTCACAAATGCGAGCCCTTTTGAGCACATTTTGCATTACATTCAACACGGCGTCGAATTGATGTTGATGAATTGTTTTGAAAACTTTCTTGAGCAGAAGCAATGTTTTCAGCCGATCTTGCAGTACGTTGTGGTCCATGCTTGGGCCTATCAGCTGCAGACCCTTTTTCTACGAAATCATTCACGACACGATAAATAGTGCGGTTTGTTGGCAAGTTGTTTCTCCCAAAAATTTCACGTAACTTTCTCATCGTCACAGTAATCGATGATTGATTTTGATAAAATGTTTTAACGATTCAATCACGTTGGTTTATCGAATATTTTTCCATAATAAATTTGCAAAACAAAGTAGTATATCTTCGCTGCGGACACCCTGTAGATCGTTAAATGAGTAGAGACCTTGTCGGCAGCACACATAATGGTTTTGAGAAGCCGTCCTGCACCAACGGCGAATCGTTCACCTACCAGACAGACGGTGATGTGTTTGCTTTAACCTTGCTGATTTACTTTTCCTTCCCCCTATGACATACAACAACACATCTGATCTTCTTAGCTTGTGGATTATTTTATTCTTTCACAAAAGGAAAAAATTATTAAAAAAATTATATTTATATTTATTTATTATATTATAATGTTGGCCAGCATCAGTGACTACTTTGGTTCCCAATCGAAAATACCTCAATTATGCAATTTACTATATAAAAAAAAATTGTTAAGTTGTTCGTTTTAGAAATCAAAAGACAAAACTTTTGAAAAAAAAATCATAAAAAAGGACGAAAAGAATTAATTTTTTTCCCCGCTTTAATTTTAGAAGACTTAGTCTTATATGTTCCACTTAAGTGGAACATTTTTACTCATATTTTCTTAATTTTGTTTAAAAGAAGTACCAACTTTTCGTCTTCGATGTCCCCGACTGAAATTAGCTAGGCAACATTTTTGTAGAGCATATATAAACCATAATCTTTAACGAGAGGTTAAAGACTCCTGTTTAAATCTTTTCGAAAAAAGGACGAAAAGGACAATCCAAACTTAGAGATGGGAAGTTCAAATGTTCCACGAAAGAAATCTCCATACAATTTCACTTAAGATATCTCATGACGAAAATTCTCTAAAGAGGAGAATTTGCTCTATTTTTAACTTATTTCATATTGCACTACAAAATGAAAACTATTTCGGACCATTAAAAATAACTGAGATCTATCCGGACCCAGTCCTTTTGGGGATTTATCTAAAGTACTCGTATACTCACCTAAGTCATTCATCCACTTCCCAAAAAGTGTTGCTTTGTAAGTCGCTAACAACGCTCTATGAGCTAAATCAGATTAAACATCATACCAAATAACACAAGTAAAAAGGGCTAAAGTCGGGCAAGACCGTCAATAATATACCCTACAGCACTCTGCTATTGAGAAGAGTCCGCATCTCTGTCTGGAGAGGCGGAAGGAAGAACTTCGTCGGGCTTTATAAAATTCAGACCGGCCCAATATCACCAGGGCTACTTATAGGTCGCACATAACACACACTATGCTGTATTTGAGAAAAATGGGATTCACAATGGGAGCCTTGGAGCGGCAGGACCTCAAAACGAGTGGAGGCTACTCGAAAATATTTACCGATGGGATCTTAATTTAATAGAGATGGGTATTGGTTGCTCGTCAAGTGTCATGCAAAATTTTACTGGAACTGGGTGTAATATGGGTCTTCTTAAGCTGCATGTTCTGAAATCGTAAAGGACCTATGCATGAGAGCTTTACGAAAATATTAACCTATGTAGTCCAGCTTCACTAAACTTAATGATTGGTCGCTCATAAGGTACCATGAGAGATTTGAGCGTGAACGCGTTTAATTTGTGGCTATGAGATCCAGGGAGGGAAGTATGGATGAGGCCGGAAGGGGGGTTGGTTAAATTCGAAAACACAGGCCGATAAGATCAAATTTAACCAGATTTTGACAGTTGTAGTAACAACAATATATGTGACAGCGCATAGAGAAAGGGACCTAAGGGTAAAAAAAATCAATTTACATTTTTTTCTTTTTTGATGTGGACAACATCTCAGCATCGAATGAGACAGATCCCATGCCCCAAAAGTGTTCCCTCCCAGAGATATGCGGGTTTTATGAAAGTGAAGTCGACGATTCTAAGCGCAAATAGAAAGGGACCTTATCTTTAAAATGGCTCTCCTGAACAAAACTGGATTTTAACCTTAGGTCCCATTCTATTTTGCGCGTAACATAATCGGTTTTGAAGGCTTGTTCGTTTATAGGGGACCTGCTTCCATATCCAAATGAAGCAAACGCGCCATTTGAACTGGATAAGTCCAAAGGGACCTAGGGGTCAGTTGCGTTGGCTTGGCTGCACAATTGAAGAGGTGCAGCACGTCGTCTGGTCTCTGATGACAGGCGGGACAAACGCCCAAAGCGTTAGCATCAATTCACGCCCAACACGAATTGAGGCGACTGCACCATCCGGATCAAAGCTGTGCCGAAACAAGGGGCTTCTGCGCAGTTTGTCCTCAGAAGACATAAGGAGACACCCAGTTGATGTTCTCAGCGCGGCATTCTGACAAGTCTGAATATTCTGCCACTGCGTCGTACTCACACCGGCGCTGCATCGTTCTCTACAGATCGACCGATCGCTTTCTAAGAGGTTAACAAGGTTTATTTGTTGGCTCCCAAAATACTGCTGAGGACCTTGTTCCTACTTGTCGGCTTATATCACGTAGCTGCTTCTCCATAATCAATCTTACCGTTCTGCTTCAAAACTGAGAAGAAGATAAGGCTTCTAGAGTTAATGGATCTTGAAATTAGGAAGGCCCTTTGACCATAGAATTATGTATGAGCCATAGGGTTCATCCCTGGCAAAAACCCCAACAATGTGCATGTTTCGTCGAAATCGGTGGGTATTTATCAACTGTACATTAAGTACGACCCAAAATTAACAGACGGATGGACAGGCATCGCTTAATGGAATCAGATATTAATTCTGAATCGACTTATTCAATAAACATGAGGTCTACCTCTTTAAACATTTGTACAAAAGCCCGTAACATAGAGTGGTGTAGGGTATATAAATTAAAAATATAAATCAGCCTTTTTTATTTCTATACGCTATGCCAATGGATGAAGTCTCTACTAAATTTGTCCTTTTGGTTTAAGAAAAATATTGCAAAGTATTCACATCTTCAAACAATCCTAGAAAGTTCTTGGAATTTAGTGCTGCTCATTAAAAAAATCAATTTAGAGTTCAAATAACGTAGCCTACTTTTAGGATATTCATCATTAAAGCCCCTGCCTTTTATAGGACAAAATGCTAAACATACATTCTATAGATTTATTTATTGCCTCTTTTCCCAACACCAATTACTCTCCGGTCTTCCTCTAGTCAGACTCTTAGCACTCTTCTATTTTCCATTTTATGTGCATACTTTCGGGAGGATAATGTTCCTGCTTTATATGACCTTTCATCTATTTTATTTTACACCACCATTAGCTTTATACACGACGACTCTGCGTGAGTGTGTGTGTTTGTGCATTTTTTATTAGGCTCTTGAGGAAATATATAAAAATTGAAACGAAATGACCAACCTTTGCATACTTTTAGGCTTTAAAGTCAAGATTTATGTGAGGCCACTCTTAGGCGTGAAATATTTGAAAATTCTAATGTATGAAGAAGGCATAAAAGATTTATTTCCCTATCCAAACAAAATTGATTATAAACATTTTTTTTATTCGCAAAATGTAAAGTCAGAAGTACATTTTTCTGCTTAATAAATGTGAGATTTTTGTTGTATTTCATTTGCCGGAATGTCCTAGTTCGTCATGTTGACCAGCGACGCCCAAATGCCCATTTGCGATTATATTAAATTTTCAAAGTCCACATTATCCTATGCCATAAATCGCATCAATCACCGGCGTGGCAGTCGCTGATGATAACAATAAGCGCAAGCACTCTTCATATCCTTTATGAAATTTGTTCGACACTCAATATGCTGTTGTTTTTTTTTTGTTTATTTGTGATGTATCATCCTTCGTTGTGCGAGTACTTGCAGTTGCTGTGTGATGATAAATCATCAATTTTTCATTTTCATAAGCTTCACTTACGTGCATTCGTTTACGGCAAATTCTTCGGATGGGGCAAAATTATGTCGCTGTTGGCCGTTGGGGTTGCCCGGAATGAGTTCCCCTAAAAATGCACGCCAAAAGGAAATTATTATCCTTTGTAAAGACTTTTGACGATTTGTATTTATTTTCCGGAGGACTATGAGCGTCGTCGTCGAGTCCTTTTTCTGAAGAGTAATTGTCGTTCAGTCGTTCGTTCGTTCGCCTTTTGTGAGAATTAATTGAGGGGAAATGCGTATCAATATGGAGACATAATGGAGTATCCTCCACTGCTCGTTTTAATAGAGTCTTTGGACAGTGGGGCAAAAAAGAAAATATTTGGCTATAACAAAACTATGAATGTATGTAAAGACAAAATGGCAATGGCAGTGTGAGCCCATTAAACTGAATGTAAAGTTGCAAAAGCAGAGGAAAAAAATGATAAACGTTTGAAAAAAACAAAACTAAAATCGACTTTAACTACGAGCAGGCCGAAAAATATAAATTCTCGATGCTCCTCTAATTATAGTCGCCTTAATCGTGATCCGTCGAACCCTATTTGAGCTAAATATATATAAAAAAATATTTTAATTTGTGCTGAAACTAGTACCTACTTAATTATTTTTGTACCTTTATGCCCCAAATTTTATGGGCCGCTGAGTCTGAGACCGAATCTCAGTTAAAACCAAATAATTAATTTATATTTGGATACTTAATAAAAATAATTAACTTTCTCAAACAAAAAAATGGTAAAATTAGTCCATATATACTAGCGGCCGGTTGTTTTAAAAATATAGGATTTTTATGGACCCTTTAGGGAGCCTCTTTGACGTTCAGGAGCTTAAACTAAATCTTTATTTGAAAATCTAATAAATGAAATTGAATTTTTTGGAGTGCGCATATCTATATTTTAACGATTGCTTGAATTTTTAGGTTACAGGGAACGATTATCGGCCCCTGGGTCATAAGTAGAAGATTCATTTACAGCCTTCTTTGAAAAATAATTATAAATTTACATTTCTAACGTAGTTTGTTTTTATTTGTGTACCCATATGAAAGATCGGTCGCATTTTTAGGCTAAAAGGTCAATTTTCGGGAGAAAACAGACCTTTGGCGCTATTCACAGAAATCTGGAAACCCTGCAATGCTGTACTATTTGCTACCATGACCTGGTTTATACAGCTTCCAGTTCATCGACATGGATTTTAAGTTCCACGAACGAAATGCGCTCGTCCAGAGCAGCGGCTTCCTTGTGCGTCCAACCAGGTACAAATGTCTGCAAATTATTTACCTAGTGCGTTGATATGTCCTCGTACCTTAAAGAACGTGACAGCGTGAGCCTGAATTAAAGTTAAGAAGAGGAGGTGATACGGAGTGATTTGATTATCCTTGAGTCTAAGGCCTTGAGAGCCTTCCGGCTGTCGACGTCGATTTTTAATTTCGCTGGGGGAGTCCTGTGTCGATATATATAAGTATATGGACGCAATATATCGTCTCATATCACTGCATGGAAGAGCGTACATTCGCCTAAATGGCTGGTGAAGATTCTGAGATTAAGGGACTTAAAGTATAACGCTTTTTGGCGCAAAATTTTTCGAGGCCAGGTATTCGAACTTAAATAGTTTTAATTCTAAATTGTTTTCTTTATTTTCTTAATTAAAATTCCCACTGAAATTTTCTTAAATTACAGCACCGATATGTCAATATTTACTATTCGTTTCTTGTTTTGATAGTGTGGACGGTTTTTTTTGGGCCATGGTCCATGGCTTCAAGCACCAATTTCAGAAAGATCACAAAAATACAGGCGATCATGTGTCCGCTTCTTTAATTAAACGTTTCTTAGGACCATAATGGAAGTTTTTAGGGCTACAAGAGCCCCTATACGCAATATGCATGCCATTATGAAGATATTAGGTCTGCCTCCACTCACGATTAAAACATGCTATATTTACAGCTACTGGAGACACGCAGAAAACCTTTAAGTTTTGATTTCAAAAGTACTTTTAGTTCCTTAACGAAAACTTTGTATTCCCTCTGGGCTGATATCTCCCATTAAAAATCCCAAGAATGACTATAAACCATCATCGTACAAAATTGCAGAGTCCTATATCACTTCGTCTGGTCGATATCGTGCTTTCGACAGATATACAGGCGACCAAACAACGAGAGTATAGTAGGTTAAACCCCCATCGAAGACATTAAAAAATTAGACTGAAAGTAGTTTTATAAGAGATTAATTTTTACAATAAAGAACAATGACGTGCATTTTTTTTTATTTATGCAGTAAATACGGATATAAGAACGTCTTTTGTAAGAAAATCCGGATATAAGAAATTTTTGCAAAGCACTGCGTAATTAATTCTATTTTTTTGTAATTGCATATAAGAAAAAACGCATATAAGAAAGAAACTTGCGGTCTGTCTTGTCTTTCTTATATCCGTTATATACTGTTTACTTTTTAGAAAATATATTTTTAGACCTTGTAGTAGAAGAAAAAGCGGAATGCCTTGCACTCCTATCATATCTAACCAAAATCCTAGGGGAGGCATGGAAAAAATTGGACTGAAAATAGTTTTATTTAAACCCATATGTATGCTTAAAAACGGATATAAGAACATCTCTTATAAGAAAAACTTGGATATAAGACATTTTTGCAAAAGTCTGCGTAATAAATTCTAATTTTTTGTAATTGCATATAAAGACGCATTTGAAAAAACTTGCAGCCTATGTTGTCTTTCTTATATCTGTTATCTACTGTATACTTTTTAGAAAATATATTTTCAGGCCTTGTAGTAAAAGGAAAAGCGGAAGGACTTGCAATCCTTTCTAAATAAAATACCAGTGGAGATCAATTTCAGCACTCAAAATTTTACAATAAAGAACAATGACGTGCACGTTTTTCTTTTTTATGCTGTAAAAACGGATATAAGAACGTCTCTTATAAGAAAACCCAAAACACTGTGAAATTAACTCTAATGTTTAAAATTGCATATACGAACGGAACTTGCGAACTTTCTTGACTTTCTGTTATCTGTAATCTACTGGTTACTTTTTTTAAAGCATATTTTCAGACATTTGTAGTAGAATGATGTGCGTGAAGAAGTCCTTGCAGGGGACTTGTTGTTGTTGTTGTAGCGGCAAACCGTACCGGGGTGACAGCCCTTGGCCGAAGAATCGGTGCTTCGGGTCGATCCGGTGCGTAGAACCGGCTGTCGTGGGATCGTGCAGGGGACTTGCAATTGCGCAAGTGTGCGCAAGAACTGTAATGCGAGGACCGTCTAAAAGTTATTTTCAAACAATCAACGGAGTCTGGGATTGTTTACAAGGCCTTTTTAGAAAAGCGACCTGAGAATGTGGGCGCAAAAAGCCTTCTGGGATGCTTTATTTTAGAAGACATTAAAGAATGTTTTTAATCTGAAAACAGGCGCTTTCCGTGAGAAGAGTTGCTTATAGTAGACAAGTAAACCAAAAGCTGCAAGTAGATCTATTTAAATCTCTTTTTATTTTGTCAAATTTAAATTTTATTGTTTTTTCGTATTGTTTCATCTTGAGTTTTTTTACTAGCTCCAGTACCCATTAGTTGTTTACATTTTCCGCTTTTTTATTCGGTTCAGGATATATTTTGTCCCACCGTCCTAGAATGGGAGTTTATTTTTTCACACAATACAATTCATTTATGAAGCCATATTCATTTCATACATCATAATTTTTCTATCAACGCTGCTTTTGTTGTTCTTCCATACCATAAAATCAGCCCTTCAAACCCCTTGGCTCACTCTCTCGCTTTTTGTCTCCATACACTCCTAGCCATTGTATCGAAAAAGGCGGGTTGTGAGTTGTTCTAGAAATATCCAGTCAGCCTCCCATACTCGTATCCTTGAAAGGACGATTACTTTGTATAGAGTGGCAGGAAGAGTGGTTTCTTTATTACCACAACGGAATTGTTCATTGAACAGGAAATTATTATGAAAGTAAATCGCATTTGTAGACATTGCGTCTATTGTCTGTCGGGTGGCCACGCATCAATGACGGGGGGTCGTCTTCGGCGATGAGCGCGTCTTCGCTTCGTACGCGTTCCGCTCCAAGCAACCACTGGAGGATTTGGTGCAAAATTAAAGCGAAAATCTTTTTGGGAAATCCCTTGTGGGATTTCGGCGGAAGTCTGAATTTTTGCATGGAAAGGATAATTCACATTTGCTGCTTATACTTTTTTGTTAAGCTGGAGATATTTAATTTGAGAGGATTTCCTTGTCTGCTTGGTCTTGGGAGTATTTCTACCAGGATATATTTGCACAGTAATTAAGTAAATCAATTGTCAGCGATTGGAGGGGGGGGCAAATTTCAAAGGAAAATATTTAATTATATCACATTAGGTTAAAGAGTAAGCGAGTAATGTCGACTATTTGAAAGGTTTAAGCGTATTCTGGATGAAATAAATTTGTCAAAAATATACTTGCAGACAAGCATAATATGATTTACTAGAATTTCACATTATATTTTTTTTAGTGTATCTAGAAGCCAATACTAGTACTTAGAAAGAAATAACGCAAAATTGTAAACTGAAAGTACTCCTATATACTGGTACATATTTCCATCTGGTAGGAAGATATTGCTGATAAAATATGCAAAGGGGCTCAGGCATAGGTTTTCTTCTGGGTATATTTTTTCACTTCAGTAGGGTCTATATGTCATAGTAGATTGTTACCTTGTTAAGAAGCTATCTCCAGTCGCTTCTTTTTTTAAAGCAGTTATTCAAAACATTTTCAGTTAAAAAAACAACATCAACAGTATATGGCTAGCGATGCAGCCTAGCAAATCAGAAAACAAGTGCGAGGGATTTCTATTGTGTTTAATATGTTCTGTGGAATACTTTACTGCCGACAGTTTCTCATTGAATTAAAATCTGCCAGCACTCAAGTGTATAGCTTTTGATCATTGTAAAAAATTCGTTGCTTGGGGCCTGAGGAAGGTGAAGTCACCCCTGCCTGCAACTGAAAGTCTTTTCTAAAACTAAGTCTTTTCGACTCTCTTTTGAATAACTTTTGGGAACAAAATGTTCAAAAGAAACATGGTCTCAAATCAGACTATGTACTAAGCATATTTTAAGTAAATAGTTAAGTATTATGGATAATGATAATTTGAGCGAATTTTTTCCCATGTCTAATTAAACACGCTTAATACTTGCGAAACGTTGACTTTTATACTAAATCGGAGTCTCATCGCGGTGACTAAGAAGTAGTATTTATCACAGACAATATATATCTTGGATTTTAGTGACAAACGGATATTACACCACGAAATTGGCAATGAGTAACCAGGAAGTAAGATAAGTATGATGCTTACATTTTCCTTACGCGTAACTGTCCAAAATTCCTGGGTGTGTTTTGGATCATATTTAATTGGATCCTGAACAGAATCGATTTGATAATAACCCTTACTGGCGCCATCTGTATGTGATAAAAATGTTTGTTGCAGTGATATCACTCGTTGTTGGGTGGGTTAAACAATTGGACCGTGCCGAAGCTTATTAACCTTCCATCATGAATAAAGGTCCAATATGAATAACGTGTCAAGGGAGCGTGGCACCTCTTCTCTATTGGATCCTATACAAAATCGATATGATAATTAGTCTAAGTTGGCGGTTTAATCATTTCACTTGTTTTTGTGGGTTAAAATAAGTGAACAAATTAAGTTCGACCGTGCCGAAGCTTATATAACCTCCATCAGGAATTACGGTCCAATATGGATATTGTATCAAGGGTGAAGGCTGGGTATGTGATAAAAAAAAGTTAAATTCAGTCGTTCTGTGGTTTCAAACCAGTTCGGCCATCATCATTAATTACGGTCCAATATAAAAATTGTTTTAAGGGGGCGTAGCTCTAGCCTCATTTCTATCAAGATGTGTTCTTCTTTTGATACAAACATCATATGCACAACTAATGTATTAGTGTACGAGTTAAGGATTGTATGGGCTGGCCACACCCTTTCGTTCGATTTTAATACAATATAGTCTATAACTAATAAAATACTTATTATTGATCTCATTCTGTTTAAACTTTATAACTATCGGTTCATCACTTTGGCAGCAAATGTATTTTTTTGAAAGGAGCGTAACACCTGCCACTTTTCCATTCAGGATGTATTTCAATCCATGGCAACATCACATGTTGCAAATATCATCGTCATGAGATATTGTCTCCTTAAAGTTCAGGTTTGTATGGGCGGTGCCACGCCCCCTTGCCCCCTTGTCCACTTGGACCATACCATAGTCTATACTAATTTCCTAGTAATTTATTTTATTCTGACTAGTTTTGCCGTAAATGTGATTTTTCGAAGGGGCGTGGCACCGCCTTTTTTACTCCACGCCACCTTGTCCGATTTTACCATAAACAAGTCTGTTAACTGGCACCGCCCACTTTTCCTTCAGAATGCATTTCGATCTATGCCAACATGATATGCTCCAAATATCATTGTATCATATCCATAAGTTCATGAGATATTGTGCTTTAAGTTCAAGGTTGTTAATTTTTCCGGAGGTTAGCCCAGTTCTTGTAAGGGGAAACTTTTTACCTTTGGACCGAAGTGGACCAATTTCAACCCGAACCGTTTCAGTCCATCAACACGTGTTTTATTAAAATGTCAGCCACCTATGTTCCATAGTGGACCTGTAGTTTGCTTTTTACAGACAGACAGACAGACAGACGGGCATGGCAAGATCATCTTAGAATTTTAAGACGCTTCAAGATATTTATACTTTAAGGGCACCCCGGCCAATATTTCGTGGTGGTGCAAACGGAATTTCAAAGTGAATCCTAAGATGGGGGAATAATAAATTTTGTACGTCATTTATTGTATTAGAATTTGTTTCTGTGGGCTGTCAGTGTGCCAATTTTTAAACCCTCCATGATATACTTAATTTGTAAAACCACAAAATATTGATCGGATGCCCTACAACGTGCATATACTATTGCTATTCATAAAATTGTCTTGGTGTCAAGTGACAAGGATCATTTAAATATTTAAAGACAACTTGTGCGATTAGTATAATTTGATAGGCAAATTGAAAAACTTGTCATTCTTTATCGAGCAAATTTGCATCTAGAGTATATAAAAGCTCTTGGAAAAGGTTATAGGATGTCTTATAATTTGTAAAATAGAAACTCTAAGACAGTATAAAGAAATATAAATTATTTAAGAAACTAGGGGTTTTTTAGAAGTATACAGGGTGATTGATTAACATCTTATACAGCATCTAACAAATAAAGATGTCTGAAGTTTTCCTATGTTTTTTGGCCGCGGCAAGAAGTGATCACGAATTATGGCTCTTTTGTCGATTAGACGCTGAGTTGAGGAGACGCTGACTTAAATTTTTCTATAAGCATCATACGTTTCTGGCCGAGCAAATTTTTACTCTTGCAAAGCAAGTATCACCTGTATATGGCAGGTGTCCCCATCTAAAATTCAAAGACTGCAATTGTGCCAGTTTGTCTATAATAATTTAAATGACCTTTGACACATGGCAAAAAGAGCTCACTTTGAGACAAGTTACGTGCTGTTAAGGGAAATAGCTAAGTATAAATCTCCGTATGTGCAATTTTTAATTGCTCTAGTTTTTCTTTGGCTTTCCCTGTTATTATGCCTTTACCACTGCTGCAATTTCTTGGACCTTTAGGACCACTCACTCATCTATGTTGTTGTTGCTTATCTGTTTCGGCATTCGCTCTAATTGCCTAGTATTGTCCCTATCACAGAAGCTACTATGGAAAAAGTAAACATATCAACATGATTAAATGTTATTTATACCATAAAGTTGCAAAACTTTTAACAACGCCCACATACGCTCGGCGGAGCTGTAACCAGCTCCCAAGTGAAGCTGTCTTAAAGAAAATACACAGCCCAACACCCCTCTTAGCCTCCACCTCCCAAATAGACTAGAATGGAGCAAGAGATCACATCTTTACTTAAAATGTGCTCGTATTTATTTGCACATGTGTTGACATTACATGTATGCGTACGTGTAGGTGTGTGGGGTGGTGGGTGGTTGGTTAACATCCGGGTCCAACAACGCCTACTGCACAACAATAACTTCTGTTTGCTGAAGAAAGTAAAACTCTTTTCGGTCTAAAACAACAACGGAGGCAGAATCAAAAAACAACATGTGTTCAACAGGAAACTTGAAATAATTTTTTCCACTTTTACGCTGTGTTGGTGTATGTGGTTGTGTATTAGTGTGTGTGTGTAGGACAACGCCACACATGATTCACGTACGAAATAATTATAGCGTCAGGACGTGATAAGAATTTTTGAAAATAACTTTTTTTCTCGACGAAAAAAAAATCGCTAAAAGAAAAGTGGAAGTTTTTTTCAAAAGGTTTAGAACGAATCGGTGGAACGCTGCCAAACTGAACGGAGTGAAAGTTTTGTAAAGCCCATATGGGGTCCTGAAGCCCAAGTGCAACGAATCTTCGTTCGAATTGTCCTTAAACTAACAGACAATGATGTCTGATCATTGATGCAAATCCAAATGGGGTTTTGATTAGAGTTTAAATCGATTGAGGCGGTGTTTAGACCAACGCAGTTATCGAGTCGCCTTCTTTTTTGCAATCAAGCCATGCCGTATCTTTTGATCACATAACATCTTGCATAAAAGCCTGTGGAACGACACGACGTTTGCAACTAAATTTTCCTTAATGAAATGAACGAACCCCTATGTCCTGTAATCTGAATGTGGATGAAGCCTACTTGCTTTAGTAGTACTTGCCTACTTGTGATTTCTTTCCCAGATTTAACAGATTATTTGTTTACCCTTTTCTAAAACAAATTTGTCATTCTGTTCGCAAAACCTCGAGGTATTATTCGGAGACCCTGTAAAGTAGGTACGAGTTTTGTTCAATAGAAATGGTGAATTTTCAAACTTCTCGGGCTACGTGCATTCAATTAGGTGCTTTTTATTATTGGCCCACTTGTCCCAAATATATGTTTTTAATTGAGTTTGTTTGTGTTTAGTTTAGTTTGTTTGTGAGAGGCATAACAGTTCGATGCGTTTCGCTTGTTCGGCGATTTTCCGCTGTGGGGAAAAACTGAATTAAAGAATTTCCATCAAATGTTGTGTTAAAAATGGTATTAAGTGCTCGAAAGCTATTGAAATATTTAGGGTGGCATATGGTTATCGTACTCTGATCCAGAAATTTTTACCAGTGGTAGAAGCTTTTCAGAGAAGGTCAAGAAGATGTGTATGGTGACACTCGTTCCGGAAATACATCACATCAAAAATTGATGAAAATGTTGATAAAGTCAAGAATATTTATAAGGAGAATGGTCGAATCTCAATTAAAGAAGTTGCAGAGAATGTCGGCAAATCGGTTGACTTATGTCAGACAATTTTGTCGAACATTTTGGGCCTTTAGCGTGTAGCAGCGAAGTTCGTTTCAAATTGCTATTCTCTCGCTATTCTAGCTTTTTCGTGTTTTTTGGGCGAAAGGAATAGCGTGATCATGCCTCAGCTACCATATTCACCAGATGTACGATAGATGTGTGTTCTCCAAATTGAACAGGTCCATGAGAGGACGGTGTTTTGCGACGATTGAAGAGATAAAAACCGAATCGTTGAGAAAGCTCATGGTCATACCAAAAAGTGCATATCAGAACTGCTTGGAGGATAAAAAAAAACCCTGGCACATGTGTATTTTATCTTAGGGGCAATACTTGGACGGGGACAAAACAAAACAAAAATTAATTTAATTTTTTTTTTAATTTTTTGAACAAACCTCGTAAGTGTTTATATTCTTAATTCTCGTAAAATTCTAAGACGATATAGCCACGCTCACGATAGCTGTCAAAAGAATTGGCTTAAAACCCTGAAATTTTGCACGATGATGGCTTATAGTCAGAAGCTGTTTGGTTTGTTAATGAGAAAAACGGCTAAAGTTCCCCTTTAAAGGCAAAAGGTACCACGGAAAATAATACACTTTTTTTGTGTATTTGCTCAACAAATGACAATTTTTCCCAGCGTGTTGAAATGTTGCGAACGCCCAGCCTATCCCTTAAAAGGGTGAAGCCAATAATCATGCAAATTATTATTATTGCGATTTGCTCTGCACTCTTCAAGGTAATGGAGAGTTGGTTAATTGGTTAACCATCATCTTGTGGATATCTAGAGGCCAACGACCTGCTTAGTTCAGTAGAAATCGTTTTACGGGAGACCTGATGGCTTTCCTGTCAGAGCGTTGGAGTCGGTCTATCCACCAGTTTGGTGAGAGTAAGATTGTGTCGCTCTGGATATCTTCAAGGCATTTAAAAGAGTCTCGCACGATGCACTAATATCAAACCTCATCGCATTCGGTGTCGGTAATACTTTTCCTCGAGTTATATCGAGCTTTCTTAGAGATCGCACTAAAAGAGTTGTTGTAGATGGGTTCTCATCAAACAAATATAGAATTGCCGCAGGTCTCTGTCTTTTCTCCATCTTTATTTCTTATTTTCATTGGCGATCTGTAGGGTCAGACCGTGAACCTCTGGCATTCGTATTCATTTGACTGTAGGCCAAGTCTTCAAGATATTGAAGACAGTAGGGGAACTATGGATGAGACACTTGGCCGGAATTTACAGGCCATTTCCGATTGGAGTATAATGAATAGAGTAGATTTTAATGCACGCCAGACTCAGTGCTGTTTATTGTCTAACAAGCAAATCACTGACCCCTGCGGGTCGTCATTATCTATCGGGGGCATGGTTGTTTGACTGGGCATAAAAATACAATATGACGTTCGTTGGGCGAGGCATGTATTCGAAGTCTCGAAAGAAGCACTCAAGTGTATAGGCTTCCTAAAGCGGTGCAAGAAATATTTCACTCCTTCTGATCTTATCAATATCTATGCAACCTATATCAGGCCTCAAATGGAATACAACTCTCATATATGGGCAGATGATCCAAAAACGGAGAAAGGAGACGGTGCTGATAGGTGACAACGCAATTGTCTTCTTTGAACATCGTCGGAATGTGGGTTAAGTGCCGCTGTTCTTTCGTAACTTTCATGGTGTGTGCTCCACGGACATCCGTCGCCTTATTCCTGGCGTGAGGATGTTCGGCAGGGATACGCAACTTTCCAGGAATTCACTCCCGTTTTTTATCGATTGACCAGTTGACCACACTGTACACTAATTCGTTTTTGCCCTACTTTTCGCATGTGGAATCGACTACCAAAATATATGAGCCGACGTCCTTCGGGTCTATCCGGCGCATAGAACCAAAGAATCGAAAATATAAGAGGAGATTTTTTCACTTATTCTTTGAAACGGTACTCAATGCATACGGCGAAGCATTGCTTTGGTTGGTTTTTGTTTGGCCAACAGAAAAATAAGAAAATCCTTTGAAATTTCACAAGTTTTTAGAATTTTATTTACTTACGCACTAGGAGTGCAACTACTCCTGATTTTCAGTGCTAGTTTTTAGCCCTTTGTTCAACGTATCCAATATGTTTTACAGATACATTTCCATTTCAACCTTTAAGTCCTGACTGTAAAAACCAGTTTCCAGTCTCTAACTCAGATGCTCTCCATCTAGAGTCACGGCCATTTGATTAAGATCCCTTATCAAACCTCAACCTCCATTCCTAGTGACTAACTTAACATGCCACTTCGGGCCATGTATGTACACTTTATGGGGTTATAAAAAGTGCAAAAAAAAATATTGCGCATATGTTTTATGTTTCCTAAGTGTAGCATACTTTTAGGCTTGTTTTTTGGTTAATTTCCTCGGCATACGAATTACAAAGGAGGACACTGAGTCTGTGCCTCTGCCCGTGCATGTGTTATCTTTCTCTCCAATGTCTAAACTCCGGCATGTCATGAAAAGTGAAGAATAACAGCGAACAACATTTGGTGCGTAAACTTTTCTACGCGAAACATGTACAGACCGAAATCATGCAAACACTTGAAGAAACGCATCAAGATGCCGGCTAATAGGCTCTAAACGCTGTTCGACGAAGGATGAGGAGAATTCATCAGAGATGCTCTGTTAATTTGTGTTCAGCCGACGCAAAACAAATTTCATATGCGAACATATAATAAAGGATGGACATGGAAACCTGCAAATTGCATGGCGGGTGTGGGATACACTGAGGATAATGTGGAAAGAGTGAAATTTATTAGATCAGAGGGAATCAGAAAATTCATGGGAGAATTTGATCATGGATTTTACACACTACCTTTTACAACACTTCGGGACGCAGCCCAATTATGTAGTTTTATTGTTTTAAGTTTTGGAATTAACTGGAAATTATAAGTTAATTTAGATTTATAAGCTGAAAGTGATTTAATGTCTAGTTATACTTTATGTGTTATTTGTGATCTGAATGTACATATGGTAATCACGTTATTCTTTTAAATAAGGAACTTAAGTTTCTGTTTGCCATACAACTGCAGCTTCTGTTAACTCTGAGCAAATGCGGCAACCATTTTGTACATCGAAATAACTCATCTAATTTTTTGTTCGAAAAACGAAAAAATATTAAAACTTTGGCTAATATTTCAATTGTTAAATTCACAAATCCAGTTTATAAGAAGAAAATTCCCATATAAAGTTCATTTGATCTTTAACTGAATAAAATAAAGTTTTGAATTTAACATATGTAGGTATTTTCTCCGAGATCGTCTTTAAGTTCCATCTCTACACAAAAATTCCTCATGGCCTGCCTGCGCCACCTCCAATTTGTTGTTTCTCTCAGTGTCCTTTTCGTAACATTTGCCCTCCATCTAAACTTAATCCACACATGTTCGCACTCATAAGCACAGCCTCGTCGCCGTTCATTACTTTGTGCGAAGTTTTAATCCCTACATGAGAATTTGTTTAAAACTTTTCGGGCGGTTTTTTCCATCTTCCTTCCGCTCGATGTTCTTTAATTATTATTTGATTTTCTTGGTGGAAGAAAGAAAACTCTGAGTCAGAAAACCATATGTTTTCTTAAAGTTTCAACCCCCCCACAAAAAGAACAGCAAGAAGCAAACTACAACAAATCATTATCACAAGTTTTTCGTCATCTTTGGTTAGGCTCATCAACACTGGATGTGAAAATGATTTGTGTGCTTAAGATCTCCTAGGGGAGGAAAAATGATTGACTTACGGACTGGCTGTTGTCAACATTATGAAACATTTGCGGGTAACAGGGTGACAACAATATTAAAATAAAAAAAATCTTTGAAGGCTTTGTATTAATCAAGCTATAACTCGAGGGTCTGCTTAAATAATATATAAAAATGGTTTAAAACTTTTGCCAGAATGAACATTACTGTAGACGTGACAATACCTAAACCTAAGAAGAGTTCATCGAACCCAAGGATATTAAAAAAAACTTAGGGGTTGTATCCTAACAACCAGTATTGCCGCTGGACAAGTTATATTCCGTTCAAAATTTTCCCAAAAACCTTCCAAAACGGTCCAAAATCGTTCCGTTTAAATCTTTAAAATGTCATTGATATATTGGAAAAAAGGAGCGGTAAAAATGACTGAAACTCCGTCCAAGATCTGACCAAACTACAAATTTTCAACTTTTTCCGAACAAATTTGGCCGTAACCTTCCCAAACGGCAACACTGCTGTCAACTCTGTTTGCGTTGGGCGCCACACAGCGTCCAAGCGTTAAGCATTAAGCGCGGCAGACGATTACTTGTGCCTAGAGCGAATTACATTTTCATCCTAAATTATTTAATATCATCCACAGCCCGTTAGATTCCGAATGGAAAACTTCTTTCAAATCTATGAGCTGTGCACAATATAATTCTTTTATGTACCCCTGATCGGGACCATCTGTTTAATGCTCGTAAATGCTTTATGTTTTTTATAGAGAAACTTCTTCACGGCTTAGAGATAAATATCTATCTCTTGTAAGGTCAATGACATATACGAGATGAAAAACCCGCCATTAAAAGATGCTAGAAGTGTCTACTTAGCTTTGAGCCCATGTTGATTGTGTGATAGTCGAGCACATTAACCATCACTCTACGGCCGGCTACATCCTTGCCATACGGGTTTCCTTAAAATCTGAGGGATACGAGAACGCTGACAAGAGAAATGGATAGAGCAAATAGTCTCTTATCGTCTTACGAGTATTCATAGGAACTGATAAAGGCATAGAGTCACACAAAATTATAGCAGCAGTAAATCAGGGCTCAATTCTAGAACCATTAGTGTGGAGTTTCATCTGCAGCGGTATATTCGGCCTAAAAATACTAAAGGAGGCAACTAGAGAAGGCTTAGCAAATGCTGTGGCAGTGCGAGGCACATACAAGAAATCCAAATGTATTTAAGATCCATAAATCCCTAAATGAAATCAGCCAGGGATTAATGGTTCCAATTTAGGGTCAACATTTTAAAGGTCCAAATAAAAATGGTTATCAATCAAAATCATTATTATTTAGTAAAAAATTATTCAAAAAAATAAATAGAAGATTAATTCTGTGCAACCTTGTATAGGGTGATCCATCAAGAAGTGCTTTTTCAGAACAAAAAAAATATAAAAATTCAAATCAAGCGTGGATTGGTAATTTGAAAGGACATTTCATGACATTTATTTTTTGAAAATAAATACCTTCAAATGTTGGCAACTGTATTATGGAAATGAGCGTTCGGTGAGAAACGGGAAGATCTGCTGTTTTCGACCAAAATTTTGTTCAGTGATGGGGCCATTTCAGGCTCAACGGCAAAGTTAATAAACAAAATTGCCGCATTTGGGCTGAAAAGCAACAAGAAGAGGTCCAAGAGGTGCCATTATAGCCAGAGAAAACCAAGGTTTGGTGAGGTTTATAAGCTGGTGGAATCATCGGTGCTTTTTTCAAAAATGAAGAAGGCCGGCAGGTAACCGTACCTCGCTATCGCGCGAGATATCAGATCTCTAGGTATCGCGCGAGATCTGATATCGGACTTTTTTCTACCTAAAATTGAAGTCCGTAATCTTGACGACACTTGGTTTTAACAAGACGGTGTCACTTGCCATACAGCTGCTCAAACAGTGGATCTATTTAAAAGCAGCTAATTTCACGTTTTGGACAGGTGAGTTGGCCGTTTGGAGTGATATTACACCTTTAGACATTTTTCTTTGGGGTTACGTAAAGTCCAAAGTCTATGCTGACAAACCAGCTACGATTCAGGTTTTGGAAGCCAACATTACGCGTTTCATTAAAGCCATACCGGTCGAAATGCTCGAACGAGTCAACCAAAATTGGACCCTCAGTGGGAAACCCTGAGGCGTAGTTGCGGCCAACATTACCAATAAAGATTTCACTCTTAATTGAATTTTTGAATTATTTTGTCACGCTATATATATGTGAACCTATATTTCTTGAGCAACCTCCTTTTGCTCTCGAACTAGAGCTGAAGAGAGTCAAGGCAATAAAGCTGTGGCTAAAAAAGTTCGTAAGTAAAGATACAAATTTATTGCTTACCTTCGGCCGGCTCTGATGAACTGCTTCTGAATCCTGTGGAGCCTAAGCACGGTGATTTAATTAAACAGGAGTTTTGGCTAAAATGAGGCATTTGATGCGCCAGCTGTACGCAAGTTTGTGCAAAAAGTCAATTCCGGTCTCCACCGTTGTAAGTTGTCCACGAATAATGTGGCTGCCGCACCCGTGAGAGAGTGAGACTTAGTCTGAGCCGCACCGAATAATCCCGAAGCAGCAAATCTTCGTTGAAGGGCGGTCATGCCGGCACTATGTGACGCTAAAACATAAAGCATTGCCGCATCTGGCGTTAATAAAACACTCACCATATCTTCGAGAACCCAATGCATCCTCAGAGAGATAGTTTGTGCGGATTTGGGCGCGATATCATCATTTGCCCATTTCTCTTTGCAAAGTGAGCGTCACTGATGCACGATTTTTAGTGGCCGGAGATACAAGACATGGACCTGAACAACCTTTGGTTTCCTCTGGTCATACCTCAGGCCACACAGTCCACACTACATCATTTGCACGCCATGTTTGGCAATGGTGTTATCACCCATCTCGGCCACATCGAAGCTAAGATTTGAAATCGTTCGATTTTTTGGGTGTGGGATCGTGAAAAGACTAATGTTATGCGAACACTCCATAAACGATTCAGGCCCTTAAGAAAAACAAATAGATTTTGTCATTTTTTTGAATTTGTAAAAAGAAAATTAGATTTTTACCAACCTGTCCATTCTAAAGATGTTGAAGGCATGCTGTGCGTTGCTGTTATATTTTCTTATTTGCCCAATGTGTGGCCACTTCGCTGCCTAAGAAGCGGTCGTTCCATAAGAAATTCCAAGAAACTCGAGAAAATCTGGAAATAAAAAAGAGACAAGTTTTTTTTATTAGTTAAGAATGTTTTAAGAAAAATAAGAGTTTTAAGTATTTGGGTTTTCATTAAAATCAGAAAATTCTGGGAAGATCAAAGATGGGCAAAATTTTGACTAGAATTGTTGCTTGGGTAGGGTGCGATAGCGCAGCATGGTTGAAGCTATCACTGCTAGAGTCATGTAAAACACAACGACGCTGAAGGGACTTCATAAATAAAGCAGCACACAGACCAAAGAGTTTTTGTCCGTGGGAGAGCGTGTGAGACAGCATGACCGCCGTCATTTTTGAGTGCAAAAATGCTTTGAATATAACTGAGTAAGGCCGTGTAAAGAGATAAAGAAAATTTGGGTTGTTCTTTCCAATTTTAATACATATTTTCAAAAATGTTTAGCCAACCCATTTTTGGATATAAATAATTTTAGAGGGTTTCAAATTCGAGACCGTATGAAAATGTTGATGACGTTTTTTAAAAGTATTGCCTCTTTCGACTGCTATTTATACTTCTATTATTGAGAAGAAAATGTTATCATAAAAAAAAAAAATTATATATTTTTGATTAATTTTTGTAAAAAAAAACATAATTTCTAAAAGAAAAGTTTTAAATGGTTTTTACTTCTGTTAAATTACTCAGTAGGTTAAAACTATTCAGTAGAAAATATGGAAAAAAATATTTTTATGTTTATTATTTAATAATTTTTTTAAATTATTGTAAAAAAAATATTTTTTTAAAAAAAGTTTTAAATGGCTATTCTTCTGTAAAATTACTCAGTAGGTTTTAACTATTCAGTAGAAAATATGGAGAAAAATATTTTTATGTTTATTTTTTTAATAATTTTTTTAAATTATTGTAAAAAAATAATTTTTTTAAAAAAAAGTTTTAAATGCCTATATTTCTGTAAAATAACTCAGTAGGTTTTAACTATTCGGTAGAAAATATAGAGAAAATTTTTTTTGCATAATTTTTAATATTTTTTTACAAATTTTTTTTTAAAAAAATTAGTTTTTATAAGAAATAAATTTGTTTAGAAAAAAAACTTAAAAATAAGTTTTAAAAAGCTTTTGCTTCTATTAAGGAACTCAGTTTCAAATATTCAGTAGAAAATTTTGGGTTATAAAAAAAATAGTTTTTTACTATTTAAAAAGTAACTTTTGTTTTAAATACTTATTTGCATAACTTATACTGTTAGTAAAATATCCCTTAAGTTTTAGAATGGAGTCTCGTTTATTTCTTGAGATTCAAATAAGAAGTGGAAGTAGTTTCGTAAACAAATATTTAATTCTATTAAAAAATAATTTCTTTAAAAAAAATGTAAAATACATTTAAAATAGCTTATACTTCTATTAAAGTACTCAGTGGGTTTGAATGATTCAGTATAAAATATAGGGTTACACAAAAAATAAAGAAAATAATTTTTTTTAATTTTTAAATAATTTGAGAAAAATATTTCGTAAAGAAAATATTTATTAAATGAAATCGCTTTGTTTAAAAAAAATGTTTTGTTATAAAAAAAAATAACTAATGTTTAAATAATAAGAAATAATTTTTTTAAAAGAAAATTATATTGTTTTAAAAAAATAGAAAATACGTTTTAAATTGCTTATTCTTCTATTAAAGTTACTCAGTTGGTTTCAATTATTCCGTGAAAAAAATTTTGTGTAATAAATAAAATAAATATTTTTTGTAATATTTAAAAATTAAAAAAAAATATATATTTTACTACCTATAATTTACGTTTAGCTTTTTGGTTTATTTCGGCATTTTTCTTTAACACATTAAACATGGATTAAATGGCTCGAGACATCTTGCATCTTTTTTTTAATAGAAGACAAGTGTTTTACAAAGTGTCAGCCACGAAAATCAATGTAACTTTGGCATTTTGTAAAAAAAAACTTGTCTTCTATTAAAATGCAGATTGAAGAGATCTCGAGCCGGTTAATACCTATTCAATGTTTTTCTAATTTCTCTACATAGCTTATAGTGTTAATAAAATACCCAATAAGTTTAAGGATGAAGTCTTGTTTACTTCTTGAGATAAGAAGTGCACGAATTTCCGAAAAAAAGTATTTTTTTTAATAAAAAAATAATATTGTTTAAAAAAAAAGTTAAAAATATGTTTATATAGCTTATACTTATACTAAAGTACTCAGTACGTTTCAGAATGGCATCTCATTTCTCTCGAACGCAAGGACCTCAAACAATTGACTTTATATTTCAACCATTTCTTAAACAAATCGAATTGAAGCTCATGCCACTTCAAAAGACATTTTGGCTCCTTATACAGACATCATCCTTCAGAGCCTCTAAACATTTAAAACCTCCCGCAATATGTGACATTAATGTGTTACTGGGCACTTCTCACTCACATGACACATAACCCATCCATAGGCTCGCCTCCTAGAAAAGGCTGATTTAAGAACGAAAAAAAATCCGCTGTAGAAAAACAGCTTCGCAAATACAAACTAGAAAACTTTAATAAGATGTTTTCATATTCCAGACACATGCTTCATTCTAAAATTAAAACAAAATAAAATATCCTCGACGAAAAACAACAACAACATCAAAAGGAGCAGGAGCAACAGCACCAGCCACAACACCCAAGAATCCCGATGCAAGGACAAACAAAAAACACTCACAAATAAACCCAAATGGAGGGTAGTGTTAAAAATTAGAACACCACGTACACAAAACGTGATAATAGCAGATAGCGCAAGAAATCCACTGAAAGATGGATGAGGGGTCCTTGCTCGTACTTTCCCCCCCCCCTCCCTCTCTCTCTCGGCCGCTCTGGTACAGTCGTCATCACACACATGTTATCCAATTTAGACGACATTAAAGTCTATAATTGAGTTAAATGGAGAATATTCCACAAATTGATACCGAATAGTCCGCGCTGCATACTTTTAGGATGTGGTGCCCATGGAGTGGAGTGGAGGAGCAGGAGTAAGTGCCTCGTAAAGTGTATCCATTTTATGGCGTCATGTTGTTTATTTTGTTTTGTGCTGGGTTGTTAGAAGTTGTAGTGCTTCTTCCAGTGGATATTTGATCCGAAGTAGTTTGTGCAACTTGCTTTGCTTTTCGGTGTCTACAACTTAGTTTTTCTTGCAACATGATGATGCATTCTGATAGTTCCAATGCAAGCTACGGTGTGAAGGGCATATAATAGGTTAGTCCTATTTCATGGGGAAAATGTTAAGGGAAAGTATTTCTAAAGAGCAGTTCCAAAGACTTGTAAGGGAATTATTGTTCAAAATGAGTCTTTAAATTAGCACCTACAAGCAAAAACCAAAGATATTTTAAAAATATGAAACTTTGTTTAACATAATCCAACTTTTCAGGATTAATTTGTTTGATTATTCTCACGTAAGGCGCCAATATATACCAAAAATATGAAACTTTGTTTATCAAAACCCAACTTTGCGGGACATTTGTTTGATAAATCCCACGTTGGGCGCCAATCTTTAGAGTCGACCCGAATCAGTGAGCTTTCTAATGGTACTTCTCTGCTCTTACACACAAAGTTACCGTAATTTCAATTGAAAATTAGAAATTTAGCTTTTGAAAACAGCTTCAATAAATTTTTTACTCTTTTGTAATAATTAGAAAATTTCAATTGCAAACTAACTAAAATTCTCTTCTAGTATCTCTTTTTGATTCCGAGCATTTTTTTGTTTTTGAACCGAAAGACTTTGATGCCTGGCAAAACTCAGACCTCTGAAGGGAGAAATGTCAATGAACACAAGCTCATCTTATTTCAATGCCTGATGCTCCTTCTGCCCCTTGGCATATTCTGTAGTTTCCCGCTCCACTAAAGAGGATACCACAGTTCCACTTTGACTGCAGACAACAACTTTTTGTTACGGTTTAAATTCAATGCTTCGTTCAGCCATAAAGTTGCCTCTTGTTGCGCAAATCTTCCCCTGACACCGGTCTATGTTGCCTTTACCTTTAGTCTTGTGCTTTGCCCGTAATAGTAGTAGAGGTAAAAATGGGAAAGTCACAATTGCTGGAAACTACTGACAAAGTCATCGAAGCATCCATTTTCGGGGGTCGTTATTCGTCGTAAAGTTGTTGTCTTTTCTTTTTTGCATTCCCGGCAGCAGAGTGAAGTAAAACTTTTAACAACTTTTGCCTTTTTCCGTTTCGTTTCGTTTTTTCATTTTTTTGGTGCGGGGTACACATTTTGTTTAGATTAGTTTCGTCGATGATAGGAAATGTTCAGTTTTCGGTGAATTTTAAAGTCTCAATAATGTCTAATAAAGCGCGAATGGCGTTATAAAGACGTTAACAATAAATGAAAGCAAGTGCCAAAGTTTTCACGTCGAAATTATGCAGCAGGAGATAAAAGAAATGTTATTTTTTGGAAAAGTTTTCGGAGAAAAAGGATGAAATTGAATTCTCCGCAATAATAGGGGACATTTTTGGGTCGAGGTTGTTGATTCATTAGTAAATCATACTTTAGGGGAGTATTTAAATTTAAATAAAGTGAATAACATGGCTTTTAATACCCTTCGTCAGAGCAAAAACTTTTTCGATCCGCTTGCAACAACTTAAAATATTGGTCGTACAACCATTGAGGATAAATATTCTGAATCCTCGCCAAATTCTAAGGTGATCGATCTAGCCATGTCCGTGGCTAAATTTTTGAAAAAATATTCCTTTCAACATCTGCTGCAAAGCTTTCTGATGAGGGTCGTCACAAACACGAAATCACGATAAAAGCAGTGTGCAGCCACGAAAATCAATGTCACTTTGCCATTTTGTAAAAAAAATTGTCTACTACTAAAGTGTAGATGCAAGAGGTCTAGAGCAGGTTAATCCCCGTTCAATGTGAAAAAATATATAATATATTTATGGAAATGGGTGGTACGAGGGTGATATGCGAATATTTATCATCAAAAATGGTTTAATTGTTTTTCAAACTATTCTCCAGCTTGATTTATACACATTTGCATGCGGTCAAACCAATTTTCGAAGCACTTTTTCCACTTAGATTGAGACACCTTCAAAACATGATTTTTAAACGCCACGAGGTTTTTTCTTAATGCAAGGGATTTAGATGAAGTCATTGGGTGCCAAATCAGGGCTGTACGATGGATGCCCTATCAATTCAAGATCTTGAGTGGTCACGCATTTTTTTCTTAATGCTAGGGAATTAGAAGAAGTCATTGGGTGCCAAATCACGGCTTTACGGTGGATGGCCCATCAATTCGACATCTTGAGTGGTCAAATAACTCATCGTTTCTGCTGATGTGTGAAAGCTCGCATTGTCGTGATCTTTTCTCATTTCTTCGAACACTGTTGGCAAACAGATAGTGGTGTTCCACTCAGAAATGACCTCCATACGTTCCACTAAAGGCACTGTGGAAACCGCTTATACCGAAAAAACACAATCATTTGCTTCGATATACTTCTTTCACGAACAACTTTTGTTGGATTTGGCTCGTCTTGAAGGACCCATACGGCTGTCTTGTTTCGTGTTTAGATCGTGTTTAGGCATAGATCCATGATTCGTCACCTGTGACAATGTTATACACTGCCTTTGAGCTACCCCAGTTATACTCTTTCAATATCTCTTTGCACCAATCCATACGAGCCTTTTTTGAGCATTCGTCAAATTATGTGGGATCCAACGAGAACAATTTTTTTCACGGCCAAATGAATGCACAAGGATGCCTCAATCTCACTGAATGTCACATGTCGGTCTTGCTTAATCAGTTCACACACAGCATCGATGGTTTCTGGCAACGTGACCGAAGTTGGGCGTCCTTCACGAAATTCATTGTGAAGCGAGACTGAACTCTTGGTACCAGCGATTAACAGTGGTTTTTGATGGTGCTTCACCGCCAAAAGTCGAAACAATAAATCATCACACGAAAATGTTCACGGGATAATTTCAATTTTTGACAGAGATGAATTTTTCAACACACTGTAAAGAAAACAATTCGCCCTCAAATGACAAAACGTTCTAAGTGAAGTTATGCTTAAAAATGTCAAAGTTTCCAATGGAAGTTCCAGTTTGCATCTGGGAGCACTAGTATTGTCAGGACCCGAAATAGCAACCCTCGTATGCAATACCTTAATAAATTAATTGCACCTGCATTTGTAAGATTTTGCTTAAAACATTTTCGGCAGAGTTTAATTGTAAAAAGCCAGTTAATTTCCATGACGTTTTAACTCTAATATATATTTTTTTTTAATTTATTCTATAGCTTATGTTAAATTACGTTTATTCTTTAAGATTTCTACAAGGCGCCCAGTAGATTTTGTTTAAAAATAAAACAGATAAAGTAAGAAACAAAATATTTCTAAGCCACATAATGTGTGAAGAGTATGTATCCCTAATATCTCCTTTGGCCTTCCTTTCATTTCTTAAGCAAGACAAGGCCCCACCACCACCCCCTAGTACCCCTTTGCTTAAAAATAACTTTTAATCAAATGAGAAAGTTTTTAATTTATTCTCAATTTGCATTTAATTACATTGTGTCTACAACAAAAACAAACAACAACACAAATGGAAAAACAAAATAGCAACAACAGCAAAAGCAGCGAGGGCCCAAAGGACCCTTACGCCCCAACAAACCACCCTTTCTTAAGGGTGTTAGGGCAAAGGGCCCACGACTACCCACTCTGCACTCGTCAGTTACGCACTTTATCATACCTGCTGCTTTGGCCCAAACAATGGAGCCCAATTCCCCGACATATTCTTATGTAAATAACGTAGCAGCCAACGTTGTCTAGAAGAGTGAAAGTTAAAATTCCATACGTTAAGACCCCACCTCACTCTCGGTCGTGGCGGGATGAATGAATGTGTTCTTGATTAAACTCCTCTGTGGCATTCCCACACTTTTTTGCACTTCAGACGGAGTAAGCGCAGCATTTTGTTGCTTGCCAAGTTTAAGGACGACATCCACCTCTGAAAAATTTGGAGGTGTGCAGTCGGGGTCGAGTGACACGGCCAGAGTGCCTTTCGTGGTGTTTAACGTGCACGGCATTAAATTGAATTACAATTGTAATGTAATTATTCATAAAATTCGAAAAACAATCCGCCCGAAGCCCGCTGACGCCCACTGCATGCTTTGTGAATGCTCTGCCGCCACGAAAAAGGCAGGTGGTTGGCTGTTGTCTACTTTTAGGCGTTTAACAGCAATATGAAAAACTTGTTCCGCAGATAACTGTCAGCTTATGTTGAGTACTGCAGCGGGTAACACAGAGAGATAGAGGGAGGGGTAGAATATGGCAGAGTGATGATGAGTTTATAAGTGATTTTTAAAAAGATTCGTATAGAGTAATCGTTACAATGTTGAACTTGAAAGCGCTTAAAGTCTTTAAAGATAAACAATTATGCCTCAGTCGTATAATAAAAAATATAGACTAGAGAGTTCAAAACCAGGGTTTTTAGACAAACGGCATTTCGGATGTTTTGAAAATACCGATTGAAGGGTTTCACCGGCTTTAACCGACATTCATTTTTTTTAAGTGTTTATTGATTTAATTCATAATAACAATATTTCAAATTCTTATGCCTCAGCGCCTCTAGGGCTTTTTTGAGGCTAGTTGGCAACAATTAGATTAAATCTTTTTCATGAAACTATAATATACTTATATTCTTAAATCAATATTACAGTATTTTTATTTTAAATTAGAAGCATTTCTACATTTTGTAAAAAACATTCTTTTAATCTTTTCTTAAATAAAGATATGGAAAGTGAGTCTTTAAAAAATTGCGACAAATTATTGAATTCCACGCTGCCCATGTGTTCAATCCTCTGCTTTGTAATCTCCAAACGACGTCTGACTACATTCAGATTAGAATTATTGCTTGTGTTAAAATTATGCCGAAAACTAGTTAATGAAATAGTGTGATGGCCAATATTGTTTACAA
This sequence comes from Hydrotaea diabolus, assembly GCA_963513945.1. Lineage (NCBI taxonomy): Eukaryota > Metazoa > Arthropoda > Insecta > Diptera > Muscidae > Hydrotaea > Hydrotaea diabolus. The sequence goes on along the minus strand of OY740718.1, from coordinate 2,176,892 downwards.
TCTTATAAACATACAGTAACAACTGCAGCTTATGCAAACCAATAACTGGTAAAATTCCTACTGCAACATCTTTGTAAAGCAATCGTGTTGATAATAATCTAGGCAAATTGTAAATGATCTTTAAAGATTTATTCTGAAGGATCTGTAAAGACTTTAAATCAGAACTTTTTTTGTAACCATAAACTAGAGCCATGTAATTGAGATGTCTTTGAATGAAGGCTTGAAAAATCAACAGTTTTGATTTTTTATCCAATTTGTTCTTCAGTATATATAGGATTCCGACCGCTATTTTTGCCCTCAGTTTTTCAATGTGAAGCCGCCATCCTAAGTTATTTTGCAAGTAAACTCCTAAGTACTTTATGCTTGACACTTCACTCAAGATTTTTCCATCAATAAAAATTTCACAGTTGTCTACTTGAAGTGTTGGGGGTGGCATAAGTCGTAAAAATTTAGTTTTTGCAGGATTCAGAAATAATTTGTTTATTCTTGCATATTCAAAAATCAAAGCAGCATCACATTCAATAAACGTCTTTAACACGATATTGTGCTTATACAAATATCATCAGCATATATAAACACCTTTTCCATGCAAGCCAAGATTGTTAATGTCATTCAAATATATTTTAAATAGCAAAGCGCCTAAAATGCTGCCCTGAGGAACACCGCACACAACCTTTGCCAATGAACTCTTACATGAGTTCATTTGGACAAACTGCTTCCGCCGTTTTAAATAGTCCTCAATTAAAGCCAGACTTTTGCCACGAATACCATAAAACCACAGCTTTTTACACAAAACAGAGTGATCTACAAGATCAAAAGCTTTCGAAAAATCATAGAAAATGCCGCCAACTGCCTTAAATCCACGATCTAAGCCATTACAGATATAATTAACCACAGCTTCCTCCGTGCCACATCCTTTTCGGAATCCATACTGATTATCAAATTTTCGGTTTCAAAGTAGTTTGACATTTGAGAGAATGTAATTTTTTCAAATACTTTATCCACAGCCGATAGCAAAGAAATTGGTCTGAACTGGTACACAGATTCAGCACGTGCCACTTTTGGAATCGGAATGATTTTGTGTACTTTTAATGCATCAGGATATGAAGACGTATCAATAATAGAGTTAAAAATTTTAACTAAAACGGGACAAAGTTCTTCTACGCATTTAATAATTAATGTAGTTTTCATACCACCATTGCCCGTACTATTAGATTCAGCCATATTTGTTACGACATTCATGATCCATAACTTTTTTAAATTCAAAAATATTGTAATGGCGACAAAGTGTTCTTAGAGAGTTGCACTTTTCCGATATCGAATATTCAATTTGCGATCTTGTTTCAATTACAGAATTATGGAAGTATTGATTGAATGTTTCAGCTTTTAACAGATCACAGTAGACATATTCACCATCATCCGTTCTAAGGTTTTAGCCTTTTGCCTGAATGGAAAATATTTTCCCAATCAGAATCGAAGTAGCTGTAGCTATTTCTACACTAAATGAACGCAATAAAAGCAATTGCTACGTACAGAGTTTTGGTTTTTATTTACAAATAATCAAGTAAAATAGCTAAAGTGGGACATGGCCGACTATATTATGCCCCATACTTCTGAGTGGACAGAAAATCAAATTAAAAAACAGGTTTTTGGGCCTTTTGGAAGCGCTATAAATTTACCTAGATTTAAAAAATAAGATCGTATTTGAATTTGTGTGAGAATTTCATTGGTTTTTGGTACCCATATTTAAATGTTTAAAAAGGTCAGATTTCGGACACAGGGTTCGTCACCGAAATTTACTAAAACTGCAAGAAGATTTGTATTTTTGGCTTTGTGAGAAAGTGTTATAAATATTTTAAAGCTAATGTCCACGTATATTGGACGCATCTGGGCCCCCAGACTATATAAAAAAATTAGCCTTTATAATCCAAATCGTTCCAAGATTAGTTGGTTGTCCATCGCAATATATAAATTAGATCGAAATCGTTTTTAAAATAGTTATTCTAGAGCGGTTGTATGTAATATCAGGATGAATTTTTGTACCGGGGATATATCAAAACGTTGATCGTAATGAAAAAATTGTATCTGAAACTTTTACTGATCGTAATGAACTGTACTAAATTTAATCAAGATTGAATGTTATATGTGGCTTCTAGAGCGAAAGGCATATCTTAAATTATATGTGGAAGCTACAGGGTGGCTGATGAAAGCAGCTACAAAAAAAAATAATTTTTCATTTAATGAATCTGGTTACTTTTGTTTTATTTGGAGATTGATTACAAGATTTAACAAAAATGGATAACTGGGACACTAAAACAAGAGTTTGCACTGTCCGCCGGTATCACCGGAGTCCATAGTTTCGGTTCAAAAAGAGTATAGGCGGCAATCCTCCTAGCAGATGGGCCATAATGAAACTTGTTAATATTTTTGCCGAGCATAGGACAGTCAACAGAAGTTCTTACCATCGAAACCCTTCAGTGCGGACGGCGGAAACAATCGCTGCTGTAGCTGCTGCCATGCAAAACAATCCAAGAGTTTCAACAAGAAGCATATCTGCTCAAATGGGTATAACCATACAGTCATTGCAATTAATTATGCACAAAGATTTGGAATTAATCCCATATAAAATTCCAATGGCCAACAAACTGGAGGCAGCAGACTTCCCGATTCGCTTCGAATTTTGCCAGAAGATATTTCAAATGGTGAAGAGGACGGAAGCATGTTGAACTGTGTTTTCATGTCTGAAGAGGACCATTTCGATTTAAACGGCAACATAAACAAACAAAAATTGTCGAATATGGAGTACTTCCAACCCACAGATACTTTATGAGACGGAATTGCATCCACTTCGTGTCACAGTGTGGTGAGCAGTTTTCTCACGCTGCATTGTTGGGCCCTACTTCTTCCAAGAAAACGGTTACTGGAGACCGTTACCTGAGCATGTTGAAATTTCTTCTATCCAGAATTACGCCGAATGAGAATTTCTTTCAGCTCTGTGTGTTTTCAGCAAAATGGTGCAACTCCTCACCTAGCCAGGCCTGTTATGACAGAATTGCGACGAAAATTTCGCAATGAGCGGATATTTAGAAACTTTACATTCAGTTGGCTCTACAGGTCGCCTGACCTTACTGCACCTGACTTTTCTTGTGGGTTTGTTGCAAACAGGAAGTCTACAAAGCAAAACCAACAAATTTGAATGAAGCAAAGCGGTCCAGTCGAGAAACAATTGCGGCTATTCCAGTCTCAACTCTACAAGCAGTAATGAACAACTTTTTAGTAAGATGCCGCACATGCATCAACAAGCAGGGGGGGACATTTAAATTCCATTATTTTTAAACCAATTAAGCTATGTTTCATAAAATTTAATAAGAAAAAGGAATTCCATACACTAAAAAAAGTTATTTGAGTTTCTTAATGTAGCAATATTCAACAGCCACCCTGTATGTGCCGGATTTAAATGTAGCAATATTCATCCGCTACCCTGTATATCAATTTATCAATTTTACTTGTTTTCTTAGAAGACAACAGCCTCCGTCCTTTGTACAAAATAAAGATCGTGCAACAATTGCGACTTGTACTCGTAGTTTGATTGCAAGCTCAAGGTGGACAGCAGAAGTAAGGAGAGACAACCAGACAGATATGGTAATATCGAATCAAATCAGAGACATTCGGTACAACCGTAGGTGGGACTCACTCAAATGTGCAAGTTCTAAATATTCTAAGAATTTTCGTACAACAAACAAAAAACCCGGGAGCAACAAACCGGTAAGCTATTTTCAATAAACCGACTGTAGGGTTTGAACATAATTACTCAAGTATCCGGTTACTTCTGCCATTGTCAGCACTAGTTGTAGTGACATTACTTCGTCAGTCGTGGCGAACTGTTATTAAACCCTCTGGCTATTGCGTGGCTGTTGTCTTTAATTAAAAGCGAAATGATTTAATTATAGCTTCGTAGATATCTGGCATATTTTTGGAAACATTAATCTGACATTGACACACAAAAGTAAAGAACTTTGTTGGCCAAATGAAATAAATAGGAAAAACGAAGCAAAAACTTTAACCTCAAATGAGATACATGCAACAAATGGTAGTCAAATCAACAGATAGCTATATTTGTTTAAGCCCAGGCTAAGGTTTTAATTAAATTTTTTTTAATCCTCATAAACATATACCATTTTAACACATTTCCTAAAAGCACAGTTTGACTTCCTAAAAATATGCTTTAAAACATATTTACTTTTTATTACAATTCAGCCTTAAGGTATGCCATACATTTAAAATTTTATTTCATCTCTAACGAAGAAAACTAAATACGAAGCTTTGCTCGAATTTTTTTACATTCACACATACCTAATGATTTGTTTGTTGAGTATATAATAAAAAAACATATTGAGAAAATAAATATACACTATACACACCCATACGCACATCTCATATATATATGCTTTAGTTCTAGTATACCTTTTGACGCCTTAAGGTATGCTATTATTTATAGTTTAATTTTTTTTTCGTCTATCTTTCCCAGCAAGTATTACATTATTTTTTACTTCCTTTTTTTGCCAAGAAAAGAAAAAAAAAACTATGCATCACATGTGTAGATATTTCAAAGGACGCAACTTGAATTATATTCCCTCTGTGTTTCTCTCTCTGTGTTTGTTTTCATCTCCCTTTTTGTCCTTGTGTTTGTTGTTGCTGTATCTGAAGCTGGTAGCGTTCTTCTCCCAAGGAGTCTGCCATATATTTGTAACACATTGCATTTAATGCTAGATGATAGCATATCTCCGAGGCGTTTGTATATGATTATATGTGAATACATATACAATATATACATATACATAAATTTATATGAATGTATGTGTATATGTGTTATTTATTTGTAAACAAATTTTCAAAGATTTGGCTGATGCAGCTCGGAAAAGGGTTTCGGTTGTTTTTTTGTGGGATGAGCAAACTTTGATGAATCATAGATTAGACTGGGCAAAAGTTTGATGACCGACCTCAAACCTTAAGAATCGTAAATCACCTAAATTCGAATCTTAGAAACCTACAGACAAGGATTCGCCATACCCAGTTTCCTTATTTTTAATATTATATCTGATATATGTATTTCCAATACCATTTCATTTTCACACAAACTGAATTTTAAGTTTAAAAATGTTTGCTAACTTGCCTCTAAAATGTCTTACGGTGCTGAGGCCTTTGTAATTGGTGAATTAAAATATTAAAAAAAATGTTTGATCTAGATTCCTGCAAAGAAATTAGATCACTTGTGTGGTTTGTAGATGAGAACATTGGAACATTGGCCGACATTCGTAAAATATTATGCTGACACATAAATTGAAGCCTAATAATCATAGGCAACTTTCTGAGTAGGCTCATTGGGTAATGGAAATGTTGGCCGAAGATCTATATCTCCTTTATCTACACCGACAAGAGCCTTTTTTGGCTTCGCAGCTATGTCAACAAGTAGAATTGCTTTCATTAAAGAGAACACAATTCACAATTATGGCCGAGCACCACTGCATCCACGAAGATTGACTGTTTGGTGTGGTATATACCATGGGGGCATAACTTGGGCCTTGTTAAGATCCTTCGATCTTGGATCTTTTTTCAAGAATCTCCGTAAAGTGGTAGTGGTGCTTGTTTTCGACGAGAATCGGCTGGTCTCTTGATCGGAAGATATGAGTACCGCGCTACTATCTAGGACGGTTTGGCAATCTTCTTGGGTTGCAGAGGCAGTGTACGAGTACTTTTTATAATTTTCTATTGGACTAAGATTAAATATAGCTTCCATAGTCCTTGTAGTTCTGGTTCGTATTAATCAAATGTTGTCCAGACAGCCAACTTGTCTAACCTTTTGTATTAATTTAATAATAATCCTTTTCTTTAAGGATAGTTCATAGGCGTCTTAGGTCTAGCAAAGCTTGAACATAGCCAGTGTGCTATCTTCGATGTCAGTTTGAGCCCATAAACCTTCTGCACATCAGTTAACATATATAGATTTTTCCGGTCTAACGTTCAAGTGGTCTTTTCATAGTAGTAACTTGTCCAGGATTTTGAAAAATATTTAATTTTTAGGAATATCTCACATGTTTTAACCTAAAAAATTATATTTTTTAAACTCAGCTGCATTCCTTACTCTCTATCACCCCCAAAAACGTCACACACTTTCTCTGCTACATCTGAATTTTAACATATTTATAAGATTTCATGCTCGTTAGATTTATGTTCTATGAAACCATATGTGTCTTCCATTCGCCTCACATGAGAGCCAGTCTGTCGGTCTGTCGGTGTATGCGCGCGTCATATGCAAGAGGAACCGGAAGAGAAATTGTCTTTTATTTCAACATTTTCAGAATGTGAACTGCAGCACTTGAATGAGACAATTTACGTTTACACTTGTACAGGTAGTTGGCAGTATATATGAGTATTTTCACCTTATTACGATAAGATGCATGTTTTTTTCACTCAACTTCTCGTTAGGACCCTATTTTGATGTAAGGATAGCTGGCGATGGTGTGAAAGTGAAGGTCTTGCCATATTTTCAAATGAAAATCATATGTTGGAAGGTTTGCTCTTAATATTTAAATTATAAGCTGTCAATATGTAGTTGTCATAAATAAAAATGGAATGTGACTATGGAATAGATGCACTTTTTTGTTAAAGATAAAACTGGAATTTTAAAAAAGGCGCCTTTATGTATGCAGTATAAATTTGAAAAAAGTTTATCCTGAAAGTATGCAACAGGAAATTTTTGCGTTTTGATTTGTCTCAATTAAAGAAGCACAAGTCCCGACGATGAGATTTTCCAGTGATAAGCATCGATGAGCAAAAGTCTATAACTAAACTAAGTGTTTTAAGACGCATACAGAAATAAATATTCACTAGTTATTCCCCACAGAATTTTTTTTCCTTTAATATGTGAAAATAAAAACATAATAAATATGAAACTTTTCACGCATATTATGAAACTTTTAAAAAATGTATGAAACGTTGCGCAAATCAATGAATGTTATTGGTAGCGCGTTCTATAATGTTGATTGGCAACGCCGACTTTCGGTAGAGGGAACTGGCACTATAGGTTGAAGCGACAAAGTATAGGTAACCCTAACCAAAGAAGGTGTAACTTAATTTGTATATGTATTGATTGTTGTAACAGGTTGTTAGATAAGAGAAATAAAAAATTCGGTTGTCATAGCCACAAACTTTTTTAACTAGACCAACTAACGATCAGCAAGCGGCAAGGTAAACTAATTTCTGTATTCTTAAAGAATGTGGACTTCTCATTAGCAATGGTACTGTTAACGACAGAAATCGTATGTGACAACCAATAGTTTAATTGAATTTCGTTGGTAAACCCGATTTATTGGTTGTGAGTACCGTAATATCGTAGCTACCATCTTGTCGAACCGTGTAACCCTTAATACCATACAATGTTGGCCAACAGAGAGTGGGTTTATCCACCGGATTTCTTATAGTTTGGACCGATATCCAAGTTATTTTGGAAAAACTCTATTTAACGGGCCTACGACTTTCTATTTCAAAATTTCACGTATGAATCGCGCTCACACATATAGTTTACGACGCAATGCTTGAAACAAGGGTTGAGATATTTTGGAGATGTCCTTAAATAACGAGGCCAAACACCGTTTGAAAACCTTCGTGAGGTCAAGAGCCACCGGATCTTGCACTAATACTAGTGGTAATGGGGCAAAGCAACTGTCGCACTGTGTAGCTTGGGAACTGCATGTTGGTGATAGGCAATTGAAAATTGTCCAGTCAGTACGGGTAGAATGAGAGCCTCAAGTGTCTTCTCTTCGTTGCTGGCGAGAAGGGAAATCGGCGGATGCATTTTTCTCCTTCTCACACAGACACAGAAAACAGATTCGATGCCACAAGCGAATTTGTCGCCAACCGAATGATTGAGGTTGCATGTATTAGTGCAACCGAATGTAAGTTAATACACTGAAATGTTCAGTAAATGGAACTAAATATATCGGTTGAAGTGACAAAATAAATATGTACCTATAATTTGAATTTGAATTTCAGTTTTAAATAAATAATGCTATCAGGATTCGAAGCTTCGATTAATGATTCGAAAGTCTATTTAAAAGAAAATAGGAGAGATACAAATTATATTGTCTTATTCCGTTTACATTGATATACTTTTTCGAATGCGATTTGCTATCGGAGGAAGATGCGCCAATGTCCATTCTGTCGATATGAGTTTCAAAGAAACCTTGAAATTTTGCCATACTTTTTCCATTAATTGTTTTTATATTTGATTTTTACAATTAAATTGTTCCTAAGATGCACCTGCTTTTGGTTATAAATGCGAAATAGTTTGTTGTCATTACCAATTGTTGGTTGTATTCAACCGTTCTATGCTTTACTTCTTTAGTATATTTTAGTTTTAACAACAGGCGGTTCTGGCAACCATTATTATATTGTCTTGTCAATCATCGTATGGTACCTTTAGCCAAATTTTCATCATGATTGTTAACATTTGGTAATTTGAACTGAAAGTTGTTTAGTCCAATAGAAATTCTGTAGTTCGGACTGATTTCCAACTGACATTTTCTCTGTGTGACTCATTGCCTGGTTTCACTAGCTAGACCACTGCCGATTTTTAAGACTTCAGGTACTACCAAAATGGCCAGGGACAAGTTGAGGACTTTTTTGGAAATACTCAACCCCCGGGTAATCCAATTGATTTAGCATCGGCTTAGAGATTTCCTCAGCGTCGAACACTTTGAATGACTTTGCACCTCGGGTGACATCTGTAACTTGGCCAGGGACTGGTTTGCAAGTATTGTCAAATACTTAAGCCCGGGTAATCCAATAGATTTAGCATTAGCATGGAGATTGCCTCAGGACCAAGCGCTTTGGATGACAGCACCACGGGTGACATCTATAACATCAGCTGTGTTGAAAGGTAGTGCTCGAAGAGCCTAGATACGGGGATTAACTCTTTTCTTAGCCTTGTCACTATCGTTTGTCACTCTGCGCTCCTCTTCGGATCTGTCACTGTGTTATTGCCAAATGTGACTACAGACCTTTCGTCAATCCCTCGACACGCAAAGCAGTTCTGACCCCGACACACAGTTGCCGCTACAACAGACATTTCGTCCTTCTTCGCGGTGTTTGAGAGCGGCTTAACTCTTGTCTTCAAAATACCTATATGGGAACTTTTGTTACACAGCTTCTAGAGATCTTGCAATTTAATAAAATGAATCAATCTTTATATGTAGCTGATGATGAAATTTCCAGCAGCCGAATCTCAGCCATCACGGTCCTCTTAAGTGTCCCAACGTCTTCATGAAGTAGGGACAAGTCATGGGTTCGTTCACATACTGATAATTTTGACATATGTCCTTTTCAGTGCAAGTGGTAGATCATTTCTCAAATTTTTTTTTATGAATTCAGAGGCTTTTACTCGTCTTAAATAACTTGACATTGGAAGACTATAAACCGTAAATTAGAGAACTTTAGGAAAAAGTGCTTGACACTTCAAACGAACGTTTTTAACTTTTAATGTGTGATTTGTAATTTTTTGCCGTAGATTTGGTAGCTCATCAATGTTATCATTTCAGCATTTTCTTATATTAGTACGAGTTTAGAAAACACAGATATTTCGCAGAGTTTTTAAAATCTATGAACAAATTCATTACTCTGTTCAATGGACAATTTTCTGAGAGCCATCAATTCTGAGAGCCATTTTATCTTGATTAGATATGATTTTGCAGTTTATGCCAGCTTTCTTAATTTATCTGTGTCCATGCAAAATGGGTCGAAGATATTTATGAAATATATGCACACCTTTATTGAAAATATTGCCAAAAAATCATTGCACATTTCTCTTATAATCTTCCATTAAGTTTATCATGAAACAATGATGATGAAACCATAGCATACTTTCAGGCTGGCCATATATCACCGTGTATTGCCTACCTTAAGGGACTACGTTCAATATCCTATTCAGCTGTTCTTTTTGTTTGATAAAAATGTATGAAGGTTTTAATAACCCCTTTCATTTGGGGGTGCCCCGCCCTCCAACTATTTAAACACCATTTAACCTTAAGAACTTTATTCTTTTGTATTCTATTTCCTTTTAAGCTCTCTCTCTCTCTCTCTCTCGCTGAAATTACATTATATAAACATTTAAAGTTAAATTTATGATTTGCTTTCATTTTGTTTTACTTTTTTGTGAAACACACTTTTAACCCCCGCCCCAGTTCCTTGGCCAAAACTTTGCATGGTACGGGGAAAAGAAAGCGTACGTAGAGGGAGGGGGGTTGTTGCTGCACAGTGTGAAAGTGTTAATGGTCCGACCATATCTAAAGGTGTAAACCTTAGCTAATTTTTATTAATGTTAGCAATTCATAAAATTAGCAGGTCCTTTGTACAACAGGAACAATTGTATGGGGAAACTTTTCAACTTTGGTGGTTGGGTGCACACACCGTCAGCGGGCACGAACTCACAAAAAAGAAATATTCTCTAGCAGCGGCCATAAAAGGGTTGAGGGCAATTAAATATGAAAAATTATGAATGCACATTGCTCTGGGGGAGGAAGAGTTGCTGAAGAGTTCGTTTTGGTCTGTTGCTTCACCAGTTCAGTCAGGTTTCATCCATCCCGCTGAAAAGGTGAAACTGGCTGCTGCTCTAGTCATTGTTGTTTCATGTGTCTCAGAGCCATCTTTCGACAATTTTCCCGGGTAATTTCGTTATGAGCAAAAAAGCACAATGCTTGCTTTGTGATTAATAAGAACACTTTTTAATTGAATTAGCGACGCGCGAATATTGTAATTAGAATATAAAGTGCTAGAAATTGTGTAGAGAATTTTAATTGAAGTCGTATTCAAGTTTAATTTTCCACCAGCAAAATGTTTTTCAAGTTGCAGTGAAAGCGTGAAAAACTAAAGTATACTTTTAGGCTAAGGAAGTAAACTTTTGTTTAAGAGGTAAACAATTTAGCAATCAGCTCCTGCCTTGTTCGAAAACGGTTCGAAACATGCATGATTACCTTAACATTTCTGTAAAGAAGACATTTTTAAAAAAATTGCACGGCTACTTTAAAAGTAAAGTCTACTCTTAGGCTAAGTTTAAGGAAGTGCAGTTTTATTCAAGGAGTTAAAAATATAGCAATCAGCTTCTTCCGGTTCAAAACCATGCTTGATTTCCTTAACATTCCTGTAAGGAAGACTTGTTTAACGAAATTGCAGAGCTACATTAAGCGTGGAGAAAGTAAAGTATACTTTTAGGGCCAAAGGAAGTAAAGTTCTATTTAAGGGGTTAAAAATATAGCAATCAGCTCCTACCTTGTTCAAAAACGTTTCAAAAACATGCTTAAGAAAAATTCAATTTTAGCGGTTAAAGCTAAAAAAAGTTTGCAAAACTGTTTGTAGCCCCTAAACTTCCAAATTCAAAAAGGGTTCAAAAACATGCGTGTCTTCCTTAACATTCCTTCTGAGGATCCAGCTGCGCAAGTGGCTCGTATACAGGGATGGCGAGTTTAGAAAGATAGTAAAAGAAATTCACATTAAATAGCCACGGTTTGAGATATCAAATTCAAGCTGGATGGATTTAGTAGAAGCTACTTTAGTGCCATTATGTACGTTAGGGCGATTTGTAGGGACGCAAAAAAATCGCTCAAGTGACAAGGAAATAGAAAAGAAAATAAAAAAAAAATATTGTTTGTTGTCTTTTTTGCTGTCAGGCACGGGTCAAAAGTCGGGACATCAGAATTCGTTTTAGAGACATGGTTCCTCGGGCAAAGTCTCTTATTTTGATTCCTAAAATACGATTTTCCTTGTCACTTGGGCGATTTTTAAATCGACCCCCCGTAATGTACGTAGTATCTACCTAATTCCCCCTTCATCTCCTTAAGAAATGAAAAGAGAACTTCTCTCGAATCAGAAAGCACGATATTTTCTTAACCTAACTTATCTAATGTTACCGGCTGCGAATGGCTGATACATTTTATTGAAAAGCTTTTACATGACATAGAAATTATTGTCTTACCGTTGAAGTCGTAGGTATTGATAAGATAGAATTTGAACTTATGCTAACTTCGGTGATAGTCGGTACTCTAAACTTTACATCACGTTGACCCAGGAAAGGAGGTATAAGAACTATAGACTGCATTAATGGTGCTACCCAAGTAATGGTGGTCCCGTGTAATGGTGGTATCCGAGGAGGTACTCTGGAAGAGCAGGAGAGGTTTTCCCTACCAGCAAGGGTGGTACTGGCTCAGCTCTTATCCGGCTGTTGTAGTCTCCTGAATATGCACAAGGCTCGTATTTAAAGCAGTGCGCCAAACACTTGTGCCTCCTGCCAGCAGGGACGACACGGCACACTACACATGTCCATGTGTGCAGCCAAGGCCAATTAGCTGGTTACCTAAGCTCCACCTTCCTGAACCTGAAACTACACCTGTTCAGATACCCAACCAAGCCCATTCAGCTGGTTCTCGGGTCCTTGTGTACACACCTAGTTCTAGACGCCACCTGAAACTGATAGCCAACTCTGCAGAGTCAGCAGCACAGGATGGTGGGCAACAAAAGGAACCTAACCAAGTGCCGCTACAGCTCATAAAATCGCTTCGACTAACCTTATCCTAGAGAGAGAGCGATAAGCGGCTCTTGTAATCAAACTTCTTAGTTAAGGCTTCCGGTTCAAGATTTTTAGTTGGCTGCACTGTCAATTAACCACAATAGACGTGTTCTAGGAGTTCTCGCTTATGAAACGAGTAAGTGGTCGCTAAGGCGATAACTTCAAAATTTTACAAACAATTTTTGGTTTTTTTCGGATTACAAGAACCGATTGGTTCATGCATAAACCGTTTGGTTTAAAAACTTTTAATTTGTAGAAAAAAAATGCATGAAGAAATACTGTAAGCGAGTAATAACCTAGATCGCTTACAATCGCTTTAAGTTATTCTGGAATAACTTTCTTCCGAAAACTTTGTATTATTTATAACAAGCGGGATTTAGGGCAAATTGCCTATAGTTTTTTGTAAACAAAAGCATTTGTATATTCTTATCTCTTCAGCGGGTTGCCAATAGAACGCGGCTAATGTTTCAAACTATGTTTGAAGCTAATACGCACTCTAAAAATCTAAGGACCTGTTGAATTAAGAAACTCGCATAAAAAATCGCTGACAACTAATTAAGGAACGTATCAGTTCAAACAACTGGGCTTATACCGCTGCGATTGACAACCAACCACCTTTCTATGAGTTGTTAGTTGTTGTAGTGGCAACTGTATTCCGGGTTGACAGCCCGTGGCCGCAGAATTGGTCTACGTATCATTCCAGTCCACAGAACCGGCTGTCGTAGAAATGCTGAGCTGTTAGTCGCTGAGGTTAGCGACATGAAATGTATTTATTTATTGTCAAGACAGAAGGTTAAAAAATTGCACTAAATTGGCTATTTCTGACTTTATCCCTTAGGGTAGGCAATGCAGTTTTACGCCTTAAAATATACTCTATTTCTGTTTTGTGAATATTTTCCAAATTTTCTGTGAACATCCTCAAACCTTGCTCCAGGGTTCACTAGATATTTCATATTCCACACCAGAAAAGTACCTCGATTATTAGATAATAATGGACGACTTTAGTTTGCACAAACACACACCGACACCGAATTTTGGCCAAATTAATTTACCCTTCGCCCCTTTTTTGCCACACAAACAAACAGAACAAATACAAAAAAAACCAAGAAAAATGGATAAAAAAAGTTATAATTTTTCTAAACTGCCAACGAAACGTAGTGGGGGGAGGAATAAACATTCACCAGTTCCTCCAAAAAAACAAAAAGGGTACAAAAAAAAGACTCAAGCATAGTTAAAGGGGTTAAAAGCAAAATTCATTACAAACTTTGAGGCCACAGAAGTATGCACCAACTGAAATAACAACTGCTGAAGCATAATGAACTTTTCACAGAAATAAAATGTACGGAGGAAGCGGACGGGGAGGGATGGGATAGAGGAAAAATCTAGAAAAATAATCTGCATTTTCCGGCCATCCTCACCAACGTCCAGCACAACATATCCACAAGTATTACAGTTGGACAACCTCAAGTGTTTGCATGTATCCGGGAGTTTATCCAAGTGGCAGCGTGTGAGTGGTGGTCATGTGCGTGCGGCACAAGTGCATTGGAGAGCCATTTAATGAAGTCCACTTTTAGGGTGTCTCAACAATTCTCGGTGACACAAACAAAAAAGGTCAGATGGTCGTACTTTTTTTCTCAATTCTGTTTTACGTTTATTTAAAAGAATTTTATATGCTTTTAAGAGAAAGATTCAGAGATTTTAAACTGAAAAAAGAATAATTGGTTAAACAATAGATGTTCAAGAAGTAGGAGGCGTATAAGTCAGTAGTTCAGCCTTATGTGCCCTCTCCTAAGCTGGCGGAAACAAGTAATCCATATATTTTAGGTTCCTACAAAGTTGCTTGAGTCTCTCAAACCCCAATCTGAAGGATATAGAGAAATAATTACGTCTCGGGTCCTCTGGAAAACTCACTTCTCAACTTAATTTTTTCGCGTCTTTTTCTTACATCAACATTACTTTTAGTGCTTTTCCTAATGACATCAAAATTGCGAAAAAATTGCATACTTTTGGGGCTGGAACATTTAAAGTTTGTTGTCTATCATCGTCAACCATAAAATAATTGCATACTCTTGGGGGCTTTAGAATTTTGTCAGAATTTAAGGTTCATAATTCAGAATTTTACATTAGATCCAAATTTCCAAATTTGCCTTTCGGTATTTATTTCCATTAAATATGGATAAAAATAGTATAAATACACTATCATATATTGTATTTATATAGAATAAATCACATTTAAATTAAAATAATATATTGTACTGAGACCAGCCCAATTTTATATTGAGAAAAAATATTGAAGTTTGTCACAATTACATTAGATTCCCGTAAAAATTGGTAAAAAAAATTCGGCCTTAGTTTTTGTAACATGCTTTTATTTTAAATCCTCCAATTTATTTAAAAATCCATTTTTTTCTAAAATCCCTTAATTAATCCTTTCAAACAAACTATCAATACCTATCTCATCTGGCTTTCTTAACCACAAAATAATTGCATAATTTAGGGCGTTTAGAATCTCTCTAAAATTTTAGGATCACAATTCCAAATATAGATCCCTGTTCTTCGAACTGAGAAATCCGAAATAACTACTTACGATTTTCATTAAAAAAAATCCATACTTTTGTCTAAAATCAGCCAAATAATTCTTATTTTAGAGCCTTCTTATTGTATACTTTTGGGGTTTAGGAATCTCATTAAGAGTTAAGGTAGTATCTGACGATTTTTAATTTTAAAATTCATATTTTTGTTTAAAATCATTTAGAGCCTTCTTTACCTGTCTTTGTTACCCACAAAATAATTGCATTATTTTGGGGTTTAACAATCTCATTAAGAGTTAAAGTAGTATACTTCTTACGATTTTCAATTCAAAAATGCATACTTTTGTCTAAAATCAGCCTCTTGATTTTATTTTAGTGTCTTCTTCACCTTACTTTGTTACCTACAAAAGTATTGCCTTTGGCGCTTAAGAATCTCGTTAAGAGTTAAAGTTAAATAATTCATACGATTTTCCTTTTAAAAATCCAAAGTATTTTCTGAAATTAGCAAATTAATTTAGAGCCCTCTTTACCAGACTTTGTTACCCATAAAATAATTGCCTACTTTTTGGGTTTAAGAATATCGTTAAGGTACAATAAATCTTTAGTCCAGAGTTTCTTCTAAAATCCTTCAATTAGTTCATATTTCAATGCCTACCATACCAGGCTTTGTTGCCCATAAAATAATTGCATACTTTTAGGCTTCATATTACCTCCCCTTGGTATTGAGAAAAGCGCCTTAGTCGTGCCACAGTTTTAAGAGCGCTGAACCGTATTCAACAAATTAATTCTATTTTCTGTCTTAAGTCAACCATAATGAACCTCAATTTCTTTGCAAAACAAACTTTTCAAATCTTCTATTTCTTTTTTGTGCCTTTCTATGGCATATCCTTCTTTGTGGTCGTCTAGAAACTTTGTGCGGGCTGACGACGGCGTTCAGCGATTTCCTGAACAAGTGTTCTTAACACTTGCTAAAGCATAGGACAAACAAATACGGGGGATAAGACTAAAAATCTTTCTATTCAAAAGTTATGATAAATCTGGACGAAATCACCAAATAGCAAAAGATGGAGTTAAGGAAAAGTCCCCAAGACTTGACATCAAAATGCCCAAGTCAATGGCAAAATGTCTCCTACAAACAATTGCAACATAATTGAGGTGATTTCAAATGTTTAAAGTTTAAAAACCCCAAACGTAACAGTGGGGGGAAGGGGAAGAATTTCGACAAAATGTTTTTTACAACCTTTAGACTATTTCTTTTTTTCTTCGTTTTGGATTTCGTGTCTCGGTTTTTTTCTGGCTAGCGTAAACACGACTATTGATGTTTTTGTAGTCTGGCACGTGTCGCGCGTATCTAAAAGGACAGGATGTTTTTTGTTATTGTTGTTGTTGCAGATGATGATGATCATCGTCATCCTCATCTTTGTTCCTTCAAGGTGGTGTTTTTTGTTCGGTTGATTGGGTTAGCATTCGCTTTTGTGTCCTTCTATGTGCGGTTGCTCTCCTTTTTGTTTGCTGAGGGGTTGCCATAAAATATGCATGACGTCTTCGTATTCCTTGCAACTACTTAAGCTTCACTTATTCCAGATTCGAAGAGACTGCATCATGGCACGACGCGCCACTACGACACGACACACAGCCATTGAATGTTCATTCCGGGCACATGCCATCGATACGGAGACGTGCAGATCCGTTAAGCTGCTGCTAAATATATGTTTAAACATAATTTTCTGTGGTATTGTAAAATCAATACGGTATTGATAATGGAAATCTTACTTCAAACAGGAAGGCGTAGTAGGGTGTTCAGGAAGTTTTGCGATTAAAGCAATGGGTGTGAAAGAAAGCAAAAAAATAATCAGGAGTGGATTTTTTTAGAAATCAGGATTTGGAGGAGGGTACTTCTAAGGGTAATAAAGTTGGAAATGAATGAACGAAGCTGAGAATTGGAAGACGTCGGATACATTTACTGCACTCCACTTTGGCAGAGCAAATTAACAGCTCTGCCTTCTCTACATTGTATGAGGATGCCCCTACGCTGATAATGAGCTATCGCCATAGCTCGACTGATATAACTATGGCATCGCCTGGCCTTATCAACGACGTCACCAGGCAACCCGTCGTCTCGTAAGGATCGGACCACCTTCACATAATTCTCTCCATCAACAGACCATCTCACTTCCTCATTAATAAAAATGCTGATTGGGATGCCTTCAGAGAACACAAGCTGTAATACAGCGGATTTTCGGGTAGCTGAGAAGTAGTTCCGAGCCATCATCAACGCAGCAGCCGCCTGCCATATTCCTGCTGGTCAAATACCCGAGATACGTCCAATTATCCCAGCAGAGGCAGCGGGAATCGCAGATGAGCGTGATGACATTCATCGCGTCAACCCTGCTGACCCTAGAATTAGGGATCTCAACTCTGAGCACTGTATGTTGGTCAACGAATATAAGCGGAACAAATGGCTAGATCATTTAAAGCAGTACAATTTAAGTTCCGGAATTCGCAATCTAACCCTGGAAGAAAGGATGATCGGACTGCCGATCGGCGACAGATCCGAACGGCGCGCGAGTTATTTTAACCGCCTTTTTATTGAGCACCCATAGGAGATTATTGCTTTGCATTCTCGCTCTCCGAGTCGAAGAGGCACCACCACAATTTACCATTGGCGAAGATGCCCATTTTATCCAAAGCGCAGTCATCAAAGACGCTGGGTCCGGATGGAATCTCAAGGCTGATGTTGAAGCACTTGGATACCCCGTCTGTAGAGTTCTTGACCAAAGTGCTGAATCTGTCGGTAGCCACTTACTTAGTTCCTGATGCCTGGCAAATGGCCAGAGACTGAAGCCAGACAAGCAAAGACGCAAGCAAAAAAGGAAAGTACAGGCCGATCTCCTTGCTTTCCCCAGAAGCCAAGACGCTTGAAGCACTGCTCCTCCCCAGCCTAATCGAACACTTTCCCTGTGCTGATCATCAGCACGGGTTCCGCAAGCAGTACAGAATAACAACTGCTTTACACGCCATCACCACACGTATAAGTCGCGGCCTTAACCAGAACAAGCCCAACCAACGTCAGGACGGTCTTCGTGTGTGGGCGCTAGTCATATGTGGAATTTAGAGACAGGAAGTCGAAGGCCGAAGTCGAAGATTTAAACAGGGAGTTCCCCAGTTAGCAAGCGAGTTGGCTTTAAGTCATCTAAGAAACGAGTAAGAGTTACCAGACTTATTGTTCTAACAAATAATCGGAAACGACCCAGCCTGGCCTAGGCAACATCTGAAATTTCCATTGGAAAGTTTGACATTTGAAGACGAGCCAAATCCAACGAAAGATGTTCGTGGAAGAAGCACTTCGAAGCAAATGGTCGCCTGTTTCTTCGGCAAAACTGGTCATGTGGCGACTGTTCCGATTGAGCAACGTAGAAGGTCAATTCAGAGTGGTACACCACAGTTTGTTTGTCTGAAGTCTTCGGAGAAATTCGAAAAACGAACAAGAGAAGACTAATCATTGTGCACCATGACAATGCGAGCTCTCACACATCGGCTCAAACCAGCGCCTTTTTGACCGGCCAAAACGTCGATTGATGGGTCATCCGCCGTACAGCCCTGACTTGGCACGCAATGACTCCTTTTTTTCCGCACATCAAGAAAAAAATGCGTGGTCAACGATTTTCGTCGCCAGAAGATGCTATTGAAGCGTTCAAAAACTACGTTTTGGAGGTGTCTGAATCGGAGTGGAAAGTGCTTCGACAATTGGTTTAAGCGCATGCAAAAGTGTATAAATCATGCTGGAGAATACTTTGAAAAACAATAAAACCATTTTTGATGATAAATATTCGCATTTTCATAATTATGCCAGAAATATATATAGCAGCCCTCGTGTATACAGGATGTCCACCGGAAAAGTATACTAGTTTGTTTTGCGCCATTTTGGTAAACATTAGTCTTGACAGTTCATATTTGGCAGGCGTGAAGTAGAGACTTGGCAAACTTACTATGGAAAAATATTCGATAAACTAACGTGTTTTAATCGTTAAAACATTTTTACCAAAATCAATAATCGATTACTGTGACGATGAGAAAGTTACGTGAAATTTTTGGGAGAAACAACGTGCCAACAAAACGCACTGTTTATCGAAGAAAGAGGGTCTGTAGCTGATAGGCCCAAGCATGGACCACAACGTACTGCTGGATCGGCTGAAAACAGCTGCTCAAGAAAGTGTTCAGGAGCTTGGTCTTCAAAGAACAACTATGGCCACAACTTTGCACAAGGATTTCAATTTAAGATTAAGTTGACACAAAAGCTTCTTCCACAAGACCATTTAGGACGTCGTACATATGCCAATAGGATGTTACAGCTCGCCCATGACAACCCCTAATTTCATGAAAAAATCATAGTGAGGGACGAGTCACATTTTCCTTTGAATGGATATGTGAATAAAAATAATAGTCGGATCTGGGCAATGGAAAACCCTCAAATTTTTCATTAGTCACCTTTGCATCCATTAAAAGACACAGTCTGGTGTGTAATTTGGCAAGGAGGAATCATTGGACCTTACTTCTATGAAAATGAAAACGGCGTAACGGTAACTGTCAATGGGTAGCGATATAGTGATATGATTGAACACTTTTTAACGCCAGAACTAAATGCTTTAGGCTTGATTAACATGCGGTATCAACAAGACGGTGCCACATAGCATACAGATAGGATTACAATGAAATTACTGCGAGACTTCTTTCCACAACAAGTTATTTCAAGAAATGGTGATGTTGATTGGCCTCCACGGTCGCCTGATTTGATTTGATCCGCTACAACATATGAGCGCGTGAGAATAGAAATACGACTGAGAGAATTGAATCAGTCAAAAGCTATCGAAAAATCAATGGCACAATTTTGACAAATTTTTCTCCTTACAAATCGGCCCACGCTAATATATACTTTATAGGGTCACCAATCATTATTTCGTGGTATTGCCGAGGGTATGACAAATTTAGTACACCATGCGCCCTTTGGTGAATGCCACTTCGAGCAAAGTTTCAATTTTTTAATTTTAAAACATTGAATTATAAATGTTGGGGAATAATTTATTTGTACGATTTCTCGATTCAAGTGTTTAATTTATTGTTTTTTCTAAACCCTGTATTGGACAACAACTTCCTACGTTCCCTGGTGAGATGGACCTCCGTAATGTGATGGGAGGTTCAAATCCAGGCCTGAATATCTTACAATTTTTAGCGGCGGGTTTCCACTTCGTAAATGCTGGCGACTTTACGAGTAAGAGATTTATCTCTAAGCCATGAAAAAACTTCTCTATAAAATTCATTAGCCGTTCGAAGTCGGCATCAAACAGTAAGTCCCAGTCAGTGAGTATTAGAATTGAATCGTGCACAGCCTGCTGATTTAAGAGAAGTTTCCCCTTGTTTCTTAATGGGATTTTGTGGGAACTAAGTACAAAGCTCTTAAGCAAAAAAGTTCATTTCACTTTTTTTTTAACTTTTCACTCGACCCTCGTACAATTCGAAATGGTTTATTTGCACATCAACCCCTTCCTCATAATTTCCTTCCCTTACACAGTTGCCCACGTTGAACGGGTGTAGGGTAGGAGTGTAGTAGTGTCTTCCACATACAACATTATTGTATAGAATGCCAACAGGAAATTTTAACTTAACTAAGTGGTTATTGTTAGAAGGCAGCCTAGGCAGAACCCCAGCCCCCAGAAAAAGGGGTTTATTTTAGAGACACGCAAGGGCTGGCAGGCAGACATTGAGTCAGTCACACTTCTCGCTTCCTCCCACATTGCACAAATTTCCATACATGTTTGCAACACATTCGGAACAGACGACGTATTCCTCCAAGCTCCTGGAGGAAGGGGGACTTGTCGCTCGAGTAGCGTGTAAGTGAGTGTGTGCGAAGTTTTGTAAATTTCCTAACAATAGGAAGCCAATCAATTTTTATTTCAAGTAAATCGAGGGCATATTGTATTACGACCATAATACACCGATGAATTGATTGAGATTTCAAGAACAAAGCCCAACATTCACCTCTAAAGGATGTTTAAAGACATCCTTTGAACAGCATAACCGAAAGTGTTTAAAAGGATACCCTAAGCCAAGGAATTGTAAAGTGCTTGAGAATACTAATGCGACAATTAATGGCATATCTCGATATCTGGCAAAAGGTAGCACATTCCGCAACGGAAGAGGCTAACATTCATTCAAATTCAAGTGAAACTTTAAACCAAATAAAGATAAGCATGTAAGGGCAGAGAGAAGAAAAGGTTCAGCTTAAGTTCAAGGTGAATAAGCAATCGCTTAGTTTCAAGTAGAAATGAATAAAGTCATGCAATTATTTAATATTTATCGGGGTCCCTTGTTATTGAACTTCGGTCAAGATTTGTAATCTTTCAAAATGCCCAAATAGTGTGTATAAAATACCAGAAGCTGGCCAAGAGTAGAGGTTTGTGAAAGGAATACCATTACAGGATGGAGGATACAATAAATTTGTCGTTTCGTTTGTAACACCTCGAAATTGTGATTGGAACCCCCATAGGTAACATATGAATTTTGAATCATCGTACACGCAGAGAAAAGATATGGTTACACTATGGTCACCGCAACAATAATATGTTCTCTACAATAAAAGCATATTCGTCGCAACCATAGTATTGTTTTTTGAATTTCATTTTGACAACAGTATGATTGCGACAATATTACTATTGTTGAAATGTAACAATAGTTTTATTGCCAAATTTAGAAATGAAAATATGGTTATAGCAACCATATAAACATGGTTGGTGCAACAAAAATATTGTTGTTTAAAATTTACGTTAACAATAATATGATTACGGCAATCATACAGTATGGTTGCGACTATGAACATAACAAAACTGGTTTTATAGAGCATACATGTATGTGTGTGCGTATGTTTTTTGATATACAAAAAAAAAACACATACACACGATACAGTAATTGGTTGTTATCCATTAAAACAACAGCAACAATCGGAAGTTAGTTCGAGGGATTTTTATTGAGTTTACTTTGTTCGGTGAAATACTCTAATACCGACTGGTTCTCGTTTGTTTAAATTTTGCCTGCACTTAAGTAAAGTACATAGCCATTGATCATGGTTTAATCAAATCATAGTATGGTTGAGTGTGAATCATACCCTGGTTGTGGGGATCATAGTATGGTCATGTGTGAATCATACTTTTGTTGTAAGGATCACAATATTGTTGTGACAACCATATAACCAACAATAGTATGATCCTCTTTGAATATTGTCACCCAAACCATACTTTTTTTCTGCGTGTACAATTCAAG
Source organism: Hydrotaea diabolus (assembly GCA_963513945.1). Classification (NCBI taxonomy): domain Eukaryota; kingdom Metazoa; phylum Arthropoda; class Insecta; order Diptera; family Muscidae; genus Hydrotaea; species Hydrotaea diabolus. The sequence continues at coordinate 2,154,431 of OY740718.1, read as the reverse complement.
GACGATCCACACCCGTCCTTCTCTTTGTCTGTTAAAAACACAGTCAATCGAAATGAGCTAGGATCCTGAAATGTTGCACTATGGCTTAAAGTCAGAAGCTGGCTAAAAAACTGGAGTATTGTTGTTGTAGCCCTTGGCCGAAGAATTCCTTTTCGTGTAAATCCGGTCCATGGAATCGGCTGTCGTGGGAGTATAGTCATAAATGCCGGCGACTTTACGAGTAAGAGATTTATCTTCAAGTCATGTAAAAACTAAAATGCATCACCCGTACGGAGCTGGCAGTAAAAAGTAGGTCCCGGACAGAGAGTACAAGAATTGTAACGTGCACAGCTCAAAGTTTTGAGGGAAGATTCCTCTTATTCCTAAATGGCAGGTTGTGAGACTTAAGAAAGTATAGGATTGTTGGATTGTAAATGAACAAAATCATCCCAAAGGAAACAAAAACGTTTGAACTGTCTCTTTTCTAGAATTTAGACACTAAAAAAATATATGTTCATTAAATCAATGAAAACGATTCGTCAATAGTTCTACATCAAATTGATTAAAACTTTCATTGATTTCTAGAATAGCTTCTTCAATTAAAATAATCAGTTTTTAAAGCATTTTTTTCAATTTCATCAACTGAAGTATAATTAAACATCAATCTTGCTCATTAATAATTTATATGAAGTAGCAAGAGTGAAATATATATACATACACACACAAGGGATTTTTATTGTGTTTACTTTGTTTGGTGGAAAACTTTACTGACAACAGTTCTCGTTGAATTCTATTTTTTTCGAGTTCATCAAACTGAAGAATTATTAAACATCAATCTTGCTCATTAATATTTTATATGACGTAGCAAGTGTGAAATGTATATACATATACACACAAGGGATTTTTATTGTGTTTACTTTGTTCGGTGGAGAACTTTACTGACAACAGTTCTCGTTGAATTTGAATCCGAAATTCCGAGTTCATCAAACTAAAGAATTATTAAACATCAATCTTGCTCATTGACATTTTATATGAAGTAGCAAGAGCGAAATGTATACACATACACACGCACATATGCACACACGAGTGATTTTGATTGTGTTTATTTTGTTTGGTGGAAAACTTTAACTTTCCAAAGAGCAGTTCTCGTTAAATTCGAATCTCTGCGTTCCTAAGTGTTTAGCCGCTGACCATGGTTGAATCACATTCGGAGGGTGGTAATGTAGAGTTCACCGAAACTACAGTTAGGCCTGCTTACAACTAACAGTCTTTTCGACGGATTTTTAAATAATTTTAGGTTTCTATTCAATGAAAGGTTCAATAGAAAAATGGTCTAAAATCTGACTATAATTAAAGCAAGAAACCCAATTTTCATTTAATAGATGTACAATATTTTTTAAACAAAAGTACACTGTTCTTCGGGATTTATGTACAATTTGTATCAAATTGATAAAAGAAATTGAAGAATTATTGATGAAAAGTTTTACATAAAATTGATGAAAAGTAATATAAATACGCATGCAACAAATTGAAGAACTTTTTATTTAAGTACTGTATAAGCTCAATACATTTCCATTATAAGTGGACAAATCACGGCTTAACTGAAGACGTGCTTAAGGAATCCAAAATGGGGATATTCTATGGGCATAAGTGGCCTAAATAAAGGCCTATATGGCCCTAAAGAATGTTTACCAATTAACATGGACATAGTCCATATGGCCTTTTTTGACCTATGGGTCCATGCACATGAGGCCGAATTTTAAGCAAATCTTGAAAATATATATTTATGTGGCCATGTTTATTGGACATTTCCATCCAATAAACATGGATGGAAATAGTCCGAACAAAGTGCATATGAAGGAGCACTTTTACCTAACACATTCACCATATCATTATGAATTTCTTGTCCCGATAAACCTTTTTTATGTAAATATTTAATGACACCACGCATTTCTAATTTTTCCATTGTAAAAAAATCGCGGATGCGTCTTTTGTGAACACCTGTTTCTATATGAAGGAGTTGCCAGATCGAAACAAAATTTAACATGTGTTCATAGAGATGGAAGTTTCCAAAACACTTAACTTTTTTCTGTTTATACCGCGCTTTTTGTGCTAGGCTAAGAAGTTTCCGGACCGCCCTCGTATAGTCAAAACAAGTAACAAATAGCAAATGTGAACTTATTTACTCAAACCAAAGAAACACTAAGCGCCACGGGCCCACCATGGGATGGACGGCGTCCCTGCCTCATACAACTCATTTTATTTGGCTCTTTTCTCCGAATGGTAATAGAAATGGCCACATTAACCAAGCCGAAACATGCCCTTTTTCAGATTGTGGCTTTCAGCGTTACCTTCCTGGTTGTCCTCTATGAGCAAATATGCCTCCCAGTAATACGATGGTCTGACAAGGCCAAGGACATGCATTTCTCTAGTCTAGCCTTTGCCTCTGTAAACAAACTATATACGTGATTTTGACTGCAAGTGAATATTGACTTAATCCTTCTGGCACCGGTAGAATTTTGTCAGCTGCTTTCACTTAAAAAGTCTTGCCTTTGTGAGCTGGTATTGTCGTATCTGCAGGATATTTTCGATGAATTTCTTCTGTAGCAAGTGCATTTTTAATAATATCAAACAATATCCTTTTTTGCTACCGCCCCTCCTCGCCGAAATAATTCGCAAATCATGCATGACAACCCAAACCAAAGATGTAAATCTTTTATGAGTTAAGACACTGTTCACATGGTAGGAAATCCAAGCAATCCCAAAGGATTATCACACAACAAGTGAAGACACAAAGAACACAGCATGGGATAAGGGGAAACATCTAGGATAAAAGTAAACAAAACAGTGAAGCAAATCAAAAGGAATTCATCACAGAATGATAAAACTGTGGCCAAGCCAAATAAAAATGGGACATAAGGATACATAGCATATGGAGGTTGTGATATGTGAAGACCGCCTATCACATATGCCACATTCACCCACTGGATGGGGGTATGCAACCCAAATGAAACATAAAACATCAGAAACCCATTCGTCACTCATCCCTTTTCTTTGTCAACAGGATGAGGGGGGCGACATAAAAAAGCAAGCGGCCCATATATATTCAGACAAAATTGATAAACATAAAGTGAAAGTAATCATAGAGGCAGGCTTCCTTTGACATACTCCACCAGGATGCCCAGAGTCTTGGGGGAGTCCTTTGTGCAGTTTTTACGAATATCGACCAAATAAGACACACAAATGCCAGTTTTATGTGGCGGTGTTTAACAAATTGCTTACCGGGTATAAAAACTTCAAACCGCAGTAATTTGTGGCCGAAATGTTCATTTCTATTGAGCCACAAAAAAACGACTACAAAAGCAATTGTTTACTTTAGCAAATTCGCATTAAGGACAATAAAATGTGATGACAAAAAAAACAACCCAGGACACAACATCAGAAGCAAAGGAAAGGGCTTTGCAAGAAGGTGGGGTTACTGGAGGAGGGAGTCGACGTAGAGATTAATCAGCCTGTGGGGGGTAAGTAAACAATTTCAAAACGACAAGTCTCATAAATTTTATACGATTCAAGGAAATCGTTGACATAAAATTTATAGATTTTCTGTGTTGTCGTTGTTGGTTTTTTTTACCTGAGGAGGAAGGGGCGACAGCAGCAGGTGTTGCCGCCATAAAATCCAACCAATTTTACGCGAATTTTATGAAATTTCAATGCATGTCTTCGTAATCAAGGGAGGGTGGAGCAAGGCTATAACTTTGCAGAAGCACCTAAAAGTAGGCCATGCATTTTGTAATGTATTAAAAATGGCGAGTATTGCTGGGGGCGGGTGGAGAAGAAACAATAAAGGAATCATTCAGTTGAGGAAGTCGTAAAAGCTGAATTGCTCATTGAAAATCAGATATGGTTAAAGACGTGGAGGAATGTAACCCCCTGTTTAGAGGTCTTAAAGTATGCAATGGTTTATTGTCTTTTAGTGTTTAACTACAGAAAACGAAAATATTCCATTTTATGTTCCATGTATACGTATTTTTCGATCTGAAGTTTGTGCTAAAAGCAACGAAGCTTTGGAGAGCCTTTTTAACTTTAAATTAAAATAATAATGAAAGAAAAATGAAGTAAAAACGCCTAGAATTAAAGTTCACCAAATATTTAAGTGGTCCGTTGTTTAACCCTTGGGTACATGAGTCGGACCCTAATCTCAGCTAAATCTTTAAAATAAATCTATATTTGGATTCATAGTGAAATCAAGTTTAATTTGAGTACTATTTAGCGCTGGTTACCTCTTCCGACAATTAGGGACGAATTAAAGTGGACCGTTGTTTAACCCTTGGGTTACCCATTGGGTCGGACCTAGCCATAGCTAAATTTTTAAAATTACCCCATATTTGGATTCATAGTGAAATCTGCTTTAATGTGAGTACTATTTACCGCTGGTCCCTTCTTTCGGGACGCATTTATTTGGTCTGTTGTTAAACTCTTGAGTTCAAGAGTCGGACCATAATCTCAGCTAAATCTTTAAAATAAATCCATATTTGGATACATAGTGAAATCAACCTTAATGTTATATAGGGATGATATAGGGACGCTTTGGTCCATGAGTCCGTCCCCAATCTCAGACGAAACTTTACAATAAATCCATATTTCAGTTCGCATTAAAACTGGTTTTAATTTGAGTTACCATAGAGGCACTTATAGTCCATATTGACTATGGGTGGCTCGTTGTGACTAAACGGACAATTTGATGGGGTTCATAATCCGAACCGTCCAGAGTTTCGACTTTTTAGGGAAATACTCAAACAGGTGCATTTTTTCGGGGTACCTTAAGTCTCTTAATGGACTGATTTCACCCATATGCAATCCCAATTAGTTTAAGGCCATAAGCCATCACTAGGTTAATTTGTTTGACCATTTCAACAGACACACGGACGGACATGGCATTATTTAAAGAAAAGCAACTACTAGTACATAATAAAAAGTAAAAAAAATCAAAACTTATCCACTTACGAAATTATCCTAAAGATTTTTTAGAAAATGTGTCTCGTAAGAATTAGCCTTAGGGATCCTAAAATACGAGGACTGTATCATCAAAGGTATCTTTGCCATTTTATCAGCGAATTCGCAGTAAAGGATATATAAGATTCGACCTGACCGAACAAAACGACGTGGTTACTTGTAACCTAGTAGTGTTGAGGGTAAAGCAAACGTCTTCACTGTTTTCATTTTGGATATGTTTCAAATTACTTTTACATGATTTGGAGGAAAGTACTTCTACGCACGCATACAAAAAGATCAAGAATAAGTAGTTATCTGCGCAGCTAAAAAATTAGTTTAGGGACCAGAATGAGTGAGAAAAAACAGAGGTAAAATTGAATAATATTAAAAAATACGCTTTTGCGGGATTTAAACCTAAAACACCTTCTCTACAGTTTACGTCTCGAAGCAACGAAATTGAATTTAAATGAGAGAGAGAGAGAGAGATAGAGCTAACCAAATAAAAATTTGTTTAGGGATTGGCCTTTTGAAACATCTTCAGCCACATATCATAGGTACTCTCTTTTGCTCTCAAAATAATGCAAAGAATAATGAGAGCTTATTATAAGGTAATGTAAATGGTAATAAGACTTCATTATCAGGTAATGTAAATAGTAATAAGTTGTTCTTACTCAGTTTTTGCTGGATTGTTTCGTTCTGTTCAATGATACTCGTACATCTTCAGAAACACATCATACAGAATCATACACATCATTACTCGTATTAGTAGGTGCTTATTTTTGTTTTTAAAATAATGCAAAGAGATATAAGAGTTCATTATCTGGTATTGTCAATGGTAATGAGTTGTACTTACTCAGTTTTTGCTGGATTGTGTTCGTTCTTTTCAATGAGGGTTAAATTTAGTGCCAATTATCCAACCAGGACTTTAATAAAAAATACTGAATACGACAGCAATTTTCTCACAATTCTTCTAAAGCATAAAGATAGAAATCAAATATTAAACAAGGAAAAATAAAATGTAAGTAAATGACATGATTACCCTTGGTCTTTTGGAGAAATTTATTCGGTAATTCATTTTGTACTTGTTTCACTGTAAAGACAAAAGTTTAAGTTAATAAATAAATTAAGTACAGTTTGTTCGATTTTTATGGGATGTTGGAAAAATAGGTTAGAGGTGCAAGACTCGAAGTGGATTTTTTTTGAGACACAAAATCATGTTTGTTTTAGAGCCAGACTAAATGAAGTTACGCGTTTTTTCTCAGATACTTTTTTCCTTGCAATCCCAGTCATCCTCTAAGTCGGGTGTTTCCCTTATGGGCTTGCAGAAGGACTAAGAAAATTTTTTCGGCATTGAAATATAATGGTATAAATGGTATACATATTATGGTATAATAATAATCGATCTTAGCGATATCACCCAATTCCTTAAAGATGTATTTTCCGTAGTCTCTTTTGCCTGTGGCACTGTAGACTAAGACCGTGACAACGAACGTGCTCTACCGATTCTAGTTCATCAGCATCCCAACACACCATGCAGAAGTTTTAAGATCTGTTTTCCTTCTAAAGGTTCCTTTATGACTTTGTCAGTCTAAGACGCTTGCAATACCCAACCTTGGCCAAATTGCCCTTAACACTATAAACCCAATTCTATCTTCCCTACTTTAGGATACTCGTTTTATAATATTTTGCCTCTATGTCCTGAAGAAATATTTATTCAAAAGTCTGATCAACCTCCTTTAAATAAATTATTTATCGTAGTCTAGCTCATTCTCTCCTATGTCATGGCACCTCGCATAGGCCAACAATATAATCTATTAACTGAGCTTAAATCCTGATCCAGTGTCTGTCGCCATTTTAGAAACATTTGTGAAAATTGAGCCACCGTCATCCAGGTTAATCATTTATGTCAAAAAGTTTCTGTATGGTATCTCTAGGGAAGGTAGCTCAAAAAAGCCTATCCTATTTACTCAATTAGTCAATTTTTCTATTTAGTAGACCCTAGACTGTCATTAAAAAAAAGAATTCTGATACAAATTCGTATTACTTTGAACAAGGATGACTCATATGGAGTCGGACAATGCTTTTGGCTGTCTCACCCATCTCTTAGAGTTAAAGTTTAAAATTTCCCCATGCCTCACCGCGGTTTTTCCGAAGTCAGCTTTTGTAGGGCTAGTGTCGAGCTTTAACTTTAAGAGACCCCGAATAATTCCATGCCCGTGTTTTTTTCAAAAAAAAATTAAGATACAAATTCGAAAACAGTTTTTGCAGGGCTAGTGTCGAGCTTTGGTTTGTCTTTGAATTCCGTGCCCGTGTTTTTAAGTAGTAATTCCGATACAAATTCGTATGACCTTTTGGCATGACTTGGAGCATGGATGACTCATAAAGTCGGGCAATGCTTTTGTCTGCCATATCTATCTTACACTTCCTTAGAAGTAAACTTAAAGACTCCCGGCCATACCGGGCTTTGAGAGCCTTCGAATAATTCCATGCCCGTGTTTTTTTAAGTACATCTGTTCCTATTAAGCCTGAGGAACATTAAAGCTGTTTCTTTTTATGACTCCATGGCTATGTAGTTTTGCCAACCAAAAAAAACCTCATCATCATCGCTTGATAGCGCTTTCACTTATAACTCACATTATAGCCCATTTTTAGGGATCTTGTGAAAATAGAAAAAAAAACCACTGCCTACTTTTAGGCAGAGCCAAAACAAACAAAAATACAAATTGAAGAATCATGCAATAAATTGGACTACACGTTTTTATGCTTTACTTCAAAGTTTTCCTACTTTGGGTAACCCCCTTCCCATGCTTAACAAAACTCCTGAAACTCCTGCGTAATCCCCAGATATATTAAATCAAACGGTGGTCTCCTTTGTGCGTTTCTCTGACCAACAATAAAATAAATTTAATCAAAATAATGCTCAAGTTTTACGTCGCCCCCACTGGCTTCCTTGGTAGAAGACCGACCACCAGCATATGTGTGTAATAGTTTGGTAATAACATAAGTTTCTGGCCACATCTTCTCCTCCCCGCTGCGGTGCGGGGTCGGTCTATACATATTTTCATCATAAAGTTTTTTTACGCTTATTTTTGTTAATTTGATTCTTATTGGCGATTTTCTCTAACCTTCTGTCTTGTTGTCTCTAAAGAAGGACAACTCTACTGTCTGCTGAGATTGTTTGTGTGGGGGTTTATGAATTATTAAGGCTTAAAACTTTTGTGTATCCGTTTCCACCAGCATCTTTTCAACCCTGGCCCCACTCGGTTTGGCCAAAATGCACAGGATAGTTGCGTAATTGTTGTTGGACCATATCGATGACAATTAGACCGACGTCTTTTGTTAAAGCTCCAGTTAAACGCCATAATTATTGTTAACGTGAGATTAGTATTCCCCGGTGCCCGGAGGGCAGTAGTTTCTTATTATGGTTGGTGGTTTCCAGAGGAAAGACAGAAAAGAAAGCTGGCTAAGTTTAGCAGACGTTTATCGTTTACAACGAAATAATTTGTAAAGCTAATGGTAAAGTAAAACTAAAATGAATCAAGTGGAGCTTACAAAGCTCTAAAGACTATGGAGTTTTAAAATGCAACCTTAAGTCCAGTATTGAAGCTAAAGATTTAGTTGAAAATAGAAAGATCTTAACTGAAATAGGAAGCTCTCAACCATTTCCATTTTCCTGTTTTAATTAAACTTTATTTCTACCCCAAATTGTCTGCCTATGTAGCTTTTCACTTGATATTTTCTAATTATTTCACCGTATTTTCATTCGTCACACATTCTAAATTTACACCGCCCAGCTCTTCTGCCTATTCAGGTATTCCTGCCTGCCGCCGCCTTAAAATATGCAAACAATTTTTGATTATTGTATACGCGGGCGGCGTTGGTGGCGGACGCCATGCTAAACTCATTCATTATGCTGACACCAAATTATGGACATTTGTTTAGATAAATTTTGAAAATCTAATCATTATATTTGAAATCCGAAATGAGCGGTAAATTTGCATAACACTGAATACTGCAGCATACTTACCGGGAGGGGGGCCCAAACTAAAATTTACAATTAAATAAACAAAACCGAGCAGATCAGAATGCCGTGGCACGCATAAATTTCGATTGCAATTTTGTTGTGGGTGCCGGGGAATGCAGTTGGCAGGTATTTAGTGTAAAACGAGCATAATCTGCGGTTGATATTTCGGTGGCCGTGTATATGTAAATTAAATATCAGACAGGCTCAAAGTGCTGCATGGAATCGAAAAAACAATTTTGGCCAAATATTAATGCATACATTTAGCCAGTGAAATATTTATTGAACGTGTAGCATATAATTGGGGCGCGGGGAGGGCCGACAGCACAACCAGAATACAAAATAAGAGCAGGAATAATGAAAAACCTTCAAAATAATTTTAAACAAACAAGCAAACAAATGCAGTTGGAGTAACTCGAAAAAATCCAATCTGCCTTTAAAAGTGAAACAGGTGAAATTACAGGGGAAAATGTGGGGCAGGGTCATCTAAATGTGGCTTCTAGTGTGAGACCTATTCCAGGGGGGGCTATTAGAAAACATGAACCTATTCGAAAAAATCCCATCTGCCTTTAAAAGTAAAACAGATGAAATTACACGGGAAAAAGTGGGACGTGAAATGTGACTTCTAAAGTGGGAGCTTTTCTAGGGGCGCTATAAGAAAACATGACCGATTTGATTCAGTCGTAAGTCTAACAAATCCAATCTGCCTTTATAAAATAAACAGATGAAATGAAAAGGGAAAAAAGGGACAGAATCATCTAATCGGAAGTGAAATGGGTCCTTTTCCAGCAGGGCTGTTAGAAAATATGAACCGATTTGAAACATTCGCCCAATTAAGCAAGATCGGATGTAAAATGTAACTTGTAGAGCAGAAGAAACTCAAGTGTGATGGGTCTGTTGTACAGGGCAATGGGAAAATATTCACCTATTCATAACGCAACTAACTTATATAAAGCAAGATTGGATGTAAAATATGACTTCTGGAGCAGTAGGACTTCATGTTAAATGGGTATTTTATATAGGACAATGGAAAAACATTCCCCGATACATTTAAATTCACAATTTCTAGTTCAACCTAGATCAATCATATCGCAATAAGTCACTATTTACACGAGGCAACTTTACTTGCCGTAACTCTCAGTAGAGGTAAAGGGAATGAAAAACGTTGCCCTTACTGTCAATTCCTTTTCTGTTTTTATACCCTCCACCATACAATGGAGGGTATATTAGTTTTGTCATTTTGTCTGTAACACCTTGAAATAATCATCGGAGACCCAACAAATTCTTGATCCTCGTAAAATTCTAAGACGATCTAGCCATGTTGTCCGTCTGTTGAAAACAAGATAGAGCCTGCATGAAAACAGCTAGAGAGCTGATATTTGGCACAAACATGTGTTGTTAACCTAGCATGGTAGGTATTGCAAATTTTTATTTGGAAATATCCGTCCAGTTTCTTGAGCAAAATCACTGAAATTTTGCAAATAATAATCTCTATATAGGCGCAATCATCTATGTAAAAATGGTTAAGATTGGGCCACCATTTCTTGTACCTCCCATACAAACGACCTTATGGGCCTTGAGAAATAATATGACTATAACTCACCACAAACTTGACCTATCGAAATGAAATTTTACACATCAAGATTTCTATATACAACACACTTCTACACTGAATTCGGTTGAGATCGAAAAAGTCCTACTGGTACCTCCCACACTAACGGTCTCATGGGCCTCTAAAAATAATATGACAATAACTCACCACACACTTGACCCATCGTGACGAAATTTTAGGCTAAAGATTAATATATAGAACAGACTTTTGCGCTAAAATTGGCTAAGATCGGAAAGGCCCTACTGGTACCTCCCACACAAACAGTATCATGGGCTTTGAGAAATAATATGACGATAACTCACCACAAGCTTGACCTATCGAAATGAAATTTTACACATAAAGATTTTTATATGGAACACACTTCCGCACCAAATTTGGTTTTATTTGGGAGTCTGGAGGGTATTAAAAGTTCGGCACAGCCAAACTTAACATTTTTTACTTGTTTATATTGGTCACTTGTTTGTAGTGTGAAGTTGGCTGCAGATTATTTTAGTACTTTTTCACACAAAAATAAATCACAGAATTTTTGAAAAGGCAATGAAATGGGACTAAGCTAAATTTGAGCAAGATCGAACGTAAAATGTAGCTTGTAGGACGGCAGGACCTAAGATCTGAAGGAGGTTTTATGAAAACGTTGGCCGAAAAAGTAAAATTTAACCAGAGTTGGTTCCGGCTCATCCATAACCCATTATAACAAAACTTAAGATCGGAGTTAAAATCAGGTTTGTAGTGCGGCAGGATCTCAAATACGGAGGATACTGTGCCTAGGCGGTTATGGGAAAACACCGGTCGATTTGGTTTAATTTTCACAGGTGAGTTAATAGGACGAACATAACACATTATAAATGTGGCTTGGGCAGTGGCAGAACCTTATACCGGTGGCGACCTTTGAAAGGGAGCTATAGGAAACCATGAACATATTTCAATTCACCAGGGTCAATTGTAGATCGCTTGTCACGCACTTCAATAACTTTAAGCAAGATCAAACAGATGTCGCTGTCAAGGCCTTCTTAGAAAAGTGACCTGAGAGTGTATGCAACATACATATGTATTTTAATATGCCAGGAAGTCCTTTTGGAATGCCTTATATCAGAATGCATCTCAAAATGTGTGTAGGATTTTAAGAGAAAGCATCTAGAAGGTCTTTTAAGACATGGAGCTATCTACTGACCACACATTCATTCGTCAAATGTAGATGGCGCCACTAGCCCACTCTGTGCTCAGCTTCTTAAGAATTCCTTGCTTAGGGTATAACTAATGTGTGTGTGTGTGTGTGTGTGGGTCTCCAGGTGTATACACATGTATGGTTCCTCTTAAATACTCCCAAGTGTTGATGGAGGGTGCAATCATAGCACATGGAATAGGAAAATTGCTGCCATACCTTTTGCTGTACTTTTTATTTCCCACCTTTTCTTCAAAATTACACCAAAACATAGAAGAAGAAAAAAGACTTCAAGATAATGCACACAATTAAGCATTGTGCACCGTGACATGCACCCAAAGGAGCACATGTTCAGCAGGAGTTTGAGCTGAGGGGAAGGTCCGTCTAACAGCAAAAGTAAAGATTATTAAAACCTCACTTTTACGGTCTTTAGAATTTTATTAAGCAAAAGGTAAAGGGGAACAAATCTTATATTAGTTATTTTTTGAAATATTATTGAAGCTAAACTCTCTCTCTCTCTCTTTCTCTAGTAGATTTTGCTTTGCTCCCCCACTTTTTATTAGCTCTGCCTCTCTGTTCCTCCCACCATCCATCCATTCGTTAGTTTGGTAATTAAAATGGACATATCAAATTCACACATAACAGCGATATGCACTTCCTTCCGGTGGCTTTCCTTCCCCGCTTATTATTTGTGCGACAATGTCGGGGAAAAGTTTTGTTTCTTTCTTACCAAAACGACAAACACATATCATACGAGTAGGTGAGTGGAGAGTCGAAACAAAAAGCTTGTTCTCCCCGCTGCCACCCCCAAAGGAGTAGCTGCTTCCTTGCAGCATAAACATGCATTTTCCATCACTGGTTCGTTCTGCTTCCTCTCCTTGGGAACGTTGGATATGAACATAATGTAATGCCAAAGGGTTACATTTCATTTATGTGTGTGTGGTTCGGATTTTTTTTTGCATCAGGAAACTACCACTTCAAAGGGATGACATGTTATGTTCCAGGAGAGGGAGAGATTTTGTTAGTTAGAGTTAAGGGCGTAGCGAGGGGCCATTGCCCATTCCGGGGGCAAACGGCCTAAGACAAATGAGGATTTAGTCCAATTGAGGACTTCTAACTTGTCTACCAAAGAGCTACAGCAAAATACAACCCTGATATATAGATGGCATAACAGAATATTAAAGACCTATAAACATCTAAAAGACTGAAAATCAGAGATCATTTATTTATTAAAAAAAACTGTCTTATTTTCAGCCATTGGCCGCTAGATGGGGACATACGATACACAACTTCATCGATTTGAAATGCGAGGGGCAAAAATTCGCCAGCGACACCTAGATCTAACTTATTTTTCTAGGTGTTACGTCAACAGTAAGTTAAATATTCTGTTCCCATATGGTGTAGGGTGTAATAAAAAAGTCTTCCATAAGGCGTCCATCTAGGAGGAAGAAATAATGTTGATTGAAATCTTGTAATCGATTACGACAGGCATTCTTAAAGGCCTTCTGAAACGTTGCTCCCTTGAATCACTGCAAATCTTAAGAAGAAGGCCTTTTTATATCTCTCTTTAAAAATGTGGTCTGCCAATTTTCGGAAGGCATTAATGAATGAGAGCTGTTTCTGAAAAAATTGCAATCTAAAAATTATTTAGAAAGAAGGCATGCAAAAAGTGCCCCCAAGTACGAACGATAATACTGGATGCTTTAACGAATTAATCATCACATATAGATGGCGCACGTCACTCACTTAAAGTTTAAAAGCCTGCAAATGCCCTTACGTAAACTAGGACTAGAGTGTTGGCACGCAGTTTATTGTTTTATCATTCTCTATAATGCCATGGCAGATCTCCTGCATTTTTTTTCTCTCACATACACAGCGAATCTCATGCAACATTAAGAGCTAATGCCTTCATCTAGCCATCTCCCTACAATGCCCCGTCGGGACTCGTTGGTGTCCACTTTGAGTTAAGAACTTAAAACGTAAGTAAATCAAGATCAACTTGATTTTTTATTTTGAATTTTAACGGAAAGATAGCCTGCTTGACTTTGTGACAATTTAGCGAGAATGTCCTTTTCACAAATGCAGAGCATCCAAAGCCTCAAAATTCTAGTGGAATATTCCTACAAGTGTTTCCAAAAGGAAAAATAACCCATTTACTAAGGCCAAGTAGAAAAAAGGTTTGTTTTTCTACCTCTAGATATCTTTGTGTTGTATAGTTTCGTGCCTCTCACTTGAAAGTTCCTTGGCTACCTACCACCTTGAGGTGCGTGCACACCATCAACCACAGGATGTTTACAATTACAGGGTATGTGTGATTTATTAAATTGCTTACTCGCATACTTCATTTTCTTCTGGCAATGTTGCTCTCCTCTCCCTACCAAGAAATTGTGATACAATGTAAAATTACAGTCATCATCTTCCAGCAGTATGAACTTTAGCCAAGTCATCATCGTCCTCCTCCTCCTTCAGTTGTGGTCCCCAGCAGAAGCCGAATGGGAATCATTCCGTTGATCATCAGCAACAACACTAGCAATAGCAGCTCAGACAGAACGCCCTAATGTATGCTACATAATCCTGAAATGCATTATGGTTAAATGAACACGTATGCCATACGTGTGCCGCGAGTATGTGTGAGTGCGAGTATGTGTGTGTGTGTGGGAGAGAAAGTGTGGGTGTGTTTGTGCCCAAGTGCTGGGCAGGTGTTCCTTGTGAGTGTGCATTTCGAGGATTTCATGTCAAAATGACTGGTTAGTTTTGCTTGAAATTCACCGTTATGTTTCGTGTTGCATGAATCCTTTGTTTGTGTTAGGTGTGTGTGCGTGAGCGTCAGGATATGTTGCACTGTGTGTGTGTGTGTGCGTTTGTATTGTGAGCAACTGTATGTGAGCCTTAGTTTGTCAGACTGGATAAATTTATGTTTTGCTCCTGTCAAGCGTTCGCTTTCTGTCGTGAGCATCCTTTTGGCATCTGCATTGAAGAGGCTGACAAAGAGGCAGCTTAATTGTGTGTCAAGTTTAGGTTGATGCCCGAAATGCATATTTCTGATTAAGTTCCAAAAATGCATTGTTAGGGAAACCAAACTAAAAGGTTGGTTTCTTGTGCTTCACTAAAGGTCAAGTTTGTCGTGAGTTTAAGGGAATTGAAAATCATCAATATGAATTCAAAATTTAAGGCAAGTGGCTAGTTACTTAAACAGGAGGCAGATGGCCTTCATAAGTTGTAGATTTTACAACAGAGATCAGCTATGGATTTTTTACAAATGTCAAACATCTTTCCTAGGGTGGAATAATGGTAACTTTAAAAGGCTATACTTTTAAAAGGCTATCTCTGCTTAAAATCGAAAATATATCTCAAGAAAAATAAAGCAATTAAAGTCCTATCTCTGGCCAGTTACAAGCCGTTCATTGATTGGTTAATATTTCCCGTCTATTGATTGGTTTATGTTTCCAGAAAAGGCTATAAACTTATGCTACTAATCTCTGCTCAGAATCGAATATAAAACTCAACCAAATCAAAGGATTTCAAGTACCGTCTCTGGACAATTTCAAGCCTTAATATCAAGCCTATATATCAAAAATCCTTAATATAAGTACTTTCTATTGGTTGTCGTAAAAAATCTTTCAACTAATCTTGAATAATTTTCAGATCAGTTGTCGCATGGATCATGAAGGACATTCACAGCCTGTGGCCGCCGCGGCTGGCTCGAATAAAGCCAATTCTACAGGTCCAATTGTCAACCACTTTTTCGAGCATATGGGGCCGTATGTTGGCAATAACGCCACGAATGTTGGCTTCCAAGTCCCCTAACGTTTCTGGTTTGTTGGCGTAGACGAGCGACTTCACATATCCCCAAAGAAAATAATCCAATGGTGTCAAATCACACGATCTTGGTGGCCAATTGACAGGTCCATTCCGCGAAATTATGCGCTCATCGAATGTTTCCTTCAATAATTCGATTGTGATGTGCGCTGTGTGGCATGTAGCGCCGTCTTGTTGGAACCACAACTCATCCACATTCATGCCATCCAATTCGGGAACAAAATAGTCGGTTATCATGGCTCTATACCGGTCTCCACTAACGGTAACTGACTCTCCAGCATTATTTCGGAAGAAGTATGGCCCAATGACTCCACCAGCCCATAGAGCACACCAAACAGTCAGTTTTTGTGGATGTAATGGCGTCTCAAGGGTCTCATGTGGATTCTCTTCACTCCAAATGCGGCAATTTTGCTTGTTGACGTAGCCATTCGACCAAAAATGAGCCTCATCACTGAACAAAATTTTGTGATGAAAATCAGCATCGAGATGAATCTCATTTTCGGCCCATTTTGCAAGCGTTGTTCTTTTGTCAACCTGTTCATGATGAAATGGCAAACCAAACTAAATATTAATCACTTGACAGCTGACAAAATCGCCAGTTAAAAAAGTGATGCCAACTAAAAGTTCTATACCCCAATAAAAAACACCCTTTAATATACACAAATTAAAATACATTGATTAAAAACAAAGTAATTTTAATTTATTGATACATTGATTAAAAACAAAGTAATTTTAATTTCTTATTACAATGGGTGATCCAAGTAGAGATATTTTTTTCAATAGCCTTTTTTGACAGATCACGTGTGAGTCGTGTCATGCTGGCATGTCATTTTTGTTTAATATTGTTTGGCATTTCATCATGGAAAGACTTACGCCTGAACAACGTTTACAAATCGTTCAACTTTATTACGAACATTCACGTTCTGTGAGGAATGTGTTTCGTGTACTTCGTTCAACTTATGGTCAACATAATCGGCCTACAGAGCGTACTATTCGCAACACCTTCACCCATCTTGAGACACAGCATTCATTATTCAATAATATTCGACCGAATAGACCACGTCCAGCACGCAGTGAAGAAAATGTAGCGGTCGTAGCTGAGAGTGTACACCAAGACCGTGGAGAGTCGATTCGGCGCCATTCGCAACAACTCGGACAGACGTATGGAACGACTTGGCGCATTTTGCGTCGAGATCTTAAATTCAAAGCGTGCAAAATACAGCTTGTGCAAGAACTGAAGCCGCCCGACGTTCCCAAGCGACTTCGCTCCGCTCTATGGGCTCTTGAAAAGTTCCAAGAAGATCCGACGTTTTCGAGCCAAGTTTTGTTCAGCGCTGAGGCCGATTTCTGGCTCATTGGTTATGTAAACAAGCAAAATTGCCGCATTTGGAACGAAGTGCAACCAGAAGAGGTTCAAGAGCTGCCACTTCATCCAGAAAAACCAACGGTTTGATGTGGTTTGTGGGCCGGTGAAATCATCGGTTCATATTTCTTCAAAAATGATGGCGGTAAGAACGTAGCCGTCAATGGCGACCATTATCGTGCCATGTTAACCGACTATTTAATGCCTGAAATTGAAGCTCGTGATCTCGGCGACATTTGGTTTCAACAAGACGGCGCCACTTCCCACACATCGCATCAATCAATGAATTTATTGAGAGAACACTTCGGTGAGCAGATAATTTCACGTTTTGGGCCGGTCGGTTGGACACCAAGAACGTGTGATGTCACACTGTTAGACTTTTTCCTGTGGGGATATGTAAAGTTTAAAGTGTGGATAAACCTGCTTCGATTAAGGCCTTGGAGCAAAACCTCACGCGTGTCATTCGCCAGTTACTAGTCGAAATGCTCGAACGAGTCATCGAAAATTGGACGCAACGGATGGACCATCTGAGAAGTAGCTGCGGCCAACATTTGATAGACATAATCTTCAAAAAATAAATGCCAAAGAATGTTCTTTCAATTGATAATAAACATTCCCCATTCAATTTGAATTTTCTGTTTTTTTCTTTAAAAAAGCAGGGAACCTCGCAATGGATCACGCGTTAGAACAATTAAAAGGCCACCCTGTATCAGACATGGACCTATTTCAAACATGGACGCACTTGGCCCAAAGCTGTACAATAAGCAAAGTTTCGTAAAAACCGATTCATATTTGCGACCTTTATTTTGAAAACACTGATACGAGGGCATATCAATAACTCCGCACGCAGAGAAAAAACATGGTTACTACATTGTCGCGGCAATAATAACATGTTCTTCGCAATACAAGTACACGCAGAGAAAAGATATGGTTACTATATGGTCACGGCAACAATAGTATGTTCTCTGTAATAAAAGTATGGTCGTCGCAACCATAGTATTGTTTTTTAATTTAATTTTGATAATAGTATGATTGCGGCAATATTAATATTGTTGAAATTTAACAATAGTATTGTGGCCAAATTTTAAAATGAAAATATGGTTGTAGCAACAATATAAATATGGTTTGTGCGACAAAGCTATTGTTTTTTGAGTTTTATGTTAACAATAATATGATTACGGCAATCATACCGAAAAAATTTATTTTTGTCGGTATGATTTAATTTTTCTTAATTTAACAATGTTATTGTTACGAATCTTCGCAATAATAGTATTTTTTATATGAAAATTAATTTTTTTCAAAACAAACTATTTTGAATTAGAATAACTGAAATATTTTTAATAAATAATTTTTTTCTACTGCTAAATAAATTGCTCCTGTTAATAAGAGTTTAATGCATTTTTAAATAATTTACTTAATACAAATCGATTGTTAAATAACAACTTAACCCAATCCTTACAAATATTTTGGGGATCATAGTATAGTTACGTGTAAGTCAAACTATGGTTGTGAGGATCATACCATGGTTGTATGAGAAATATTCTATGGTTGTGAGGACAATAATATGGTTGTGGGGATTATAGTATGGTTGAGTGAGAATAATAATATGATTGTGGGGATCATAGTATGGTTGTGCGTGAATTATTCTATTGCTGTGAGGACCATAATATTGTTGTGGGGGTCATAGTATGGTTGTGTGTGAACCATACTATTGTTGTGATGAGCATAATATTGTTGCGCCACAACCGTATACTCAACAATAGTATGATGCTCTTCGAATCATACTTTTTTTCTGCGTGTAGGTTCGTCGCATAGCATTGTTAACTGAATTTAGTTTTGACAATAGTATAATTGCTGCAATATTAATATTGTTGAAATGTAACAATAGTATTATTGCCAAATTTAGAAATAAAAATATGGTTATAGCAGCAATATAAATATGGTAGTATTGTGTTTTGCGTTTTATGTTAACAATAATATGATAACGGCAATCATACAGTATGATTATAATTTTACTTCATTTAAATATGCTTTTTAGAACAAATGTTATTGGTACGGATCTAATGCAATCATAGTACTTTTTTATCGAATTAAATTTTTTTATGAAAGCTGCTTTTCCTTTTTTAACTGAAATATTTTTAATAAAAAAGCTAACGTTTATTTAAACTTATTTTTTCTACTGTGAAAAAAATCACTACTATTATTTTGAATTTAATGTATTTTTGAATAATTTTTATAATTCAAATCTATTGTTGACAACTTAAACCAATTCTAATAAATAATATTGGGAATCATAGCATAATTGTGTGTGATTATACTATGGTTGTAGGGATCATAACATGGTTGTATGTGAAACATACTATAGTTGTGAGGATCATACTATGGTTGTATATGAAACATACTATGGTTGTGAGGATCATACTATGGTTGTATATGAAACATAGTATGGTTGTGAGGATTATACTATGGTTGTGGAGATCATAGTATGGTTGAAGGTGAATCAAACTATGGCTGTGGGGATCATAGTATGGTTGTATTTGAATCATACTATTGTTGTGAGGATCATAGTATGGTTGTATTTGAATCATACTATTGTTGTGAGGATCAAAATATTGTTTTACCACAACCATATACCCAACAATAGTATTATGCTCTTCGAATATTGTCACCACAACCATACTTTTTTTCTGCGTGCGTAAATTTTCCAACCTTTCTTGGAGTTATATGAAATGAGCAAAATCAATGAAATCAGTGAGTTCGTGTTGATCGGTTTAATAAAGCTTGGATATATTTCTTTTCCTTAAACGGTTTACAAGTAACCGCTCTAAGTTATAATATCACGCAGCTTAGTATGATAAAGGGTAATAATTTGTTCTATCGATTTTAACTTGACTTATTAAAATGAGCTGATTAAATAATAATACTAAAATTCTAAAAGTACTCACGT
Organism: Hydrotaea diabolus; assembly: GCA_963513945.1. Lineage (NCBI taxonomy): Eukaryota > Metazoa > Arthropoda > Insecta > Diptera > Muscidae > Hydrotaea > Hydrotaea diabolus. Next base: position 2,134,536 of record OY740718.1, on the reverse strand, counting down.
TTACACATTTTCAAGGTGCGACGAGTTGCCTAAGCCCATCTTAAGTCAAAATTCACCTTGCATATTTACAATGGAGGCGTAATTTCGATAATAAACCTGGTATGAAGAAATGGCGAACCATACAGCATATTTTAATAACCGGCTGGTGTTGATAATTTGGACAGCTTCTGAAATATAACAATTGAAAATGCAATTACTACTTTGTGATCACCCTGTATTTGAAGAAGTCGTCTGCAAAGACTTTAGTTTCTTATTTTGCAAACGTATGTGTAATATTTAATTAAAAGGACTCTCATCGAATTTTAGTTAATTTTATGAGGCAAATAAAATCCAGCTAAGTAATAACTTTTGCCTGCCCTTAGTACTCTTAAGACGAGTGGCCATAAATTAAACCAGCTTAGATCGTAACAAATTTAAAAGGATTGCCCTGAGAGTTTCCCACACCGAAATAAATAAATGTTTTACTATCCATCCATCTGGGAGAGCACGTCATATAATTTATAGTTATTACATTTATTTACACGAGTAATTACGAGTACATGTGGCCCTAAGACTTCCTTATGCCGGGCATTCTGTACAAAATTAAACTATTCCAGCTAAACTGAGTAACCACAGAAACGCTTACGCCCCCACAGCATGCTCGGAGGAGAAGCACAGGCAACAGGATTCCCCTTGCCGAACATGAACAAGCAGCACTTTGTTAAGATTTGTAAACAATTTTACAAACGACTTTTAAATGTAAGAAAAACATCAAGAAAAACAACGGCGACAGCAGAGGCAGCAACAGCAGCAATTTGAAGGAAATGCTGCGTATTTATCTTGAGTTGGTTGTTTTGTATATTTTTTAGAACTTTGGCGTTGGAGGCAAAAAAAAGTATGAAAAATTCGTTCTCTTCCCTCACTTTAGCTCTCACAAAAGTACGCCTCAAGAAACGAAAACATTCTTTAACCAGACAAACCTCAACGTGGAAATAAACATGATTTATAAACTTCTCCCTTCTTCTCCCAGGATGCTGGAGCTTAGACTGAACACACGCACTCACACATAAACACACACGCACGCACAGTCACTAAATCAACTCTTTCGCTAGGGTTGAGTGAGAGTTTATCCAGCTGTTTGGTGCTAAAGGACGAAAAATGTGTGTGCCTTAAATGCGAGGCTTCTGGCTCGCATAAACGTAGCTCTGTGCTCTCTGCACTGGCATGTGTGGATGAGTGTGGGTGTGTGTGTGTTTTGAGGTTACCACGCACTTTTCAGCTTTTTGTTTGAATTAGCGAGTGAACCGCCTGTGTGTGTAAGGCTTCCGTCCTGTGTATCATCAGCTCCTGTTGATTTATATGATTTGCCGTGGGTGTCAATGTGTGTGTGGGTGCGTGTGTGAGTGAGTGTTTATTTATTTGGTGTTGCTCTCTGTTGGTTTTTTGCTAAAGTCATAATTTATCGCACGTTTAAGAGAATTCTATGGCAGTGTGAGTAATTTTTTTTTGTGCGTCAAACGGGCTCCGGTTAAAGTTTAAATTTTGTTTATTCAGTTGAAATGGTGCTGGTTTTTGTGAGGATCAATCAAAGTTATTTTATTTGGGGTTGAGCTATACGGACCACCTTGTTCCCCTAGCCAGGTCATGTCAAAGGTGAACGTTTGTCATTTTAAACTTAAGATTTGATTTTTTTAATAAAATTAAAGTCACTACAATGGCGAAACCCACTTTAGTTTATCTTATTAAGAGAAGACAGCTATGGAAGTTGATTCGAAACCACATTCATGACAATGACATCAAAGTCATGTAGATAACATTTTAATGTTGTTATCGTTCATCATTTTGAGAAGGAGCAACATTTTTGACTGCCCTATGGATGAGCTATAATAAAAAAAGAACTTCATTACCAGTTTAATTTCAGAATGTACGAGTATGTATATTTATTTAGAACTGAACAAATTCTAGTTAAAAATTGATAAATTTAAGATCTAAACACACGAAAAGCCTGTTTGTCGATGTCGATCAAAAACATAAGCGATCAAATGATGGTCACTCGAATTCGAATAAATTTGGGTTTCACTATCTCGAACGTTTTCGTTTGCCTGCATTTACGTTTTTCAAATTTTGTGTTTGAATTTGACATTTCCATTCGCAGTGTTCGAAACAGAGAAACAGAATTTAGTATGAAAACGTTAACGCTTTCCTTTGACTCCTCATCGAGACATCCTGCGTGTAAAATTGAGTTAGTGCAACTCAAATCAGATTTTCTTTGCTTATGATTCGAACGAATGCTTACTTTTGACATCCAGAAACGGGCTATAGTTTTTTTTTTCTACGCTACGTCTTTCTTGACTTCCGGTTGACGGAAAACCAATGAAATATATATTGATAATTTACAAAATAAATATTATATTACAGAATTGGCATTGATAAGCTCTGTCATACAAAGATTGCATGTCTTGGACTCATATTTGTTTGATTTTGGTGGTTACACACTGCTTTTGTTGCGATTTCCGGTTCCTGACGACCTTGATCTGAAAGCTTCGCAGCAATTGTTGAAAGGAAAACTGAACTTTAAAACCAGACTCTCACCAAACGCATGAGATTTACTGTTGCAAATCTTACTTTTCTAATAAATAATAACATTTCTATAAAAAATTTAGCAATTCTATTGTGAAAGTTTAAAAGAAATTTGGAATTTAAAAAATAAATAAAAAACAAATGTAAAATTGAAGATATTAATTGAAGATATTAATTTAGAAATTAATTGAAATGAAAATAATATTAATTAAAATTAGAATTTAAAAAAAGTTGAAGAGAAAATGTTAATTGAAAATACCAATTAAAATTGATAAAATATCAATTAAAATTGATAAAATATCAATTGAAAAAATCCACTTTAAAATGAGAATTTATGTTCCAAATTAAAAACTTCTGTTTGAAATGGAGAAAATTCCAATTGTAATGGATATTTTTTTCAACATTTTTTTATTTGAAGTTGAGAAAACTCGAATTTAAATATTTCTAATGAATCAATTTACATTATAGTCTAAAAAATATTTTATGTCTATAATTTCTATGAAATTTTGTGAATAAATTCCAATTAAAATTAAAAATATAGACATTCTTGAAGATTGGGAATATTTTTTATTTAAATATAACATTTATAATGACTTGAACAGTTTTTATTGTCGATCGGTGAAATGTATTTGCTGTTTATAAACCCGAACAGGCTGTAAACAAAAGGAAATAATAGCTACATATATAATATTTATATTTTAGTTTATTAGTTCAAAATCTTAAGAACATTTCAAATAAAGTTGAAGAATTTTTCTTCCAAATTGAAAAAGCTTATAGTGAGTTTAATAACTTCCATTTCAAATGGAGAATTTCGATAAAAAGTTAAGAATATTTCTTTTAAAATAAAAATAAAGTTGAAGAATTTTCCTTCCAAATTTAAAAAGCTTATATTGAATTTGTTAATTTCCATTTTAAACGGAGAATTTCTATTAAAAGTTAAGAAAATTTCTTTTTAAAATAGAAAATTTACATTTGAATTTAAGAAAATACCAAATGTAATTTAGAATTTCGATTTGACATTAAAAAAACTCCAACTAAGTTAAAAAAAAGTTCATTTAAAATTAAGAATTATATTTAAAAAAGGACAATTTCTTATCAAAATAGTGAATTTCAATTTTCTAAAATCAGCATTTCTTTTCCAAGTTTATAAAATTTATATACTATTGAGATTTTGCAATTAAAATTGAGAACATATCAAAAAAATTAATAATGTCTATTTGGAATTGAGAAAATTCCAATTGAAATTAAGATAATTCCACTAGACATTCAGAAAATTCTAATTGAAAATTGCTAGTTAAGTTAAAAAGTTCATATTTAAATTATTAGTTTTTATTTAAATTGAAGTCATTTTTTTCATATTGAAGACATACCAATTAAAATTGAGAACTTCTAACAAAAATTGGAAGTGGAACTAAGAATTTTCATTTAAATCGAGAATTTTTATTTTGAAATTGAAAGGAAAGCGATTATCTAACGAAAGAAATTTAGTTTTGCAATTTTAGATGATCCACAGAGGAGTTATTAGGGACACAACACATCTTTTTTTCGAGATGCTTTCAAATAATTGTTGCCATTGCTGTATTTTTTAATATTTCTTTGTGAAAATTTTACACAATATTCTTCAAATGTTATACTTTAATGTACCATTGCGTTTAATAAATCAAAATTGTGAATTTCAATTTTCTACAATAAAAATTATTATTTCAAGTTAAGGTATTTTCCTTTGCAATCTAGATTTTTCATTCGAAATTGAGAAAATATCAAGTGAATTAATACTTTATTGTACCATTGCCTTTTAATAACCCGATTTTAACTATGTCGTCCAAATAAAATTCTCAAAAATGAGTCTTTTTTGCACAAATAAACTTAAATTAATTACACTTTAAATCCTCAAATTAAAATTCTAATTTTCCTGCAACATTATTTTTTTTTAGTTTTTACCAGACATCATGAAAACGTTTCACACTTTGTCAATTTCATGTATTGATTTCATTAAACACTAGTCCGTCCACACATAGACGCCAGTGATAATTGCTGAAAACAAATACCCACTAATAAGTGTAAATTACAAAATTTAATTGAAAATTTTAATCCATTCGTTCAATGTCGATGACCATGAACAAACAAGAGCCGCAACAAAAGCGTAACGAAATAATTGGATTACATCAACATTTCACAAATTTCATGGTGAATAAATAAAGCGAAAGTGCCGGAAAAAACTAAACGGCCAAGAGGAGATGCTACTCAATTAACAAATTTTGGACAATAGAACTAATCAAGGCTGTACAGATTTTTGGCCACCGCCCTTTTACTCTTCGTTATCATTAAAAATTCAGGGGTTTAACCTGAAACACCGATGATGAATCAAAACAATTTCTTTATAAATAAATTACCCAACCGAATTGGCTTTAAGCCATTATGGCTTTAAGCAATTTCCGAGAATTTGTGCATCAGTGGCTGCAACAATACAAAGCACTGCAGCCGCCACATCCTTCATCCTTGCTCAGTGCAGATGCAACAGCCAGACGGACAAACAGATAGACAGGCAAAGCAGTGAGCAATTCTGTACGTACAAACTCAGCGAACCATAACATCTCGCCAGCACTACATTAACATTTACAATACCTCAACATCATGGCCAATACCGAATGTACAGCAGCGGCCATCATCGTTGGCCCCTTCCGCCTGCGAACTTCGACCACTAACTCGACTGCCTGAGGCTCATTCTTGTCTACAGCTGCTGTGATTGGCCCCGCCATGCCGATCATTGGCGGGCATTATGAATTGATAGAGTAACATTTTGTTCAATGAATAAATGAAGCACTCACTTTCTAGAATGGCGGTAGTCATGGTTATAGTCTCACTGTCGACGACGGCGACGACTACAGTGACGTTGACTATGACTATAGAGCGAAGTGCATCTTGGACTGATGGCAAGTTGGCTTTGTCATGGCCTGAGGTGGTCAGTATGAGCCGGGGTGTCCATTTAATACAATAACCTTATATTGCTATTGCCGTCAATATTTGTTGTTTGTCTGTCGGTTGTTGTTGTTGCTTTGATTGCTGCTGCTGCTGTTTTCCTAGTGGTCCAGACAATTTATGTTAATCAACGTCAATCGTTTATTTTCCACTTGTATGGCAAACTTTATTTTACTTTCCCAAATACCGACATATGATGTATTAAATTCAACTCTCTGCCATCCTCATACTCTTGTAGGCGGGTGTTTTTTTTTCGTTAACCCTTGTAGGGCTGCATACGAGTAGTCAGAAAACATAATAAAGGGTTACTAAGGAACCACTTTAAAGGGATCTGAGAAAAATTGAATCGAAATATAAGCAGGCATTTCGGTCTCCGGAGTAGTTTCGGTCTTCAGAAATATGTCAGTCTTCAAAAGGTTTTGGTAGCAGAAGGCCTGTCATGAGGGCGAGGAATTCCTCCAGTTGAGTAGCCTACTTACTTATACTAGTCTACCTACAAAAGTACTTATAAAGGACCCGCTAGGTAAGTACTTCCCTAGGACTACAAGAACTGGGATTCCTACACAACAGTCCTGACAACCAGAACACCTAACATGTTTTAAAGGAAGAAAATTACCTTTTTAGAGCAACCTATAAGACTTGTTAGTGAAGGCCTTAATGGGTCCTTCTAGGGTATACATTAGGGCGGGTCGATTTGAAGAGACGCAAAAAATCGCTCAAGTGACAGGGAAACTCGTATTCTGGGGATCAAAATAAGAAACTTTGCCCTAGGAACCATACCTCTAAAACGAATTCCGATGTCCCGACTTTTGACACGTAGGGTCAAATTTTAAAAGGGTACTTTGACCCATTTAGAGTGCCCCAATCGAGTATACTATACATCCTAGGTCCGAGGTTCCTACGAGATCCTGATTATTATCATAAACAAAGATCACCTTCCCTTTAAAGGAAGACAGTTAAGAAGGGTTTATATGCTAACCGCCGGGTAAGTTCTTTCCTGAGTCCCAGAGCAGTAGATCTTCCGGAAGGCCTACAACAATCAGAAAGTATTAAATAATGTCAGAGAAGAATGAAAGGGCTTCTTTCACACAAGAAAACTGTAAAAGATAATATTCTATAAGACTTGCACCCAGACGTCTTCAAAATTCTACAAAAAAATATTTTTGGTCCCTTACGTCATGGGGACGTGGCCGTGTCGGTCGGCAGGGGCGGGTGTGATTGGCGTTAGGAACGTTCGTCCAAAAAAAAAATGACCACCTTTTTAGGCGTATTGGCGCAATGCAAGGCCGAGCCCAGCAAAAACTTAGTAAGTACTACACATTACATTTTTTATTACCAGACATTGACTTCTTATTACCTCTGAATTATTTCAAACCCAAAAGTAAGTACTTGCTGATAAATAAGTAATAATCAGCTGCTGTTGTAGCGGCAACTGTGTCCCGGGGTGATGGCGCTTGACCGAAGGATCGGTGCTTCGGGTCAATCCGGTGCATAGAACGGGTTGTCGTGGGATTAAAGTACTTTTCACTGTGAAGTATTGCTAAAGTAAAGATTAAGAACGTCTTCTCTTTCAAAACACAAAGCAGATAGGTTCAGACTCTGTTTCAAGAGTTTTTCTTAAAAATTTCCGAAATATTCGAAACATTCCTTAGTGCCCTACATATCAAATAAGGACTAAAGTGTCTATTTTGGAATCTAAACACTCCCTGCCTTTAAAATTTTCCCTTCCTCACAACTCCAGTGCTGCATTTCTGTAAATCCTTATATTTGTTTTGACTCCTTACTTATCCTGCTTGTCTACTACAATAAGAATAACAATTGGCCGGTATGTATCGCTGGGCCTGCTCTTCCAGCTCGTGGGTTAATATGAGCGCATCGAGTGTTCCACAACAAAGGGACTCCTTCCCAAAACCAAACCAACAACAAAACAAAAAAACAAAGTTGCAGCGATTGCACAGAGTCAAGTGGTTTGTAGCGGATGTTGAGTTGTTTGTTGCCTGGTCATGATTGTGCGGTTGGTTTGCTCACATGCACGAACGACTACAAAATAAATTTGCATATGTGAGTGTGTGTTTGTGTGACTGTGTTGCTCGCAACCTCGCTACACAGAATTGACCGGGCCTTGAAAGAAAAAACGTAGTAAATGGCCTTTCGTGAGAAAACGATACATATTCCACACTTCCCTCTCACAGCTGGCGGTGGTGACAGTGGTATAAACCGGAATCGCGAAAAGAGTTTTGTCCCAGAGTGGAGTTCCATCGCAGGGACTATCATAGGATTAGGCCACGTCAGTCTTTCGGCTGGGGTGTTAGTAAGTGCATCTATCAACACTAGATATTACATGAATTTTTTCAGATGAAACCCTTGTTTGTAGAAAATCATGAACTGTCTTCGAAAAGTCTACAACTGACTCAAGCCGTTAGACTTTTAGATATTCTTTGGCCATATATCAATAGAGGTGATAGATTGATTTCTAAATAAGGGGTAAGTAATGTCCACAAAACATGCTTCAATTTAGATACCGTAATATTCGTTGAGACCATTTCGAATGGGAGATTGATATTGAAAACTATCGAATTCCAAGTGCATTGGCACTGGATCATGATGTTGAACTATCCCAGCGAGAACAAAGCCAGTACAATACGTATCCTGGGTACACTCGGTTAAGGTCATTCTATCGGATTATGAAGGGCCAGCCCATGTATTGGGGCATTTTATAAGACATTAGGCAAAAGGTAAGTGGGGCCAACGACTCGGCATATATTTCTGAGCACATTTTTGATAGCAAGTGGTTGAAAATCAAAAAGTGTCTTTCCCTGCGCTAAGCAGATAAGAGGGACATTCGTATGCTTGAATATCAATTGCATTAGCTTCATCAAGAGGGACCGAGAGTCGACGAGTTCTACGCAAAGATGAACCATCACGAGTACTTTTTAAACATAATTTTCTTACGACTACTCCTAATATAGCATCCCATAGATAGATTAACGATCGTTTCAGTAGAACCAATCCAGCAACCCTAGTTTTTAAAAATGCTGAAAGGAGATAAGAGCTTGCAGCTTTCACTCAACAGGAATAACTTAAGCTGTCTTATTATCAGGAAACTTTCCCACAGCCAACTTCTTCCACACTGTTTACCACAAGGACAGCGGAGATGGGTCTACCACTAAATGTGCGGGTTGACAAGGCAACAAAAACGACAAGTAACTACCCTTGGATTCGTGAGGTATCATTCGATAGCCTTTTTATGTCGTCTGCACACGCCACAGCTATGTATTTGCGATATGGTAAGTAAAGTGAATGCTTCCAAAGAGACCTGGTGGTCAGCTGAGTAGGCCGGACAATTGAAGAGGTGCAGCACGTCATGTGGCTCCTACTGAAGGCGGTCTTTGCTTGGCGACATAGCCGATTCAAAAGTGGCCTTTAATCAAGATATCTATGGTCGCCCGCCTTCAATACTCGTACTTGTGTCAGCTCAATATTATGCCGATATAGCCTCAAATCGAACTGCGACATAAGCCAGTTTGACTGACGTTCAGGGGCTAATTCAGCTGATTGGCATCCAGCCGAGATGTCTAGGTCTACTTGGACACTGGCCGCTACGGTGCTTATATTTTATTCACTCTGCCCCAATATCTGCTTGGTTGATGGAATAAGCTTCAAAATATTCATACACGGTTATACGAATTGGCCCTGAAGCTATGATGACGAGCGACCATCTGGCGAATTTCATGTTAAGCATTCACATCTAAATCGGATATTCGACTTTTTTAATTTCCTTAAGTAATATAGGCTGGAAACGATGCATGATGAAATGTTAAACCTTAGGGGATATCTGTATGCCGGCAGCAACTTTGACATCTTCTGAAATAAGATAATTGGAAAAATCGTCATTAAAATCTGGTCAGTCTTTATATTGTGAAATATTTACCATGATAAGTGATCCTTATTTTGGGTAAACCTTCTAAGGACCTCATCAAATTTTCGTCACACCTTCAAGAAAGCCTTCTTAGAAAATAGAGCTCCCACCTGCGGAAATTGAACGCCTTTCGTTTTTTGTGGTAATAAAGACAGAACATAAAAGTAGCCCCTTCTGACTACTTTAAAAGGCCTTCAAGGGCCTTCATTTCGCCACTGAGTACTGGTGCAGTCAACCAACACAGGCGCAGACACCAACACCACTACCAACATAATTTCAACATTTATTACACGTGCTTATAAGTACAAGTATGAATATTGGCCAAAACCAAACAATTGCTGGGGCATTGGCTCTCACTGGTCAAGCTTGTCCAGCTCCCTTGTCCGCGTGTGGGTGAGTGTGCCTGAGTATGTGCCTCCTTCACATTTCGAGTACCGGTGGTTAGTCATACGTGTTGAGGTGGCTGGTCGATGTGGTGCGGAGGAGTGTTTAATGCAACATTAGTAATTGCTTAATGAAATATTTATGATGCTGGTAATTGGGCTGCTGGAGCTGCCACTGCCACCGTCTGAATGCTCCCGATTTCATCGACTCGCATGGCACTGTAGTGGACCTACAGCGTTTAGTGATTGCATTTTTCAAATGGTTGCGGAAATGGGTACAGGCCACGAGTTATTTGTTTTTTCTTTCTCGGAATGCAAGTTCAAAACTTTTGGTGGCCGGCAAATAGTTGTAGTAAATGTTGCGAAATTCAATTCACATACAGTCGTCCGTGGCATAGAGGGAATATTTAATCATGTGGAATTAGCAAACGCCGCTCGAATGCACCGAGCGAGTTGGAGGAGGAGGTGGACTAGAATTCTGTTCTATGGCTCAGGTAGTTTAGACAATGGCATGCCTGATGTTTAATGAAATCGTGGGCTTGTTAAATATTCTCTAATAAATTGATTGAATTTTAATTTAATAAAATGTTTTGGGCTCATGTTCGGAAACAGTTGGTATAAGTCAGGTCTTGGATACCCAGTAATTTTTGTCGAAAGCCCAGGTAAATCTGGGGTAATTAAATTCCATGCTATGAGCAGAATTTTGGTTACAATAAGAAATTTTGGTTACTCAAACACTGAGTATTTTTTTTATTGGAAATCTTTTAATATTATTAGTTTAAAATGTAACATGCCAAATAAGTATACTTACATAAATACTAAGGCTACATTCTGGACTCTTTAAAAAAAAACTAAGAGTAAGAAATCCAAATGCGCTGCCACGGAAAATGGGGCAGATAGGTCCAGAAGAAAAACTTTTCCCCACACAAGGACTAAGTCCGCATTTGGAAAAATCACTGTATTTGTAGTATTGTAGGAGGATTTTAGTTACGAAATTTGCACTTCTTGTCCCATGTGATGGGACAAGAAGGTCGTGGCACCGCCAACACAACCCTGAAATTAAAAGCACCTCACCTGAACTATTGGAGATATGATGTTGTATGGAACATATGAAATTGACATGGATCGAAACACGTCCTGGAAGAAAAATGGAAGAAGACACTCCCTCATTTAAAATAAATCGCATACAAGGCCGAAGTAAATGACCGAGCTTTATAAAATTTTATCAGAATAACAACAATGACTAAAAAAATAAAATAGACTATCGGGTGATCAATCTGGAGATATATCAAATCAAGTGTGAAATCTTTACTGTTTATTTGAAAGGGCATTTTATGCTATTTATTTTTTTAAATATAATGGCTTCCAAAACCTGAATCGGAGCTGGTTTGTCAGCATAGACTTTCGACTTTACGTAGCCCTAATGAAAAAAGTCCAAAGGTCGCACGATCTAGGCGGCCAGCTCACGTGAAATTATTTGCTCTTCGAAATGACCTCTCAATAGATCCGTTGTTTGAGCAGCTGTGTGGAAAGTGGCACCATCCGGTTGAAACCAAATGTCGTCAAGTTTACGGGCTTCTATTTCAGGTAACAAAAAGTCCGATATCATGGCTCGATAGCGAGCATCATTCACGGTAATGTCCAGGCCATCATTTTCGAAAAAATATGGACCGATGATTCCACCAGGTTATAAACCGCACCAAACAGTGGTTTTCTCTGCGTATAATGGCACCTCTGGAGCCTCTTCAGCCCAAATGCGGCATTGGCGTTGCCGTTGAGTCAGAAATGGCCCTCACCCAAGCACTGAAATTTTAAGACGTTGTTGCGGTGTAAGTCTTTCCATGATAAAATGGCAAAAAATACTAAATAGTTTAACACAGCTCAAGCGTAATCTGTGAAAAAAAAAATTACAAAAAAATAACTTTAGATTGATCAACCGTTGGGTTAAATTTGGACAAGGGGGCGCGTCACCGCCCCTATAATCGTGAACTTAGAAATACCATATCACAGGCAATGTCAGAGATATGACGATGATATTTTGAACACATGATATAAGCATAGATCGAAATACATCCTGAAAAAAGACGGCGGTGCCACGCCCCCACTAAACAAAAATCGCTTATAAGGCCAAAGTAAAGATTTGATCGTTATAAAATTTTATCAAAATGACATTAATAAGCAAAAAATTACTTTAGACTGTTTTAAGCAAAAATTGGACAAAAGGGCGTGGCACCGCCCATACAACCCTAAACCTTGAAAGGCTATATCTCGTAATTTAACGCTGATAAAACGAATGTTATTGGTATATATAAGTATGATGTTGCTATGGAAAGAAACCCACCTTGATGAAAAAAAAGCTGGCGCACGCCCTCCTTGACAATATTTTCATATTAGACCGGAGTTTATGATGAAGGGTATATAATAGGAGTATTCTATTTTTTTAACCTATGTTTTACATGCCCATTCACGATGAGAAACATTAAAAAAATGTTAACTGCGTTTTTAGTTTTTTATTTCATTCAAAAAAGTTCACGCACCAAACGATTTTAAAATTTACATACGCATATACACACAAACATGTACATTTGCATTGGCAATGTATGACCGCTTTTGCTATTGACCGCTTTGCTAAAAAGTGATTTTTTTTGAGGTTAGGATTTTCATGCATTAGTATTTGACAGGTCACGTGGGATTTCAGACATGGTGTCAAAGAGAAAGATGCTCAGTATGCTTTGACATTTCATCATGAATAGACTTACTAACGAGCAACGCTTGCAAATCATTGCATTTTATTACCAAAATCAGTGTTCGGTTCGAAATGAGTTTATCGACAAATTTTGTTCAGCGATGAGGCTTATTTCTGGTTGAATGGCTACGTAAATAAACAAAATTGCCGCATTTGGAGTGAAGAGCAACCAGAAGCCGTTCAAGAACTGCCCATGCATCCCGAAAAATGCACTGTTTGGTGTGGTTTGTACGCTGGTGGAATCATTGGACCGTATTTTTTCAAAGATGCTGTTGGACGCAACGTTACGGTGAATGGCGATCGCTATCGTTCGATGCTAACAAACTTTTTGTTGCCAAAAATGGAAGAACTGAACTTGGTTGACATGTGGTTTCAACAAGATGGCGCTACATGCCACACAGCTCGCGATTCTATGGCCATTTTGAGGGAAAACTTCGGAGAACAATTCATCTCAAGAAATGGACCGGTAAGTTGGCCACCAAGATCATGCGATTTGACGCCTTTAGACTATTTTTTGTGGGGCTACGTCAAGTCTAAAGTCTACAGAAATAAGCCAGCAACTATTCCAGCTTTGGAAGACAACATTTCCGAAGAAATTCGGGCTATTCCGGCCGAAATGCTCGAAAAAGTTGCCCAAAATTGGACTTTCCGAGTGGACCACCTAAGACGCAGCCGCGGTCAACATTTAAATGAAATTATCTTCAAAAAGTAAATGTCATGGACCAATCTAACGTTTCAAATAAAGAACCGATGAGATTTTGCAAATTTTATGCGTTTTTTTTAAAAAAAAAGTTATCAAACTCTTAAAAAATCACCCGTTATTTGTTTTCGTTTGCTTTCTAGTTCTTATAATAATATTTACCGCTATTTTGCAGTCAGAACTGAGTATAGTGGATTCTCGATTTAACGAACACTCGATTTAACGAATTCGCGATTTAACGAACGGGCATGTTTACTCTGGGTTCCGTGAATAACGAAAAAAAAAATATTTTAGATCAAAAATGAAGTTGTAAATAATAAAAATCTTTCTCTGCTTAACAACCAGAGCATGTCAGAAAGAATTTTGCTAATTATAAGATCTGAAATTAATTGTTCTTTTTAATTTTTACTTATAATAACAATGCGAAAATTCATTACTTGATTTAACGAATTTTCCGATTTAACGAATTAGGCTGACAATCAATTGTTCGTTAAATCGAGAATCCACTGTACTTCTCTGCTTTTATTTTATCTCTGAAAGCAAATTGATTGAAGCACTTCAGTTATTTTGTGCTCGCTGATCGGTGCGTTGTGTCATAAACAATTTGAAGGTAAGAAATAAAAATTAAGATTTTATATACATTTCTAACTCTACTTAAATTTACAGGCATAAAGGAAATTCTCGACCGATTTTCTTTGTGGAACTCGGTTAAAATGATTGTATGTGATACAACAAATGTCAATACAGGGGAAAAAATGGAATTGTTCATTATCTACAATCATGCTTTGAAGAAAAATCTTTGACACCGCCACAATATGTTGGTTGCCAACACCATGTTTTGGACTTAATTCTTAAGCATGTAATGAATGAATTACTTGGCGCGAAAACAGTATCACCAAATATTTCCTACGAAATATTTTTAAATATAATAACTGATTTTCAAAATCTGAAACAAAACTTCCAACAAAGCGACAAAACAATGAAAATTCCTAATATCTAATGGCGCGATGACATGCAGTATTTGTATGACCTTGGACAATACTTTAAGTATTATCAACCACATAACGTTTTTCCGTTCATTAACTTTCGAGTTTTACCATCGCTCAGTAACGCCCGTTGGAACTCCAGAGCTATTATTGCATTGCTCACATTTATACTCCTTCCCAATCACAGAGAAAAACTTTTACCACTTTGTCAATTTATATGCAGTGCATGGTACGAAGTATGGTTTTCCGACCAACGTTTTCGCAACAATAATTTTGAATGCTTGGAAGAATCTGTGAAGCCGTTCAAAACTGCACATCAATGTTTAAATAGACACTGGGTGAAGGAAGATTCAGCCATTCCAAATTTAAAACGGTCTAATATATGTGCCGAACGAGCCATTAAAGAAGTTAAAGATTTATATTCGTTTTGTAAAAATGGACGAACCTTGAATTTGAAATTTATTTCTTCTAATGTCAAATTAAATAATAAATAAAAATATTTCCAATGTAGGAATTTTTTCATTTTCGTTTTCAAGTATAACAACAAAAACAAAACAAAAGCAAACGAAAACAAATAGCAAAAGCGGTCAACAGCTATACATTGCCAATGCAAATGTACATGTTTGTGTGTATATGCGCATGTAAATTTTAAAATCGTTTGGTGCGTGAACTTTTTTGAATGAAATAAAAAACTAAAAACGCAGTTATGATTTTTTTAATGTTTCTCATCGTGTACAGCCATGTAAATTTAAAAAAAAAAAAAAAAGTCATAATAGAATACCCCTAGTATATAAGCATCGGTCCGGCCATACTAAATTTGTCAACTTGTTTTTTGCTCTTTTGGCTTAAGTTTTTTTTAAATCCTAGCTCACTGGGTTTTTTTGTCGAATTCTGTTGCAATATGTATGAAAAATCGCAATCGAATTCCGATAAACTTGAAATCCCGAGGATTTCGTTTGTACATATGCGAATGCGGTGTAAAACATCGTTAAACATTGGTTGGATACACGCACAAGAAGCCATTTTTGATTGTGACATGATAGCTTATAGTTTTAAGCTGCTTGGGAGTGAAAATGAGTGAAATTGACCCAGGGGGGAAATAATCTTTCTATAAGGCACTAAGGGTATTCGGGAAAAAGTACACTTTTTTCAGTATTTTCTCAACGGTGAATGAGAGATAAGACTCGAAACTTAATGACGTCTTAATTTGTGCATGCCTCAATATATTTAAAAGCTATGGACATTACTTTTTGAAATATCTACTTTGCCTACTGCCTCGCGGATTTTTTGTTGAAAGTCACCCAATACAATTTTTGTCATGGTCACTCCAATCGAACAGATACAGCAATGCTCATCTTTATAGCTCGGACTGGCAATTTTAATTTCTGTTTAGCTCGTTTGTTTTATTTCGGTCTGTTGCTTTTATACATTGAATAGGGATTAAACCGGCTCAAGACCTCTTGCTTCTATACTTAAATAGAAGACAAGTTTTTAACAAAATGGCAAAGTGATATTGATTTTCGTGGCTGCACACTACTTTTATAATTTCTGTAATGACATTTAGAAAATATCATTTGGGTATTCACTTTAAAATATTGATCAAACTTCATGGGCCACTTTAATGAACATTTATTTAAGTATGGTTTAAATTTCCAATTTTCTTTATTAAAATTTTCTTTAAACTTTTTTTAAGTTTTTATGAATAAGAGGGTAAATCTCTAAAACAGGCTCCCTCTCTCTAATCCCTTCGAGATGTTCTACATCGCCTGCAAGTGATGAGTGTCAGAGTTCCCTTCTTGTTGTTGTCAAAGACCAGTGAAGAAATTTGTAGCCTTTTCTGGGAATAAAACAAAGACATCTGAAAGGACATTAAATAGTTGTCATTTTATTGTTCATCATTTTGAAAGGCTGGGTAAAACAAAAGCATCACATTTTCTCGGCGGGCTGTTCTCTTTGTGCCAACCACTATTATTCAAGTCTCACAAGGTTCACCGTTCTGATGAATGACTAATATTAGCTATCTCTGTTAATTGCGCATACGCTTCGCTTCACTTTGCTTTGCTTAGAATTTGACAATTCCGCAAAATGCCACAAGGATTTCCACTTTCTTGTAATCAGCATTTCGAGAATTTCCTAATCCCCACATTCCGGGCGCTGTACGCAAGAACGAGAGCACGAGTGTGTGGCTGTTTCTCGTAATTAGTATTAAGTCTTCTTCGAAAACATTTCGCATTTATTCTCTAATTATGTGTCAAGTTCTTTGTTGTTCACTTTCGTTTTGGCCGGGCTGGCGACGAAAGTTTGCCTTAATCGTCGTGCAGCTCCTGCGGAATTGTGTCGTTAGAGACGGCTTTTCTCTCGCTCTCCAGACATTCACTTTTAATTAAATACGCATCTTTCATAATTTAAAAAGTCTTTATATCCCCTCCACCGACACCGCCAGAAAGACACTTCAACGAAATCCACTTTAGCAGTGGCAAAAACTGAAATCCAGTGATTTTTGCGTCGTTTTCTAGCTTAAACTGAAAATCTTGAAATTATAACAAATTGCAGCATTCATCATTATTCAGGCGGCGGTGCGCTCTTTTTTTTTGAGCTGCCAAACGCCAAAAAGAATGTGGATAAAGGGGAAATGTGAAAGGGAATGACGAAATTTAAGGGTCGATTTAATGTAGCACTACACAGGCATGTTTCACGTAGGTAAAAAGTGATAGCCAGGAACCTACTAAGCCCAGTGTATCTAAGGTACAGACTCTTATACTGCTATAGAGGCAAATAGACTCTTATACTGCTATAGCTTCGTGTAGAAGGGAATTTGGTAACTGATATGTCTAATATGATGAGCAGGAACATTAATCCAAATTATTAGCGGCTCAAGACCTAGCCAATGACTACCATACACTAACCAATCACAGATAATGGGGTTGAATGTCCAACTTCGACCCAGGAACAGGTTAAAACAGCCATAGCCCGGCTCAAGAACAATAAAGCCAAAAGGAGCCGAAGGAATATCGGCTAAGTTGTTGAAAACCTGAGGCGTCAAGCTGAAAAAGTAGTTGCATCAGGTAGTTGGTAGTATTCGGAGGACCGAGCACATGCGCGGTGATTGGATCGTCAGCATAGTATGCTTAATTCAAAAAAGGGCGACAAGACCGTTTGCGTCAACTAAAGCGGAATAAGTCAACTATCCATCGCCTATAAAATGCTTTTGCGTTATAGCAATGAAATGTTGCATTGATTTTTCCCCTATAAAATATTTTTGCTAGAAAAGTGCAACATTGCATACATCTTATGAAAGTTTCATAATATGCATGAAAAGTTTCATATATATTATGAAAGTTTTTCATATGTATATGAATATATTAAATGACATTTTTTTGTATTTTCGTGGGCAATTGTGTGAAGAAAACTTAAAAAGTGAGGTTTGCAACAGTAGTTCTCATTCGTTTGGTGAGAGCCTGGTCTTAAAGAGTTCGATTTTTTTTTCAACAATTGCTACGAAGCTTTCTGATGATGGTCGCCACGGACCTAAAATTGCGATAAAAGCAGTGTGCAGCCACAAAATGTCGCTTTGCCATTTTGTTTAAAACTTGTCTTTTATAAAAATATAGATACAAGCTTTCTTGAGCCGGTTAATTCCTGTGCACTGGCGAAAAAAATATTTTTTCTCTGTATATTGTATGAAAGATTGAAGCCCAAACCCGCCGATCTTTTCCCAACATATCAGTGTGGCTTCAGACCGAATAAGTCAACTATCGATTTAATCTTTACACTGCGCCAAATCATGGAAAAGACCCACGAGCAAGCAACAAATGTGCTCCTCTTTTTTTAATCGACTAAAAGGCAGAATTCGACACCCGATTAGTATAAAAAAATTAAAGTAGATACTGATTAGAGATAAATTATTAGAAATAATGTCGACGTTAGGGATACCAGCAAAACTTGTGCGCCTTTTTGGCATGACACTGAGGAATTGCAAATTCTCAGTAAAAATTTAAAGTGACCTCTCCGATCTATTCACTTTGACGGTATAAAGGTCTCTGACAGGGTGACAGCTTTTCGCGGTACTACTTCAACATCTTAATGGAGAGCATTTGAGTATATTCAAAGTTTAAAAAAACGGGCACAATTTCCAGATGACATAATTAGAACGAGGACTCTCTAAAATTATATTAGTCGTTTAAAATGGTCTGATGATAAATGAGTACAAGACCAAAATTATACTGGCAACTGCTAGAGGCGCCTCCACGAAAGAACGGCGAGATCGTGACGGCCGGCAGTTGCAACGTCGAGGTATCAGAGGAATTTGTACAACTCGGATCAGCCATAAGCCAAATGAACAATGACATCACTGATATTAAACAAAGGATGGTATTTGCAAATATGTGTCATTTTGGGCTCGTTAAATAGTTTAGGACAGAGCCCTCTTTTGAAAAACACGGATGACACTTAACCATATGTGACAGCGCATAGAGAAAGGGACCTAAGGGTAAAAAAATCAATTTTGATGTGGACAACATCTGAGCATCGAATGAGACCGATCCCATGCCTCAAAAGTGTTCCCTCCCAAAGATATGCTCGTTTTATAAAAGTGATGGTACACCAAAGATACACGTATTTAAATCTTTAAAATGGCTCTTCTGAACAAAACTGGTTTTTACCCTAAGGTCCCTTTCTATTTTGCGTCACATATACTGATATTGCCCGTGCTGTTATAAGGCGCCGAAAGAAAAATCATTCGTAAAATCATCGCACACAGCTGCAAAGGCGGGGAGTACATGGGTCGGAAGAATCGTGAGCTGGATGAGCTACTTTCCGACATGAACGAGCATCAAAATACAACGATTGCTCAGTCTTGGACATTTCCGCCCAACGCTCGTCAAAAATTCGCCAGACGGTGAGAATTGAAACAGGACCAAGTCCGCCCAAGACGAAAGTTCTTTACATCATTTTAAGCAAGCCATGCGCAACAGGTGGTAGTTGAGCCTGCCTAAGTAAATATCCTGCAGCCTGACCTTAGTCCCCATTCACACTAGGCAACTTTACTTGCTGCAACTCTCAGTTTGTAGGAGAAAGGTAAGGGGGAAATTTTATTTCCCCTTGCCTCTCTTTTCTAAAAACTTGAGAGTTGCGGCGTTGCGGGCTTAGCTACATGCCACAATTCCTTAAGGAATCTGTCCCGAAATGACCAAGTGGGTAATAATGCAAAAATCCTTGGGTGGCTGGAGAAAGCTCTCCCAAGAGGAAAGTGCTTATAAACTATTCGTTAAGCAGGCCAGGACCAACAATATTTTGTGCAGCCAGCCTAAGTAATATCCTGCAGTCTGCTCTAAGCGTCGCCCAAAACTTCTCAAGGAATCTTTCAAAGGCCACTTTTGTCTGTAAAACTAGAGACGTTATCGCACTTCACCGCTTTTGGCTTATCTTTGTCCTCACAGATCAGATAGAAGTTCAAGGAAATGTTGTGCAATCTTAAGGTCCTTGCCCAAATTGAACGGTATGCTGTCATGAATCCTGGCAAGTTCCTTCAGTATATCAGTTTCCTTATTAAGATAAGACATAATGCGACATCGACCAATTCGCATCCCTTTTTCTCTCCAGCGAGCTTTGGGATACTGTTTTCAAATTTTTTTTCTTTCGGTGGCCAAAGGAAATCGCTAGTCGGCGGTAGAACCGAGCAGTCTAACTCTTCTGTACACATTGCTGATTCCAATCTGACTAGTTTATGGACTACCTCATTCCCTTCTACATCACAGTGGCCTGGTATCCACCTGGATACGAACCTACCAACTGTCGACATACATGGTCTCTTCTTACCCTATATGGTGTGAAACTACCTTATATTGCCTCTGCAGCTCTTCAGAACTCCTATTAAATATGTTTATTTCAAGAGAACTCCTTGAAAACCCTTTATAAGAATATATTTTCCTGTTGAAATATCCATCACCCCTTAAATCGCTACCCTTTGCCATAAAATGTGACACGCAGACATAATCTGAAGTAAAACAATTCCAAATGAATGTAAAAAGATTCATCATTTGAAGTCACAACAGGCAGCAGACATGGGGCGGGAGGGGGAACTAACTTCTGCCGGCTAAATAAATATATATCTGTAGTATTTGGGAAACATCTCTGGCAGTGTCGTCGTAGTTCATTACCTCCCCAAACCCTGATCCACAGAGGCTTTCAATCCTCGACAAACGCTTGCTCTTTTCTTCAACAAATCAGGATGACAACATCGCCAACGTCTCGAGCAGCCGCAGCACCACCACCATCATCAACATCATCCTCAGCATCATCATCTCCATTATCCTCTGCTGACTAACATGTTCCTTATCATTACGAGTATTTGCAATTTCTTGGGAGCAAAAAATGCCCAGGACCTGGGGGAGGGGGACACGGGCATCTCGAGCGTGGTAAAAAGTCATTGTCATGCTGCCGTTGCTTACTTCAATCTGCGAGTATTTTCTGCATGTGTTTGTAGTTGTTAATGTCTGGCATCCTTTGAAGGCAATCTGACAGAGTGTGTGTGTGCGAGAGAGAGAGAGAGAGAGTATGCGTGTGTAGTTACTTAATTGTTGTTGGTGTCATTGTCGTCATCGTAGTTGTTTTCCTCTGCCAGCTGTACTCGTAGTTGAGCGATATGTTAGTCATAGATATGTCTTCTCTTCCTTATCGCCCGCCATCAACTCCTTGCTCTCCTTGGATTGTATTTGTGTGGCATACGCTCGCGAGACTGTCTCCTCTTTAATGTGAGTTTACAAAACACTTTCTACGATTTCCATGGGGTCTCATTGGGGCCGCGTCATTGGGAGTTTAAGTTCAATGTACATGTCGTTATGAAGGCGAAGGATATTAATCCTTGTGGTGGAGTTTAAAAGATGGAGAATTTGCTCAAAAAACATCATTACTTACGTAACTCCCTCAATATCCTTTTAAGAAGTTTCCTTTCAAAACGTACATGATAGTATTCCTATAGTCACAAGCCGGAACCAACTGTTTAACGCCGCCTGCGAACGACTAATGCATTTAATAAAGAAGGTTTAACATGGCTTAGAGATTAATCGCTTACTCCCAAAGTCACTAGCATGAAGGAGTTGGAAACCCGAAACTAAAAAGTTACGAGTATAAGATGTTTTTACCCGAAGTTAAACCTGAATTAACATAAATGATAGTCGTACACATTGACCACCACACTACGGCGGCCCCTTACCAGATCAATAATCTGAACTTTTTCTAAATCAGAGGTGTTTCGAATAACTTGCTCGTGGGGAAAGACCAAGTCCAAGAATTCCAGAGGAGTCCTGGTATAAACCACTGGAGAACAGGCGTATAAGGTCGGAACATATTGAATTCTAGTGTTATCGGGGCTAAAAACCTGCCAAGTTTGCGAAGTAAGTAAGCTGACAAGATTGGATAACAGTACTTCCGCACACGCTTACAAGAAATTGAAAAATAAGTACTTTTACTGTGCATAAAAAAAGGAAAATAAATCAAATATGAATACAAAAATTTTGAAAAGAGAAAAAGAAAGAGAGGTCAGAGGATTTAAAAAGAACAACGATTTTGTCTTTGTTTTCTTGATACAGTAATGCATAGCGTAATGAATTCTCATTACAGGGTAATGCAAGCGTTAATTAAATGCATTGGTAAGGAGTTTTTGTGCATATTTGCATAGACCATTTCCATTGTGGCCCCTATTACAATTCGTTCAAGTACCATCAATAAATACGTTCTTGCAATAACTAGCTTTGGCCAGATGACCCTGGAATGCAGTGTACCCCTTTCTAGCCTCCTTGTGCTGGGATATTTTTTTAGAAAAGTTTCGTTGCGGTGTCCTGAAGAAATAAAAAATCAGGGGTTTAACAACCTCCAACTATTGACCAAGATTTAGCAAAGTTCACTATTAGTACCTTTGTTTGCCTCCTTTCGACATGATCCTGTAGAAGGACTTTATTAATAGAACAGAATTTAAATTATTATTTTGCGGTAGGTACTGCCATTTACTTTTAGAGTGAGTTAAAAATTAGAAAAACATGTAAATGAATGTTTTGGTAATTGCATCAAACCTTTATCCAAACAGAAACGGTAGATGGCGCTGCGGCTGGTGATCAGCTGACTGATCTTGAGCAAAGATCAACAATTAAAGGTGTAGTAAGAATAATTTACTGCAATTTGGCCCATGATTTATCATATGACATCAAAGCTCCCACAGCTACCCCATCTGCTAAATGATTAGATCCGCTCGCTTGTCCGTCTGTATGAAACACACCACTTGAACAAATGGGCCTCGATACAGTGGACCCCATTCAAGCCTTCCAGGTTAGTGAAACTCGTTTAAGAATTATTTCAAATAACAAATAATAGGCGGTTTAACCGACTCGGGGTCCACCCTTATGATCATTGCTGATCTTAGTTTAGCTACTGAAGTCAGGGTGCTCCTGTTTACCTCATTAACTGAATGATTAGATCCGCCCCACCTTCTGTATGAAACACGCGATTTTGCCAGATCCTTAACAAACAGATAATAGGCGTTTTAACCGACACGGGGCCCTTCCCTACATACATATCTATGTCTAGCTAGTAAAGTCAGTCTGCTTCGGTTTACTATCTTGGGCAGTACCTTATGGTCGTAACACTTAAACGTCACTTAATTGCCGACGGATAAGATAATTATTATCCGTTTTGGTACGAATATAAGATATTGCCTTTACAGCCCATGAAATCCCTAGAATCCGCTTAAAAGACGCTGCAACTATCCGGTCGTCTGACAAATCTCCTAACATCTGCATTTGTACACACCCACTCCTGTTTTCGCCTTCATCCAAAAAATGGACTGTAAAATGGGTTCAATCCAAGAGCTTTTGCAATTTTAACCTTTTTAAATTTAATTCACTGTATTGCTCATTATTGTTTGGAGAAGTTATTGAATCTGCTCCTTGAGGAGCCTAACAATATGTTTACTAATCTAATATATCATTTTTTTTTAAAACGCCTAAGGACTTTTTTGTGACAAAATTTAAGGATATTCATTGAACGCGATTTATGAAAATTATAACCACTGGACAGGTCTTGCCTCATGGATGTTTGGAATCATATTTTTAATTAATTAACTTTGTGCACTATATCGGCTAAAAAATTCGAAATTTAAAAATGTATTACAAAAATAAAGTCTGAGTGATTGTTACTATTGTTGTTTTTCTATGGATAAGAAGAAGACAAAGATGTGTGTGCGTGAGAGAAAGAGTTCGGTAAGTTGTTTCTGTATCACCGTGTGCTCATGAGAAATAGAGAGTCTTCGGAAAAGAGAGAAATTTGTAGTTTGGTCGGCTTTTAGTCGGATTTTTGGATTGGCAACGTCACACCATTGTACAAGAATATGACACTTCTAGGGTATTCAATCGATTAGGGTATTATAAATATGCCTTCTCTTCCTTATCGCCCGCCATCAACTCCTTGCTCTGCTTGGACTGTATTTCTGTGGCATACGCTCGTATTCAATCGATTAGGGTATTATAAAAATTATATCCACTGTATATTTAACTTTGGGCACTATATCTGCTAATAATTTACAATTTAATTAAACAATATTTTCTACTACTTTTCTTTTTCTATGGATAAGAAGAAGGCAAAAATGTGTGTGCGTGTGAGAAAGAGTTCGGTGAGTTGATTTTGTATCACCGCGAGAAATAGAGTCTTCGGAAGAGAGTTTTAGTTAAGAGAATAAATCAGCTTATATTCAACATTTCATCAACGATAATTAATCAGTGTTAAATTTGTAATATTGGTCGGCTTTTAGTCGGATTTGTGGATCAATGACCGTGTTCGATTGCCAACTCGTATAGTAGGTAGCTAACGCGAAAACTTCACAACGTTTAACAAGAATTTAAACAAGGTTATGTTAAGAGAAAACTATAGACAATTAGCGTTAAACCTATATGTTTTTAAATAACTAAAATTTTTGGAAAGAACGTTATTCAAAAATAACCTTTAGCGAGTTCAAGCGAGCTCGATTCTCGCTTATATGAGTAGTATTTCTTAGCTAACTTTTTTCTATAAATTCTAAATTTTCCAAATATTACACTCAAGCAGTTCTTGTCTATAAAGAAATTTCTAGTTTTTTTAAAAGTTATGCCCTTAACGACATACTCGCTTAATAATCGAGCGGCAATCGAACACACTTAATGAAGATTTTGAGCGAATTTGGTCGGTTTTAGGCAAATCTTGTTCAGAAACAATAGTTCAGCGGAAATACTGGACTTAAATGATACTAGTTGCTTAACGTTGTTGTTTTATCTTCTTTTTGCTACCATACATTGCAGTAGTATGTAGGGAGTGGCAAGAAAGGGGGCTTTATAAGAGAATGCTTGAGTAGACTACATCCAGGGATTCATGATTTAGATTACCACAAAGCTGACACAGCTACCTTATCGGCTGAATAAATCGATCCGCCCGCTAATCTGTCTGTATGAAACATGCCACAATCCCTTAGATTTAATCCGGGTGATTCGAAATCCCTAACTTAGCTTGTAGTTGAAATAATGGCTCTGCAAAAATGTACCTACATACCATTCAGCAGGTTGGTATGCAAGAAAAGAAATGTCCTTGATTAAAGTATGCTTTCCGAAAGCATGGTTTTTGTTTGGCCCAAGCCGTCCAAGTGTTTCGAAGCAAACTATATTACCAAAGTTTAGAATTTTTGTGAGGATCAATATTATTGATGTGTTGCAAACGAAGTAACCGATTGAGTACACACTAGGGTACTACGATGGAGGGTATTAAAACTAAACTACATAAGGTGATAGCTTTAGTTGCTAGTGCTTAAGTTAAGTTTAGTTTTTTTTAAGTTTTAATTAATTAATGAACATAAACATAAAAAAATAACCAAACTATGGCATGTTTTTCTTAAACCTATCCTATCTTTTCATTGGAAGACGTTTCCCATCCGCTCCTTAGACTTATGTAAAGAATAACACTTTGTTTCTACTTTTTACGAGGACATTCCTTTCATTCCTTGATGGGTTAAGTCAGCGTATTATCATTCCCACACATCCATCCTGGCGACTCCATAGAATTTGTCCCCCTGCCGCACTTGTAAAAGCAATAACTTCACATATCATTTATTTGCGATAATTGCTGCCTAAAGGATCAACGGCAGCAACGACAAGCGACATACAAAAGTAACAACGACAACAATAACAGCGGCAGGAACATGAAAAGGATGTTGTCTCCTTGTGCTACAACAACAACAACAACAATGCGTTCCTGTACATCGAAGGAAATGATTTTGTACATTTGCCTGAAATTGTTGCACATTACGTGGGAGGATTTCCCTGTAGCCAAGCATGATGAGGGACTTTGAGGTGTTTGAATGCAAGCATAACATTTCAGACAATTTAACTTCAAGCCAAACAAAGTGTCAAAGGATCAGCAGGACCGGGAGGACACCGGGAGTGAAACATTGGATCCTTGTCGCCTGTTTTTTTCTTCTTGCATTTTCTGTTGCGCAAAGAAGATGTAAAACAAAAGCTCGAACATGTCAAATAATTGTCAGCCACCATGGAACAAACGCCGATAATGACATGGCGAATGACGGCGCTGATGGCTCGGGATGTTGACTTCCCTAAGCAGCTACCCGCTGTTTGCTTGCATTCCAGTTCGACGGCTTCCTGTTGCTGTGGCACTACTTCCACAGTTTCAGATTTCCTCGATTCTTTCTTGGCGTTTTGAATTCTTGCCGAGACCTCATGTTTGTCTGCATTATTAAGTCAACATGTCGTCAGTGGCAAGTGGCTGTGGTTGTGACTGCTGTCGCTCGCTAGCTGGTTCACTCACCCAGCCATGCGACCAGCCACTACCACCATCAAAGAAAATGAGCAATTTTGCTCTGGCGCCACTTGGACGCGACACTGTTTTTTTCCGTCCTCAACAATTTAATGAATGGCAATGTAAATTGCCAGAGTGTCGGTCGGAGTGTGCGTCTGTCTATACCATGATGTTGATGAGCTTTATTGTTTGTGCGTAACCAAACCTCGTCCCTGTCGTCGTTGTCCTCTTCCATAGACTCCCGGTCCTAGTTGTCCTTGTCGGGTGGTGCGTTTTGCTTTGACGCCACGTAGCCACCAGACATTTGTGTGTGTGATACAAAACCAGCTCCGTTTGGTATAAATATTTAAAATATCGCTCCATGTCTCTATTCCCCCTTCTTGACTGCTGCCGCTTCTGCTCTGGTTTGATTACATATTTATAAGGAATCATCATGGTTATTGTGGAGATTATGCCGGCGAAATATTTGAAATTAGTTTTTCTTTCTTTTTTTTGACTTTCGGATTCTGTGCTGTGTTTTGTTTCGCTTTGTTTTATGCCTTTTCCGCCATTAAAATAGTTGCAGCCATAGTTTCTTTGTTGTAAGCGATTATCATCAGGACGTTTTCAATTTCAAAGTTTGTGAAAAAATTTAAGGAATTCCGAGGAAAACTTGCCGGAAGAGATGTGCGTTGGGCTACAACAGGCTGAAGGAAGGGGAAGGTGGCGGCAGAGACACCATTTAAATGTTCCTTCTATTGGGTATGCAAGGTTTCAAAATAGATAAATTGATAAAGGGAAAGATATAGCAACATTCCATAAGTAGGAGAGGTGGATAATAATTTAGCTGGCATTGAGAACATATAAGTACATACCATTCAGCAGGTTAGTATGCAATAAAATCAAGTCCTTGCTAATGTTACGAGGGCGACCGCAAAACTAACTGGCCTGGCACATTTTCTGTTTTACTAGCAACTTTTCTTGTTTAAAAGCAATCTTTTATAAGCCATCTGTCAAAATTTTCGAAATATTTAATGATTATTTTCTTTGTTACGGGTGATTGAAGTAAACAAGTTTTATAATTTTTGAAAAATGGAAAATAAAGAGTTTCGTGCGGTAATTAAATACTTTTATATGAAAGGTTATACGCCACAATTAATCAAAGATGAATTGGATTCTGTTCATGGTGATAATGCACCATCATACTCCACCGTGAAATCCTGGGTTCAACAATTTAAAATGGGTCGTTCAAGTACGGAAGATGAACAACGCGCTGGAAGACCGAAAACTGCTACTACTATTAAAAACATTAGAAAAATATTTAATGAAGTGACTAAAGATAGACGAATAAAGCTCAGAGAACTTGCTGATATTGTTAAAATAAACGAAAAACAAGTTTGGAGAATTTTACATGATGAACTCCACATGAAAAAGCTATCCGAAAACTATCCGCCGCGTTTGTTGGAATTGGTCCGTTGGACCATTTCCGAGGAGCTTTTAGCGATTTATCAGTGTAATCCAATAGAGTTCTTGCCCCGATTCATAACTGTTGATGAAACATGGATCCATCACTACATCCCACACGCAGAGAAAAGATATGGTTACACTATGGTCACCGCAACAATAATATGTTCTCTCCAATAAAAGCATTATCGTCGCAACCATAGTATTGTTTTTTGAATTTCATTTTGACAATAGTATGATTGCAACAATATTGCTATTGTTGAAATGTAACAAAAGTATTATTGCCAAATTTAGAAATGAAAATATGGTTGTAGCAACCATATTAACATGGTTAGTGCAACAAGAGTACTGTTGTTTAAAATTTACGTTAACAAAAATATGATTACGGCAATCATACAGTATGGTTAAGACTATGAACATAACAAAACAGGTTTTGTAGAGAATACATGTATGTGTGTGCGTATGTTTTTTTGATATACAAAAAAAAACACATACACACGATACAGTGAATGGTTGCTGTACATTAAAAAAAAATAACAATCGGAATGTAGTTCGAGGGATTTTTATTGTGTTTACTTTGTTCGGTGAAATACTCTAATACCGACTAGTTCTCGTTTATTTAAAATCTGCCTGCACTTAAGTATATAGCCATTGATCATGGTTTAATCACATTCGTTACTTGGTGTCTACGGATGGTGAAGTAGCATTCACCTCTGCTGCCAACTAAAAGTATTTTTGACCGTTGGAATATATATTTCGGTTTCTTGAATGAAATGTTCAATAAAAACGTGGCCTCAAAATTGGCTATGATCTAATAGTAATGCAATTTATAATAACTTGCTTGATAAAAATCTCTATTTTTGAATAACAACATTACCCAATCCTAATAAATAATTTTGGGGATCATAGTATGGTTAAGTGTGACTCGTACTATGGTTGTGGGGATCATAGTATGGTTGCGTGCGAATCATACTATGGTTGTAAGGATCATACTATGGTTGTATGAGAAACATACTATGGTTGTGAGGATCATAATATGGTTATGAAGATAATAGTATGGTTGAGTGTGAATCATACTATTGTTGTGATGATCATAGTATGGTTGTGGAGATCATAGTATGGTTGAGTGTGAATCATACTATGGTTGTGGGGATCATAGTATGGTTATGTGTGAATAATACTATTGTTGTGAGGATCATAATATTGTTGTGGATTACCATATAGCCAACAATAGTATGATCCTCTTCGAATATTGTCACCACAACCATACTTTTTTTCTGCGTGCAGAATGCAAAGAACAGTCAAAACAATGGATAGAAGCTGGTAAAAGTGTTTCCAAGAAGGCGAAACCTGTAATATTTATTGATTGTCTTGAGAAAGGAAAAACCATTAATAGTGAATATTATTGTGCATTATTGGATCGGTTGAGTGAAGAAATCAAGATAAAACGACCGCATTTAGAAAAAAAAGTTCTTTTTCATCAAGATAATGCTCCTTCACGCACTGCATTTTTAACTCAACAAAAACTGGCCGAATTACGATTTGAAATTGCTCCGCATCCACCATATAGTCCAGATTTAGCTCCTTCTGATTATTTGAAAAAATTTCTCGGTGGCAAAAAATTGTCGTCCAATAGCGAGGTTATTGCTGAAACTGAGGCATATTTTGAAGGTCTTGAAAAATCTTATTTTTCGGATGAAATTAAAAAACTTGAAAAACGTTTGATGAAGTATATTGAGTTGAAAGGAGATTATGTTGAAAAATAAATAATAATAATTCCAAAAAAACGGTTCTTTTTATGTTAGGCCAGTTACTTTTGCGGTCGCCCTCGTAGCTTTCCGAAAGCATGTTTTTTTTTCTAAGGTCAAAGCTGTCTAACTTTATTAAAGCTCACTACAATCACCAAGATTCCAACTGGATAATTCAAAAGCACAACCTGAGTTTGGAATCAATCATAAATCGTAGAAAAAATCATGCATACCATTCAGCAAGTTGGTATATAACAAAAAACAATGTTCTCGCATAGCAGTTTTTGAGTGGCGGAAGCCAATTTGGAAGCAATAAGTTGGTTTTGAATAAAGTAAAAGATCAAACAAGAAACTTACATACATTTCAGCAGGTTTGTATACTACTTATAGAAGAAAAAAACGAAGTTCTTGCATACAGTGTCTTCATGTGGTTCAAGGCACTAGTAAGCACCCAGCTATATGTGGCAGCGCATAGAGAAAGGGACCTAAGGGTAAAAAAATAAATTTTAAATTTTTTTCTTTTTTTGATGTGTTCCCTCCCAGAGATATGCGCGTTTTATGAAAGTGAAGTCGACGATTCTAAGCGCAAATAGAAAGGGACCTAATCTTTAAAATGGCTCTTCTGAACAAAACTTTTCATTAACTTTTCATTTTTTTTTTTTGATGTGGACAACATCTGAGCATCGAATGAGACCGATTCCATGCCCCAAAAGTGTTCCCTCCCAGAGATATGCACGTTTTATGAAAGTGAAGTCAACGATTCTGAGCGCAAATAGAAAGGGACCTAATCTTTAAAATGGCTCTCCTGAACAAAACTGGTTTTTAACCTTAGGTCCCTTTCTTTTATGCGCGTCACATATGATGAAACATATACTGTGACTTAACTGTTTTTTATATACTGTACCATAACTAGATTAATCTCTACAATACAAGGTGCTGAAGTGGAATTAAGTTGTAGGCGAGAAAATAACGATATCCTTTAAGACAATACAATTTGCTAAAGTTTAATGAACATGTAAAAGATAAAAGTGTACTTGGCATCAAAAACTTTGGAATAATTGCCTTCAATTCTATCTGCACCTCGCATTTTATATATTCGGGTGAGCGCACTATTTTATGTTCACGATGACAAGCGTTGTAGCCATGGGACCCTCGAGATTTATAAACCGGATGTTAGCAGAATTCGCACTATAAGCGATGCGACAAACGATAAAAGTTATTGCTATGCTAGAAGCAATGCTACAATATACCAGAGTGAGAGCGAAGCGATTTGCGAGTGTAAACATTAAAGTAGAATATGAAATGCTTTTTTGGATTGTGAAGCGCTTCCTATTTTTTTGTTTGCGCATTCTGGGCATGTGAATTAATCCCCTTTTAAATACAATGACAGAAGTCGTAGTAATGAAACTCTCGTTATTTTAAAACCGTATGTTGTCAGAGTCATAGTTTGCGCTAAAATCAATGCGAGAAGCTATAATTGTTCTTGCTATAACAATGCTACAAGCAATGCTACAATATGTCAGCTATGTGAGAGCGAAGCGATTGTATACAATAAAGTAGAATATGTAATACCTTATTGCATTGTAAAGCGCTTCGTATTATTTTTATTGGCACTTTCTGGACATGTGAATTAATCGCCTATTAAATACAATGACAGGAGTCGTAGTAATGAAATGCGAGATGCTATAAAAGTTATTGTTATAACAATGCTACAATACGTCAAAGTAAGAGCGAAGCGAGTTCATACAATAAAGCAGGATATACGAGTAAAATGCTTTATTAGATTGTAAAGCACTTCGTATTATTTTTGTTTGTGTTCTTGAACTAAGGATTTGTGATTGCTTATAGATTTAGAAAAAGATTTTTTATAACAAATCATACATTTGTTAAAAAGGGGGAATCCCTTAAAAATAGAAATCGTTTTTAAAAGGTGAAACCTATAAAATTTATACAAAGAACTTAAAAAACACCCATAAATTGTTTTAATTATTCAAGAATGTCATTAGACACTTAGATATATAAGTATACACAAAAATAGTAAAGGTTTGGTTCAATCAATGACTGATGATGCTTAGAAAACTTAAAACTTGTACGTATTATTTTAATTTTATATATTATTGATGTTTGTGTCTTACAGAATTGTTGAATTTGTTAAATTTTGTTGACAAGAAAAATATCCTTTTTAGTATACAACAGTGCTTGCTCCCGGCACTTACGGAGTTCTAGTAAACTTCAAGCTGCTTAAATAATTCTTAAATCGAAAGTAACTCAACGAAATAAAACAAAAACAATAACGATCCAAAATAAAATAAAATAAAATAGAAACACAGAGAAAATCAACGAAGCGATTTTATGCTAGAAACCACAACCACAAAGCGTGTTCAAGCGACAAAGCAGGTGGCGAGCTTTGTCGCTTCAACAGGTTTTGTAGCTTTCGAGCGATTACATAAGAAGACAAATGCAGTGGTTTGTAGCGCGTTGTAGCGCAATATCATAGCATCGCTTGTAGCGCTTAGACCATGAACACACTTATGATTGGTTAAATAGAAACACAAAGAAAATCAACGAAGCGGAAACCATAACCACAAAGCGTGTTCAAGCGACAAAGCAGGTGGCGAGCTTTGTCGCTTCAACTTGTTTTGTAGCTTTCGAGCGATTACATAAGAAGACAAATGCAGTGGTTTGTAGCGCATTGTAGCGCAATATTATAGCATCGCTTGTAGCGCTTAGACCATGAACACACTTATGATTGGTTGTTGAATCTGAGGGCATCGCTTGTAGCGCACACTGTGACTTCAGTCTTAGAGTGTTCCTTTCTACGATTTCTATTCATTTTAAGGATTCCTTCCATTTTAACAAAAGTATTTTTTTTGTATTATTTAATTGGTAGTATAATAATTACATTAAAAGTATTATTTGACTTAAAAATTCTTCGCCTGAATCGCCTTGCGTTGGTAAAAGAATACAAACTATTTTAAACACAACAACTCAATTGTAAAGCACAATTACAAGGGCATTACCCTTTAACAAAGCACTTTACAGTATGATTTGTTGAATACTCTCTCTTCTCGCTCCGGCTTCAATCTGACATCTTGTAGCATTGCTACAGCAAGAACTATTTTTGCTTCTCACTTCGCGCCGCTTATAGCGCACACTTTACAAAGAACCAACAGTTCATGTGGAATCCTGGGAACACAATTTTAATCAAAGTACGTTACATATTTGTTTATCGATATATTTTTAAGATATAGCAGAAATTTGACCATGGAAACTATTGCCCTTAAACTCGGCCTTAGGACAAAACTACGAAGCAATCGTAAATATGTGCAAACGTGTCCTCAAATTAAAGAAAATTTCTTTACAAATCGAAAAATTGATTTATTTTAAGATTTGTCTAAAATTAGCTCTCATACTCATGAACCCTATGGCCCGAATTCCTTTTTAATATTTATGTTTAGTTAAAACTCACGCTAGATGGCACTGCCATACAAATGGTGCTATTTCTTGTAAGTTTTCATAGAAAAAACGGAGTACATATTTACTTTTTAGGCTGAAAAATCAATTGTTGATGTTGGCTTCATTGTAAAACATATTTCTAATGATACTACGAATTACATTTTATTATTCTAAGTGCGTTTCTATTACAAAAATGCAATTTTTATGGAAAAAAAATTGTGCGTTTTATTGGAAAATAATTTTTTTTTTATTTTTTTTTTTATAAATATATTTTCATTTCAAAAATGGACTCCTCGACCCTAAACATAGTAAGATACCACAACTTTCCAGGATTATAAAAATAAATAAGCATTTTTTTTTATCAAATTTTCAATGATCTTTTTTTGACAGAAAGCGTTCCAAAATCACCAACTACAAATGCGTGTAAAAAAATATCGCACTGAAAAAGAAAGAAAGAAAACCCTTGAAGGTTTTGTTATGGATAATGTCAACTTTCATTTGCAATTGGTTTCATTCCATTTGCATTTTGGTTGTTGCACAATGCAGTTCAAACCAGCTACCAGTAGAGCATATGGGTACGAAAATTAAGGAAAAATCCGAATCCAAAAAAAAATAGTTTTTAAGACTTGGCTACGACTCACTAGTGCCCAAGAAACGGCCACTATAATCAAAAGGCGGACCAATAGTGAAATTAGACACATGAGCGTTTAAATTAAAGTAAAATTTACTACAAATCCAAACATGGATGCAGTTTTTTAAATATTTTTTTAAAACAGGACTCAGATACAAGAGCCTGGAGACCCAATAAGGGCAGATAAGGTCAAAACAAACCAAAAATTAAAAACAATGGAATGTTGGGGGAATTTAAGAAACCCTTTCCTTATTAAAACCAATCCAGACGATAGTGGCCTTAAAAGAAATAAAGTCTAAAGTAAGCAAATGTGTTTATAATTTGGAGAACTATTCCCTTAACGACCAAAGCTTAGTTGAATTTAGTAAATTTCTGATAAATCAAATTGGATTTCGCTGTTTGCAACAGCAACATTTTCTACCTGCTACACAAAAGTGCTGTAGTGAGTGGCACTCAAGAGGAGCACTACATGCTACACTAC
The DNA here is from genome assembly GCA_963513945.1 of Hydrotaea diabolus. Classification (NCBI taxonomy): domain Eukaryota; kingdom Metazoa; phylum Arthropoda; class Insecta; order Diptera; family Muscidae; genus Hydrotaea; species Hydrotaea diabolus. The sequence goes on along the minus strand of OY740718.1, from coordinate 2,100,679 downwards.
CCCAACTAAAGAGGGGAAGTCCTTGGTAACTGTGGTTCAGGTTATTGTTGCGAAAAATGCCTTTCCTCTTAGAGCTGGTGTTCAATGCTGGCACTCCAAAGAGCACTTCACCGACAAGGAAAACGCAAGCGAAAGCCGAGGAAAAGCAGCAAAATGCTGAAGCTTCATTTTGAAACAATGGCCAAACTTAGAAGAGCCAAAACTAAAGGTGTATGAGTAGGGGGTGGGAGAAGAGTAAGGAAGAAATTGGCCATTGAAAATAATGTTGCGCGTTTATTAGCGGCTAAAATGTCAATGATGCGTCCACCCTCTTCAAGGGGACTGCAAAGTTGAACTTTGCACTACGGCTAAGTAGTATAAGGCATTTGCATTCTCTGGACACTGCATGACTCCATGGTCTCTTCACCTCCGGAATGTTTTCATTAACAAAGTATAATGTTTTCTCCTCTTAACCATCGGAAGAGTTGTTAAGGCTTAGTGTTAGTTTTGTATGGACAATGAATGAATTGCTGCAGTTTTAGGAGCTGAACATTGGCCACAACCGATAAGTTACAGCAGGGAACAAAAAGAATGTTGTCCTCCAATGGTTGGCGTGATAGACTCTGAGTATCATTAGACGTCATAATAGCTTAAGGACTAAGAGGCGAATATTAAAGAAAGATGGAGTATAGATAAACAGTCTGACAACAGACCTCCTCTTGTAGTTTGTTTTTCAAAGGACTTTCAGACTTGACACACATCTTCGAAAGTACATCACCCCAAATGAGTAGCAACCTATTCGTATGCAGAAGTCATATTTCAAACAATTGAAGACTGCCTTTGTTTGCCGTTAAAAGAAATTTCCTTTGAACACCAGCCCTAAACACTGCCACCACCATCACAGGCACAATTACGGCATTCATGCAGTCCATGATCTCTCAGGCATGAACATTAACTTTCGGGACCGAGTGCAAGCCTATTATGTGTGCTTGTCTGCGTAACTGAGATGGCATTATGCGTGCATTGAAGTCGATGTTGCACTCGAAGTGAGGTCTGCATTACTACACAAGCACCAAACACTCCTCCGTTGAAAAAATTTTAATGTTAATATGGTTTTTCTTTGTATGTCGAGACTCAAACCCAGACACAGCAACACATATTCCGACGCATGCATGGCAGTCTCTTAGTGTTTGGGCCATTAATGTATTGGTTTTACAGTGGAGTCCTTTGGCTGGTCTTCTTCTGGCTGCCGTCTCAGAAGCAATGACGTGCATGCCACCACGCATATAAGGCTTTGGAAGTTGACTGTTCTACAAGCACAATGATTATGTTAGTGGAATGAGAAATAGTTCTAATGGAACAGTGGACAATACTAACTGCGGGAGTATGAAAATATCATCCGCCACACAGTTCACTGTATGGACCGCAGAGGTGCGGTTGTCACTCAATGTGAAAGTCGATGACGTCACCATCCCGACTACCAACTACCCCAAAATCCTTGGGGTCACATAAGACAGCCTTTTTCGATACTCTGCACATGCTACAACTATCCGTGTTTAGCTCAAAAGTAGGAACAATGTCCTCAAGTAACTAGCCGGCAATACTTGGGGAGCCGACAAGGCGATAGGTCCTCTTTTTTGACCTCTTACAAAGCGATAGATCGGTCTGTTGCAAACTAAGCAGCAGCGGTGTGCGCGGCGAACGTGAGTACGACGCAGTGGAAGAAAACTCAGACTTGCCAGAATGTCGCCTGAGGACCATCTACATGAGGAGACGAAGCTCCTTACTGTGGGCACAATTTCCTGTTATCTAAGCACTTTATGTTTAGGTGTCTGCGCTGTTGTCATTCTAAGCACCATCTCTTGGACCGGATGCCTCCGCCCAGGCAGATCAGAGAGAGAGGTCCAGCGTTACAAGAGAGAACCTTTAGATCATCGAAACTACCAGGCAGGGCTGAACAACATTCACGCTGATGCAGTTGCAGCAGCAGTATCCAGCTACAGTGTGAATGTAGTGCTAGGGAAACATCCCCCGGAGATTTCACCAGAGTCGAAGACGCTACCTCAGCACGACTTGATGCTAAAGTTGCAGACATCTGTCCCGCCTGCCATCAGGGAGCACATGACGTGCTGCACCTCTCTCAAGCCCAATCAGCTGAACCCCAGGTCTCTATGGACCGTCCAGTTCAAATGGCACGTTTCCTCCACCTGGCTATCGAAGCAGATCCCCCAAGACTTCAAAATAAAATATATTCTTATTACAACAAGAACGGGCGCAACTCCTACCAGATTTTTCAAAAAATCGAAATTTTTTTTATCAACCCAATTTCTGGTCGATATTTATTGAGACATTTTCTTAGAGAAATTTTGTCGATTTTTGTTTTTTCTTAGAGAATTTATGTGGATTTGTGGACAAAATTTCTGCTCGAAAAAATTCTATAAGAAATTTTATTTTGTTGATTTTTATCGACACAATTTCTTGTTTTGCCGATTTTTATCGACACAATTTCTTATAGAATTTTTAATTTTCTTTTATCAACACAATTTCTTTAAAAACTTTTTTTTTTATAGATTTTCTAATTTTTAGATTTTTATCGACACAATTTCTTATTTTGTCGATTTTTATCGACACAACCTCTTATAGAATTTTTAATTTTGTCCGTTTTTATCAACACAACTACTTTAAACTTTTTTTTTATAGATTTTCTAATTTTTAGATTTTTATTTCTTATAGAAATTTTATCGATTTTTTTAATTTCGTATAGAAATTTTTTCGATTTTTATCGAGACAAAATTTATTTAATAAATATTGTCGATAAATGTCGATATCATTTGAAATTCTATAAGAAATTGTTTCGATAAAAATAGAAAGACAAATTCTGTCCAAAATTCTCTAAGAAAAAACAAAATTCGAGGAAATTTCTCTAAGAGTTCTTTAGATAAACAAAAAATCTTTAAAGAAGTCTGTCGATAAAAAACGACACCATTTTTTCGATTTTTTAACTGAAAATCAGTCCATAGAAATAGCTACAATTTCTTTTAGAAATTTCGCTAAATCATTTTTGTCCCACTGTATATCAATTTCCATTTCCATCCTTACAATCGTGCCGCAATGGCCGTTGTCCTCATTATGTAGGTCTGCTCGGCTCGGCAGTCTAGTTAAGTGATACTTCTCTAATTGTCTCGCAAATTGGCTACAATTTACTGGTCTTACATCATAGCAATTTTACGTATGAGAAGTGGAAGGAGATCCACTGGGTGGGCCCTGGCTCCGTATATCGTTTGTATAATGGACTTAAAGCAAATGACATGAAGAGGCTTGAAAAGAAAAATCAATTCCTGTCCAAGTATGACACAAAACAAGAAATAAGGAGTATTAAAGATTCGAAATCAATTGCCAACAAAAAGCTAGGTGAACAATCAGTTTCCAAGAAAGCTGTAGTCCTTAAAGTAATAATGGGTGATTGTGTTCAATAGACCGGCTCACCGCAAATACAAATGAAGGCGGCTATGCTGGCATACAAAAATATTTAACATTTATTTTGAGGTGCTTAAATGATTAACATAAATTCATCAATCAAGTCATACATTCATATCACACTCGTGGCCGAACTTTTTAAAGTGGAAACCCGATTTGTTTGAAATGTCCACGATTCAAACATGAAATGCAAAACGATCCTCACTTGTTCGCCATGGGCAGTCATCATTCAAAGAACTCATATATTGTGTTTGCCCATGGATAAGAGCCCCCGTACACATTGCTGAACACCCTGTGCACCAGCTCATATGCACAAATGAAGTCCTTTCCTATAATTTCATATTTCCGTTCGCCGGACAAATGTCCATTGTGTTTTTGTGAATTTTCATATGAACAAATAATGATGGAAAAACTTTTTAATTAGTGATTGTTTAAACTGAAACACCAACATCCACGTACACACAGATGCGGAGCGAGGCCAGTTGGCCCCGCCAAAGGATTGAATGGCACAGAGGAGGACAAGGCAAAGGATAACCAACCAATGGAGAAATGGATAATGATTGTTGTGTAATGAAAATAAATGATTGCAAATGTGTTACTTAATGATAAAAATGACATTTTAATTAAACAATACAAGCACGCAAAAAGAACGCGTCCTCATGTGTACACATGCTAACGGGGAAATTATTTAAATTGTGATTAATACATGCTCAGATTTCCAGTTGCCAACGGGCAACAGATTGCGGTCGAAACTTGGTGACAAGAAGTTTTTTTTTTTAATGTCAGCATCAAAGTATGTTGAAGAAAAAAAATAATATAAGAAAGCTGCAATAATTCTGTGAACGATTAAAAAAAAACTATTAATGGGTCAAAACGGTTGGATAGATAATAGTTCACCTTGAAAGATAAGAGTTCTACTTGAAGAAAAAATGAAGTTTCAGTGATGGCCAACGCAAATTTTAATTTGTAAAAAATAGTCATACAAAAATCCTCTTCTTTTAGAAAATAAAACATGTATTCTTAGATTCTTGGTAGTCGTGGGCAGAGACCCGTATAATGCCCCGTTTGGCTATAGACAATAGGCCACCCTAAGCCTACTCATTTTGAATAATTTTCAGAACAAATAATAAATAAATTGGCAAATTAGAAACGAATACCATAATGTAAAGCAAAATGAAGTAATAATTAAAAAACCTCTTCAATAGATGGCGTCGAATCGTCGAAAACCACTAGATTCTAATCGAAAATCCAATAATTTATAAACCAACTCCAGGGCAAAAAGTTTCAGCTAAAAATATAAATCTTAAAAAGAAATGGCTAAAGTCATGGCACAATAATACAGGTGGTGTCGGCAGCCCTAAGCTGTGATGTTTTCATTTACGAAATTGAAATGATATTTGATTTTAATATTTCTCTAAATATGTTTACCAGCAAATTCGAAAGTTTCGTTGTATTCTTCAAAATATGTATTGCTGCACTGGTTGTAGCAGATCAACTACCTATTGTGTCATGGCTGAAGTTTAGTTTTTGGGGGAGACCCAACCTTAACAAAAAGAATATAAAATCGATCATTCAAAACAATATGAATAAAACCAACAAGCAAAAAATTATAAAAACCACCGCTGGTGATGGCTGTGGATCATGGAAAGCCTCTAAAAACTAGTCGAAGAACAAACACTTAAAGAACAAACCTCTAGAACATAATACATAGCAAACACTTGCAGCGCAAAACAAGAAGCTATAAAAACAAACGGCTGAAGATCATGGGAGTTCAAACCTAAAGGAAAAAAAATAGCAAATTCCATTCAAAAAAAATATTTTTTCTCGCTGTTTATAAAATGACGTTATCTTTCACGTCGAAGCAGCAAGGTTCCAGCTACTCTTGGTATATTGAATCGCGAGGGGGTTGCGCATATTTCTTATTCGCTGTGATTAACTTTAATAGAATTTCCATGTCAAAGATCAAACTTAATAGAGGCCTCAGCATTAGATTTGTCCATAGTTGGAAGTCCTTTAGGCACGCTGAAAGCCAGTCGAACATGGAGGCTATTTTGTTATGAAAAACAATAGCCCTTTAAGCCGAAGGTCGGTTAAAATGCACTTTGTGGCAAAACCCTGAAAAAACCCAACCGTTTCCCTTCATTTTAAAATAACGAAAATCGACAACAGAAAGGGAGGAAACCTGGCTGGAGAGTTAGGAATAAAAAAATGATGCACAATATTTGTGGGTCTGGTTGAAAAATGTCGCCCAGGCGACTTATTTAAGACTTAAAGGCCAATAACAAAAATCAGACATAAATGTCCCAAGTGTTTCTATTAAAGGTTTTTTTTTTGTCGCAACTGCAGTTTAGTGGCACAACTCTGATTTGTTGTAAGTTGTCACTGTTGGTAATAATTTTTATACGGAGACAAATAAAAAAACCTTCTCCTGGAAGTCCATAATTCCTGAGTTACAGGCCTACAGAGCATGAATTATTATCTGGTATATCTTTGCTGGGCCTCAATCGGGACGAAATCGTTGAAGCAGAAATGCTTATGAAAATACTTTAAAAAAAAATCCGAATATACTTCAGATAATAACTTCAAGCTTTGTGGGCCCGTAACCGGGGAAAAAACTAAAAAAGGAGTTATGCAGTTGTTGCCTAAAACTGTGGGAAAATAAAAAATGATGTAAAATGTGGAAGTAGTGTCAAAAAGCCGCCTGTACCGCTAATGTATTTAAAACAAATAGACCGCTTAAGGGGATGAATCACAGAGTGGGGCTTAAAGTTTCGTTTTCCTAGATAAGGTTAGCCGCAAGTATGGGAGGGTATTTAATTGTTAATGTGCACTTTATAAGAAAGAAGCCAAAAAAACTAAATAATTTTAATGTTTTAGAAAACTTTGGAAAGAAAACATTGCTTGTCCCGTATCGCTTATGTATTAAAATCAAAAAAGACCGCGCAAGGACTCGGGTTTAGCCTGGGGGTCACAGAGTGGGGCTTAAAGTTTCGTTTTCCTAGATAAGGTCTATCCATATCTGAAAGTCATTTAGCTTTGCCGATAGTCGGAATCATACGAGGGTTTTTTTTTAGGTTAAAGAGTACTTTATAAGAAAGAAGTCGAAAATAAACTAAACAATTTGAATTGTTTTTAGAACATTGTTTGTCCTTAATCGTTTGTGGGCAACCGTGTTGTAAAGCAAATACGCCTATCATGCCACTTTAAACTGGTTGCAAACCGGGTAAGAAAAGGTAAAAAATTTTCAGCGTCGGGATTCCACCTCGTAAATGCCGGCTACTTTACGAGTAAGAGATTTATCTTTAAGCCATTTAAAATCTTCTCCGTGAAATGCATTAGCCGTTCGGAGACGGCGTTTAACAGTAGGTCCCGGTCAGTGAGTCAAAAAATTGAATCGTACACAGCTCACCGATTTAAGGGAAGTTCCCCTTGTTTCTTAATGGGATGTTGTGGAAATTATGTACGCATGTCCTTAACTTTACGAATTCCATCAAGTTCTAACAACTACACCTATTAAAATGTGAGACGTGTTTTATTTAAGCTGGTCACTACAAATACTTAAGTTCCACAAAGAAACAAGGGAAATCTTACCCATTACTATACCCACAGACAAGGACCTACTCTTTAACGCCGGCTTCATATGGCGAATGCACTTTATAAAGAAGTTTTTATGTGGATTAGTGACATCTGTAAAGTGCCCTGATCTTGGTGGAGGTCCTTACCTCCGGTTTTACAAATGGTATTTACATATTAGTAAAGCTAACACCTGACAAAGTGCAAATTTGTCTGTATTTATCCGACTCCTTCCTCTAACTTGAAAACAGATCCAGTGTCAGATTCTAAACATATCTTCATATTTCGACTCCTGACAACATTCCCTTTAATTTGAAACCACCCAACATGAGGTCCATGTGTGTGGACAGGATCGCCTCAATTTGTTGGTTGCCACACCTACCACGAGTTCGTACCCTTTATTGACTTCATTTTTTGTAATCCCTAGATTGTTTAAAAGAGGGTTGACATATTTTCTGTATTCTTGCATGCTCCTTTACACTGAACATGCATAAGTGTGAGAAGCCTAGATTTCAATTGAAAACTTCGAATTGTTGCCATTAATAGAATACAAATAATCGATTTAATGCCAAGCCACTTACCTCTGGGCTGGGTTTAAATAAACTCCTTCGACTCGGGACTTTAGTTCGCACTGGCTACCGTAGGCAGCTTTTGTTTTGCTCAAACTGCTTTACTAAATCTTTTGATTTTTCAACATAAGTTTTATGTTCTAAGGGAGTTCCTTTCTTTTTATCATTTCCACAGTGGCTTCAGCCACAGTTGCTTCAGATTTAGCTGATAATCGATCGCCTGCACAATCAAGTCCGTGTATTATATTACTGATGTTGACTTGTTTTTGTTACATTCTTCTTAATTGTCTTCTTCCACACAGAAATTTTCATAGAAAACTTTGAATTCTGACTATTAATTAAATACAAATCATTAATTAAATGTCAAACTTACCTGTGGGCTGCGTTTAATTAAACTCCTACAATTCGAGATAGTGCAGCTCTGGCTTTCGAAGGCAGCATTGGTTTTGCTCAAACTTCATTCCTAACTCCTTTGATTTTCCAACATAACTTTAAGGTTCTAAGAGAGTTATTTTCTTTTTTTTCATCATTTCCACAGTTGCTTCAGCCAATATCCAAAAAAGATTTAGCCAGCGATAAATATTGGCGATCGTTTGCCTGCACCTTCAAGTCCGTGTATTTTATTACTGTTGTTGACTTGTTTTTGTTACATTCTTCTTTATTTGGTTTTTCCACTTGTTGCGCTACACACACACACGCGTTCAATTATTCCAACACACATTTTTTCGCCAATTGGAATAAGACAAATTTGCAAAAACAAAAAAACAATTTAGCACAACTTGGCATGTTAGACGAAAGATTATATTAAAACCTTAACATTATCCGCGAAAGAATATATGTAGTTCTATCGAAATTCTTTAAACAATTTGGAAGGATTATCACCGATAATCAATTTATTTGGTATTTTTTTGGGAGACTTAAAATTTCTCGTTAGAATAATTTTACACAATGTAATGTCACTAGTGTCGGGGAAAGAGTGAGTACTTCTAAAATGGTTACTCGGTGCCCACTGTCTACAAGTACTCGATAAACAACAGTAACTACTCTATATATTTCACTTGGATTAGTATTTGTGCTTTGTGGTTAGATAAGAATTTATTAACGCGATGTGGACAATTGCCTGCTTAATCCGTGGTTACTTAATTCACAGTCGGCCGTTAATCTGGATTACATTATTAAGGTAAATAATAACAGGTCTTCATGCAAACTAGGCCGCTTAATTGAAATACACCAACCGTTTTGCCCCAGCACTCCAGGTTATCCAGATTTTATAAAAATAAACTTGTTAGTGCCTTTTATAATTTAAAATATATAGGGCAACTTTTTGGAGTTTTTGTTTTAATTTATTGACCCGAATTTTTAAAAACTTATCAGATATTTACTAAATCTGTAGACAAATATGTACTTAGGACTTAATGGGTAATCTAAATGAAAAATAACGAACTAAAAATGGAAATGTGGCTCTTTTATGCAGTTGAATAATGAATAATAGGTTAATATAATAGAAGAATGAACGACCTTGCTTCCGAGGCTTTGCTGAATGTAGGAGTAAATTAAAAAATATTAGATACTAAAGGAAAATTTAAAAAAATTATAAAAAAAAATAGAGATCAATAACTAATAAAAAAAGATTAACAGCCTTAGCCACGATGTCAAACGAAAGTCTAAGCGAACGAAAGTCAGTCACTCACTTTCGTATCAAAGCGGTAGAGTCTATCTTTCGACTTATCGTTCGCTAACTTATTTCAAATTCCCCTAGATACGCGCTATACACTTACTTAGCTTACAGCTAAAAGTGTCAATTTATCAAGACGTCTATTTATTCTTTTATTTGAGTTCATATGGGATAAATGAATAAGTAAAAAGATACTTAAAAGACTTTTAACCTATTTGTTAATGCAAAAAAATTGTGAATATATGACGCAAAATATTTAATTAATTATTTAACTATAAGTCATGGTGTTTTAACGTAATTTTGAGGAAACCTTAATCTTGTGTGTATATGATCTTGATACAATAGAGGCAATGAAATATCTTGAAAATCAAATGTATTGACTAAAGCAACTGGAAATAAAATAAATGTAAACAAATATATTTTGGGGATAATTTTTATCAAAATAAAAATAATGAATTAAAAATGAAAAATGTGCAGGAACGGAATGCATAGAGTGAAAAAACAACATTTCTATTGCATTTTCTTCATTACATTTCGGCTTGTATATGTGCTTTTATGAGTTTCTGTTATCAAACGAAAGACAAATCGCAAGTGAGTGATTTTGACGTTTGTGGGAGAACGAAATAAAGTTGAGACTATAAATTTTGTATTGAAATAATTGTCGTTTCTCACTAACTCACTTTCTTTCGACTTGTCGTTCTGATGCTTGTTAGTGTCTACAAAATCAGCTGTTTGTCGGTAAGAAAGCGTGCGAAGAGACCATGTCCAAGGCATTCATAAGATTTGAATAAATCAATGCTTACCCTTATGTGAACCCGGAAGAGCCTTAATGTGAAAAATCAGGTCGAACGAAAACTGATGTATCAAAAACTAGCGCCATTTCATTAAGAAACACAATAGGTGACAAATGGCTTGAATTCGACCAGCTAAATTCTGCGCCCTGTAGATTACTAAAATAAATTAATTTGTACGTCTGAATAAACTAAAAATAAATGTATTTATAATGTCACATTTGACTCCTTTTAAATGCAGCTATTTAAGTAATGCTTGGATAATGATTGAAAATTCTTTTCATTGCAGCATCTTAAATTCTTTCTTTCTAACCACTAAAATGCTGTTACCACTGTCTGTCATTAAACTGTATTGGGAAAGCAAATAAAATGACAGAGCGTGTGCTTGTATTGTATAGTAACATTTTAGCCTTCACCGATAAATTTCTATTATACAAAAATTTCAAAAATTAACCCATTATCCTTTCAGTTTTCAAAAAAATTTTGAAGTGAATGCCCAAATATATCATGTCATCTCCAAACAGAACTTCTTCTCCGTGAATAAAAAGTCTCAAAATCCTACTCTTTGATACCACAAACCGTCGACATTTTTTAGAAGCGTTTCGAATACAAATAACCTCGTTCTTAGAATCATATATCTTTGTAGCCCAATTATCTTAAAACCTCTCTACGGCAAGCAGGTGACCAGCAACTGTCCATAAAGTGCCTCATCATGAGCATATAGGAGACTGTCATCCGCATATAATAAGCCAATTGAATAGTGAGGAAAATCGCTTATAAAAATGTTGTATAAATAAAGAGCTAATAAAGACCCCTGCAGAATTCCACACCTGACATTCCCAAAATTAGAAAGTTTACCATTAATCTCTATTACGTAACTCTTTAAAACATTCTATGACTTATCACCAATAAAAGCAATACACGCTTTAGTCAACCTATCGTGTTGAAACTGATATATTGATTAACTTAATCAAGACAGTAGGTGGTCAAGTATAAAATCCTATAAACGGCACACAATCGTTGTTCATTCCTTTTTTACGGAATCGCTCCAAAAACCTTTTTGTTTTTCATTGTGAAAATTTCTTTCCACTTTCTTGCATATTTCGGTAGAAAATTTTCATTTTCATCCCTTAACTGCACAAAGAATATAAAATGTAAAAGAAACGAAACGGAAAAAGGAAAACCCAGCACGACAACGAAGAAGAAATAAAACATTTTGTTTACAAAATACCTTCAATTGTTTATGGACGCATGCACACACACACCTACTTGCGTATTTACTCATACTTTTGCTGAAAACACCAACAAAAGTCCTTGTCTTGGACAGCGGGTCTACTTTTTTCCAGTGTACGCAAATGTTTTTCACGAAGACGCCGACGACGCCGTTCTGTTGTGCCTCTGCAGTTACGTTGGTGGCAACAAAGGCAGAAGAGAAAAGAAGAGGAATAAAATGAGGAAACGGAAGTGCTGTGCTCTGGTTTGAATTTGTTGTTCTCGTGTTGTTATTATTGCTTAAGTAAAAGTTGTGCCATTAATGTTGTTGTAGTTGTTGGAGGTGTTTGTTGCTGCAGCGCTCCTCCGTCCGCCCACCACGTGTAGTGAAAAGTCAATGAAGTGCATTTTTGCATGCAAAATAAGTTGGAAATTGGTTCGTAAATAAATGTGATTTTTGTTTAAATGTACGAGGACTTTGTTCGTCCTCTTGTGTCCTGGCAGGCAAAGGGTCGCCATAGCAATGAGAGGCGAATGTAAGAATAAAAAATATGCAGAGGTAAACAAATCTAAGATCCTTATGAGACGAAAAGCAAATATTGGTCTATAATACTACAGTAGGTAAAGGATATAAGAACATTGCTTATAAGAAAAAACGCATATAAGAAATTATAGTAATTAATTGCAACTGTTTTAAATTGCGAAAAAAATGTATATAAGAGAAAAAATGTATATAAGAAAGAAACTTGTTTTATATCTTGACTTTCTTATATCCGTTAACTACACAAGCATATTTGAAAATATTATGAAACTATTTCGAGGCTTCATGTCAAATAATTGTTTAGTATATCTATTATTAGCCAAGAAAACGAAATACTTCTCCACTTCGTTGTTATGCTCCTGTCTTGAAGTTTCCTCACTCCCCACCAGATCACCCTTTGCAATTTCTATTGTTGTGTACAGCTTTTATTCACATTTCTTTCTGCTGGTTTGAGAAAACGAATCATTTTTTCCACATTTTATTGTTTTTCTATGGTATCCCTTATATTATTTACCACTCCGTTTCCCCGCCCGCAGCTATGAAGTAGGAAAGAAACGATTCATTCCGTTTTTTCCTGGTGCAGTCCAACACGTAAAAATGTTTAAATATACGATTTGCACGTGAAGCCTTTCAATTGCAACCAACAGCAGCTCCACCACCGCCACCATCAACCATAACAAAAAATGTTAAATTTTGCAACAAAAAAACTAGGATTTTTGTATTTCACCAACACATTGGGCAACAAAAACAACGGAAAATAAGGCAAGAAATACAGTGAAAATTCCGAAAAACAGTAGCTTTCGCATTGAAATTATTTATGGGTTTTCATTTAAGTCGCACAAAAAGTCCATTTTTCTTTTACGTTTTCCCGGATGATTGCAAAAATATATTTCAAAATGTTGTGCAAATCTGATGGCAAGAGAAATGTTGGCAAATTTTGTAAGGATGCAGGGAAACAAAAAAATAAAATGTAAATATGTAAATACTTAAGGAAACGGAAAGTTACGTCCACTTTTATTGGAATACTTAAAAATATACCGTGGACGGACAGGTTGGTGGACACAATATGATTTGTACCGCTGTGGCTTTGAGCTTTTGAAAGTACTGAACATTCTCGCAAAATTAGCCACTAAACTATGAAGTCATGTGAGGGTATAAAAACAAACATTTGTAGATATAATCGAAGAGAAAGAAGCCCATATCCTAGTCAGATTCCTTGGGTTCTTTCTCCTTATTCTTCTCTTCTTTCTTGGATTTAGTGGCAGGATCAGCTGCACCACCGGTATCCTTTCAAATCCGCTGGCGAATGTTTATTCGCGTCCCCATATACGAACCAAATCTAGCGGATTTAATTTAAATCGGATTTCTACTGGCAATTTCGAAACAAATTGTTACAGATTTGGAGACGAAATCCGTTGAATGTGTATTTCAATTGGAATTGCTAGTCCACCGGATTTCATTTTGATCGGATTTCGACTCTTTGCAGTAAGCGTTCTTATTACCGAGACCGGTAAACATGATTTAAAAAACCTTTATTGATGGATGACTAACCCACTGAAAGCATTACCTTTGGTCTTTTACATTCAACACCAAACCGTAAAATCTTACCTAAGTCTCGGGTATCAGTTTTGTAAATTAACTCTATACATTCACATCAAAATGACCACATTTCACCCACTTAAGTTAGTTCTTCGTCTCCTTACCTATTACTCACAATATGTATAAGAATTTTCTCTATTTATTTAAACTTACTGGAAAACTTTGACATGTTTCATATGTTGTTCAGTGCTCTCAGTTTGCAAAAAATGAACCACATGTTTTTCATAGTTTTGAACATATTTTTCCTGTTACAGAAAACCCGCAAAATTATCCTGAAGACTTTTCCTGTTTCCACACACAAACAGAACATAGGAAACATTTTCATTTACTTAAAACTCAAAATCAACTTTGTGTTTTTTCCCTTTCAACTATAAGGTTTCACCTCATACGAAAAAACCGCACAAAATTGTCGGATAAAGTTATTTCTTTATTCAACACAAGGAGGACAAACAGAGCGGTGGAGAGGGATAGAGCGGAGGAGAAATTGCTGCGAGTTAGAGTTAAATAAAACTAGCATTTTAAAGAACTATTTCAAATTAGGTACTTAAGGCCATAATCCGAGGTGGGTTCTCCTTTTCTCCCACACAGATGGTGTTCCAAAGTGGTATGACAATATATGAACTGATTGAAGAAAACAATGGTTGGGTAATAGAGCAAATTACCTAACTCCACATCGATCACATTCAGAAAAAATATAATTTTATATGATCTACTCAAGATTTGAGTGCATTGTTCGTTACTTAAAGCAACGATTATTTTTCTGTTTCTTAATGAACATTTTGTTTCTTCCATCGCCAAATTTCGACAAGACCGACAGTCCAAAACTTTGATTCGATAACGGGTAAAACTGGTAGGTCATTTCCCACGCCGAAAGGTAAGAGTAGTATTAATGTCAAATCTGCTGAGGCAGGTGCCTTGGTTCCTTCGGTTTGTGGGATATCAGCGACTGAAATACTCGAAGCTTCATCTAAGACTAAAGTTATCCGGATGGGGCAGACGGCTACTGATCGTGGAAGAAATGTACTTATCTTTTTTGGTAGAGCCCAATCAAAGTGTGGATGACTCTTTTATTGAGTTCGCCAACTTCTAGAAGGGCTTTATTCTTATAATTACAACATTTATCATAATAAGACTCAGAAGGCAGCTGCGTCAGAAATTATGGCAATCTCTGACCTGGTATGAAGGCGTAGATATTTCACATTACCTAGGATGTGCCAGACCTCATTTGTCAAGTTTCGGGGAAATCTTGCACCGAATCTCCAGTCAAAGGTATAACTTGGCCTTAATACAGACGGTAGCTTATCTAGGATGCAATATTGACCTCGAGTCTCTTTCATCCATAATGCCGTGGAGTCAAACCTGACAACAAGTTATTTCTTGGTTTGTATTTCAAACTTTAGTTTAATTACCTTTAGATTGAAGTTATTAAAATGGTGTTGCTCAATTTACGCTGTATACTGACGATATTTCTAGATTTGTGTTCGGGTTTGATTTCAAAACGTGCCTTTAACCCCTCAAACTATGCTACTTTGCCCCATCCCAAAAACGCCACTTCACACTTGAGTGCAACGAAGTGTTATTATTCAAATAACCCTCAAGGTATGCTTGAGTTTAAACTATTTTTTTTGCTAAGCACGTGTATGTGCAAGTGTTAGAGTTGCTCTTGAGGTTAATTTACATTTCTCTTCATTAATTTTGAATGGCCAAGAATTTTTTAATAGAAAATCCGTTGAAATAAAAACGCTTTGAAAGTTACAACAACAGCTCGCCAAAGGCAACATTATTAATAAATATGTTCGGGCCAGCCACAAATTTGTGGTTTTCTCGGGGCTCGTAATTATAACACACACGCCAAAAATTATGTTACAAAACTACGATGACATGAAAGTGAAAACCACAACAATGTGACACATAATATACGTTGTGCCACGCATCACTCGTGCCACGTAGCCACAACAGAAGCAACCCCCTGCTGTACACTGGGAGGTGGTTGTTGTAACTTTCGGGGTTTTTGTTGTTGCTGTTTTCTAAATCAGATTTTATTATAATATTACAACAACATATTGTCACCTCAAATATGTACTATGTATGTTGGTTAGTTAGTGTGTATTCTACCGGAATATATTGGATTATGACCAATTTGGATACTCATCCCCCGTAAAAAAGGAGGCGTGAGGAAACTTGTTCACAGTAAGATGAAGCTAGAACACGCTACTGGCGAAGTTGGTGTCTACTGCGCCTGTGGTGACATTTGAAACACAAGAGGATACATAAAACACCATTTAATGTATATAGAGGGCTTCGGGAAAACTTGATATCGCTTCCCCATGTGGTAGTTATAAGAAAATGGCTTTCTAAACGAAGAATGTAGCCTGGGGTTCCCCTTCTTCAGTATTCTCATATACAAACTATATCTATCGGATTTCATTGTTCCATATATACACAAATTGTAATGTATTTTGGCACGAAATCTGATGAGGAATGACCTATTATACTGCATTCACATATACCAACGTAATCCACCGGATTTCAGCTGTCACCTTCCGTAGAAATTGTAAGAGATTTTGGTACGAAATACGGTTAGTACTAATTTCTATTGTATTTATGAACGAATTTATGAAAAATTGTTACATATTCGAGACAAAATCCGCTTAATTTACTTTATAATGGCATGTATGAAAAAAGCATTCGTTTTGTCTGGCAATGAATGATGAGTTCCAGACAGGGTCCGCGATGTCACACCCACTGTTAAAATCTTCCATCGATATCTCATTTTTCTATTAAACATTTCAATTAATACAAAGCTCGAGATATAATCACTTTACGTAGTGTTTAGACCGACTTGACTTGAGAAAACGCTACAAAATGTATATATTTTTATACGTTCTTATGGAAACTTTGAAATCCATCTATATGATAATTAAAACTGTGTCCTTTGGTGAAGAAAAAGTTAATTTAGCAAGCGGTTGAACGCACCTCTATACGCAGTTCCGCAAAAACAAACATAGGCGCACTTGAAGTTATTTATAATCAAATGATTGTTATTTTATTTTACTTTTTTGGTTAGTTCAAATATCCGTGTTATATACAACTAAAGCTCGAAAAAATTGACTAAGAAATTAAAAAAAAAAACATAAAAAGTTCTAGTTTGTCGGCGCTGTCAGCCTTTTCGTCGTACCCTTGTTTGTTATGTCAAATAAAATAAAACAAATAAAAGATTTCAAAATTTCCCGTTTATTCCTTTTTTATCAATTGGGAAACTAACGAACACAAATCAAATAAAAATGTGAAATTAATTTCCAATATTTTATCTAATTTGTACTGAAAAGTGACAGCTGAAAAAAGCTTTGGTGTGATTGCACCAGCGGTTGTCTTGTAAAATATACGTTTAAGTTTTGCCGTTTCGCGGTGGTCTGAAGGCTACTTTATATGCCCAAAATTCGATTTTGCCAGTGTCCTAACGGCTAAGCTGAAGCCGATGTAAACGGCGAAACGCGACCTAGAAATTTTGGCGCCGTCAATTTTCTCCAAGTCGCCTCATTTCTCTACACTGTAAATTGAAGAAGAAGACGATCCTCCTTTGCTGTCAATAACACAATTGAAAAGAAGCAGTCAACATTATCAATGTGGGAACCATTTACATGCAAGCTTTCTAATCGAGTTGATAAAATGTACGCAAGCAGGTAAGAGTTGATTTATTTTTGGAACCATTAAATGTAAGGTCTGATTATCCTCGACAGCCTTTACTTTGTTATAATTGCACGGGAAGCGTGCAAATATCGGTTGTCATCCGGCAGCCACCAAGTTGGTCTACATTTATCAGGCCATTTGTAACAATTTTCAAGACCCAACTTTTCAATCGTAAGATCAGTTTATTTTTGGAAAATACGTTTGCCCAAGGCACTTCCACCAAGGTAATCTCACTAGCATAACAAATATAATAACCTTTAACTTAAATTGTTTTGTTTTCAAATATTTTTTTAGTGACAATCAAATATTTTGATATTTTTCACTTTACAATGAGATCGAAAAGAATATAAAAACAGCTGATCTATTTACCTACGTTTGTATGTAGGTCGTTCCTGCGATTATTTACCTACGTTTGCATGTAGATCGTTCCAGTAGAGCTCATCTATACAAGGAAAAAGACAACGACTATAGTATGTCAATCACACGACAGCCGGTTCTGTGGACCGGACCATTGACAATTCTTCGTCCAAGGGTTGTAACCCCTGCACACAGTTGCCGCTACAACAAAAACTATAGTTTTGATCGCACGGCAGCTGGTTCCATGCTCGGGTCAACCGAAGCAGCAATTTGTCATCCAAGGGCTGTCATCCCGGCATTAGGTGCTGCTATAGCAACGACTATATCACTGTTCGATGGACATGGTAAGTCAACAAAATTACACCTTTGTACGAAAATTCTTTTTGATCATTTAAATTTTCAAAATAGATTCAAGTATGGCTTTATATTCAAGTATGGCTTCCATACAAATATTCCTTCAAGTAAAGGTCTTTAAATGATTTGATGTAAACTTTGTGATGAAATTTCGCACAGTTCATTATCGACCAGTAACAGATTCAAATGAATATTGTCATTGTCGGCTCATGTTTTGATATAGCCCCAGAGCAAAGATTGGGCCTTATTTTATATAGAACCACCCTAGAATATCTCTAATAAATCCGATTTGGAACAAATTTGGCTACGGTATATTAATATGGACCAACACCCAACTTTAAAACAATTTGGTTCATATAGGTCAATTTTAATACCCTCCATCAATTTCGCATTCAGTTTGCAACACCACGAAATACTGGTCGGAGATCCTATAAAGTGTATAAGGCAGAAATATGTGTTGGTTTTCTGAAACCGTCGTTACTAAAAATGGTTTAGATCGGTCTAAAGGTATAACAATTTACCACACAAGGACTGAGCGAAACTTTCATCTACTTGTTCTTCGCTTATTTTTCACCACAATCAACTGTGAACTTCCCCTTGAATTTACGTTTGGCCAGGAAATACTTGTAGTAGATTACGTCATGATGGGTCAGGGCGATCCCCCGCCAGCCAGTCTTATGCAGCGGATCGACCCGTAGGAGGAATTCTTCGGCCAACTATGTGCCGCTACATTAACCACAACATGATTAGACAGGGGCGTGGCACCTTACATACAACCCTGATCTTAGATTGATCATATCTTATGAAATATTAGGGATATAACGATGATATTTAGAAAACAGGTAAAGAGGGCGTAGCCATGGCCCTTTTAAAATTCGCTTTTATGGCCAAAGTAATGCACTGATCGTTACTTAAACAATTTTAACAGATTGAAATCAATGACTACGAAATAATGGTAGTCGATGTTTTGTTAAAATTTCACATGGGGGCGTGGCACCGCCCATACAACCCGGAACTTGGAAAGAACTTATCTCAAGAAATGTTAGAGATATAACGATGACATTTGAAACATACGATATTGGCATGAAACAAAACACATTCTCGTAGAAAAGTGGGCGGTACCACGTCCCTTTTAAAAATCGCATTTATGACCAAAATAATGCATTGATCGTTATATAATTTTAACTGAAATAAATTAATGACTAGGAAATAATTATATAGGCTAAGTTATGTTTAAATTTGACATGGGGCGTTGCAAACATATTCTTGGAGAAAAGTCGACATTTTCAAATGTTCATATTGGTATTAAACCATTGTCCCAGCTGACAACTTGTTATATATATATATATATATATATATATATATATATATATATATATATATATATATATATATATATATATATATATATATATATATATATATATATATATATATATATATATATATATATATATATATATATATATATATATATATATATATATAGTAACCATACAAATGGGTCCCCAAATCGGTTTTCTTTACAAGGGCTGAAACCTTGAGCCAAACCCACGGTTCATTCTAGTACCTTCTTCATGAATCAATTTATGACATCATTTTTACAATCTCGTTAATGTTAGAGCTTAGGCCATGGGTCCTAAAACCGGTTCTCCATAAACAAGCACATTTGGATACAAAAACAAGAGAATTTCTATACAACTGAAAAAATAGTGCACCATTTTTTAGATTTGTTTAAATTGTGGGTCTAGTGCGACACTAGATCTGAGAAATCGGTGCTAAAGACGAACATGACTTCAAAATAAATATATTGTTGTTACAACAACAAGAAATCGGTGCCTTCAAACACAAACATATGGGCTCAGATAAATCCTAATGAAGACCCAGACACTCCAAAGCTTCTTTTTCTAACGCTGCTTTTTCTACACTTTGTTTTAATGGTTTTTTTTTGGCTGTCGGAAGTAAAAACTGTACCTGAACCTTAACGGTAGTATTTTTAAGTACTGGATTTTTAGAGTACATGGGCCCTAGATAGCAAGTAGCAAGACAACTTCTTGACAACTACAAAATGAATGTGTACCCAGTAAACCAAATTTGCCGACAATGTCTGATATCAGACAATTCTAAACAATATCGAGATTGTTATCAGTAAGAATTCTCGATAGATCTATAAATCGTTACGAATTCTGTACGGTTTGTCCAAGGATTTTTTTTTCTGAGTAGTCCAGAATTCGCGTTAATCGTCTCATATGTTTATCGTTACGAACTCGGTAAGAATTCTGATCCGAAATCGGAACATTTTGCCGATTGTCGTACAAAATTCTGACTGAATTCTGATCGTTTGGTTTGCTGGGTATTTTAAAGTTTCGGCAGCACTCTTCAAACATGGACATACATATGTATAACCAAAAAGAGTAAAATTGTCTCGGAGATCAAAATCTATTATCGCTTTTAGGATAATACTTAACCAAAAGCGAGGCGGAGAAATGAAAGAGTAAACATGTTTATTGAAAAAACAACATATTTTCAAAGTTTTTCGCTAAAAGGGTTTTCAAATTTTGATCCTCGCAGGTCAGCTCTAAGAAATGTTGCATTGGTCCCATTTTAAAGACCTTATTAGTTAATGCTTAGTAAATCTCTTGCTAGCCAGACTTGCCAGTTAAAAATGTATTTTTAAGCGTTTTTCGAATTCCTTGAATGTGCGAAGTAAAAGGGTGGGGCTTCAACATTTTCTGAGCCACTAGTAAGGCAAATCTATTTCTGTTTTTAATGCTTTCTTTTCTATGATTACTCGACCATGGTCAAAGTGTGCAACTGCTTCGTGGCGAACTCTTACAAATCCCTCAGATTCCCAGTAAATTGCCTGAATTGAATTATCCTATACACCACAAATATTTTTCACAAAATTCACACTTCCAAGTGTTTTCCCAAAAGAAAATTCTCTTCTCCATCGTGCTCGCTAGTCTACTTATATACACACCATATCATTGGGAGTCCTTTAGGATTTCCCTAAGCCTTCCACAAACCAACCACCCACCGACCCACAATTGTTAAGTAACTCTCGCATGTGACTACAGGGTGGCGCGGGTGAGGGCTGGGGATTGTGGTGCGCACAGCGATGACACATGTAAGCTTTTAGTTTTTATGCAATTTTATAATACCCCAAAGACATCATTCGGCTTTTATAATTATCATAAGGAAGTGCGCCGCTACACACGTTTCCCATTAACGCCGAAATTTCAATTAAAGCCCACAACTCGATGTTTTTGCCCATCTCGACCATTTGCGGTGACGACGACAACGGGGGAGCTCGCATTTCTTACGGCAAACGATGCGGTGCGCTGATGTTCTCCAAGATTGTTGGGTGTGATTTATTTATATGTCGGGAAATGCACTGTAATTGGCTATATGTGAAATGTTAATCAAACAACGCCTTAAAGTGGTCTTTAAGTTACGCACACATTCGCTACAGGCCCCCCAGGTATGCTGCAGGAATTAAATTTCCAAATTAACTGACTTTAGTTGAAAACCAATAACTTTCTACGAGACTGCCGTGCCGTGCAGTGGCCTGTATCAATTTTACACACCTTGGCCAAATGTTATGGGGCTATAAAATGTTAAGCCCTGCCAAGCCAAAGCATTTATCCCCGCCCGAAAATGTTATGACGTGTATTTATGCAATGTGCAGGCACAAACATGCATTTGTTATTATAATTAGACATTACATACACACACACATCCTTACGAACATTTGCATAAATATGGCCATTATGGCACTCCGTAGAGCAATCATTTCTGTGTGTATGTGTGTGTGCGCGCAAACTATCATAATACGAGTACTTAGAGCTCGAGGAGCCAGGAAGTTGGAGGTTGGCGAATACATGCATCTCTACATGTTCCAAATAATTAAAACTTTTCAAATATTTGGTTATGTTTACATTGAAAACAGTTTCTGACTACACGTTTGTGGGCGATGATGCATTTAGCACGAAGAAAACAATTAAGCACAGTGGTAAGGAAAAAAATAAATTTCATACTTAAGAAAGTATTGAACAAAGTAACAACTTGAAGAAGATCCTGTTGGTTTTCAATAGACAGAGTCTAGAGAAGGAAAGTTACCTTAGAATAAAACATGCATATCTATTGTTTCATTCATTTTGTTGGCACTTAATGCTGTCACGAACAGAGTATAAACAAAATCTGATAAGGGACTGTAATCTAAAGAACAGCACTGATCATTTAAAATTGTAATCAAAAATTTTAACATTTCAATTTTAATCAAAAATAGTTTTTATTCGAATGATTAATACATGGCGTTTACTGATTGATTTCGAACACATGGACTATTAAGTGCGAATCGATAACTGATTTTCAAGGTAAATTTTGATAATTTGGAAGCGTTGTTCAAGCGTAAATTTTAATTCATAATGATTTGCCAGAGTATACTTATCATAAATGTCAAATATATGCCCTTGTTATTTTACAAATTGTGAGTTGAATAAGTGCAATTTGTTTCAGGGAGACGTTTAATAACTCAGCTCAGGCTTGATAGAATCTAAAAAATTAAGGGAGACTCCTCAGGGTCGGAGGACAGTTAATTGATTCAAGATTGCAGATCTGTTTTCAGCTTTTTAATCAAAAGTTTAGGAAGATAGTAGGCGTTCTTCGGTAATTTGGCTGTTATCAGATGTTTTTCAAGGGGAATTATAAGAAATCTAAACCAAAGGGTTTAATTACACCGTGCAACAACCAAAATGCGAATGAAAATCTTCAATAAATAGCACCGTTTGCGTGACAGCGCCATCTAGTGTGAGTTTTAGGTAAAAATAAATATCAAAAATTGTCCCCAAAACAGTAAGATCATAACTTTCCAGGATAATAATAATAATTATGATTATTTTATCAAATTTTCAATGTTCTTTTCTTGTTAGACAGCGTTCCTAAATCACCAACTTCAAATGCGTGTAAAAAGAAAGAAAACCCTTGGAGGTTTTGTTATGGATAATGTCATCTTTCATTTGCAATCGATTTTAACCCGTTCGCAGTCGGAAAGTTCGATTTTGTATCACTGTGTTATTACCAACGGTTCTAAAAGAGTTAAAAAGCTTATAATATTAGGTCCCCTCGCTTGATTTTAACCACACGTCTGACTCCGTAGGACTGAGGAGAAAATTCATGAGGACTTTCTTGCTCCTAAAGCACTAGTCTAAAGTTTCGGGGAATATCTTACAACTTGTTTCACTTCAGAACACTGTTGCAACCAGATCTAAATGTTGTCAATTTTGTTATAATGGAACTGGGTAGCGTTTATCACTTAATGCTAAACCTGGGGGGTGTTAGTGAAGGACTCTTGCTAGTGATAAGTCGCTTTTTATACTTGGATACTTGGAACGCATCCTGTAGCAGCAATAGCTCCGAAATTACTTTCGGCTGTATTCGTTAGAATCTGTACAAGGGTTGAACAATAAGTTTAAAGCGAGTTCTCTCACAATGTATTTTGTGTTTTGGCTTGGATCGTCGGTCTATTAATTGTTTCGCTTAGTTTTTAGTCAGCTTTGAGACCATGTTGATATTGAACATTTCTTGTAATAGAAACCATAAGTTATTAATTTGTTTTAAACGTAAACTCCTTTAACTGCAATTATCTTTTTCCAACGTTTTTGCTATCCTTCGTGCTATTCCTTCGTTAATTTGAAAAACTCTATAAGGATTATTCCCTTGAAATACCAATAAATTGTGTTCATGACGTTTCTTGCGGATAAACCCCCTTTGACATCCTTCAATCACCCTGAAAAAATTCAGCCATATCCACTTGTTGTCCACCAGCAATTGCGACACCCATTGGGCCAAGTTTTCTTATGCATAATTTATCGTGTAAAATATTAACTACCGCCTATTAAACACGCCTGTGACCTCTTCTGTTTGGCGATCTGTGAGAATCATTTCCTAATAATATTCTGGGTTGTCTGGGCGCTCCCAATCAAAAACAGATAAATGTCCACGTTTAAGTTCGTTGAGCCAATACCTTGCGGTTGTCATAAATGGTGAACGGTCACCATACACAGCGTCGAACTTTAGTTTTTTTCTTTGCAGGTTTTTTATCCAAAAATAAAAGGTGGAACTACGAATCTATATTCACCTTTTTTATTTTATCGAGAAACACGACACACGCGTGATTCACATGGCTGAACAAACTATGCTATGAATCAATCTGAAATTTAGTATGGTGTCGTCTGATAGATGGCAGAACACGACGCTAACGCCAACTTCCCTCATCATCGCCATCTGTCTTTAAACACGGGTTATTTTTGTTCCACCCTCGCAATATTCTGTCATCCTTTTCTTCAACTGGAGCACAGGGACTACGAGTATTCTGTCATCCTTCTCTCCAACTGGAGCACAAGGCCTCAAAAAGACTTCAACAGTTTTATCATTGATCTCGCAATATTGCTATCGTGGAATTTTTTTGTGACTGTAGGCAAGGTCATAAATGTAGAAGTGGGATATATATGCCTACAGATCATATTACAGGACTTGTCGTTGATTACGAAACTTTAACTATGTCTCCTTCTTAAAAAAACAAATCTGAAGATTATTTCAATTAACACTAAAGATAAACTCAAGTAAATTAAAGATATTGTTTACTACGAGCCACAAACAAACAAATTTTATAACCTAAGCTAGCTAAATGCTAAAACATATTCTTGGCAACTTTGTGGCAGTTAAACGTGGGTCTACTCGGTTATCTTTAACCACGGTGCTCAATAGCACTGATCCAAAATCTATTCCGGTCTTTATTTAAAGTCATAAAAATTGCGTTTTAAACTACCAAGTAAAGCGTATGAAACACAAGCTGCTATGCAGCCTCTTAAGAAGACCTCTTAGCGCACCTGCGAAGGGCTTTTTACTTTCGCAGACCTTCGTTACAGGGTATCCCTGTCCATATTTAACAACAATTTCCTGACAAATATATTTCATAATCTTTAGCATACTCGTACTTTAAGGATATCCTTGAAAACCCTTGCAGTTCATGACCGTTATTTGTTTATACTCTTAAATATATTCCAAGTTACTATTAGAAAATATCAAAAGAACCTAGCGCCCGCTCTCCCATTTTCGCTTGACGAGTCATTATCACATCATAAACATACATTGACCTTTTGCAAGGCAAAACAACAAAAAAGAAAACGGCACAGGATAAACAAAAAGGATTTCAGTATTTCTGCCATTGTTGACTATTCCCCCTTAGTTTTGCGCCGTTACTTAATAATAAATAGTTTGTTATGCCTGTACTTTCTTTTCCTTGGCCTTTGTGCGCTATAAACAGAAAATCCGGCGTTTTTTTTTTGCATGTCGTCCCCTTCCTTCGGCTAAGATTCAGACAAAACAGCGGAGTACAAATCTTTAGCATTAGAACTAGTCTTAACAAAACGTTTCCGTTTTGCTTTCTCTGTACTGAAATTGTTGTATGCATGTTTTCCTAGGCTTCAGACTCCTCCAAGTTTTCCGCCGCTTTAACGCTAGCCTGTAAACAATAGAAACCGTTGGTGGCTGGGGAAGGGTTGGAGAAGGAAAAAAATGAAAGGATTTCCACTTGTTATTGTTGCCGAGAAAAGTAAGTAGTGGCTTTTCATTTTCTCCATTCAACAGTAAAGAAAAAAGAGGAGGACTTCTTACTCACATGTGAGTGCTTCAGTGTCTGTGAGAAAGTTTAAGTTGTTTTTCCTGTTAAACTCATCTACAGGATATGCCAGGATACACACACACACTCATATGCTTTCTATGAGTATGGGAGTGTGTGCGTCTGCAATGCTTGATTTGGCATTGTTTTTGTCATGTCATGTGTCTAACAGAAATGGAGGACCCCCTTCCTTGCGCTTGTCCTTTCTCCTCCGTTGAGCCAAGCCAAGTAAAGACAATCAGCCACGTTGTAAGGCAAGTTAGCTGCACTGAAATGTTGCCCACAATATTAAGTGTCTTCGTATGTTGGTTTTTTCCCTTCTGCCCTCTACTTCCACTAAGATTACTTTATAAAGAGTCAATGACTCCAATGAAAAACCAGCAAATGTTTCAAATGCAAAAAAGGATTTACAAAAGAAATTCAGTCTGCATCGTTAAAAAGGATACTGATATTCTGGTGTTATAAAAACATTAAAAGCACTAAATAAAAACTCATTGTCCAAATCTTCCACTCCATTTATTAGAATATGTTGCGAAAATCTTCAGTGAGTTTATAAAAATTACTAAAATGATCCAGCAGGGAGCGCGGACACTTTCGAAACACTCGATGGCAACTGGCGCCCGAGCGACCTATATGTTCAGCATAATAATACTCATTGTCGGCATGTCTGGACAGCTTATCTACCGATGAAGAGGGTCTGCAATGAAAAAAGCCACAGTCAGATGATTTTAAAATCCCATGGAAACTTAATGAACC
Organism: Hydrotaea diabolus; assembly: GCA_963513945.1. NCBI lineage: Eukaryota > Metazoa > Arthropoda > Insecta > Diptera > Muscidae > Hydrotaea > Hydrotaea diabolus. The sequence goes on along the minus strand of OY740718.1, from coordinate 2,074,425 downwards.
TTACCTCAGCAAAATATGCATTAGCTCGGCCCACAGGCCATTGCCAAAATGGAAAGGTTCTTCGGCAGCCTCACATATGCTCTTTAAGATACACTCACGGCCATTTAAACCCATGCTAAGGAATATAAAGAAAGTATACAGCTTAGGGTTATATCTTCTCAGTGAATGGAGTCCTTTTTTCCCACGGATAATCTACTATGGGGAAAAACTTAAATTTTCCTTTTCCTTTGGTTACTTACATTTTTGCAACTCCCTCTAAACTGCGATAGACACCCCATCGATAACTGCTCTTAACATACTTATGCAGCTCTGGTCGATTCCTCTCGGCCTGCGTTGAATTTCCCAGCAATTGCTGCTCATGCTCTGTTGGAGTTACACCATCCAGCTGACGTCCCAGTTTAGTAACCGTCCTATGTTTCAACTCCTGCACTGAGTATGGCAAACGGAAATGAAAACGCCAAACCATGCCGGAAGTTATGGTCTCTACCACCAAATTATCCCAGGGTATGCCAAAGCCAATGATCATCTGTCCCGGGGAAAAGAAACATAAAAAACCTCTTTAAGCAATGGATCCATCTTTGAAATATTTAATCCAACAAACCTTGACGCTACTGCCCGGACGTGGATATAACAGCGGTATCTTGGCATTCGCCAACAACACAAAGGCTAGAAATATTTCTAGGCTAACTAAACATTTGGAATTCATAATTAATATTTGTTGAAATCTTAAATCTAAGCTGTGTTAAGTGAAACGTATTATAAAAAACTAATCACTTTTGAATTTGTTCCAATTCATTGAACCCACAAAGAATGTTGAATGTTCGCTACTAAATTGTTCTTCCAAATAAGATGCCTGCTTGAGAAAGGTGCGCATACAAGGTTCATCACAACATTTGATACACATCCATGGAAAGAGAAAATTGCAAAAAGAAAACTACCCGGGTTTCGAAGACAGGTGGCGGTGCTAAGGGAAGTTGGTAATACCGGCGTTATCTCTCAAGCGACACTAATCAAATTCTTTTACTGATTCATAGATTAGATTTTAGTTAGCAGCTAGCTGAATCAAGCGTGTTTCTGGATTAGATGGAAAGAGGAAAATCTGAGTCGTAATTCGCTTTTTGTTTGAATGGAAAAACATGCGAAGAAATTTTACGAAAAAAAAGTAAGGTTGAGTGGGATCATACTATGGTTGTGGGGATCATGACATGGTTGCGTGTGAATCATGCTATGCTTGTGAGGATCACACACATAATATGATTGTTATATGCAAAGTATGGTTGAGTGTGAATTAAATATGGTTGTGGGGATCATGGTACGGTTGTGTGTGAATCATACTATTGTTATGAGGATCATGAAACTGTTGTGCCACAACCGTACATGCAACAATAGTACGATGCTCTTCCAATATTATAACCCCAACCACACTTGTTTTTCTTGGTGCATCATCATCCATTACATCCGTAGTCTTATATCTGTTTTTAACGAGGAGCGCCCGGCAGACGTGGTTACCGAGGAAATCGATGAAAAGGTCCTTGACATGATTCCCGCTGATCGACGAACGAAAGTGAGCGTACTTGCAGGGGCCTTAGGCGTGCTGTTCGGAACGCTAATTAATATTTTACAAGATAAGTTATGTACAGAAAGGTGTTGGGTCCAATGGGTGCTGCGATTGTTTGCGGTTTGGAATAAATGGATATGGCTGTTAATGTTAAAGCTGTGGACTTTTTTAAGCGAAATTCGCAGAAGTTTTTGCGTCGAGTCGTCACTGTTGATGAAACCTATAGGGTGGGCCATTCAAAATAAACGCAACACGTTATTTTACTCACTGTTTTTTGAAAATGGAATAATCAACCGAAATTGTGATGTCAATTGACCGCCTCGGAGCTGTGATTTGAACCCTTGGATTATTTTCTGTGGAGAGCCATTAAGGATAAATCCGGCATCCAGAGATAATTTAAACGTTCAAACATTAAATCGAAGTTGCCACTGAAGAGATTTGACCCGAAACAATCGAAAATGTACTGAAGAATTTGGTTGATCGGATGAGGTACAGCCGAGACAGTTGTGGTAGTCAAATGAATGATATTATGTTCCATTATTTAATGACAAAGTTCAACATTTGCAATAAAACCAGAAATTTGAAAAAAATATCAGCAGTTTTTTTTACAGCCGATATACGCCATAGTTTAAGCGACAGTCAAAACAAGGAACTTTACAGCTTAAATCAGCTCTAAAACAGACAAAGACGGCAAATAAACCTAATTTATTTTTTGTAGAAAGGAGGTACGATCATGGGGTACCACTTCAGTAAATGATTGAGCCGATTCGATTGAAAATAAAATGAGACACGCCCCCATTTGGCTAAGAAAATGTGATGTTTCCCACGATATCCAGCACATTCATCCAAAATTGTCGTGGTGAAATTGGATAACTACACTAAAACTTGCTGCCGCACCAACCATACTTAGGACACAGCGATTTTGTTCCAAAACATAAAAACGTGGCTCGGGGCTAATACGAAAAACTGGCCTCTTCATTCCAAACACGGGTACTTTTTGATCCACCCTCGTATCCGTTGAAATCTATGTCTGAAGTAGCTTTGTCCATGCTCTTTAAGAACTGGTCGCCTATTATCGCAACTCCATTATAGAATTTATATTTTTTGATTTTCTTTAAAGCCTGTCCTAAACCAAAAAAGTTAGTCAGATGTAATTTATACAAGAAATAGCCCCGTCCTCACATATGAAATTTCACGTCAGAATTCGTATTTTATTTTCCGCCTGGCTAGGTATAAAAGGAGAGTCCTGGCTAAAAGAAAAATTGATCCCTATGATCCTTTGATTCGATTGTCAATGTCAGCCAGTTCTTAAAAATGATCTATATTTGGATACATAATACAATTTGCTTTAATTTGACATCCCATAAGTCATATTTAATATTTGCCGCTTAAATACTTTGAGCTTAATTGTCGGATCCGTAAGACCAATCATAAAAATTATTCGATTTTTTAATTCGTCAAAAAATTTAAGTCCTTTAAGGGAGGCAAAACTTCCTTAAGGCACCTCTTAAAAATAAATGCATATGTGACAGCGCATAGAGAAAGGGAACTAAGGGTAAAAAAATCAATTTTCATTTTTTTCTTTTTTGATGTGGACAACATCTGAGCATCGAATGAGATCGATCCAATGCCCCAAAAGTGTTTCCTCCCAGAGATATGCGCGTTTTATGAAAGTGAAGTCGACGATTCTAAGCACAAATAGAAAGGAAGCTGTCTTTAAAATGGCTCTCCTAAACAAAACTGGGTTTTAACCTTAGGTCCCTTTCTATTTTGCGCGTCACATATATGAAAAATTGCATTTATTTTTAATGATAAGGCAAAGCGAAATTTAAACTTATTTAAGGACCTGATAAGGGAGGCCACTTTTTTTAAAAGCTCGCTGCAGGGTATCTTTTAGCGTTAGTATGACCGAACATAAGTCCCTCTTAAGATGCTTCGACAATCTGATGTGATGGGATTTGTCATTAATTAGCGCTTGCTTGCTAACATTTAGCTTTGTTTCAAGTTTTTTTTTAATTTTTATTTTCACTCAGTTGTAAATAAATAGAATGAAACTTAAGAGATTTATTTTTTCCTTTTGAATTTATGTCAATGACCTAAAGGTGTTGTCGTTTCCGAAAATGCAAATCATTGGCCTGGCAGAAAAAAACTGTCTTTGGTCTTTTCTCAAACAAGGGAATTTCTTAGTTAGCTCTTTTTGAGAATGGAATATTATGATGAATGAACTGGATCACTTTAAGGTAAACATCCGCAAAGGGTATCGCCATCTTTAATTCATTTAATTGCGATGTGAATTAAATCGACCCTTAACTCTTTTTGTTCTATTTCCGCTTTGTTTTTGCAATTAAAATTTTGAAATCGAAATAAAAACGATTTTTTTTTTTGTTAGATTTTCATTTCCTTGTTATCAGAACTACTCATATTAGTATGAATTTAATGTTCATTGATAATGTCGCATTGAAAGCGAATTATTGTCTTTTTTTGGTTTTGTTTAAATACCACTTAATGACCTATAATTAATATGTAATAATAGGAGTGTTTTATTTGACAAACACTTTATTTCTCCATTTGTTTTGACTGAATGCATAGTTTTATGTCAACTCATAGGATTCTCCGCTCACCTCTTAGTTTATTTCCAAAAGAGTATCTAATTTAAACAAACGAAGAATTTAAGAATTAAGCTACGGGCGCATATGGCCTTTCTAACACCGCGCCTCTGAAAATATGTATTTTATAAATTTATTTGTAAACTATACTTAAATAAATAAATAATTAAATTTAAGAACTAACGAAGAATAATCTTGAGTCCTAAAAAACGGCCTTCAAAGTTAAAAATCCAAATGGTTATTTTCCCCATTTCAATTTATATTCTTATTTTCCTGGCCGAAGCTTGTTATCAAACTTCTGGTCGCAATTGCTATCCGGGCAGATGTAAGTTATTGCACCAAGGACGGTGATGCTATTGAAATAAAATAAGAAATGCTGATTTAGATAATCAGGGTGGGCGATTTACCATTTTCAATTTGAATTTGAAAAAAAGGACTAAAAATTTTTCAAATTTCTCGTTTTGAACTTTATCATTTAATAATGGAACACATATGACTACCACAACTGGCTCGGCAGTACCTTATCCGGCCAACCCAATTTTTCAATACATTTTCGCTAGTTGCAGGTCCAATCTCTTCAAAGGCAACTTCAATTTCATGTTTCAACGCTTTGCGTTTCGATTATCCTTAATGGAAATAAACCACAGAAAATAATCCAAAGGGCTAAAATCACATTAGAGGCGGCCAATTGACATCACAATTTTGGCTGATTATTTGATTTTCAAAACCAGTGCGTAACATATAGATGGTTGCGTTGTTTGTTTGACATGTTGCCTCGTCTTGCTAAAACCAAATGTCGTCCATGTCATTCTCTTCTATTTTTGGAAACAACAATTCGTTGAGCATGGCGCGGTAACGCTTACTGCTGACGGTAAAGGCGGCTCCTTGCTCATATTCAAAGAAAACTGACCTAATGATGCCGCGAGCAAATATCCACACCAGATGCATTGGCTTCTCAATCGTCCCGTGAGGGTTCTCTGAAAATGAGCTTCATCAGATAACAGAATTTTTCGGCCACACATACCTCCGATTTACACACAATCGTTCTAGATTCTTAATTCATTAACTCATCAATATAATTAATTCCGATTTCGATCAAATTGGGTAAAGGACGTCTATTACGATAGACAAACAACTAGTTATTGCCTATACAGGCCCATTTTTTGATTTTGTCCCGATACTGTGGGCCCATAAAACGGCTTCTAGTATACATGGACATATGTACCGAAAATTGGCCCATGTGAGTGCCAAAATTCAAATATGGCATTATTTCTTAAATCAGCGTAAGACCTGATCTAAGGGGTCAAAAAACTGTTTTTGATTGGCTTTTCTATAAATCCGGAAGATAGGGATATAGAGACCTATAGGCCTACTTTTTTTAATATTGGGTCATCAATATAGAGGTATTTTTTTAAATAAAGAAAAATTCAAACCAAGTGTGGAATCTTTATTGTTCATTCGATAGGACATTTTATGCCATTTATTTTTTGAATATAATTGCCTTCAAATGTTGGCAACCGGAAGATCCGGTGTTTTCAACCAAAATTTTGTTCAGTGATGAGGCCCATGTCGGGCATTTGGGCTAAAGAGCAATCAGAAGAGGTTCAAGAGGTGCCATTATATCGAGAGAAAAGCAGAGTTTGGTGCGGTTTATATGGAGGTGGAATCATCGGTCCATATTTTTTCAAAAAAGATGATGGCCGAATCGTTACCGTGAATGGTGCTTGCTACCGAGCCATGATATCGAACTATTTGCTACCTTAAATTGAAGCCCGTAATCTTGACGAAGGTTTGGTTCCTACAAGACGGCGCTACATGCCATACAGCCAAAAAACAATCAATTTATTGAAGGACACTTTTGGTGCGCGCATAATCTCGCGTGGCGTGGCCTCCAGGGTCAAGCGATTTAACACCGCTGGACTATTTTGTCTACGCAGATAAGCTCGACACGATTGACGCCTTGGCCCCATACAGCCCCAAATGATGCAAAAAGTGGTCCAAAATTGGTCCTCTCGGCTGAAATTTATTCGAGCCAGCCGCGGCGGCCACTTGTCCGAAATCATTTTTAAAACATAATATGAAAGCCTTATCTTTATAGTAAAGCTAAATTCTTGGCCATAAATCAAATTATGTGCGTTTTATTTCTTCTTAAAAACCACTTATCGAAAAAACACCCTATAATTTTTGTCCTGGTTTTATTATGGTTTTTTCTTGTATAGGATTCTCAAATTATTTCTTAACCTGAAAGCGATTTTAACGTTATTGTAGTATTCCATCTTACACGGTAAAGTAGCTACCCAGGGAACACCTGTACTTGTACTACTCGTTTCTACTTGCTATAAGGGAAGAACCATTTTTAGCACTGGGATTTTAACAAGTTAAAATAAATCATTCTGTTATTTAGTATTTAAATCCCCTAGGTTCTCTTAAATTATAAAATCTACAGGACAATGGAATGCGTTACAACATAAATTAATTTCTAACCAAATAAATTAGCTAAAATAAGAGTATTTTAAATAAAACACTCCTAATGTTCATTTATTATGCTGGTTATTTAATTTGAACGCACACATTAATCACATGTAAGTGTTAATTAAAATTTTAATAGGATTTATAAAATGCATGTATCGTTCACATGCAAGCGAAAATGCAAACGATATTTTACTATAGGAACGCCAGTATACAGAATGGAACAATAAATAAATACCGATGTCGAAAAGGGGGCTCTTAGTAGAAATAGAGTTAAGGGCAACACGATCAACAAAAAATAGTCACCTGCAAAATATGTTGGCTAGGGTCTTAGACGAGAGGGAACTAAATATCTAACTTTCTGTTGGAATATTAATTAAAGTAAAGTTCAAATATTTTATTTTTTTAAATTACTGGTAATTTTTTATTTATTTAATTAACAATTCATTTTTAATTCTCTCTCCCTAAAAATTTGAGATATTACACACTAGTCATTTTTAAAAGCACACATACATTCATACGAAATGATATTAATTGACAATTACCACAAATTCCCTTATTCCGATACTGAAAAAATGTTGTGAACGGCAACACTGACTTTAATGATCTCACTTGAATTGCCGCCAGCCAATTGAAATTTACACACGCATTTATTTGAATTCCGGCACACCTTACCCGGTCCCGCCATATTTGCCCTTTGCGTTTGAAGCGGCAATTTCCGTATCCTTTCGAGCGTTTTGATTTTTGCATAATCTCTACCTCCTCCCCTCAAAAAAAGCTTGAATTGGCCAACAAATGGCAAGCGAAGAGCTTAAATAAAAAAGAAGACAAAAAAACAACGCCACAAAATTAACATAAAACCGTCATTTGATAATTAACCACACACACATACGCATACATATAAATTTATGTTAGCATGTGTGTGCACATGTGTGAAAACTAGCACAAATAAATTCGATTAAGCAAATGTATAATTAATAAATTCAATATTTTTAAGTGAATTTTCATGAAAACAACAACAAAATTAGAACAAAACAATTGAGACAATTGTTTACTTTATTTCCAAGGATTATAAGGTTCTTTGCTATGGGATCCCTAGGTCGACATGGTCAAATTTATTTACACAGAAAAACAAATGGTTGGTTGGCAATTGGACATAGCATGACGCTATAGTCATGATTTTATTACGGATAAAATACCCAATAAATCGGATAAATGGGCTACTCTTAAAGTATTAAATGCCAAAATTGGTTGATGATAAAAGGGTTACCATTACCCAATGACTGGTTATGGCACCCCCTTTTTGTAGAAAATTATATCTTGACTCATATTATTGACGATAACAGGTATTAATATTTTTCTATTAGCCGAACAAAGCACAGTGGTTGAAAGAGCAAATATTTTAAAAATAATTCTCGAATTTCTGCTGCATTTGTCATAGAACCCCGGTTGCAACTAAAAATCTTTTCTACTGCCTTTTTGAATAACTTTTTTGGTTTCAAAAGAAACACGGGCTCAAATGAACAAAGCATAACAGTTTCCATAGACCTACGATACATGCCAAAAAACGATCCACGAAATTTTACACAGCTAAGGTACATTGGAGCTCACAGAAACATTTTGAGACCTCTAGCTAGATTAGGTGTCGTGTAGCTCTGCTTCGAAGTTGACAACCTCGAGTATGAACAAAATGCATGATGCTCCACAAAATCACTGTTATCCGATTTAGATGAAACTTTTTACTTTTTGGAAATCGCTTTTTTGTATCTCCTATAGTTTAAGAATTATGTACAATTGAAAAATGTTTGTTTCCAATTTTCCCCGATCTTTTAATAGTTTCTTTTTATGTCTCTACTGAGCATAAGGGGGAAATTCTTAATTGAAGTTGCCAACCTCTAGCGTGAACAGAATTTATTATGCACCAAAACCACAGTTTTTAGCCTATTCGGACGACATTTGACTTTTTGGTAAACTTATTTTTTTCCATCTACTTTAGTTTAAGTGTTATATACAATCAAAAATTTGTTGTTTTTAATCTCTTGTATCTTCTGAACACAAAGAGGAAATCCTAAAAATGGGACTTTTTTGGAACAGTTACCGCCATTCTTCAAGTTTGCTCATTGTACAGTCAAAGTTTTTTTGGAATGTTAGCAGAAAAAACGTTTTTACTTTGGAGATCGCAGCTGGAGATTATAGTCTAAATATTATTTTTTAGGCTTAGTTCATAGTCAGATTTGGACCATAATTCTTTTGAACATTTTGTTCAAAGAGAAATTAAAAAGTTAATCAAAAGGCTATCGGAAAGACTTTTAGTACAAGCAGGACAGAGCGTTCACCGCGATGAACGCTACTTCTCCATCCTCAGACCCCAAGCAACGCATGTGGGTTAACAAGAATCAAAGGCTATACACTTAAATGTAGGCAGATTTCAATTCAATGAGAAACTGCCGGAAGTAGAGTATTCCACCGAACAAAGCAAACACAATAAAAATCCGTCGCACTTATTTTTTTATGAAAATTTACTATTTTCTGGAGCACTGCGCAATCGAATAGTTGCAGTAATCCATAAGATCGCTCCTCCTTTCGAAACGTACAAATTCCATAGATGTATCGTCACAAGCTTATATGTGATAAGCAAAATTCCTCTTTAAAAAAGTAATTTTATTAAATTGTTTTCTTTTTAACTTAAAGTTCAAATGGTTTTTGATTTTGAATGGATTAATATTTTTAAAATAGAAGATAAATAATAAGATTCGGCCTTCTATTTTTTACTCCAACTTTAAACTACAAGTTGAATCGAATTAATTGTCGAACTGTTGGATCTTCTGCTTAGAAGATAGAAGCAAAACACTTATAAAAGTTCGGGGAGATTTTAATTCAAATTTTTGTTTTGATTGTGAATAACTCTCTAACTTTAGGAGATTTTGAAGAATACGTAGACACAGTTTCGAAAGGTATTGAATAGCGCCTTCCACAAAGTCAAATATAATCCACATCATATAAAAAATGTGTTGGTGGTGGTTTTAGCGAGCACCAATCATATCATATAAACTTGGCCTCAACTAAGGTGGCCAACTTCGGAGTCGTGTTACACGACCCCATTTCTGATTAGATTAATGTTTCTGTACACTCGAATGCACCTTAGCTAAAGCTCTGTGATGTTGCATGGATCTACGGCAACAACAATAAAACTAAGAGACTTGTTTCCAACATATCAAGGGATGCTAATTGTTACCTCACTTATTAAAGCACGCTTCTTCACTGCGAGGAATATAAAAATATCCACCTCCAAATCATCAGCCACACTGTTCACTGCATGGACCGCAGAGCAGCGGTTGTCACTTAATGTGAATGTCGATGACATCCCGACTACCCCAAAATCCTCGAGGTGTCATTGGACAGCCCTTATCAATCCTTTGCACATGCTACAGCTATCTACGATAAGCTCAAAACTAAGAACAAGGTCCTCAAATCACTTGCCGCCAGTACTGGGGGAGCTGTCAAAGGAACCTTGCTGAACTCTTCAAAGCGAAAGGTCGGCGAAAGGACAAGAGAGCCTAGAGATCACCAAAGAAGAAGGCACTACTTCGGCAGTCGCGCGTGTTTCTTGCTCTGCTAAGATCTGGATAGTGCAGCCGCCCTCATTTGTATTGGCAACGTTCCGGGCATTTGTCCCGCCTGGCATCAGCGACCATATGAATTGCTGCAACTCTTCAATGGAAATTCCTGAACCCTTGTTATGAAATGACTTAGATATTTATCCCTTGCTCGTAAAGTCGCCGGCATTTATCCCGCTTGTTAGATGTTCTCACCCGTATTTGAACCTGTATTTATTTACTTGTATAATAGTCGTTTTCTTGTCAAATAAAACACGACTATTATTGTATTAATTTTTAATTAGTGTGGGCTTAAGTGAAATATGTTTTCTATCTATCGTAAAGTGTTACTTGACATGTGCTATAAAAATAAATTAAAATCTTGCTTTAATAGCTGTAACGCAAATGCTTTTGAATGCCTTCAACTTGAATTAAAAGTTATTGACAAAATAGAGTTTGAGGTCCGAAATTGAGGATCAAATTCTTTTCTGGTCACTTACTTTTCAAACACGACGATACGATTTGAAAGCGAAATTGATTTTGTTTTTGCTTACTTATAGTAAGATAGGCAGAAATTTTGAATTTTGGTCATATCCTACAAAAAAAGCTCATATGATGCCAAATGTTGGACAAACATTTTCTTTATATTCAGATCGCCCTCGTTGAGGCGAAAGCTTCATGGTTAAAATGTTGTTAAATAGTTGGATCAAATGTCAAACGATTCAAAATTTTAAAAATACCCTGATTATAACTGAACACACCCTCATTAACACTCTCATGCCATCATCGCCACTTACAGGATAATTCAGTAACGTTCCTTCCGTTTCCGCTGACATAAAATATACATCGTACAACTTTATTTCCAAACCGGATATAAACGTTTTAAAACATTCCAAAATCACTTATGCCAACATAGTTCAAATTACATGTGTGTGTATGTGTCTACATAATGCATATTATTGCGAATTTAATGTTTTTAAACTTCCTCGGTACATACATACATAAATAAATTGTTCTAAAGTCAATGACCCCTTAATACCCTTGAGTGTAGGTGCATCAGCAGCGAGTGCTTTTAAATATTTCGATTTAAGCATAAAGTTCATTTCAAATGTAAATTAAATACATTTTTAATTTAATTGTCAAAAACACGGAGAGAAATCGTATAACATTTTCAAAGCGTATTCAATTTTTTAAGGATAAGAGAGCTATTTCACAAATGATATGTAGATGGCGTCCATTTTTCAATATTTCTATATCTGAGAATTTCACAAAAGCTAAAAATATTTTAATAGCTTTAATAACCTCTGATTTTTAACAATCAGTAATAATTCCTAATTGTGCTGTAATTTCCACAGCATCTGGATTTAATACAATTTTAATTGTCAATAATGGTTTTAATCGATGATTTTAATTATTTTAAACAATTCAACGGTTACGAACTGGTTGCCCTGTCGGCTTATAATATGGACTGCTTTGGCTCTCAGGCTAAAACGGATGCTGCTAGATTTTTATATCGCATTAGAAAAACTATTTTAATTTTATCCCAAACAAGTTATACTGAATGTGCAATTCGACGCATAATATCGTGTCTCTAGAGTAAGGTTTCGATACTTTTTTTACGTTCTTTTAAAACGAATAAATCACTTGCAGAAAATCAGACGGTTTGACGAAAATACGTAAATTGCAGTACCCACCAGATTCTCCTTTCTACAGAAAATCTTTAAATTGGCAAACACTGAAATCAAATTCTGAAATTGAAGCGTCGTTTCTGTAGTTTCTTCAAATAGGATTCAATTTCTGGTTTTCTTCATATGACAAAAAATTTATAAAACAAAAAATTGTCATTTTATAAAATTTTAATTTTCACACCTGAAATAAAGATGGCGTTTGCAGTGGATTTCTATATCGGAACATTTAAAAATAAAAATCTTGTGCCAGAATAAAACAATTCATGATAAACACAGAAAAATTGAATTCTTGGGCTATTTAATAAATAGTTTCATTGCGAACGGGTGATTAATTTAGAGGTATTTTTTTCAAAATTTAAAAAATACAAAAATTCAAATTAAGTGTAGAATCTTTATTGTTCATTCGAAAGCACATTTTATGCCATTTGTTTTTTGAATATAATTTCCACATTGAACAGGGATTAAACCGGCTCAAGACCTCTTGCTTCTATATTTAAATAGAATACAAGTTTTTAACAAAAAGTCAAAGTGACATTGATTTTCGTGGCTGCACACTACTTTTATCATGATTTCGGGTCCGTGACAACCCTCTTCATAAAGCCTTGCTGCAATTGTTGAAAGTAAAACCGAACTCTATAAGGCCAGGCTCGTGGGCAATTGTGTGAAGAAAACTTGAAAAGTAAGGTTTACAACAGTAGTTCTCATTCGTTTGTGGAGAGCCTGGCCTTATAGAGCAAATGTTTAACTTTTCTCGGTGTAGCCCGACAAACGGCAGTCATTTTAGTAATAGAAGTTAACATTTTTAGTTGAACATTAAATATTTATGGTAAACAAGTATAATTGACAATGAAATGGCACAATGGCAAAATGAGTTGACAGAAAAGGTATTTGCGAACACGACACGAAGGGTTGACAAAATATTAAATGTTAACCGGAAGAGTATTTAGCAGCCCATACAAAAGCTGCTTTTGTAAGCAAATGAGATGACATGACAAAAAGCGAACACGGCGGTTTTATATAGGAAGGTAAGGGGAAGGAAAGGGAAAATAACTAAGGACAGTAAACTTTACGTTTTCAAGGACAGGGCGAAGGGCTTCCTCTTTGGCTAAAATAGAAACAAGAATGGGAAAATAATTAATATAAAATGTTACAATATCATTAAGATTGAGTTTAAACTTGGAAGATACCAGGTAATTTAGTATTTCTTTTTTTACTTACTTAAGTCTCTTAAAATCCCTTTAAGGAACAGGGGGGACTTCTCTGAAATCAGTTTTTTAGTTTTTTATGGTGTCCTTAACCGGTGTTGAACCTGGGCTTAATTGTACGAAAGTCGTGTACACTAATCATTACACCAGGGCGGCCCACTTAGTATTGGTTTGGGCACCATTAAAAGTGACTACTCTTAAAGAATTCTGTAAACTTGCTTGGAAATAACTTGAAAGATTCAACTTCCCATTATTTATGGAATACAAGCTTAATCATTTGGCTACCGCGATTAGCGTCTCATAAGTACATTCTGTCAATTAATTTTTCCAAAACACTAGTGATAGTTTCTGGCTCTAACTCCGGAATGGCTTAATCGTTGTTCACCTTAGACTGAAGTCAGCTTGCGCACTATAAGCAGTGCGATGCGTGACGCTATAATTGTTCTTGCTGTAGCAATGCTACAAGATGTTAAAGTGAGAGCGGAGGGACTAGGCTGTGAAATGATTTATTGTCTGGTAATGCGCTTCTATTCGTTTTTTCTTTTGAGTTGTGTTTGTAATATAGGATAGAAATCGTATGAAAGACTTAAGAAGACAGAATTGTTTCTTGCTACAAGCCCTTGTACGACCTGTTTTGTCGCTTCGAACGCGTTTTGTTTCGCTACCACATGAAGTGCCTTGTAGCACAATATTATAGCACTCATACGACAGCCGGTTCTATAAACCGGATTAACCCGAGAGCAGTTCTAGCCGCGAGAGCCGCTACAACAACTTCAACAATGTTATAGCATCGCTTGTAGCGCGCATTCTGACTTTAGCCTTAAAGGTCTGAAACGTTAATAATTGTTCGCGCAACGTCGATCCTATGTGGTACCTCACAATAATAGTATAACGCCATTTAATAGCAGTTGCGAAGCCAGCTGACATCGCCGAGACGGCGATTGCCGAAATAGGCGCAAATAAGCCGTTTAGTCCTGCTAAAACCAAAGATCATCCAAGTCTATATCTACAATCTTTATCATGTCTCAGTTGCACAATGGTTTACCATGTCTCAATTGCACTCATCGTTAACCGAAAAGCTAGCGATACGGATCCATGGAAATCGATCCATAAAAAATTCTGGTCGCTTCTTGTGAATTATATTATACTTTAAAGAAAAAATGAAAAACTATTGGCGCCAGCAGGAGACAAACCCGCCTTCCAGTTTTGCAAACCAACGGCCTTGTTGTCTTTGCTATTTCTGGCTGTGATCTATGGCATTATCATCGAAACTTTTTTTTGCTGGTGGACCCACTAAATGTCATAAACGGAAAAAGGCCTTTAACCTCCACCATCAAAAATAGTTTCTTATAAAGTGAATAACAATAACTTCCGAACAATTGCATGTAATGTGACTACTGGGTGTCCTTAAATTCAAACGCATTCTATGGATATAAAGCTATTCCTTGGGAATTACTTTAATTTTTTGTTTTCGTCGGGGCATTTTCAATGAAAAATGGTCCAATAACGCTTCAAAATCCGCATTAATCTGTTACTTTCGGAGCATGCTGTGTTCCCAGATTTGTTTGATTTACCGTGAGGAAAAAGGCATTAGAAAAGGTTATTTTTCGAGCAAAACCGTTGTCCAAACTGAAAAACCATAACGAAGGGTTCCATTTAAGAATGAGGCACATGCAGCAATCCTACGACAGCCGGTTCTTTGGACTGGATTGACCCGAAAAGCCACAACAAGAATAACAACCAATCTGGCTGAAGCGTGAAAGGCTGAGTTGTTGAGATCGATGGCTAGTCAAAGTTCTTGGACTGATACGCAAACTCTCGGTCACATTTACATTACTGCGCACGGTACGACGACGGGGAACGTAAGTTTTGGGCACTAGCATGCCAGTCTTATGGATTTTCTGCACTAACTTGCGCGGTAGGTACGTCATTCCAATAAAACCCCACGACATTCGGTTCTATGGAAGCGGATTGACCCGAAACAGCAATCTTCGGACAAGGGCCGTCACCCCAGCACTACATGTGCCACTACAACAACATGGAACCTCTTTGACGGACCACCTAGTTAGTATAGTCTATGCTTACACTTTTCTATAGTCTGGACCTCTCGTTTATGGGAAAATTACAAATTTCGGCTTTTTTATACTCGTATTATAAATTTAAAATTATATAATTTTAGGCATTAGGCTTTTTTTGTTTACTTCTTCTAGCCAAGCGAAACATTGTCCTTTACTTTCTCCCCCTCACATGTCAAGCTTTAGCCGGATTTGTATTTGAAATTCCACGCGCCTAAAAGCATGCAATATTAACTGTAATGAAAATATCCCCAAGGGCAGGCAGTATAAACAAAGCAACATGTTGTTGCTTTCGAATGTTCGAAAATAGAATAAAAGAGAGCGGCTCTTTCTCTCTCTCCCGTTTGCCCACTCTCTCTTTCTCTTATTCTATACAGTGCTGGAATTTTCTCATTTTTTCAAAGCGCAGATGCGGATATTGGGCAACATGTTGCAGCAACATTTGCATGTCATCATCATGGGCTACAGACAAAGGATTCCTTTACACTTAAAATGGCGTTGTTGGTTGCGGCAAAATTGTTTACGGATGCGATAAAACTGATGACGCTGATGACATCATTCATGGCGCTGTTACGATACTTTGGCATGTCAACAAATTTTTCTAAAGGCACCCCTCCTTTCCCTTTGGGTTTTTTGTGCTCAGCATTTCCCCTTTACGCGCGGCACATTTGTGCCAGTCGTTCGTTCGACTCCTCGCACTCTCGTATTCTTGGTGTGGCCACTCGTATGGCATTCTGAAGAGGTTAAAGTTCATTGTTGGAAACATGTTTGATGAAAGTCTTTAAATGAAATCCATGCCAGTGTGTGTAAATTCCTAAATTGTTTTTGAATATCACGCTCGCTAACAAAGGAGGGCGCCTGACTGGCTGCCTGGCGGGGGACAGACAGATGGCCTTGCTGGGGCACAAGGTTAGGCAAGGCGAAAAATAAGGTAGGGGAGACAAAAAGGGCATCGCTTTTGCAAAGGTAAGGGACACACGATGCGATAAAAATGAACGTTCATCTGCAGGTCACACATTTTAATTTGATTAATTGTTCAGATTATGAATTATCCACATAAAATAATCAAATAGCATGTAAAGAGGTATATATAACCTGAGCCTCTTCTCATCTTTAAACTCCTCGTTTTTTAAGCGTTTTACTTTAACAAGAAGGAAATTCGCTACTTCCGTCTAGAGTGTCCAAATGTCTTAAAATGTCTAAGAAGCCACTTAAGAGGTCTATGCTATTTTTTTATCTTTAACCATAGTTTCACAGTGGCCAACAAAATACGAGTAGCTGGCATGGCATCATTTTTAATAAAGTCCCATTGTGTTATTTCCCAGAATTGCCCGAAAATTACTAATTGTTACCAATACCACCTGTACACCTGTACAACAGCAGAAGTATTAAATTGTACATGCAAATGATCCAAATCCCACATTTCATTACACTAATTTGGGGCCAATTAAATTTATAGTTGCTCACTGTCCATCACTCACAATTACCGACAGCAGTTCACACTGGAGATGTCTGTGCAAATGCCGAATATTAGAGAAAACAATCCGACCCAAGCGTCTGCTGAACCGTACCCCGATAGCAGACAGAAGAAACCCAATAAATTCAATATATGTGCAATATGTGCAAAATGAATTTCAATTTTGAATCAAATAAAAGGAAAGATTTCTTCGAAATATTACAAACATGAGCATGGCATACAACGATGTGGACTACCGGGGGATATGAGAACAACTACATGTGAACGATGCTGGTTTGTGGAGTTTTAAGGGTCTGGAAGTATGGAGAACGAAGTAGAAAATTAAGAAACATTGCACTGAATGATCTATTGCTATGTTTCAAGATTGACTTAGCTCAATTGAAGTAACATTACTTTTGGCAAAACTCTAAAAGTATCACATGTAGATGGCTTGGTCGTCAAGGTTCTTCAAAGACCTAATGTTGCCATTTGTACCTTTAAACTCCTGTTGCACATAAAAATAACATCCTGTAAAGAAAAATGCATTTTATTTTGTCACATTTCAAATTACCCTTAAACAACCAACTTATGAGAATGGAATTTTACTGAGTATCACATGCAGATGGCGTTGGCAACAAAGTTCTGCAAAACCTAAAGCGCCCTTTTAAACTTTGTCGCTTTTTTTGCACCTACAATAGTGGAATTTGAAAACATTTCAAATAAGAATAGTAAACAATGTACAGACTATATAACTATATAAGTTTCACATGTAGATGGCGTTGGTATTAAAAAAGTCGTTAAGTTTGGCAAGGCCAAATCTTATATACCATCTACCGTCAGTATGCAATTAAAGCTCTAAAAAATGGTCCGTTTTTTTGGTCCAGCAACTATGTCTTTTTTGGAGGTTAGTGCATCCCAACCGACTGTGCCATTTTTAACCATTGTTTGTCCACAGTAAAACTATGATTTGTTAAGCTAATCATCAAAAAAAAAAATACTTTTTAACTAAGGTACCTTTAAAGGGAAATTATTTCCCATTGGGTTCATAACTGCGACCTGTTTTTTATAGATGGACAACGCTTAACGAATTCAGATAGTGATTTGGAATCACTTTGGGTTTATATTCGTATCTTTAAGCTTTAAGTCATAATACTCTATACCACAGTGTGATGAAGATTAAAAAGTTGTCCATTTTTTGCGCCCCACTCGTCCCATGTGTCCTTCCCTAAACTCAGCCAAAACTACGGAATTGCTCTAAATTTAAATTCGTAGCAGTTTTTTTTAATTTGAGAAGCCATATTGACTATTAATAGCCCGTTTTGAGCATGTGGGAGGTCTTTGGGGCCACTTGAGCTAAAACATCCAGCAATTATGCATTTTTGAGGTACTAAGTGCTTCCCTCCTATCAATTTTATCCATTGTCCGTCCACAAAAAATAAGTCCTTAGTCCCTTAAAGGGGTCATTTGCAAATCCCATCAGCTTATGATCATAGGCTATCGTCATGCAAAATTTTAGGATCCTAGGTTGATTTGTTTGACCGCTAACGTGATTTCTACAGACACACGGACGGACGGACATAGCTAGATCGTCTTAAAACAATCATGAATGTAAAGGTTTGTCCAACTTAAGCGCACGATGTTAATTGTTAGTAAAACAAAATGTTTTCAGAGAATTTTCTTAACATTTTTTATTTTGATAGAAGGATCTATGACAACTATGTGTGAAATAGAATATCGGCTAAATTCTTGCCAAGATCTTCGCTGGCTTACCTTTATCCGATAGTTCATATTTGCAATGACTCTGAGACATAATGGGGGTTCAATGTCGCTAATGTGTTGAATTATCTCACCCTGTAGCTCTTGAACTGTTCTTGGCTTTTTGAAGTACACTTTATATTTTAAATATTCCAAAGAAAGAAAGCCAACGGTGTCGTGGCAGCCAATTATTGTCTTCACGATTTTAGATACTACGGCAATTGAATTTTTCCATTGTTTGGTAGGCTGTGTGGCACCATTCTGTTGGAATTAATATCGTCCTGGTCCATGTCCTCAATTGCTGGACACAAGAAGTCTGTTATTATCTGGGGATAGCGAACATCATTCACAGTAACTGTTTTGCCGACCTCATTTTCGAAAAAGTACGGCATATTAACCGCACCAAACATCACTTATTGTGGATGCATTTCAACAATCACTCCTGGTCTCTTATTTACCCAAATAAGGCATTCTGCTTGTTAACGAATCCACAGTGGACACATTTGGTCGATTATGCTGACCAAAACAATCACAAAGTGCATGAAATCCATTTTAATTTGAACACCTATTTTTGTTAAAGGCTTCAACAATCTCATTGCTGCGCTCAATTATGTACCCCGCCCTGAATTGAATTTGTCACTGAAACAAAGAAATCTCAAATTATGTTAAGCGAAAAACTTGACGTTAAGGTGTGACTTACAACTAACACCTTGCATTATAGTCGGACAAGCCTTTGTATACTTTATGGGGTCTTCAAACCATACTCGTATTTCGTGGTGTTGCAAAGGAAATGACAAATTTAATATATATCGGAAGCTTTGCCGAAAGTTTTGCTTCACAGTCGCTTTTTTTCTGATTCGCCAGTTCGAAGTTTTCGAATTTCTTTGGCGTTCTCTATTTGCTTATACCAAAAATGTAAAAAGTTTGAGTCAATATCCTTTTGTTGATCAAGTGTGATATGCAATTGCCACCCTGTTTCCAACCAAGGCGATGATCTTTGAAGTTACTAAAGCTTGAGCATAATGTGCGTTCTGTGCTTTAAAAGGATTTTATTAAAACCCAGTCTGGGTTATACGTTCCCCTTAACTGTGATCTTAATATTTTTTAGGTGGTCCACGCCAAGAAGCTCTTCATTTGCCCTAGGAACAACACACGCATACATTCAAGTCAAATAATCATAGATAAACACATGCAGAGAATAATCTGCGTATGGGTGGTCCTTTGTATTAATAAACTCACACATACAGTCTTACACCCTTTCACACACACACAAACACAGAGGAGCATAGACAAAAGGAAGTACCTCTACATATGACAACTTAGTGCAAACATACAATTGTAACAATTACTGGAGTTGTTCTCTAATGCACACAGCCAAACGAAGGAAGCAGGCGAGATTTGAATGTGTGTGCGTGTATGTGAGGGAATACAATTTTGAATATGTAAACACACACACAGAGGCATGTGCATATGCTTGCAAGTGTCTGTATGCAGTGTAGACTACAGCAAGCACCTTTTAGAACTAGCGAGAGCATTTAATTTAGTTCGTACGTCTGAGCGTAGCTACGTTTCCGTTTCCGATGGCATTACCTTTTGCCTCTGCTGCTGTGTGTCAAATTCAAACATTGTCGTAATGCCTTTTGTAAACTCCTGTAGTTCTCACACACACACATGCTCACGGCACTCTCTCCAGCCACTTATTCATTCATTCATTCATTCATTCATTCGTTCACGTTGCATGTGGCAACATTTTGTCTGCATATGTATGAGTGTTTTACATTTAATTCATCTCCTTTGACATCACATGGAGCGGGTGAGTGAGGTAAGCGAGCTCATGTTTTGCAGTTGGTGTAAACCTTTTCTGTTCTTTGTTGTGGTTGTTGTAGTCGTCCTAGCTGTTGCACTGGAATTTGTCCAGATAATCTGTGTGTCTGGCCCTGGTCCTGGTCTTTGCAATTACATACTAATTTTGCTCTTACACTTAAAATTACCAAATATAAATTTGAGTAGAAATTATAAATGGCCAAGAGGGCAGTCAAATGTAAGAGGATTAATGCCATTATAAATAAATGATAAATTATGCAGAACGCTTTGAGGGTACAATAAATTGTAATAAGACTACAATGGAAGGCGATGGATGGATCCCAAGGATACTGATAATGCTAATACAGAGAAATTGAGATTATGTTTCATTTGGGGTATTACACACGTATGTTCATCAAAGGTCTTAGAAGGCTTGAAGATACGAAAAAAGAGCAAACATATTCTGCAGAGCAGCTTTGGACAGTGAAAAGGAAGGACCCAGCTCGGCCTTCTTAGAAGAATGCTTAGGTAGCTCCAATGTGTGCTTAAAGCATTCAACTTTCATTTTAAAGTAACAGATTGTATAAAGGTCTTCTGCCCTCCCGTTCATTGAAAGACTTTCTAGAAGGCCTAAAAAATTAGCTTCATATTTTAAGGGAAAATCCAAGTTTAATTAACTTTTTTTTAAGAGTTGCTCAATTTATGCCGTATATCGGCAAAGCATTCCTAAATCCTTAAAACGCCGCCATCTGCAAAGACTTTGTAAATGTTTCAAAAGGGCACTTCAACTATTTTTCCCTTTAAAATTGCAATTGCATCCTGAAGCGTTGGTTCGTTTTTTTTTCCTTCCACTTTTTTGTGCATTTTATCTTTGCACGTTTTTTTTCCACCGTTCGAGGAAAATCCGAATTTTCCGCTGAGAATAGAATTGCCAATATTTGATTGAGTTCGAGGCAGTCGCTGTTTGTGTTGTTTTGCATACATTTTTTTCTCTGCGAGCGTATGAAATGTTATGAAATTCAAATTTATTTGTAGTATACTTTAAGGCCACGATAACAATGAAAATAAGAGCATACATTGAGGCGGCTGGGGAGGGATGATACGCTGTACCCTATTTTGGTAATAGTACACATAAACGTACAAATGTGCATAAATACAATGGGGGACTTTGGAGTTTAAATATTTATAACCTCCACCGATGGAGGGTGTAAAGAGTGTATACTAAATTTGTCAATGAAATACAGTTGAAATATAGATCGGAGAAACTTTAAAATATACAGGGTGATTCACTCACGACTGGACAAATTTCATTTTATTGGCTCATTTAATGAAATCTTTCGAAAATTACCTAAACGAAGCCAAGAGGTCCAATAGTTATGACTATTGACTGAAATGTTTTGAAAACATTTTTTTTGGAAACGAAATGACAGCACTTTTACGTAGATGGACATATTTTCATCAAATGAGCCAAGGAATACGCTGGTGAAATTTGTCTAGTCGTGTATGAATCACCCTGTATTCTCTTGATTGTCGTAAAATGCTAAGACGATTTAGCGATGTCCGTCCGTCTAGGTGGCTGTTGTAAGCACCATAATTTTCCAACCAATCACACAAGGCTTACGGTCATACGAGTTATCAGATTGGGATTGTAAGTGGACGAAGTCGGCCCAAGGGGGAAATTTTTTTCCTTTAGGGGACTAAATTCCCTTCGGAAAAAGTTCACTTTTTTTAGTACTTGCTAATGAAGTTAAATTTTTTAGCAGACGATTTATGGTTTAAATGAAAACTGTTATTTTAGACGAACTTATTACCTTTAAACAGGCCATAGTTGCCGGACGTTTATGGACCAAAAAACGTCCTGTACGGTAAAACGAGGGATCACTAGTCAATATGCATTGGTACTTAAATTGCATCACATTTTACTATAAATCCAAATAAGGATTTATTTTAAAGTTTTGTATGAAATTAGGGCCGGACTCATGGACAAAAGGGGCCTCCAAAATTGCCTTTAAGGTCCTAAGAAGGGAACAACGGATAATACGGATATGTGAGCACTCAAATGAAAGCAAATTTTATTATAAATCCAAATAGGGATTTATTTTTAGTTTAAGTCCGTAAGTACGAACCTATACTTACAGACCGAAGGGGCCACAAAAACGATTAATTTGATAAAGGGCCACCGGTTAATATAGGCATATATGAGAACTCTTATAAAATCTGCTACTACTACGAATCTTCATATGAATTTATTTTGAAAATGTAGTCGAATGATCGGTTAGAAACATTGTATATATTGTAGTAGAATGGTTAAGTTACAACATTGTACATACATAGTGCAACGATGTTGCAGTTGAGATAATAAGTACTTTTAGATGCAACTATGTTAAGTTTGGCAATTTAATGATGAAAAAGAAAAAAAGCGTCATTCTGGTTTGAGTGATCGAAGTGACTACAAAAACTTTTTTGAGATTATAGTCGTGCTTACGGACTTAAGGAGTCTCAAAAACGATACCTTTTGATCAAAAGAAGAGACCACCGGTAAATATATTCATACGGGAACTCAAACAAAATCTGATGTTGCTATGAATCCTAGTATGAATTAATTTTTAAGATATGTTTGAGATTAGGACACATGAAACCTAAAAACTAGCCCCTTCAATAGTGCATGTGCGGTGGAGGATATACACGATTTGGCCGGGCCTGACTAACGACATTTTTACTTGTTTTTTTACGTTGTTTTCTAATCGATTTTGGAGTTTAATTGAAATATTGAATTATTGTATTATCGGCCTACTATATTAAATTCTGGGATTGACTTAACAATCTGTTGTTGCACACAGTGAATAGATTTGTTGCCACAACCGAATTTATTGCTAACTGAATGTTGGTGGTTGCACGTACTTTCCTTGTATATCATCGCAACAACCGAATGTTGATTGTGTAAACGGCAATTAACAGTAAATGGAAACTGACGCTATCGGTTAAAGAGAAAAATTATAGGTAATCCAACCAATACAAATGGTTATTGGAACTGAATTTGTATATGTATTGGTTGTGGTAATAATAGATTGTTGGTTATAAGTTCTCTTTGAATTGAGTTTTCATTATCACAAACACTTGTTAACTTGACCAAGTGATTGTTACGTTTTATATATTCGGTTCAGCTACATTTATAAGTTTCAATATAATTAGTACGTATTTGATTTTTGGCAAAAATCAAAAACAAAATATTTTTGTTATTTTAGAAACTTTGAAATCCAATTTGAAATAAACGAAATTCTAAAATATTTAAAATAATAATTCAACACTTACTTTTTATCATTTTTTTGATTACTAACTGACTAGAACTGATAAATTATTATACGGATTTTATTTTGATGTTGGAATAATCAATAATAGGTTGCAACTGCAAACTAAACGGGGTTTGGTTACTATTAAGAACTTATCTGTAGACACCTAACCTTAACATTATTGGTACCAAAGTAGTACGTGCTTCATAATCGGTTAGTTGCAATGACCACCAATTGTGGTAACCAATAGTGTTACTAAATTTAGTTGGTATAACCGATTTTTTTTGGCTGTAAATACCGAAATATGGTCGTAGCTTCCATCTTACGGTATGCCGAACCAAGTGACCATAAGAGCATAACATATTGGTGATTGCAATAAAAGTGTGTTTATCGAACCAAACTTTCCAACTAATTTTTTTCTCGTCCAACTGATTTTTTCTCTTCCAACTTGGACTGCATAACAAATTCTTACTAAAATCCCCCATCGTCCCATTAAGGAACAAACGTAGGACGTCACTCAAATCAGTAAGCATTGCAGGATATAATTCATATACTCCTTGACCAGGAGCTTATGTTTAATACCAGCTCTAAACGGCTCTTACATTTTTCAAAGATATTTTTACATAACTTAGACATGAATCTCTTAAAAAAGTTTAGTTGCTGGGATTTAGAAGGCGAAACCTGTCGCTGAAAAAACTTTTTAGGTGTTCTAAACCGAAGTTGGACCTGGGTTTGCCTGTACGTGTATAGGTTACGACGCGTAAGAAATTTCTTTCAAGAACTTCGATTCTGTTTAAAAAGATATTGTTAGGTTAGTGAGGCGGTGTACAAATGTTACGTCATTGAGACCACCATATGTTCTATCAACAGACCTTATGTGGCCCTTCTTTTTGAGATATCTTAACCTTAGGTTAAACTGTGTAAAAATATCTTAAAGGGGCTTACTACACACTGAGAAAAGATTCGTTCCCACAACCAAATTTGTTTGCCAACAGAATGTTTGTGGTTGCCTGTACTCCAAGTATACCATCAACACAACCGAATGAAAATTCGTGGGCTAGAATTTTCTTTTTTTAATATATTCTGTATTCTCATTTTGACATTAGGTTCTTCTTCTTCGGATGCTCTTGGCATTTAGAGGAAAATATTAAAATATGTCTTTACATTTTTAAAAAAATGAGAAAAATTCAATTGAACGAGAAGAAATTCTGTTGCAATCACTAAATGTTAAAAATCGTCATGGAACTTTTATTCGACATACCATAATATGATTGCTATGATAACCTTAATGCACAGATAACATTTTTTTTTATTCCCAATTGGCACAAGTTGGCAATTTTTTTCGCCAACTTGTGTTAAGCACTATTGAGATGGTTATTAGAACAAAATTATTTGTTGCTGTCACCAATTGTTGGTTAAAACGAACAATTTCATACATAACTATTTGTTCCGATAACCAGTGGTAAAGTAAGGCAATTCTTTCAACCCCATTCGTTTAGTACAGCCGAATAGTTAGTAATATGTGTGTTAAGATTATCATAGCAATCATCTTATGGTAGGTCGGACCAAAGTTCCATTGCGATTTTTAACATTTGATCATTGCAACATAATTTCTTCTCTTCCAATTGCATATTCGAAATCCGAACCGATTGCTAAGCGATTTTTTCTCTGTGTGTAAGATATTGCAGATCTATGTTTCAGTTTCTCTTCTTTGCATACTTTTTTTCAAATATGACCGAGATCCTTTGGTTACTATTCGCCATTCACTCAACCCAAACCAACTTTATAAGTGTTTACGGTCAAGGAAACCTTTGCTATGCAAATGAAATCTGAAGATTTTAAAAACATCTAAAGGAATTGATTATAAATACTCCCTTGCCACAACCTGTAGCTGCCAACTTGTGCAGTTGTAGTCAACATATTTACCACATCATCCCCTCCCCGGCCTCTTTTCCATAAAAAAGCCCCTCCATAGAAAAATTACAATTGTAAAAATACCTAAGGGTCTCTGCGCGACAATGAAATTCTAACCCAAATGAAACAAAACCATCAATCCGCAAAATGCATAAATTTGTAAAATAGATTAAGACGGTGTTCAGCCGCCTCTCATTCTGCCCTAAACAACAACGACACGAAGCTTACAAAGAAATGTAAATCATGTCAGTTCATTCCACTTAGGTTGGAGTTCGGCCTAACATCCCCGGAAAACTGCGACAAATCGAACGTTTCTCAAAGTAAAAGTGAACAAAAAATAAACGAACAGGACCAACGTTCCGCAACAATTTCCGGTGGCACGCCCGTTTAACAGCATTTAGAAGAAGATACAAATCTTGGGGATACTGTCGACTGCTAAGGCTGTCACAAAAGCAACAAGAACAACGGCAGCAACAGCAATTCGGAGCAGCAGCTAAGCTCCAGGACACTTGAAAACAGCGACAGCAATGACTCGGTTGTAGAGGCAAATTAAGATTTATGAGCTATGCAAAAGTCCATTGAGGCAGAAGCATTGAAAGTTGTTCGAATATAAATTTTTAAATGTGTGACTTTAACTGCAAGTGTGTGTGTGTGTCACACATACTCTTACATGCTTATGTATGTATGTGAGATTAAGCGTGTGTGTCTTTGTGCGTTCTCTACGCCCAAATGATTACAAATGACTTAAATGACTCGTGTTGATATGTCAAGTGTGCCGTTGTATTGTAACGTCGTTCGATGTCCTTCGTCCTTTTGTGCCCTGCTCTCCGTTGCAGTGTCTGTTCTTCTCCCCTTCCTCTTCTCATAAACGCCATTTGTAATGCGCGACCATGTTCCTCTTGTCCTGCTTTCCTTTTAGGCTTTTTTGCTCGACAAGTCATGGGGCCTCAAGTGGACATGGGGCATGTAAATGGGATTAGACAGGCTTGCGCTAAAGATGAATATATGGCTGGCTTTTGAAAACTTCCAAGCTTCATCATCAGTATCAGTATCGTCATCAGGTCATATGCTTCATGTTTTCGACTCGCTGTTGTCTTCTAAATGTTGGAATTCATTGGCATACATCATGGGGCAGCAGGAAATGAATTTAAATGGTTTCGTTAAGAGCGGCCGTCAGAATCGTATCGTATAAAATGAACATTAAACGTACATATCACAAGAAATGCGTTAATCCTTGACAAGGAAGGGGGTAAAACTTCGCATATGTTAAACAAATTAATCTTGAAAAATAGCTAACGTTCGCTTGAGAACAGAAAGAAATTATTCCATAAGTTTCGAGAATTTAGGTCAATTAGTCTGGCCATGGCAAAGAAGGGCTCTTGTGGTAATACATAAAATTTAAAAAGAAAGTAAAACCATAGATACGAATAAGTAAAGTTCAGATGTAGTATCTTAATATTTAATCAGCTCATTTTTATTTCCTAGCAACGTTCTCCTTTAAAGTCTCTAATGACGTTGTTTCATGGAAGGACGAGCACAAACTAGTGTGGTCCTGCAAATTAAAACATTATTCTCGTTATCCAAGTTGCCTATTGTTAATCTTAAATAATAATTTTTTCAAATTATAGGATTTAATTAAGCTTGCCTTAATTTATGCCGTTTTGCAATAACCTTAAATTTAAACGCTTTTATACTTTTTTAATTTTTCCTGAATGTATAACCTTTCAAGAATATTGTGTGCAAACTTAAGATCAATCGCAGCAATACAAACGGAGATAAAACATGATTCAAAATTATTCGAAACTTAAAAGTGTTCTTCCCACTACTCACGTTTTCAAAGTCGGTGTCCCTCATAACCTAAAAACTACCGTACCTATCAGTTTTACAAGTTTCGAACACTTTCTGTACATAATTTTCAAGGAAGCGTTGAAAAGTTCTTTCAAATTTGTTTATATTTTAATTTTACAATAACAAATCAGCTGATTTTTTGCCGAAAATGCGTTTTTCACTTCAAAGTGCTCCCGAAAATTACAAAATTTAAATTTCGAAATGCCCTTCCAGCGGTTTCTGGGAGGAGCGATTGATTATCTTTCAAAAGAACTTAATTTAATTGATTTCCAATAACCCAGCACCCACCAAGACCCAGAGTTATTAGTGTATCAGCAATTTTACTTTTTCCAAGACGCTTTCGAAGAACTGTTGTCATTGCTGTATTTTTTAATATTTCTTTGTAAATTTTGTACAGTATATTTTTCCAATGTTATATTTTATTGTACTCGTATCATTTTTTTAAATTTAAAAAAATCACCATAATGGTCCTTTTTTCGCGAATTAAAGTTAAATGTAACATGTTTTTAACCGGATATGAACCTGCTATTACTTGCGTAGTAGCTCAGCAAACGTACTTCCTCACACGTGCACTAACAACTTATTATTATCATAATTTCATGTCTAAAGACCTTTATTAGAAAGTTTTTATTAAAATTAAAGCAATTATTAAAATTAATCGAAATCACTTAAGATACGTTTCTCACCAAAGCAATGAGAACTATATTGATAGTTTCACTTTTCGAGTACATTCAAACAATCCCACGACCCGAAGAATCAATCTTCGGCCAAGGGATGTTACCCCGACACTACGTGTGCCGCTACAACAACAACAACTGATTATTATCATTATTTCATGCGTAAAGACCTTCAGTTGAAAGATATGGCGCAATTATAAAAATTAATCGAAATAACTTAAGATAAGTTTCTCACCAAAGGAATGAGAACTACATTGTTAGTTTCTCTTTTCGAGTACATTAAAAAAAAATATCCACGAACATTCTGCTACGAAGTTAAATTATTGTAAACTGTAGAGTAATTACCACAGGCAGATAGAGGGTCCTTACTAAATCGTTATAGAATGCGATATTTATTTTGGCCTTGTAACAAACCTATTGAAAAAAATAATATAAAGGGTGTCCAAACAGTAATGATATTTTGTTTTGTACATTTTTTGTTTATTTCAGATGTTGCTAAAGATATTAAAGCCATTGAGCTGCAAAGATATAATGAAGGTTTGCCATTTTATCCTGCTTACTTCAAAGACTGCCAAAATTGTGGGATTTTTGAAATTAATGTCGAAGGGTCAACTCAATTGTAAATATCCCGTCACATTTGCACTGTTTAAAGCCTGTCGAACTTGTGGATATTAAAAAAATCGAATGCTTTGCTGATTCAGGTCTACAAATCGAAAATAAATTACCCCGCAGAGATCTTGGAAAAAACCCTGAAACTTCCTTGTACTGCTAAGAAGTTTCCGATAAATTTGTGTCCCCCAATTTTAAGATAGACTTCGTGGACAACTTAAAATGCCCACCCTCTACTGATAAAGAAGCTAAAACAGCAATAGCACTGCTTCAAAACCGCAGGAGCCCTTGGAATACCGACAGCGCTGTAAAAGACCAGACATCAACCCCACGACAGCCGGTTCTAAGCAGCGGATCGACTCCAAGATGCAATTCTTCGGCTGTCACCCCGGTACTATGTGCCGCTACAACAACAACCAGACATCAAATCCGCTGGAGCTGTTTAAGACCAGAGGATACAAGCGTATAAGTGTGGCCGTATAGTAAGTAGTCTGTATCATAATATTGGTAAATTGATCGTCTTATGGTACATTTAATCAAATTTACATAATGATTATTACTATTTGGTGATTGAAACTAAAATTCTTCTCGTCTAACAGAAATTTTATAGTTCTGCCCGATATCCAACGGACTTCTTTATGTGGACTCACTGACATTGGCGTGTAAAGGTAATTCGAGTTGTAAGCTTTTTTATTGGTAATGAAAGCTTAACCTGAATATTTCGGTTGGGTTCCGGAAAGATCTCAGCCCCGTTAAACAAATATAGCGTCTGACTTTAGATATTAAAAAAAAACTACTACTGCACCGTATTTCTCAACGCTGTTAAATCATGGGCGAAAAATTATATACGAATTGCCCCCAAATTATCATATTGATCTAGAACTTCCGGAACATCTATCAAAGGTTGTGCTTATAATGCCTTCGCATATTCATTACCCACTTAAAATTGTTCTTTCTGTTACAGTTGACATCTAAAATCCCACAAACGAAGCGAACGCGACATCTTCATGAACTTCTTGGGCGGAGTAAGAAAAAGTAAAAAGATTTTCTATCTGCGACTTCACATTTCATTCACGACAAGGGAATATCAAACAAGAGCACCCTTATGGGTTTCTCGGTTATCACACAAATTCTGGAAAAACGTTGTCTCAACATGTACCGCACATTCGAATGCCATTTTTGAATTCGCCACAGTTTAAGTACGTTCTTGCTGCAGTCTTTCGCCCTTCTGGCCAACGGAGAGGAAAGCAACTTCTGTGGAGCTGAAAGTCAAGTGGAGCTCCATATTAATGTGTTGTGCTTTTAAATTAAACTAAAATTATATGTTAGAATTTCAGGCAAGTTTCCGTCCGCCCACAATTGCAATGACATCTTAGAAAGACTCACACACATACACCGAGAGTTGACACTAAAATATACACCCAAATATTTTAGCATGTCTCTTTTAAATCCTCCTCCCCCTACGGTTTTTGTACGTTGTGCCAGTAAAAAAGCGCCCCGTATAAAAGGAAATAAAGAAGGAGGAGGGGAAGGTGGTAACCCCTGGAACAAGTCATATAAATGTATGGAAACTGTGCTGGTATGTCAGAGCAACATGACATACATATAAAGCAATATGCAACATGAAACCAAACATCAGCTTCCTGTCCCTCGCACAGCTCGTTTTGCAAGCACGCCACAATCCACTTTTCTCCCACTTCTGATGCGGAAGACAGGAGGATGTAAAAAAGCTTTGAAATGGAATGACTTACAATGACTTGTTTTTTATAACATCAAAAGTGCCCTACGGTCCATTCTGCTAGTTGAGTTTCTCAGAATCGGGAGCCGGCATCTATAGGAAGATCTTTGGATCTACAGACAAAACATCTAAGTAAGATAATTAAAAAAAATAGAACAAATAGTAATGAAAGTTTTTTCAATTTCTATATTTCAGAAGCTGCCGATGTTACCAATGCCTTGGAGCTATCAAAATATTCAGTAGGGTTTGTCATTTCATCGTGTACCGTTTCGCGCCTGCCGAACTTGCGGTAATTATTGAAAACCATTATCAAAATTCCGGCTTAGCGGAAAAAACACAAATAGAATACCTTCATAAGGTCAGTCACCATCAGGCTATAGTAAGCTGGAAATTCGTCGCACCGTGGAAAAGTTGGCGGGTGAGTACACTTATTTTGACCTTAAGCTTCGTATCAAACAGAGAGTGATGCAAATGAAAAATACAAAGCCGCCGCAACGTTAAGTATCAATGGTCAAAAATATCCATTCTTCAGCGCAATTGAGCATCCTTAGAGTCAATGCGACAAATATTGAGGTTGGCTTTGAACCTTAAAAAAATTAAAGTTGTTCTGATGCAATCTTAAAAACCGCGCGAGTGGGAATTCCTTCGTTGTGCATTAACGTTTTGGTCGTACGTAATTATAGGCTGAGGAAAAGTATGTCTCTTTATATTCCGCATCTATTTAAAGGTTCATTATATCCCAGAAGAATTTCAGAATCGGAATATATTGAAATTAAGGCTAAGTTTTAGTGGCAGGAGATCGCTTGGAAAATGATGAGCGAGTCAAATTTTATCGACAGATAGTTCTTGGAATTCCGCATATATATCAGCAAATGGGTATTATAACAATTTAGTTAAAACCCTGTTTTTTCGATTTATTCTAAAAATCTCAAGAAATTTTTCTTGAGATTTTTAGAATATATCGAAAAAATTATGATTTTAGGTCTCAGATCCGTTTCGGCTATACAAAATTTGCTAATTTTCTGAAAATTTGTCGTTTAACTTTGCACATTCGATAGCAAATTTCTTTTCTTATTTTAGTACTAGTCCAAGCGATGAAATCATTCTGGTTGCCGTCAAGCCCTTTCACACTTTAAGGATTCACAAAAGGCATCAGTTTAGCATGATCCTTTTTTGGGTTTCAAAATTATCGAAAGGGATAAGTTAAGGCTCTATTTAGAAAATACTGAAATGAGTGTATTTTAAGTCCCTTAAAGAGGCCTGCTTTTCCCCCTGGACCGAATTCGCCCATTTAGAATCTCAAACTGGTTATGACCGTAAGCCATTATCATGAAAAATTGCAGGATCCTAGGTTAACATGCTTTTAACAGACACATGGACTTAGCCGGCTCAAGACCTAAAAAGAAGACAAATTTTTACAAAATGGCAAAGTGACATTGATTTTTGTAAAAAAAAACTTCCCTCCAAATTCCTATCATGAATATTAACATTTGGTGATTGGAACTGAAAGTCTTCATGTCTAAAAAAAATATTATTACTTGGACAGAAACTAAATTCGTTCGTTCTGATGGAATACTTGGGACATATGCAACCACAAGCAAACGGTTTTGGCAACTATTATATTCTTTGTAAACATTTACAATTAAACTAAAAGTGGGAGAAGCCTATGTAGGAGCTGTAGGAGCGGGTACTTTTTATTTTGCCCCACGGTTAGACAGAAGATCGCAAAGTTGCTGGTGGCGAGAAGTTTCAGAAAATTAACTTGACTGTAACCTGGTTTACACCTAAATCACTAGTAGAGTTTTGGTTCGGTGTGAAATCGTACTGGCCTTGTAACCTCTAGATTGCAGAAGAGTTAAATAGGGTTTAACTCCTGACCAAGAGAGAACCTTTGACCAACTATCAGGCTTCGAATTGGTGTCGGCGAAATGTTCCCTTTAGCTCTCTATTTTTTTCATCCAAAGGGTCGCTGGCTGTCTTATTTGTATCGTACCGCAGGTGAGCCTTTTATGCACTTGTCTTCTGAATTAGGACTCCATAACATTTCTCACCAAATAGAGCTCTTTGGAGTCGTTGCAAACCTACAAATAGTCAGCAGGTATTTCGACACTTGCTGCTTTTTTCACTTGTTGTTCCTTCAACATAAAAGACATGTGAGTATGTGTGTGGGCGGGCTTGTTTTTAAATTTAATTTCATCTATGATAATGTGTCATATACAACATTTTTAGCTCAGGCCTCTGCAGCACCCCTCCCCCCATTCTCCACCCAAAGTTAACTTCAAATTCCTCTAATTTTGTTGACACACGCTCCCCAACACCCAATCTACCAACCCACACACACACTGACTGACTGAGTCTTTACGAGTTTTGGGGTGGGGGTATACATTTTGGTGAGTGCTTGAAGTCTGTTGGTGAATGTTGCCACCCCCCCCCCCCCCCCACACACTTACCTCGTCGTCACATGAAGTAATGTTGCATGTGTAAGAACATCCATAATAAAATTGACAAATTTCCTAAATTTTGATAAGATGACGTTCCTTTCATTTCTTCACATTTTTCTTTTTGGTTGGTCCTTGCTGTTGTTGTCGTTGGTATTGCTGTTCATTTGGTCCATAATCAACTGTGTGCTATAATTTTATGCACATCATGTTATTTGGAAGATAAGAAAGATGAATGACTTTCGACGGCCAGAGAATGGGAGAGACAGCAAAAGTAAGTGAGAAGTGGGGGAATTGACTGACAGTCTCAAGTCTCCAAACTTGGCCAGTTTGTATGCCAGTGTGGTGCGTTGTAATTTTAATGCAAATCATTGACTGCCGTATACAGTGAGTGCCAAAAAGGAGGGCCTGTTGATTTAGAAAAAATAGAAAATAAAGTTAGCAAGTTTCCGTCGGCTGATTCGACTTAAAAAACTCTCATCCATATGTGGATTTTCAATTTCCTGTCGTTTTCTCATTCAATTGTATGAAGCAAATCGATTTAAGTGAAATCTCGTAAAAGGTCGTACCGATTTAAGTGAAATCTCGCACAAGGAAGGAATTAGAAAGGGGCGCGGTATCCACTTTTATCTTTTGCGAATAAAAATATGAAATACGTATATTGCAGGAAACAAAATTCAGAAGAAATTCATAAATTAGAGATAATGTTATAAGGGTCTTAATCTACACTCAGCCAGTGTAGATTGTGTGGTTGGTAAAAGAAGGGGCGTGGCTAAGGCTACAATTTTTTATCCGCTAGTCTTACTTTTGTTTTTTTTATTGGGTAGTTTCAGCGGAATCCTATGAATAATATTAAAACTATTATGTGAATACTAAAAATGGGTGGCATGGAGCATTTCCACTGGAGGTACCAAAATTAGGGCGTGTCATTTTGAAGTTTGCTACTTAAGCGGCTACCATGCACTGGGTGTCATATTATATGGGTTCTAAAATGCGCTGAAACATGATCATTTGTGAAGGTGGTAACTGAAGGGGCGATGCTTGGAATCGAAGTATAGGGTGATCAATCTAGAGGTATTTTTTTAGAATTTCGTTTATTGACTTTTCCGTTGAGCCAGAAATGGGCCTCATCACTGAACAAAATTTTGGCCGAAAACAGCCGATCTTCCCGTTTATCACCGAACGCTCATTTTCATAATACAGTTGCCAATATTTGAACGAAATTATATTCAAAAAATAAATACCATAAAATGTCCTTTCAAATTACCAATAAAGATTCCACACTTGATTTGAATTTTTATATTTTGTTTTGTTCTGAAGAAATAACTCTAGATGGATCACCCTATATGTGTCACCAATTAAACCTTATAACTCTGCTCTGAGTATGGAATGAATTTTAGTGGGATCGTATGAATAGCATTAAGGATATTACAAGAATTCGAAATGTGACCGGAATGGTGCATTTGCAAGGGAGGTACCAGAATGGGGTGTGTTACCATTTATATATGCGAGTACAAAGTCGTTTTTAAAATATTGCGGCAAGTTATGTGGGTTCTAATCTGACCTGCAAAAGGTTCATTTGTGCGGTAGGTATCAGAAGGGGCCTGACTAGGAGTGACCAAGTTTGCCTTATAACTCCTTTCTTAAGTATAAATTTTTAGTGGGGTCGTGCTTATTGTACTAATGATATTTCAAGAATACCAAAAGTCGTATTAACGCAGATGGGGTTGGCAAGATGGCCCATTTCAATCCCATAGGCAGTTTTGGGAAAATGTTGTGGCATGCTAAACAAAAATAGATTAGTAGCTCCTTTCGCACAGACGGATATAACTCAAATGATTTAAAAAGTCATGGAAACGGATTTGTCCAAAAACAGTAGGGTCTTAAATACATTTTCGATGCATTACACTTTTTTCAGTACCAAATTAAATATATCCTCTTAAGCAGTAGGGTGAGTGTAAAATTCTTTACATCTATGTAGAAATTCGATAATATCGGTTATCTCGCCTGGTCATCTGTCCATCTTACAATCCTAATATGAGATGAAAAAAAAATCGGTTCTTATACGAGTAAAATCACGGGTAGCCTTTTTGCGAAACCGACTGTAGTTTTTAGTTGGTTGCACATAGTCAAAGATATTTAGTATGTATTGAATTTATATTATTATTTTAACTATGTCTGTATACACCAATGTAATACATAAATGTTTCCATGTATACATACGAGTACTGCTATGTACGTAAATAAGCGCACATATCGGCATAGGAATTCAAACTCAAGTGTGTAGAAAATACATGCCACTCATCCTGTTGCTGCCTCATTGACATGATGAAGACAGGGTCGGGTCGCGATGTTCCTCCCTACTTTCATATCCTTCCATTGAGACTTGTCTACAAATAATGTCGTAGCTGGGAGTAAATGTATGACGATACCACCGATGACATTCATATAATTTTATGATAATTTCGTGTAACTAAATTGATATTAATGATGGTATATTGTCAACGTCATTATCAACGGCAACTCACTCACGCATCTACTCACTCACTCACTCACCCATCATCCTCAAAGTCAAGCTCCCCGCCCATTATTTACGCTACATGTCCTGGATGACATTAAATTGCGTTGATGCGTAAAATGACGATACTGACAATGATGATAATGATGTTCTTCATTATGACATTGATCAGTTATGAGGATTCTTATAATGATGATGTTGTTGACAACACTGATGTGGTGTTATTACCACACACACACACACACTTTGACAATGACACGATTTGAAAAAGATTCAAATCTCTTGAAAGCCATTAATAAAATTAACCAAGTACGAGCGTTGTGTGTATGAAAACCAATACGAATGTATGCCATTCTTAAAGTAAAACCCAATAATTTTGCATAAAAGTCGCTGTTTATCGTAGAACTCTGTCTGCGCTTGAGTCCTTGTCTAAGGACTACAAAGCAAATGTTTCGAAATGATTACTGCCATTGTAATCGTCGTTTGATCGCAATCTTCAATGGTTTCTGCGATGGCTGTAATCTCTTTGCTGGGCTATTGAACCGTGACAGCAGATATTCACTTTTCCAATTCGAACAAATAAGAATTTGAAAACAAAAGCATGTTAAATTATGATATAAGAGGATAATGTGCTTATTGTTTAAAGGAGGTGATATTTATTTGGAAGGTGGCCAAAGAAGATAACCCAAAACGAAGTGTGTCTTTACACGCAGAAAAAGAGTATGGTTGGTGTGATAATATTCGAAAAGCATCATACTTGGGTACATGGTTGTGGTACAAAAATATTATGGTTGTGGGGATCATATTAATGTTGTGCCACGAATATTGTCATCCCTACCAAACTTTTTCTGCGTGTTTACAGAAAGTTTCGTAGTCAAAGGAGTATATATGATTGATCATTATACCCTTACAAGAAAAGGACAGAACCCTGCATTTATAGAATACTCATCGGGTGGTACCCCCTCTATAACAACACATATAGAGCAATCTCTAAAATAACTCGATACAAACTGACAGAAATCAGTACAGCCATCAAATACAATCAGCTTAAATATAAGTGCGCTCTAAAACACTATAAAAAACACCCTGGAAAAATCTGGAACTACCCCTTGCTTTCAACAAATTGGAGAATAGATTGACTCCATAGATCTCTAGCGAATGCCATCAGATCTCTTATTAATTAAGCTTTACTGGTGGTGCAGAATTTTCAATTTGCTGGAAGAATGTGTAGAGACCATACCTACCTTGTCATAACTCAATTGACTGCATAGTGGCTCGCAATGTACTCGTACGTTCTGAACAGATGAATATAAACAATTAAAGTCATTGTTAAAGTCGGCCAGGCCGAATTCGTGGACTCGCTTTTGAATTGACACGTGTTTTAGGCCTCTTAGCGCGATGAGCACAACCCTAATGTCAGCCAAATATCCATATTTGGGTTTTTATGGAAACGTACTATATTTAAAGTACACAAGTTACTGTTTTGACTAAACGGGCTGTTTTATAAGCTTGTAGGATCCATGAGTCTTAGCCTAAGCTATATATAATTCCATATATATGGATTCGTAGTAAAATATTTGGTTTGTCGCCCTCATTTTGTCGAAGGCCTTTTAAGAGATGTCTTTAAACAGGAAGTTAAGTACGATATAATTTCTGCACGTACTCGTATCGTGGCATAAAATTAATTCATCAATCCACCATACAAATTGCGGTCTACTATACTAATTATAAGAGTTCCGGCTTACTGTGCTAATTGTAGAAAATTCTATTTACTGTAAAGACTGCGGTGTACTGTATTAACTACTGTAATTTGGATCTCTTCAGATAACTAAACAATCGCAAAAACTTTGTCTATAATTTGCAGATGCCCCGACTTACTGTAAGAGTTGTATCGTGGCAAAAATTAATTCATCAATCCACCATACAAATTGCGGTCTACTATACTACTTATGTGAGCTCCGGCTTACTGTTCTAGTTGCAGAGGATTCTATTTACTGTAAGGACTGTAGTGTACTTAACAACTACAGCAATTTCGATCTCTTCATATCACTTATCGCAGAAACTTTGTCTTACTGTATAAGTTGCAGATGCCCCGGCTTACTGTAAGAGTCTTATTTGCTACCATAGAGGACTAGTTCAGTTTGTCTATGGTTAAAAAATTTACGCTGTAGGTTCTTTAGGCAGCTGCCCTTGAGTCACGACAAACAGTTTTAAAAAACTCAGCAGATTCAACGTCTCGCAGCAGGATAACTCTTCCTGATCATCACGAAAGTACTTCTCCAGGCAACTACGTCGTCCTTTCTGAAGGGTCGGGCATCTACACTAAACTGTCTCAATCTCCTCCTCATCCTCAAACAGGTAGCATCGGTCATTTTCATTACAACGTCTCGTCAGTACACCTACGAACTCTCTGAAGTCACTTAGACATCAAGTTTTAAGATGTCCTAGTTTGGCAAAGTGTCGAAAAATCAAACTAAGATTTATGGTTCATACCAAGTAAGCTTAAGGAGTTAGTCTTAAGAAGAAAGAGCATGACTAAGTGAATATTAAACAGAAATCGTGAGCCACGACTAGCCGTTTACAAAACTCAACAGATCTACCATCTTGCAAGAGGAAAACTCTTCCAAGTGTTTAAAAAAGTACTTCCTCCGTTTACTGTGGCGTCTTTTCTGAAGGGAAAGTCAGCTACACAACGAGGATCTCCACTGTTTCGATTTTCTCCTCTTTCTCAGACAAGCGGCTATATTCGACTTATCCTACCTGGCATTTTCTGGACTGGACATTACAATGAAATGTCGGGATACCTACGTGTACCTTCCTGAAGAGTTTAAATTCTGTTCTTGTTTAGTTTGGACCACAGAGACCTAGTTATTTTATATGTGTCTGTTCTAGACCTTCTTTGATTAATATTGCTATACATATATCGTAAATCCCATTAAGGACACATTTAGGGGTTTTATGAAGTATTGTCGGCATCTGCAGATTTCTTCAGTTCATCAGTTGATCTGTTACTTTGATTGCTTCAATATTACTGGGTTCGGGACCTAACAGAGTCTAACAGTGTGTGTTTTTTTTTAGCTACTTAGTGCTTGTTTGCAACTTTTAACCAGCTTGGATTCCACCCCTGGTTACTAACAGCCTTTAAAGCCGGTTGACTGCTGACTTTAAAGTTAATAGCCGTAGTCTTTTGGGGAAACTAGCTTAGTTATCTAGTTAGTTTGCAGTATGGTAATCTGTTCAATCAAGGAAAAATACAACAGGGAAAAGAAATTGGCATTTTTGAGTAATCAAGCACTGGTGTTAGGTAATCTGGCCCTTCTGATAAAGATACCGCGCTGCAAGAACTACCTTTCGCTCTAAGTAACATAGAGAATCCAATTAGAGACTGCGACAAGTCTCAATGTCTTTCTTGCCGTGCGAAATCCGCAATTGTTTTTAAATTGGAAATTGTGTCTGGTGTTGCTTGAGGCCTGCTTTTAATTGCTGTAGTGAAATTCTGGCAATCAAGTCTCTAAAATATGTTCTGTATAGTTTTCTAAGTTACACTTGTTCTTTGAGTTTAACCAAACTATGCAGCTGTAGCTACAACATCTCCGCAGTTGCTGCTCACTTTTTTTGATTTGAGGGATATTTGGGGTATCCCTTAATCGCACCCATTACCTACCATAACTCGTCATGTCACATATACCCGTCATTCTCTCTAGAGGGCGCCTGTTTAAATTAAATTAATTTTTCACTTCGTTTAAAACT
Source organism: Hydrotaea diabolus (assembly GCA_963513945.1). Classification (NCBI taxonomy): domain Eukaryota; kingdom Metazoa; phylum Arthropoda; class Insecta; order Diptera; family Muscidae; genus Hydrotaea; species Hydrotaea diabolus. The sequence continues at coordinate 2,035,432 of OY740718.1, read as the reverse complement.
TAAACTTTTCTTCTATTCCAACCCCATCACTCGCACTTTTCTTTACCCAAATCTTAAAGTAAACATTTCGAGATTTCCTTCATCTTTCAGCTCTTCAGAATGTAGTTTTGGGAAAACTACACATAAAAAAGGTCATTTGTTATCCCACAAAAAAGACGGCAGACAAAAACTTATTATCTCTAAACGATACAAAACATTTAAGACAACAAAAGAAATTACATTCGGAGAATACTCTACGCCCGTACAGTGGTCGTGTGCCGTATTTTATGGCGGAGAATGAGCAAGAATTTTGGCGCCCAGGACAAAGATTTGGTTCAACCGAATAATGGTGGAATGGGCATAAGTGGGATGCAGGATAAGTCGTTATTGTTGTTGGAAATTGTTTATTGTGTCATTGTTGTGGTGGTACATTTAAATAAGGCCAGAGTAGGGGGAGTCAAGAAGTAATACGGAGGCGACATCTACCGCAGTATTATAGCCACTGATTAGAGAGAGAGCAGTCCGGTTAGCAAAGGACAAAGGCTTTTAAGGAATTTAACATTTTTCTTAGCTGTTAAGTGATTTTTAATGAATATTTTCATAATTTTATGGTCAAGCCTAAGGAACTAAACTGGATAGAAGACAGGAATGGTGTAGTTGGCATGACTTTATATAATCCATAATCCATTTTGGTTCACATCTCAATTCTCTTATTTTGTGATTATCACCTATTCCGGCTCCGGTGTCCATTCTTGTTTCGAGCATTATTGAGCTTAAGAATAGTTTAATTCTCTCAATGAGCACATGAGCTCGCCACATACGATGACACACCCACACATTTGTCTCTGCCTTGCAGCGAGTATTAACAGCTCCCACATACACACACAGAGTCACTGGCAACCAGTTAAAAATGACAACAAGTCCTAACATCACATTTTAAAGGATTTTCTCTGCTTGAGCAAGGATCAAAGGCAAACGTATCTCCAGATGGGTGTTGGAACATCTACAACATATGCTACCGGCTTACTAGTATTTTTGTATGAGTGTGTGTGTTCTTATGCGTTTATATGTATTGTGTGTAATTTTAAAACCCCATCGAAAATCCTTTGAAAATTATTACAATCTACTGTTCGCTGCACTCAAAGCCGGCAACATGAACATTAACTAAACGGAAAAATGGCACAGCCACCGGCTTTTCACAACCAACGCAAAAACAGAAACAACAACAACGACCCAAAACAAAACCTGGTCAGATGGAATGGGACCGAAGTCTATTACATCCTTAGTGAAAGCTGAAAATATATGCTTTTGGTAAAATATTGCAAGAAGCTGGTGGTGGTGGAAAATAAAAAAGCTCCCATTCGTAAGGCATGCAACATAAGTTCAGGTTAAGGGGGGTTCGGATGCAGGAGAGATAACGTCGTTGCTTCTGAAGGCCATGCCAAAAAACCTCAAGTAATGAGGTTGAGCTTAAGTTTCGCTCACCTCAATTTCTTAGTGTTTCTTTAGGGAGAGAAAATGGAAAATAACAAGAATTGTTTGAAAGTTACCTTGGACGTCTGTCGGCTAGGGGGAGAAGGATATGATGGAAAAGTGAATATAAAGGTTTGGGAAAAGTGGAAGTCTAACTTATTAAGGCTTTAATGTTTTTATGAAATCACAGGAACTAGACAACAATGATTGTTCCTCAGTTGATCCATTTTGAGCGCCCATGAAAGCTTCACAGTTGGCTAATCCTGATAGTAATATAATAATCAAAGAGACGTCAGGTTTTAATAAAAGTATGTTCGTCGCAATCATAGTATTGTTTATTGAATTTCATTTTGGCAGTATTATGATTGCGGCAATATGATTATTGTTGAAATGTAACAACGGTATTATGGCCAAATTTAGAAATGAAAATATGGTTGTATCAAAAATATAAATATAGTTGGTGCGACAAAAGTATTGTTTTTGGGTACTACTGTTGTGCGGGTCATAATATGATTGTGGGGGTCATATATGGTTGTATGTGAATCATACTTTTGTTGTAAGGTTCATAATATTGTTGTGCTATAATCATATTCCCAACAATAGTATGATGCTTTTTGAATATTTTTATCCCAATCATTCTTTTTTCTTTCTACTTTACATACATATCGCACTTGTTTAACATAAGGGTATTAACTCAATTATTATACATTTTCAGTAGAGGCAAATAAATGTTTGCTTAAGCTCTTGAAGTGCTCTAAAACGTTAGGAAATATCGGTGTAAGTTTTTTACAGTGGGTAGAGAACCACTTTGTATCGTTTATTTACAAAAAGTGAAATTTTAAAACTTTTATGTTAATATCCTTTTGTTGAACAAGTGCAATTGGTGTATTATAATTATAAAAATAGTAAATCGGTTGGTATTCAAAATCGGACAAAAATAAGCCCTTAGGAACTAAAACGCGATACCTAAATAAAATTTGAGTTTTTAGAAGTCCTGGAAAGGGAAGCATTCAACGCCCAATAAACGAGCATGGCCACTGGGTCAAAAATATACCTTTACAAACAAGCAGCATTATTCGGGACGTAGGCACATAGAAATAAAGAAATATCACCGAAATCTTTAACAATATTTTTTTTAAATTTTGACTCCTATAACACGTTTATATAGACACGGTCAATAGGAATGCATTTTTTACCTTGACGGTTAAATCGTTATCACGTTTATTCGATTTGGCTGAAGTGCATTTTTAAGGGCTTGAGAGAAATGACAAAAATATAGGTTAAAAATTGTATAAGAATGAATAAGGGTGCTTAAACCAGAGGAATAAAAATAATACTAGTCCCCAGATATGCTGTTCTGTGCAAAGTCAGTTGAAAGCCGTACCCACACTGAGAACCCACCTTTAATCCACATTGAGAGCCCACCTTCAGTTTAGATAAAAGTCTGGCGTGGTTCGCGAGTCTTCGTGAAACGAGTAATTTTTCTATAAATACTCAAAATCAAACAAAAACATACAAAAAGATCGTTGAAATCGGCAAGGCCAATCCCTTCAACGTCCCTACGCTACTAAAGCGAAAAAAATGGTGCGTTTGATGGACCTTTCAGCCCAGACGTTCGCTCCTTATATCTGCCAAACAAAAACTATATTTACTCGTAAATTCGTAGCATGACCATACGGGAAGTTTCTTAGGCCACGTAAATAAAAATGTCTTTTTTTTTGGATATTTAGTGAGTCCAAGTAAGTACCCATTTTAACCATTGACCGTCATAAACGTGTACTTTTTACCGAGGTCCTTTAGTCCCTTGAAGAAAAAATTTTCCCCGCTGGTGCGATTTTGCCCATTTACAATCCCAAACCAGAAGCCAACGTCAAGCAAAATTTTAAGATCCAAGATTGGTTCGTTTGACCGCAATTGTGCTTTCAGCCACACGGACAAACAGAGCTAGATCATCTTAGAATTTACGATGATTTATAATATATATATTAGGGTGGTGGGTCGATTAACAATCGATATTGTGCCATCGATTTTTCGATAGCTTTTGGCATGGGGAAAGAAGTTCCACTACGAAATATCAAAACAATCATTTTCGAGGCGATCAATACGACTGAGAGAATCGAATCAGTCGTATTTCTTATTGTATTTTATGTGGCAATGTATATTTGTATGTATTGTATGACATCTTGGATAGGTAATTTTAGGCTACTCGAATGTGTTTTTTGATATATCGTAGTGGAACTATTTTTTCCTCGTGCCAAAAGATATTGAAAAATCGATGGCACAATTTCGACAAATTGTTGTACTTACAAATCGGGCCACCCTAATACATATGCATATACATACTTTATAGGTATCGGATCAGTATTTCGTGATGTTGCAAACGGAATGACAAATTTAGTACCCTTTGGTAGAGTGTAAAAAATATATTCAAAACTTTTAAGAAATGATTTTTTTTTGTCAAAAAATGTCCTAAAATTTGAGTACCAACACTTCTGTAAAAGGGACTGATAGAACGTCATGGGGCCCTGAATGTGCATTTGTTTTCACAATTTGTATCCTACAAACATATGTGACAGTGGGCGGCACCTCCTTAAGGCTCATGGGCGTTAGAGCCATTTATCATTTTAATTTGTTTATCCTCTTCTCGCCCCCTTACTTTTCTATTGCCTTGGAATCAGCTATGTCTGCCTGCAAAATTCTGTATATTAGTGAATTTCTACCAAGATATTTTTATTGGCTATCCTTCCCTTCAGAAATAGGACATGAACTACTCAAATATACTCAGCTTTCAATGTACGCCTTAACATATGATTTAGTTTTTTGCTCTCTAAAAAACTCGTTTATTCTCTTAAGACTCAATTTTCTATTACATGTAGAGAAAGACGTAACAATAGTTATTTGCCTTATCCAGTGTACGTAAGGGGTTTTCGCCCCCCCCCCCCCCCGCCCTGTCAAACGCCAACTCTTTAAGCTACAATTCTGTGGTGTCGTAAAGTCATGCCGGTTTTCGTATGTGTTCTTTCCTTCTCTAAGGAAATTCCCAAAATAATGCATATTTTTGGAGCCTTTTCCCTGGCTCCCATTTTCGCACACACACGCAATCAAAGTTTATTAGCATCTTTAAAGGGAGGCGACGGCGGCGTTGTAACGGTAGGATAAAGGACCTTTCAACAAGTCTTACACTGTTCCTTCTGCCCTTCTCATCCTCCCTGGCTGGCAGGATCACATATACATAGTTTCGTCTCACATATGCTCATCCTTGGCGTTAGACATTCTTTTTTGCATTTTTCTTTTTGCTGTGGCCACCTCAAGGAATAGTTTCCGCTGTTGTTCTTAGCCGTTTTCTGGGGAAATTCAAACTAAAGGTGATTGCCGGTGATTTTTTTTTTATTTTCATCGTGTTCGGTAATAAAAAAATGTGTAGAGGGTTTAAGGGACTCCGCTGCTTTGTATGTTTTACTTTTTTCGGTTTTATTTGGATAGTCGTGATTTATTTTTTCAGTTGATGTGTCGTAGGGGAAATTGGCAATTTTCTTAGGATTTATTAGATGAAATGGGAAAACGTTCATTTCTTTTTTTTCTCTGCGCTTTTTGTTGGGCGAATTGAAATGAAGTCATGAGATTTATTTATTTGTAAAATGTCTGCCAAAGAAATATGAATTGTATGAACATAATTATGTACATATCATCTGATGGCGTATGGGAATAATTTATTGAAATATATTCGAATGTGGTCCCTCACCACAAGAGTCAAAAGTCCTTGGGCTTAGGGAAATCGTTAAGGCGAAAACAATGAATATATTCTGCGCACATACGAGTAGGAGGTAGAAAACCTAATGGCAAACTCGCTTTTATTTATCCCTTCGACTGGTCCTGAGAGTTCTAAAGGGGAGTTTACCTTAGAAATAGAACACTGTTTGAACATTAAATTTAATTAAATGTTGAGTATTTAAGTTAATTAAGTACGTCTTTATGGCTAGAGTTAAATGTAAATACGTTTTTTTTTCAAAAAAATAAAAAATTAAATACCTATTTAAATTGTACTACTCTATTAAGGTCAAATATAGGCTATTTTACTGTTTTAAAATAATCAAAACTTTCTTTGGTGGGCTACAGAGAGTTCTTTCTCCAAGGAACCGAGCACTCCAGTATATATAATAAAAACCGCAGGGTTCTTTTCCAAACACGGCTATGAAGCAATAAGGCCTCTTATGGAAACTCACATCTCAGGATCCTTAAGCAATCTTACAACAGGCTCTAGTGAGCCCATCGAATACATTGTCAACAAAATCGGGCGAAAAATTGCCACAAAAATCGGCAGATGCAGTTGGCATATTCCCGGCAGGACCTTAAGAATCAATCGAGGCTCTGAAAAATGTTTGCAATCAGTCTAGCCGGTTCTCGTATACCCAAAAACTTTCGTCTTTATCCCCAAGTCCAAATCATTTTCTTGCCAGTTTTTTCACAAGTAGAAATTTTATAACATGGGCAGCTGGTGGACAGACAGGCCTTGTTCTAAGAATTGCTGTTTCGGGTCCTTCTGGTTCATAGATCCGGCTGTCGTGGGATCGAATAAAACTTGGGGAGTCGTGGAGACTTAATGATATTATAAAAAGATCTGAGTGAATACTTTTGCTCAAGTATCAACTGGATAGCTAAGTTCAAAAGTAAGAGAAATGTCAAATATATAAGCTCATGTGACAAGACAAGAAGATGATGTTGCCCATAACGCAACTTAGAAGGTAGTAGTAGCACCCAGAGCAACATGGGATATATTCGAAGTCAAGAAAAAGAGAAATGCGTGGAAAGACAATGTACGTAAACTAATCACTGAAGTAATAAATGCTGCCCATAATGCTACGGAGCAGATATTTATGAGATTTATGAATACATTAGAAGGTGAGGCAAGAGAAGATGCGCCTACAGTTATAAAAACATTCAAACACTTGTCATACTATTCAAAACAGAACCCTGTAGGATGTAAAGTATTAAAGGGTTACATGGAAAAAGTATTGCAAGGAAAGAAAAGTCAAGAAGCCCCATATAATATGACGACACATCGTTAAAATTGTACTGGAGCATAGAATGCTAACAGAACATTGCAATATGAGCTGCATTAAAGAACTGTCTGATGGTAGAAAATAGGAAGAAGGTAAAAAAGCTGCCCATAACACAATTATGCAGGGCATAGCAAATAAAACAGCATGGGAGAGATATGGAAAAGAATGAAAAGATGAGAATTGTCTATGTTAAGAAGACAAGTGTAACAGAGCCACTAAGTCACAGAGAAGCAACAGCGCATTCCGAAAGCTAAATGGACGTCTCTAAAACAAAACTACGACAGAGCGTAAAATGGACGTCTCTAAAACAAAAACGACGACAGAGCGTAAAATGGACGTCTCTTTAATAAAAACGATGACAGAGCTTAAAAAAGTAGCTGAAGCAAATAATATGCAAATGCTCATAAAGCAAACCAGCACGACAAAGAAACACGAGCCTTTTAGGAGATATACCGGAAGGTAAAAGATAGGATGATTACAAAGCCACAGAAGAAACCAAAGCTGTCCATGACACAGTCCTGCGGGACGTAGCAACAAGAGCTGCATGAAAAAGATATTGAAAGTATAAAAATATTTAAAACGAGGCAAAAAAAAACAAATGAGGAGAGGATGCTTCTGCGGCGACGATAACCGACTTTGTGTGGCCACAGCTTGGCCACACCGATACATTCGAGCTGTAGTTTTTAGCCAGACAGCGCTACTTGCCATTTTAAAGATGAAACTCTTATAGAGGTCAAGTATGTTTCGGTGTCTTTACAAGGACCTAGGGCTAGAGATAGATCGAAGGCTACCTGATCACTATAGTGTCTACTAAGCGGAGATCTTAGCAGATTGTAATATTCTGATTATAGTGGGAATATATAATTTTTTTCCGACAGTCAGACTGCCTTAAAATCTGATGTATTTGCCTTCCTGAACAAGCTGGCTCAGCAGATAAATGTTAACCTTATTTGGGTGGCAGGCCACATGGGCATATCAGAGAACTGTAGAACAGATGAGTTATCAGGACTAGGTACTTCCTTGGGAACCCCAGAGGTGCATGAATCCTTAGGCATGCCCCTTGCCATCTGTATACTAATTTTGTGGAAAAGAGCCTAAAGGAAACTAGTTAAAGGTGGACTTCAGTCACAAGCTAGGTTTAATCCAGAAGAAACGGCCTCCAGATAAATCCAGGCAAATGTGGCCTTCGATATGAAACGCTTCCACACATTGCTAGCGTAATTAAGACCTGACGTCTCACTAATCGTATCTGTCATGGCGGGACATTGTCTAATTGGAAGACATGCAGTAAGACTAAAAGTCCCGACTAACGACTACTGCAGAAGTTGTGAGGATAATGAAGAGAAATCTTTTCAACATCTTCTTTGTACGTGTCCTATGACGATCAGATGGGGATTTTGTTAGGCTCGTACTTGTATAGCGTTCTAGCTGAACTGGCTGCTAAGGTATTCACAGTGATTCCACGGTAAGGTCTAGGGATTTCTCTTCTAATTTTCGTGGTGTAACAAAAGAATATATATTTTGAGAGTGTCTGCTTGTACGTACAGACTTTTACTTCTATCTTACCTTACGTAGCCCTTTTATGAAAACAATTCCTCCCGCAATTAATTTCTCACGCCAATTTGAAGAAGTTTTGAAATCATTTGTGCCCTTTTTCTTTTATTAGTTAATAGGATCTGAGGTGTCAAAAACCCAACGAAAAATGGGCATCATTTTTGAGTTATGCATTGGATACCCTCCCGAAGACAACAAAAACATAGATGAAATAAATTCCCCTTTTGTTTCAAAAAATTCTAATAGCACTTCATTGCTTTAAAATTGTAAGATATATGGCAAAGTCAATTTTAAAAAAGTTCTTTAGGATATTGTGTTCTTAATATTGCCACATATCCTGCTTATAAGGATACCTTTGGCTCACATCTGTGTATGTGTGCCTTACACACCTGTGCTATCCTTTCATTGGCTTGTCTATCCCCTCTCATTTTCTCAGCTTGTCCTTTGTATTGCCTTACAACGGCAAAGTGTTAAGACTTAGCTTTAGGTTAAGTGTTGAAAATGGAATTTACTTTCAAACACTACCACATACACACACGCACGGCATTGTATACATGTGTGTACATAGCCTAATATCCTTAAACATCCTAACACTGTTGGCTTAACTCCTTGTGCTCGCCTCGCTCGGTGCAGCAGGTACAACGAGTATCCCCTAGAATCTGTTCTCGGGGTGTTGGAAATAATTTACATTTTCGGTACATGTTTAATAAGGCCACGGTGCTCCTTCCTCCTCCCTCGTCCTGTGTCAACTCATTCATATCATATCAGATAATGACAATTTACATTTACATACTTGCTGGCACGATAGCATCTCGACCCACTTCAGTTTAATTACCCTCCAAATTAACCTTTCATTAAAAATCTCAGGTGTTTCACAGGAAATTGATTAAGGAAATGTGTGACAGCGGTTTACAAAATAGTGTAGGCCAAAGGGGGGAAAGGAGTTGCTCGACACCATAAGAGTGTATAAAGACATTTTGCTTAGAAAGGACTTGTAGACATTTGGAGAAGACTTGAAAATTTTGTTTATCTCGGGTTGGGATATACGGCACACTCAACAGAAACTGCCACAAGGCGGGTAGAAAATAAAAACCTAGAATTTATGTCTTCAACAAAGGACAAAAGGAGGATACAAATGCATATAAGGCGAGAAGGTGAGGAGAGGATTTCTAGCTTAAAAAGGAATAATTGACGATTTTTTGAACTAGATTGGGTTACTCTTTCCTATTAAAAATATGCCAATAAAAAGCAAACCGACTTTAAAATATCCTTCACTTAAACCAGATGAGTACGGGTGGTGCAAAATCCAAGAATACTCGTATTAACAAAAAAAAAATTCCGCACTTGCCTGATGTGCCATACCATAATTTTTTTCGTTTCCACTAAATTAAGCGTTTGTTAGCATCCTTTTATGGTTGACTCTAAGAGCGGTTCGGCGTTGTAAAGCGTAAAGTTGCTGTCGCTGTTAGAAGACAGTGCTGCCAAATCAATTTTAATATTTATTTTTGTTCTTTTCTGTGCAGCCTCTGTTTTTTTTTGGCATAGTAATAAGAGTGTAGCTATCATTCATTTTGAATGTTACTTTAGGAAGTAGTCAATTTAAATGGAACTTATCAGGAAATTTGACGATTATATATATGGATTTCAATTAATATAATTTTAATTTTTTACTTAAAAACACTCAATTTTTTGGAACACAATTTCATTAATGTGTACCTTTGTAAACCTAGCGACGCCCTTTAGACATTTTCCTAGTGTAGCAGCGCAAAGTCTGCATTTGGCGTAGGTTGCGCCTAAAATCGTACTTAATCACTTGTAATAACCAAATAAATATTCTGAATATGACATCTTTTTAAATTAAGTTTAAAAAAAAAACTTAAAAAAGTTGCAGTTTTTTAATAAAAAAATGTTTTTATGTACGTGAACTCCATTATAAACGAACATAATTTATACCATGCAACGCAGATGTTAAACATATCAAAAACGAGTTGATCAGTAAGTCTTAAAAAACAAAATACGAGGCCAACTAAAAAAGCTGGTTTATTAAAGACCTTTGTATGTTTTTGAGTTTCATTAAGATAGGACCACAATGACAACCTGTAGTTTGATTACAAAATTTAGACAGACAGCAGACGAACGGACAGACAGATGGTAATAGTTAAATCGTATAGTAAATGATTCTGAGTTTATCGGTACACTCAAAGGATCTAGCTCAGATATTTTTTTTTAATGTTTTAAAATCCAATAAATTTTTGAAAGTAATGAGAGCTGGGAAAAATCACTTGTATCCGTTCTGTGGGCGTAGGGTGGTAAGAGAAGACCTTTGATTGCTGAATGTGACTGTTTTTTTGGTTTTTGAAATGAAATATTATTTTTACAAATTAAAATTACCAAGGGGATGTTTTTCAATTTATCGAGCCTTTTTTAAAATGACCGATAACACTGTGGAACATTTTTGGGGTTATTGCCTGGGGGGTGAGAAATTCCAAGTCAGGGTGATGGTACTAGGTCAGTATATTAAAACCCTCAAAGGGTTTTGCGTTCGTATGTGCCAGTTTTTTTTATGACCTTTTACTTTTTTTCCTTATCTTGATGTTTTTTCGCTTAGTTGTAAAATGTTGGCAAAAACGTAGTTTGACATAACTCGAGAACGACTAGTTCGATTTTGCTGAAATAAATTGAGAAAAATTAATAATTACATTTTCCTTAATCCATTAATATACTGTTTCTCTACCAAATCAACAGTTTTGCAATTAGAAATAAATTTATAAAGAAAATTTTGCCAAAAAAAATTTTTTTTTTTTTAAACATATAAATCCCAAACGGAAAAACGTGTAGAGTTTTATAACTTTCACGTAAAGTCACATAACCTATAAACAAAATGCGACACAGATCATAGAAATCGATTAACGCGTTCTGCTTTTATTTACAATTAAGTAACTTCACTTAATAATAGGTCATAATTACGATATTTTTCATAAAGTTTTTCAAATGTGACAGCGCATAGAGAAAGGCACCTAAGGGTAAAAAAAAATCAATTTTCATTTTTTTTTCTTTTTTTTGATGTGGACAACATCTGAGCATAGAATGAGACCGATCCCATGCCCCAAAAGTGTTCCCTCCCAGAGATATGCGCGTTTTATGAAAGTGAAGTCGACGATTCTACACCAAAGATACACGTATTTAAATCTTTAAAATGGCTCTCCGGAACAAAACTGTTTTTACCCTTAGGCCCCTTTCTATTTTGCGCGGTACAAATGTGTATTTTCTTACTGTCGTACAGATGCAGTCTTTGCTTACTCATTTCTATTTCCATTACCAGGTACTGACCTCTCATTACCCCCTGCATTATTTTAAAACAAATATAAGTAATTCCTTATAATGATATATAAGTACTGGGTGGCCCATGTATGACAGAAGGGTTCACCAAAAAGGTTAAGAAGTTATATTTCCATTAACAGGTAATTACCTCTCATTACCATCTGCATTATTTTAAAACAAACAAAAAAGTATTTCCAATAAGACCGAAGGGTCACCAGAAGTTCCATTGCGGCTCTTGCTGTATGCGCAGTGGCTCTATCTTGCTAGGACCATATGTTATTTTCAACTTGCGGACACAAAAATTTGTCTAGACATATCCCCGTTAATGGTTTTTTGTTAACCCTTATCATTTAACAAAAACCGATAACTTCATCAACCATAACACCGCACCAAACAGTACTGAAGGAGTGGTATTGACGCTGATGTTAAACTCTAGGATTCTGAGACTGATCCCTGTTCCTCAGAGCAAGAGACTTATCATGTTCCTAATCATGTTGTTACTGGGTGCTGTTCTAACATTAAAATGGTGACGATCATTTCGTTAAGGTAATAGTCTTGCTAGAAGAACACGAGTAATAAAATATGTACTTCACATATATCTCCATAAATAACTATATAAGCTGCAAAAGAAAAAAATATAAACCAAAAAGTTATGAATATTTTTAACCCTTCAGTCTTATTTGAGCCACCCTGTACTTCTCCTTATTTTGTGTGGCTTAAAATTGTTTAAAAGGGTAATCACAAAAACACAATTTCTTTCTTTTTTTAATTTAACTCACACTCACAGGCCACAAAGTAAATTTAAAATTATTTTTATGAGGGCTGTAAAGAGAAGAATAATTATCATCTGGTATGTCTGGCTCTGGTGCTGGGGCTAGTGTCTGCGTCTATTACTCGGAGTGTTGTATGTTCAAATTACAATTGAAGTATACTTTAATTTACTTCAATAATTTTTCAAAAATTACTCTCGACCAAAATAAGTTTCTCTTTCATCAGCTTTCGGCTAACAAATTTCATACAAATTGTAAAAGATTTCGAGATGAAATTTTACGAATTTAGAATTCAATCGTATAAGTGAAAATTTTACTTTTAACAATCATTTTTATCTCTAACTTTCTAAAATTGAGTTGATTAATTTTCAAACGGTCTATATCATTTCAAAGTGTCTATATCATTAAATTGAATATTTTAAACTACACATTTCAGTAGCATAGACTATCCTGTTTATAAATATAATAACATTCAAATCCATCCGCACTCCTACTTAATTCTGCTTTAAATTTATAACAACTTCCTCAACAATCCTCGTACATTAGCAAACACTTTATTAAACCATTCTTAAACTTTTGCTTCTCATGAAAAATTTATGTCATTCGACGGATGTCATCGAAAGGCAGTACCTGCGAGGATGCCCATAAATCCTTGCAACGTGTATTAAAATTTTTGTAAGTTGTAAAAAAGCATTATGAAATTTTTCTAAAACAGTGAAGGTAGTTTTGTCATTTTTTTTTTGTTTAAACAAACAGCAAAATTTGCCAGGCAAACTCGTTGTTATTTTTGTTTTCTTTTTTGTAGGAAAAAATGGAATTTTTCTTCGCTAAAAAAGAACTCATTCATGCCGAGAGTTGTTCAATAAGTTGAAGCAGTGCTGGGGTAGAATTTATTACAAAGGGGAGTTGAATAAGAGTCTAACGATTGTCTGCCAAAAGCTCGAATAATTACTTTTAAATTTAGTTCCCATTTACACGAGGCATCTTTACTTGCCGCAACTCTCAGTTTTTAGAAGAGAGAGAAAAGGACAATGGAAAGGAAAAAAACTTGCCCGTACTGTCAATTCCTTTTGTGTTTTTCTTAGTGTGAAGTTGGCTTCAGATTATTTCAGTATTTTTCTCGCAAAAATCGGAACGAATGAAAACAAAAACTGCCCCAACCGAAAGGCTTCTTATAAACACAAGAGGCAAGTTCAAAAGGGAATTGTAAAAATTGATGCAAGTAAAGTTGCCTTGTGTAAATGGAGACTTATCGCCTTAAATGCCAGTGCTGAAAGTTTGATGGCAAAATAGTTGTTATTCTTAGAGGGTAGGGTGATTTTCCGGCAGGGCAGCATTTTTTTCGGAAAAAATAACTCCTACTCCCCATTAAAAGTTCCCACAGACCACGAGAGTCGTGTCATTACAAGGATTCTTCTCATAAAATACCTTACTGGCAGCCTTCTAAAAACGTATCTTCTTGAAGTTTCTTATATTATATAAGTTCACCTTCTAGAAGGCCATCTTGTAAATGTAGCCTTTTTTGCAAGTCCTTTGGAGAAAAGTCTATTTAGAGGACTATGCCTTAAAAATCTTTCCGCTGGATTTGGTGCTTAGATTCCCCCTCATGATTTTAACATCACCCCATCACTGCTTGGTAAATGCCAACTAAAAAACATTAGCCGTGTTGTTTTGAGGTAATTGTTTTAGTTATCTAGTTAGTTAGTAATACGGAAATCCGGCAACATTGAGCAAACTTGAAAATAACATGGAAACATTTAGCAAAAATGAAAATAACGAAATAAAATTCGCATGGCAAATGCCAACTAAAAAAATCCTCTTTCAAAAGTAAAAAAAAACCATTAGCAGTGTTCTTTTGAGGTAACTAGCTTAGTTATGTAGTTATTACGCAAAATTGTAATCTGGCAACATTGAACAAAATTGAAAATAACATGGCAACATTGTTACTCTTAGTATACACCATAGAGAATGGAACAACACGAGTGTGCATATGCGAATTCGTCAAAAGCATAAAAAAATATATCAATTGTAAACAAATACGATGGTCGCTATTTATATTTCGGGTCGGGCAATAAAAACACAACAATTTATCATTGGAAATGGGTTTATTGCTTTTCAAAATATTCTCCTTTAAGATCAATACTCTTTTGCATGCGCACAAACCAATTTTCGAATTTTCGAAACACTTTTTCCACTCCGATTGAGACGCCTCCAAAACATTTTTGAACGCTTCAACAGCTGCTTCAGGCGATGATTTTTTCAACACACTGAAAACAAAACAATTCGCCCTTAAATGGCAAAACGTTCTGAGTGAAGTTATGCTAAAAGCTGTCAAAGTTTCCAATGGAAGTTCCAATTTGCATCTTGGAACACTAGTATTTTCAGCCAATAGGAAGCCAATACGAATTTGCCAAGGAGTCATATTTTTGTTTATAAAGTATATATAACAAAAAACATATGTTTTATAAAGCAGGGTGTGTCATATTTGGTTTTTTGTTAAAAAAAAATAATTGTAGTCACTCTTATTCGTTTAATTACCATGTTGAGGACAACTCGCTTGCTAATCAAGTAATTCCATGCAAATGCTAGTTTAGAATTTTGAAAAGAACACAGCTATTATTTCTCTTTCTCTGAACCTGACATAGTCAACTCAACAGCCGTTTCGCTTGTAAAATAGTTTCCGAACGCTTCATGTGGAAAATTTCGCGGAAAATGTGCCTGCCGGTTCGTCTCCTCCTTTGTGGGATTACAATGAAAGGGTATAAACAATTTGTGTACAACACAAATGTTGTGCCATGAAAACAATCTGGTGTATGCCCCACAACGGCGATGACACATAAAAGAGTTGGTGATGATTTCAAATTATAGTTTTACTACCCAAAATATTAGGTGGGTTATAAAAGCAGAGTGTAGGGAATACTATCAAAGGAAAACCAAATTGGACATTCCATAGTCTGGCTGTGTTCCCGTATATCATGCCCCGTGGGATCAAATATTATCTAGCGCTGTTTAGAATTCTGGCTTAATCTCCAAACTGTATTCTATATCACATAGCCCTGCATATATTCACAGATCCCTTCGAGGTACCTTGAATAGCCCTCGACACTTATGATCACCACTCTTTACTCTGCCCTCGTATGTTAAAACTCATAAATTGATTCGAAAAGTTGATACTGTTATATACTTATATATGTGTCAACTTTATATCTATGCATGATTAAGCATGTTTATTCAATTACAAATACATTATGTGGTAATCGCAAAAGTGACCGAGTGTCTGAACGACAGACAGTGCAGTGGATTTTATTTAGACCACAATTCAACAGATGCCAAAATGGGAATTTTAAATATTTATTAAGAACCCAACAGAAACGAAAGCACAAACGAAAGGTTTTTAATTTAAAATGGCAGCATAAACTATTTAATGATATACGAGTACAAGAGTAGAGCACACATGTACCCTGGAAATGGCAACGCAGTTCACTGTCAATGGAATAGGAGAGAAGGAGAAGTCCTTATATCCAACGACATCAACGATGCCTATGGGAGTTTAATTAATTATTGCCGCCAATAGTAGACACAAACAGAGCTGTTAAATTTTTGTTTTAAAAAGTGTGGAAACCCCGAAGTGAATATCCGTAGGATATCTCCATCGAAGTTGGTATATTATGTTTAGGCATTTATTTTGAATAATTTGCAAGTTTTTAATAGCGTTGTGGCTGCTTTATACCATATACGAGTACTTATAGACCAGGCAATTGCTAATGAAGGTCTTATAAAAGATCTAAAAAGTAGATTTTTGCTTTTTAGTTAGCGAGAGGATCGGTAGTTTATTATAGGCCGGAGAGTTCTTAAAACTTTTGTACACTTCTTTGCAGTTCCGTCAATGTGTTTACTGAAGTTTTATTTTCTATCCATTAGGACGGCCAGGTATTTAACATGGTTGAGAACAGGTTTATAGTCGTTGCCAAATTTTAAATTCCGATTTGGCAACCCGACGTATTACTTATATATGAGAAGATAATAACTTGCGTCTTGGAGGGGTTGATTTTTACGTTACAATTCTGGAAATATTCATTGCAAGTCCTTTTTCCATTTTCTGAAGTAAAGCTGGGGTTAATTTACCAGAGGAGATAAACAAGTAAAAACATCGACCAGTTCGTCCAGGCCTAATATGCCCTCCGCCGTCCCTGCTTTACTAAAGCGCAAACAAAAGGGACCGTTTATTGGGCCCATTTGTCCAATGCACCTGACTCTTATCTCAGCTAAAACTCCAAAATTTTAGTACCTATACATGTTCATATTGACTGTTGATCGGCCGTTCTGTTTACGCGGCCAGTATTTTGGGGCACATGAGCCACAACGTCTAGCCACTGTGCCCTTTTTTGAGATATTGAGTACGTTCCAAACTAACAAAACTAATTTTAACCATTGTCCACAAAAATACGACACGAAAATACGATTTGTTAAACAAATACTCAAAAAAAGTTTAATTTTTTTCGAAGTACCTTTAGTCCCTTAAAGGAGAAACTTTTTTCCCTCTAGGCCGATTTCGCCCATTTACAAGTCCAAACAGTTTATGACCATAAGCCCTGTTCATGCCAAGTTTCAGGATCCTAGGTTGATTAGTTTGACTGTTATCGAGCTTTCAACAGACACATGGAAGGACAAGGCTGGATCGTCTTGGAATTTTAAGACAATCTAAATTTAAATACTATATAGGGTCTAAGATAACTATTTCGTGGTGTTGCAAACGGTATAGAAAATTGTGTATACCATCCCTTTGGCGGAGAGTATAAAAAAGTTTTATAACATAAGCTTCCCACCTTGGTTTGCCGATTTGAAGAAGACTTGATAATTTTTTAATAATTCAAAGCGTCTCAAATTGCAGCACATCATTTTCAAAAGGGACCAACAGTAAAATATTTTAATTAATTTAACCTAGCCCTGAGTCAATTTCTAAAAAGTCTTAAAATCCCAATACTGCATTCGCATATACGAACAAAATTCATCGGATTTCATTTTATTTAAATTTCGGCTATTATTTTCCACACAATGAATTTGGAATTTGGCGACTGAGGCATACAGCTAGAATAATAAATACTTTTAGAACCGATAGATAGATAGCACTGAAATTGTAAAAGTCAAAACGACTTATACTAGACGCTACTTAATGTTGGGCGCCAGTTTCTCGCACTAACTTAATATCCATTCTTAAAACAAATTAAGCAATACCAAGTTTTAGGGCCCTTAAATATATAAAGCACTTTGAAAACACTACAGAATAGCCAATTTTAAATCCATATATGGATAAGGGTATGTGTAAGTCGGATCCACCGACGGACAGTGGAATGAGATTTAAAAAAAAATTAAATAAATCAGACGTTTCTAGAGACTAACAGCGTCCGAGTGTTTTACATAATTCTCGCTGCGAAAGTTTCGACCATGGTGCGCCAGCGTAACTGGAGCCATTACCAAGCGACGGCCAGCGCCCCGGAAGGCCAATCCCGCCGGTACCAATTCAAAGCGTGCTATGGGGACTCAACTCGACTAGTAGATTCTATAGGATTCAATACGGTTCACAAATACAAAATTTACATGTGTTTTAAAACTGTTTAAACTCGAGTTGCCCATCTTGGGGACCCTGCATATCGTTTGCTCCCAAACTCAAAACTTTAGCACGAAAACACCTCGTCTATAAGTGTATGAGATTTTATCAAAATTCCACGTTTAGTTTAGAAACAGCAGACCTATTTCCCTTTTTTTTAATCTCATTCCCTGCATATCGTTGGGGCCCAAACTCAAAACTTAAGCACGAAAACGCCTCTTATATAAGTGTATGAAATTTTATCAAAATCCTACGTTTAGTTTAGAAACGGCTGAATTATTACCATTTTTTTAAATCTCATTCCACTGTGCGACGGAAGGTTTTCCATGTTTTTTGTTTCGGTATTACCTTAGTGTAATTTAGTGTCTTAATAATACAATCGACTGGAGGGGTCAGAATCTACCCATTCGTATTGCAAACCCCTTTATATCTCTGCTAAAAAATAGCTCGTAGTCGAATTTTACACAAATTCAAATATGACCTTATTTTTGAAATCTGGGTAAATTTAGAACCTGTTCAAGCACACAATTACTTTACTTTTTGTTGGGAAAATATTTTACATTCTTTGGCTAAAGCCTAAAACCGACATTAACCTTTGTTTTTACTTTTAAAAAACCCGACAGTCGGCTTTTTGAAAAAACCCAAAAGGCCGAATTTCCGAAAAAACCCGTTTAAGACACTCTAACCTGTGCTATCAATCAAGTAGACCGACTTACAGGGGATAGGTTGTGAGCGCGCCTATCACCTTACTAGTCGCGCTCACCTACCGACTATCACCTACTGATTTACTGACCCTCAACACCCCATTAAGGAACAACATGGGGGAACTTCTCTCAATTCAGTAAGCTATCTCGATTCAATTCTTATACTTACTGACCTGAAACTACTGTTTAACTCACGACTCCGAACGGCTAATGCGTTTAATGGAGAAGATTTAACATGGCTTAGAGATAAATCTCTAACTCGTAAAGTCGCCATTAATTACGTTGTGGAAAACCCGCCGCTAACAAATTTTTAGATGTTCTTACCCGGGGTTTTCGGACATGATAGTCGTAACCACCGCTAACAAATTTTTAGATGTTCTTACCCGGGGTTTTCGGACATGATAGTCGTAACCACCGCTAACAAATTTTTAGATGTTCTTACTTGGAGTTTTCGGACATGATTGTCGTAACCACTTTCATCACACCACGGCGGCCCTCTAAGAAGAGTCGGTCTGGCCAAAAGAATCCAATGTCCTTGCAATGGCATTCACTTTTAAACTTTTATAATTTTAGAGTATACAATTTTAGAGTAAGCCTCGTATGTCTTTATATTGAAGAGATTATAAACTATTGAGACCCACAACGGACACACACATGTACCGCATATTTATTTAATTTTCCATTAATGAGAATTCTTGCATCTTCAGAGGGTATTTATGGATTAAGAAATCTCATGGATTTAGTATGTCCCAAATTAAAGCTATCCATTTTGGCCAAGTATCCAAATCCTATTTGCGATTGTTAAGGTACGAAAAACGGACATTAGGGATGGCCTTTTGTGTGCTTTTATTATTTCACATTTTGCAATTATTTCTAGACCAGATTGAGATACGTAGGAAAGGAAATCTTAGGAAAATCTCCTTGAAATTGTTTCTTTTCTATTTGGGATGTGTGGGTGTTGGGGTGTGAGAGTAAGTGCGGGTGTGCGTGACTCCTGTTCTATTACTTTATTTGATTACATTTAGTTACGCATTTCCGTTTCCTGTTTGTCTTTTGCTCTTCGATTATAGTTTACATTCACTTTGTCGAGTGTCATTGCCTAGCAGCTTTTTTCTGGTTATTATATCTACTTCGTCGCCACCCCCAGCTTCCTTGCTTCTTTACCTCTGACTATTGTTGATTTTTCGAAATACATATTTTGTTTTTTTTTTGGTCCTCCTCTTACTAAAGATATTTACCTTAGCTCCATCCGAATGGCTAAAGCTTTTATAGTTCCCTTGTGGTTTGAATTTCTATGGTTTGCCCGTATACCACCCCCCCCCCCCTCCCGCCCTGATGTTTGTGATCCATTAGCCAGCAATGGGAGAGGGAGTGAGGCCATTGGTTTGTTCCTTCCTCCGCCTCCAAAAAAAAGTAAACAATTTGGCTGATAAAAAAGAAAAACACACGGTAGACACAAATCGACCCCACCCCGCCCTTTCAGCTCGGTTTGGCTAGAACAGCAACCAGCCAAATGAACAACAACGCCGGTCGGTAATGATTGGAATACATGCGCCCGTAGTTGTGTTAGTGGATCTCTCCCAGCTCTCGGTATGCCCTTACATGCTGGTATCCTTCAGTATGGTGGGGGGCTGGGGTCGGCTGCAGGAAGTGGATTTCATTAGATTTGTATTGTTGATCTAAGGTTAATGAGACACTTTTACACAAAACAGAAGTGGTACTTTACCATCATTTTTTCGTCTTCTTGTTGGTTTGGTTTGTTTGGCATTTGCTTCGTTTCATCATTTTATCTGGTGGAGAGTGTATGGGACCTGGTTGAGGTGGCACGGTGCACAGTGGCTGACAGCAAATCTATGTAAGAACGAGGAAACTACTGCGTCAGTGGAACAGCTTTGAACAGGTGTGGTAATATTAGGTGGGAAATTTCTTGTGAATGGAACAGTGTCTAGCTGTAATGACTTGAGCAACTGGAATCCGCTACGGACCAGCCCCACTTTGATACAGCAATTCCGCTGGCACTATTTAGAAGAATGCTATATGGGTATATCTTTTCCTTTAAGTAAGGGGCCGAGAACTATTTAACAGCTTTGCACATCTATGGCTCTTAGCACATGGTTGCGTTGCAACTCCACTCTAAGATAAACATCTCAGCTACCAGGATAATATCAGCAGAGCTGCTCATTCTAGTCGGTCAACACATGGTGCAGACTTAAGTATTTGAGCAGACTTCATAGCCAAACACCACGTTCTGTTCTATAAAAAATGTGGACTGGTCTCCCAAAAATTCAGTCATCGCCGGTGTGATAAGGCCCAGGAACACAGACGCTTTTTTCTTATGTTGCGTATTTTTTCACTTCCGGCGACAAAAAATTCATGACAGTCCCTTTCTTAGCCGACACATTAATATCATAACTTATAAATATCTTCAACATATATTTTTATGGATTATAGACTACCGGAAGTTAAGAGAAACGCAACGTAAGACAAAAAAAAAACAGTTTCAGTGTGCCCGAGCCTTTAGAGAACAAAGGAACTACTCTTAATGTTGGACTGACTAAAATGGATATAAAATGCCGGCTTCGATCTTCAAAATTTTTTTTTAGAGAAGCCTTTTATGGCTTAGAGATTAATCTCGAAGCAATAAAGTCGGGGGCACTTTTGAGGTGTTAAAAGCGCGGCTTGAAAATTTCCATTCCCTGGTCCTACGGTTAAATGCCGACACCAAACTGCTTATTTATTTTATAGAGAAGCCCTTAGAGATCTCCATCCAATAGTCGCAGTCTCCTTCTAAAAGGTTAAACCGTGGCGGCAAAATGTTAATGTCCGGATTTAAATCTGCGTTAATTTGTATGGTAGTCGTGCACACTAACCTGTCCACCAAGGCGGCCCAGAAACTTGCCAACACGGCAACCCTGTGACAGGAAAATGGCTTTCGATATCAGACAGCTGACTTCACTGTTCCATACAAGACAGAAGATCCGTAAGTTGCTTAGGCAACTATTATGCCACCAACATCACGCCTTCGGCACTTCTACGATAAAACAAAGACCCCATTCTTCTCTTAAACACGAAGTAACCCCCACTTACTTTTTCCCATCGTTCGAGGTATTTAACAAGAATCCTACACGAGTGTTTCAGTGTTTACGCAAAAAAGTATTCCTCTTTTTGTATGTTTCACACCACTGTGCCTGTGGTAGTTAGTTTGCCTTGCTAAGGAATGACACACAAAAATCGAGGTAATTTGATGTCTAAATTATGCTCTTTGCATATTTGTTGGCTTCCAAGTAGGGAGGCAGGGAAGGACGTACGTCTGCGAATATAATAAAATTTAAATTTTATTTTAATTAAAGTCATAAATTGAAATTTTCCTTAAAATAGTCTTCAGAGCAGACAAAGGTAGTTGGGGACAAAACACAACTGCCCTATAACTTTATGAAGTAATCCAAACAAATGTTGGAGAAGTGGAAAAGGGACATTATTACATTAGTTGTCCGCTGGTTACCACTGAATTCTCTTGGCCGTATGATGGCAGTATGTTGCTGGTGGATCAGAAAATAGACGACCTCAGCCAGACAAGCCAATGTAAAGTGGTCTGAAAATTAAGCGCGATATTTTAAGCTGAACGCGGTGATTTTTTCTTTTCTTTCTCTTCTGAAACACTAGAAAACCTATTTATGCGGTCATGCCATGTGTATTAAAAATGGTCCTTCGTTGCAGACGGAAATTTCCGAATCGATTTAGAATTTAAATTCCAAAACATTTTTATACTAACGGGTCTAGATATAGAGGTATTTTTTTTAAATAAAAAAATTCAAACCAAAAGTGGAATCTTCATTGTTCATTTAAAATGAAATTTTATGCCATTTATATTTTGAATATAATTTCCTTCAAATGTTGGCCGCAACTACTCCTCAGGATGTCCATTCTGAGGGTCCAATCTTCGATGACCGTAGCTTTCACGGTTTAAGTCTTTCCATGATGAAATGTCAAACAATACTGAAAAAAGGTTCACACCGGCTCTCGAAAAGTCCTTAACTATGGCCCTTCGACTTGACGCACTAAGTCATAAAAAACTCAAATTACTTGTAATAATGGCAAGTTGCATGAGGCTTGACTCTTTTTAAACTTTGTGGTGTAAACAAAACGTTTTCCTTTCTTTTCGTGCTTTCCTGATCCGCCCTCGTTGTATATGTGCGTATATTTGCGCATTGAATTGTGAAGATAATAACGCCTCTTCTAAACGCTAACCCAATTTCGAATCTATTGAAATTTGCCAGAGCACACCCACTTTGTGTTTTTAAGTTTTAATAATCCCACAACCATCCTACATGCCAAACATTTTTGTTTTTTTTTTTGCGCTCCCACTCTTCAATTATGGTATTTTTGGACATTTTCCCATAAGTACAATTAAATTTATGGTATGTGGTGTTTTTCCACTCGCCTCCAAAGGCAAATAATTCATTCCAAGTGGCCTGGACGGACGGCGGATGTACTACTGCATGTTGTGGCTCCAAAACTGCTCTTCATATGCATAATTTATAATATGTGGTCAGGAGTTAAATATGCACTCGGAGTTCATTTTCTTATGTCCACTGGCATACTGGAGTAAGGGGACTCCTTAGGGGGCGGTTATGATTGTAACAGTTTTCGCAGCAATACTTTTGAAGGAATGAAACATTGGCTGAGTCCATTCCATTGGTGTTGTTGGAACTTTATGGCCTACACCCAGAACTCGTACACTAATGGTTTTGTTTTGGAAGGCAGAAAGTCTGCCAAAAGAGCAACATTGAAAGGACCAAAAATGTCATTTGATCGAGACCCTGGGTTAAAGATGGCTATTGAAGACCTTGACTAAAAAATATGGGCCAGACTAAGTATCATCAGTTATTAAGACATCCAAAATTTTCACTGACGGTTGTCCACTTCTTTAATGTAGGTGACTTTGCGAGTTAGAGATAAACCTCTGAGCCATACAAAGGTTCCGTGCACCGCCTTGGTGTGATTGTTAGCATGCATAAAGGGCGAACGGACATGGCTAGATCGTCTTAGAATTAAACGTTCAAAATATTTATAGAAATGACAAACTTAATATACCATCTACCCTTCAGTGCAGGGTATAACAAGCGGACAAATCTCTAACAGAGCCATGCTCTTTCTATGTTCTGTGTTGTATGGGCGGGGACACGCCCCTTTTCCAGTTTTAACACAACATTGTCTAGTCATTGATTTTATTATGTTAATATGTTATAGCGATCACTCTATTATTTGTGAATATATATAAGATTTTTAAGAGGGCGTGGCACCGCCCTCGTTTTAGATTGGATGTGTTTTGTTCCATGACAATTTCATATGTTCCAGAAATCATCGTCATTCCTCTTACAGTTCATTATATAGGGGCTTTTCAAGTTGTGGGCGGTGCCACGCCCCTAGTCCAATCACATCGTAATGTGTCCCACAAATATTACCTGGCCGAATGTAATAGTATGTGCAAATTGCAGTCAGAGTTAATATTGATAGATTGATAGGTTAGCAAACACCCCTTAAAAAATTACTACGAATATAGAGATTGTTTCAGAGGTTGACTCAGTCCCTGGGTGGCGAAAATGTGTACTTCTTGACCGATCTGGCCCATTTTCAATCCCCACCGTTTTAGTTCATGAATACATATTTCCTCTAGTCTGCTTTCTACAGAAAGACGGGCATGGCTAGATCGTCTTGGAATTTTACTACGATTCAGAATAATATTTACGTTAAGGGTTCTCTGACCAGTATTTCGAGTTTTAGCATCCTAGGTTGATTTGTTTCAACGCTATCGTGTTTTCAACAAACACACGGACGGACGGACACGCGGACCGACGGACATGGCTAGATTGTCTTAGAATTTAATGACGGTCAAGATCAAGAAGCGACTTAATGAGAAAACCATGCAAAGGCTTCTTTATAAAGTTCATTAGCCGTTAGGGGTCAGCTTCAAACAGTAGGTCATGTTAAGTGAGTATACAAATTTTAACGTGCATAGCTTACTGATTGCTTAAAATGTCCCGTTCGTTGATTCAAGAAATGTAAAAAAGCGTGGGTTTCTTTGGACAGAATTGGCTCGAACCATAGGGTCTTTAAATATGATAATTGTTATAGCACCCTTTTTAACAACGAATCCTTGGAGGAGAGTATATAATAAGATTCGACCTAGCCTAACTTAACTACGTTTTCACTTGTTTTTGATTTTATTTCAAATATCTTACCAGATTATTAGTTGCTTTTTGTGTTTCATAAAAGTATACATCAGAAAAATGTTTTAAACAGAAGCCAAAATGTATGCTACATAAAAAGAGGAGATTGTAAAACACGCCAAAAAGTATGCCATAGAAAAAGTTTCGCTCTGCCAGTAACTGGCAACTAAATTGGCATTTAAACAAAAATTGTAAAACTTACAACGCTCTCGTTACTTGATGGCAACAAGAATTAATTACATGAAACCTGTATAGGAGACTCGGATTAGATGTGGAATACACATGAAGACACCCGGCAAGAGAAACGAAAACTCCCGCCCACACCGACACACACTCAGCATTTGGTTATGAAATCATACGATAACATGATTCTCATGACTTTCATGATTTCATTTGCCAGATTAGCCAACAACTCAATGTTGGTAAATTAATTAAAACACGAGGAAGCTAACAGACGTGCAGACACGCCGTCACACTGAGTAAGTCACCTAAAGTTATGCTTTGATAATTTTAATATTTCAAAAATGAACTTTAATTTTGAACACGTAAAGCTAGAGACATTTGTGGAGTTCAAATACAATTTTTAGAAGTTAACTGCTTCTACACAAAGAACAAAAATTATGCAAATTTTTTGCCAGAAACAAAAACTACAAAATCACTTAAAGTAATTAACCAAAAACAAGCCTCAAACCGGAAATAAAGGAAATCCTCAACTTAAGCACGTATGTTGGCCATTTGGACCTGTTTTGTGGGTAATATTCTCCAGCTTAAACGGTTTACCTAAAACTTAAGATTAGATTACAGTCATTCTAGTAAATGTTGGTTGGTTTGACATAGAGGGGACGCAGAGGAATGAACGATACCCTTGTTGTGCAGTAAATGTTACCTGCCATAAAAGTCCACTAACAAATTCTAATTTCATCGACCTTAAGGCATTTCAACAAAATGTTCTCGTTGGGCTATAAAATTTGCCCAACATTTATTTGCGATTACCTTCTATCGGCGATTCCACCGCAAAAGTATTCCACACACATACTCACTCACTCACACGTGGAGGGACATTTACATTTAGAGTCCTGTGTAATTCGCCCATAATTATGCTATAAAAATTAAAGTTGCCACAAGAGGCGGCAAATGTTGCACGCTGTCGCTCATTCGCTCGTCGGTCGCTTCGTTTGTGTGTGATTTCGTTTTTCGACAGAAACTTGTCAAACAAATCCTTTTGCACGTGTTTAACATGTATTCCGTGTGCTCCGTTTCGGTTATTACGTGAACATTTTACTCATTACTCTCTGTGTGGCAATTATCCTTAAATGTATTTACAACAACGACGTACCCTACACACACCCATTGGGAATGGAACACACATCGGTTTCGAAAGGGTGTGGGCAATGAGTGATGGGATTTATAAGTAGATGTGTGCGATAAGCACCTTTTTGAGGATGGTATACTAAATGGATCATTCCGTTTGCAACACCACGAACTATAGATCGGATACCCTATAAAGTATATAAAGGGTGGTCCAACCATAATACATTTCGTGCACTTCGTGAATTTTTGGTCAGCGTAATCGACTAAGTGTGTCCACAGTGGATGCGTTAGCAAGCAAAATTGCTGCATTTGGGCAAACTAGAATTCACAAGTGATTGTTTAAAAGCCGATGCATCCACAAAGAGGGAATGTTTGGTGCGGTTTATGCGCTAGCGTCGTCATTGGGCAGTACTTCTTCGAAAATGAAGTCGGCCAAGCAGTTACCGACCAAGCAGTTACGCGAGATGATAACGGACTTCTTGTGGCCAGAAATTGAGGATATTGACAGGGACGATGTGTGGCTCCAACAGGATGGTGCCACTTACCAAATAGCCAGCCAAATAATGGATCTCTTGACCGATAAATTCAATGACCGCGTTATCTATCGTTGTGGCGATGTTAGTGGGCCACCACGATCATGTGATTTGACACCGTTGGACTTCTTTCTTTGGGGTTATTTAAAAGAAAAAGTGTACGTCAATAAGCCAAGAACAATTCAATTCAAGGGTAAGATAATTTGGCTCATTAACGACATAGAACCTGCATTATGTTTCAGAGTCATTGAACATATGGACCATCGGATAGAGCTATGCCACCGAAGCTGTGGCAAGCATTTGGCAGATATTTTGTTTCAAACATAATTTTCATAAATCCTTCTATCAGTAAAAAAAAATAAGTTTATTCTCTAAAAACGTTTTGTTTTATTTACAATTTACTTTGTGCGTTTTAGTTGGCCCACCCTTTTATTATTGAACGTCGTCGGTCCGTGGATTCATTTGACAAGGGTCAAATGAATCCACCTAAGTTCCTGAAATTTTGATCGTGATAGTTTATGGTCATAAGCTGTTTGCAATTGTGAATGGGCGAAATCTGACCAGGGAGAAAAAGTGTCCCTTTTAGGGACTAGAGGTACTTTGAAAAAGTTCTCTTTTTTGAGTATTTGCTTAACAATAATTTTATGTTTTGGCTCATGTGACCTAAAAAAACGTCCCACATTGTCAAAACGGACGATTAATAGTCACACATTTTAAATTAGAATTTAAAATGATAATTCTGTAGATTTGGCTGAGATCAGGGAAGAACGCATGGGCTGTAGAGGCCAAAAACGGACCATTTTTTAACGTACACCACACTGAGGAACATGGCGCAGATGTTTGCAATAGCTAAAAGATATGGATAAAGACCCAAAGTCAAGTATACCGATCGATTTCAAATCACTATCTGATAGCATTAAGCAATGTCCTTCAGTCCATCTGTCCATCTATAAGTACATTATCTATTAAGTACAGGTCGCAGTTATAAACCGATGTTGATTAAACTTGGTACACCCTTCAAGTTTGGGTTTGACATCGAAATATTGACTGATGTGGACCAATTTTCCAGGGGTTCGCCCTTACCCTTTTGAAATTGGTCCACATTAGTCTATATTTTGATAACACACATAGGTTTTTTCAGAACCTTAAGCTCTAAAAGCCACATTACATCCGATTTCGGCCAAATTCCACACAGAGATTTGGGGCTATGACACTCATTTCTGGTGAAAATTGCCGATAACGCCCAAACTTTGCATAGTACATTATGAGTGATCATTAATTAATTGTGTTGAAAGTGGACCACATAGGTCCATATTTTCGTATAGCTCCCATGCAAAAGGTCTCACAATTTCGAAATCAGCAGCGTTAGAAGCCATACTTTGCATCCGATTCCTTCCAATTGTTGAACGAATCGAACAACCAACGCCCATATTCTGTCACATTGGATCATATAGGTCCATGTTTTTGAATACGAGTAGTTTTTAAATTTTTATGTTTTATCATTAGCGTCAAATAAATAACTCTTAAAATATTGAGAAGGACCTTGCTTAAGCTCCAGACAGAGGTGCTTAATACTCTGAATAGCATAGTGCCGCAGAGTATTTAATAGTTGGCCACACCAGACTTTAAATTTGTTACTTGTTTTTATTTGCACTTTAGTAGCAAGGGACGCTGGAAAGTATTTAAGGTTGGACCTGGACATACTGAACGACATTTCACTTGTTTAAATTAAATCCTTTTAAAATCCATTTGAGTTATTTTTCTGTATTTTCTTTTAATTGTTTTTCACAGGACATCCTTATTTAAAGATAGGTATTTTGTCAAATCCATTAAAACTTAATGGTTCAGAATCTATCTTATTTCTTTTTCCCTTTATTTTAGCAAGTCTTATCCTTAGATTTAAATTTATATCACACCAAAAGATATAACCCTCTCTGTTTGTAAGCTCATAGATCCTTTTTTATGGCTCTTTACGAGTTTTGTGTTGCACTGAACATACCCCGCGACATGGCAAATCTTCTAACCAGTGTTACCGCCGCTCTGTTATACCAATTAATTGGCTTTCCCTCCCCGATGCCCAGTGTGTATCTAACAGATGCGAAGACACACATATACGCACATTTGAAATTAATGTCCATTATGGGCCTCGAGATTATGATTATGATGAGGCCATAACTATCGGCTTTATTTTATGTGATTATTATGGGTAACCACCGATTATAGGAGGACAAATGGGAGCGAAAAGCAGAAAAAGAATGTCGCTAGTAAGTGGTTGATCTGAGCTAAGCTAGGTGTGGGTTTTGAGGACATGAGTAGTTTATCAGTAGATTTATAGGCCAGTCCCTGGATTGGACTCCCTTCAAGCTCACATCCGATAACCATAAATAAGTGTCCTCTTAAACACTTTCCATTATTTATCTCTTCGCTTGAGTTTGATTGAGTATTTTTCTTATTTGTACAATCATTTTCAAATGATTTATTCCGCAGTCCGGGCTATAGCCTTGTTTTCACTTCCATTCATAATACCCTGGGGGGCATTGGTCCTTAAACACCTTTTTAAAGTGTCTAATCTAAGCATTCCACACAAGTGGAAACAGACAA
Source organism: Hydrotaea diabolus (assembly GCA_963513945.1). Taxonomy (NCBI): domain Eukaryota; kingdom Metazoa; phylum Arthropoda; class Insecta; order Diptera; family Muscidae; genus Hydrotaea; species Hydrotaea diabolus. The sequence continues at coordinate 2,006,288 of OY740718.1, read as the reverse complement.
ACTTCGGCTTGTTATTTTAGGCCTCAATTATAAATAAACAAAAGGTTAGCTGGCTGGGTTGGTGGCCGAAAAGGACGAATGGCAGTCGGTTGGTTGTATGGCTATGAACCCGGTTAACCGGTTAAATGAATTATTGTTATTGCTCGTCCCGCCGTTGCAGTTGTTGCTGTCGGTGTTGGCGCTGGAGCTGTCCGTATGTACAAAACTAAATGGGAAAAAACAAACACAAAGGGTAAGCAGCAGAAGACACTATAAATAAACACTCACACATTTGGTGGCATAAATAAACCCTTTTCCGGGCAACGGGTAAAAGTTTATAAAACAAATAATGAATCTACCCCAGCTATCGTTGAACAATACATGTGAATGGATATGTGTAGAGAAAGGATGTATGTGTGTCTGTGTATGCGTAGATAGTCTAACGTTAGTATAAATAGACATTAGTCCCATATTGAGGTTGGTGGGAAGACAGTGGTGCAAGAGGTCTTTGTCGAGTTAGAGCCGAACTAAATGAAACTATACAGGGTTAAATCGGAATCCTTTGATATGGGGATACCCCTTTAAACGTTTGCTCTGAAAAGTGGAACTCCTTTAAATGGAATTTATAAAAAATGTTCAGATACGCGCTGTTCCAGAAACGCTTAACGAAACATACTCACAAAGGCTAGGATCAAAAGAAAAACATTTATTTCAAGCCACGCTTAACCATCAATACTCCTAAATATTAGAATCGAAAGAAAAACAAGAGAACTTTAATTTTCGCAATAGTGTGGAGCCATTTAATACACAGCACGGCACTTAATATTAGACCAAAATTACGGATGTACTTACCTACTGAAAAAAGGTCAACGTCTTATTGGTGGTCGTCGCTTTCCTTTGATATGACTTTGATCTTGCATGCAGTGTCTCCTGTTTGTAATACCAAAGATTTCTACTTCCATTCGGTACTTCCAGTGAAGCTGTAGTCTACCCTGTTATTGACCTTGGTCTGTTGAGGAAGTGCGTTCTAATTACTTTTATATTGATCTTTAGTGTATCGGTCGCCCCTGTCTGTCGACCTTGACTTCGAGGATTTCGAGTCTATTACTCGCGGACCTTTTAATGAAGACTCAGTTTTCCCTGTTGTTGATCTTGTCTATTTAGGAAGTGTTTTCTGAATATATTGATCTTTAGTGTAGTTGTTGTTGTTGTAGCGGCGCACGTTGTGCCGGGGTGACAGCCCTCGGCCGAAGATTGCTGGCTCGGGTCAATTCGGAACATAGAACCGGCTGTCGTGTATCGGTCGCCCCTGTATTACTCTATTACTCGTTGTCCTTTCAATGAAGTCTCGGTTTTCCCTGTTATTGATCTTGGCCTGCTGAGAAATGTTTTAGAGACATTTCGCTCTTGTGTTCGAGGTTTTGATGAAGTTTTGTGGCATTTGGTCCTTCGACCGGAGCCTCGGTTTTCCTGCTGTTGATCTAAGCCAGCTGAAGAATGGTTTTTCAATAAGTTCGATCTTGTGTGAATGACTTTCTGTTCATATTTTTAAGTACTTCAAGTATGGCTTCACCTGGTCCTTCTTTCAAGGAATCGGTCTATCCTATTGAAGTTACCAAGTACTTCAAGTATGCCTACACTTGGTCCTTCAATTGCTTAAGAAATGTTTTCTAAACACATCCGTCTTTTGTGAAGTGTCTGAAGTTCGTTATCCCAAGGATTTGAAGTTTTCTTTCATTTGGTCCTTTGACCGCTGTTTTGGCTACAGGAAAATTGTTGGTCTTGGTCTGCTAAAGAAATGCTTTCTAATGAGTTGGATCTTGTATGCACGACTTTCAGTCTGTTATGCCAAGGATTTTTAATCTATGCCAATTTGGTCCTCCGGCTGAAGCTTTGGCTGCTGTGAAGTTTATCTTGTCTTGCTAAGAAATGTTTCGGTCTTTTGTAAAGTGTCTTAAGTTCGTTATACCAAGGATATGAAGTTTTCTTTTATTTGGTTCTTCGTCGGAAGTCTCGGCAAGAGGGAATTTCTTAGTCTTGACCAATTAAAAAAAATGTTTTTTTTAATTAGTTCGATTTTGTTGCGCTACTTTCCGTTCGTTATACCAAGGATTTTAAGTCTTTTTCTATTGGGTGCTTTGATTGTAGTTTGGGTCCTTTGATTGTGGTTTTGGTGTTTTGATTGGAGCTTTTGTATTTTTATTAAAGCGGTAGAGTTAATTTTGGCTTGCTGAAGGTGTGTTTTCTTAGTACTTCTTTGGAACAATGTCTTTAATTCGTTATCTAAAGGATTTGTAGGTTTTTCATTTGGTCCTTCAATCACTGTTTTAACCACAGGGAAGTTGGTGCTCTTGGCCTGCTGAAGAAATGTTTTCTAATGTTTGATCTTGTTGTTAATGACTTCTGTTCCCAATATAGAAGAATCTAGGTCTATCTTTATTTGGTCCTTCCATCTGAGCCTTGGTCTTTTTTTGGTCTTTAGCTGCTGAGAAAATGGTTTTCCCCTCTCTTCGATTTTGTGTACTGTCTTCACCTGGTCCATCGGAGTCTCGGTCTCCCCCTTTGTTGGCCTTAGCGTGTTGTTTAATTATCTTTAGTGTACTGACTTTATTAGGTACTTGTAATATAAAACATGTCTCGCTCGTCCCTGTAGTTGGCCTTGGGTTGATTTAGAACTTTTTTCTAAGTTCTTTGGTCTTGCTCTAACAATTACAAGCCTTTTTAATTTCGGTTCTTCCGCAGAGGCCTCGGTCTTCTCAGTTATTGTTATTGGCCTGCTAAGGAAATGCTATACAAGCACTTCGATCTTGTGTTGAGTGTTTCCAATTTAGAATCTTAAGAAATAGAAACCTTCTTGCATTTGGTCCTTCGACCGTATCCTAGACGATAGGAAAGTTGTTTATCTTTAACTGCGAAAGAAATGTTTTTAATTTAGTTCGATCTTGTGTGTAGGGTCATTCCACCGTTTCGGGTGTTACATTTGTACGCATTAAATAGTGTTTTATTAGATGTTGTATAAGGCAACTAGTCTATTACAACTATTGGATCGTCTACTATTTAAGTAACATTTTCTTTTCCTTGACTCACATTAATAAAATATGTGAGCAATAACGAGAAAATTACCAATAAGTAGCTGTTTCGGGTGTTACAGAATTTGGCGCTACTTGCTGGCAATCAGATTCAAAATGCAGAACTCAGCGAATTTGCATATGTAACCTTCAGTTTATTTACAGCAAGCCAAATTAGTTATAATAGCCCACCTAAATGCTAAACGAATAGCCAGCATCTTTTTTCCTTTAATTTTTATGAATAAAATTATCTGTTTCGGGTGTTACATGTGATTCGTTTCGGGTGTTACGAGTACGAAATAAAAACACATTTACCAGAAATGATGGGTTATTTTAATAAGATTTAATACGTTTTTAGTCAAACTATTACAGAACTGTATCAACAACTTAACTTAAAAAATTAACGAAAGTAAATGTTCCAGTTTTATTGTTCTACAATCATCCCTTATGATGAGATTCACCCTCTTCCGAATCACTGTAAACTTCACAATAGGAAAGTTTATCTTTTATTTTCGGTATAACCTCAAGATCGCCTTTGGAACCAGGTACAGCTGCCAAGTCAGGAACATGTTGCTCCTTTTTCAGTGTAGCAATTGGTTGCTGAAACTCTTCCTCCCATATGTCTTACAACTACAACTTGAACGGAAATGGAATTGGATGTTTTCGCTGCTATGATCTGTCTGTAGTCGATCACTTTAAAATAATGCTGCTTCTGCAGAATGGGAATAGCTTGAACATCGTCCCAGAGATCTTTTAAAAACTGTGTTTCTCTTTCAATATCTTCTTTTTTAATGTACATAACGGATATGGCATGTGTCTGAGTTTTGACAAAGGTGTAAAAATCAAAAGCAGAATTCATGATAACCTGTCTGGATTTAACACCCATCCACGCCAATCTTTTTATTGCTCCTCCAATTCCATCAACAGCTCCTTTTCCGTGAGAAGCAGCGAAAAAGTGCCATTGCAGCTGCTTGGCTTTTCCGCGCTTTTTGAGTTCAAAGAGAGATGACAGGGTATACTTATTTTTAAATTGGGCAGCACAATTGTCACTAAAGATGTTAAGTATTTCTATTGTATTGCACCGTATAGTTTGAACGTAATCGATAATGTTCTTTAAAAACGTCCAAACAGCTTGCTTTGTATGAGATGTGTCATTGCTGATAATGGCAACAGACTTCATCTCATCGTCAAACCAAATGCAGCAAGTGAAAATTGTTACCTGTTTGTGGCTCCAATGGGCACTTTGTATTTCATCTTGATGGGTAAGTGCATAATTTTCAGCAAAGTCGATTTGGATCACTGCTTCATTTTTCTGAAGATTATTTTTTGTTTCTTCGAAGTGATCAGATTGTACTTGCTTAATGTAACAATGAAGTCTGAATTTGTCTATCATATCTTTTTAATTCGGTTAGGGCTTTGTTACATAGAGTTGTGTTTTTTATAAACTCAGGACGGTTATTAATAAAAGACCATTTGTACCAGGATATTTCCTTCCTTTTTAAATCAGTGGTATCAAAGCTATTCCAAAAGCCTTTTGGGCATTGGTCACAGGATCCTGACATACAAGCCTCATTTGTGATGTCACAGGATATCATTTCCATTACTTTCTTATAATTTTTTGGTAAAGGCAGACATTTGTTCAAAGCCTCTAACAAGTTTATATAATTGGTATGATGCATACAAACGCACACGTTATGAGGCGTGTCAGCTATCGGAAGAACCTCAGTCGGCCTTGAATTGAAAAACGACGATCTTCCAATATTAATTTCAGTGTTGATGTCTTTGAAATATTCAAAAGCTTCGCGAATAGTCATAACCATTGTACGTTTCTGCTTCTTAGACTTCACACCAGTGTCAGGATCTCTAACGGTTTTGAAATCTTTCCTCCCAGGGGCTTGGCGACTAACATCATCTCTGTAAAAGAAATCCTTCGTAGCTTTCTGGGCTTCCATTGTAAGTCTTGGGCCTTTGTTTTTGAAATACCCTGTTGATTTTATATTATAATCCTGTCCTAACACGTCAGTTATTACTTTTTTGAGAACTGCAGCTTTATTTAATGGCGTTTCTGGGAGAGAATTCTTTACTTTTTTCACAGCTTTTGCAAAGGTGTTTATACATTTGTAAGATCCCATTGGAGAATCACAAACAACATTGTTTTTGTTGAGTTTCTTCTTTTCCCTACACGCTCGCACTCTGTCGCGCACCTTTAGACGATGTTCTAATTTAAGATCTTCTGCACAAGTCTCTTCTTTCTTCTTTTTTCCTTCTAATAGCGTCTCTTTCCTTCTCTTTGCGCAAATGTTCTGCATATTTCACAGGATCCTTCTTTCTGTTTTCTCTCAGCTTAGCTAGCCGTTCTTTTGCTGTTGAAGGCAATTGTAATTGTGGTAATTTATCTAAAAAGTATCAACATAATAATTATACACGCATGCATTTTAAAACAGACGCTGCGGCACCAAATAACTACGCATAATATGTATAAGTTTGTCATTACAACAATGTAACACCCGAAACGTTTCGGGTGTTACACATTTTCAAAAGTTAAAACTCACAATTGAACACAAACTTTATTAATTATTGATAGACATTTGATTAGCTTAGCACCATAACCTTACTTTTGCAAAACATGTTAGGCCAAAAACATTTAGCCAACAAATTAAACAACTAATTACCTTTTTTTCGTTTTGGGTGTTACTTTGATACAACGGTTTCAAATACTCTTCAAAAAACGGCTTAGTGCAGGCTTTTTAATATTTTTTAACACGATTTGTGTAATTTCAATATCCAACCACAATTTAAAGAAAAATTAGTGACAGATGACAGGTTGCTTTCTCTTTATTAAGTGTTGCCATATATTGATTTATAAATTACTTGCATGGCCTATATTTTTAACGTTACTTTTAAGTAATGTAAAACATAAAAAATGTTGAATTTAGAAAAAAAAAAAAAATTCAGGCATGAAGGGTGGGAATGTTTTTTTATATAATTGGCATAAAGCTGACTTTTAAATCTTATTTTTTTTTTGAGCTCTGGTCACTTTTATTATGGATTAACCCTGTACTTACTTTAGTCAGTATTATCTAAAATGCAAAGTCTAACTTAGTTTGGTCCTTCGAACGGAGATACCCTGTGGAGGATCTTGGCTTGCTAAAGAATTATCTGTTTCTCCTTCGCTGCTGGCCAAGATGAATGCTATGTTTCTTGCTTTTCAATAATCTCTGTCCGATTGATGGCTTAAGATACTAAAGATCTCTCAAACTGTTTCATGGTACTGCGAATTGCCTGCACACAAAAGCCATCATGAAACACCTTCCGACTAAATTCACTTTAAGTTTTTACAACTGAACCGGAATTTTAATATTTTTTTTAAAAGTGTCCTCACTTTTAGCAAACTTGAAACTATGAGGAATGTAATTGCAAACCTTAATGAATATTTTGACATCCGGATGGCGCTGGTGACTTCGATAGCTTCTAAATAGAACAAGTGGAAATGCTATCATTGCTATCTGGTCACGTGTAAATTGCAATAATATAAACACATGCAGCCAAATAAAATTTGGCACGAAAGAAGAAAATGTAATATACGAGTACAGTGTGATTCATTTACGACTGGACAAATTTCACCATCGTATTTCATGGCTCATTTCATGAAAATGTGTCCATCTACGACCATGCCCGAAAGTGCAAGGTTGCGAAATGGCAGCGGTTTGAACATTTTCGGATTGGTGGTCGAAGAACTGGTTCAGAACTTAGAAATTTTACCCTAGTACCCTCCGACCATCAATCCGAAAATATTCAAACCGTTACCATTTTCGGGCATGCTCGTAGATGGACTTATTTTCATCAAATGAACCAAGAAATACGCTGGTGAAATTTGTCCAGTCGTGAAAGAATCACCCTGTGTAATCCTAGTCCCCTATATTTGCTTACGAGATAGATTTTCATTTCATTTTAGAAATAGGTTTATTAATTTAAAAAATATTGAGAAATTTTCCACCCATTTTCTTCCATACCATTTGAATATTCTACTCGAAAGCAAATATCAAAGATATTTTTTTTATTAGGCAAGGCTCAGCCAAAGGCTTGCCCATGAGAAACAACCCATTCTTTTACTTGAGAAAACTATACGCCATTTGGTCATCCGTGACCACTGTCCCATTTGGAGCAAATGTTGCAGTATCTGTTGGTATTCACGCACCCAACACACGATACATTGGGGGAAAACTACACACGCACACACACACAAAAGTGTGATACGATATATTTAATGACGCAACTTAAACGACGTGGAAAAATTATTATTACGTTATTATTATGTCTGCAGTCAACTTCTTCTCCTCCCACTCCCACTCCACCACCATCACCCACACGAGTATGCAACACGCGCTAGGAAGCGAAATCGCACCAAAAATGCTCTGAACCCAAAGTGGCATCGCCAACTGTCTCTCCCCCCTAGTCGTACTTCGGCCATAAACAAGAGAGAGCCTGATGTGCCATTCATTCCTGTAGTGGTTCAGGATGTTGCGAATGTTGCACGGAGCGAACGTGAACGTTGGCATACCTGGTGCAGGCTATGCTGTTGGTGGCATTAATCCTTTCGCTTCGGCGGCAACATTGGGCCGGGGTGGCTGCCAGTGTCGGTCTGTCTGCTTATAATAACAATAAATTTCTATCAACACTCTCAACTTACAATTTAACCCCAACAAACGGGTATTCTGACGTGTTTTATTCTTGGCGTTTTTCTTCGTCTTCCCCCATTTGGGGTACTAAACGCCAACATAAACACATGCTCATGGCTGCAGACACATGCCGGCACATATGCTCACATAGACGTAGTATATCTCCTCATGGTCGTAAATTAAGGCCAGCTTCCCTCTGCCGTGGTCTTTAGCTTCTTTGTTCGTTGTTCTGTAAGAAGAAGGACATGTATCTTTTCCGTCTACGTTTTCAGGTGGAGGTGTGCCTCCTCCGCGAAAGTATTGTGGGGTAGCTGCAATGGCTCACGTGCTGTTAGCTTTTTAAGGACTAAGGACCACTATCAAAAGTTGTACAATCAACTGCCTAGGTGCTGAAATGAAATGGATCCTTTGAAAATAGGCAAAAGCCTTTTTTTTGATTTGATTTAAAATAATGATACCCACTCCCTAGAAAAGCAATTTTTACTTAAACAAAAACTTCCATTTTTTTTGAAGAAGAGATACGAGAAGTATCCCTGGGTCTAATAGTACTTAAATACTAGATTAGGCCTAGATCACTTTAAACATTAAAAAAGTGTTTTATCATAAGAAAGGGTTACAAAAAATACCCTTTCAAAAGAAAGAACTACAACAAGCACCCTTTAAGGAAAAGTTCACTATCGAAAGAAAGAATTTTTTCTATTAAGCAAAAATTTGATTTTGCTATATTGAGGGAGCGGTACTAAAGGAGTCTCTTGTTCTTGTACTACTTAAATTTGCATAGGACTGGGACTGGATCACTTAAAATAGCTTTTTGGGAGAATACATTACAAAACGTGGCCTTTTTTTAAAAAAGTTTTACAAAGAAATACCCTTTCCAAGGGAAAGTGTTAATAAAACCAAATTTTTAAAATTACTCTATCCAAAGCAAGAATTACCAAACGTAGACGCATAGAAAAATATAATTGCCAGTTTTGATTAAAAATTGTGCATATTCCATTAAAAAAGTTATTAAAAAATGGTGCTTTAAAGCATTTTACTCAAGCAGTGCCCAAAATTGTAAGTAATTTTATAAAATTTTCACTCAATAAACAAATTATAGTATTGACTGAATACTTTATAGGTCTTTTGTCAGGAATACATTAATTAGAAAATAATTTACTATTGATTGAAAAAAATGTAGCTCAAATATTAAGAATAATTCCATAAGCCTTATTTGCATACGAAATGTAAATTCTTATTCAACGGGTTTCGTGGGAAAATCTCCCAAAATTTAAATGAAAATGGACAGCCTAAAAATGAGGTCACACAAATGGAGCTCAAGAGCTGTCTGGCGTCATCGACGAACTATTTTGTAAATAACCTTGATCAGCGGCTTCACCTAAAAGCAGGCAGTTACGTATACTTAACGAGAATTACTAGCAGTAGACTTTTCCATCGCACATAGTCATCACAATAAAAAACTGCTAGCACAATCATTCTGCTGAATCGGCCATTCTACAACTTACCTAAGTTCCGAGGCGCACTATCCTCACACATGGTTCAAAACTCCATTGGCCATAGAACGAGCCCACAACGAACCACTCTAGAAGAAGACAAAAGAGCGCCAACTTCTGTTTTGAAATGACTTTTCCAAACAGTTTCCTAACTTGTGACAAGGCATTTAGGGCAACCAAAACTATAAAATATTCTTCACAGATGGATCCAAACTAGACGAAAGGGTCGGTTTTGGTATCTAAACGAGTGAACTAGGACTAGATCTGTAAACTAGACTATCAGTTCGTTGTAGTGTTTTAAGCCAGATAAAGTAGCGATCAGAGAGGTTGAAATTGCTTTAGTTCTCACTACACTTTATACTTATACTCTGATAGTCAAGCAGGCTTATTTAAGAACCGCCGATAACTGTCGCCCATCTTTTAAGAAAGCAGCTCAGGGACATTTTAGGGAATAAAATGGCGGATGAGCCAGACAAGTTCTAGTGGCACATGTTTCAGATCGAGTAGAACTTGTTCTACTCAATCTTGGACAAGCTCCACTCGACCTAAAATATGTTTCTTTTGATCTGGAACATGTTCCACTCAATCTAGGACATGTTCCACTCGCTTTTCTGACAACACACAACACGCTCGTTATGTGTTGCCAGGAAAGTCTTGTTAGATATTTAGCGGATATTGTGTTTTATGCTTAAAGAGCTTAGAATGAAAATCGAAATGTAATAAAAATAAATAATAAATCAACAAAACTTTGGTTGGTATAAAACTAGAGTGATCTCCACTACTCTATCTGGAAACAAATGTACCAGTCTCTCAACTTTAAGTATTAATGAAAAATTTTAACGCGGCTGCCACAATTTATCTTTACCATAAATCGAAAAATTGGCCCAAATGGTGCATATTTTTATAATGTACCATTCGGTAAAACGCGATTCTTACGAAGTACTCCCACCCTTACGCACTTCCACACTTAAGGGTTCTATTAAAACTCCATATGGTCCCCTTTTTGAATTCTGCATAAGCCTTGCAATCTCTGCTTTTTCACGATCTAACAATATATATTTTTTTGCTTTTCAGTACAACATTATGCCAGTTTGCGGTGTCAACCCATGTCCTTCATAACACTGGGAGGGACAAGCTACAATGCGACTACTAGCACTTCACCGGATAGACTGGAGGTTTACATTATAAGGATCAGCTGCAGGATCATCACCAATGGTAATGCTTTAGATATACCAAGAGAGTCGGTGGAATTTCTCATACAGATTATAAGCGGGTCCAAGTTGCTAATATTACTTAGTAGGGACATAAATACTGTTACAACATTGAACACACCCATTTCAATAGTTGGTTTGAAAAGCTAACCTCAATAGCGTTAGTCTATACCGGGATTTTAAAATTGTTTCAACTTTCATCGCTGTAATGGCGCTTTTCAAGTGTGAAATGAATGAAAAGCGATATTTTCAAAACGCTCCGGCCACTAGGGATTAGCCGCGTGTTCGTCTACCGATGCATAAAACTGTTTGAGGAGACTGGAGATGTAAAAGACCGCCACCGGTCGGGCCGCCCACGCTTTGTTCGAACACCGCATGTCATCAAAGCCGTCAAATCAAGAATTCACAGAAATCCGCTCCGAAAACAGAAAATCATGGCCCGTGAAATGAATATCACGCAAAAGTCATTAAAAAAATCATTAAAAAAGACTTGGGACTGGGGGCTTTCAAACGACGTACCGGACATTTATTGACTGCAGCTTCAACAAAAAAATAGGATTGAAAAATTCAAACGTCTTTTGGTGAAGCACGCTGATAACTTGCACAGAAAAATTTTGTTCACCGGTGAAAAAATTTTTACCGTTCAGGAAAAATTTAACAAGCAAAATGATAGAGTGTATGCGCGGTCATCTAAGGAAGCATCTGAACTGATCCCAAGGGTGGAAATGGGTCATACGCCAGCCTCAGGCAGTCCAGATTTGAACCCCAAAACATTCAGTACTTTTGGTACTGGTGGTGGTAACATAGAGCGCATTCTTGGTGTAGCCATTGATGCTACCAGCCAGGGTCTGTAGGGCTCGAAGTAAAAGTAGTCCGAGGCGGGACCAGAGACTTAAGTATGGTGCAGCAGGTGGTCAGAAGTCTCTAGAACTGTTGTTCTCTTCTGGCGAATCACCAACATCTTTGTAAGGGATTGTGGACTATCTTATACCGCTTATACTCTTTGGGTTGCAGCATCCGTTAGATAAGGCAACTCCACTCAAAGTTTTAAGTTTACCTGAGATTTGGGTGTTAAACCACAGCCACCGTAAAACTCACCGGAGGGCTGGTCCCAAGAGGTCAGCCCAGAACAACTGTTCTAGGGACTCCTAAACACCTGCGTTGCAATAATTAAGTCGCTTTTACCGCCTCGTAGCACATGACTACTTCTACTTCGAGCCCTACAGCTCCTGACTGGTAGCATCAAAGTCTTTACCAACGATTCGCTCTGTTTCTCTAACAAGCATAGAGGAAAAATAGCACTACCCGAGATGTAATTTCACCTAAGCTCTTTACTTTCTAGTACAACGAGTGTATAAACACAGCTTTAAATATAATATTGGCTCGGAACCGCTTATGATCTGTATGAGAAATCCTACCGACCCTCTTGCCATATTCTAAGCTTACTTTTTACCTAATATTTAAAGAAATTCGCCCATTTTTTGCTCTAGAATTTTTGGCCAAACGTAGTCTTGGTCATGGTGCAAATGCTGGCCTCCTCTATCTGTGACTTCTGGCTTCAGGCTACTGTGGCCTGGATATGCTGTGCACAATTCGAAACTTGTTGAAAACCACTTAAAAAACTCACTGAAGCTGAAAAAAAAAATTAAGTTTTTGCCCCAATTGATGGTGCAATTTTTTGGAAATTTCCAACAGACAACACTTATGAACTTTGAGGGAAGAAACACACGAGTGCGTGTGTGTTGGTGTTAGTGTCGTTGTATGTGTTGTCTTGTCGTTCGTGTATGTGGAAAGTGTGCTCGAGTGTTACACACCATTACACAAATCCATAAAATTATGCAAAAGTTGTTGTTTTTTATGGCACTTTAAGCACATGCTCCATATACACACGCACACACCTACAACAACTCACAACCACCCATCCACCCATCCATACAACAACATATAAACACATTTTATTATCCATTGTTGTCGCATTATGATCACACTTTAAGCAAACGCACAGACACATCCACGCAGTGAGAGAGCCACCCTCCCACCTAACCACCCTCTCTCACTTAGAAGAGCAGCGCTCAGACAAACTTTTGGCAACTGCAATAGAAAACTGAGCGAAACTTGCAAATATCGCATAAAAGCACAACTCACAAAAATATAAAACTTTAAATATGCCTATGGCCAAATCACTTAAGCTGTATCCACCGACAACAACAACAACAGCAGCAACATTCAACTGAAGGCTCCGCCATAAGGAGGTGGCAGCAGCAGCAGCACCCGCATCATCTGAAATGCACAGCGAAACTCCCAAGCTCAAAACGTCCGTCGTCTTTGGCGGCGTGTATAGAAATTTGTTATGGTGTCACCACCAGCAGCAGCAGCAGCAGTACAACAAAACAACAGCAACAACAAAGCCCAGCATAGGATAATACAGAAACTACACGGAGGAAAAAGTATGTTGAAACATCTCGAGGCCTTAGCGCGAAAAAGACGTAAACGCTAGGCTGAAGAGTAACCAGAAGAGGTTCAAGAGCTGTCATTAAACCCAGAGAAAACCACGGTTTGGTGAGGTTTTTCAAAAATGAGGATTGCCGGAACGTAACCGTGAATGGTGCTCCCTTTCGCGCCATGATATCGGACTTTTTGCTACCTGAAATTGAAGCCGGTAATCTTGACGACATTTGGTTTTTATAGGACTGCCTTAAAGCTGATCCAACAATTGATCTATTGAGAGGTCAATTCGAAGAGCAGCTATTTTCACTGCCGCTTACGAGTAGATCGTGTGATTACACACCTTTAGAATTTTTTCTTTGGGGCTACGTGAAGTGAAAAGTCTGATCAGACAAACCAGCTACAATTCAGGTTTCGGAAGCCAACATAACGCGTGTCATTAACGTCATACCGTCGAAATGCTCCAAATAGTCTTCCAAAATTGGACCCTCAGAATGGAAACTCTGAGGCGTAGTTGCGGCCAACATTTGAAGGAAATATATTAAAAAAATAAAAGGCATAAAATGTCCTTTCGAATGAACAATAAGGATTCAACACTTGATTTTTTGGATTTCAATTTATTTTGAAAAAATACCTCTAGATTGATCACCCGATAGCAAATTTAATTGTATCGGAATCCTCCAGATGAATTTGACAAAAAAAAACAAAAATTAAACCGTCTCCTTTGAAATTTTCTTTATGTCGCTTACGTCTTTTTTCGCGTTAAGGGCTTGATATGTTTGCATGCTAATATTTATGAGTTTGGACCATGCTATTGTAGCATAATAGCTTATCACAAACATATTATATGTTTGGGACAAGTTTAAAATTTTCCTTCGTTCCGTCCTGCATTGCCTAAAGAGTACCGATTTTCTAGAAATTTCGCAAAGGGTCAATTAAGTGAAATGTTATAGAATGAGGCGTGGCATGCACTTTTTTCTCATGCGCATACAAAGATCAAATGAGCAGATTACAGAGAACAAACTTCAGTTTCAAAACTCGAATTTAAAATTCATGCATTCGGAAAAAGTTTTGATTGTCTTTTCTTTTTGTTATTTATTCGGTCTTTTATCATTATTATGACTTGGACAGATTTTATTCTGATTTGAGACCTTTTTGTGGTTTCTTTTTCAGAATCAAGGGCTTTGAGGGTTTCAATCTACGCTCGGATACTACCGCTTGAGTCGAAGGTATAAGAAGAGGCGTGTCTAAAGCTCCATTTTTTCGTCACCCAGTCTTACTAATAATCGATTTGCTTATTACTAATTTTCAGCAGAAAAAAGTGAGTTGTGTAAAAATTATTATGCCTATACCGAAAGTGGGCGGAATCATGCAATTGCACTGGAGGTTCCATAATGAGGTGTGTCAACCCGTTTTTTGATATTCAAGTATATTAAAGCAGTTCAATTATTCGTCACTAATTTAAGCTTATAGATCTGATCCTAAGCTTTATTTTGGGTTAGATCGTATGAGTAACATTAAAGATATTTCTAGAATAAAACAGTGGGCGGAATGGTGCATTTGCATGTGAGGAACCAGAATAGGGCGTACGAGTTACTTTTTCCACATGTGCGTTCCTCTCGTGCAGAATGGGGCTTGCAACCCCCTTTAATATTCAAGTACAAAACCGTTATAAAAATATAATTTGAATTTTATGCATTCGAAGACAAGTTATGTGGGTTTTAAGCTGCACTAAAAGAGTCATTTGTGTGGGAGGTACCAGAAGGGGCGTGGTTAGACGTCACAAAGTTAAGCTTATAACTCTGGTCCTAAGTATTAATTATAGGTTAGATCGTATGAGTAGAATTAAAGATATTTCTAAAACAAAAAAGTGGGCGGAATCGTTCAATTGCACTGGAGTTTCCATAATGGGGCGTGTCACCCCCTTCTTTCATATGAAGAATTACAAAACCGCTATGAAAATATAATGGAGCTTACAATTTAAGCGAATTTAATGCATTTGAAGAGAAGTTATGTGGGTTTGAATTTTAACTGAACAAGAGTCATTTGATAGGGAGGTGCCAGAAGGGGCGTGTTTAAGAGTCCAAATATTTGTCACTAAGTCAATCTTTTAACTCTGGTCTTAAGTTTCAATGTGGGTTAGATCGTATGAGTAACATTAAAGATATTTCTAGAGTAAAAAAAATGTGCGGAATGTTGCTTTGCATGGTAGGAACCAGAATGGGGCGTGTGAACTCCCTATTCAAGTACCAAACCGTTGTAAAAATATAGTGGAGTTTACAATTTAAGCGAATTTCATGCATTCGGAGACAAGTTATATGTCTTAATTTGAAGCTGCATTAAAAAATCCTTTGTGTGTGAGGTACCAGAATGGGCGTGGCTAGGAGTCACAAAGTTTAGCTTATAGCTCCGTTCTTTAGTATTGATTTTGGGTTAGATCGTATGAATCGGAATAAATTTATTTAAAGAATACCAAAAGTAGGCGTTATGTTACTTGTGTTTGGGAGGTACCACAAGGGTTGGGCAGAATTTATGACATGCTTAATAGGCTGTGGTGTGATTTGTAAGCACAAAAATTTGTTAAAATTTTGCCATCGAGCTTTTGGCGTGAGGAAAAAAAGTTCTACTACGACATATGAAAAAAATCATTTTCGAGGGGCCCAAATCTCAATTTTTTGACTTTTTCTTAACATTTATTTGTTCTACTAAAAAAATCTTAAAAAATGAACTTGAAAAAGGTTAAAAAATTTAAATTTGGGCATCTCGAAAGATTTTTTTGATATGTCGTAGTAGAATTTTTTTTTCTCATGCCAAAAGCTATCGAAGTCTATAGCACAATATCGCTTGCTAAATCGACGCACCCTATTGCTTAATTTAAAAACGGTTGGTTGGTCCTTTCGCGAGTTATTGTGCAAACCAGACGGACTTGGCTAAAATGACTTAAAAAGTCATAAAAATGTTACACTTTTTGTCCGTAGTAAAGCATATATACCCTCTTATCCAGTAGGTTGAGGCTAAACAAATCATTTGTTTTTTATATTCAGTGAATGCCGGCCAAAATCGGGTGTTTAATAGCGGGAAGTGTTTACAAACTTTCAAATGAACTTTCGAACACGTCTATGTCACAATAATGAGTTATTATTGCACTAACTGATCGTTGGTTCGTGTCTGTAATAAGACAAGCAAAGACAACAACCAATCTTCATGAAAATTGCACATTGACAATTCACGATGGTTTCTCATTTTCTGAAATGGAAAACTATTGTGAATGCACGTAAAATACTGCTGCCTTAACTAGCGCAGCTCACAACCATTTTTCCTTTCCGGAAGCACAGATCACAACCAATCGATCTAAAATATAATCGCCCATTCACGATAGTTTTAACGGTTGCAAAAACTTCAACTGTCGTGAATACGAATGTTTCGAGTCCTTAGTGCAGTCTGATCATACATTCACAATACTCGACGGTTACAATTTAAACACCTTCCTTGCCCAGAAAATAAACTCGAATTTGCTTGACCGATCGATATATCGGGAAATTTATTGATGTTTAATATAAAACTCAACTTTTACTAAAATATTATTATTTTATTTATTTATTTCATTGTAATATACAAATGCTATAAGGCCAATTAATTGTTGACAAAATGTTTGTCCGGAGATGGAATGAGTGTTTGTTGTCCTTTTCTTCCTTCTGGATACTTTAAGCATTTCTAAACAATCAAAAGAAATTCTTTTTATTTTCCTGCAAGCTTAAGGTCAGTTTTTATTTATTTATTTCGCTGACCCTACGCTTGAATAAAAAAAGAGTTTGTTAATAACAGGTTGAATAAACTAACCCGAAATGAATTAAAAGATATGTTTTCTATCTAATGATGTGTTGTTGGATGTTTAAAGGTTACCTGGTACGTTTGGACTTATTATCTATTAATACATACATTTTTAAGTATACATACATTTATAAGCGTTATTAATTACGAATTATTCTAATATTTTTAACAATAAACAATGAGATAAAAAGCTAGTAACAATATCAATAATATAAACAATTGTGTGATATAAGTGAATAAAATAAAGTCGACAACTACCACAAGTTGCTTTCTTATATGCGTGTTTTTAAAAAAAAAACAATTTTCGTTTATAAGAAAGTAATTTCTTATGTGTACAATATGGGTAAAGAAAGTTTGTTGCTTATTATAATTTAAATCATAAAATCATTTTTTATATGCATTTGCATAAAAACAAGAAATCCATTTAATTTCATTATCATTCGAATTCTTTTCTTTTTTTTAAAAAATTTCTTTCTTTTTTCAAGTCATCAATCTAGATTTCACAACCACACATGCCGGATTACTATTACAATTTTTATGAAAGGTGATAGCTTTCATAAAAATTGTAATAGTAATCCGGCATGTGAAGTTGTGAAATCTACATTGATGACTTGAAAAAAGAAAGAATTTTTTTATAAAATGATCACGTGCAAAATTGTATTTTCTCTAAATTTTCTTAAATTACAATAACTAAAAACTAGAATTTGGACGTTTGGGTGTTTTAAGTAAAAAAAAAGCATTACAACATTTTTTAATGTCCAGTTTTTCTAGGTTTATCTTGTTTTTACTTTCATTTAAATTAACAATGTCAATTTGGCGCTGGGGAAACCTTTAAAAATGTAAACATATTTAATCTGAAAATAAATAAAATAATAATAAAAAAATGTCGAGAAACCAATTACGCTCTTTCTATATAAGGCCTTCGATATGCGAATGCAGAAAGCATTTAACAAAAGTTGTAAAAAACTGGCTTTAAAGTTTTAAGTTCTAAATTAAAAAAAGGGTACTTAGTATTGGTAATAAATAACTTTCTTTCAATAAACAAATTTTCTAAGAAACACTATTCTTTTAAAGGCAATTGTCATTTGTGGTTCTTTTATAGGTTTTTTTTGTGCTTATAAACGTTGGCCTTATATACAATATTTTTCATACAAAAATAAAGATTGGAGTATGCAAGACTATCATGCTAGTAAGCCCAGGTTCAAACCTGCAAAGAATATCTAACAATTTTCAGCGGTAGGTTTTCACCTCGTAATTTATCTTCACGAGTAAGAGATTTATCTCTAAGCCGTATAAAAACTTCTCTATAAAATACATTGGCCGTTCTTAGGCGGCGTTAATTAGTAGGTCCTGGTCAGTGAGTATAACAATTATACGAATATCGTGTACAACACACTGATTTGAGAGAAGTTTCCCCTTGTTTCTAAATAGGATGTTGTGGAAATTCAGTAGGTTCTGACATGGGACCTTTTCCTATTCTAGTTGTTCTTATATCCGTTACTTACTGTATAACGAACTTTATATCTAAAATCATTTATCAATACGTATTTTAAAATTAAAAGTAAGTAAAAGAAAATTTTGTTTTTAAAAAAGTATAATCGGTATTTTGTTGTTCGACCTATTTGTTTAAATTCAAAAAGGTCGATAACTTATTAAAATGTTACTTGTTAATAAAAAACCAACACATTACCAAACTTATCATCACAAAGAAGTTATGTAGTGGATTCGATAAAATAAATCCCAACAAAAAATTTCCCTGCAGGCTAAAGTAATACAAAGTTGATTATTTTTTCTAGGCTACTCTTAATAATTTGTATGAACCTCTTTCGAAACATAAGGTCGAATGTTCATGGCGACATCAATACGATTCGTTTATCTACCCTTTAAAGGCATACTATCAGGCCAGTCACAGAATTCCATCGGATTGGTTTCAATTTTGTTCTTACCATTTCGATCGAGTTGGTTTTTTCTTCATCAGATTCCCATCGAATTAAATAATTTTGGGAGGTTTAAAAACTCTGGTTATTGTAAAATGCATAGCAAACTCTATGCTGAAATCGAGGCGCTGAGCCACAACAAAACGGATCGACCCGAAAGAGGAATTTTACGGCCAAGGGTTGTCACCCCGGTACTATGTGAAACAATTAACAAATACATTTTCTTATTTTTTACTGTTTAAGACAATGTCTTGCAAAGCAATTATTTTTTTTTAATGTACGGCTTTTAAAATTAAAAAAAAATATCAAAATATAAGCTAATTTAGCAAAACTTTACCAAGATAAAAAAATATTGTAATCTTTATTCACAAAAACTAACTTGAAATTGGGTTCATCCCGATTGAATTGTTCGGATAGTTGTTGGTTATGTATTGTTGACCCATATTATTTTTATATTTTTTTGATCTGAATTGCCTGGCGCGAGGTTATAAACAAATTATCTTGCAAATTGTTTTATTTTATTTATTTTCAATATTTCGTTATTCTTTTCTGAAAAAGCGAAATACGAAATTGAAACCACTTTCGATCGGAATTGTATTCTTTGACAGGCCATTATATTTTTTCCAAGAAAATGAGCGAGCTTTACTTTGCTTTACTTTTATCCACCAAAAAATGTCGGCAAGTTCATTTGACTCCTCACAGAGGTGTGCAAGAGAGGCCAAGTACAGCCTATTTAAAAGAGGGCACTTGCAAAACTTCACTGCTGTACTAGAAAGAAGCCCAGAGAATATAAGACGACGATTATTTGCATTAGCTAACAGCCCACGTTGCTGTTCGTATAGTCGCCATTACGAATGTATGTTAACCCCAGAGCATTTTGAGTTAGAAGAGAAAGACGATTAAAAGCAAAACAATTGGACCATGCTCCAAACATATTCGTAAATGTTTCCTGCTTTATGTTAGAGGGGTCGTTTTTTTTCTCCGTGTAGGACTACCCAACCTTCTCGTATCACTGCACTGCACACAGTCGTACAGTTCGAAATTTGTCCCGAATACGGACGATGGCGGTGGTGATGCTGCCACAGTTTGTGCCCTATTCCATTTTGGTTTATGTCAAACGGGCACAGAAAGTGCTGGCTATAGAATCACAGCTCTGTTTGTTGGCCATTTCACAGCAACTAGATGTTGCTCATCTTCTGTGGTTCAAGAGACACAGTGTTCGAAAACTGAAATATTGATATTGCAATTATTTAAAGTCAATTTGAAAAGTGAGTTTTACAACAGCAGTTCTCATAAGTTTGGTAAGCACCTAGTCTTAAAAAGTTCAGTTTTCCTTGTCCAATTGTTCCTTGTTCCACCCAAAACTTTGGGTCGTCACGGACCTGAAATCGCGAAAATCAATGTCACTTTGCCGTGTTGTAAAAAACGTGTCTTCTATTAAAATGTAGATGCAAGAGGTCTTAAGAGCCGGTTCATCGCTGTTCAATGCGTTAAAGCAAAAGACCGCGAAATTAAAAAAAACGAGCTAAAAATAAAATCTTAATAAAGGGTGATTTTTTAAGAGCTTGATAACTTTTTTTTTAAAAAAAACGCATAAAATTTGCAAAATCTCATCGGTTCTTTATTTGAAACGTTAGATTGGTCCATGACATTTACTTTTTGAAGATAATTTCATTTAAATGTTGACCGCGGCTGCGTCTTAGGTGGTCCACTCGGAAAGTCCAATTTTGGGCAACTTTTTCGAGCATTTCGGCCGGAATAGCCCGAATTTCTTCGGAAATGTTGTCTTCCAAAGCTGGAATAGTTGCTGGCTTATTTCTGTAGACTTTAGACTTGACGTAGCCCCACAAAAAATAGTCTAAAGGCGTCAAATCGCATGATCTTGGTGGCCAACTTACCGGTCCATTTCTTGAGATGAATTGTTCTCCGAAGTTTTCCCTCAAAATGGCCATAGAATCGCGAGCTGTGTGGCATGTAGCGCCATCTTGTTGAAACCACATGTCAACCAAGTTCAGTTCTTCCATTTTTGGCAACAAAAAGTTTGTTAGCATCGAACGATAGCGATCGCCATTCACCGTAACGTTGCGTCCAACAGCATCTTTGAAAAAATACGGTCCAATGATTCCACCAGCGTACAAACCACACCAAACAGTGCATTTTTCGGGATGCATGGGCAGTTCTTGAACGGCTTCTGGTTGCTCTTCACTCCAAATGCGGCAATTTTGTTTATTTACGTAGCCATTCAACCAGAAATGAGCCTCATCGCTGAACAAAATTTGTCGATAAACACATTTCGAACCGAACACTGATTTTGGTAATAAAATTCAATGATTTGCAAGCGTTGCTCGTTAGTAAGTCTATTCATGATGAAATGTCAAAGCATACTGAGCATCTTTCTCTTTGACACCATGTCTGAAATCCCACGTGATCTGTCAAATACTAATGCATGAAAATCCTAACCTCAAAAAAATCACTCTTTATATTGGAATTTAAACTCGAGTATTCTAGATATTTACATTTTTCGTATTAATTTCGTTGGATCAAATGTGCAAAATAAACTTCGTAATTATGTTTAGCTCCCAGTTCAATGATCTTAGTTATAGGTAAATTTGCTGATGAGATCTGGACGCGTTAGGTGGCAGCGGACTTGAAAAATATACAACAAACAACGACATATCCTAATAGTTTGTATTTTCCGAATCTGGTACACAGATATAGCCGAACGAATATTTTCTCTGCGGGCGGGGAGGAGTTTACTTATGTGGACTTTCGAACTAGAAAAATATAGATAAATATAGGTTGATAAAGGGTGTTTTTTTTCAGACGTGTGGTTTTCAAGAAGGTATAAAACGCATATAATTTATTGTTAAGGCCAAGAATTTAGCTTAAAGATAAGGGTTTGCCCTTATGTTTTAAAAATGATTTCGAGCAAGGGTCCGCCGCGGCTTGCTTGAATGAATTCCAGCCGAGAGGCCCACATTTTGCAGCACGTCAGCAATAACGTGCCTAATATTCTCATCCAAGGCGTCAATCGTGTCGGGCTTATCTCCGTAGACAAGCGTCTTCACATAACCCCACAAAAAAGTACAGCGGTGTTAAATCGCACGATCTTGGAGGCCACAGGCCCACGGCGCGAGATAATGCGATAACCAAAAGTTTCCGTCAATAAATTAATTGTTTCCTGTATGGCATGTAGCGCCGTCTTGTTGGAACCAAAGGTCGGCCACATCAACAGCCCCCAATTCAGGCACGAAAAAGTCTCTAATCATGGCTCTATAGCGTTTCCTATAAACCGTAACATTATGACCGGCTTTATCTTTAAAGAAATATGTACCAATGATCCCCACTGAGAACACTAAACCGTGGCTTTTTGAGGATGTAACGATGTCTCAACAATGGCTTGTGGATTTTCATTCAACCAAAAGTGAGCTCATCGCTGAACAAAATTTTCTTGTAAAAATCAGCATCGGTTGCCATCTCGTTCTGGGCCCATATACCACGTTTTGCAAACGTTGTTCCGGACTAAGTCTATTCATTATGAAATGGCAAACCAAACTGGGCATAAATCAAGTGACATCAGTCAAAAAGACCAACTCCGCCAGATTGAAAACCACGCCTAAAAAAAACATTCAGATTTGTGATTATTCCAAATGTTAGCGGGATAGATCAATTTGAGCATAGAAGCATTAATAAAAGTTAACCTTCAAATATTAGAATTAGATCTTTACCAACTTTATTAACGGATTATCAGCACGACTGTGAATAATTCCCTGGGATTTGTATCCCTGTTTCCCTTTTCTAAATAAAATCTCGCCGGGAATTTGTCCTCTTTTCCCTTTATCTAAAACGAACTTTGAAAATGGGAAACAATTCCCCGGGAATTATCTCCCGGGGAGTATTGAGAATCGGGCAGTATATTCAAATTTTCGGACTGAAAGGAGAGGCGTCATAAAGTGGGAAACTATTTCCCGGGGAGTATTCAGTATCGGGCTGTATATTCAAATTTTCCGACTGAACGGGGAGAAGTCGTAAATCGGCTAAATTTTCAGAAGGCGGGTATGCCGCTCAAACTTCCATTTAATTGGTAAATAAATAACCTTTTGCCGACAAATAATTATTATTGAATTGGGTGTAAGTAACAAAACTACCCTTACCATCAATCGATCTAGCGATGAAAGGTTTGCGCAACAATCTGGGTTTAAACGATAATGTTTAAAGGCGTGGATTATCTGATTCCAACCGACTTTTTATTCCTATTTAAGTTGAACATGAACTTGAACGTGAATTCGGTTGAACATGAACTCGTAAGACGATTATACAAAAAGCAACGACGGATGGTTCAGTTATATATGAATAGCATATATATTAATATAAATAATAATATAATATAAATGAGTAACTCAAAAGTAAAACTTTTTTTAATTAATTTGTCGATGCGATAGTAAACGAATAAAAAATGGCATAAGTTATGATGTTGCCACAAGCGACATAACATAAAAAGTAGAATAAATTTAATTCAAATAAAAATATACTTATTTTATAATAAAAATAGTTCATTTAGGAACATTTAATAACAAAGATTTATGCATTAATTAGAACAAATGTTTAAAATTGGCATTAATTAAAAAAGAGAAAAAAAGAAAACCTAAAGGGTGTATTTTTAAGAAGGCCCTGTTTGATAAGAGGAACCATTTCTATACACGTTCTTAAATGATGTGAAAGCAATATGGGAGTTCCTTATATAATCAACATGCAAGTAGACGATTCGCATAGTGTTGATCTATGGTTTTCTAAACTTTACCCTAATGTGATTACACGCTCCTTATGACCAGAAGTTAAACCAAAAATTTTAAGCTCGCTTCTGGCTTTTTCCAGAAGACGATTAAGCATGCTGACAGAAACTAACACAGGGCAATGACACTTGCAAATATAGGTCCTCCTTGTATATATTAAAAATATTATTAAACTTGAGGTCATAAGCAAAAGCAGTTGAATATTAGAAGTACAACAGGACAGAAGTAAAACAATAATGATTACTCCTGATGATGAACGACGAAGTCAGTTCGAAACATTGGGTTATTTTAAATTAAATAAATTATAAAAACACCAACATCAGTTTTTTGCTTATGACCTCAAGCCTAACAATAACTGAAAAATAAACAACAAAAGGTCAACTATACAAATACTAAAATATTATTAAACTTCTATGAAGGGAATTAACTGCTTTCAATCGAAACCACTACATTTATTTCCATTCTTTTTTCCTTTTTCGCAGCACTGTGATTTCAGCATCTTCTCGCCATTTCATACAACTAAATATGATAAATTAAATGGCATTTTGTACGCTCAATGTGCATACAAAATAAAAACTACAACACAAAACTAAAAAATGAAAAATGAAAAAAAAAACAATCCAAAAAATGTCCTTAGGCAACATTTAGAGCAAGAGCAACGTTGCAAGTGCCACAGCCACGGCGAACCATTCAACGCGAACATGTTGTTTGGAGCAAAACACAAACCAACACGCCAACAACCAACTACGAACAAATTGTGAGTGGGTCCGTGAAGAAGGATCCTGGATCCCTTTGGCACCACTACCAAAGGGACCGGCAGCGAAACGTACAAACAAACAAAAAAAAAGAACAAAACGCTGAATGATGCAAGAATTGCAGAGAGTGTGGCCTGCAATCATATTCACAAATTTTATTTTCTTTCGATCTGAATAGACATTATCATATGAATGAATATTCTGCCGCTGATGCTTCCAGTTGTTTCCCTCGTTTTTCTTGCATTCGTTTTTTGGCTTCAAGCTGTCCCTCTTAAATTGGAGTTGTCATATGTAGGTCATTTGTAAGTACTAACGACCTTTTGCTGGAAAAACTGCACCAACTCGTGCTCGCACCGACTCGTACAAGTACATACGTCCGCCTATACTTTTGCCGGCAGTGTGTTTATTTAATATTGTATTATTTATTTACATATTTATTGCGAATTGTATGCTCGAAATCAACACCGACACAAAAAAGAAAATACTCTTTTCAATGGTGGCAGCATGGAAGTTTTGGGCGCAGCCGGCGGTAGCTTAACAGAGGAGATACTTTTAAATATGTTAAAGTTGGAAATAAAAACTAGACCAACGTTATGAAAGTCGTTGGAATCGATATGAACACAAGAGTAATAGAAACGTTTAAAGTTGGGGTTCCTTTTACGTTCTTTTTGCCCTCTACATACTTAATTTTCTCGCTAATGATTATTGTACTAAATGACCGGATCCTACAGTTTAATGCCTGCTCCCAACGGCTAATACATTTGATAGCTTTTATTTAAAGCTTTTTTGGGGTTTAAAAATTTACGAGGTGGAAAACCACCGCTGGCAAATGATTAGATGCTCTTTATCGGATTTGAACATGAGGTTTACTTACTGGGTTACTGGGTTTACCTTCCCGGCTGACACCCTGTCACACCGGGAAGGTATACTACTTTGTTTTTCCGCCATTTTGGTAAACATTAGTCTTGGAAACTATGACGGACACAAACATCAAAAAAAGGACTGGGTTGCCTGCTAAAATTACAGAGCAACAAGTCATCAGTATTTGGGAAAAACTGTTAAAAAAACTTACCACTGTAAATATTTTTTTTAATTTCCATGATATCCTTTAGCGTCCTTCAATGTAATTTATAAAATGGCGGGCACCAAATTGATACTGCCTCTATGGTCATGTAAGGCCATGAGCTTGGATTTATGTACACAATCACCTGAGGATTCTCAGAAATGCGGGTCCCCCACCCGCACATCTGAGAATACTTTTCCGCCATGTATAGAGTATTATTATATCATATGGAGAAAAGTTAGAATGTTGTTGTTGTTGTAGCGGCACACATTAGCGGGATGACAGGCCTTTGTCGAATAATCGCTTCTTTGGGTCGATCCGTTGCAAAAACCGACTGTCGTGGGATCGAGAAAGGGTAGAATGAGAACCGTCACCGGGTTGAGGGGTGATAGCCCTTGGCTGATGAATTGCGGCTTCGGAGCGATACGGTGCATATAAGCGACTGTGGTTTATTATTTAGATTTTAGGTAGTGAAATCTCACCATATTCAACGGCGTGGTTGTCACTTCGTATATTTAGATGACTTTTAGATTAATCTGAAGTATTGAGTAGATCTCAGTCGGTAAGTATTTTAGGTAAACAGAACATCCTGTAACAGTTTGTTCCATATTAGGATGTTGTAGGGTGTTTTTCCCCACACTGATAAGGACGAAACTGAGTAGTTTTCCAGGTCGTTTTCCCTTATAAACTCGACTAATTGTCAGCAACTCCGGTTTTTCATATTGAGAAAACGAGCACGAAACTAGCTAGTTTTGTCCGTCTGAAAACGCTATGAGCCTATTAAGCCAGTGACCTTACATCACCCTCAGTTACATCTCAACAGATCGCTTTTTATAATCCCTAAAAAAGAAACAATATTAAAATAGTCAAATCATAGTCGAAACAACACTTACCGCGGATGTACGTAGACTCTTTGTGTATGTAAAAAAGATTCCAGCAATCGTTTGTCCTGATTAACCAAATTATTTATCTGCTCCTTATCCATAAAACCATAAAACATTGTCATCGTAATAACACAAAAAAACGTATTCAATTCCGCTCACTAGGCATTACATCACTAGTCGAACATTTTGTTGTCAGCCGGCCATTTAAAACGCTGTAACGACATCAAATCAATAAATTCTATTATTTTGAAACAAAAATAAAACAACAGCCACAATACAACAAAGAAGGTAGTGTTATGCAAACTGCTGATTTATAATTTTTCTCCAAATTTGACAAAAAAATAAAAATTCTATATCAAACATTTACAAAAATGTATTTTGGGCAGTCTTTTTTGTGACTATACCTTGTTAATGGTACCATGATAACAATGAAAATTTATATTGCAACTAAAAACTAACAAACAAAAAACGCTCGTCATAAATTTGTTGGAAAGTATCATCATTATTAGCGTAAAATGCTTAAAACGCATAAACGCAACCGCCGCCAACAAAAAAAACCCCGCCGGATTCGAAAAATATGGCACATATTAAATATTTTTCTGCGGTTTGTGTTCACAGTTGACCACAGGCAGATTTGGAAATTGTATTATTTTTGACATAATTTTTGCGAACTGTTCGGTCGCTTCGACAATGTGCGAGTACAGCGTAAATGGAATCAATTTGGTTGCGCTTAAATAGCCTACGGAAGAAGAATTAAACGGCCGGCTTTGACCACACTACGGGCAGTAAATTAAAACACTTTTTGAAATATTTTGAAAACCAAAATACGAATAGACGAGCTGGTGTACATGAAGAGGGATCAACTGAAAAGTGGATGATAGGTGAATATATAAAAAAGTAAATTTTTAATTTCTTTAAACGATTTAAGGCTCAGGCACATTTTTTTCTTCTTTTTTTCTTACACTGCGTATTTTTTAGTTTCCGGCAGTCTAAAATACATTAAAATAAACGTCCAAACCCCGCAAAAAAATTATGGCAGGACTTTCCTATGACGACAGTGCAATATTAAAAATTGTTTGTAGTTATTCAACATATATATCAGTGGTTTTCAGACCACCGGAAGTTAAGAAAAACGCAGCGTAACAAAACAAAACTTAAGTTTCCAACTTCAAAAACTAGTGAAATAGACGTTCGAACCTCACAAAAAAATGTTGTCAGGACATTTATATGGCGACAGCGTAATGTCATTAACTTTTGTAAATGTTCAACATATATTTCAGACAACCGGAAGTTAGGACAAACGCAGCGTAACAAAAAATAAACTTCAGTGTGCCCGGGCTTTTAAATGAATTTTGACCAAATCGTTGTTGAGCAAAATGATAAAATTGATTTTTCGATTTAAGGCACCTAAAGAAATGTTCCCTTACAATTGCTAGTATAAAATTAAGTGGTATACAACTCCTTTCCAAATTTCTCAGCCACATGACATTTTAAAGAGAAATTTGGTTTATAAGTTATATAAGTTTATCCAATGAATTCCTTTACGGAAATTTTTTAATCGTATCTAAAAAGTTATTCCTGCGCAAAGCAAGTGCCGAAAATTTGTTATTTTCATAACTTTCTGTTGACAAATCCTTCTGCTAAATTTAACCTTTTGAAATAGTCTTTAATATCTGTGATTTATTCGAAATCTATATAATAACGCCTATGTTTTGATCCCTCGTATACATGATTGTCCCTATCGATACTACCATAAATGTAAACAATGGCATGGAAAGGACTTAATGAACTAGTCTGAAACATTTCATTGGGCAGACGAACCATCCACCACTCGGCAGCAATAATAACGTGGCAAATAAGGACACTGACCATTCTCCTGGCGGCTACTACTACATATTGATAAACTTTTGAGTAATACACGCAACGAGTGTATGCTGTAATTACCACATAAATCCAATCTTAATCGAACCACGGCAAACTACCAATTACCAGCAACACCACCTCCTGCGTGCCAAACCTCAAACCGTTTTAACAAGTGTTTGCTGTGGTCCTAGTAGCCCACTTCATGGATTCACAAACAGCTTACCCGCTGTTTGTAATTCCATCAAGATTCCATTAACAAACACTCGCGTATTAAAAATTACACGCACTCGCACACACACACGAAGAGAAAACAGCCACCAACTCCATACGGCCAATAAACAATTAAATCAATTTCCCTATGAGGAAAAGGAAAAAACACAACGATTACAGCTCCGGCCGTGAAATACAACTCCGTTGTGCCATAAGCTCGGGTAAAAACAAGGGCAACCATTCAATTTATCGAACTGTCATTACATTTCCGATTGTTTAAATTTCCGTACCATTAAATTGGCCGCAGGCGTATTTCCACCCAACACAAAAAATACTTTATTCGGCCTGTACATGACCATGGTGACGTTCCTTGGTAGACTGAAGGGGGAATTAATAAAATGCCATCAAGAATAAATATCCTCAAAAATTCATATAAACTCGATTATGTCGAGTATCTCGTCGTGACATTGTCAAGAAGGCAACGGAATTGTTTTACGAAGAGCCGGCAACGAAATTGTTTTACCGAGAGCCGGCAACAACCAAAAACATACCGGGAAATGCCAATAGCTGAAATGGGGAAAAAACCGGAAATAAACTGTCTTTGTATGTGGCATATAAAATGTTAATTGCACTTGGGGTGCTTAATTAGCCTCAGATTTACTAGTGATGCGAAAGAGGCGATTTTTTAGATAAAGAAAATTCAAGCAATCTTCATATGATAAACGGTTCTAGTTACTGGGACGACTGGCTTGCCTAACCTACACATGGATTTGCTTATTAACACATTCAAAAAGAATTATTGTTTATATCCTTTAATAGTTGTTCCCTGCATATAAATTCATTTACCTATAGAATGGCCTAGCTGAGGATATATTTTTGAAATACTCAATTAACGCTCAGAAACAGAATATGACCGAAACCTTCGTAAAGTTAGTGAATGAATAGTTTTTGTTTTGAAATCCTATATAATAGTCTACGTCCATCTCTGAAACGTTTTTCTCTACCTTTTAAACAGTTTTGCGAATTATATTCACGTTGGAACACTTAAACATCATTCATAACACTGGGAGGCTACTTCCACTTAGGCAATAAATATGTTAGCAATGATATAAAAAGGAAATGGAAACATTACCTGACAGCAGAACAGAGCGTTTTGGAATATTTCTCCTCTTTATCGTCACAGCTTTTGTAGTAGACTTTTGCCAAGATGATGTCCAATCAATGAGGAGTCATTTGTAGTTTATACAAATGAAATCAAAGCGTAAAAAATAATCTAAGCTTATTGGCCCTCTGAGCTCTCTCTCATGATCCACTGAAGTCCTTAATACTGAATCATTTTCTCGTCTGCTTTTGACTTTAGAATAAAATGGATACGAAACATTGAAATATCGGCCTACTAGCCATCAGTACTGGGAAAACTAGAAGACAGAAACTAAAGATTCATTAACAGTTTAGATACCGTATACTAATTTCTTGCTTACCTTTATAAGAATATGAGATCTGGCGATATGCTTTACAGATTCACAGATCTATTTGTTCTTATATTGAAACCTCTTTATAAAGTCTTCATAGCCATGGACAGTTTACTAGAAACGTTTTTCTTTTCGCCCTTAGTCATTGGCTTTTAAAGACTTCAGCGCATAAGTGTCCTCATGCTTCACATGATAGATTATAAGCATTTTTCCTACGCTTTGTCATCGTTAAGATATGGTATTCTTCAGTCGCAAAAGCAAGATCATTTCATAATCTCGTTTAGAATGTTACCATGTGCTAATCTTACGACAGCTGGTTGTATGCACCGGATCGACAAGAAACAAAAAATCTTCGACCAAGGGCTGTCAACATTCTTCTTTAGAAAAGGAGATTAAGAAATATCAAATTCGTCTCAATTCAGTCAGCTTTAAGCTCATTCTTTAGGCCTAAAAAGTACAATATAAGTAAGTTTTTCTCATTAAATAATCGTTCTCTTACCAGTTTAAACCGCATCAGTCTAGAATCTTCATTAACTTTCTGTATACAAAACATGGGTTCCTTTCGACATGAATACCTCGATTAAGTCCATCATTATTGTTTCTCACATAATCATATACTTATATATTGGCCATAATATATATTAAAGGGCACATGAGTTGTTCCAAAAACAGGTATCTTTGGATATGAAACCCATGATCGAGTTTATTTGGAATCCATATCTAAAAAATTATAAAATAAGGCTTTCAAAATAGAGGATTCATCTAATAAAATATTGCTATAGATTACAAGATCCTGCTACGCAGCACAATGACCATCAAAATATCTATTGGTCGCACTTTGGGTAGCGTTTTCCCGTCTTCTCTATGTTGACTCTCTTTATTCGTTGACCAAAGCTTATATAAACAGCAGACAGATTTTTCAACAGAGAGCAGCTACAATTTTCTTCTTCGTACGACGGGTATCCTTTATTGTGGAGATATATTGACATCCAGAGCCGGCATAAACAGCAGGTTTCAGCTGGAAAGTATAAGAATTATATATTTCACAGCTTACTTATTTCAGAGAAGATCTCCGATTGTTCCTAAGTGGACTGTTCGGAGAATTAAGTATGTTTTGGTGAATATAGAACTTGTAGACGCACTATTGGTGGTTGTTCTCAAATAGAGAAGTCCAACAGAAAGGACCCATACCCTAAGGGTATACATCTAAACCAGTTTCTTGCATTGTTGGGCGATCTTCACCTATGGT
This sequence comes from Hydrotaea diabolus, assembly GCA_963513945.1. NCBI lineage: Eukaryota > Metazoa > Arthropoda > Insecta > Diptera > Muscidae > Hydrotaea > Hydrotaea diabolus. The sequence goes on along the minus strand of OY740718.1, from coordinate 1,975,356 downwards.
TTGTCAATTTCTTTTTATATAAGACATTCTGTGTCGTCTACGAAATTGTTGATCCTCCTCCGAAACATTCCGTTAATGTGCTCTGGGTTTGTCACACTGGTCGAAAACGTTGTAGAAAATGTTGTAGTCTCGATCTAGCGAAAGCTGGTGATTGGCAGAGAAAGTGCTCAATCGTTGCGCATGCCTTGCACATGTTTGATCTCACTCTTTAAATTCAGAAGAGCTGGCTTTAAGTGGTGAATGGCCAATAAGAACGTCCATCATCACATTTTATTTAGTTTTCTGAAGACAATAACATTTCTGTTCTTCGTTTATCACGGTCCTAAAGCATTTTGGTGATTTTGACACTCACAGTGCACATGTCTTGCTAATTCTATTTCCTACAGGTTTCCTAGCTTTTTCGTTTCCGTTAATGTTAGAATGTCCAGGAACCCATACGATTTAAAGGGTGCCACTTCGTTCTTAATTGGCTATTCCTTCCAGAAGGGGTCGTAAATTAACTGTCGGTCTACAGTGCCTTAATCGTTGCTTGGCTGTATAATCGTGTTTGAACTTTGATGTTCTGACCTATCGATTGTTTTTGCTCTGGCTAAATCCTTGCAGTTTACTTGTTTGCCTGTGAATGGCCTCCAGAACATCACACTTTTAACTTAGAAAAGTGATTTTGGCGCTTTTTTGTTAATGAAAAGTGATAACACTTATATCCCTTGCCTGCTTTGCGGGTTGTTACTAAAAGACTCTCCCCTATTCGGCGTGCCCTGTACTTATACAACAGACGTTGAAGTTGTTATGGAATTTTGAACGTTTTGATCGTCGAACAATTTCATCAAAAGATTCTGAAAGGATAAAGTGTAAATGAAGTTTAGTATGAGTGTACGTACTTACAACTGCTTGAAAAAATACTTGCCTGGTTATTAATTGAGCAATTTTCAGAGTAAATTATATTTTTAATTAAGACAAGAGTTTTAGACGATGCATCCAGTTGTAGTTGAAATTGGCCTGCTTAGAAATGGTCCTTCGAGCAGTTCGTTGTGTTGTACCACAGATTTTTAGGAATTATTTCTTTTGGAATATCCACTGTCTCAACAGTTTTAGTCTACGGTGTTTAAGGTCATTTAATGTAATTCTAGCTGGAGCGTTGGGGTTTATAACACCTGCATTTTTTAGCTATTAGAAAAAAAATTAAGAAAATTATAAATTGATATGTTAGTTTATTTAATTTTAATAGTTTATTTAAACGCATTAAGTTAGAACGACTTATCACAGCATTTTCATTTAGGTGAAAGAAATTTGTAGTTCTCAACCTTAGTCTAAAATTGTCTTTGTGTGAGCAGAAATACATTTCATTTGTGATCCTCCTGGAAGGGACCTTTGTAAAGGGAATATAAGGTGATTTAAAGGTCTATTATGTCTTATTTCACCTGAGTTGGTTACTGAACGCTGTAATGTTCCATGCGAAATGTTTTCAGAATCGACTTCTATAGCTGCACTGTGTTAAATCTAAAACGATTTTGGAATTTATTGAAAAAATCGCCGATAAAGGAAGTGAAGGCTTTTAAAAGGGCCTACTCCCATAGTATTTGGGAGTAGTTTTTCTGGTCTCTAAATCATCAAAGTCACTTTACGCAGATTTAAGGGTTTCCCATTCATTATCACTAGGTAAAAGTCAACAAAAAAACTCGGCTTGACTAACTACAACTCCCTCATACATTTTTCAATTTATCTCGCAACCTGGCAAACAAACAAAAAACAATCCACCTTCGCCCGTAAAAGTTGAAACATTTACTTTAATTTGTAATGCCTGCTCATCTTTGGCATCCCCTTCGTTGCCACTTCACTTTATATTTATTTTACATTTGGTACATTTTTGTTATAGTTTTTTTGAACCCCGTGCATATGCAAAAGCATGTGTTTTCATGTTAAACATTATTTTTAGACTAGAACTCTTTGTGCCAACCTAGCACGGGCTAATCTTCGCAACAAACACAAAAGTTCTGATGTGAGCTCCCATTTTATTTTCAGCTGGGCAAACTGCTTTGGCTTGGCATCCAGAAGAGTGCGGCGCGGGTGGTAAGAGTACCAACTAACAAACCGACAAAAAATGTGCTAAAAATTACATCGTTACACCTGTGCTTAGGGGAAGGAGAAACAAAGATAGTGTGCCAAAAAAACGGGTAGATAAAAGAGGGGTGATTGAAAAAGGTTGCAAAATTGCAGACAATGTTTGTACCCTAAAAATTGCACCTGATTATCACCGGGTGAGTATTTTTAAAAAAGGCGATCCAATGTTTTAAGCCTGTTAGCAAAGACCATATTTTATTTATTAACAGTAATGAAGAACCCAAATCGAATGCCTGAACATGGTTATATCAACTCAAACGAGGCGTTTGAAAAAATATGTTTAAAACATATTTTTTTCAAATGATCAGACAATATAAAAATGTTGTCTAGGTAAAAAATGGCAATACGACTTTGGAAAAAGTAAAGGAAGTTCCAAATGGTTAAAGGGTTTTAAAATAATGTTACATACATAAGGACCAAAGCAAAGGCCTACCACGGCCCGTTCGTATCCTTTAAGACCTTTATGGATCGTCTTCTGAAAAAGGAGAAAGAGGAATAATATAATTTAAAAAGTTTTTTAATATTTTTGGTTTCGAGCCTAAACCTGACTTAAACATAAAAAAAGACTAAATGCACCAGGACAAATCTTCTAAAACATGGAAATTGTAACAAATATCGTTTTTATGACTATAGCTATATATAGTCAATAGCGAACTTTCTTCGGCCACCAACATTTAAAATATTTAATGGTTGCATTATGAGTAGCCTTGTTAATAAGTGTGTTTATAGTCTTCTCAGGTAGATTTTTTTTAACGGAGAGCAGCTACTGCTTTTATTACGTACTAGGGATTTCTTTTTATTATAAAAGATATAGTGGCATCCAGAGCGGGCATTAAACAGTAAGTCCCGATTAGTAAATATACGAATTATATCTGTAGATAGACAGCAGACTGAAAGAGGAACTATATATATTTCTGGCCTAGGCAACACTTAGTGTTGCTGGCGCCATCTGACCTTTCCTTTGGAAAGTTTGACCTTTTTTTAGCATAAACGTACTCAGAACGTTTTGAGGTACGGCCATCATTTGTGTTGTTTACAGTGACTTGAAGAAATCAATTTGGCAAAAAATGAAATTAACTCGTGAACATTTCCACAACTTTCGACGTTCATTATCACGACAAGAATGCATCGATGAACTTAAATCTTTCTATGGCGATGAAGCACCATCCTATAGCACTGTGAAAAACTGGTTTAAAGAATTCAATCGTGGCCGACGCTCGCTCAAAGACGAAGGTCGTCCATAAACGGCAGTTGTGCCAGAGAACATTGATGCCGTGCGTAAACTGATAACGCAAGATCGTCATGTGACATACCGTGAGATAGAGGCATTCTTGCGCATTTCTTGCACCAGCATACATTCGATATTGCATAAACACCTGGCCGTAAAAAAGCTTCGTTCTCGTTGGATCCCGCACAATTTGACAATCGCTCAAAAAAAAAGCTCGAGTCGACTGGTGCAAAGAAATTTTGAAAAAATACGGTGTCGGTGCTTGAAAAGACATTTATAAGATCGTCACAGGTGACGAATCAATGATCTATGCATATGAGCCCGATCTATGCGTATGAGCAAAACAGCAATCGACCGTGGGTCTTCGAAGACGAGCCAAATCCAACGAAACTTGTTCGTGGAAGAAACACTTCGAAGCAAATGGTCGCCTGTTTCTTTGGCAAAACTGGTCATGTGGCGACTGTTCCGCTTGAGCAACGTAGGACGGTCAATTCTGAGTGGTACACCACAATTTGCCATTATTCTTTGGACGTATACGCTTGGAGATGCGTCTGTCATGCAACTACTTCTGTATAAAGCAGCATAGATATGAATCGCAATGGAGGCCGCAGCTGCGGCCAAAGTAGCACCTATGTATTTCCCAAAATTAAAGTTCTTTTATTGTCGGGACAGAAAACATGTTTCTTCTAAATAAAGGATCAATGTAGTTTAAATTCGTCTTTTGTTTAACATTTGGTTACAACAGAATAGTGCGACGCAGAGCAAATATTATCGCACCTGAATTTTGGAGTAAGCGGTATCGGGACATATTAGGCACGCCATCACTTTCACTTATGTCCAAAGTAGGGTACTAAGAGACGTCATACATGCCAACATACATAAATATGTGACAACGAAGATAAACGAAAAAAGAAACTTGCTGGCTGCATACATGGAATGCGCGACATTCAAAGAAAAATAACTACACAGAGAAAGAGAGAGATAAAATGTTTTATCCAAATATTTAAGGTTGACACCATTGTGTTACTTAAAGTATTTACCGTTATAAAGCTTGCTGATACCCGGCGTTCTTCTTCCTCTTTACCTTTTTTTGTTTGCTGTCCCTCCAGCTGTTCGGCTGCCTCGTCTCCATGTGTGCGGGTATGTTAACTTTGCTTAGGATTTAGCATGAATTATGGTTGGCCAACGAAAAAGTGAAGCAACTCCCAAAGAATGGAGAACTGAAAATATGTACGAGCAATAAAAAACAGCACTTCAGGAAAATATGATTAAATTTTAAAGGGATTCTATGCAACTGCAAATTAAATAAAAGCGATAAAGGCAGATTAAAGAGTTGGGAAAAGGAGCATATTTCTGGTATTGTAGAGGAGTTTTATTTGTTGGCAGGACGATGTAGACCTGGCATAGTTGCTTGTGAGCGCTACCCTTTAATTATTATACCCCATCCCTCTAACATTGTCTATCCTTCCCTAGCTGCAAGGCTTAAAAGCCATATCCTTTAACCATTTATGTATTGTTCCCTTTAAAACCTCACTTACTCTTGCTCAGCATCATCATAAGCTTTTACCGCAGATTTCGGAAGAATATTTTAGCCACAGCATTTTGGTGGGCATCGTTTTTTTGGGGGCGAGGAGCACAAAGCAAACGTTGATTGAATTGAAATTGAAATCTTTTCCTGACCAAAAATTGATTCAATTTCTGTTTTATGGCCATCTTCATGAATAACGAATGAAGATTCGAAAATGATGGCCAGCAAATGCAGTGTAAGCGACGACCCCCGGTCCGGGCAAAGGATAGCAGCAGAGCAAATGTTTTCAAATATTTTAACATGATTGTGCATGCACATGCTCGTACGAAGAGTACGTACATGTTTATGCATGCATAGCTTGCCTCAAATAATGCATTGCATATGGATTGGAAAGGGGCGTGGGTGGGCCAAAAGAGCGCATGGGAATGAGCATCGGTATGTGGCAAGCAACATCCGGTGCAATTGTGATGTTGCGAATGAAAAAAAATACTCATTCAAATACCTACAGAAAGGAACAAAAATATTCATCATCATAAGACAGTTAAGCGATTAATCCAAGAAGAATCGAATGGGTTTTAATTGGCTTCGAAGTTTAAGAGCCGTGGACAAAAAATGTGAATCATTAAAGTTTTGGAAAAAAATAAAATTTGGAAAAAATAGGATGGTTATGTATTTCTGAGAGAAGTTTAAAACATTATAAATAAAACAAAGTGTCCTTTAGTAAAATCAATGAACGAAAGCCTAAATAAAGAAAAATCTTAAGTTGAAATCATTTTCAATTTTCAAATTGAATTCAACTGTTGTCTGTTGTTTTCTTTTCAACACTTTCATTGTTTGATTGACAATCTCCAATTTCTAATTTTGGTTAAATCATAATGATTTTTAAAAGTAAAATCTATAAAGAAATACCTAACTTAGAAGGGCTGCTATATATATTTCTGGCTTAATAATGAAAATTCGAATATTTATCATCAAAATGGTCTTATTGTTTTTCAAAGCATGATTTATACACCTTTGCATGCGCTCAAACCAATTGTCGAAGCACTTTTTCCACTCCGGTTGAGACACCTCCAAAACATGGTTTTTGAACTTCTGGCTACGAAAATCGTTACCACACATTTTTTTCTTGATGTGCGGGAATAAAAAGAAGTCGGTGGCTGCCAAGTCAGGGCTGTTCATGATATATCGAATGTATGCTGGTGGAAAAAATGACTAAGGATGGCTCTATCTCTCTATGTCACATGACGACGTTGCATTATCCGTTCACGCACGGCATCGATGTTCTCTGGCACAACGGCCGGTTTTGGACGACCTTAACGACCTTCGTCTTTGAGCGAACGTTGGCCACGATTGAATTCATTAAACCAGTAAACAGTGATATAGGATGGTGCTTCATCGCCATACAAAGATTTAAGTTCATCGATGCACTCTTGTCGCGATAATCCACGTCGAAAGTTGTGAAAAATGATCGCACGAAAATGTTCACGAGTTAATTCCATTTTTTTGCCAAATTGATTTTTTCAAGTCACTGTAAACAACACAAATGATGGTTTATGCCAAAACTAAGTGTTGTCTAGGCCAGAAATATATGTAGCAACCCTCGTATGACCAATTATTTGAAATTTCGAATAAACTTCTCGGCAAAAACTAGTTACACACTTGACAAACATTTTTAATCTCAAAATTAAATCAAGTTCGATTTTAAAACTGAAAGCAACAGATTACGATTTTCAAATGAAACTCAACAGATTTTTAATGTTACATCCTCAATTCAACAACATTTTGTTTTCCACTTTTAATTTGTTGAATTAACAACATAAAAAATCTGAAAATGCTTATTTACTTAATCCCACAACATTCTATAAACAGGGAGAAGCTTATCTCAAATCAGTGAGATAGGCACTATTTAATTCTTATACCCACTGACTTGGACCTACTGTTTAACGCCGGCTCCGTACAGTTTATGCATTTTATAGACACGTTTTTACATGGCTTAGAGATGAAACTCTAACTAGTAAAGTCGCCGTCATGTACGATCTAAAAATTGACCACACCTAATCTTAACATCGCACTTGGTTTTTCCAGATATTATGTGAACTAGGTTAAAATACTGCTTTGTTTATTAAATCAATTTGGACGACCACTTTTGTTCGTCACTGTATTACACTACAAAAATCTACAATAAATACAAATAAAAAACATTTATATGCGAAAAAGGAACAAAACATAAAACTGAGTGAATGAAGTCTATTCAGGTTGGGCTGGATAAATGGACGGACTGCCTGAGACGAGAATATGCAGTATGAAAATGAAATAAAATTATTTAATTAATGGAATTTATTGAACATTTTACAACAGCGAACCAATGGACGTCAGGTTGCAGCACAGGTGAAGAAGTAAAAAAGAATGAAGAAGTTTGGAACAGTAGGTAGGGAACAACAATTTGGGGATATTACTTATTTAGCTGTACCCTTTCATACCTCCTCAACCTTTTATCAAAAGAAAAGGACTTTGTTTTAAATCAATGTGTTGGCATACATTCAAAGTTAAACTCTTTATACAAATTTTTATTCGCAGAGTCACCTGTAGCTACATGGTAAAAAACCAACTTGAAATAAGATAGATATAACTTTAACAGGATCCTGTAAGTGCCGGGAGCAAGCACTGTTGTATACTCATAACGATATTTTTCTTATTAACACAATTAAACAAATTGTATTAGTCTGTAAGTCAAAATAACCAATATTATATAAAACTAAAATAATACGTAATAGTTTTAAGTTTTCTAGGCACCATCATTTGTAATTCATCTTTAAGAGCTTTTGTAACACTCAATAAACCAAACCTTAAACCTAGAAATGACACTCCATTCGCTATAGTTTGGTTGAAGTATCATTCTTCGTTTGCAAGACCTAGAAGCGACCTATAGTAAATTTGAATAGATGGGTCAGATAATTTCTTTATGTATTCTTATAGAACAGCAACCAATACAATTAGAAGAATTTATTGTTGTAAAAGAATATCAAAGTCAGAGTAGAGATTACATCCTGACAACACTACTTAGGAGACGCGTTTCGTCAGTGGTAAGAGACAACTTATCAGTAACTTTCTTGTGCTTTTACCGAAAGGACTTCTACACTCATATTAAATATGAAATAAAGTTTTACATTCGACAGAAATCATATTTTGGATTAATGGATCCTAAGGTCCAAAATTATAAATATTTTGCAATTATAATAATTTTGTCCCTCTATGGTTTAGTGTTAACAATAAAGCCGTTTTACTTGTTGGAATTTAAAAAGTCAGTTTATTTTACTCAATCCATTGCCATATACAAATCTGTTATCGATTTGTATACTATACAAATAACTATACAAGGTAGCGCAAAACTACTGTTGTAGTTTTAATGTTTAATAACCTTTTAAATTTATTCATATTTTTTATTTTTTTTTCAGAAATTTGTTAAGCAAACTTGGGGAATTGGAAATGGAACACTACACATCGGCTTGATTATGCCATTTCATTCCCACAAAAAGCACAAGAAAGTCCCGATTTCATTAACAATTTGATAATAAGCGATGAAGCCCATTTCCAATTGAATGGTTTCGTAAACATGATATGGGCTACGGAGAATTCAAGAACATTTCATCAGCAACAATTACACCCACTTAAGTGTACTGTTTGGTGCTGTGTATCGTCTGAAAGGATCAGTGGTCCATATTTCTTTGAAAATGCACATGGCGCCTCAGTTACGGTTAATAGTGCTGAATATCGAACGATGCTGAAAATTTTTTTGAGGCCAGCTGTAGAAAACTATCCACAGTTGTGGTTCCAACAAAATGGACACAATGGCCTTAAACGGTAGATTTGCGCCACCCTGTACTAAATGGATTTCCCGTTCTCTTCCAAAACCCACTGTACCTTGCCATTTTATACCCACAACGGAGCTATGGATTTTTTTAACGCATATTTCCGTGTGTTCGAATACAAAACAATGGAATGATGACCGGATGTCAATTGTTATTGAAAATGAAATTTATTGCATTTTTTCCTATAATTAAATATTGCGGTTTACAACGAATGTGACGATATGACAGTTATTGTTTGTTGCGTTTCCTGCACCCACACCCCGGTTGGCTTACAAAAAGTGTTTCGCAGCAGGAAAAAAATCAAAAAGTTTCTTTTGCAGCCGTTATTGTGCAGTTTTCCACGAAAATCCCTTTTTGCGGCTTAAAAAAAGCCAATAATAACAATTTTTACTTATAAATGTTTATAAACATTGTTAAGGGTTTTTCCCCTTTAGCATTTTGTCGTTTTCCAGCGTAAAATATTGAAAGGCGCTTTCTTTTTGCACATTGAAATCTGAACTAAAAAAAGATGTTGTTTTGGCCATTCTGTAAAGAGGAAGCTCATGACAACACAACGCCACATTGCTTTATTTTGAGGTGCATGTTGTTAAAGCTTAACAACACGATCGTTAGGTTCCTGCGAGGGGACCGTGACTCGACACTCGCTGTCATATTCAATCAGGGGATACTTTCCGCCCCCACCAGCTGACAATAGTAAGAAACGGAACAAATATGAAAAATTCAGTGTAAAAATAACCGGAGAATCTTGTTGTTAACAACACTTAAAGCTAAAGAAAAACAGCCAGTGCAGATGTGCAATGTCCTTGTTAAGAGCTACGGCATGCACAGTGGGATGGATATGCCGAAAAACCGGGACTAGAGAAACTTAAGTTATCCAAACGAACTATTGCATGGTGCTAATCTTAACATAGACTGAATGGTATTGATAAGTAGTTCCCCACCAAGGACAAAACGCGTCTACCCAGCGGTGCACAGTGGGAAAATTACGAAAAAAATTGGAAATAATTCGGCCATTTCGTTTGTAATGGTCCGATTTAAATGAAAATTTACATTGACCTTCTTGAAGTGTTACTGAGCTTAAGTTTTGAATTTCATGCATCTGTGTTTAACAGGTGCTGCACAGTGGGCCCTCAAAGTTGGTCACCTCGAGTTAAAATTTTCTTTTTCAAGCCGCCAAAAGCGTATTTGTGGTCCGATCGTAATAATTTTTTCTTTAGTGAAATCTGCTGGACAAACCCAACCAAAAATGTTATTACAAATTTTTTCATATCTCGTACAATAAAAAAGATATCGGGACTTAAAGTTTTTTTTTCGAAAAATTTGCTTTGGATTTTCTGGGATTATTTTATTTTTGGGAATCAGTTTTAGGTGAATCGGGGAAAATTTAATCCTGGTTTAAAGAAAACACTTTGGTTAATGTTTTAAAAAAAGAATTGTAGCAAAATCACCAATAATATGAAAATGCCAGCTGTTCAAAGTCAACTATTGCGAAAAAAGTGGGATTTTGAGTGTTTTACGGCGAAAAGGTACCTTTACTCTTATGTCAATAACTTTAATGTTTCTTAAGTAACATACAAAAAATTTGCATTTATTTCAAAGAAAACTTTATGCTTAATACAAATAATAAGCAGTTGTGACCCTAGTCGGTACTTTTCTTGCTCCAGGCGTCTCCAAATATGGGCATTTTTTTCAAAAAAAATTGAGTTTGAGCTCAAATAAAAAAAATCGCCACACTGCTGGCCCAATTTGGTGCTATAAGTCAGTTAACTACATATGTTTTCTAAAATCCCAAGCAAAGAAATTTTGCGGGAGGCCATTTCTAGGACAAAAAAAATGAGATTTTGTTAAAAAATTCCATTTCTGGGATTTTGTTTTCCCCTGTGTCAAATTTTAGAAAAGTGGCAACTCCAATTTTTTTTTTGAATAAGTTTTTCATTTTGTCACAAAAATATTGATACTACGTAAAAAAATCAGGTTTATATCTCCAACCAGCAAAATTTTACAGTGGTCTGAAATATTGACTTTTTTTGCTACCTTCACAAAAAAAAAAAATTTTCTCGTTTTTATCAATTATTATTCAACATATTGAGTTAATTGCATTCTTTTTTATAATCTGTTAAAACTAGAGGTAATTACCTTTCCATTGGTATATAAAAAGTATATCCTTTTACCTACACTTATAACAGCACGTGCGCTGGAATAAGACCCCTTTGAGTAAAGTATGAATTTTATAGGTAAGAATACCAATTTTAAAAATTCTCGTACCTATCCATAAATAGCAAAAATATATATTTTTACCATTATTGTTTACCTATTGTGTAAAAACAGAAAATGGGTAGTATTGTATAGTATGGATCTAGGTACCTAAACATTCATTCTTATATGTTTTGGGGAAATACCTGTCCCCTATGTCCGGAATATTGTGCAACATTTTAGGCGAATGTACCTGGGTACATAAAAATTCATTGTTATAAATGTATTTTTGGGGAATACCTGGTATTTTAGTCAAGTATTAATTGCGGATATTATTGTGATTACCTGTAAGTATTACTCATTGATATAAGAACCGTCGATTTTGTATGGGTTTATCATAACAAATTAATCCGCCATGACGATAACACTCCTTGTTCAAGAACTTGTTGAATTTTTAAAAAACACCAAACTTCGGAAAATGGAGAACAGAGTAGCATATTTAATAGAGTGCATAGAGTCAACATATAGCGAGATAACACAATCTAACGAAAGCAGCAAAGTATTAAATTTTTTGAAAAAATTTGACCGGCTCATGGAGAAGTATCACAGGAATTATTCAAGATTACCAACTGAGTGGCTCGACAGTATAATTGAATTTAAAACTGTCCCTGCTTTAGTGGGTGCTCCTACTAAGGAATACGACGATCTATGTCCAAAGGCAAAGAAACAACGGTTGTCGGCTGAGATGGCAAATCATTCACCTTCAAAGATTTGTGATACATTCAAGGAATTACTGACGGTGGAAAATCGGCCATCTAGCGCAAAAAGAATTGCAGACGTGTTAACGGAAGCATCACCAAGGCGGCTCCAACGCATTGAAAGAAGTATTGCAACACCATGTCCTGGTTTTAGCGAGGAAGAAGCATTAGCTTTAATCATCGAATTGGGATTGAGTAAGAACAAGTACACTCATTTAAGAAGAATGCTGCTTGATAAAGGATGTGACATGTTTCCCGCATACAACCGAATAAAGGAACGAAAAATGGAAATTTTGCCAAACCCAGTGATAATTACAGAAAAGGCCGGCAGCGTTAGTTTGGAACTACTTCTCCAAAATACTGCCAGTAGGATAATAACAACATTGAATGAGGAACAACTAAAAAAAATCAACAACAGCCATCTTCAATTAATATGCAAGTGGGGATGTGATGGTTTGTCAGCACTTTCGGAATACAAACAATGCTCTGATAGCCAATCTACCCAGATCGAATTCAAGAGCGTATTCATGGCATCTTTGGTTCCTCTGAGGTTAAATTTAGACTCTACCTTACCTTCAACTTCGCGCAGAAAATCAAACCCTACTGAAGCAATATGGCGTAATCCAACACCTGGCTCCAAAATTTATTGCAGACCAATCTCCTTCGTATATCATAAAGAAACGAGTGATTTAACTAAAGCCATCACAGACAAATTAAAAGATGATATTTCGAGATTAGAAGATTTTGCATTTAAATTCGACAGGTATTCTATTACAATATCTTTTAAAATGTTCCTGACAATGGTAGATGGAAAAGCCGCAAACGATATTACAGGAAACAAATCTAGCTGGAAGTGTTTCATTTGCAATAAAAGCAAAGATAATTTTTCAAACGCTTCGAATAATTCAGTAGTCAATGAAGATACCCTTGAGTTTGGAATAGCACCGTTACATGCTCGAATCAGGTTTCTAGAACACTTTCTAAACCTTGCTTATGACATTAAGTATAAATCTATACCAGGAAATGAAAGGAAAAACATTCGAGCTAACAAAGAAATGCATGAAATGAGAGCAAGTGAAAAAAAAAGAATTCAAGATGCATTTAAACAACAAACTGGCCTAAATATTTCTAAACCACGCTCGAACTTTGGGAATACAAAGGATGGAAACACTGCCAGAAGATTCTTCGCAGACTATAATACAGCTGCAGAAATAACTGGAATCAATAAGGAGTTGATTCGAATGGTTAATATATTGCTTTTAGCTCTGAATTCCAAACAAAAGATTAATTCCTATAAATTTGGAGTTTACGCCGAACGAATTTTAAAAATGCTTGCTGATCTCTATCCCTGGAAAGATCTAACGCCAACTATACACAGAGTCCTGTTCCATGGGAAACAAATAATCGAGTCTCACCTTCTCCCTATAGGCGAGTTAACTGAAGAACCACAAGAAGCTAGAAATCGAGACTTCAGATATGTTCAACAATTTTCCACAAGAAAATGCTCAAGAATAGCACAAAACGAAGACTTACTTAATTGTTTATTATTATCTTTAGATCCTTTTTTATCCTCCATGAGAAGTAAGTTGACTTCGTACCACGAAATGACGCATGGAGACGAAGAAGAATTTTCTGATTTATTAGATATGCTGGACGTGGAATAAAATCATTTAAGTTTAATGTTTTTAATTATAAGATTTATTTAAATGTTAATTTATTTAAAAAAAAGTTTTTCACAAAAAATGAAGTCAATAGCATCTTTTTATTCAAATTTTCTATCTGCAACAATTAAATTACTTTTTTGCGATTGGAAATGTGTAAATTTGATTTTTTTAAATGCAACAACATTGATCTCTCACAAAATGAAATTGCTATTTACCAAAAAAATTAATATTTTACTCAAAGGGGTCTTATTCCAGCGCACGTGCTGTTATAAGTGTAGGTAAAAGGATATACTTTTTATATACCAATGGAAAGGTAATTACCTCTAGTTTTAACAGATTATAAAAAAGAATGCAATTAACTCAATATGTTGAATAATAATTGATAAAAACGAGAAAAAAATTTTTTTTTGTGAAGGTAGCAAAAAAAGTCAATATTTCAGACCACTGTAAAATTTTGCTGGTTGGAGATATAAACCTGATTTTTTTACGTAGTATCAATATTTTTGTGACAAAATGAAAAACTTATTCAAAAAAAAAAATTGGAGTTGCCACTTTTCTAAAATTTGACACAGGGGAAAACAAAATCCCAGAAATGGGATTTTTTAACAAAAACTCATTTTTTTTGTCCTAGAAATGGCCTCCCGCAAAATTTCTTTGCTTGGGATTTTAGAAAACATATGTAGTTAACTGACTTATAGCACCAAATTGGGCCAGCAGTGTGGCGATTTTTTTTATTTGAGCTCAAACTCAATTTTTTTTGAAAAAAATGCCCATATTTGGAGACGCCTGGAGCAAGAAAAGTACCGACTAGGGTCACAATTGCTTATTATTTGTATTAAGCATAAAGTTTTCTTTGAAATAAATGCAAATTTTTTGTATGTTACTTAAGAAACATTAAAGTTATTGACATAAGAGTAAAGGTACCTTTTCGCCGTAAAACACTCAAAATCCCACTTTTTTCGCAATAGTTGACTTTGAACAGCTGGCATTTTCATATTATTGGTGATTTTGCTACAATTCTTTTTTTAAAACATTAACCAAAGTGTTTTCTTTAAATCAGGATTAAATTTTCCCCGATTCACCTAAAACTGATTCCCAAAAATAAAATAATCCCAGAAAATCCAAAGCAAATTTTTCGAAAAAAAAACTTTAAGTCCCGATATCTTTTTTATTGTACGAGATATGAAAAAATTTGTAATAACATTTTTGGTTGGGTTTGTCCAGCAGATTTCACTAAAGAAAAAATTATTACGATCGGACCACAAATACGCTTTTGGCGGCTTGAAAAAGAAAATTTTAACTCGAGGTGACCAACTTTGAGGGCCCACTGTGCAGCACCTGTTAAACACAGATGCATGAAATTCAAAACTTAAGCTCAGTAACACTTCAAGAAGGTCAATGTAAATTTTCATTTAAATCGGACCATTACAAACGAAATGGCCGAATTATTTCCAATTTTTTTCGTAATTTTCCCACTGTGCGGTGTTGTGTTCGCCATCTTCGCTGATATACTTTCCTCGCCCATTTAACAAACTACAACGAAGGGACACAATAAGCTTGTGGAGTTATTCACTTTTTTAAACCTTAAAAGACCGATTAGGTTCAGTTAATCAGAGTTATGTTTTCATAAAGAAACTAAAAGAAGGAAAGAAATATGTGAACTAGGCACACAAGGCTCACAGATTATTTGCCATCTTCTAAAGTCGTCGGCCCTTACTTTCTAACTATTTTTGACGGACTCTAGCCTCTTGCGTGCATGTTTACTCCAATTTCGAGTCGCAAGGATTCTTGCACCTTCCTTCACTTAGTGTCTCTACGGGAGTTTCCATCTTCGCCTTTCATGGTATTTATTGCCGAATGCCTTTCTGCCTTAACTGTTTGTTTTACTCCATTTGACCGGCTTGTCCAAGCCGAAGCAATCGCTGCATTTTAATAGGCTTCACTACATTTATATGGGAAAGAAAGCTCACGGTTGATCCCCGCCTATGTAGGTGGGTTCGTAAATTTTGCAAATGATTTTCCTCTCGAAAATTTACAATTTCACTTCATCCGCTTCCATGCTTTGGTTGCATATAAAAGCTCGAAATTATAAATGTATTTTAAAACTCCTGTTCTTTTGAAAATGGGAACAGTTTTTAAACTATGCTTCGTTTTATTACAATGCTGACATCTTTCTATATGGCGGATTCGAGGTATAAAATTCCGCTACTATCTCGGGCAGTTGCCAGTATAATTTCGGTCTTGTCCTCATGTACCACCAGCTTCATTTCAGACGATTCTCGTCTGATTTTTGAGAAAGCCTTAGTTACAGTTCCTTCAGTCCTCCAGACAATGTCTTTGCCGTCTGCCTATGCGAAAAGGAGATATTCATTGGTGCTCGTTTTATTAACCTTTGCATCTTTAAGAATATTCTCTCAATTACAATCGTCAATGTTGTCTCAAGATGTTGAGAGAACATTTTTTGACACCATTTGTAGTGGCGAATGTTTCGCAGAAGTGACTTTAAATTTTAACCGAGAATTTGGTGTCCTTAGTTTAATACCACAGAAACGTACAGAGGTGAAACGTTTAATTGTTGGGATTGATAGCGGGTCCTTGTTTTCGGATTGAGTCACACACTCTCATCTACTGCATCCATATTATTGTTAGTGCGACGATAGGGATCGTGAGTTTGATCCAAATAGCATGCCAGTCCTACTTTTGGCACAATTGTTGGCACAGCAAGCGGATTTCTTTATCACACTATTTTTGAATAATTTTTTAATAGAATATTTAAATTTTTTAATCAAAATTAACAATTATTTTTTTTCTATTTAGGTGCCTCATTTCGGTCAAAGCTTCTTTCGCACTGACATATCATTGACTTTAAAACAAAGTTTACATTTTTTTATTATGACTTGAACATTTTTTATTCTAGTTCGAGAACTTTGTTGTGTCTATACATTTCACCAATTTTACGTTGATTCTGAAAAAGAAAAAAGAAAGGTCACGAACCAGAATAAAAAACTGTTCAAGTCATAATAATGATAAAAGACCGAGTAAATGTAAATAAAACAAAAAACCATGTTGACATTTTTTGTTAAGTTTGTTAAAGCTACAGACTTTCTTTCAAGAATTCGAGCAGAAAGGAGCTTTAAACCATTAGGTGGACCACCCCATATAAAGGCATAAATGCAGCATAAAGCGAAAGACTTTATTGGAAACCTCAAACAGTTGATGTTTAGTTCAAGTTCTTTTCCGAACTTTTTTATCTGGCGATAGTACAGGAGATTACCAAAATGCGGTGGCTCTATTTTTGGTTGCAGCGACTAACTTCTTTTTAAATGCGTCTAAAAAGAAATATTAATTCTTAGTCAAATTTTGTTCAGAAACTGAAAATCCATAAGGACTAGCTATTTATTTCCTGACAGGATGTTTTCAAATCCTGTCAGGAAATAAATAAAATAAATAGGTAGTAATATTATGCCAAAATTATGAGGCCCTATGATCCACAGAGAGGTAAGCGGAAATAAAGAAAAAGATGCCAATATGGAAAAGGTGTTTTGGAGAAGGGATCTACACCTAACATTCTTTCCTATTTCCTGATTTAAAAATGTTCTAGACCACCCCCACTGTGCTAATACTGCTCTATAACGTCCCCACATGCACATTTCTTAGGAATGACACAACAGCACAGACTCCAAGTCCTCCACAGTACTTCAGCATATCCCACATCACTTCGCATGCCGTTTAAGAGAAAAACGTTGACCAGCGGACCATAACCGAAGGCAACTGCAATGCAACACAAAAAGCCGGCAACAATATGAAGCAATAAAATATTTGTTCTGAAAGTGAAAAACTTTCCAGCAATGGATAGAGTTGGGACCAGGGGCACCGGCAGCAAAGCATGTACCACCACATCCTACTCGTTCCTTGTCCACGGACAGAGCTTAACAGAAATGTCTGCTGTTAAACGCCGCAGGGTTCAATTTCAATTTGGTCGTATTTGTGCGGGTGTACTACAGTGGAGATGTCTTTGTAGTGGTGCGTTGCTTCTTGTTGTTGTTTTATCCTTCGCAGTGCATGTTTGTGCATGCACTTTTTCATAAATTCACTGGCTTTTTTTTGCTTGTGCATGTGTCCATGTTTACATGGCAGGACATTTTGTGAAATAAATATTTGTACATACAGACGTACTTATGTATTTGTATGTGTCACTCTACTCGTATATAAGTATTTGTTTGTTGTTGAGTTATTACAACAACAACAGCCACTGAAGTGTTGTTTTCTTCCACAAAAATGGACAAAAGTTTGAAAAGGACTAAGTGTATAATTGCATAACGAAACTGGACAACAACATCTTCCACGCAACGAAGACGCCCTTTGTGGGTGCTTAACGAAAATATTGATTGATATGGTCAAATTTCTCCAGGGATACTTAGAGGCCACGAACACACTATACTCGTACATTATTTGAGGAAGATCGGATTTTACATGTGATCTCTACGTAAACATGTAATGGTAAATTTTGATCAAAAAATGTGTGTATTCAATAAAGAAAATATTCAAAAATAATGTGATAAAGAAATTTATACAATCAGTGACCAAAATTGTAAGCCGTTTAGTTAGTTTTTACTTAGTAAACAAGTTGTAGTATTGACTAGTATTTTTGTAGGCGTATCATCAGAAATACATTAATTAATACAAGTAATAACGTCGTTAAGTTCGGCCAGGCCGCACCTTATATACCCTTCACCGTTTCTAGACAACTAAACGCTAAAATTGGTACGTTCTTTTGGCTTATGGCGGAAATTGCTCTGTTTTTCAATTCTCAGCTAAATTTGCTTAAATTTAAGTACCCATAGGTCCATATTGACCTTAAAACCCCCAGTTCGACTATGTCATACGTTTTTGGGCCACACAAGCCAAAACCTCCAGCAACTATGCTGTTTTTGCGGTATTAAGTAAGTCCCAACTATCTCTTAACTATGTTCAACGGCTATATATATAGGGTAATCCATCTAGATGTATTTTTTTAGAACAAAAAAAATATAAAAATTCAAATCAAGATTTGAAAATTTGTTGGTAATTTGAAACGACATTTTATGCCATTTATTTTTTGAATATAATTTCCTTCAAATGTTGGCCGCAACTACGCCTCAGGGTTTCCATTCTGAGGGTCCAATTTTGGACGACTCGTTCAAGCATTCCGACAGGTATGGCTTTAATGACACGCGTAATGTTGGCTTCCAAAACTCAATCGTAGCAGGTTTGTCAGCATAGACTTTGGACTTTACGTAACCCCAAAGAAAAATTTCTAAAGATGTGATATCACTCGATCTAGGCGGCCAACGCACCTTCCAAAACGTGAAATTAGCTGCTTTTCGAATTGTTTGAGCAGCTGTATGGCAAGAGTCATCGTCCTGTTGAACCAAGTGTCGACAAGATTACGGGCTTCAATTTCAGGTAGCATAAAGATCGATATCATGGCGCGATAGCGAGCACAATTGTGAAGAAATATGCACCAATGATTCCACCAGCTTATAAACCGCACCAATCCGTGGTTTTCTCTGGTTATAATGGCACCTCTTGAACCTCTTCTTGTTGCTCTTCAGCCCAAATGTGGCAATTTCGATTATTGACTTTGCCGTTTTGGTCCAAAACAGCGAATCTTCCCGTTTCTCACCGAACACTCATTTCCATAATACAGTTGCCAACATTTGAAGGTTATTATTTTCACAAAATATATGCCATAAAAAGTCCTTTCAAATTACCAACAAAGATTCCACACTTGATTTGAATTTTTATATTAACGAGAATTGCTGGCAATAGATTTTTTTTTACCGAACATATAACACCAGTACAATAAAAATCTGTTGAAACATATACAAAGGATTGCATATTCCATTATTTGAATTCAATTAAAAGTTATTATTCAACGGCTATTTACTTTAAATCAACGTATATTTAACGAGAATTGCTGGCCATAAAGTTTTTCCGAACTAAGTCATCATAATAAAAATCTCTTTACACATATAAAAAGGTATAAAAATGATGATACCACTTCAAATAAATTACTTTTCCATTATTTGAACTCAAGTAAAAATTAGTTAAAATATTATTTGGCTTATAGTTAAAAATCTATTTTTTTCTGTGCAGGTGGAACAACTCTCAAGATAGTGAGCTTTCCCCGATGTAATTTACTGAACATAACCTACTGTTTAAAGAGGGCTCCGAACGACTATTCTTTTTGAAGACTTGACATTTACGAGGTGGTAAATCATTTTCTACAATTGCATTATACAATCAAAAGCGATGAGAACAACAGCTCGGAATATCTATGTACAATATAAGTATATTGTGGAGGAGCCTAGTATGATTGTATAAACACACTTTAAAAGTTTTTTTTTAAAGTTAAAACTAACTTCCTGTAGGATGTTTGAGGATGAACTGGGGAGTAAGATCTCTGTCACAGTCCGAATTAACAGCGCAACAGAAAAATTGCCTTTGAAAAAGTTTCATTAGTGATTTGGATGACGTCGCAAAGATCGGACTGCAGGATTTAATCAATTTTATTAGAGGGATAGAATGGCTGAATAATAATGGTGGGGTACCTTACACAATAACTGCTTCAACCATATTTAATAAGGGGAATCACTATAGGTCTCTAGGCGAAGGTGTACTCATTCCTAGTCCAACGAAATTACCAAACATGAATATTGTGAAGTGTTTTTTTGGAATCTCAACAAAAAATCCGGAGAACAGTATGTTGAAAATTCGGTCAAGTTCCCAAGTTCTGTTTGCCACTCTTTCCAAAGTGATTTAGTTTTTGTTTAACTTCTTTTCATTTGGCCACTCTTTTTAAAACCACGACTTAGCCACTTTGGCCTGCCCAACCGTGCTGCTTTATATTTCCTTCTTCCCCATCGCCC
This sequence comes from Hydrotaea diabolus, assembly GCA_963513945.1. Taxonomy (NCBI): domain Eukaryota; kingdom Metazoa; phylum Arthropoda; class Insecta; order Diptera; family Muscidae; genus Hydrotaea; species Hydrotaea diabolus. The sequence goes on along the minus strand of OY740718.1, from coordinate 1,955,084 downwards.
ATTGACCGTTGTCCCGGTGGTTATTGCTTTATAGCTGAATATCAAAAGTTTGTTCTGTTTCTGCGTTCTCCTCTTATTTCGGCTTTCAAGCGATTTTTATGTAACAACCGCATGTTGTCAATAGCTGCCCTGCCATAAATGCTGGCACATTGGCAATATCAATAACGATTCTTTTGGTTGTCCCTGTTGGCGGCAGGCATCTCATCGACCCCCCATCCCTTCCTTCATCGTGGTTCCTGTTCCTGTTTCTTTTCAATTTCAACGATAGAATTTTCTAGGTCTTTGTTATAAATTAAAATGAATGTCAGAAATCAATTTAAGAGCACAGCACCAGTAAAAGCGTCCACGGAAGTTAAAAGATATGGCCAAGGCAGATGGAATTAATTGAAGCAAAATGTGGCAAACGTGGTTGGGTTTCCCATGTCCGTTGTTAAAGTGCAACCTACCAAATTGTACCTCATTTGCACTGGAAATGTTCGTTGTATGCACTTTAAATCAAATTTTGCTAATATACACCAAGCCTAGGAGTCACCGGCAAAGGAAAGGAACATTTATTTGGCACACACACAAAAATCAATCAATGTAAACCATTCCACAGGCAGGTATCTCAAGTTTACCATCATTTTCCAGACTGCAAATCGTTTGCTTTCCAAGGATAACGAACGATTGTCAGTAAAATCACATAATGATTTTCTTATTCAAAAAAGAAAGAACTATTGGAACTGAAGTACATCGAATATCATCAAAACTCGGCATAATATTTGCCTCATATGCAGAAAGTGCAGATGATGTGAAGGGAGGGCAAACCAACAAAAAAAGAACCAAGTGACTGAGAAGAGCCAACGTCATGCCTTGAAAGGAACATAATATAATTTTTGCCTCAACAGGGACTAAAACTCTTGATGTTTCAACGAACAGGTCGACTGGCACTCATGCACACCCGTAGTAGCATGTGAGGTTTTTTGGATGACGTTGCAGTTGTCAGTCTCTAAAATATGCAGTAAATATGTTAGCACTTCCGGCAGTTTTTTGATATTCATGTATGGTATGTGTGAAATGATAACCTACTCACTGTCTTGAGAAAAGTGTGGAGTGGAGGAGTGATAGAATAATTAAATGGGAAGTCCAGAAATAAGAGCTATCAATTTCTTAAAATACGATTCTTTGGCACGATTATTATATTGCATTCGCATTATATTGCATTTCCCTTAACATCCCCTTAGGAAACAAACGGGTAACTTAAAATTCAGTGATTTGTATACGAGATACATACGAGTAATTAAACAAAAATATAATTGTCAATTTTGATTAAAACATGTGCGTATTCAATTAAAAATTATTAAAAAATAGCGTGATGAAGCAATTAATGCAATCGGCGCACAAAATTGTAAGTAGTTTATTAAATTTTTGCTTAATAAACAAATTGTAGAATTGACTAAAATTTCATAGGTAGTTTATTTCATCAGGAATATATTAACAAACAAAAATTAAGCAATTAATTACAAGAATGGTACGTTTAATATCAAAGGTATTTCCATATGCCGTGTGAAAATCTTTTACAATATTAATGAAAATTATAAAGCCGGAAGAAGGTAGTAACAGGTCGGCAACCCTTTTATGGGTTCCCGGACATAGCGACAATAATAGTATCTATACTTGCGATAACTGGTACCACCCGGAATTTAAATGAATAAAGTGGTGATAGTGTTGATATTGGAAACACTTTCTCATTGGCAAGGATAGAGACAAGGAAAGATCTGGCCTAGTCAGCGAAAAACGAGGACTGCGATTAACCTGCCCAGGATCTAAACCTTATTGCAATCATCGCCGGCCATTTGCCTTTAGGCGAAGACACTAGAAGACTGCTTCTGCCATACAACTTCTGAGGGAGTTTCAATAATGAAGGGGAGGAGAAGACATCTTCCATCTTCCCTGACACTGCCCGGCTTTTAGAAACGGAAATTGTTTACTTTACAGATAGTCGTAGTAACAGACGGAGAGACAGGTTTCTCCAATGGTGATGAGGACAGAATCCACATCTTTATCATAGCAACAGGGTAGCTGAAGGGTAAAAGAGGCTGTGGCCAGGTAGCAAGTGGGGGAAGTTCCAAGAATACTTGGTATAGAAAACTGGCGAGCTTATACATCATTTCTTGAGTACGCCAGTACAGTACAAGAGGTATGGAAGATAAACTAAAATAGTCGCATTTGGGAAGACAATTGTCACATGCAGTAGAAAAAGGATCTGTACTATCTCGAGTTACTTACTATTTATTCAGGCGACCGCATTGGTCATTCTTCTCAATGAGAAAGGTCAGGCGGCATTTGTTAATAGTGACCTTTAGTTAGGCCAAATATCTAACATTTTTACCACAATTGTATGAATTGTACCAGGATAACGCGAGGTCATGACAGTCATTACATTGGAGTAGTTGAAAAATTTAACGGTCTTACGAGGCGATAATGCCAATGAAATCTGACAGAAATTCAAATACTGGTTTCCACTTGGGTACTAGAGTACTAGAGCGATAGCCCGTTATACAAATATACATAGTTATTACCCCGTGTTTGTTTGAAATATATAAGTATAGGTATAAGCCCTGCGAACCTTCTTGAAAAACCACACATCTCTATGGATAGCAATTTTACCAATAAAACACAGGATAAGGTACGTAGCGCTGTTTGCACATAACGATGCTATACAGCAACCTACCAAGATGAGAGTATAAAAAGCCTATAATAGACGCTACGTGTCCGACTAGATATAGTTCCTGGCACTAAGTACCACACCTTTATTAAAAATTTCCGTCACCCTCATGCCCAAAGGGTAATTACTAACACCTGATTTCGGCCCTTGTGCAAATTAAAGAGAAATGCACGCAAAAACAAAACAGGCAAAAAAACATCCGCAAAAGAAAAACGGAGTGAAGCGAATTGCAGTTAAGTAAGGAAAGGTGTCACGTAGTAACAACAAAGATAAGTGGAGCATACCAAACGAGGAATCACTACATGCGAGTATGACTACACCATACGCCCGGGTACAATTGCGGCCATATGGGCGAATAGAATAGCAAAAACAAAACAAACAAAAAAAAGATTCGAAATGAAAAGAACTAACATGAAAACACACTACTCAAAAATGCAAATAAATGTCAGTGGAAGCATGTTAAAGTAGGCAACTTACACAAGGCAGCCAACCAGCAACCACCAGATGCCACACGACCAGACGCCAGCACCAGCACATCCCAACGCACCACAAGTTCGAGCCTCATTGGTGGCATATGACCTTTCAAAATGCTCGCGGCTCAGAGGAAACCAACATTCACACATACATACTCGTACATGGTTCTGTTGCAAATATTTGGTTGACACTGCATTTTCAGAGGTGGGGGCCTTTTTTCCTCCGGGCTCAGAAGTGGATAATTTCGCCTAGCCTTCAGATGTAATAAAAGCACAGTTCCTGAAAAAAGAAAAATATATAAAATGAATTTTATTTTCCGCCATATCGGATTTATTTAAACAGACAGTCACAGTGGGACGAATATGAATAAAATGGATGCAAAAAATGATGGAGATAAATTTGTCAAAGCAGAAAACCAAGTTAAGAAAAAACGAATATCATTGAAATCTAAACATTTTTTGTGGCGTTAGATTCTACTACAATTACAGACAGCAGACAATCTTAAATACAACCACAGAACTATGCAAGTTGAAAGTTTTACTGGACCGAGGAACATACAAACTTGCTTACTCCCATATTCAGTTAAGATTTGGGCCAAATATCTCATCGGCTTCGATCAAGCTTTACTTTAAATGGAAATAGCTTGACTACTTCGCCCACCTACTTCATTAACTGATAAGATGGAACTTTACATGTTCTTCAAGGACAAGAGTTGAAACGTTTCTTCGAAAAAATCAACTTCAACATTATTGGAAAGTTTAAGGGGATTATCAATCCAAACTTCACTCACATAGGCATTTAACCATGATTCGGCACTACATAAAAAATCTCATTTCGTCCACTGTCGGCTATAAATATCCATTTTTTGTTTGTTTTTGCCATTCTTCATCTATTTGTTATGTTAAAATATTTACATTATTCTATAATGCAATATTCGCACACACACTCACGCACTCGTCTGTATGTGTGCCAGCCGAGTAAAACGCAACATCTGTTGCAAATTGCTTTACAATTTCACTGCAAAGCAAAAAAAACAGAAACGCAATCACTCGTATTTTTTATTTATTTCTGCAAATTTTGTTTCAACTCGAATTTTTTTGCTTTGTTTGTTTTTTTTCTCGTTGTGAAAAATTGAAGTAACTCACTTTTAACCGGGAAAAATCGCATTGGTATGATGATGATGCATGCATTCATATGCACAAGGCACGCTGCTCGATGTGCAACGTGCTGCATGCCACAACAATATCGACCAAAAAATAACTAGTCACGTTGCAATGTTGTAAATAATGTATGACATCATGTGGAAAATACAAAAATCGCTCTTATTTGCAGTGTGCGGCAGAGATTTGTTGGCGCTTCTCTTCCTCTTCCCCACTTCCAGCTCGCTGGATTATCAGCGAATAGACTACAAGTACGGGCGGGCTGATGCATATGCATGCATACATGTGAGCATTTCCTCGAGCGCATGCAAGTATGCATAAATAAATTCATATCACAAAAAAAATAAAGATTTGCATGTTTATGAGATTTTGACACCTCAATTATCGGAAAATGGTTATATTACATTTAAAAGGTTCTCAAAAGAACAAAAAACATGGCTCACTGAGAAGAGATACACTAACAGCAGCATAAAGTAAGGCCTGCAATGGATTGGGTATACTGAATACGCAGCTTAAACTCTGCGTAAGACAGCGACATTTTCAACTTGGAATGTTTATATCCTAACTACCCAGTGCTACAGGAGTGCATACGAGTATAATGACTTTGTGCTGGTTTTTGTAACAATCAGAGGGTAAAGTGCTAGAGCCATCAAAAACTATATCGATCGAATCGCTTAGACATCTCCTAATCTCCATGTATTCTTTCAATTAAAGTACAGGTCATAAATGTAAAACAAGTTCCGATCGGTCTAAGAGTCTGATACAATTCTCATACAAAAATTCTTTAAACAAATGTAAACAAGCACCGATAAACCTAGAGGCCAAAGGTTGGAGATGGTTCTCCGGAAACAACTAATCAAAATCTGCAGACAAGACATCTAATGGAACCCTCAATGAGTCAGAGCACGGCCAAAGCACTCGCGAAAGCATACGGTAGAAAAAGATACACGACAAAAAATATATCAAAGCCAGGGGACACAAAAAAAGTATATATCATCACTAAACGTATCAGTCGCGACCTTAACCAAAGCAAGCCCAACGACAGGATGGTCCTAATAGCTCCTGACCTCACAAAGGCCTTCGACACAGTCAAGTATGCCACTCTTTTCGAGGACATCTCAAAAACGTTCCTTCCGCCTAGTTTGAAACGTTAGATCCTAAACTATATGTGTGGGTCGAAATGTGAAAGTCGCATCCCCGTAGATTTAAACAAGAAGTTCCCTAAGGTGGAGTGATATCTCCTGCTCTGTTTAACCTCTACCTCTCTAAAATTCCTGCACCACAAGACTGCGTTAAAATTGTATCGTACGCTGATGCCTTTACAATTCTGGCGGCAGAACCTAAAGTGGATAACATATGTGAGAAAATCAATTGTTACCTCACTGACTTGGCACGCTTCTTCACTGCGAGGAATACAAAAATATCCGCCTCCAAATCATCAGTCACTGTTGACTGCTTCCCTTAAATCCTTGGTGTCACATTGGACAGCCTTTTTCGATCCTTTGCAAATGCAACAGCTATCTGCGATATGTTAAAAAGTAGGAACGAGGTAATCAAGTCACTCGCTGGCAGAACTTGGGGAGCTTACAAAGAAACCTTGCTAACCTCTTACAAAGCCATGTTGTTGTTGTAGCGGCAAACCGTACCGGGGTGACAGCCCTGGGCCGAAGAATTGGTGCTTCGGGCCGATCCGGTGCGTAGAACCGGCTGTCGTGGGATCACTTAAAGCCATAATTCGGTCTGCAGCAAACTACGCGGTGCCGTAAGTATGAAAATTCAGACCATGCAAAATGCCGCCTGAGAACATTAACAGAGTGAGGAGACGAAGGTCCTTATTATGCGTAGACACAATTTCTTGTTATCTAAGCAGTATCTGCTTGGGCGTCTTCGTAGTAGTCATCCCAACAGCCATTTCATGGACAGGCTGTCTATGCCCAGGCTGATCAGGTACGATCTTCATGATCTAGAGAGGTCAAGAGAGATCCTTTTTATCGTCGAAACCATCAGACAGGTCTGAACGATATCCATACTGATGAAGTCGTAAATTTCAATCGATTTAAATGAGGATTTTGTTTGTTTAATTTTTAATTTGCGACGTTGCTACACGAAATTTTATATGTATATTTCTCCCCGGAGAATAAGCTTCGGTTTGTGTACTAAAATAGGGAGACTTTTGGATAATACTAGGACGTTGAGTACCCTTATTATAATTTAAACCATCCTTATCGTTTTCCACAGTTCTATTCATTAAATAACTAGTGCTTTCTCTAGAAACAATTTGACAAGGCTTTACAAAATTATCTCTTTATCGCAAAGTCCACGATGAGACGAAATTGCAGTGGAAACAATGGCAGATGATCTTACCCGGATGTCAATCTCGGTTTTCTAGTTAGCGTGCACCAATTGCCACACCACGTCAGCCAACAGCTATTTTGGCAATTGTTCAAACCATTCTGGCTCAATGAACATTAAATTTGTTCCACTCCAGTGTCTGCGTTCCCTTAGTTCCGTTGGGTACGCATTCGCCATGGGGCTCCAGAAGCATAATTGCAACAATACTGTTAATATGTAGAGACGCAAGTATCTTCAGCTTATAGACCGCTTATATTCTACAGGGTCTACCAATAGGGTGTACCAACAACTGAAATAAATAAAAGAGCATAATTAAAAAATATTTACCATCGATCGGTTAACTCACCTGCAGTTGTTTTTTTTTTATTCCAAACAATGTCAAGCAAATTCGGCAGAGAGTTCAAATATCTCATTATTATTTCTACGAGAGTGGTTTGAAAAACCCAGTTTTTAGCACGTGCCTTTAATTTTTGATTAAAAAATTGCTGGATTTTGGTCTTTCACTCTCTTTTTTGGGTGGGCTTTTGTGTTTTATGAACAAATAGAAATGCATTTCTAAGTGAAGCTGAGAATAAGTCTCCTCATTTTAAAGACTGGTGTTGCTCCCTAATCGTTTTAAAAATCCAAGTAAGAGCTGGCCACAATGAAAAGTATGTGAACTAAAGAAAACAAAGGAACATTAACGGAAGACATTAACTTGGATAAAGGGCTCTTACCTTCAATCTATTAATATCAGGTTATGATGAACATAAGTACATATATAACAACAAATATATAAACTTGAGTAAAGGACTCTTACCATCGGTCTTATAAAAGAAGTAGTTTAACTATTCCGTTGTAGTTCCATTATAATTACATTGTCGCATTCATTTTTAGCTCGTGCCATGTCCTATTAGTCAGTTATAACTTCACCCTCCGTTGTAGACTTTTGTGTGCCATAAAAGGATATGGAGGATTACTTGCTAAAGCTGAGAAAAGTTCTTCTGCTATAGAAATAAAATAAATAACGAAACATAAATACTTTTATAAAAAGTAATAAAATATATAAACTTGACCAAAGCACTTACCATCGATCTCATTTTTTGCACGTGCCACATCCGTTTAGTCTGTGATAAGGAGCAACTCTGTTATTTTACTCTCTTTTGAAGACTTTTGTGTGCCGTTAAAGGATAAAGGCGATTACTAGCTTAAGCTGAGAATAGTTCGTCTTTCTTAAGCTAACAGCAGAGAAAAAAAGACTAGAACAGTTCATTATCACAAGTTATATCAAGCCATAAAATTAAAGGGAAAAGAGAAGATAAGTGCCACTCCAAAGTTTCCAAAATTATATACAGGCCATGATTAAACGGATAATCGACACATCCGATAATCTACACAATCGACACAAAGAAATAAAGGTGATTAGCAAAAAAAAATTACCACGATCAATCAGTTACCTCACTGGTTGTACAGATCATTTATGATGGCCATTTCTTGGCAATAATAACAGCCATTAATTTGCAGTATAACGACAAAGGCTTGCATTTAACGACAAAGGCTTGCATTTAACGGTCCCTCAGGATCGCGCAAACAAACAGAGCAAAGGCAAAATCAGTTTGCCTCTGCTCTGTTTCCCTTTTCATCTTATAAGGGACTTGTGTCCTCTTAATATTTTCGTAATGCTTGCAGTAGATTCCTGCTACCTAGGCAATCTATACAAAAGGCTTCGATCACTTTTCCCTTTTTAGCACGTGTCTAGGTTGTTTTAATCCTTGATAAAATAAAATACTCCTGCCTTCCCCTTGTAGACGACTATTGTGTGCCATTAAGGAATATTATCCTTGCTACGAATAATTCATCTCCCCTTTCCCTTCTATCGAAAATTAATGTTAAACATTAAAGGGTCCACTCAAGATTTTTTTGCGAGTTCAATTTGGCACACACGCTCTTTTCTTCCCCTTTTGTTGCTGTTGTTGAACACATGACAAAAAAGCGTTTATTAAAAACTCTGAACGGGAGTATCATCGCATCCAAAAGGACCAAAGCGTACGGGCTTGAATACGCGCATGTGTGTGTGTATGCCAGGGTATTATAGTGAGATACTCTACTTTCATTTCGTTTATTTTCATTATTTTTTTTTTGCCTGCTTCATTTTCTTTTCAGCAATTTTGATAATTTAACTTGTACGAGAATAATGTCACTCACAGTGTTCAACTTCAGTTAACTGAGAACTTAAGAGCGGAAACATGTTTAAGTATGTGTTTGAAATATGAAACGGATTTCGAGTTTTCGTCCTGCCGCCTCTCTAACATACCGTGCCCGCCCATCAATGCCCCCCTAGTTTCCTGAGTTTCTTTCGGTATGTGGCAAATAAGTGAATTAACTTTTATCATGGATTGTGTAATAACATGACTGGAAAAGTATTTAGACTGTTATACATTATCTTGGAGTATTGAAATTAATCAAATGAAAGTGTAGAGCGAAGGATAAATCGCTTATAGACATTTTATATGTGTGCCTTAAGGTCCTGCAACACATTTTCCTTTCATCGTTAAGAGTTAACCGGCTTTAGGGGAATTTTAGATCTTCGATTGTACAAACATTGAACGCTTTGAACACAACATTTCGTTAATGCATTAAAATAATTAAAATTTACCCTGGGCCTTACGACTATATGTGTTGGTTGTTTGGTTAATTTATGAATTTTAACATAAAGTCAAATTATTTATGGTCATTTCTCGGCCATAATAGCAGCCATTAATTTGCAGCATAACGACGGAGGCTTGCATTTAATGGTCCCTCAGGCTCGCGCAGTCAAACAAACCAAATCAGTTTGTCTCTCTGTCTGTCCCTTGCGCTACTGGAGACGTAAGGATAAATTTTAACAATTAAATTAAAACCGACTCTTAATTTGGCTTACACCCCACAATGCCTTCACATCGTAAGGCAAACAAAAACAAAAAGCGTTCAAGAAAAAAAAAGTGCAGAACTAAGCAAGGAAAGCGGAAAGCTCAAGTGTGCACCTCCACACTGCAGAGGCGTTAAAAACGGAAACGGAAGTTGTTACAACATAAGGCGTAGTGAAATTTACTATTTTTATGAATGAACTTTGTATTTCTTTTCCTTAAAACACTTCGTTTTCGCCGGTTATTTATAAAGCGCAAGTGCTTGCTTGCTCAGGGTCTTTTTTGATATCGTAATGAGTTTAAGCAAAATGTTTTGTAATAAAATACTTTGATAGTTACCAAAAACTACAAACACCGGCAGCGGAAACAATAATGTTAGCACAGTGGAAGGCGGTAAGCGGAAATTGCATTTTATTGTCTACGAAAATAACACTACACAACAAATACTTAAGGGGGGTTTAATTTGGGACATCATACTTGGTATTTTGGGGTCTAAATGTAAAATCAGTTACAAACAAAAGGGGAAAATGTGGTTTTTCAGGCCTGATAAATTTCGTAAATGGAAAAAGCTACTTTACAGTGTCGATCTTAGATTTAAATGGTAAGCATAGATTGACATGCATTGTTAAAACAAAGACCAGTCGAAAGAAATTTAAAATTACACGGTCTGAACGATTTTCAATTGAAAAAACTCCATGATATCTACGAAATCCGTTACTTATACCCTGTAGTATCCTAGGATAAATAGGTCAATTTTTGCATGGCACTGTTTAAAAAAGAAACTGGGCACAATTTTGTGTTTTTCGATCTAAAAGATTTATAAGACCAACGAAATTAGTTTATACCCTATGTCATACATTGATGATACTAAAGGCAAAGGAAATTTTTAATTTTAGAGTCTACGAAACCTTTTTGGTATTAAACCTTGCTTAAACCTTGTTTGCATAAACCTTGCTTTTGTGCATAAACCTTGCTACAAAAAGAAGTATGGAGCAGTCAAACAAGGCGACCGTGGAGGCCAATGAACATCACCATTTCTTGAAATAACTTGTTATGGAAAGAGGTCTCGCAGTTTTTTCATTGTAATTCTGGCTGTATTCGATGTATCACCGTCTTGTTGATACCACATGTTAATCAAGCCTAAAACAGGCAGTTATGGCGTTAAAAAGTTTTCAATCATATCACTATATCGCTCCCCATTGACAGTTACCGTTATGCCGTTTTCATTTTCATAGAACTAAGGTCCAATGATTTCTCCTGACCAAATTGCACACTAGACTGTCACTTTTAATGGATGCAAAGGTGACTGATGAATAATTTGAGGGTTTTCCATTGCCCAGAACCGACTATTATGTTTATTCACATATCCATTCAAAGGAAAATGTGCCTTGTCACTCATTATGATTTTTTCATGAAAATCGGGGTTGTCATGGGCGAGCTGCAACATCCTATTGGCATATGTACGTCGTAAATGGTCTTCTGGAAGAAGCTCTTGTGTCAACTGAATCTTAAATATAAATCCTTGTGCAAAGTTGTGGCCAAAGCTGTTCTTTGAAGACCAAGCTCCTGAGCACGACTATCAGCTACAGACCCTCTTTCTTCGAAATCATTCATTACACGATAAAAAGTCCTTTTTGTTGGCACGTTGTTTGTTCCAAAAATTTTACGTGACTTTCTCATGGTCACAGTAATCGATGATTGATTTTGATAAAATGTTTTTACAATTAAAACACGTTGGTATGGAATATTTTCCATAATAAATTTGCCACGTCTCTACTTCACAATTGCCAAATATAAAGTAGAATACCTTCCCGGCGGACATCCTATATAAATAGGACGATTCTTGTATGGCACATTGAAACAGAAAACGGAGAAAATTTAGTTATTTACTGCCTGAAGAGATTTCTAATTCGAAAAACTTTGAGATTTACGAAAACAGTTTCTTAGTAACATATTTCCTAATTTACCCTATGATATAAAGGACGACTTAATGATGGCATACATTGTTGAAATAGAAACCGTAGGAAATTTTGTTTATGTACGGCCTGAAAGATTTTTAATCGGGTAACTCTATGAGAATTATGAAAGCAGTTTCATATCAATTTATTGCCTATATTACTCGTATCCTAGGATAGATATACCGGACTTCTTAGGTACATACGCTCTTAAAACAGGAAGCAGAGAAAATTTTTATTTTACGACTAGAAAGTTTAAAAATCGGCAAAACCCCATGAGATCCACGAAAACGCTGGCGTATTCCACATAAACATTAGTATAAAAATTACAACTTTTCTATGGCATTCATTGGTAAAACAGGACACGGAGGAAATTTTGTACTTTGCGATGTAAAAGAGTCGCAGCCGAAACAGCTCTATGTAATCCCCGAAAGCAGTTTCTAATAATCGCATTTCCTATAAGTTTGTAGGCTAAAAGGATAACCCTAATAATTTATATGTTGTGCAAGACATACATTGTTAAAAAGGAAACCGGAGCGAATTTGATATTTTATGGTCTGAAAGATTGCGAATCAGAAAAACTCTATTAGATGTACCAAAATATATTCTCATTGCCTTATTCCTAGATCCTAGACTAACAAAGGACCGGCAACGGAAATTAATGCTTACTTACGACATCCATTGTAGCTGTTCATGGTGTACTGTTAATCCTCGAATGTGATCAGTCTAATCCTAATCGAATCAAAAGCAAACATTTGCTAAAATGCAGATCATAAAATATCTGAAAGAAAAAAATATGAAAATGAATTACATATTCAAATGGAATGTATATAATAATTCTAAATTCTTACCAAAAAGTGTTCAAGATTACTTATTAACCTCCCTCAGCATTTCAAAAGGGAAAAAATGAGTCACTTCTCTCAAATCAGTGCGATGTGAACCATATATAATTCTTAAACTCACTGGTCGAGATCTACTACGTTAAAGCCAGGTTTTACGGTTAATGTTTTTTTAAGATAAGCTTGTACATGTCTTCGATATTAATGAGTCATTCGATAATTCATCGGCTTTAACGAGGATGGAAGTAAACGATTTCAATTGTAGTCTGAACTTGAAAGTTTAGCAGGAGATTCATCGATTTGTTGTTTTTGTTCTTATATGCAGGATATAGTTTCCAGTGTTTTTTTTCGAACAAGGATGTACTAAGATGAATAAACTTGAAACCAACATGTTAATTGTCTTAAATATTTAAGGCTTTGTGGGTAGCTATGGATATTTTGTAAGGACATAGCAGCTTTGTTAGAACTCCAGAATCACCTAACCCTTTGATACCTGAAATAAATAATTTCATATAAGTTTAAACTATCTTTTTGTTTAAAAATAAATAAACGCGAATATAATAACGAAACGAACAAAAGTTATTACTTGCAGATGTTTGCTGATATCAGCGATATTTTCAACAGAGCAAAACCGCAAACGAAAAGACAAAATAAAAATTGCGTTTGACTAAAAGGCACTTTCCTTGTAACTATATATAACTATTCCACTCAAAATCGGACCAAGTGTTTATTCTATTTAGCCGCTAAACTAGTAGTTTTAGGGCTTGTTTTCCCATACTAAATCAGCCTAAATATGCCCATAGGTTTACAATATCAGGCAAATTGTGGGGAGTACATGATTTCTCTTTATGAAGAAAACGATCGCCAAAACGTCTAGTTTTGTCATCTATGCTTTTCCAATAAAAAAAAAAAGAATTTGCATTTTTCTTCATAATCCGCCATTAAAATTTGGAGAATTTTAAATTCTTTGTTTCAAGATTCCATGACGTAAGTGTATTCTTGTCCCTCCTCTTGTTTTGGCTCCCCTACTACCACCATTGCCATTATTTTCAAATAGTCTCCCGGCGTTGTTGTGCCACTATAAGACAGCTACACCAACTTGAAAGCTCCTAGGCAGCGACACTTAAAATCCTGACATCCTGCGCCATACCAATTCAATTGCTGTGATTGTGTTGTAGCCAACGTTTCCTGCTCATCGAAGGTAATGACTTTACGCTCTTTAAGTGTCTACCTTGAGGAGGAGCTTTACAAATGTTTCTGTCGTTTTCGTTTTTCAGCTATTGCGGCAAGTACCGCTGTAGCTTGATTTTGTTAATTTCTTGTTGTTGTTATTGTAGATGAAGCTGCTGTTTATCGTTTTCCTTTTCCCGGCGGTATTTGTTTGCCTGCCTCGAGTGTGTTTGTGAGTGGAACGAACATGTTTGCTTTGTCGCCTTCGCAAAAGTTCGTTGGCGTGTGTGCCTCTATTTGCGTTGGCGTTAGCTGGTGGTGTCGTCTTGGCATTGCCTTTAAGCCATTTAAGATGCCACAATTGCGATAACACTTATTACAGTGGTAATGAGCAAAAGTGTGATAATCACAATATTCTCCGTTCAGCGCGTAAAAATTGCCATCGATAAGGTCGCAGCCATGTTTGTCTTGTTTTCGTTTCTTTATTTGTCTGTTTGTTTGTTCTATTCGTAGCGAAAAACTCAAATAGAAATAGGAAATCTTTTCATTTGTCTGCCTCCCTGTGGAAATTGAGACAACGCTGCTTGCTGCTATCGAAAACATTGACACTGGGTAATTGAGATTAGTGCAGAGATTATGGTTGTTGTGTAATATTTGCCTTGGGCTTAAAGGAGAATCTGATATTTGGCAGAATATCCCTGTTATGACAATGTTTATGTTCCAGCACACCGAGCACACCTTAAAGTAGGCCATGCTCTTGCTTTAACATGAGGTGAACAATGTAGGCAACAGTTTAAATTCCTATGAACGCCCTAGGCTATGCAATAAGTTTAGGTTACAACCTGACTAATAGCATGCTTGCCAGAGTTTGCTGCCATGGCAAACAGTTTATGGTCCAGCGCCTTGAAGAAGGCCATTACAGATTGTTTTAAAATGAACCACAGATGGAAGGCAACAGTTTATATTTCGTATAAACGCCCTAAGATACGCAATAAGTTTAGGTTACACACCAACATTACTTTAGTATTTATAGAAACTTTGTGTGTCCGAAAATTGCCTGAAGGCAGCAATATCTCATCAGTGTCAAAAATATCACTGGACTGGTAAAGAACAAATCTGTTGTAGATTAAACTAGGAAATTGTAATTTTTGCGGCGTTACGTATACGAGGGCGGATAAGAAAATATTCAGCTCCAACTGCTAGGATTCCTGTGGAAATTTCGGAAGCACCCTTTAATACGACTAAAGAAGAAAAACTGTAGAAGGGATAATAATATTACTCTTACATATTCTTGGGATATTGGGTTCTATAATGAACATGTTTGTTTCACTCATGACCACCTCTACCGAGGCTGATGATCAAACCGAAAAGTTTTTTCAACTTCTGTTACAGCTAGAAAAATGAGCTGTTTGTTATGATATATGGGTTGCTGGTCACACCTCTGGATTTTATTTCTTTTGGGTTATGTAAAGTCAAACGTCTTCCACAAAAAAGCAGCTACTACTCGCGTAGTTCGTTCGATATCATAGATGCTAGAAAGAGCTATCAAAAGTTAGAACTTCCAAAATGCATTTTTGTAACCAATGTTTTGAAAAGAAAATGTTAGATATTGTTCTTTTGGGTCATTATATTGCAGATGTAATGTGGTCCCCGATACAGGCGGTACAAACGTCCGGAACGTTAGCATTAATTCGTGCCCAACACGAATTGAGGCGGCTACACCATCCATATCTCAGCTTTACCAGAACCACTCCCTAGTGGTTCTGGTAGCAACTTCTCCTTAGGTGAAATCGCCGGTGGATGTTCCCCTAGCTCTACATTCACACTATAGCTGGATACTGCTGCTGCTATTTCATCAGCGCGAATGTTGTTCGGACCTGCCTGATAGGTTAGATGATCTAAAGGCTCTCTCTTGTACCGTTGGACCTTTCTCTCTCTAGATCATGAAGATCGTACCTGAGCTGTCTGGGCGGAGGCGTCCTGGTGGTTAGGATGACTTCTGCGAAGACACCCAAGCAAGACAACAGGAAATTGTGTCTGCGCACGGGACAATTTGCCATTCTGGTCGGTAGACAGCTTCTATAGAAGTATTGTTTGTAATTAATGAAAATAATGGACCTGAAAACAGGAAATGTGAAATACTGCCAAGAAAAAAATGAGGGATGATTTGTGCTTTGCTTTAATTGACACCAACTGCTCCTCTGGCTAATTAAAAGAAAGCCAGAAGAAAACTGTGGAGAGTCTGGTCAATAGCAAGATCGCGGAGTACATATAAGTGATCGTAATCAACTGCTGCGGGTTTTCCGACAGTTATCTGATCGCCCCAGATAACTGTGCTAGCCACCTGAAGAACCTGGTCGAAAGTCTTCCGACCCAGTGAAGAAAGATAAGATTCCATCCGCGACCAAAACGTCGTTTTTTAAAAAGTGTTAGGGTAGCTCAAACACGAAGGAGAATGTAATGAAAATGCATGACAAGCAAATATGATAACCTTGCAGGCTATTCCCAGCAGTGCTGGCAACCCAAAAAAATAAGTTCCTTGAATAGTTTTTTAATTTTTTTTTAAATTTTAAAAGGGATAAATAAAATTAAGCTGATATCTAGGAAATTTCTCAGGTTCTTTTACTGCAGCATCTGAGCGGACATTGCAAACTACTTCCTAAACTTAAAAGACATGCAATTCACTACCTACAGCTATTTTTTAAGACCAAAGTTATGAACTCATTTACTTTACAATGTATAAACAATATTACGCACTTTGATCGTGTTGCGCATTTCCTCCGGTAGATTATACCTTTTTTACCGGTGCTTCGATCTACGATCTGAGAAAATTTCTCAGGTTCTTTTACTGCAGTATCTGAGTGGACATTGAAAACTACTTTCTAAATTTAAAGGACATGCAATTCACTACCTATGGCTCTTTATATATGACAGAAGTTATGAACTTATTTACTTAGCAGTGTTTGAACAATATTATGCATTTCGAACTTGTATTGTGTATAGCCTCCAGTGGATAATACCTAGAATTCTTAGGTCTCTATGGACTTGGTTTTTTTACCGGTGCTTCGATCGGCCATAAACTTAATGGCCATGAGAGATTCCAAAAAAAGGAATTTTAGGAGCTGTTTTCTAGTATTCCTAAACCCTTGGCGATGGCAACACTTATTTCCATGCTGCAGATACTCCTTCCCTATCCCTTGATATATGTAGGAATTTTTCGTTTCGCTTCTAATTGCCTAATTTACATTCGCTTAACATACCTTGGCATACTTTTAGCAGTTTTAAAACAAATTGAATTATTTCTTTTGCTGGTTTCCTTACATGCCACACATGAAGCCCAGCCGTTACGCACACACGCTTATGCAACGACTATAGACTGCACTGTTGCCCCAAAAGCTCCTGGCGACCATTAGGAATTTGTTTAGTTTTCCCCGGGAAAAACAGGCGGTACACTGAACAAATTTCCAAAATGTGCATTGGTTATTTTTGCTGTTTTTTGTTTAAGGACTATTTGAAAGTATGCCCGTACATACGTACGTATGTTAACCATTGTCGAACACTACTGTGGCGGGAAACTTTTCACGTGTGTTGTTGCAAGGACCTAACAATGGCCATGTTGTACGGGAATGGTATATATGAGCTAGCTGATTCTCACGAAATAGTCGGTGCATTAATAAGGGAGCACCAAAACCGAACAGCACCGGATCGCAGTATGCGAGAATAATTAAGGTGGAGATACAAAAAGTAAATGTAAAAGAAGAGTTTCCGTTGCAATCACCAAATGTTTATATCGTAATGGTTATTCGGTTCGACATACCACAAGATAATAAATATGATCACACAACTAATCGATCGGTCATATCAATAAAACGCGGAAATGGTATTAAGTTGTTGTTGTAACAACAATATATTCTATTTTGAAGTCCGTTCGGCTATAGGGTATCAGCTCTGTGAAGGAAACGCGTCATTGGAACCGGATGCGTCCACAGACACCTGGGGGTCAGCTTAGTGGGTATGACAAGCCATGTGTCAGCATCAATATCATCAATATGTGCCCAATACGAATTGAGGCGGATGCACCATCCAGATCTTATCTCAGGTGAAATCTCCGGGGAATGTTCCCCTAGCACTACATTCACACTGTAGCTAGATACTGCTGCTGCGACTTCATCAGCGTAAATGTTGAAAAGACCTGCCTCTGGACCTCTCTCTCTAGATCATGAAGAACGTACCTGATCTGCCTTGGCGGAGGCATCCTGTCCAAGAGATGGTGGTTAGGATAACTACTGCGAAAACTCCCTAGCAGGTATTTCTTAGACAACAGGACATATTGCTGCGCACGGTTAGGACTTCGTCTCCTCATGTAGATGGTCCTCAGAAGACACCCTGTTGATGTTCTGAGGGCGGCATTCTGGCAAGTCTGAATTTTCTTCCACTGCGTCGTACTCACGTTCGCCGAACACACAGGTGCTGTGTAGTTCGCTACAGACCGACCTATCGCTTTGTAAGAGGTCAACAAGGTTTCTTTATCGGCTCCCCAAGTACTGCCGGTTTTTTTTTTTGTTCGTGGTATTAAGTAGCCGCAACTGGTGGCTGTGCCAACCAATGGTTTTCCAAACATTTTGTTGGTGTACCAATTACTGGTGATAACTATATGTTCATCATAACCAAAAACGGGTTGTACATTGGTAATTTTGTTTTTGTTTGACTCCTGACTTTAATATAATCGTTTAATCTAATTTCTTTTTATAACCTTTTCCTTTTCGAGAATTCCAGTTTCTTGCCTCTGGCGAAAATTTTAAATTTGTTCAAATCACATGGGCGGCATTGTTATTGTTTTCAGAAGGTTCAAATAGATTGTTTGATCCACCAATACTTAAGTTCCAATTGCTGAAAATTACAGAGCACCAAGTAACATTCGGTTGTGCTGATGGAAGACCCGAGGTGCATGCAACCTCAAACATTCGGTTGGCAAAATATTCGGCTGTGGCAACGAATCTCTTCCCTGATTAAAAATGATCTGGTTAAAGAGGATCTCAGCAGCAGGGTTCGGGCCTTAAAGAGCAAACGGGGAATTTCTCTCTTTGAACTGTTCACTATACATTTTTTGGATTTACTGACTGGAACCTACTATTTAATGCCGGTTTTGACTGACGAATGCATTGTATAGAAAAGTTTTTACATGGCTTAGAGATTAATATATTACTCGTTAAGTTGCCGGAATTTACGAGGCAGGAACCCGCCGCCGAAATTTTATTAAAATTTCCTAGCTAGAGTTGAACCTTGGATCATCATACCATGGGGGCCCACAGAACAGCAGAATTTCCAACCACGCCAATTCCGGTAATTTTATCTAAGCCATACAGAGATTATCCAGAAGAGATCATATAAATGACTTTAAGCACAAGGTTTTAAACCGTAGTTTCCAAATCAGTGAGTTTATGGTTTGATGTTTACGGAACTATATATGCAAGTTTTTAAATTAACTAAGGGTCCAAAACTAATCCAGTATCTATTTTAATGGTATAGACGGTATTATTAACGAATAGGTTAAATAAACTATTTTTTTAAACTATTCCAGTGTCCTTTTTATTGCAAAGACTGTACTCACAAAGACCGTAACAGGAATGTGGCTTCTAAGCCACAAAATTGTTGAACTGCCCAAACGCCTCCACCTGTGTGAGTCTGTATTAGTTAGTTTTCCTCCATTGCTCTCGTTGTTGTCGTTGTGGTTCCACTGACCAACCACAACAGTAGCCAGAATGGGAGAATCAGAGACTCAATTGAAATTCTAATTTGTTGTTATGTTTTGGTTGTTATTCTCATTGCCGATGAGGTTTTAAATGATATCGTCAATCAAAGGGCATATGGAAGTGTAAATCTGAGCGGGCCTTAATTACCGAGGCCTCTTAATAAGTGGCGTTTTAACTTCTCGTGGGCAGAATATTTTTTCTAGATGTATAAGTATATACTTTATTGTGGTTCATCTTTTGATTATTTCTTTTTGAATCATATGGCATTTGGCAGTGACAGCCTGACAGAAAGTCAGAATATCTCAGTGTCACTTTACGCTTGATTGATAATGCAAACATATTTTCGAACTAAATCGGTTTGTAGCGTTGGCCGAACTTAAGCACCCAACCCCACGGCTGTCCTCAAGATGATGGTCCAGATTCTAGAGACTAACTTGCAAGTGGACAATACTGGCACCCATGAACGAGAATATGGCTGCCGTAGCCAAAAGTTTGCGACGCAATTCTTGAACATCGCCTTGCTATTAATTTCAATAACATTTCACACAATAGCCCAATACAAATTTTGCACAGAGAATTTGAAATATTCGCTTACAAGGCCTAATCGACTCAACAACTAAAGGCACTCACCGTCTCGCATAGTTAACGCTGTGAATTTGGGCCTTAAAGAAACTCAAAATCGACAAAGATTTTGCTCGAAAAATCATCTTTTCTAAAGAAGCTTAATTTATATAGGACGCGTATGTTGAAAAGCAAAACTAAAGCATAAGCGAGTCGAAAACCCCACAAATGATCATCGCTAAGCCAGGCATCCCCGAAGAATGGCAGTTTGGTAGGGATTTTAAAGTGTTCGCCTCATTAATCCTTTTAATGGAAACGCCATTTCGGGTTACGGTAAGCATTCGTTTGGCCTGAGGTTGAAGACATGGTCTGAAACCTCCTTTGGTTTCAGCAGAGTGACGAGCCAAGCCCTGTAGCCCTAGCCAGAATCAATCGGTTATCTGGGATAGCTTTAGACGAAAGCTGCCTGGGGAACCGCAAGCATAGCAAATAAAGACAAGAAATAGTATGAAATACCTTGGTATTACGAACTGGAGACTTCACAAAGTAGATCTAGGTTCCTAGTGATGGCATGATCCCCAGCAGTTTTTTAAAACTTAAATAATCCGCAGACATAGCAAATTCGGACAACGAATTGTATGAAATGATACCAAAGAAGATGTACATATATTTCTTAGTCAAGCCATGATCCACATCAGGTTTTAAAATCAATTTAAATACAAAGGATGAGCAATAATTTGTCATGATATCATTGAGTCATTTTTGGCTGTGCTTTTAGAAGAGCTATCTTTTCGCTGTGGATTCTTTAATATTTTTAATTTACATCTTCTCCCAAGAATTTGCTTCCAATTACTGACAAAAAACCGAACCGGCCCAACTGTTAAAATAAAATCAGCTGGAATATTGACAATGAGTACAGCGGTTTTAAAATATTGTAGTTCAAGAGGAATGCAGTTGTTTACAAGGATTCAAAAAGGACAAATTCATAAATAGAGGGTAAAGGATATAAGAACATATCTTATAAGAAAAACCCACATAGAAGAATTTTTAAAAAACCACCGTGTATTTAATTTTAACTGTTTATAATTGCTTATAAGAAAAAAACGCATATGTAACGCGCAAAATATAAAGGGACCTAAGGGTAAAAACCAGTTTTGTTCAGGAGAGCCATTTGAAAGATTTAAATACGTGTATCTTTGGTGTACCATCACTTTCATAAAACGCGCGGAACACTCAGATGTTGTCCACATCAAAAAAAAAGTGAAAATTGTTTTTTTTACCCTTATGTCCCTTTCTCTATGCGCTGTCACATATAAGAAAGAAACTTTTGACTTTTGTGACTTTCTTATATCCGTTATCTAGTCTTATTTATTCAACAACCACGGACGGACATACGTCAGTAAGGGGTAAAGCATAGGTAAGCAACTAGCCTCTATAGCAGGTAAAAAAATACTGCGAACCCCTACTTTCCTTAGGGAACCCAAAAATAATGGCGGTACTTAAGACATTAGCAACATCCATCAATTTTAATTATGAGATAATGCAATGCTTGAGTAGAGCAGATAATTTTGCATTACCTAGGTCGTTCGCGTGATAAAAAATATGTATAAATTTAATGACCTAGAACTACATTTCTTATCTCATATAGAGGTCAGAACGAAAGTCAATATGGAAATTTTTTAAACATGCAATTACATTAGAATCTATTTTTCTCCTACATAAACTTAATAACATGGCAAGGGTTGAAACATTCAAAGTGTCTTTAATAGCACATACTTTTCGAAGGTTAGACTACAGTTTGATTGTTGCCATATATCTACTGCGCAATCTTTAAGAAGAAACTCACAAACTCTGATGCATTAAAAGGATTCGAAGGATTCTCAGACATATACATATATTTGCTCTAATTAGACGAATAATTGCAAAATTAAGATTCTGTTCGTATTTCAATTCCCAAAACTCTAAATGCCAAATGAAGTGGAAGGCTGTAAATCTGTGATTAAACATTCAATTAAAGAACTGAAATGTCAATTTAATCTTCGCTACTCGACGCCACGGAGGATGGGCTGAAAATGGGGAAACAGCAATTGTCAGTGGACAAAAAAAAACGTCCTTAATGGAAACTGAGTGTACATGCAAATGATG
Source organism: Hydrotaea diabolus (assembly GCA_963513945.1). Lineage (NCBI taxonomy): Eukaryota > Metazoa > Arthropoda > Insecta > Diptera > Muscidae > Hydrotaea > Hydrotaea diabolus. The sequence goes on along the minus strand of OY740718.1, from coordinate 1,933,083 downwards.
ATGGGCATCAATGCGAAATGTAACCAATACTAGCCATTCGCTTGGTTGAACAAGCAAACCAACGGCAGCCAAAGCAACCGACCATTCATTTAGTCGATGGTGATGATGGTGGTTGACGGTGGTCTTGGTGGTGGTGATGAAAGTAAGGACACACGGTCAGAAATATTAATTCATAAATAGTGATGGAAAGACTTTGGCCAGGAAGGGCAATGCAGCAAATTCAATGAAATAGTAGATTCAACAAAAAAGCAAGTAAAATTTAGAGGACTTAAAACGGTTTAAGACGACTTTATGGCCTTAGGTGCCTTAATGTAAAAACATTCCCTTAAGTTCCCTTAGTTATAAACCTGGTACTCTGTTCGCCTTTTCATATGAAAGTGTCTCGTAATACTCCGTATAAAAAAAGTTATGCGACAAACGAGTGAAACTGGATGGATGTTTGGCGGGGATACGCGACTTTCTAGGAATTCACACCCGTTTGTTATCGATTGGCCAGTTGACCGCACTATACACTACAGATCAAATTCGCATTTTCGCTCGTACAGTCCGTATATGGAATCGACTTCCGGCAAATGTATTTCCCACTAATTGCGACATCCAGAAGTTGGAGGCAAGTGTCAATAAACATTACTCCCTCTTTCCCCCCTCCGATCCTCGCCAACTCAATGCACCGCATGTATAGGGGGCATCCCCTGAGTGTTGGTTATTTAAAAAAATGGGATTGTACAGAGAGGTGGCTAAGGACAATTTCATCTGGTGGTCCTTACAAGTAAAACCAGGTTCAAATCCGAGTAAGAAACTTTTAAAACTATTAATACGTGCCGGCGTTTTCCCGAGTAAGATTTTTCTGTCAGCCACGTAAAGGTTATATGGATTACCCCTTGGAGCCGGCGTTAAACAGTATATCCTGGTGAGTGAGCCCAACAGTTACATTGTGTACTGCCACTGATTCAAGAAAATTCACGAATTATATTTAATTAGTGAAATCAGTTAGGGGAAGAATTCTCGTTATGATAAGGATAAATGTCAGTTCATTCTTTTTCTCAAAAGTCGAAAAAGTTGATTGAGTCAATGGCAGTGTGAAACCCTTTCGTTTAGTAGCGAACAGCCCATTCTAAGGTACATCTCTATAACTGCATATCAAGGATGGTCAAGCAAGGGTTATATTAAGAAGTGATATCAAGAATCGTAAGAATCATATTTGGTATAAAAAAATAATGCCAACTATGTCCACAATATAAAACACAATAGGGGGATAATCGCCTCTTTACAATCATCCTTGTGAAAACCAGGACAATCAATAAACGTGCATCCTATTAATGGACACAAATCTCTGTTGCCCATTTCAATCGTACAAACCACAACAGCTCGCTTTACTGTAGCGTATCTATTTGAAATCGAAAAATATCAGTGATGCAGTTCTAAATCAAAAAAGACTCCCCCAATTGTATTGAAAATCATTGAAATCTATTATAAATGGATACATCTGGTGGGAGGGAATGCCTTCATTCATGCATAAAGAACGATATGCCAAGGGGGGGAGGGCGAAGAGAATAGGTGGACGGACCATTATCAAAGTGTCTATCGCTAAGTGGATGTTGTTAAACAGCAGTATCAAGCTGTTGCCAACGGATACAGGATATGTTAGATTTAAACCGCACAAAATGCAAAAAAAGACACAAAGCGAAATGGACGTTAACAAAACAACAACGTGGCAGTTCCCATCAACAACGTTCAAAGCAAGAACGAGAGTGGAAAGTGAAATTGGAATTTTTGTTTGAGTAAAACTGTCTGCATACATTTAGGCGTTAATTAATCAAATTACACACAGCAATGGACTGGCTACCGACTGTCTGACGACTCAGTCAGTCGTTCTCTCAACCATTCCACTTGCCGTTCAGACTCCGGTAGACAAACTCAAGCATAATTAATTCAATTAAGCAGCACACAACCGGTTGAAGCAACTGAGCCGCACGTACCCACCTTTAGACGCAAACAGCGATAAACCTCAAACAAAGGACTTTTAATGGATTCGCAAGTGCTTCAATGTGCCTCTTTCGTGTTGTGGCATGTAACAGAGGACCCTGCTCATGGTTATCTGGATAAATGTTTCCACCTTTCAAACGTCTCATTTACATTTTGAGCATATTCAGGAATCGGGTATGCTCTTGTCTTGACACTTATTTGCATTTGTAGTTTCATAAATATTTAGTTTTTAATTAAAATTCAAACGCAATCTATCAACACATTTGCAAGTTTAGCAAAATAATATGAACAAATAGTTTAAATATTTAAACCATACACCAGAGACCGAAAGAATTTCGTAAATATTTCTTTGTAGCAGAAATGAGTGAAAAGTCGCTGAAGAGAAGAATTTGTAGTTGAAGAGTAGAAATGGGCACAGTACTTTGAAACTAAATTTTTTTTTCGTACGATCAAGCGCGTGTCTTCCTTTAAAGCCCTCTAAGGAAACAACGAAGAACATTTCTTAAATCTGAGACTGACTGACCGGATTCTCCGATTTGAAGATGGCGAACGGATGATGCTATTTACAGCGATTAATCTACCCACAGATTAAAATCATAGTCCTAAAGTCTTTGAAATTTGTGAGGTGGAAACAACAGGGCGGAAAAATAATGTAAAAGTTCTCACCCGGATTTGAACCTGGGTGCGTTGTAGTGGACGGTAGCCCACAAGCACTAATTATGATCTAATGATTTCTCCAAGTGGACCAATGGAATGGCCCTGATCACTGTTGGCGTTGTCACAATACGACTATCGTTAATTTTTTTAAAAATTCAACAACAAAAAACTATTGTCGTATTTCGACAAAAAATACTTTTCATAAACCGACGACAACCGTGAATTTAAATAACCAATTTGCTGATATTTATTTTCACTACATCACTACTTTATTATTGGAGGTCCGCTTCATACTCATATAGCTCGCATCTATACGAGTGCTTTCGACGTAAGCGAAATAAATATTCCCTTAGTGTCCAATTAGGACATCGATGATGTACATCAGCAACTTCTTTGTCTTACCTTCCTTCAGGACACTTTTTGTTATTATTGTTGTTCCCACCCAGTTGTTCCATGCTGGAATTTAGCTTATGTGTCAGTATTGCTTAAATTGATTGGTGAAAGATTGCGATCTCCAGGTCTATTATTTTGTCAGCTTTTTCATTTTTCTCGTGGTGATAGTGGGTTGATACACATATGACTTCCAGGTTACCTAGAGCGATGAGTTCAACAGCATTATACAGTTGTTAAAGGAAGGACCTTGATTACATCTTGACAGTCAGTGCAGAAAGTGGTCTTTAATTAAGTCAATTCATTCATTTGGTGATGGTTTCTTACTTCCTAAATGGACCTGTTGGCTTAATATCTTCCATCAGGGATCTCTGTAAAACCATTGATTCAGCTTGTTTTCCTTTAATCAGGTCGGCATCTGCCTCAGCAGTGTGGGCATCGTAAACGTCCAGGATAGTTTCTGAAGACTTTCAATTTAAATAAAAAATAGTAATTTCGTAATATTTTAATTTACCCGTATGTTTGGTATTTGAAAAGCATTTGTTTAAAAATAACTTTAACTTGTCTGCAATAACTTTAAATTCATATATATCCATAGATTATTCGGTAACCACTAACGTTTGGTCGCATATTCTTGTTTCAAAAACACCAGGCTCTTTCATTGAAGACTTTTAGGGCTTAAGCTTTGGCACTGCATTTATTGCCTTTTAAACCCTATTTCTTTTATTTTTTCTGTGCAGCGATTAAGATTACGATAAAACTTTTTCTCTGACATTAACCAATTTCATTAATTTAGATGATATTGTAACCAAGCCTTTAAGGCCAAGTATGTTTAACAATTGTGCACGCCAAGCGTATCAGTTCTGTCAAACTCGGGAGGATTTTAAGTTATACGGACCAATTTCAACCTTACCAACGTATACTACTATAAATTCATTAGTTTTGCAATACTGTGTTCATCGAAAGTGCATATGCAATAAATTACAATTTGCCTTTCAATATCAATAAAGTGCCTTGTCATCGGTCGTAAAACTTCATTAGTAAATAACTGAACATCACTCCCAAACACACAAGCACACAATCATTTAAGGGCACTTGAAATGTTCCACAAAAACTAAATGGCCCAAAATATGCAATTAAAATGTATATAAACATTGCAACGTTACGTTGTGTGTCAACCCCATTGTACTGGAAAGTGATTAAATGCTGGCATTAATATTTCGTACAACATTCATTACAAACTGACAGTGTGCAGCAGTTAATCATTGCGCAAATAGCATCGAAATTCCAATTTGTTTTTGCTTTTACAAAATGTCACTTAAACGAGTTTGAATTCGATTAATGAATATTTGAGGATGGTTGCTGGGTAGGCACGAAGCAAAGTGGGATACTAGTATGAAATTTGTTGGCAATATAATGTAAAAATTAATAATAAAAGGGAACTTACATGTATCGGCCTAGGAAATTTAAAGTGGCAGGAATGTGTAGGAGTAGTTCTCACTCACCTTCAATATGTCTATGTATGTAGTTGATGTGGATTTCGGCTATATTCATGTGTACACGTTCTTTTAGCTGCCCCCTGTATCTTGATTTGATTAACTGTAAGTCAAAATATAATTCTTAAAATGATAAAAACATGTATTTTAATAAAAAAAAATAATACCAGTATTCTAATTCTTAAATCTACGGATATTTCCGGCACCTCTGCCACCAGCATTTGCAGCAGCCCCCCGGCGGAAGCGCGAATGCGTTCCCATTTGTTTGCCTGCTGCCAGCATGGCCGAAGAACCAGAAACTTCATCTTTTTCGGGTAAGTGGGCGACATGAAATATGTCGTATAGTAATCTGGCATTCTCCTTCGAGTCCAGCAGCTCAGCAAGCTCCTCCTACAAAATAACAAAGTCTCATTTCAATACCGCAATTATAAACTGTCACTTTACTTAATTTCTGACCTGAGATTTTTTCAGAAATTCCTTTAAACTTCCTCCATGGCGCATGAGGTTATGTATATTCTTCGTATTAACACCGGGTAGTCTCAGTAGGAAATCATAAATATTCGCATTGAATTTCAGATCATCATATGCACCCGTATCATTGGCTCCCAAAGCAGCTGCTTGTTTAGGATCGGGCTCGGCTTTGCCCAACTTTAGCTCTTCGAATAGCTGTGCCGTGGCATATGGACTAGGCGACCATATTAAACGCAATTTGGGAAAGTGCAGCGTCAGCAGTTGTAGCTTTTGCACGATGTCAGCATTTGTGGCCGTTGTATTCTGCGATATCATATATTTTCCCTGCAAGTGAAAGGGTTTATTCTGATCGAATTCGATTAGAAGTATGGGTTTGGCATAGTAGCGTTGCATTTGAATGCATTGATTGTACAGACGGCCAGAGTTAAGGGAGCCTATCAAATCGGAGATCGATTTGCGCTCTACGCAAATCTCGGGAGTAAGAATATAATCGCCAATCTGGAATGAAAAAGGATAAAATAGAAATTAAAGCAATTCAACATTCAGGAGTGTGAAAGGGTACCCTTTCACTAAGCAGAGAAATTGTAGTTTTAATATAGCAAATGAAGGATATATAAAGGAATAAGTCTACTTAGAAACTAAATTCATTTGACTACCCATACATTCACCACAGTTGTAGAATATATGGTGGTAGTTATTACTTTTTGTTTAGTTGTAATTGATTTGGATTGGCGGATGGACATTAATGGATTCCTTACCGTTATTGTAACCGGCAACACTTCTATGCCTCTCTTATGTATGAGACACGGCAAATCCGAACGAAACTCTCGCATGTCTACGATAACTTTGGGCGTAGCTTCTTCCTCGGCTTGTTTGCTTACTTGCTGGCCTCCAGCCTTACGGCTTTGAACATTGGACGATTCAACAGAGTCATCAGCATGTTTATAGGATTTGTACAAAACAAAAGCTTCATCCGTTTTACCATCCTGATATTCCGGAATGACCATTTTCTGCAAAAAAAAACATACAAAATGTTTTTTTTTTATTACTTAAAATATAATTTTCACCACTTACACTCTTTGTATCAATGATCAACTCAAAAGCCTGTTTCTCTCTACGCAAACTGGTAAGGTAGGACTGCTCTTCTACGGTGCGTGCATGAATTAAAAAGAAAACCTTCATCCGTTCCTTTGCCGGTCTTCTCTGGCGAGCCTCATAGATTTCTAACTGTCGAATGGCTGTCACATTACAATGGTACATTACCACATATTGCGGGTTTATTTCTTCCAGAACCCTATCCAAAGCCGTGCAACTTTCCCTTTCCGTTTTAAAAGTTTGCAAGCAGATCAATGGTTGTTTGCGGGCTGCCACCGCCGCTGTGATATCCAGGTTTTCCATTTCGGGAAATGGTTCGAATACGGAATTATCCACACTAGTGTCTGCACCCGTACCGCTGTCATTCATCAAAGTTAAATCGGATTCATCGAATTGTGTTTGTGTCATGGTTAACATGTAGCTTTCCTGAAAGTAGTTTGCCTCTAAATCTTCCATATCACCCTGTGTCAATAGCTGAGTCAATTCATCCATTTGTGAACTAGATGCCGCCTCATCTGCCTCCGTCGCTGGTTCTTTAATATCCGACTGTCGAGATTTCTTCGGCACTTGGTGTTGTGTCAACGACATCTCAAAGTCCTTGCCAGTTTTAATCTTTTCAAATGGTTGACCTAATTTTCCAATAGGGATTTGGTGTCTCATGGCTGTATACAGTAAGTAACGTTCACCGCTTTGGGTCAGAAACTGTTTGAGCTGATAGCAAGTACGTGTGTCTTGACAGAGTATCAGGACCTTGGGTGGATCGTAGCAGTCCGGTTTTGTGCGTTTCATATCGCCGGGAATTTCTACTTTTAAAATTTCACTCAAAAATTTCCACTTAGGGCAATGTTCCGGTTCAAATTCTGTAACAAAGCGAAGTTTAGCAGTCCTTAAAGAACAAGCCATTGCAACATACCTCCTTGTCCATTGTACACTCTTTCTTTGGACAGCTTAAATATTTGTTCAGCTGCGTCCAATAAAGTCCAGCCAGAATTGCTGAGAGCATATTCAGTAGTTCTATAACGTTTGATTAAAGCATACGAGCTCACAGCATCATTATACATAGTAGAACTGAAATAGAAAATTTCAATATATGTTTGAGAAATACATGAAACTATAGGAACCCACATCATCAGATTCCTTAAAATCTTCAAATCGGCTACAATCAGTTTTGTCTGCGAATTCAACTGATGCCAGATGCTGTCCAATTGAGCCTGCAATATCTTATGGAATTTCTTGGTAACACAATTCTCGACGGTGATTTCTTCCATGTCCACGGTGCGATTAATGCGTTTTATTTCCCGAACCAAATAATTCATTATGTCCAGAATGTGCGTTTGCATTAATTTCATTTTTTCCGACAAGGGCACATGCAGTTCTATGGTCTGGGCCTCGTAGGGCTTCAACGAAGCCTGGACTACTGCATGAAATCGGGGCCATATAAAGAGCTCCTTAACGAATAAATTACGCATTACCCGCTCGATATGGCCATAGCCGATGGTAAAAGCCTCAGCACTGCTGGTAAATGCCTTAATAAAGCCAGTTTTATTACGTTGCCTATAGAGGCGTAGAGCGAAAGCTTCCTGGCACGATTCAATGATGGTATGAGCTCTCAGCACAATAATGCCAGTTATCAATTCCACCGGGATTCGTTGTTTTAGAAGATCTACAACCAAAATTCGAGTTGTAATGAACTGAATGCCACCTTCCAAGTAAACACGTTCTCTGTAATTATAGAAAAACATCGACGATATAAGAAAAATGTGTACAGTAATTCGGCCTGTTTGCATCCTGTTGTTAATGTAAGTTTAATATAAGGCATTGGCTCTTAAGCCAAAGGGTTTTTTTTATAAAAATCCTGATAAAAAATATGACCAACACTAAAGGGATTTCCCTCACGTTGTACATATGTATGTATGTACATACGTGCGCCTATGCTTTGGTGAGTGGAAGGGATAAGAGAGGAAAGGAAAACACAAGAACCGTTACGCTAACTGTAAATTGTAAAACAAAAGTGCAGTAGTACAAGGAACAAATAAAAAACTATGTGAAAATGACCTTACTTACGTCCGATATTGGACATTTTTGCAAAATTGAATTTAACTTTTGCACTTACCTTTCGTTGGCTGTGTTGGCCACTTCATGAATATACTTCTTCTCCAGCCTGCTTTTGTAATACTCCTCTTCCCAATCAGAGCTGTTGATAACAAGAAGTAGATTACCGGCATCGCTGTACGCTTTGAGAATATTGAAAAGAACTCGTTCGTAGGTGAGACCCCTGCGAGGATGGATGCATATTAAAGAAATCACCAATCTATCGCGAATCACTAACTTACTTTGCACACACCATCAAAGCGTCGGCATGCACCATGTCCAAAAACATTTGTTTCTCATAATCCAAGAGTATCACATCCTTGCGCAGTAAATATTCTTCTGCCGTCACAATATTGGCCAAATCCTCATCCTCCTGCTTTTGTTTTTGATCATCGGATGCGGAATCTTTACTACAGCCAGGTTTCTCATCATCTTCCATTTTTCTTTTGCTTTTTGGTCTTTGATAGCTTGCGGTTTTTGTGTGCAAAATTATTCCTGCTTTGTTTACATTTCGACAATGCATGCAATTCACAGTTTGAAGTCGATCAAGGAAAAGGCGCGACGCAGTGCTCCGCCGTTAAGTGAGAACGTTGGCACTAGAGTTTGAAGTAAGTGGGCTTAATCCGCAGCTGCGGTTCGTTTATGGACCATGTCTGAGGTGGAAAATATAAGTTTTCTCCAGATGATAATTATTATATATGTATATTAATGTCATTTATTTCTATTGCTATGTTTCAGTTATTTTTGAAATATAAACAAAAGTATTCGAATTGACGTAGGCGAAAAAATTCCTTGAAGTTGAGAGATGGGAACCAAGGTAAAATAAACAAGGTATAGTCGTTAGACCAACAACAACTAAAATAGTTCGCTAGATTGTCAAAGTCAATTGAAAGAGAATGCCAAAAATAATTTGTTGTGAATGTTTGATGGTAATTGTTAATGTTGGATACTGAATTTTTCCTTTACAAACTTCAACTAACGTCATTGTCGAATTTCAAAATTGACAATTTGAATTACTACGAGAAAAAAATTTAAATCAGCAGTTAGCACAACTCTACCTTCATTATTGTACCATAATGGGAACATTTTTTCCTCGTATTGTTTCTTTACGACAAAGCAAGCTTGATATGTGAGTTCCGGCATACATACCAAAACATGTATATTTCCTATTTTTTAATTACGACTGAAACAAAGAATTCTATTAGACAAAAAGCCTCAGTATTCTTCTTTGCTTGAGTATTCATGTATTCATAAATAAACTTGTTTTGACGTAAAGAAACACAGTGAGTCAAAAGTTGCCCAACGTAAAATGTTTCATTTATTCATAATTTTAGTTCAAATTTCTATCAGAAATTATAATCTTGGGTTGATATAAAGATATTCTTCAATTATTTTGCAATTTTATTATTTTTAATATTATTTTTTAAGGGAGTTTTTTTTTAAGATTTTAATGGAAAAGATGCAAAATGCAGTGCAGTTCTGAATCCACCATACTTTTTAGACACTATGGAAAATCCCCAAGGGGCCAGACTATATTTTCAATGTGATGATCGTGAGAGAGGTATATATATTTATAAAAAAAATTGTTTCGACTTAAAGAAACAAAGTGAGACAAAAAGATCCCCACTAAGCAAAAATTCTTCATTGGTGGCGCGCCGCCTGTTTGAGCCTATGCTACTTCAAACTCTGACAGAAATCCGATGAACATTTTAGGTGGATTTCTATCGTATATGCGTTGGCCGTAATACACATTTCACTTACAACTGAAATCAAAATTTATTGAATTCTGTGTACAATTTTGAAATTGACTGGCGAAATCTGATGAAACTCAAATCCCACACAACGTGGATGTCCACATGGTACGGTTTTCATCAGACTAGTACTGCTCACACTATATCATCTATCGACCACCATAAAGTACTGTACACACCAAATATTTGATACTGTATTCACAAAAAAAAACTGTTTTTTTGACGAATATTTTCAATTTGCGTATCAGAAGAAGAAATAATTAGTCCTCGCGGTCAAGAAAAAGGCCAATATTTGCTGATGGCTGATATATATGAAAGTTGTGTGGTATCGAAGAAATTTTAAGCTCAAAGTAAGTTAACATTTAGTTTTTTAACTGGATACAACATGGTACAATAATAAATTCTTGTACTGCACAAAGGTGACTCTTTAATTTTTGTATAGCTTCAGAATGGAGCATGTTATGTATTGTTTTATTTACTTCCTCAACAACGAACAACATCCCATTAAGGAACAATCTTTGCTTGAATCATTATGCTGTGCACAATCTAATTCTAATACTTATTGATTTGGACCTACTGTTTAATGCCGGATATGAGCGGCGTATGAATTTTTTACAGAATCTCTTACTCCCAATGTTGCAGCATTGACAGTGGAATACCCGCAGGATTACTTGTTGTTGTTGTAGCGGAAAACCGTACGGGGTGACAGCCCTTGGTCAAAGAATTGGTGCTTCGGGTCGATCCGGTGCGTAAAACCGGATTTCGTGGGATCGAGGATTACTTGAATTTTGTCCTGTCGCTAACCGTCACACACGCCGGCTCATTTTTTGGAAACCCCAAATTTTGGTTTCTGTTCGTCACGATACGTCGGTGAGCTATTTTTTTATTTAGCAGGTTCTTAGCTATTTTCTGTTAACACTGTTTAGCCTACTAAAATAATTTTCTTTTACAACTGCAGAGAATTTGTACAATACGGGACGGGACTATTTGCATTGAGTCATTATCAGTTATAAGAATCCATTCCAGCACGCAGATATGCTTTCTGCGGTATTACCATCCTGATTGGTGCGTAGTATTTAAAAATGTCCATGCTTATGTCGATATATCGTATTCATCCCTTTGGAGTCTATTTCCCCAACTGAAAGTATCTAATTTCCCAATGGAATAAGACCAATTTCAATTCTTCCTAAATAATAAAACCCCCATCACTTCTTTAAAAAGCTGTAGCATTTAGAGTAGGAACCCATAATTATCCAACAGTTTAAAATAAACTCTGCGATGTCTTATTTTTTTAACCCTTTTTCCCAATTGCTAACATTTAGGCCCACCCACAACGATAGGACTTCATTCTTAAAAATGTCTAAATAAACTTTGTTTGTATGCTTAATTATTCAAAGGCTTATTAAAATGCATACCACCATACATTCGTATTGTCGGTGTTTACCATTACGCTTGGCCACCGACGGGTAGTTTCCCGCAAAAAGCTGCGCTGTTCATATGTCGACATCGGATTGACCTCCTTTACCAAACATCCCCTCGGGGGAGTGACCGACTTTTATATTTTTCACAAACAAATGAAAAGCAAAAATAAGGCAGAGTTGTCTGCCCCCCGCTAAAAGTGTCTACGTTTGTCGATGAGATAAAGCCGATAACTATAACGACTTTCCGAATTGATAAACTGACACCCTCATAGTTAGACATGGAACCCTTATACTATCACAATCTGTTCTTAGCCCTTTATCTTAACAGCAACAATTTCCACACAGGCACAAAGATATGAAGTCATTTGAGATCTAAATAATCATTGTATACTTAATTATTCAATAATTTTTCAGAAACCATTACTTGGCGTTTATATGATTTGTGGAGCTGACACCAACAATTCGAGGTTAGTCTCCCGCAAAACGCTGACGATTTCATGTGTCGACAAGTCGTCTTGACCGCCTCAACATTGTCTAAAAAGGGAAAAGACCTGCTTTTATATATTTCACCGAAAAATGAATAACAAAAATAAGGCAGAGTTCTATTCCCCTATTAAGTGTATCGGGGCTTTGCCGGTGTCCGATGCTTGAACATACAACAGTGAGTAACACATTTTTTTCTTCATTGAACACCCTACTAAAAGTAAGGTAGTATTTAATATTTTCCTTATATGCTGTAAACATGTATTAGGAAAAGAATAGATTGCACTCTGAGATTGTGTTTATATTCGCCTTCATACCCGTAGGTTAACGATGGAAGATTTATATATAAGTAATGAGTAGAGATGTCCACTGTATTTTGAGTTAATTCTCTTATTTAACAAGGTATAAATATATAAAAAATAATACAATGCTAATTTAATCCACATGTTGTCTCTAAATCTCAATTCAAACTGTTATCGATTTGCGAACTAGAACGGGGGTGCACGTTCCTTGTCACTGCCGAGGTCTAGAGCGCCCCAGACAAAGGTAGCTAGAAGAAAGACTTCTTAAGGATAGAGTGACATCGCTTAGATCATAGCAAAGGATATAAAGACTCCTTAAGGATAAGGTGACATCGCTTAGATCAGAGCATAACATATTTTGGCGGAGACAAGAAACCGTACTAAGCTCGAGTTTCGATATTGAAAGGCATCACATTAAATTCTCTACCAAAGGAAAGAACATCAGTTTTTAATAAAGGGTGGTCCAACTAAAAGGCACGATGTTAATTGTTAATATTACAAAACGTTTTCAGAGAGTTACCTTAATATATTTTTTATTATTTTAGAAAGACCTATGACAATTATGTGTGAAAAGATGTCAGCTAAGTGCTCTCCACGGGTTCGGTGGCATACCTCTATTGGATGGTACACATTTTCAATGACTCTGGACATAATAAAGTTCCGAATTTTCTCATCCTTTAGCTCTTGAATTGTTCTTGGATTATTGACGTACACTTTTTCTTTTTTATAAACCCCAAAGAAGTCCAACCGAGTCTAATAAATGATCGTTGCGGCCAATTAGTATCGAAACGACAAGAGATAAAACGGCCATTGTAGTTCTCGTGCAAAATAACCATTGTTTCGTTGGCTGTGTGACAAGTGACACCATCCTCTTAGAGCCACATATCGTCCAGATCCATATCCTCAATTCCTGCCCACATAAATTCCATTATTATCTTGCGACAGCGAACACCATTTACGCGAGTCGCGGTTGACAGCTCTTTTGCCATACTATCGCAAAACAACATCAATGTCATCAATTTCGGCAAAACGAACTGGGCTAGCATGCTTAGGTGTTTTCAAATTTCCTACAGACCAGGTTTGCTGAAATTGCGCACAATTCTCCCGATTGTGGACACATTTAATCGATTATACGGACCAAAAAAATCACGAATTTTTTTGATTTAAAATCCTATTTTTGTAAAAGGCTTCAACAACCTCAACAAGATGCTTAATTGCGTACATCTCCGTAGTTGAAATTGTTTACGTAACATTGAAAAAAAATGTCAATTGAAGATGGGCAAAAAACTTGACGTGAAGTGGTGAGTCACAATTAACATCGTGCATTATGGTTGAATCACCCTTTATACTAATAGGAAAAGTAAAATATATTAAAAGAAATAATAAACTATTTGGGAACTTCCACTTCAATCGCGAGAAGTTCAATCGCGAGAAAAAAACCAAATGACCTTAAACCAAATTTCTTTTTTCGATATTTAAAAAAAAAAAAATTGCGCAACAATTGAAGTATTACGAGCACTGCTCTTTAATAAATGTCATCTTAATTTTGTCAAATTGCAAAAATAAATATATTTTTGGCTTCGTAAACAAAATTGACAGTTCTGTGATACCCATAAGTCCATGTATACTTGAAGCCGTTTTTGGGCTTAAACCATTTGTTTGGGGGCTATATCAGAAACTAGGCCTATACTTTTATGATCCATGATTAGTTGTGTAACTATCATTATATACTAAACAAGTTTATACCGATATGACCTATTATTATCTGAGCTGGCAATTCATCGATCGTTAGAAAATGTGCTAAATGTTATCAAGATTGGATGTTGTAAAAGGTGTTTTTTTAGACGTTTGTTTTTCAATCTAGACACAAATTTTTCGTATTCGGTTTTTTCGACAGCTGTCACTTGATTTATGCTCAGTTTGGTTTGCCATTTTTAGTGGAGAATGCTGATGTGGACGACCATTGGTTCCAACAAGACAACACAACAAACGAAACAATCAATTTATTGAAAGAAACTTTTGGTGGCGTAGCCTCCATGATCGTGCGATTTGACACCGCTGGACAACTTTTTGTGGGGTTTTGTGAAGCCCGACACGATTGACGGCTTGGAAAAGAATATTTGGCGCGTTATTGCTGACGGCCCAAAATGCTGCAAAAAGTAGTCTATATTTGGGCTTCTCGGCTGGAATTTATTCGAGCTAGCCCCGGCGACCGCTTCTTTGAAATCATTTTTAAAACATCTTGGTCATAACATTAAATTATATGCGTTTTATTTCTTCTTGAAAAATACACGTCTGAAAAAACACCCTTAATAATACTGATCTTTGCTTTTGTGACTAGAATCCGACTTCAACTTCGATGTATTTTATTTTTGTATTATTTTATTGACAATTTTGATGTATTTTATTGACATTCCTTTATATTTATTTATTTATTTTCTCTTATTAAGAAGCCATTTGGCTGATTAAGCTAATTACAGCAAACTAAAGTAACATTTTTAAGTATTGCAGAATTCAAGTTTAGTTTTAGTTGGTCAAATGCCTTATTCAGAGCTTTAAAAATGTGTAAAAGAGAAGACAAGTAAAGACAGAGTTGTCCTGCATACTACTACTTATATAAAGTTTCAAAGTGCCTATCCAGCTTTTTGCGAAATGTTAATTCGGATAGATTAAACTTATTGCAGGCAACTCTGTCCTGAAAAGATTTGGCTGCCAAGCAGTCCACTCTGGGAATAATTAATTGATTACTACGAGTGGAACGCTATGATGAGAACGACTAAACCAGGAACTGTGGGCATTGGTTCCTATAGAGTTTATAAAAAATACATCAGTTTTCAAGAAGTTCATCAAATGTACAACATAAAAATTGTTTTACAAACGGATGAATATGCGAAAAACGATTAACACGATACAAATAGCGCAAAGCAGACTTCAAAGCAATTATTTGTTTTTGCAATACCAGCATATACTTCTATACAAAAAAAAGAATATAAGATATTACTTAGGCATGGAACAAACTTTCAACTACAATGAACAACAATTTTTCTTAATGTTTTTATATGTAATAATTGCAAAAGATAAAATGTTTTTTAATAACTAAAAATTGGAGGAATTTCAAAATAATGGCTTTATCAACAAATCTTTTTTAGTCCACTATAGTTTAAACAAATATACCACCAAATAATGCGACAAAATTCTATGATTTTTAAATTTTTCCACATACTGGCAAAAGTGACTTTCATTTTCTGTCCTGTTCGTGATCTAAAGTATTTTCATCTAAAGTATTTTGAGGACATTAAAGTTATACAATTTGAATTTTGCACCTAAAAACAATTGCTACTAAAATGTAATTAAGCCCTTATGAAGGGTTAAACAATTTTTATCTTTTTATATTTTCATTTTAATGCGTACAAGTTTCATGTTTGAGATCCTGGAAATATTTATATTAAAGTATTTAAGGACTTGTCCTAAATCCAGTAAAGTGCAAAAAGTAAAATTTCGTGTTCCATAATAAAACAAAAGTCGGAAAATAAACACTTTCTTTTTCAAGTATATTATAGACTTATTCAGAATGTTTTACTATGAGGCTCTTGAAATTTTCTCTATAGTTCTGGGCTTATTTCTGTACTTATATATTTAAAAAAATGTCAAGCGTTCAAACCTACTTATTCAATTACCTCAACATTCGATTTAGTAACAAACGGAAAACTTCTCTCAAACCTTAATGTTAAATACAGAATCCATTTTACAACCGATCGTTATCGACAAAATATATATGAAAAACTCATACCTTTGGTGATAACCTAAGACTAAGTTCAGTTTTCCTTTCCCTTCAACAATTGCAGCCATGTAGCTTTCTGATGAATGACGTCACTGATCGCGATAACCGTGTTAACAGCAGTGGACGGCCACTATATTACATGCCACTTTGCCATTTTGAAAAAAAACTTGTCTTCTATTTAAGTATAAACGAATGAGAATTTGAGCTGGTTTTAACACCTGTTCAAAAATTGGCTTTCTTGAATGTACGAGTATTTTGAAAATTCACTATTGTTTATGCGTTTGTTTGCAGATTGAATTGAGCTCCTAAAATTTAAATTGGAAAACGGCTACAGTGACCAAAAAAGGTTGTACGCCTATCAAAATAAGAAAATGTAAAAATAAAAGGATAAGTTAAGAGTTAATATATATTTATTATATAGGGTGATCCATCTAAAGGTATTTTTTTAGAACAAAAAAATATAAAAATTCAAATCAAGTGTGGAATCTTTATTGGTAATTTGAAAGCACTGTATAATGAAAAAGAGCGTTCGGTGAGAAACGGGAAGATCCGCTGTTTTCGACCAAAATGTTGTTCCTATTTCTGGCTCAACGACAAAGTCAATAATCAAAATAGTGGCATTTGGGATGAATAGCAACAAGAAGAGGTTCAAGAGGTGCTATTATACCGGGAGAAAACCATGGTTTGGTGCGGTTTATAAGGTGGTAGAATCATCGCTGCATATTTTTTTGAAAATGATGATGGCCGGAACGTAACCGTGAATGGTGCCTGCCATAGCGCTATGATATCGACCTTTGTGCTACCTGAAATTGAAGCCCGTAATCTTGACGACACTTGGTTTCAACAGGACGGTGCCACTTGCCATTGAGAGGTCATTTCGAAAAGCAGCTAATTTACACGTTTTGGACAAGCAAGTTGGCCGCCTAGATCGAGTGATATCACACCCTTAGACACTTTTCTTTGGGGTTACGTAAAGTCCAAAGTATATGCTAACAAACCAGGTTTTGGAAGCCAACATTAGGCGTGTCATTAAAGCCATACCGGTCGAAATGCTCGAACGAGTCATCCAAAATTGGACCCTCAGAATGGAAACCCTGAGGCGTAGTTGTGGTCAACATTTGAAGAAAATTTTATTAAAAAATAAATGCTATTTTCAAATTACCAATAAAGATTCCACACTTGATTTGAATTTTTATATTTTATTGTTTTGAAAAATACATCTAGATGGATCATCCTTTATATCTTATTAAAACGTGAGATCAATACCACAACTTAATGTAAAAAAAATGTATTGTAATGTTAGTATTTCAAGAAAAGTATAACAAAAGCAAAAAAATCAAATTTCATTAAGCAAAGAAAAAACTATTATACTTCAAAATTGGTTAAGTTTTTTAAGTAAATCGAATTATGGAGTATCAAGCTTTAATGTAATATATTATAAATTTACGAGTAAATTGACCTTAAAATTCTCCAAGTATTTTTTATTATACACTTTATTTTGCTTTTCTTCACGGCAAATCAGGGCAGTTTCTTTTTAAAAGGAAACACTTTTTTTAAGTATTTCCTCAACGTTGGAGGGTATAAAGATTTATCCAAGCCAAACTTAATGACGCTTTAACTTGTGCATCCCTGGTAAATTTTCAGCGGCAACATTTTAGTCCCTAACCCTAAGAAAGAAAGTCACAAGCGCTAAAATTTCAAAATTGAGAAAAGGGCGGATTGGGAAACGGAAATGAGTTACCGATTTTTGTGTTAAACATAAAAGATCCATTTTCAACAGTAAATGACTGAAAAACGTTAAACAAAATGGTCGCATCTACCACTTCCAGCGTGTTCCGTAGTCAAAAAAACTAAATATCTCACATCTACTGAAAAGGAGTTGTGACTTTCTTTTTTAGGAGGGCAGCATAGCAATCTGTATGAAAAATCCAGTTAAAATCATTGGGATCGCACGAAACCGTTCGCTTTAATCAAAGTTCGTATAAACGTGTTTGATTGTATGTCGCGCTTTCAGTTACATACTATCCACACAACTTAATGCACACCTCCCGTACATGTAGGGTGGCATCGCATGGTATATTCTTTACGTGCTTTAAGACGCCAGAGCGCTGACTGGAGCTTTCCCTCTAGAATGACACCATGCTCATGTTGTGTAGCCATCGGGAATCTACCTCGTTCAAATCCTCTCGGCTAAACTCACCCATATAAGACCCCAAACGTCCGTCATTCATGATCAGTTATTCTCGAGCTGTGTGCGGTTAAACAACGTGTAAAGGATTGTAAAAAGTTTATAAAACACAAACAAGTGATTGTAAAAATAAACAAAACGAAAGAATAGCAAAGAAAAGAAAGAGCAAAGAAAAAAACAACCAAACAAAGAACGACACTAAACTTAATTGAATTAGATAAACATAACATAATAATAAAATAATAAGTGAGCGAAAAATAAAAATTATTTAAATGATCGGTTTAAATAATTGCGCAAAACAAGAGAACTACAAATTCGCCGCGGAAAACCAAGAGAGCAGCAACTGGCGTCGTAACGGCTGGCGGTGGCTGTGGTGAATGAAGAGGAGATCGACAATAAACACAAACAAGTGTAAAAATCAAACGATCAGTGCGCTAGATTACCGGAGAGCTCTGTCGGTTGTCCGGCCGGCCACTTGCTCTTGAAAGCGTGTTTGCGGAAATTGTGCTTCTATTACAAAGGAACCAGACAGACAGCCAACGTACCCCGCCGACGTATCGGCACAAGTGTTCATCGCTTTGATTGCCACCCCCGTGTGTGTTTGTCTGTAAGTAAAATTCTTAGAAAAATATATAGCGACACACAAATCCCAAACAAAACTAAATTTGTAACTAAAATGTTTGCGATAAGAGGAAAATAAACGGCGCTTTCTTTACATAGAGATTTTCAATTAAATCAAACGGTATGAATGAGTCGGACTGCATGCATCGACAACCTATTGACCGTACAATGTTGCAACAGATAAAACACTTGGCTTTCTGCGCTGCTCTGGTGACCTGTTCAAATTGTAAATATTATCGCTAAAATTTCAAATTCCGTAATAATTATTTGCCGGATTACAATTTGTCTAAAAGCCGGTATATTTCGTTTGTCTATTCAAAAGTTGCGTTAGAAGCATAGAAGTCCCCATTCACACTAGGCAACTTTACTTGCCGCAACTTTGTTGTTGGATAGAGAAGTAAGAGGCATGTCAAGGGAATTTTTACCTCTCCTATAAACTGAGTTGCAGCAACTAAAGTTGCCTAGCGTGAATTGGGACTGTGGGTTTAACTGCCCAAGTGTTGGTTGTAGTTGGAAGTTGAATAATATAAGTTATTGCGTACTTAGTTTTGATCCGGAGTTAAAAATTAAATGGCTTTGAATGAAGAAGAAGTTCTATATTTTAAACAATAGTCGTGTTTAATTTTACAAGCTTAAAACCAAAAAAAAACCAAAAAAGCAATAAATAAAAAAAACATTTTTTTAATAAAAGTTTGTTGCTACATGTCGAAAGAAAGCAGTCGTTCGCTTGGTATTCGAAACAAATCTGATTTTAAACAATAGTCGTGTTTAATTTCACAATCGAAAATATAAGCTTAAAACCTCGCTAAAGCGATAAATCCAAAAAACCTTTTTTTTGCTTAAAGTCTGTTGCTGGATTTCGAAAGAGAGCATTCGTTCGCTTCATAAGCGAAGAAACTCTCATTTGAGTTTCACTTACTTTTGCACGAACGATGACTCGAAAGACAAGTCGAAAGAAAACTAAACGAAATCATTAACTTTTTCATATAAAATTAAATTTCTCTATTTTAAATGGAAATATCGAATTCAAACACACATTTTGAAAAACGTAAGTGCAGACTAAGGAAAACGTTCAAGATAACAAATTTATTCGAATTTGAGTGACTATCCTTCGTTTGAAATCGATAAACAGGCTTTAAAAACGTATGTATGTAATAGATACATATATGCGTCCGAAATAGTTCGTAAAATAGTTACTAAGCGGGTTTGCTTAAGTTCACTTAATTTCCCTGAGGCCGGCTTATCGCATTTTCTGCAATAATTTTATTTGATAATTTTTATTAATAAAAACAATCGATTTTTGATATATTGGCTGTGATTGATTTACAAGTCGCTAATGCTAAATTTCTCAACATTATACAAAAATATTAAAAATGATTTTGTTTATCGAAACCTTTAAAAAATTTGCATTACAAACCTTTTGTTTTCAATTTTTAAACTCTTTAGGAAGAGAAAAATATTCAAGAATCACCTTTAGCGAGCTTGTTTCTTACCCACTTTAGGTATTGCTTGAGTAAATTTTCTTCTAGAAATTTTAAATTTTTTAATCAAACGGTTTATAATGCATAAAGTCAATCAATTCTTGTCAACAAATTCTCGTAACGTTTTAAAGTTATCGTCTTAGCGACTACTTACTCGTTTAATAACCGAGTTCTTATCGAACCCACCTATTATTAATAAATACAATTTATTTATTAATTTTGATAACAATTCAAAATCATTGCCTTAGCGGGGCTTTAAGCGGATTTATTCGTTTGTCATATAAAACAAGCCAAATTTATAAAGAATGTTTTTAAAAATGGTATGCTTAGTTCATAGTCAGATTTGCGACCGTGGATTTATTGGTTTGTCATATAAAACACGCCTTATATGCCATGTAGGTCAGATTAGAGACCATGTGTCTATTGAAAATTTTATTTAATAGAAACAAAAAAGTTATTCAATTTTTTTTTAAATCTGTTTTTTATGCTGCATTTTCGCACTCATTCAAAACATACTTTATAGATTCTACTAGAGTTATGCAGTTGGGTCAGCCTTTTGTTTAATTTTTCCCTGGCAATATTCCCTGCAATGCATTAAAATCATTCAAAAAATGTTCACTAATTCATCTGAATATATTATTATTATAGTAAATATATACATTTTTCTAATATCGTTTTGTTCTTATGATCATCGTTTACATTGTATTGAGCTCTTATAGCCCCCAATGATTTTTTTTCGAAACGATGATAGTGCTTTTGATATAATAAAAGCCTGGGAGGTACTACGAATTGCTGATTGTACAGAGCGTTGTAATAATAGGCTCTTAATGCAGTTTATTGCATCTTATTATGAAATTTAAAATTTAATTATGTTGATGCCATTAACATATTCTGATGAAATGGAAATTAATTAAGTTAAATAATTTTCTCTTCTATTTGTAACTAACCGCACTGTGATACATGGATGTAATTGTCAAATTGATTATTAATTATAATATTGAATTACAAGAAGACTGTTGTATTCCTAAACACTTCAGTTTGTAAAATCATTTGTAAGACTATGTCAAAAACAATAATTATTAATTACTTAATTCAATATATTTATAGAAAATATATTCACAATTTTGTGATAAAATATAATACGGAGCGAAATTGCAGTTTAGCGACCCCAGCCCAGACTCGTTTAAAAAAATCCGACTTTATAAAGGGTGGCTAAATTTTAAGGGCCAATGTTGATTTTGAATAAAACACAAATTATTTAGGAAACTACTGTCATTTATTTTTAATATGATAATATTGATATGGTTCCATTATGTATGGAACAAAATTTCTGCCAAATGGCCGCCGCGACCTCGGCGTTTCTATGCCTCGATAACGCTGAGGCTTAATTGAGGTTCTATGCCGTTAATGTGCCGAATTATCTCATCCATTAGCTCTTGAAATGTTGCTGGCTTATCGACGTACACATTTTCCTTCAAATAACCCCAAAGAAAGAAGTCCAACGGTGTCAAATCACATGATCTTGGCGACCAATTAACATTGGCACGACGTGAGATAACACGGCCATTGAATTTGTCGCGCAAACGACCCATTGTTTCGTTAGCTGTGTGGCAAGTGGCACCATCCTGTTGAAACCACATATCATCCACATCTTCCAATTCGGGCCATAAAAAGTTCGTTATCATCTCACGATAGCGAACACCATTCACAGTAACTGCCTGACCGGCCTCATTTTGGAAAAAATATGGTCCGATGATGCCGCCAGCCCATAAAGAATCACTCTTTGTGGGTGCATTGCTTTTTCGACAATCACTCTTGGATTATCATTCGACCAAATGCGGCAATTCTGCTTATCGGCGAATCCACTGAAGTGAAAATGTGCCTCATCACTGAAGATGATTTTCTTCGAAAATTGATTTTTCATTATAAGCCGGAATAACTTTAACGCGTTGCTCGCTTGTGTATCTTTCCATGGTTCAAATTGAGTTAGTCTGAAATTGAGAAATATCAAATGAAATGCAGAAACAAGTTTAGGTGTGGTTCACATTCAACATCGGCCCTTTAAATTTAACCACCCTTTACATTTTTATTGCTGGAAATAATATTCTTCGTTTTTAACAACTTTCAAATATTCTCCATTCCACGGCAGCCGGTTCTATGGACCGGATTGACCCGAAGAGCAATTCTTTGTCCAAGGGCTATTACCCCGATAAACAGTTGCCGCTGCAACCACAACATTTTCAAATATTCTAAAAGTAAGACTAAATACTTAATGTAAGGTGTCACCGTCGCAGGGTACCGCGTTGAGCAACACATACCAATGATACAGATTTTTATTAAAGTGTTCTTTAGTGTCTAGCAGACTTTGGACTTGACCCCAATTCACATGATATCCATCTAGTGGCTATGTATTCGCTGTAAATCACCCACAAGTGAAGATTGTTAGACGGTGACATCGAAATAGATGATGGGCTTGCTATAGCCGTCATTACCGATCAATGATGATGAATATCTGTTGGGCAAGAATAAAAATGGGTATTCTGCGCGAAATATCGGTGGTCCTAAATGACCTCCTAAGGGGTTTAATGCCTGCGTGAACAATCCCAAATTCACATGGGAATGCTGAGAAAACTTTCGTGTACCTTTAACCACCTTTTGGGAACTTCGTATACACGAAAAAATATTTAATTTAAAAGCGAATTTAGTTCCTTGAACCGATAAATGTTCAATAAATAAATTCCATATACCACCAAAGGGGGATGGATATTCTACTCAGATGTTAATCCCTAATAGTAAGTTTTTTTCAACAAAATCAATACCAAAGTCAATTTTGCACTCCCACTTCTAAAGTTATAGTATAATAGAAGCTCTTCAGCGGCTCAAATACTCGCATAAAAAGTATAAACAATACATTTGTTTACTTCCTGAGATTGGTAAAATAAATGTTAACAAAAAATTGAACAACACATGAGTGTACATATTTCTTATAGCCAATTTCCGAAACATTTTTCTAGCAGTTATGAAAAAATCCCAAGATTGGTGAAATATTTTAATTTTTTAAAAATTTCTTTTTGACTAACAATTTCTATGATTATCACTTTTTCAGTAACAACTGATTTTATAGTTATACACCGATTGCAAGTGATGCTCACCAAAAATGATTGTATTCAAACGTCTGTCTGTTATCCAACAGCTATAAATATTTCTAATGACCTACCGCAAAATAATTAAGATATAGGGAAACTCGTGTTGGCAGAAATAGATCGATCTGTCTACCAACATACATATGTACATATGTATAATATATCGTACATAGATACCTACAATATGTGTTTATATAATATACAATGTATGTATATGTCTTTTATTCATAAAAAACACAGACAAATAGCACAGATAAACTAATTGCAATTAATTTTTGACAATGACCGTGTTCGACTTGGAACTCGCTTAAGAAGTCGCTAAAGCAATTGCTGCACAGAATTGTATAAAAAAAGATTTTGTGTACAGAAAACTATAGACAATTTGCGTTATAACCCACCCATGTTTTTGGGTGAAAAAGTACTCGTAATTCAGGAAAAATACTTAGCAAGCTTGGTTTTTACCCGCTTTTACTATTTCTAGTGTAACTTTTTTGTTGAAATTCCATGTTTGAAAATCAAACGGTTTATGACACATATAGTCAATCAATTCTGTAAAAAAACATTTCGAACATACTCGTTCAAAAACCGTGCCCCAATCAAACACGTCTAATGTGTGCATTTTGTCGTTTTTCTATTGGTAGGTAATTGACATTTGGTTTGTTTCATAAGCTCAGAATTAACCACTTAGTTTCAATAATTTAAAAAAAGTTTATAATGAAATTTAACAAAATTTAATAGTCTAGTGTTTTTACAACGCCTGTACTTTTTTAAACATTTTTTATTTAATATTTTGCATGATTTGGATACAAAAATACCGCCTTCTTTCCTATTTTCCGTTAGTTAATGCGTTAATGCCAATTATCGTCCTATTGAAATTCATAATATTGCGGAAATACTCTAGCATCTGTCATACTGGCTAAAAATCGTGGTTAAAATTTGAAATGTAATTATATCCTAATACTTGAATAGCATTTGCATGCTTGTCATCTACTTGGTGACCTAAATAGAGTCTATTGTGGTTGTGCTTTATTTGTGTTTAATGCCCGTTTTCCTAAAATCACACTCCCCTAAGCCACGGCAGTTTTTTTAGATCTCTCAATTTAAATAACAACTCTAGTAATACGAACAGAAAATATTTTTCCAGATATCTACAACGACTTTTTTGGGGATTTCAAAAATCCAAGGTTTTTTATTTACTAAAAATGTGTTTGATATACGCATCGACAATAGTTTGTTTTGAAAATTTTAAGAAAAACGTTAAGCGGATTTTCTTAATTCTGCTTAAATCCGTTGAATCTCACTTAACATTTTTTCTTCCATATATTACGGGCGCTGATATATATATATATATATATATATATATATATATATTTCTGGCCTAACAATGAAAATGCGAATATTTATCATAAAATGCTTTTATTGTTTTTCAAAGTATTCTCCAGCATGATTTTACACTTTTGCATGCGCTCAAACCAATTGTCGAAGCACTTTTTCCACTCCGATTGACACACCTTCAAAACATGGTTTTTGAACGCTTCTACAGCATCTTCTGGCGACGAAAATCGTTGGCCACGCACTTTTTCCTTGCTGTGCGGGAATAAAAAGAAGTCATTGGGTGCCAAGTCAGGGCTGTACGGCGGATGACCCATCATTTCGACCTTTTGGCTGGTCAAAAGGCGCTGGTTTGAGCCGATGTGTAAGAGCTCGCATTGTCATGGTGCACAATGATTCGTCTTCTCTTGTTCGTTTTTCGAATTTCTCCAAAGACTTCAGGCAAAAAAGTGTGGTGTACCACTCAGAATTGACCTCCTACGTTAATCAAGCGCAACAGTCGTTGCATGGCCAGTTTTGCCGAAGAAACAGGCGACCATTTGCTTCGAAGTGCTTCTTGCACGAAGAACTTTCGTTGGATTTGGCTCGTCTTCAAAGACTCACACGATCGAATGCTGTTTTGTTTCGAGCTCATGCTTATAGATCCATGATTCGTCACCTGTGACGATCTTTTAAACGTCTTTTGAAGCACCACGATCGTATTTTTTCAATTTCTTTGAACCAAAAAGGTTCTCGTTCTGAGTATGTCAAACTTTTCAATGGAAATGTCAGATGGCGCCAGGCAACACTTAGTGTTGCCCATGCCAGAAATATATATAGCAACCCTCGTATACGCTGTTTCTTCTTAAATTTAAATCTGTTAAATGTCCCTTTCTTTTCAACGATTTTTTTAATTTTACAAACCGATAATTATGGGTGATCTATGGCTGCCCGGTAATAAAGCGTTCAAATTTTACGTTGTTTACAAGGAGTATTTCACATTTTTCAAATCAGAGGATAATAAGCACTTTCAATTCTCGTGGTCGTTGCTGGGATACGAACTGAATATGATCCTAATATAATTTTGTATATCTTGACTGAAACTATTATTCATGTTATCTTCTAAAAGTCCATAGGTAACCTTGATAATATGTATCGAAATCGTTCTCAAACAAGTATCAATAGTTTTTTTTTTAAATTGATTCATGCACTTACACCCTGACATGTACAAATGTAATGATAAACCTACGATACACTCTAAATCCAACTTTTGTTATATGAATAATCGATACAACTGTTGCTAATGCGTGCATTTGAGTTATACATATTTTGTCATTAGTTTTTCCCCCCACTGATCAGAAATTTACATCTCATATGTATATATATATATGCACTTACTTCCATATAAGTATCACCACAATAATATCACCACCAGTTACCACAAACAAAGTAACATCGGAAAAGGGGAAACCCCTTTTAAGTCTAGCAATACTAGCGATTCATAACAATGGCAAAGGCAATGAAAACTCATAACCAGGCGACAACGACAAGAAACTCATTAAACCAACAACGAACTTAACGTCCAAGTATATTAGGATGGAGTGAAACATTTCTTTTTGCTACAACAAAATAGAATGTGTTTAAAAAATTGTATCATTGGCTTTCCTCTAAAAGATTCACAATCACACTTATAATTCAAATTTCGTATCGACCTTTTTTATTTTAATTTTATTGTTTAAATATCATTGGCGGTAACATTTTAATTTAAAGATTATTATTTCGTTATTTCCTTTACGAAGTTTGTTAGAATTCCTCAACATCTTTGGGAATGAATTATATCAGAATTTATTTTCTTCTCTGCGTTACCATTTCCCATTAAGGAACAAACGGGCACAGAGTTGCTAAAGTCAATATAAGTAAAAATGCCTTATATCAATAGAAATGTTTAATTGTTTGTATTTTTTTTATAAACTGATACGAGTACATCTTAACTAAAAAAAATAAAACATTTTATAAACTCAAACGGAATATTGGCCGTGTTCTAATGTTAACTTGATTAGGAGGTCGCCAATGCAATAACTTCATATCATTGTACATAAATATAAAAATTATTTTGTGTTCAGAAAACTATCGACAATTTTCGTTAAAACATTTTATCAACATTTACAAAAAGGTCGAATAAATAACAACAAATCAATAATAAAACCATTTTGTTTTAAAAAAATTACATTTTTGGGAAGTGTTTTTCAAGAATGACCTTTAGCGAGTTTAAATGAGCTCGTTTATTACTCGTTTTTAGTATTTCTTGAATGACATTTTTCAGAAAACTATACTTTTTTAAAACAAATGGCCAATGATACATAAAGTCAATCAGTTCTTGAATTTATTGCCTTTGCGAACACGTACATACTCAACCAATAGAACACGCCTTATATAGGACTTATTTAAGTAAAGGGTTTAAACTAGAATTTTTTATTTTATGAAAAAAAAACACCGCTTTGAGGTTATCGTTACTCACGGTAAAATACTACCAGGTTTGTCCCCACCTTTCAAAAAAAAACTTTAATCCAGCTAGCGAATTTGATGGCTGTTTTAAAATCTATATAGTGATTTCTTGAGTTTCAACATTCTCCGTTCTTGCCGGGAGAAAAAAATGTCTAAATCTTGCCTTTCAATACGTGACTATAGTTTTCCGTTTTTTACGGAACGTGATTCAAAATATTCGACTTAAATACAATTAAGGGGATAAATGAAAAGTGCTACACATACGGTTTGATATGTGATATGTTCTTTCTACATCTGTTAAAAAAACGCTTTATTTGTTTGTTTAGGTAAAATGAAAAATGTATTCATTTAATTTAATTTGTTTACATTTTCTGTAATTAAGAAGCCTTTCGGCCGATAAAGCTAATATATATTTTTAATAATAAAAACAAAAAAAAAAACAAAATAATTTCTTATAAATGCTAGAAAAAAAAGCTTAAAGCGAAATGCGAAATCTTCCCGCTAAACCAGTTCAAAAACCTCTAAATCATGCGGGAAAACGCTAAAATGGCAACGCTTCCCTCAAATCAGTGAGCTGTATTAATTTTTTACACGTTAAATTGTATTTCCCTAAAGAAATACTCGTACTGCTTTCCATTTCCATTGGCAAAAGCCATTTTCCATTATTATTTCGTAGAGAATATTTTCCATGACTTCGTTATTATTGGTATTGTTCACTACATCCTAATGTACGTAAAACACAACCATAACCATGTGCAATAGTTGATTCATTCATCATCAAAGCAGCACCCTTTCGTTTCTATGCCCTCACAGTCACACCCGCTGACTGATATATACGCTTTGTTGAAAATCGTTATAGTATAGATCTGAGTATAGCCCATGTTGTGGTGGGCAAAAACCTTTTCGTTAATTTTTTTGTGACTTGAAGATTGAGTCGCTTGGCCAGGAAACTTACATATTTACAAACTCACGCATTTCGATTTCAGATTGTAAACATATCTACCCAATATATATTTGTAGATACATATGTATATCTATGGATCTTAAGTAAGGTCTTTTCCCGGAATATATGTATTGCACTGTCTGGCATTGTTGAATTCTGCAGAAATGTTTTTTTTGCTGGTCTGAAGCTTTAACATTTTAGTACAACAACGTAGGGAAATGCCCGGTATGTTTCAAAGTTAAATACAATGAATTTTATAACATCAGTCTATTGCGTAGGTTGGAGACATCATTTGATATAGACATAAGGTGTGGCGCATTAAACACCTTCCCAAAAGTGTTTGGCTCCAATTCGTTTCATGATTTTTGCCATCGTTCTCTAGGAAACTTTTCTCAATTAATTATTTACTGACCGGAACCTAGTGCTCGAATTCGGTTCCGTACGACTTAATGTATTCCTACCCGTAAAGATATTGTGGTATTTTAAGTAAAGCCTCGATTACTAGACTGGCTAGATCAGAAAAGTCCTGCTGTACTTGATTTGTGAAAAAAAAATTAAGACACTGTGCAACACTTTTTTTTACAGGTTTATGATATTTTTAAGGAAACGACATAGGTTAGTATAGTAAATTCCCCCACGGTCCTCTTAGGTATCGCTATTTTTTATGGGCCAAGGAAGTTTTCATATTAAATGCAATGCAATACCGTATGAAACAAGTTGAAAACACTACATATTTCTTCATTTTAGCGAATTTTTGCAATGAAATGTCTAAGTTAAATCGTATGGAGATCTTTTTCGAGAAAAGCGAAAAAGGACTCTTTAAAGAAAGTTTTGAGTGCTTATACGTTCTAAAAAAATGTTGCCCATTCAATTTCTGTTGTGGTCACCAAAGACGAATAATTCATATCTCTATTTTAGCACAATGTTTTCGTCCTTTTTAAACAAATTTGGTAAATATGGACAAAAATTGTAATAATACTTTTACCATTTTAGTATAAATCGTCTATAATAGAACGCTGTCGTAAAAAACAATCCTTTTTGTCTTCTTCAAAATTTTTTTAGAAATTTTGTATTAAAATGATTTTTTCTAAGACAACAAATTTATAATTTTCGTTTGATTATCACTTATGAGAGTGCTTTATAAAGTTAGTTTCAGACTTCACAAGCAGCGCTGAAAATCGACTGGGTATGGTATAGTCCCTATACAAAAAAAAATAACTCCTAATTTGGATTGGAATTGACCAACAACAGTTAAAATTGTATCCAATTTTGCTAAAAAAGTGTTTTATCGCGTTAGTTTGCGCTAAAAATCGACGGGGTAGATGGAATAGTGTATCCTCCAACCCACAAGAGATTAAATGGCCCTTGTTTTATATAGGGTGATCCATCTAGAGGTATTTTTTCAGAACAACATTGGCTGGGGCCAATGAATTGCTCTTTGGGTCAATCCGGGGTCAAAATAGACCCTGCTGTCGTGGGATTGATCGGTGATTTTGTTGGCAGCCCTGGTGTTATGGTTGTGGTAAGCCCAGGTTGAAATACGAGAAAGAACTTTATAGATTTAAACGAGGCTGTAGGGCGCTGTTTAAGCTTCTCTATAAAATGTAGTTCCAGACTTAATGATTCGAGAGAAGTTTTCCGATTGTTACTGCACAGGGTACTAAAGGAAATAATGTTAGTGCTCTCAACTATATTATGTACTTATATTCAATTTATATTTTTATATTGCGTCGGACCGAAAATATGAAATTCTTCTAAATAGTATATGCCCGGACAATTTCAGTTTTTGAGTTATCTGCATATATAAATATAAGTATACAAATATAAAACTAGAACAATTTCATCCAAAAAGTCTTACGTTATCAGTGGACCATCCAAAGAACCGAAAGTTGTGATCCGAAAGTACTTCCGAACTGGATCGGATTCAATGATTTTTTTACAGGCTTGTCAAAGGAAGGATAGTCTTTTTTCGAATCTTATATCGCTGCCGAAGAGCTTTGGATTCTATATTTCCATTCTATATTTGAAGTATGGAAATATAGAATCCAAAGCTCTTCGGCAGCGATATAAGATTCGAAAAAAGACTATCCTTCCTTTGACAAGCCTGTAAAAAATCAGTACTATTTTTTTCTTTTCAAAAATAACATACTCGTAGTAGCTATACTTATCAGAAAAATATATACCCAAGTAAAAATGACTATTTTAACTATTTACATGTTTTTTTCTTTTGCTTTCCCTTCCAGTAATCTTGCAGGATGTATGATACTATACAACCGCGCAAGGACAATCCCCGTTTGAGGGCCGGTCTATTTCAACAGCTCTTTTTCACCTGGATTATTCCACTGCTCCACAGGGGCTCCAAACAAGGACTTACCCAGCACGACCTGCCAAAATGTTTGCCAGATGATGCTTCGAGTGCGTTGGGCGATAAACTTGAGAGGTAAGAATGTCTTATATTTAAATTGTAATTTACTAAATCGCCCTTAATACCACTTACAGTAATTGGCAGAAAGAAATAGAGAAGGCTAAAAGACAAGGAGTAAAATCCAAGTTGAGAAAAGCCGTTTGGAAAACCTTCTGGCCTATGGCTGTGACGGATGGCTTCATTTGTTTCATCTACATAACCCTAAAGTAAGTTTTTCATATAGACGATATGTATATTAGGTGCCAGTATAACTAAATAACATATCAGCTCAAAATTTAAAACTTTATCCAAAAGATAACGATACCCACTGTAGAAATCTTCAATTGTTTTCTTTAAAAATGAGACACGGCTCGCTCTGTCTATCTTAGAGTAATTATATGCCAATATAAAACAGTTTGTAGCCTCTTCTTAAAATTTGAAAATTTTGAGTTGTCTCCTGAACAATCGCATGCTAGGAACACTTTGCAAAACTCATCGAAAATTTTATTGGCACCATCACCTTAAAACCAGAAAGCGGCCGTTTTCTTTCAATAGAATAAAATTATATATCTTGATCCTTTTCAGATCGTTGATACCTCTCTTCTTGGCCCAGTTACTTATTGAGATGCAAAATTCGTATAGTGAAAATCCCCTTCAAAGTCCCAACATTGAGAGAAATAATTTCACATTCGGTGTGCTTGAAAACGACACCCTCTCGGAGGCTAATAACACTGCAGGGGCAAACATTGAAATCCAAACTGCCTCCGATAAGCCCTGGATGTGGGTATGGATGTCGTGGCTTTGGCACGACCTCTATTGTCTGGGCGGTCTGTTGGTGGGTTCCACCTTAATTGGCTGTTTCATAAATCACCACGTCGACCAGAGGCAAAAGCGTATGGGGGCTAAAATGAGAATCGCTTGTTGTTCTCTGATCTTCAGAAAGGTAAGTTTTTTTTGAAATATTATGGAATATGTTTTGCATTGTTTTTATTTTTAACAGGCTACCAAACTCTCTCTGAAAACCGCCGGCGACATATCCGTGGGCCACATTGTTAACCTCATATCGAACGATGTGAATCGCTTAGATATTGGTTTTGTCTTTGCCCACTATTTATGGATTTTGCCCTTGCAAACTGTCCTAATCGGCTATCTAATTTGGCTTCGCATGGGCTATGCGGCCATCATAGGCGTGGTGGCTCTTTTGTTACAAACTATTCCGGTGCAGTTGAGTCTAAGCAAGTGGACTGCCGAACTTCGCAAACGCATTGCCATGAGAACTGACGACCGCATCAGTAAAATGTACGAATTGATATGTGGCATACGAGTAATCAAGATGTATGCCTGGGAGAAGCCTTTCGAGAAAGAGGTAGAAGAGGCTAGACGTTTGGAAATTAGGGAGACTCGCCGAGCGGCCTATTTACGAAGCTTTTACTTGAGCAGTATGATATTGCCCGAACGTTTGACTCTATTTATCACCATTGTGGCTGCCGTGCAGATGGGCGTGGTAATGTCAGCCGACATGATCTTCTCCATAGCCAATCTGTATCATGTCTTCCAACTGGTAGCCGGCATCTTTTGTCCCATGGGCATTTCATTTGCTGCTGAAGCGTTTACTTCCCTCAACCGCATCGAAGATTTTCTGTTGCACGAGGAAAAAGACGAAACGACTCGCCGCGGAGTTCCTGGTGGTGCTAATGCCATAGAATTTGAACATGTTACAGCTTCGTGGAACACGAGTAGAGATAGTTCAATAGATATTGATGTAGTACCATACAGCAGTGGACAGGAAGGGGTAAATCTTCTACCACGGTCTCTACCTGTAAGAGCCACGTTAAACGATGTCACCCTAAAAATACCAAAAGGCAAATTGGTTGCTATTGTAGGACCGGTTGGATCTGCTAAGGTGGGAAAGCAATGTTTGAATGTCGTGACACCGTCTTTAATAATTTCTCTTTTCTAGAGTTCCATATTCCAAGTCATTTTAAACGAACTTGAGATCCAAGCAGGCAACATCAGAATGGAGGGTGAAATTTCGTATGCCTCGCAGGAACCCTGGCTATTTCCGATATCCCTGAAAAATAATATTATTTTTGGCCAAACAGAAAATAGCGAACGCTATCAGCAGGTCATCGAGTGTTGCGCCTTAAAGCCCGATCTAAAACAATTACGTCATGGCGATGGCACTCTGGTAGGGGAGGGAGGTGCCTCATTATCCGGGGGTCAAAAAGCACGCGTCAATCTTGGCAGGGCTGTGTACAAAGATGCCTCGATATATCTATTCGATGATCCCTTAAGTGCGGTAGATGCTCGCGTAGGTCGAGTACTATTCGATAATATCATTGGTCCCCGTTCCACTCTCTTGGCGGATAGAACGCGAATTTTAATAACTCATCAGATCCAATATCTCAAAGAAGCAGACTTGATCGTGTTGGTGGAAGACGGTAGTATTACGGCCAGTGGAGATTGGGAATATATGAAAGATCGGATATCCCACCAAGCCTGGGGTTCAGATAATAACTACGAAAACAACGAAATAATTCACAATGATTGTGAAGGGCAAAGTCATACGGATGACAATAATCACAAAATGCTGCCTCAAAACGGAGTATCCAAACAATCCTCGGTTGAAGCTGAAAAGAAATTGGTAAGTACACTCTAGATTTCAAGAAAACAGTTTTATTTAAAATTTGTTTTCTTTAAACAACAGCTTTCCGATGATGACAATCAATTAGAGGCCGAAGATCAAGGCAAGGGCACCGTCAAAGCCAGCATTTGGTGGGATTATTTCCATGCCGGCAACAGCATCCCTGGACTCATCTGGATTGCCTTCATTTTGATCATATCTCAGGTTATTTGCAGCGGTGCTGATTACTTTGTCAATGTTTATACCAAAATCATTTTCATGGGAAACCTTAGTCAGGACACTACAATCTCGGAGGATATTTGTATGATCATCTATAGTGTCTTGATTGCCACTGTGATTATTGTGAGTAGCAGCATATTCTCTTTTCCCCAAATGCTTCATTATCTCTGTCTTCCTTTCTAGATGATCATACTTCGCTGTTACCTCTTTTTGAAAACCTGTATGCACGCTTCCAAAGTTCTGCATGAACGAATGTTCTCGTGCATTTTAAAAGCCACCATGCGCTTCTTCGACGACAATCCTTCGGGTCGCATTTTAAATCGCTTCTCTAAAGATATGGGAGCCATGGACGAGAGTTTGCCCAGGTTTATGTCGGAATTTACACATTTGGCCTTGGTGATGTTGGGCGTTTTGGTGGTGATTTGTATTGTTAATCCCATCCTAATGATAGCCGTTAGTGTTGTGGGCCTGGTCGATTTTGTCATTATCAAATTATATTTAAGAGCTTCACAAGATCTCAAACGTTTGGAAGGCATACGTAAGTTTTAGCATTTGCAATGGTAAAGGCTTAATATAAAAAAAAATAATCACGCTCATTTTCACAGGACGTAGTCCGGTGTTTTCTCATGTCTCTTCGTGCTTGAGTGGCCTAGCAACGATACGTTCGCGCCATCTCCAAAATACCATGATACGCGAATTCGACACACTGCAAGATCTACACAGTGCTGCCTATCATCTGACTCTCTCGTCCAACACGGCTTTGGGTTTATGGCTTGACTGTGCAAATTGTTGTAT
The DNA here is from genome assembly GCA_963513945.1 of Hydrotaea diabolus. Classification (NCBI taxonomy): domain Eukaryota; kingdom Metazoa; phylum Arthropoda; class Insecta; order Diptera; family Muscidae; genus Hydrotaea; species Hydrotaea diabolus. The sequence goes on along the minus strand of OY740718.1, from coordinate 1,898,905 downwards.
CCTTTTGAATTCGGTTACCTTCTCCTTTATACTCTTCAATTACGGTAGGTTACTGGTTGTAATTTCCGGGGAAAGAAAATAAAAAATGTTTTACAATATTCTAGGAACCTACAGCGGCAATGTTGGTCTGGCCATCACTCAAGCCATGATGTTAACCGGCATGGTTCAGTATGGCCTCCGACAATTGGGTGAATCTTTCCAACAAATGACAAGTGTCGAGCGTATATTGGCCTACACAAAACTGCAGAATGTTGAAAAGAACGACAACAAAGATAACCCCGACAATTGGCCAGTTGCTGGACGCATCGAATTCCGCCAAGTATCGTGTCAGTACAAGGAAAACGGCGAAAAGGTTCTAAAGAATCTGAACTTTAGCATTGAGCGCTACTGGAGAGTTGGTATTGTTGGACGAACAGGAGCTGGCAAAACCTCACTGATCTCAACATTGTTCCGTTTGTACGACATCGAGGGTCAAATATTAATAGATGGCAAGGATTGTGCCAAGATTAATTTGCATAAATTGCGTTGCAGTATCTCAGTCATACCTCAGGAACCAGTATTGTTTAGGGGCACCATACGTTACAATTTGGATCCATTTAATCAGCATGGAAAGCAAGAGGACAAATTGGTCGAAGCTTTAAAGAAGGTGAGTAGCGAATACAAAAATGAAATGAAACTCAAAAAACATGCCTTGAGCGATGAACAAACGCATAGTAGACGGTTTTCCCACCTCGGAAGTGGTGATGATAAATCTCCAAGTCATGTTAAAGCTTCCCTTAAAAAGGCGCTAGTTCATTTGAAGCCGATCAAAAAGTGTAAGGTTAATAAGGTGTACATCTTTCTGATTTGAGAAAGTTCCTGAATGGGATGTTCAGGGAAGTCAGTACAGCATAGGAATTAGTAACATTTTCCCGAAGTTACTTAATCTTTTTAGATTTTTTAAATATTTTCTTAAAAATAACTAGATATGAACAGGGCCATGATACAATAAACAAGGTAGAGTTATGCTGTCAGCTGATTTACAATTTTTCTTGTAGAAATTTAAACTGTCAAATTTGAAATTTGACAAAAGCAAGGCGAAATTTCTGTATCAAACATTCACAATAATCGTCAAGTATTCACAAAAATTTATTTTTGTCTGGTGACTTTGACAGTTTAGTGAACTGTTTGTTTGATGTTGGGCTAGTTTAATTTTATTAAATTAAGTTCTTATAAAATATTCATTTACATAGATGGCACAGTGATACAAGTAAAAGCATCAGCTACAACAAGTTGTCAAAGTTGCTGGTTAAAATATTCAAAGACATTTCCAACTTTCAAGTTTGTGAAAGAAAGCTAGACAGTTTTATTTACAAAATCAATGAAAATAAATTATATCAGCTGATTGTCAAAACTACCTGTATTATTGTGCCATGGTTAGATACTAGAGTAACCATGACACAAACATGTTTCTATAATATTCCAATTTCATTTTTAAGGTTGGCCTCTGGGGAACTGTCTTACTGGATTCACCAGTAGCCGAATCGGGTAGTAATCTTAGTATTGGAGAACGTCAGTTGATCTGTTTGGCCCGCGCAATTCTGCGTGAAAATAAGATTCTAGTTCTGGACGAAGCCACTGCCAATGTTGATGAAAAGTAAGTAATTCATATCCATAAAAAGTTAAAATAGGTTTATAGAAAAGTTGTAAAACTCAAAACCAAATTTGTATGCTTTGGGTATAAATGGCATCTTTAATGTTCTCCTTCTACTTTCTCTAATTTCCAGTACGGATTCGCGAATTCAAAATACCATACGCAGTCATTTTAACTCCTGCACCGTCTTGACTATAGCCCATCGTTTAAAAACTGTCATGGATTCCGATCGCATTCTAGTCTTGGATGCTGGTTCTGTAATGGAATACGGTATACCACATGTGTTATTGCAAATGCCAGATAGTCATCTACGTAGAATGGTCGAGGACACGGGAGAAGGATCTAGCGCATTGTACGAAAAGGCCCGGGAAGCTTTAAATGCAAAAAAAAACTTTTAATATACACCAAAGGAAAACAGTTCATAGTCCAACGTATTTAGGCTAGCGGCAATCACTTAGATCGACCTATCGTTTTTATAAGAAAGGTGAACAAAAGCATTGCTGTTTTAACTTTTAAAATGTATTGATTTTTTACGTATTTCATTAACATTATTATTCTATTTATGCTGCACTTTTTAGTTTATATTTTACTGTAAGAACCTTCCTAAACATGTTAAAACCTAAGCTTAAAATGCCATTGTTATCAACACAAATATTTAATTTAAATTTAATAGCATATGTATCGAACTACGAAATAAATTTTGTACCTACTGTTTTAGCTCAACGAATGAAAGCTGGATAGCAGAAATTATGAAAACTCTTGGCTTTAAATTACCCTTAGCATTTTGGGAATTTTACGAAATTTTTAGATTTTACAGCCTACACAACTTTGTCGTACAGGGTGTTACATATAAATTATTCCTGATGTTGGAAACACCTAGAACGAAATACCTTAGATTTATTGACCATCCCTTGAACATTATGCAAGGTCTAAGAGTCTTTTCGATAATTTAACACTGGGCTGGGAAAAAAATTTAAAAATAAAGAAGTTTGTTTTTGACCAATCCCAGGTGCACTGCTCGCAGGCGTCGAAAGTTTTTTCTGTTCCTAGAGAAATAAGGTGCTTGCATTTAACATTACTTAAAAAATATCTCGGCAAACCCCGATGTATAAATCATTTTGAGGAGCGATAAAAGTTTTTCCATGAACGAACTCTGTAACAGGTTGAAGATAATCAAACATCCTTGAATCGAAAGGTAACAATCTCGTTTGTATCATGACACCCTTGTTTATACGTCTCTTTAGATCGTGTTAAATCTTATTGTGATAGTTGGGTACTCACGTATAAACAATTTCCTTGTTATCTCCGACTTTTTTATTTTAATTTGGCATCACTTTAGCATATCTGTCAAATTTCTAATTGCCAACAAGACAATGGAGGGGTTTTTTGAAAAAAATATCAAACGTTTAATTAAAATTCAAATTGCATTAATTAACGCTTTTAACCCGGAGATAATCATACAATTTTATGATATAAAAAGTGCACTAATTGAGCCTTAATGTACAGGAAGTTTTTTTTTCTAATTTTATCATCGTCTTCAGGCAACGAAACAAAAAATACTAATTTCTTAAAATTGTGGAAGTAATTATCTAATGCAACGAACAGTGTCACATTAGTTCCACAAGAAATTTTGATCATCGCATACATTTTAGTCCAATTTTCCTCATACTGTCCATTGGCATAGGTTTCCACTTTAAGTAGCATTCAAAATAAATGATAGCTACACTTTTTGGCGCTATCTGCAAAAACACAGGCTGCACAGAAAACATCAAAATGAAAGTTGATTTGGCAGCACTGTTTTCTGACAGCTACAAAAACTTAACGCTAATAGGTTATTCGCAGATGATATTGAAATTGAGTAGTTTCAAATTTAACTTATTTCTAATGTAAATTTCAGTACAGATTGTAATAGATTTAATTACGAAAAAAGGAAATTTCGTTTATATTAGCGAATGCTTTATTACTAACACCGAGCTGTTCAATAGACGGCAAAAATTAGCAGAGATTGAAACAACGCTTAATTAAGCGGGAACGAAAAAAAATCTTATACAAAAAACAAATCAGCGGATTATATCGTTTGTTAAAAAAACACCTAATAACTAAACAATAAATAAATGCTCAAAGTACATTAAATAATAATGACCCTGACAGCGGTTTCGAAATACGACTAGTATTAAACAAAAAATTGTAGAAGATGGGCGATATGAGCTTTATCGGAAATCGAAAAACAGAGATGAGTAGAAATTATTTTGGAAATATTTTTTTGGGTTTAAAGCGTGCGAATTCAGTGTTTTATGTGTTTTAATTTGACTTTCTAATGATTGTATACAAACGAATGTGGAAAAAAGCACCCGAGAAGTTGTGCGTTACTAAAATGTGTTTTTCTACATTGTTGTAAAGAATTATTGTAGATTGATATTGTCCATCTTGTACAATTTATCGTCTTTGGTATTATATTAGACAAAAACGATCAAAAAAATACTATCCTAGTATTTCCTAACGTCAGCCCTGATCAAGACCCCAACTTTTCAGTATTTATCACAAAAACGGCCAATTTTAAAGTGTGTTTTTTTCTTAAATGTTTGTTGTGTAGAAACCCTTGCATTTTGTGCTGCAATAACACAAACTAATCGGAAATCTTATTAAGTAACATATGTAAAAAAGTCGTGTTCGAATGTGCTAAAAAACACCATTTCAAGATTTCGTTAAGAAAACTATTACCATTTGTATAAAAATTCGCAGAAGAGTCCAATTCATGATGGTTCTAAATGCCACATTCGCTTATAAAAATTAAATCCAAATTTACTGCATTTCGTATCTAAATTATATTGAAATAAAAGGCCTAAATCTGGTGAATTTCCATCGTATAAGCGAATGCGGCATAGAAATACATGTAAACGACAGTATTGCGAAGACAATAGAAATGCATATACACTTTTTTACTAATACACATACACGTTGATTTTTTGAGGACAGTAAATTCGGCAAGTGATTTGACGTAGGCGGCCTATTCGATGACGTTTCGTAGAAATTTGTGAAAAAAAATACAACAAAACAATCGCAAAAGACCTCAAGAAAATTTGGAATTTATTTTTTTTTTGAGATTTTGGTAAATATTATTGAAATATGGAAACAAAATCAGAGCACGAACCGACACTATCGAGGGTTACTTAAAAATGTATTGTGTCCATATTTGTCTGGACGCCTATGTCACACAGACAATTTTTTCCCTTTTTGACAACTAATACATATTCTCAATTGCCCGGTGTAAACGCAGGGTAAGGCTTAGCTGGCGACCAACATTGTGTTTAATCTCCAAGACGTTTATGTTTGACATTGAGATGAGTGCGCTGACGATTTTTAGCCACCGATAAAACATTCAGTTTATACAGTACTGCACGTGCAGACTTTTGTTTTTCTCCTTCTGCAGTTTTTCTTCATTTACAATTTACAGTTATTGTTGCAGTTAAAATAAAATAAGAACGGTATGTATTAATTGGGGCAACAACCATCATGGATCCATACGCGGACCACATCAACAAACACTTGGAAAAATTCCAATCGTTTGCAAGCCATTTTACTAAAGCCTTTGTACCGATTGTAGATTCAGCACTAAAAATGTCAACAGGGGCAGAACCAATTTCCGCTTTTGGAGTGTTTCAAGCAGCGAGAAATGTTGCAGAATTGAAGAAAATGTCCAAGAAGCAATCTGCACGAAATGCCAATAAAGGCGGCCAACAGCAGGAAAAGAATAAGACGAACGCAGCAGCCAAAGCCAGGAAAAAGAACAATGTAAACGCGACGACCAAGTCGAAATCATTACCAGCAGCCAAAGCTGCCAAGAATGACACATCGAATGTGAAGCACAAGCCCGCTCCTCAGAAAAACAAAGGAGCCAATGTGTCCGTTTCTAAAAAGACTGCTGCAAGTAAAAACAAAAGATCCAAAATCAAGGACTCTGAAGTTGTGAATCTTGTGGAAGACTTAATGGGCGATCCACCAAGGAAGTTATCAAAAGCCGAACAAAAAAAGAAACAAGATTTAGAGACTTATCTCGTCAAACAATTGGAAAAGGATGACGGAGCTGGCTCCGACGATGGAGAGGAAACATACGATAGTGATGACGTTGATGAAACAGAAGGAAGCGCCGGTGAGGAAGACTATTCCGATTCAGATGAATTTTCCGATGAATATACCATTAACGAAAGTGGCAGTTTTTCTGAAGAATATTCCGGCGAAGAAAAAACCAGTGAAGGTTCGCCTTACTCAGATGTTGTCAACGGTGGCGAGCGCAATGGTCAGGCTACAATAAACAAATCCAATCGAAAACGTAAGAGCCCCGACTCTTCGGACATCAAGGGAGGAAAGTCTTCAGCCATCATTACAAATGGCATTTCCGAAACCAACAAGTCGAAAAAACCCGAAGAACAAAAATGTGCAGCTCGCAAGTCTTTACCGGCAGCGAAAGCCGACAAAGCTCACGCGGACGAGCCGAAGCGGCGGAAATCCTTAGTCTCTATCGAGGATAACGACAAGCACTCCACTTTAGTGTCTAGAAAAGCGTCTGTCACTTCAGTGAATATAAAATTGGAACCGTTGTCTCCACCCCATAATGTCACGAAGGTCAACAGTGTCGACGAAGGAAAGCGCTCCTTTAAGTGGCTACTCAATCCCGTCACAGTTGATGACTTCTTTGGAAAATACTGGGAAGCGAAAGCATGTTTGATAAAACGCAAACAATCCAATTATTTTTCACAACTGATTTCGTTCGAGGCCATCGATCAAATGCTACTGAAGAACCATGTGGAGTTCACAAAGAATCTGGATGTGACCTCGTACAAGAATGGTAAATGTTTTGCAAAATTGTTTTTGAACAAAATTTGATGTTTCTCACTATAATTCGCAGGTATCCGCGAGACTTTGAACCCTGAGGGTCGTGCTATGCCTCCGGTGGTTTGGGACCATTACGGTCAAGGCTGCAGTATACGACTGCTTAATCCGCAAACATTTTTGCCTCATCTCTATTCTTTAAACACTACACTGCAAGAGTACTTCCATTGTTTGGTGGGTGCTAATGCCTACTTAACTCCGCCTAACAGCCAAGGCTTTGCGCCACATTACGATGATATCGAAGCCTTTGTGTTGCAGATTGAAGGACGCAAACGTTGGAAATTGTATAAGCCACGTAATACATCCGACATCTTGCCACGAGACTCGTCCCACAATTTTACCCAAGCAGAAATTGGAAAGCCCATCTTGGAAGAGGTAGTAGAACTGAATTTTCCTTAAATATGTAAAAAATAATGCTATGGAAAATTTCTTTTGCTTTCTTTCAATAAAGGTTCTAGAGCCGGGCGATGTCTTGTACTTCCCACGAGGCACCATACACCAGGCTTGTACGGAACCCGGCTATCATTCCCTGCACATCACTTTAAGTGTTTATCAACGACAGTCGTACGCCGACTTGTTTGAGAAAATGCTTCCTATGATGCTTCAAAAAGCCATTTCTTCCAACGTAGATATGCGCCGTGGCCTTCCCTTGCATACATGGCAGAATGCTGGCATCGCCCATAGTGACAGTTCCACGAAAGAGCGCAGTGATTTGCAGAAAAAAGTCACACAACTTTTGCATAGATGTATTAAGGATATGCCTTTAAAGGATATATTAGATGCGGCCGTTGATCAAGTGGCCAAGAAGTTCCAACACGAAGCTCTGCCTCCGGAGGTTTTACCTTCTGAAAAAGTTCGTACCGTTTTCGGTTCTCGCAGTCGCACTAATGAACGGGGCGAATGTGTGTGTGACTACGACATTGATGAGCGCACCAATGTCCGCTTGTTGCGGGCCAACATTTTGCGATTGGTCGACGAAGAGGAAAAGATTCGTATCTATTACTACTTGGACAATTCAAAGGAGTACTGTGAATATGAGCCCAACTTTATAGAAATCGGGGCTATGGAGGCAGCGAGTGTCGAGGTATTGATCAAATCATATCCTGCCTATGTAGGCGTATCTCAATTGCCGTTGCCCAGCGATGAGCTGAAAATTAATTTGGTCACAGCATTGTGGGAGCGTGGTTTGCTGATGATGGAAAAGCCTTTTAGGTAAATGATTTGAAATCATATATTTGCCCATAGTCTGCTAGTTTTTAAGTATGTCCTATGTGTAGTTTTCAACTGTTCTTATTTGATTTGATTTACTTGTTATGTCAATAAAAATAAAAATAAAAATTTGTTTTGATAAATAGAATCGTTTCCGATTTTATTTACTGCGGCTTATGGCACGATAATACAGGTAGTGTGTACTACGGACGATAAATTGTAAAAGATGGTCGATATGCTTCTTCTTTTGAATAATGTGGAAAAGGCGCACTCAGTAACTCACAAAGTCTCGGTATATTTATTGAATTTCTTTTGATCACAAGAACTCAAAAAAAGGCAATTAATTAAAATACAAAAAACATTTAATTCGAACACATCAAATACAGATCTCCCAAAATAATTGTTGTGTTTTTCAAGGTCTTTTACGGATTGTTCCGTCCACCTTGTACAATTTGTTGTCTTTGGCGTGTACAATAAACTGATTTTATGGTTTTTTCATTGTGTTAGCGAAGCTGTCAAGTTTACTTTCACAAATTCGAAACGTCATTTGATTTAAAAAAAAATATAGTAAAAAATTGCGTGCCGCACTTAAGTTAACCTAAGGTACAAATACAGAAGGGAACGTCACGCGAACTGCCGATTATAATTTTTCATTGTAGAATGTTATGAAAAAAAAACAAAGTAGCCCAATGTCGACGTCACAATTCCAGAATGACAATAGTTATCGAAAAATTATAATTACGATAATCCGAATACCGAATCAAGAGAGATGACGCCTTCTTGCGCCGGGTATTGTACTATCGGCTTTGTAAAGACCAGCCATACATACATTTAACGATTGTTTAGCGAAGCTGTCAAGTTTCCTTTCACAAATTCGAAACGTCATTTGATTTAAAAAAAAATTATAGTAAAAAATTGCGTGCCGCACTTAACTTAACCTAAGGTACAAATACAGAAGGGAACGTCACGGGAACTGCTGATTATAATTTTTCATTGTAGAATGTTATGAAAAAAACAGAGTAGTCTCAACCCAATGTCGACGTCACAATTCCAGAATGACAATAGTTATCGAAAAATTATAATTACGACAATCCGAATACCGAATCAAGAGAGATGGCGCCTTTTTGCGCCGGGTATTGTACTATCGGCTTTGTAAAGACCAGTCATACATACATTTAACGATTGTTTAATAGTTATTAGATTAAATAAACTCTCGGGTCACCATCGACATTTGTTTTCATTTGAAAAAAATATTAATTCGTTTGCAGCGACCCATAATATACTTAATTTTGGTCTCTTAAATTTTGGAATAGTATTCTACATTTTTTATCCCATAGGACAATATGGGTATCACTAAAAAGCTTATCGAAATAGCTTTCAAATGATGTATATAAATATTCTTTTTTAATCGAATTTGCGCCGAAATCCACATTGATAAAATTCCACTTGGCAATAAAAGACAAAATGTAAAAGATGTAAGACAAAATCCTATTGAACTTGATATTGTTTTAAATGCGAACAATGCTGACATTTGTTTATTAGTTGGTGTGAACAAGTCTATTCGGTCTATGTGTGAACCATCCTTAATACAACACGGCATCGATTGTACTGTACAATTTGACAGTGAGTTGTTTTTGTTCAAATCAGCTGTTGAGAAACATCATATTTCTTGCACAACCAATTTTCCGGCTGGTAAAATTAAAACTTCTAGTATCGGCGTGAAATTTATTTAAATTACAGATAAACCAGGATGCGTCTTACAAATATTTTGTTAAAAAAAGTGAAAAGCAAGTATGTGTTATAGTCGGACATAGGATTTAACAGAATGAAATGTAAATTTAATTAAATAATGCTTTGTTTCTTGCAGACGCATAATGGTCGTGGTCGAGAGTATGGTCAGCGGTCATAAATTCAATACTGTGCGCGACAGATTGGCGGACAAAATTGAGTGCATACGTTTCGATCCCTACAGTAAGTGGAGAATTTAAGAGTGTTTAGGTTTAATATTATCAGAGTTTGATATTTTTTGTCTCTTGATTTGCAGTCCAAAAGGATTCCGTCTACAAGGAACGCAAAAGGATACGTAGCGTTTAAGTTGTTATCCACCTACTCCAGCTGTTCGTTTAATTAAAGAAATATATTGCTACAAAAAATGTTGTTTAAAAAGGTATGCAAATTGAATTTCATTTTTGGTACGTAGATTTAGATTGCCTTCTACAGAATTAAGAAATAGTTCGTAATTTTGGTTGAAATGTTGTCCGAGAATGGTTCAAGTATTTCGGAAAATAGAACAAGTAAAGGTGCTCGGGTTCAGGGCATACTTATGGTCTTTAAATTGATGGCGACCACTTTCCTATAATTGTAGGTTCTTGTTGCTCAAGGATGTCAAAAATGCATAAAAATACAGAACCGTGGACGTAGGGGGGCCCTCAGGACCCAAAATAGTGCATCTTATCGTTGGTACTGTTGTAGCGGCACACACAGTGCCAGATGGGATTGACAAGAATTGGATGTTGTTGTAACACTTATATATAAATAATACTAAATTTGACAATAATTGCAAGCATTCGAAATGGATTTGAGTCAATTCCACTGCAAAAATTGAATGTTTGTTTTCTTTGAATTGAAGAATTTTTTCTGATTTCCGATGACGTTGGCCAATAGGAGTTGCCTTTAGAGACCCGATTCCCTAAATTACGTTTGTTCATAGCTTAATGTCTTTAAGCCCAGACGAAAGCCGAAATCACAGGAGAAAGTTGCTATAAGAAATTCATTTGCAAGGCCCCGAAGACATTCAATTAAGCGGTGACATTTTTTCTGTGTCACGTCCCATTAACTGTACTTTTGCCAACGAATTGGCATTTCGACATTTCGTGTCTAAAAAGGGTTGGGAAAAACCACTTTTTGTAGATCAAAAATGTATTTGTATCTTCTATTTGAGAACTATACATGACGGGCCGATCCGCGTAGCATTGCACATAATGTATCTGAAATTTATTACCTCGCTTTAATGAGTTAAACGTTTGCTCTAATATTTTTTCACTCTAACTGTATAAATGCTTTATTTTCTTAGCTCGTTTATTTAAAACCTAATGTATCTTCTAGTTCTTTAAGAAAAAGAACAGGTGGTAAAGTTTTCTGTTTTAAAACAATTATTTAAAACGATTTGTTATATGTTTGAAAAAAGTCGGATGTTAATATTTTGAAAACAGAGCTACTTCGTATGCACATCCTGTCTAGTTTCATTTGCGGTCTTTTAAAATATATCCTTTTGTTGAAACAACTACAACCATTTCTAGTTTTTAAGTCCGCCTGTTGTCAAATTTTGAACAAGTTGCTTCAATTTTCTGCCACTGCACACCTATTAAGTTCGTAAATAATTCCCTCAAAATTCTATTAAGACAAAAAACGGGAACATTTTGCGATTCAGTGAGATGAGCAAAATGTTATTCTTATACTCGCTTACCAGAACCTATTTTGCCGGCTCAGAGCAGCCAATGCATTTTTTAGAAAAGTTTTACATAGTTTAGAGATTAATCTCTTAGTCAAGCGGTTACCGGCATTTAAAAAATGGAAAACCCGCCGCTGAAAATTTGTAGATGTTCTTACCTGTAGTTTAACCTAGGTTTACTGCATCTCGCAACATCCTTTCAAGACAACGATCGACCAATATAATTCGTAGGTCCTTTTTGTTAGAATCGTTTGATTGCAACGTATCAACTATAATCCGATTTTATGGACATATTAGCATTTAAAGTTATTTTCATACATTTTCTTAATCATATCATCCGCATACTTTTTGGCTTTTAAAAAAATGTTCACTATTAAGTCCATTAAAAAATAAAAAAAACGGTATAAAAATACATTTTGGTATCATCACAGTACATTGATATATTGCTTTTTGATCAGTTTCGGAAGACCCCAATTGTATAAGGCGTAGCAGCGGCCAAAGCAACTGAATTTAATCAAGTCAGTTGCAGGGTAATTATATTAAAGAAAACTAACTTGGAAGTGCTGATATAAAACAACTTTAATTTTATATATATAAAATTTTTATAAATTAATTATTTCGTTAAAGGTAAAACTGTATTATTCTCCCAGAATTTTTAAAAACACAACTTATTTTAGATTATTTCAAATTAAATAATTTTTTTTACTAATTTTGCCCCATTATCAACAAAATCGACGGATGTTTTAAAATTAACTTTTTTTTGTATAAAATATAATAATCTATAAACCCAGTTAACGAAATTTGCCGACTATCTGGGGGCTAATCACGGCATTCGACGACGAATGCAAATTCGAATAGAAAAATATTTCGATACGTTTAAATGTTTGGATCATGGCATTCGATCGTAATGTTTTATCGCATACTACTTTTTTTTGCAATGCTGCAAAACAAAGACTTTCAACTCAAAAGATGTGTCGTTGGCTGATTCGAGCACGACGTGGGACTGTTAAAAAATTAAATAGATAATAAGAAACATTTTACGCATTATTGCAATGCAAAAATGTAACGATTAATTATTTTATTGTAGTTAATTTATTATTTAATAACAATTTATGGTGTTTTTACGCAATTTTTGTCGAAACCGCTACTGTGATAACACAAATTGAGTTTCCTAAAAGGCCGATGAAACATCTTTCTTTGTTGATTCTCTTTGCGGCAAGCATACGAGTATGATGACAAGCAGAGAAAAGCAGAAAAACAAAACAACAAGCGTGAATATTTTAATAAATGCAAGTGAATATTTTAATAAATCTGATAAAAATATAGAAATTAGTTATAAATGGATCCAATGCTATTTTTTTACTCATCATCGTCCGATTCGGGGGAGGATTGCAATGTAAACGTAATTAGAAGAAATATTCGAGATAAAAGCAATCGTTTTTTCATTATCTTTGTCCCTAAAAATAATAAAAAAGACGAATATTTTTACGTTATTTCACAAAATATAGAAAAATACCTACATTTCTTTTGTTTTACTCTGTTGTTTTGTTTGGCGTCATTAAAAATGGTAGTGTTTGGTTTTTTTCGATGACGGTTGTGCTTTCGAATTCAACTTCGGGTAGTTTCAATTCGATAACGATTGCCGTGATCCAAATTAATTGCGTTTCGAAGTAAATTTGGTCGTTAACGAATGCGGTGATTAGCCCCCTGAACTCTATCGAGAATTCTTACCAAAATCGTTACGAATTCTGTTTGATTTTCCTGAGGATTTTTTATTTATTATGTTTCGAAATATCTGAACGAATTCGGCCCGAATACTGTTAGACTTGTCTGTGGGATTTTTATAAATTTTTTTTCAGACTTCTCTTAACGAAATCGCAACAAACTCTGAACTATTTATCTGAGGTAGCCTATTCGTTTAAAATGTTTGTTATTTGCTTCATATTTTACAGTAATTGTTTTTGTGTTCAGGCACGTCGGAACTAATTCTGAACGAATTCCTAACTGGCTGAGGTAGTTTTATATTTAAAATTCTTGTTTTTTTTGTTTGTTTACATTCAGAATTTACGAAGACATTAGCCCAGAATTCGTTCAGAACTCGGTTCGAAATGTCGGTATAAACATTAGAATTTAATAAGAAATAAATAAGACATTAGAATTTAATAAGACTTAATGCCAGAACTCGTTCAGAATTCGATCCAAGAAATCGAAAATTCCTTTCGAATTTCCCATGACTAAAGTTCAGAATTCGGTCAGAAATCTTTTCGAATGTCGGCAAAAACACCAGAATTCCTCAGAGAAGTAGTTCAGATTTCGTGTCAACCCTCTTATATGTTTGTCGTTACGAACTCGGTAAGAATTCTGATCCGATATCGGAACACATTTCCGATTGTCATGCAGAATTCTGACCGAATTGACCTAGTTATTTTTTAATCAATTATAGAGCATATTACTTCATAGCTTATTTAGAACCATAGCTTATATTTATAATCATAGCTTATTTATATTGCCAGCATGAACCGTTGAGTTATTGTAATAGGTCATGTTTTTAGGATCTAGAAATAGTTGAGATAGATATTTTTGGTTTATGTACGGTCGACGTAATGTATTACGAGTATTATTGAACAATAATCAACGCTGCTTAAATTTGATTATATTGGTCCATGCTTTAATATTAAAGATTATTTTCTTTCGGTTTTTTGTTAAATGTAACAAAAGAAAAGCCCGCCTTTATTGTAGTGTCAACAACTTTGTTGTTCTATAGAAATTTTTAATCATCCACATGCGTGTGTGTATTAACGAAAGTACTGAAAACCGTCAGTCGAACTGCCTGTCAATATGGTAGGAATTGTTTCAGTGAGTCGCCTGTGTCCGCACTTATCGCCTAAGTTCTTTTCATATGTAAAATCAAGCCATGTTTCGTATATAGAGATCGTTAATGAGGAGAAACCTTGTCGGGAGCACACATATATGGTATTGAGGAGCCGTTCCACACAACAATGGCGAAACGTGTGTCTACCAGACTGTAATGTGTTTGCTTTTACGTTCACAAAATTAAAGATTATTACCGACAACCTAAAGTGTAAGAAATTCATCTGTAAGCCATGGAGAAACGTCTCTTCAAATTGAATTAGCCGCTTGGAGCAGGCTTATAATGTGAATAGCTTTGCGAGAAAGGTTGACTTCCTTAAAGCATTTTGCTTTGTAGTAATACATTGCAGGGTGTTCGTTAACGCAACCCTAAAAATGCTGACAATGTATTTTGTTCCCTTTTGCAATACTGTTGTAGTTAATACACAAGGAAAAGCATCCAAATAAAAGTAGATGCAAAGCTAACACATTGGCGACGCAGAAAGATAATTAAGCATTTTTTCTTATTTGTTGAATGATAAAGGGTAGTTAAATTTTAAGGACCGATGTTGATTTTGATTAAACACAATTTATTTAGGATTTTATTGTCATTTCTTTTTATTATGATAATATTGGTATGGTTCAATTATGTATGAAAGAAAATACCGGCCAAATGGCCGCCGCGACCTCAGCGGCACACCTCCACCCGATGGTCCAAATATTCGATGACGCTGAGGCATAATTGAGGTTCTATGCCGTAATATGCCGAATTATCTCATTCTTTTTGCTGGCTTATCGACGTACACATTTTCAATCAAATAACCCCAAAGAAAAAAGTCCAACGGTGTCAAATCACATGATCTTGGCGGCCAATTAACATTGCCACGACGTGCGATAACACGGCTATTGAATTTGTCGCGCAAAAGAGCCATTGTTTCGTTAGCTGTGTGGCAAGTGGCACCGTCCTGTTTAAACCCCATATCGTCCACATCCATATCTATCCAATTCGGACCATAAAAAGATACGAACACTATTCAAAGTAACTGCCTGACCGGCCTCATTTTGGAAAAAATACGGCCCGATGATGCCGCCAGCCCATAAACCGCATCAAACAGTCACGCTTTGTGAGTGCATTGTTTTTTCGACAATCACTCTTGGATTATCATTCGCCCTAATGCGGCAATTCTGCTTATTGACGAATCCACTGAGGTGAAAATGTGCCACGTCACTGAAGATGATTTTCTCCGAAAATTGATCATTCACTGTTGCCATTTCTTGCCACCATTCTGACTATTGATGATGATCATGGTTCAAATTGAGTTAGTCTAAAATTGAGAAATATCAAGTGAAATGCAGATTAAAACTTGACGTTTAGGTGTAGTTCACATTCAACATCGGCCATTAAAATGTAACCACCCTTTACAATGCTACACAATGTATCAACTCTGTTTTAATACTGTATTGATACATTGTAAATATTCGTTTAGGAAGTCAGCCAAGCTCCCCGTGTGTGTTTTAATATGTAGGGTGACCAGATAAGAATAATTGAAGAATAAATTTATATTAATTAACCACGGGGTGAGAAAAAAATGATTTTGGGTCTATTTTGAACCTTTTTCAATGCCATTATGTATGGAAGATAACATTCTTCAACTGACTGCTTCCCTGACAATGCCTTAAATGTAGGTTATGGGCGTTGTTGTTCTGGAACTTTATCTCGAATGTTGGCCTCGTGTTCGTTCAAAGTGGTTGACTAAAATTTATCCGGTGTGGATAATATTTAATTGTAATTTCTCGAGGTATAATCGTTTATTTTTGGGAAGAGATATAGACAATATTAGATTTAATGGTTATAATTTCTATAGAAATCCAAATTGCCAAAAGATTTCCTCACTCCTTAAGTTGTGCTGCATATTTTCAATATTTTGCGGAAATACTAACACAATTATCGCCGTAATAATGTCAGGCTTTTAAACAATCAATTGCGTTTAAAAGTTTGCGTCTTCTACTTCCGGGTTCCCCTTCTCACACTTCGATTCATATGTGCTGGAAACATACATGCATGCACCAAAGGCAAGGTAGGTTACCCCACCAATGGCAGCAACATAAAAAGTGTGGCAAATTGAATTATAGCCAAGTGAAATTCTGTGTCATTTGCCACGTTATCAACCAATGCTAACGGAAGACAACTTTGTTGGAATAACATGGGGGGGAGTATTGGGAAAACTTGTACACAACTTTTTAAAAAGGTTTGCCTTAATGTGTTTTGATTGTGAATACAGGAATAAGAGACTAGTACGTAGACGAACGTTCAAATACTTAAATGTCTATGTCTGATTGGCACTTAAATTGAAAAGATTGTTCCAATGTTTTCTAATTTCTGAATTTTGCGAACAGATTTTAAATAAACTTTCTTGACTTTCAACAGTCAAGTCGAATTTAACTCTTTTTAAACTTTTAACTGCTTTTTAAAGGATATAATTGCATAGCCACAATTAAAGAACTTCATTATTATTAGCGTACGTAATTGTTTCAGGATCTTTCCGAATTCGAAAACTGCCGCCATCATTTCCATTCCATGTTTTGTATGTTCCTAAAACTTTTATAAATTGGTGTTTTAATTTCGAGTTTAATTTAATGTGTGTATACTGGTTCAGGGAGGGAAGGAAGGATGTAAGTACAGGGCATGTAGGCTAAAGCAATATGTTCCTTCGCAGCTTTTTTCGTTAGGTATTAAATGTTTAAAAGCTTAACGACTTAAGTGTGTAATTGTTTAAAGTTGTTTATGCAAAATTTTTGGAATTTCCGAAAAACAAAGATAATATGTCGACGAGTGCCGCAATGCAGACTTCATTGTGCTGTACGAGGGTGGCTATATATATTTCTGTCGCCATCTGACATTTTCATTGGAAAGTTTGACATTTTTTAGCATAAACGTACTCAGTGACTTGAAAAAATCAATTTGGCAAGAAATAGAATTAAGTCGTGAACATTTTCGTGCGATCATTTTTCACAACTTTCGACGTGGATTATCACGACAAGAGTGCATCGATGAACTTAAATCTTTCTATGGCGATGAAGCACCATCCTATAACACTGTGAAAAACTGGTTTAATGAATTCAATCGTGGCCTACGCTCGCTCATAGACGAAGGTCGTCCAAAAACGGCCGTTGAACCAAAGAACATTGATGCCGTGCGTGAACTGATAATACAAGATTGTCATGAGACATACCGTGAGACAGAGGCATCCTTGGGCATTTCTTCCACCAGCATACATTCGATATTGCATGAACACCTGGCCGTGAAAAAAGGTTTGTTCTCGTTGGATCCCGCACAATTTGACAATTGCTCGAAAAAAGGCTCGTGTCGAATGGTGCGAAGAAATTTTGAAAAAATATAATCGCGGTGCTTCAAAAGACACTTATAAGATCGTCACAGGTGACGAATCATGGATCAATGCGTATGAGCCCGAAACAAAACAGCAATCGACCGTGTGGGTCTTCGAAGAAGAGCCAAATTCGAAGCAAATGGTCGCCTGTTTCTTCGGCAAAACTGGTCATGGGGCGACTGTTCCGCTTGAGCAACGTAGGAGGTCAATTTTGAGTTGTACACCAGAATTAGTTTGCCTGAAGTTTTCAAGAGAAGTCGAATCATTGTGCACCATCACAATGCGAGCTCTCACACATCGGCCCAAACCAGCACCTTTTTGACCGGCCAAACGTTGAAAAGATGGTGCATCCGCCGTACAGCCCTGACTTGGCACACAATGCCTTCTTTTTATTCCCGCACATCAAGAAAAATATACGTGGTCAACGATTTTCGTCGCCAGAAGATGCCGTTGAAGCGTTCAAAAATCATGTTATGGAGGTGTCTCAATCGGAGTGGAAAAAGTGCTTCGACAATTGGTTTGAGCGCACGCAAAAGTGTATAAACCATGCTGGAGAATACTTTGAAAAACAATAAAACCATTTTTGATGATAAATATTCGTATTTTCATTGTTAGTCCAGAAATATATATAGCTGCCCTCTTACGTAACGTAAATAAACGTACATTAAAATCTTTTCAAAACGAGAAAAATAATTTTTTCTAAAAATATTCTAAAAAAAATCCAACAAC
This sequence comes from Hydrotaea diabolus, assembly GCA_963513945.1. Classification (NCBI taxonomy): domain Eukaryota; kingdom Metazoa; phylum Arthropoda; class Insecta; order Diptera; family Muscidae; genus Hydrotaea; species Hydrotaea diabolus. The sequence goes on along the minus strand of OY740718.1, from coordinate 1,880,754 downwards.
TCATTAACTCAGTATGAGCTCAAACCTTCAAATATTGGACCGGCCGCTTAAAAATCTGTTGGCGACCAATTTTGTGATTTTCCACACATAATGGCATAAAATTAGCATTCAAAACAAAGCTAGAATCAATTTATTACCTTACACTGTTTTAGCTTAATTTAAATAACTTTTCCTATCGTTCTTATCTGAACACCCTTAAGGGATGCCCCTCGAAACTAGTAAACTCAAGTCGGAATGAAAATTCACTTTCCTTTTGTTGTCACAAACGTACCCTCGTAATCAGCTGGTGCACCCTATTTTACTGTAGCTCCCTTTCGAGTTTGAAGCGTGTTTCGTTGATTGCTCTGCTGTAAAGTGAAAAGCTTTTTAATATTTAATGGTGTTGCCATAATCGAATTACATATATTGGTTTGAAACATCAACAAATTAAATTAACTGCTTTTATTGTGGGTTGGATGAAGAGGGCGGGCGGATAAACGGCGCACCCTCATCGAAAGGTTAGTGCTATTCACTTTCACCACAGACAGATCAATAGCTGAAGGAAGCCGTACGAAAACCGACTGAGGAATTCCAGAAATACCTTGCTGCCAGTGGCCATTGTCAAGGCCCACGTAATAAAGCAAAGCAAAGCAAAGCTACCGCTAATGAAAGTAGTGGCGCAGCACAGTCCAGGCAGATGGAAGCGACAGCTTAAGGCGGTAATCAATGGAAACCATAGTTTTTAAATCGTTTGTTTTGGAACGAAATCATGTCATCCAGCAAACCTTCAATTGTATTGCGTAGCATCATTATGATGTTGTTGCTCCTGGCGGAGGTCGTGTCAACCAAAGTGTGGGTGTTAGTGGGTATACGTTTTCCACAAACACAAACACACACACACACTCCCACTCACATCAGTGCCATTTGCTGCTTTTGTAGAAGCCTCACTTTAACCCAATTACTCACGTGTCTTTGCGCGTGTGTGCAATTGTTCGTTTTGTGGTGGGCCCACATGACGATGGTGGTAGTGTTGTTGGAACTTGAAAATTCCTAATTCTTTTGGAATTGCCAGCACGCACTCGAACACTCTGCATAGACTGAACATGGGCCCGTATTAGAATTAGTCTGCCAGGATAATTTGGAAAGTGTTGAGACCACATTCTATTATCCTCTAAAGGACTAAAGCCTACCAACAAAGTACACAGTGAAGTGAAGTTAAGGACATTAAGGCAACGTCAAACAACAACTATTGCAGTGCACTCAAAATCAATACAGGATCATATTCCAACTCACAGGACCGAATGTATCGCAGCAGCACTTTCTTGGACACATCGGTGTTTAATATATTCTCCAGATTTGATTGTTAAATTCAACTGTCAAAATATTCATTATGGTTTGACATTTCATCAAGCTTCATTTCAAATATTTCGAATGGTTTGAAAATATTAAAAGTTATTATCGAAATTCCGGCGCAGCGAGGATAATTTCGTCGTGAGGTAGGCGATCATCATGGCATCAGTGCTTAAAGGTTTCGTGGGATAGTTTGATTTATTTCGGTGCTTTATCCATTAAGCGGATAATCAGACCGCTCAATTGGCCCTCGCCTGATAGTCAACCCGCCTTATTTTGCACTTTATTTTGATTCCTTTATCCATAGAAGAATATGCAGACACAAAAAACCAAACCAGATAACCATACACCTTGGAAATATTACCGGATATCCGGGTTTTTTCAAAAAATGTAGGCGTAGCATGGCTATATCAAGAAGCAAATTTGCCTTTATTGAATTTAACAAAAATCACAAGTGTTGGACCAAGCGTCAACTAATCATTGATGGAGAAAGTCGAGAGTCGAGAAAATAGTAAACCCGACTTATTTTAAGCTTGAATTTAGGCCTATATCCGTAAAAGATTGTGTTGAAACTTAAGAAATAAAGCCAGATATTCATAGATCTTAGAAATGTTGGCCGGATTTTGGCATAACAAATATTTTCGATATAGCGTCTATGGCAATAAGAACAATTTTAGATAATCTTAATACGAAAGCGCAACATGATGTTGTCAAAGCAGTTCCAGCTGGGATGCTATTGGAAGGATCACCCGAACTTCGACCAAATGGAGCTGCTCTCTCCACTTTGAAATGTCAGAAGAAAAATCTTGGACTTGTAGAGGGAGATCCAGCGGTATAAAACAGAACCACTAGATCGACAGCCGGTTCTATGCACCAGATCGACCCGAAGGAGGAATTCTTCGGCCAAGGGCTCGGCACTATGTGTCGCTACAACAACAACAACCACTGTCCCACCCCCAGAAGGCGCTGAGATAAGTCTTTTCAGGAAGACCCGTGTCGTGTAGGTACAGCTGAGGTCGGGATGGCGCTGACGTCTCAATTCGTATTGCGACCGCATTAAGAAAACCACGCAGAACATCTGCCAGGCATGTGGTCAAGGGCCACATGATACGCTGCACACAAGCCCACCCACGTCTGTAAAGTAGGAACAAGGTCCTCAGGTCACTAGCCGGCAGAACTTGGGTAGCCGACAATGAAACATTGTTGACCTCTTACAAAGCGATAGATCGGCCTGTAGCGAACTACGCAGCGCCGACGTGTTCAGCAAATTTGAGTACGATTCCGGCCAAAGATGGAATACACCTCCCATATATGGACAGGTGCTCCAAAATCATCCTTGGAGCTATTTGATCGTATCCAAAGGAGGGCGATGGTGTTGATTGGTGACAGTAGGGTATCCAATTCTATTGTCTCCCTGGAACATCGTCGGAATGTGAGTTGTGTGGCGCTTTTTTATCGTTACTTTCATGGTGTGTGTTCTTCAGACATTCGTCGTCTTATTCCTGACGTGAGGATGTTCGGCAGGGATACACGACTTTCCAGGAACTCACACCCATTTGTAATCGATTGGTCGGTTGACTGCACTATACACTACAGATAAACTTCGTTTTTCGCCCGTACTTTCCGTATGTGGAATCGACTTTCAGCGAATGTATTTCCCACCAATTACGACATCCAGAAATTAAAGTCAAATGTCAATAAACATTTCTCCCTCTTCCCCCTTGAACTCCCTTACTTTCCACGCAATGCATCGCATGTAAAAGGGAAAACCCCTGAGTGTTGGTCAACAAAAAAAGGTTCTTACCGTGCGCACAACTTCTTGCTGTCTAAAAAGTATCTGCTTGGGTGTCATATGGACAGTATGCCTCCGGCCAGGCAGATCTGGAACGATCTTCTTGAGAGAGAGAGAGAGGTCCAGCTGTACAAGAGATAACCTTCAGATCATCGAAACTATCAGGCAAGTCTGAACGACATACACGCTAATGAAGTCACAGCATCAGTATTCAGCTATAGAGTGAAAGCAGCTCTAGGATGATGTGGACCGATTCCAGCACCTTGATATAGACGACACAGCAGAAGCAACGAACTACGAAAAGATTGACAGGAAAATACTTTGTTGCTGCTACAACAACAACAAGCTAAATTTAATTTCATTTTATCGATGGGGCGAACAAAAGTTACAAATTACAAAGATTGACTGTTGTGTAGGGCATCTGAAACCTTATTTCTTTCGAAATAATGAAGAACCCACCGCTACGGTCATTGATCCTTCTTATGGCCAGAGCTGACAACATCGACATTGTATCTAAGCATCATGTGACTTGACCCCCCTAAAGTATTTTCTCGGCGAAAGCGTTAAGTCTTCTATCATTTCTACTTCTGCAGTAAAAATGAATATTTTACTTTCGATTTATTTTGTTAGAATGGGACATTATAGGAATGTTCCGCCGCATACATCATAATGGATTCGAGCTTCGCTTTTGATTAAGCTGACTTCGAGGACAACGGGCTAATGGGTCTTATTGACCTACTCCAGAGACTTTAGAGAAACCCACAAGAAAAGGATTATTCAGCGTTTGTGAACTATGCGCGGAAATTCATACAGAATATCTATAGTTTATACCGAATATCCATAGTAGCGTACGCTGTAGACCACGTCCATATTGCTTAGTTTGGATATACCTAGTTACCTAGTAAATTTTCAATAAGGTAATCTGGCAAGATTGAATCAAATTAAGAGTTATTGACAACACTTTCTTTTTGCATCAAAGAGAATTGAAAAACAATAGGGTTCATCAGCGAATTCGTTATATGCAGGCAACTCAAAACATATGTATTGTAATAAATAATCAATGAAAATGAATACATAAATTAATTGCTTTATTTTTACTTTGTGGAAATGTGTAAAGTTTCTATGAACTATCAGTTTGAGTTGAATTATAGTTCAGATTTACCGAATACGTTTTCGTCGATGAAACCTCTTCTTGTTCGATTGTTTTCTGTTTTTCTTTTGTATACATAACAAAAAACATATGTTTTTATAACGTAGGGTGAGTCACGTTTGACTTTTCTGTTGGAAAAATAAGTGTGGTAACTCTTGCTCGTTTGTTTGGCAACTAAAGGCCAACACGCTTGTAACTTCAAAACAATTGCCTGATTGTTAACCAGAAAACATTTGGTATTTATCATTTGGTCTTAAATATTCAAAACAATCAATATTTTCAACCACTTGCAACTTTCCAACAAACCCTCGCATAGAGCATGATGCATTTGCATTTTTTTCCTGTAATCCCAGAGTGAATTTCCGTTTGCCACAGCTTTGCTGCAAATAGCGGCCAATTGAAAAGTTCGCTCGAAATATTTCTGTTAGACAATACATTCGTTGACAATCATTAATGTGTATTGAAAATGTCCAAGTGGCCTTGTGTGCACTTATTTAGGTGGGCTACCATTAGAAAAGTCTGTGCAATTGTCTGCCTCTCCAGTACATGGAATTTGGTGGGTTTACGGGCGGGAATTTACGTACATTCAGTTTTAAATCACCCACTTGCACACCCTCGAATGCTGTGGTCAAATGATTGATGGCCTGACTGGGTTTGTGTTGGTTAAACGAATTTAAGATGAGCACACATTTCCGTCTTGACGCTTTTGTTGGTGAGCAAAGGAGGCGACATGAGAGACGCAACACGAAAATAGCTTTGAGGTTGAGTTTTCCTTCCAGAGTTTTCATTCCTATTGTCCACAGTGGTTAGGTGCGAGTTTTTATGCTTTCTGTTTTGGAATTGTGGATAGATTTACTTTTATTTGTGATGAAATTTACTTCGGTTTTAGTGGGAATGAATTCTACGTCATTGTTCATTATTTATTTAAAAAAAAATAGCGGCCGTTCAATAATTTCTCCGTTTGTTTCTTAACTGGGGGAAACATATTTCTGCTATTATTGATACTGATCGGTCCAGAATCACTTAATGTTGTAATGTAATGTTGAATCAACCTAGGATCCGAAAATTTTTCATGATGATGGCTCCAAAGACAACGAAAGCGTTAACGTCTTCATACAGAATTCTGTTTCTATATTTCGAACACTGCGAATGAAAATATGAAATTCAAACTCACATTTTGACAAACGCAAGTGCAGACGAACGAAAACGTTTGAGATAGTGAAACCCAAATTTATTCGAATTCGAGCGACTATCATTCGTTCGCTTACGTTTTCTTTGGACATAGAGAAATAGGCTTTTGATATGCATTCATTAGAATGTAGCCCTGCTTTCTAGCTGTCTTGTCTGTTATCTGGACCACATCATATCATTTTCGTAGGGAAACCAAGCCATAAATCAGCAATATTCAAAATGCGGCCAACCAGACTTCAGCAGTCTTTGTTCTTTCCACACTTGACGCTTAGTATGCGTGTAATTGTAGCCTATCCTAAGGCGTTAGGTGTCAAATAGGATTAGAAGTAATTTATTCAAATCGGATTTGAAATCTAATGAAAGAAAATTTCGCATATAGTATTTCCGCTGTTCCAATGAATATTGTAAAGTCGGAAGTGGGATTTGGCGTAAATTAGTTTAAGGGCAACCTTAGAACTGTTATCTTGAACCATGAGAAAAAAACACAACAAAAAGAAACGGAAACAGAAATTACCATATTGAGGTTGTGGTCAATGTAACCATGTGTGTGTGTGTGTGTGAGGTGGCATTGTGTACTTGTAAAGCGTCAAATAAAGGTAAAAGTTGACATATGCACACACACATGCGAGTAAATACACTCATGAGTCTGAGTCTGTGCCTGTTCACAAAAGAAGGCTGTGAGGGTGAAAACAAACGCACACACACACACCCCCACATATGAGTACAGCAGCAACACTGTTAAGGTCAATGTAAAGTTTAACATGCTGTTGCTACGTAACAACGGCGTTGTTAGGTAGCCGTCCAAAGGATGATAGGTGAATGTTACGGAAGCGATGGGTGTATGGGCGATGATGGAACATTGGAGGGGGGCTGGGATCGGTGTCAGTGGGCAAATACAACAACATCTTAAGTTGTTTTTCTATGCTATTACCAGACAAGCACTTTATTTACGTTTCGACGAAAAAGTCACGTTTTTCTGTTGGGCGCAGGAAATAGAAAAGACACCAAACCCAACGCTAACTAGAGAAGAGCAACAACGACAACCAACCACCCACCCAAACGACGTCAGAGGGAAATGCGAAAGCGAGTAAAGGCATGGACAAGGCAAAAAACACAGCACAAAAGGAAATGTTGAAAAAGAGACGTCTCTAAAAAGCTCGAAAGGCTTTACGCCTCACAAAGCTTTCGCTCTTCGCTTAATTGGTGTTCCTCCAGAAAGCGGAGACAAAGAGCCGCATGTTACGTAAAGAGAGACAGAGCGCCTAATTAAAGAGGCCTTAATGCTCAGGTGGTCACCTAGCATCAAATCAGTTCTTGTTTAACATTCATACGCAGCGCAGTTGTAAAAAATACTGGCAACAATTGTACGGCGGACGAATTATACGCCAAGAAACGGGATATAAAAAAATATTAGAAAAGGAAAAAAATAAAGGAAATGTGAAAAAGCATCAATGGAATAAAGGATAAAAAGTAAGGCATCGAAGCCAAACTAAATCTAACAATAATCGTTTAAATAAAAGAAAATATATGTATGAGAGCATATAAGTAAAGTATCCTTAAAGTCCTTTTCGAAGCCATGAATGAGCCTACGGTGTGTAGCTCTAGACTACTTTAAGGCGTTGTTTGGTTAGGAATTTTCTGCTGTCAGCGTGTGTGTGTTTGCGTGCGTGGCCACAATATCCCCCAAAAAAATTTTTCTTGTTCCTGAAAAAACGTGTTTTCCGGTTACTTTCGCAATGTTCTTTTGTTTTACTTTATGCTTTTCTGTTGCCTTTATTCCTTTTTATCCCAGCCACCGAGACAGAGACGATGGAAGCTTCAGCGTTTTTTTTTTGTTTGCCTGTTTTCCTTTGTATGACTGCTGGTGCCTGTGCTAGCTGGCTGGCTGGCGTGTGTGGCTGTCCTGTCTGTGCCTATGTTCGGGGGACATTTATTTAACACAACAATTTGCATACTTTTAGGCGCGCAGGACTAAAATGTAGCCTACTTATACCCCAAGTCCACAAAAGAAGAAGATAAAAAACAAAGGAAACAAAACAACGCTAACAAACTGAAAAAATACTCACACAAAGAGAATTATAAGCTGTGAAAATAACAAATTATCCAGACATTTTTAAGGGATTATGTTGCGACGAATAGAATTCCTCTACTTAAAAGTTAGACTGAATTAAAAACATATTTGTTTTTCTCAATTGCCATACAATGGAGAAAAACTCTTAAAGTTCATTATAAAAATTACATATAATTTTGTAAATTTCCGAAAATATTAGAAAAAAATCGGAAAACAATAAAAAAATTCATTTAATCAAACCCCGCTCAGACAAAAATTTCAAATCGTTATAGAAAATGATAAATTTTATAATGATAAATTTTATTATTAAAGGGTAATACTTACCCTTCAAAAACCGTTTGTTGTGAAAAAATGTTGATTTATAAAAAAGGAGTTGAAGAAAATGGGTTGAGCGGGGGCTTCAACGAAACGAAGCGGTCTTAAGCTAACTCGGTTAGACCACATGTGGAAGAAATTTTCGAATAATAACCCTTTAAACTTAAAATATTTTAAAACGAGCTATTTTCGACGCGTTTACCAACACATTTTCGTAAATAAAAAGAATCCCGAAGATGCCGGTTATTAACCAAAGGAGGTCAAAATATTGAAATAAAAGTTAAAATTAGAAAAGCAAACTAGGCCTTAGAGCTTGACAAAATAGTTAATTACATTTGAATATAAAAACTTTAAGGTCTTTTGTTAAAACTATTGCTTCAGCTGCACTTTAAACGGGTTTCGTGCCTTTCAAATAAAACAGACCAATGTTTACTCTGCATAAATATTTATATTAAGAAAATTCTGCAGACGGCTAATTGCCAAACAACCTGTCAATTACAAGAAGTCCATGATTCACTTCTTTAATGTGTAATTATAAATCGTTATCCCCATGGAATTGATAATGTTCCACAAACCTGATTTATAGCTGGAATCAAATTACCTTAGCAAGCATTTTAAGCTCAAAATTTGAGGTTAAATTAAAATCAGAATAACTAAATTTAGGCATTTGTTTACAGTCAAATCATATCCAACGGCTATTAACTTTGGATCAAGGGACTCAGTTTTTAACTAGTAAGTGCAACCAAGTTTATACAAATTTGTACTAACCCGCCACCATGGACTCTCTTTAGTGTCCCTATGGGCAGGATCTGAGACAAATCGTCAATCTTAAATAATATTTGAATTCGTAACGACTTTTTTACCTTGAGTATTTCAAAATTTTAGTTTCGACATACATACAACTTTGGGCTTAGACACCTGTTAAACCTAGACAGAATCTTACCACGATTTTAGGAGTAGATAGACATATCCCTCATTTATTTAATAAGATTGGGTTTATTTTATAAAATATTAAAAGTTTTTAATCTTTTCGTTTATATCCTTTTATTGAATGAGTTTATATCCTTTTATTGATTTACTACGAGTATTCGTCGCTTGTTTTGAACACAAGGACGGGTTTCTGGGACCCTAAGCTTGTTCCATCTAGTCATTATAGGCCCTCGGGCCTTGTTGTTGTTACGGTCGGGCCTAGCCTTAACACATGGGTGCCGTTCCCCGTCGTCGAATGAAAGAGGTAGATATAGATCTCGCTTTGAGCGGTGAGGAAACCATGTCCAAGTACAGCATGGTTTTAGACCGTAACATCTATATGCGGGCACTTGTGTCTGCATATATACTATCTCAAGACCGTGCCTTTAACTGAGGGTGACCAGTCCCGCGATGTATGGCTCGCAAACTGGTAGTAGCTACTATTACCACGGGGGGTCAGAACTCTTGTTCTGGCCTGGCTAGCAGGTGCGGCCCTTCGGGGAGTATTTTGGTGGCTGTGGCTTAAACCCAAATCTCTAGGAGAGCTTCGGCTCGGTGTGGAGTTGCATTGCAACCGGGTGGTGTGACCCATAGAACAGCAGAGGTGTTAGATAGGTTTCGGCCCCTGACCAAGGGGGAAGTTGGATCCATATAGCACGCTTCGAATTGGGATTGGCCTTAAGGGCCTTAAGGGGCGCTGGCCGTCGCTTGGTAATGGTGAGGGAAATGTGTCTATATTTACTATACGTCTCGTATTTTAAACATAAGGGCGGTTTACTGGAACCCTAAGCTGTCATTGGTCCAAACTTAATTTTGCCTTGATCTTACAAATAAACGCATATATATATTTGTAATATAATTTCTGACATTAAGTACCCATTTCTTTATTTTTACTACTGGCGGCGTGTTTTTACCTCAAGGGTCTTTTTGGCACCTTAGGGCTCAACAGTTCAACAACTTTATTTAAGCATTCTATAATCTATATTTAAAATCACCTGCTTTCAAAATTATTCAAAAGAATAGTAAACGAGTTGTCCGCTGGTATTTCATTATTCTCGAGCTGTTTGCATAGGCCAAAGTAGCAGAAAATTTAAAACTGCCAAAAAAAATAATTTTTGTTCTGAAACTGATCGACCGATGTGTACGAAAGTTAGGCGATATAAAAGAAAACACTTTATTACAATTATTTTGTATTTTTAAATTATAATTTTGAACAGGGATTAACTGGCTTGATACCTCTTGCATCTACATTTTAATAGAAGACAAGTCACTTTGCCATTTTGTTAAAAACTTGTCTTCTGTTAAAATGTGGATGCAAGAGGTTCGATCCAGTTAAACCCTGTTCAATGTGTTAAAGCAAAAACCAAAATATATAAACGAGCTAAACAAAATTTATATATTTTTTTAAATTTTAATATCATTTTTAAAAAAAAAAATTTTACTGCTTTTAAAATTTTGTAATAAATTAAATATCGGACCCTGTTGAAGTTTTTGCCAAAAGAGTTTCGTGTATTTTTGGAAGACTTGGGTGAGCCAACTCTTCAAATAAATTCAGATTTGTATTACTAAATCTCCAATCCCATATTTATCGGTAGTCCCTTCGTTTGAAAATAAGGTCCGTTTTGTGGACCCATGAGTCCGACTCTAAGCTCAGCGAAAACTTTAAAATAAGTCCACATTTGGATTTGTAGCAAAAATTTCTACGATTTCAGTACTTATGTATACTGCTGGTCCCTTCTTTTGAACATGAGGTACGTTGTGTGGGCTTAAGAGTCCGACTCTAAGCTCAGCGAAAACTTTAGAATAAATCCACAGTTGGATTTGTAGTAAAATTTGCTACGATTTGAGTACTTTTACTATTGACTATTGTTTGCCCGTTTGGAGCATGCATTACATTTTTTCGGCCATGTGAGCCGCACTGCTCAGCCAGCAACTAAGCCCTTTCTGGGGTTTTGAAGTCCACAAAAAATTCTCAGTTTGTTAAGCAAATTCTTTAATTGGTGTACTATTTTCTAAGATACCTTGAGTCCCTAGTGGCCGCCAAGGTGTGATGGTAGTATGCACGACGATCGTGCCAGCAATCCCAGGTTCAACTACGGCTAAAAACATCTGTGAATTTTTTTATTGGCCAACTCATAAATGCCAGCGACTTAACGAGTAAGTGATTCCTACTATCTATGCCATGAAAAACTTCTCATAAATATTTATTAGCCTTTCAGGGCGGGCGTTAAACAGTAGGTCCCGGTCAGTGAGTATATGAATTATAAGTATATCGGGCGCAGCTTACTGATTTAAAAGAAGTTTCTACTTGTACTTGTCTTTAAGGGAAACTTTTTTCCCTCTGGGCCAATTACGCCCAGCTTTGGACCAAAACCATCAAGCTCAATCCTAGGACCCACCCTATGTTAATTCGGTTTAACGCTATCGTGCTTTAGACATTCAGACAATTGGTCTTAGAATTATTTTTTTTGTGACAACGATCAATATTGTTTATTAAATAATAATCCCTGATCAACTGGGCCAACTGTCATAACTGAGTTGTGGGCAACACGCATTAGTCACCAGTCCCCCGCCAGGTTTAATTTCTTGTTTTTTTGTAGAGTGACCGTTTCCTTCTGGCCAGCTGAATTTTAATCCGGCTTAACATATAAAATTGTCTCTATTTATCACCCGATATTTCAAAAGATTTGTGTTTCTTTGTTTATATGAAAACGGAGATTTTTTCCTACGCCACCTCTCCGTTTTCGCACGAATCACTTTTCACCATTTGCTCCAGCAATTAACAACTTGTTTTTTTCCTTGGAGGAGGACGACAGTTACACATGTTTTGTCCTTTTTTGGGTTCTTTTTTGTTTCTTCCGGAGGGCGGGTGCCGACGGGTACTTTTTACATTTTTCTTGTAGGCGTTATGTAGCGAAATTATTTGGCGTTGTCGTTATTCGTTGTTATCGCTGGCTGGGGTTCGTTTTAAAAGCAGGCCAACACGTTGTCGCTGATGTCACATTGATGCTGCTGCTGCTGTTGTTTTCCGTGTTCGGACGGACGGACGGACGGACGGTGGTGTTGCTGTTTTAATAATCACTGTGATTTTGTTCCTTAAAATCCTTAAATGGTTTATTCTTGTTCAACTCACACTGCCTCCTCTCCTGGGCCGTGTTTTGTTGCCTGTTTGTTCGGTATGTTGTGGCAGGCTGTTGTTGTATTTTATGTTCTTGTACTCGGTTGTACGTTTTCGTTTCCCTAGCATAGCTTGAGGCGCTCTGAAACCTCATTCAAACACGAACCAAGTCAGCCAGCCAGCCAGTGATCCATCCGGGGGGTGAGATCTAAGGTACAAGAAAAATTTAAACAAACAAAACAAAATACTTTGGCGAAAGAAACTGGAACTGCGACTGAAACGGAAAATGTAAATTTAAATTTAAATTATCTGTTTTTTTTTTGTTGTTTCTCATGTTGTGTTCTTCTGGCATTTCTATGCATACGAAATGAGTGTTTTCCTTTGGCTCGAATGTATGAAAGAATGCAAAGAAATATGCAAGAAAAACATCAGTTTCTTTTGGATTTTCTAAAATAAACACAGCGAAATTGTCATAATTTAAGACAAGTACGAGTACATACAAGCACGAGCATGTTCGTAATATTATGAAAAAGTAAAGCAAACATAAACTTTTCTCCGATGCAGATTTTCCGTCTGTTTGTAGCAAGCTTGGCGGGGTAATTAAGACAAAATATGCGATTAAATTTAGAAGTGTTTTTTAAGCAAATACCGGCGCTGTCCTTGAGAAAAACAAAAAAAAACAAAATTGTGTGTAAAGCCTGCATCTGATTAACTGTTTTGAGTGGACTTTCATGGTATTCAAATATCAGTGCTAGCAGAACCAACAAACAGCCTGCATCTTAATGTACATACATACCTTGAACTGACATGTGCCATTGCGGCGGAAGTGTCTACAATGTCCTCTGCTATTATTTTAGATGTGGCAAGTTTTTGAAGACAGAACGAATTCAACTCTGGAACATGATCACGGTAAATAAAAAACATGATCTTCTAGTTTTTTTTTTTTTTAAACGGATCTGTAGTTTAAATTGTTAAGAGACTTTTACTATTTTTTACTAATCACGTTTGATTTAACCACATTTATTGTTTAAAACCTCCACAAATTGGCATAATGTAGTTTTAATAGCATATAATAAATTGTTAATTATCAGGGTCATATCGGGCTGTCCTTTCATATAGCACCCACACAATCCTGATTTTAGGTCTTGACGCTCTCGAATCCCCATTTATTATGCGTTTTGATGAAATTTGACACAGAGTATTTTTTTGCGATGCTTACGAAGCCCTAAAGGCGTGGATGATATAGGTCCATGGTTTCGCATACCTCCCACACAATTGTTCCCCTAAATGTCGTGTCCGGGCGAGTAATTAGGTTAAATTAGCATAAAGGGTTTTATTTACAACTTTGGTGTCTTCGGTGACCCCTACTGAAATTTTCCGGCAAATATTTTTTTAGAAAATTGTGATCCTTAAATGTGCTTTTTTTAAAGGACTTTTTTGGTTTTCTCAAAAAATGATCAAATTAACCCATAAGGAGAGAACTTAGAGGGTTAAAATCTTCTAAAAAAACTTTATAAATTTCACTATAGAACTCTGACGATAAGAATTCTCTCAGACATTACCTTACTGCATTTTTTCATCTAACATTATGCTCCCGTCGACCAAAAAATGATAACTTTGATCCACTGTTAAACAAAACGATGACCAGCTGGACTATAAGTTTGTTCTACAAAAAAGATTTACTCAACATGCTCTTTTAGAATTCTAGAGCCGCGACTCCGTTCCAAAAAATAAGTATAAAAAATCAATTGAGACACTTTCGTTTTCTAAAAATGTTTTTAATATCTTTGAAATATCAGTTTGAGTTAATTTGTAATTTCACTTACTTCATCTCGTGCAGATGTACGCATTACGAATTTGCCGATGAGACCTCTTCTTGCTCGATTAATTTTTTCAGTACATAACAAAAAACATATGTTTTTATATAGCAGGGTGTGTCATGTTTAATTTTTTGTTGAACAAATAAGTGGTAAGTTTTGCTCGTTTCTTTAGCGATTAGAAGCCAACACGTTTGGTAACCAAGTAACTTCCATACAAATGCTAATTTTGTAACCCGAAAAGAACAAAGCTTATAGTATTAAATCTTTAATGATAGGTACACACGAGGCTACCGTTGCAGTAATACAGCCATGTTGAAGCAAAAGTTGCTTTGTGTGTAGCTGTGTTTTGTAAACAGAACACAATTTTTGCAACACAAGAGTGTCCAAAACCGACAACCGGTTTTTATGACCAAACCCGACAGCCTGTTTCTACAAAATAGCTAAAACCCGACATGTCGGTTTGCCCGTTTTTTGCTCTAGGGTTCTTCGGTTTTAAGTTTTTTCAATCTTGTATGTAAAAGCAAATACAATTTATAAGTTGCACGTGCGAAATACGTAACTACCAAAAATATTTGAGCTAGACTCACCTAGATTTTACGGTTAATTCGATTGTGACAATAAAGAAAAGGGCATATATTTAACCAATTTTATGTCTTTAACTTTAGATATGAGGGATATTATTCCAATCTTTAATTTTTGGTACAGTACAATCGATCAGTAACGGCTTAGATTAAAATGAGTCCTACCGGCCCATGATTAAACTGTATTTGTTTCTTGTTTGTCTATCGAATTGTTGTTTGTCTATCGAAATATACCATATTTCGATAGACAAACAACAAATCGTGGACCAATTTGGACAATATTTGCTCATTTTTTGCCAGTCTTCATATAAATGGTCTGGGGTCCAAAAACGAGTGCCATATGGGTATCATAATATTATATAAAATTTTCTCACGAAACAAAAATAAAATTTTGGAAGACGGCTTTTGAGTGACGACCTATTTTAACTTGGGGTATGGGTATCAAAAACAATGTTATTTCTAATACATTAAAATGTGACATTAGTTTTAAAATCTGGATAAATTTAGAGCCGGGACAAGATTTATAAACGCCAATGTTTAGTTAATAGGCAATTTTACTTGCTGCAACATTCAGTTTGTATTAGGCAAGGGAAATGTAAAGGGAAAAACTTGCTTGTACTGGCAATTCCTTTAATGTTTTTTGTGGTGTGAAGTTGGCTGAGGATTATTTTGGCATTTTGTTTTCATAACTTTAATAATAATTATAAATTACAATTAATTGAGTTCACACAAAAATCAGAACGAATAAATCACAGTATAGCTGAAAAGGCAATAATAAAAACAAAAATTGCCAAAACGGAATAGCCTTGTGTGAACACAAAAGGCAAATTCAAAAGGGAGTCTTAAAAATTTGCCCAAGTAGAATTTTTAAGTGTAAATGAGGCCTTTTTTTGCTTCTCTGCACATCCAGAAGTTCAGGTTAAAATATAGTCGGCTACGCCCGACTTTTACTTATTTACTAATTTTTTTAAATAAAAAAGCAAACCTCTATTCAAGCAATTGATTTGAATGTATTCTTAAGGTCTATAAATGGGATCAATCACTTTACGTCTGGTTTGGATATTTTCCATTCTTAGGCAAAAGTCGCTTATATTATTTCTTTTATAATTTTTTTTCTACAAATTGCAAATTTTAAAATCAAACGGTTTATGATGCATAAGACCAATCAGTTTTTTAATATAAATAAATTTAAAAAAATGTTCGTAAAGTTTTGAAGTTATCGCATTTGCGACTACCAAAAGGACGTGCCTATTGTATTTGTTCTAAAATTTAAAAACTAGGGGGATTTCGACCACCGGCATTGGAATCCCTACAATTTGTAAGCACAACATAGCCACACATGGACGATATTAGTTCTCTTGTTGTTACTTACCGCCACTGTTGTTGTTCTCTCGGTGAGTGCGACTTTTTGTTCTTGCTTAGATGCAGAGAACATCACAAATGTACGAGTGCACGACGAATGGCAAATACTAACGAGAAGTTCTCACTTGTTTTGATTACTTACCGTTTTCGCAGTTGATGCTGGCTGCTGTTGGTTATGCTGCTGTTTTCTGTTTGGCTTAGACAGAGATGCCAAATGCACTTATTTTTTCAAATGAATACTTAATGAATGCGAATTGTAGTTTTTTTATATGGACATGCATGTTACATGCAAATGTAAGCTTGTTGTAAATGCATCTCAGATGAAAGGAGAATGACGTCACGCAACGGAGGACCTTGTATTTTTATTTGACCTAACACACACCAAACATTATGGGTACATGGGCACTCCTAAGACTTTATTTCATCTGATGAAAAAAGTCCTTCTTCAGCCCACGTTCGCATTAAAATCATGGACTTTTAAACCTTATTTTAAAAGCTACGTAGGCAAATAAGCTAAAATGTGAGTTTGGCTTTAATTCTTGCACTAGTTAAATCTTGAAAGCTCGTAAAGGAAGATCCTTTCGTAAAATCTTTCATGAGAAAAATGGACATGGTTATCAACTGCCTTTTTTTCTTGAATGTATGTGCCAAAATGACCACGAAAACTGCATTATTTTATAGCCCGCATACGCTATAAATTAATGCACCGTGCAATTATATTCTCAGTTATGTTGCTCATTTTCCTTTCGATTGTCCAGAAATTATTCTTTGACGGGATGTCACCTCTGCTACGCTGGGGCTTAGCGGTTTGGAAACTAAACAACAAAATTTAATAAACACTACTCACTGTGAACAAAATAAAACCGCTTAGAGCGTTAAACGCCAAAAACCAAGCAAAAATTTGTCCCATTATAAAAAGGGAGCAAAACTTTTTAGCAGCAAAACGACAATAACAACAGCAACGGCATTATCTCTAGAGTACAAAAAGTTAAATAACAACTACAACAAGGGCAAAATCAAACACCGAACAAAAACAACTACAGCACTACCAACCAAGAGCAGAAATAAAAACACAATTATAACAACAATACCAACAACTACAGAGCCCAAATAGTGCCAGTGCAAAGAAAAACAAAACAAACTGAAAATTTGTTTAGCTATCGGCGCGGCATTTGTTCTGGCAGCTAGCGCGCCGCCGAGCATGAGCGGGCATGGCGCTGCTGCTTTATTTTATTTGTTTTTGTTAAACAATTTCTAAACAAATCGAAAAGAACAACAACAGCAACAACGACGTTAAATTGCAATTACACCACACCAATAACAGCAGAGACGAACACACGGCAACAACAACAGCAGCAACACCGACAACTGTTAATTGTTCTCTTTATTTCTTTCGTTGTTTTTGTTAATTTTCCTCCCGTTCTTGATTTCTTTCTTCTGTTTTGTACTTTCAGTAATAAAGTGTACGTTGTTCAATCGAGTCGATCGCAAACACAAAAGAGAAAAGGAACCGCCGAGCTTCCCTACACCGCAAAAATAAAAAAAACACACAGAAGCCAACGGAATATCGGAATTAAAGTAGACCAGAAATTCATTCTCAAAAGAAAAAACAACCGCAAGCACCACACGAAAAAAGAAAGAAGAAAAGAAGTTAACGAAACTAAAAGTGTTTTAAAGTGTCCACATTTATAAGGGACTCTTCGAAAAAAAGTATAATAAAATTTACACGCAAAATTAACAAAAAAAGTTTATACCACAAATTTTCAAACAAACGTGATGAATTGCAAAAAAATAATCTTGAAAGAGGTAAAAAAAATCAAAGTTTATTTATAAATTTTAATAATTTGTAAAAAAAACGTATTTTGTTAAGTGAAATTAAGAAAATGCTCACAAATCGTTTTGAAATCTTTGCTAATTAAGGAAATTACTAAGCAAACCCAGCGATTACCAACCGATTCATGCATGTTTTTTGTATAAAACAACAACAATAACACCATCACAAGCGGGAGCAACCACTTCAGCACCAGCCCGCCAGGTAAGAATTTATGAATTTGTTTACATTTCGACAGTTTTTAGTTTTTGCTTACACTTTACAGTCGGGGGGTGGTTAGGAATTATCGCATGAATTGCAATTTACATGAGACAAGTCCCAAAGACATTGGGTCGGGCGGGGCCAACTATGCGCTACCAGGCATGCGCTATGTTATTTAGAAAATTCTGCGCCTCTGTCTCGAGTTTAAGCAAGGTCGGCCATAATATTTGACTTCTAAAGCGGGAGTGAAATATTTCGTTGACCGATATGGCCCAATTTCACAAGGAGTTCCAGGTCGCACTTAACGCGCTATGCTTCATTAATCTGTATAGCGGAATTGGGAAGGTGCATTTCAAAAAATGAACTAATATGTCGAGCTTTATTTGGGATAATTTTATGTCGCTCATAACGCGCTATGCTAGATTTGAGCGCAGTCGTATTAATGAATTAAAATTGGGTCTATCTCCAGTGCTTTAAGGCTTTTAAACATCAGTACTAAGTCATAATAACCTGAAGCCCAGTATGGTGTACCGTATAAAAGGGGAATGGGGCCTATCTCCCATGCTTTAAGGCATTACGTTCTACATCAGTACTAAGTCATAACACCCTGATCTGCAGTCTCGTGTACCGTATAAAAAGGGGAAATGCCCTTGGAACCCTAGGTTTCCAAAAACGAAGAAACTAGCAAGGCTAGGCACCCAAACCTCATAAGAATTTTAAATATATATGAATTATTTGTGACTTGGTCGCCAGTAAAATGTAGACACTCCTTAATTTTTTAATATATTTCATCGCCCCCGTTATATGCGTGTTGTTACTCAAACTTTTGGTAATTTCAAGAGGATAAAATGAAAATTGTTGCCGCGCTCCCAGATATTTATCTAAGAGGGTATTTAGGGTACTAAGTTTTGAGATTAGTCCAGTCCACTGCTGACCTGCCTTTAAGCCCTTTTGTAAAGGGGGATCAGATAGGAATAGACATTTAACTAAAACAACGGAGTGTGATATATTTGATTGTGGCTTATTGTTGAATGTTTAATTATGTTATTTGTATGATGTCAGTTATACTATAGGGTGGTCCAAGTAGAGATACTTTTTTCAATAGTCTTTTTCGACAGATCACGTGTGAGTCGCGTCATGCTGTCTTGTTAATTTTGTTTAGTATTGTTTGGCATTTCATCATGGAAAGACTTACGCCTGAACAACGTTTACAAATCGTTCAACTATATTAAGAAAATTCACGTTCTGTGAGGAATGTGTTTCGTGCACTTGGTTCAACTTATGGTCAACATAATCGGCCAACATTTCTGGCTCATTGGGTATGTAAACAAGCAAACTTGCCGCATTTGGGACGAAGGGCAACCAGAAGAGGTTCAAGAGCTACCACTTCATCCAGATAAAAAAAAAAGTTTGGTGTGGTTTGTGGGCCGGTGGAATTATTGGTCCATACTTCTTCAAAAATGATGCCGGTGAGAACGTAACCGTAAATAGCAACCGTTATCGTGCCATGATAACCGACTATTTGATGCCTGAAATTGAAGCTCGTGATCTCGGCGACATTTGTTTTCAACAAGACGGCGCCACTTCCCACACATCGCATCAATCAATGGATTTATTGAGAGACCACTTCGGTGAGCCGATAATTTCACGTTTTTGGCCGGTCGAATGGCCACCAAGATCGTGTAATATCACACCGTTAGACTTTTTTCTTTGGGGCTACGAAATGTCCAAAGTCTATGCTGACAAATCAGCTACGATTCAGGTTTTGGAAGCCAACGTTGCGCGTGTTATTAACGCCATATTGGTCGAAATGCTCGAACGAGTCATAGAAAATTGGACTTAACGGATGGACCATCTGAGACGTAGCTGCGGCCAACATTTGATAGACTAAATCTTCAAAAAATAGTCAAAAGTCAAAGCTCTCCATGAGAAGACCCAGTATCTTGTTGGAATCACAGCTCTCTGTCGAGTTAAAACTACAAAAAGCTACAATACCAGTTTGTCGCCAGTGAGTGAGTGATAATCAAGAGAATGAGGCCCTTACAACAGGTTGTTATTGTAAACATCCGTAGAACCCATGGCCACCAGCCACACTATTAATGTTGATATTCGTACTCCATGCATTATTCTGAATGGGATAATAATTTTTGTATCATTTCGGTTGCAACAGCTCGAAATGTTGATCGAAGACCCTATTAGTATAAGCATACATTCCTGGTCGTCGTAAAATTCATAGACCTTTCTGACATGACTCTCCGGCCGAAAGTGAACAAAGTTACAATTTACTAACAATTGATGCCACTAGCATAGAGAAGTGATTTTCACTATTTTTTCAGGCAGTAAACGTAGTAACCTATTTTGAATCAACTCATGGCCAACGAGAGCATAAGCTCGACAACAGTTTATTTGTTTGCTCCATGTACAGACCAAGTTTTGTTATTAAATTCCATACTGTCGTTAATGACCACATACTACAGTATTTATTCCACACTATCGCACTATCGCAAGGTTACCAAGTTATTTGGAAAAAAGACAATAACCCATAGGATATGGTTTATAGTTTATTAGGTCTGGCAAACTATCTAATAAGTGTACCATGCACATATAACCAAGCCATGCTATGGGTAATCAATACATTTAATGGCTATTTGTTTCAGCCAATACAGAAATTTGTACCCAAACATCCTGTGGAAACTGGTATTCCTTATTTGCCAAGAATGTTAAATAAGCTTGTGTGGTCATTTCCTTATTTGCTTCGGTAGATGACATATGATCTATACAGTTGTTTTGTAACACGGCGGTGACACATTTATTTTCTCGGTTCCATATTAGTATGTCTACTGAACTAAACTATAAATGTTGCTGCCAAAGTGTGTGAAAATTATTATGTACTGGAATTTATGGTGTTATATGGAGTGGATTTGGTGCAGCATGAAGGCAAACTATATGAGGCCTACTAACTGTACAAAATGCACCTATAGGAATATATTCCAGTCCAAAACTTATATATAAGGAAAGCCTTTACTAAAATTTAAACAAAATTAATTTTTCTTTGGTTTTTGTCGATGCTATGCTTCAGTCTGGCTTGGATATTTTGTCTGCAATGATTTTGATGGCTTTTCAATACACATTCCCTCAATTCATATTCCCTCAACATCCTCTCCAATTACTTACGGGGAACATCTCTCATAGCAGTGAGAGAAGTTTCTGATTAATCAACCCAAAAAGAATCAAACTACAAAAAAAGCGAATTCGAGTATTGTGGCGTATTTAAGCTCATGTGCTTGAGATGGGGGTTCCGTCAATATTAGACATAATACTCGTATTATTAAATAGGAATAAAATAAGAAACAAAATATATTAGGTCTATTTCTGCGTTTCACAGTATTGAAAAATTTCTTTAAACTATCTTTTTTAGTTGATTTTAACATTGACATATCTCCACCTCGTGCACTTGAATCTCAAAAGAAAAATCGAACAGAACCTCTATTAAATTTATACTTTTTGGATCAACTTCAGTACCAGTGTTGCCGTTTAGGTCGGTTCCTACCAAATTTGGTCGGAATATCTCCTAAAATTTGTTGTTTGGTAGGATTTTTGGAAATTTTTTTATTTTGGGAGTTTTTTTTGGGAAAATTTTGGTCGGAACACTGCTCAGTACAGTAGTATACACGTGAGAACATGATCATGTACAAGGCAACTCTATTTTCTTATGTTTGGTTAAACGTTTACCAATTGCTGCTAGTTTTGTCAGTTTGTCGAATATGAGTTGCCAACCATTTGTCGGATGTGTGGTGGAAAAGGGTTTCTTCTGTCTGTTGTAAAACCATATATTCCTTAAAACATCAACTTTACTACAAATATGTAGATTTCCTTTTACAACATAGTCTTGCTGTATACCCACTTAGACTTGTACTGTAGATGCCAATGATAGAAAGTTTTAGCTGGTCATACAGACTAAGCAAAATGGGTCCAGATAGAAATATTAATTTTAGTTACGCTATAAAGTTGAATGTTGAATCTTGTCGAACCGAGAATTTCTGCCAGTATTCCCCTTGTTTTTTTGCCACTACCTTTGTTTTTATGTTGTTCAAGCTGGCGTTTGTGGTTGCTTAGACAGAAATTCCACCAAGAGTGGAGATTGGTCGGGAAATAATAAATCTGGCAACTATGTTTTATCACTTAACATTCATAATTGTGTAAAGCGTTTTCATACCTTAATTTGTGATTAACACATATGATTGGGAAAGTTATATACAAATGTTAGGTTTGTGCAAAAAGTGGCACTAAAATAGTTGTTCTTGGGATTTGTATGGCAGTTACTCGGTGAGCAAGCGAGTTGTCCTCAAGTCGTTGAATACAAAGAGTTAGCAAGCTCAATTTTCCAATATAAAGTCAAACATGATACAACCTGCTTTATAAAATCATTTATTTATTGTTATATATTCCAAAAATTACTCAAACAAGAAGAGGTCTCATCGGCGAATTCGTATTGGGTGTAGCTGCGCGAGATTGGATAAGTGAGACTATAAATCAATTGAAACTAATAGTTCAAAGAAATTTTAAACATACTTACAAAGCAAATAAGTTGGTTACAAAGTAAATATTGATTATTTTGTTACAATTTATAGTATTTTATTGTCTGCTTTAAAGAATTCGCCAATAAACCCTCTTTTTATTCATTCCTCTTTGGTGAAAAGAATGCTGCCTTATTACTCTCAATTTTTCCAGATTGCCATATTTCAACTAGATGCCTCAAAAAAAACACAGCTAATGAAAAGTGGCATAAAAGTATCAATGAAGAAGAAAAAGTGTCTAAATTGTCATTTTATTGACGCAATGGTCACACTGAATTGAGAGGAAGCATCGATTCTATCTTACGTAGCGAGTGGAGTTTATCAATTTTTAGCTTTCTGAAATTTCAGTTCGTCATATTATGCGGTGTCATCATCTGATTGAAAAGGTACAGATAGGGGGCACCTACCCTGCGGGAAATTGAACAGGTACAGAACCAGTCACGAGTAAGGTCCCTCATTGATGGGGACTGGTCCCCGTACCAAACCAACTATATGAATAGAACCGGTAACTTTTACATGGCTTTGTCATTGAAGGGGGTCAATTAACACTACTTCGATACCATGTGATGTATCACGGGACTGATCACCATGAACAGGTACCGAAAGTGTCATTGTATCCATCATAAAATACCCATCACATCTCATCAGTTTAATTTAACGATTAGTCTAATTGTTTGAAAAATTTACTCTAAATGAAAATTGTCATACAAATTTAAATATATTTTTAAACAAAATCTGCTCAAAGTGGATTTTGTTTAAAAGAGAGCTGAAATTCGTGCGAAGTTATACCGCGAATTTGACGACTTTGAAATTTTAAGTAATTGACACCATTATATCCATACCGAACCAGTTCTGTGACAGGTTTTGTTTTGACCCATACTCGATTCCGTCCATTTAGGGCAATTGACTGCGGATTTCCCATAGGGTATCTAAAGTAGACGCTATCTGCTGATGGAAAACTAAATATAAACTTCATAGAGACAATGTGTCAATCTTCGCTTACTTTGAATTGTCTAGGGCATCAGAAATGTTTAACTTTTCTGGAACCTATATACACGTATAATATTCCTCTGTCTTAGACCTTGAAAAAGTGCCAACATGAAATTCAAATCTGTCTTGAAATAATTTTCCTTCCGGAATTTATTTCTCTTGCAATTTTAAATTCATCAATTTGGGAAACTTCCGTAAACATGGTCGCCATAGAGTTAAAAAATCTGGGAAAAATAAATTCTTATTTTAGGCATGATGGGGGTATTTATTTCCAAATGCATTTACTAGTTTATCATAAAAGGGTACTGGTTGAAACAAAATCTTAGAAACTCGATTTGTTTTCAGAGCCTCGGTTGGATCAAATCTATAGAAAAAAAACCTTTTTTTGGAACCTCTAAGGAGTTAATGTATTTATTTGCATTTTCTAGGAAAAAGTGTAAAATCACTAGAATATATCCTCTTACTTAACCTGCGAAAGCAGCCCTCGTATGACTGCTAGGAAAGTTACACTAGGAAATTGTATAGCCTCCATTGTTCAGGTTGCCTTTATTAATGTAGTTGTTGTAATTAATATAGAATAAAGTTGCTGTTGTTGTAGTAATGATAGTTCATACAGTCGTCGTTGGGGGACAATAGACTAACAACGAAATATGAAACAGTCCGAAACGAACGTAGCAGTGATAATAACAACAATAATAATAACAATAATAGTTTAATATACACTTTCAGAGACAAACACGCGCATGCACTCACATTAAAGACACATTTCGATAGACAACCCACGATAAGCAGCAAAAAAAAAATAATAAAACCAAAAACGAATAAGCTGCCGCCGGGTCTTTCGGGGTCGCAACGATCCCAACCCATCACAACCCCTTTCCCCAATTGTTTGGCCTTACGTGGTGGCATAACGTGTATGCCGAGTTTGTAGCGCTGCCTGTCGGTCCCTTGTCATGAGCCACCTATTCATTAACACACCATAATCTAAACGTTAATGTCCAACGTCACACGTATCTGCGACGAGTTCGTCCATACAGCGGTAATAAGTAATGCGATATTTGTGGCTACTCGATACTGTGGCCGTAGTTGTTGCTGTTGCTACTGGTGTTGCCGACACAACTAAGCAGACCGCAGATACAAGGAGAGAATAGATGGACGGACGGACGGATGGATAGACAGACAGACGGACCTGCAATTTGTATCTTTCACATTCAATACGATCCAATTCTCATTTTCATTTTGGTTTTTATGGAAGCGAACATTACTTTTCAGTTTTGTGAAAGGTAACAAAAGTTAATGTTATTGGATAATTAAGAGCGCACAAAAGGAAAACACTCACACACACACGCACACACAGAAAATATGAATGAATAGATTTCGTACGTCGTTCCCGGGCACGTTATGGACTCACCTCCGCACGGCACTCGACTTGTGGGGGAGGCTGGAGGCTGCGTGCTCGGTGTGGACTCTAGGTGATGGACTAGGAGGAGGACGGTTGATTGAAATGTGCTGCTGCTGCCTGCTACATGTGCGTGTCTCTAGCCAAAAGGAAGTTTCTATCAATTGTTGCTACAAATTGTTGTTAAGCTCCGCTGGTTGCTGAGTTGAAGTACTTTCTTGTTTGGTTTTTTTATATTTTATTTTTTTTTGATATGAGAAATGAATGAAAGCTAAATTAATTATTTTAATTGAAATTAATGTGTAGGTGCTGCTGATACTGAGATGGATGACTGAAATGGTTGGTTGGCCTGGGTGGGATGGGCGTCGTGATGGTTGCACAATTATAACACGAAAAAATTGATCGATTACACGAATATAAGTATCTCACCCAAGGGGTCAATGGGAATTTTGTTGCGAATTTCTGGGGAGGTCAAATTCAAAGTGAATCGTAACAACATAAACAGGTGCATTGTGGTCGTATGAATGCCTACAGCTATGGTAGATGTTACATCCTAAAAGAACAACATTTGACAACAGCTTTGCTGGAAGCGATAACGTATTTCTTATAAAACGGAAGGTTGCTCCTTTAATTAAGTCAGGAAACGAAGATTAAATGCAAATTTAAAGGAAATGGCAAAAGTCTAATTATATATATAATATTATTTTTACTTTATGTGATCAAGAACGAGTAGTTTCGTTTACAAGTTCAGACTAAGGTTCAAATCCGGGCTAGAACAAGAACAGACGACTATACGAGCAAGAGATTAATCTATACGCGTAGAAAAAAGTATGGTTGGGATAACAATATTCGAAAAGCATCATACTATTGTTCGGTATATGGTTGTAGTACAGCAATATTATGGTCCTCACAAAAATAGTATTATTCAAATACAACCATACTGTGATCCTCACAACAATAGTATAACTCACACATAACCATACTATGATATCCAAAACCATAGTATGATTCACACTCAACCTTACTATCATCTCCACAACCGTATTATGATCCACACAACCATAGTATGTTTCACCTACAACCATAGTATGATCCTCACAACCATAGTATGACTGACACACAACCATGTTAAGATCCCTACAACCATAGTATGATCACACACAATTATACTATGATCCCCAATATTAATTATTAGAATTGGGTTTGTTTAAATAATATAACGTCCAATTGTTCTTTTTAGGAGGACATTGAGATTGACAATATGCGTGTTCTATTGGTACTCGCTTATTTAATGTGTTAGGCGATAACTTCAAACTTTACCAGACATTTTTGAAATTTCTTTAAATACAAGAACTGTCTTTCTGCATCATAAAATGTTTGAAAATTTGTAGAAAAAATTTTATTCAAGAAATTCCAGAAGCGACTAATAAATGAGCTCGCGTAAACTCGCTAAAGGTTATTCTTGAATTACTTTGTTTCCAAAAGTTGTAATTATTTAAAACAAACAGGTGTTTACGCAAATTGTCGAAATTTTTTTTAACAAAATGGTGTGTATCAGACATTCCTACGGATGACGATATTAGGCGTGTTTTATTGGTGCTTGGTTATTAAGCTAGTAACTAGTCGCTAAATTGATTACTTTTAAACTTTGCAAAAAACTGTAGAAATCGCTGTGTAAACAAAAACAGAACTACTCCATGCATCATAAACCATTTGATTTGTAATTTGTAGGAAAAGAAATACTATGAGCGTGTAATAATCAAGCTAACTCAAGGTTATTCTAGAATAACTTTTTTTCTAAAAACTTCAAAACAAACTGTTTATGATGCAAAATGTCTATAGTTTTTTTGTAAACAAAACCATTTTTTCTATTATTGTAAAATTTTTTGATAACCTCTTAGTTGTAAAATAATGGAGCAACAAAAAAACACGCCTACTAAGGGCGTTCTTTTCAGTTTACTTATCTAGCATTTGTACGAAAGTTATTTAGTTGGCAAGCTTCAAGTCTCTTAAGAAACGAATTAGAGTTACCACAAAAAATCATACATGATACACCCAGCTTTATAAAAACATGCTGTTTTGTTATGTGTCCTAAAAAATAACCAAACGAGAAGAGGTCTCTTCGGCGAATTCTTGAGTCATCTGCATGAGAAAGGATGACTGAAACTATAAATCAACTTAAACTATTACCTCAAAGCAATTTTACACACTTTTACAAAAGCTAAGTGTAGCAATTAATTGATTTATAATATTTTATGGATCATTTTATTAAAATTAATTGATTTTTATTGTCCGCTTTTGACGAATTCGACGAAGACCCATCTTGCTGTTCAATTATTTCTTGTGTTTACAAAGAGAAGCGTTGTTGCCATATTGCTCTCAATTTTGTTCAATGTTGCTAGAGATTAACGTATTGCAAACTTAAAAGGTAACTAAGCCAGTTAGCTCAAAAGAACACGACTATTGTTGATCTTCCCTTCGAATAAATGACATATGTGACGTGCAAAATAGAAAGGGAGCTAAGGGTAAAAACCAGTATTGTTCAGGAGAGCCATTTTAAAGATTTCAATACGTGTTTGTTTGGTGTACCATATTTCATAAAACGCGCATATTTCTGGGAGGGAACACTTTTGGGGCATGGGATCGGTCTCATTCGATGCTCAGATGTTGTCCACTTCAAAAAAGAAAAAAATGAAAATTGATTTTTTTACCCTTATCACATATGCAGAATGTGCAATATGTGATGCGATAGAAGCAATCTTTTTACAGGCCCTAGAAAATTGGACTTATTTTTAATTCACAAAAAAGGGAAGTATTTAAGTAATAAGAGATCTGTTTCTAGACTTTTGAAGTAATTTAGTCACGTGTACGATAACTGACGAAGGGAGTTAGCAGTCGTTGTTAGCCATCCACCTTCAATTTTAAATTCATCAAATATTTTATGTAAAAAGTAATTTAGTTCCTTATTTTACCAAATGCCCAACTTAAACAAGCACATTTTGGAAAACGTGATTTGAAACACGAAACCGTAAATGTGGGATTACCCATTTTGGCCTCAATCCTTTCATATAATTCTAGTAGTGGACACCACTACCTACGATGGTATGGATTTCACTTATTTATTTTGCATAATTTTGCTGATATAAATGGAATGTCCTTAAGAAGCCTTTTCATACATACTCGTAAAACCTTTAAAGTGAAATCATGTCCAAGGAGAATAATAAAATTTAATTTTTATGCCAGGGAAATTTGGAAAATTACTTTTATGCCTTCATAGGCCATTAATGATCTTGAATATATTGACTTTAAGCTTTTTCGCAGCAGTAAACCTTTTTCTAGCATCAGAAGGAAATTAAGAATGAGAGAGAAAATAGCCGATAAAAGAAAATATCCTTGAAATATATTTAACAGCCTCTCTTACCAGTCTCTATTGTAAGCAGAGGGAGAGAGGGATCTCTCTCATCCCATTCACAGTATCATACACAACCTACGACGGACAGGGCATAAAATCCTCTTTTGCTTTGCAACTGTTTCTGGTGGTTTCCATGAAAAACTCTTCAAATGACTTCACATCCAATGCGGGAGCAGGAGCAACAAAAATAGCGCACAATTTGGTGAAAAAAAGAATAAACGACGACTTAATCATTCAGAGGACAATTTAAAATGTTTTTTTTTCAAGACAAAAATTTATGTTTGACTTTCGTAGAGGGACAATGGGGGAATGTGACACAAAAAAGAGTAAATACCCCTTTTTAGCAAATGATAAATATGGGCGGCATTAAACAACAACAAATGTGGGTTAGGGACATGTCGACACCACAGCACCAGGCATAGGAACAAGTCCTTCCGGCAAACACCAACTACCACACACTACTATTTGAACACTCACACACATGCATTGTTTGTTACACACATGTGTGTGTGTGTCGTTGTGTTTGCTTGTTTGTAGAGGATATTATCACATGACTTGGTTGACCTTTTTCGATGTTTGATGCTGTTGTTGTAAACACACACACACACTCCCTCAAACACTTGGCCCTCATATATTAACAATTCAAGCCTTTATTTGTCTCCAATGCCCTCACATGTCTGTGTGTGTACATTTACACAATTTTAGAGCATTACTCGTACATGTGCATAAATATTTGAAAGAAGAAACAACAAGGAATTTTGGAATTTTTCTACAAAAATATCCTTCTTAAGTTATTTTGTGTTTACCAGTTTGAGCTGATACCCGCCGCACCGAATCTTATAGATAGGCAGTACCGTCATCTAATTTTATAGAGTGGTCCCTAAAAGGCAGTGATTTAAAAACATTTTCTAAAAAAATATGACAATGCAGGCCCTAAAAACCGAAAAAGCATTTTTAGGACCTGCATATGTTTTAAAGTCGTGGATTTGCAAACTGGTGGTAGTCATTGGCTACGACTTAAGTCTGGATGCAGAAGCTGCAGGAACTGTAGCCTTCCCAGTAGCTTCGGTTCGGTCCTTCGGGTAGTATTGCTGTGGGTTAAACCCAAATAGTTGGAAGAGCTCTCTCTTGGAATGAAATTCCGTCGCCTCTGGGTGCTTACCCCATATATAAGTTAATGACATTTGTGTTATTTTTAAAATCGTTAATTCTACTTTAACTTCAATTAGACAAACTTTTTGACAGAAAAGCTTACCTACCACACAAATTAGCCTTTTGCAACAGATACGAATTCACATAATTTATTTCCCTCTTGACCAATTCCATAATTAAGTTTTTATTTTAAATATCAATACTTGAAATTATCATTTGAAAATGATTTCGGGCGTATGGACCATTATATGCACCATTAAAAGTACGAAGTCATTCCTAGGTTGCGCGAATCAAGCACTTCTTTTCAATATTTTTAAAATAAATTGCCAGAGTATACTGATCATAGATTTTAAACAGCGATAGTTCGTATAAAAGCTAACTCTTTCGTTAGTTCTATCTTAGCAAAAAAACAAACTGTTCTATATATTTCTGATTATACATTGAACAGGGATTAACAGGCTCAAGAATTCTTGTATCTATGTTTAAATAGAAGACAAGTTTTTAGCAAAATGGCAAAATGAAATTGATTATTGATTGATTATCGGTAAATTCTAAGCTATGTCCGACCGTCTGTTAATTACGCGTTAGTGGTCAAACAAATTAGGCTAGGATCTTGAAATTTTGTACAATGGTGGCTTATAGTCATAAGCGGTTTGCAATTAAAATTAAGCGAAATCGGTTAAGGGAGAATAAGTTTGCCTTTATGGGACTAAAGGTACCTAGAAAAAATACATGTTTTTAAGTATTTGTAGAACTTAAAAATGATCCGGCTTGTCCGAACTCTAAGACGTTTTTAGTTGTTTCGATATGCATATAAACTTTATGTATATACGAGGGTTCCGATATATATTTCTGGCCTAGGCAACAATTAGTGTTGAAAGTTTGATATTTTTTAGCATAAACGTACTCAGAACGTTTTGTGTTGTTTACAGTACCTTGAAAAAATCAATTTGGCAAAAAAATGCAATTGACTCGTACACATTTTCGTGAGATCATTTTTCACAGCTTTCGACGTGGATTATCACGACAAAAGTGCATCGTGAACTTAAATCTTTGTATGGCGATGAAGCACCATCCTATAGCACTGTGCAAAACTGATTTAATAAATTCAATCGTGGCCGACGCTCGCTAAAAGACAAATGTCATCCAAAAACGGCCGTTGTGCCAGAAAACATTGATGCCGTGCGTGAACTGATAATGCAAGATCGTCATGTGGCATACTGTGAGATAGAGGCATCCTTGCGCATTTCTTGCACCAGCATACATTCGATATTGCATGAACACCTGGCCGTACAAAAGGTTTGTTCTCGTTGGATTCCGCACAATTTGACAATCGTACAAAAAAATTTGACAATCGTACAAAAAAGGCTCGTGTCGATTGGTGCAAAGAAATTTTGAAAAAATACGATCGCGGTCCTTCAAAAGACGTTTTTAAGATCGTCACAGGTGACGAATCATGGATCTATGCCTATGAGCCCAAAACAAAACAGCTATCGACCGTGTGGGTCTTCGAAGACGAGCCAAATCCAACGAAAGTTGTTCGTGGAAGAAGCACTTCGAAGCAAATGGTCGCCTGTTTCTTTGGCAAAACTGGTCATGTGGCGACTGCTCCGCTTGAGCAACGTAGTACGGTCAATTCTGAGTGGTACACCAGAATTTGTTTGCCTGAAGACTTCGGAGAAATTCGAAAAACGAATAAGAGAAGACGAATCATTGTGCACCACGACAATGCGAGCTCTCACACATCGGCTCAAACCAGCGCCTTTTTGACCGCCCAAAGCGACGAATTAATGGGTCATCCGCCGTACGGCCCTGACTTGGCACCCAATGACTTCTTTTTATTCCCGCACATCAAGAAAAAAAATGCGTGGTCAACGATTTTCGTCGCCAGAAGTTGCTGTTGAAGCGTTCAAAAACCATGTTTTGGAGGCGTCTCAATCGGAGTGGAAAAAGGGCTTCGACAATTGGTTTGAGCGCATGCAAAAGTGTGTAAATCATGCTGGAGAATACTTTGAAAACAATAAAACCATTTCTGATGATAAATATTCGCATTATCATCATTAGGTCAGAAATGTATGTATAGCAGCCTCGAATATATATTCCCTTAGTTCCAGTGTAGAGCATAGGGTCATAATACAAACTATAGTCCGTAGATATTCAGGGATGTTGAAGAGTGATTAAATCCTTTAATTCCTTTGCTAGCTCTTATCATACGATCCTCGTAGACGTATGTGTGTGTGTCCGTTTGTTAGTGTACTCGTATGTTTGTCTGTGTACAACATTGAAAAGGCGTTAGTTTCTATAGAAAGTGAAGTATCCTTGCTTGTTGTTGTCATCTTTCCTTATTTCACCAAACAATCAGACAATGCCTAGAAACGCCAGCACAACGCATACGCTCACTTTAGCCATCAGTCACTCTCACACAATTGCATACACGCACACGTACTCAGTGCCACCAACTTACCCACACTCATGCACTTCTTTGCACACACACACATGCAACGACTTGGCAACGACTCACTTCAAAGTCATACATATTTATGAGGAAAACACTCGAAACAGTGTGTGAGAGGGTGTGTAAGCATGTGTGTAGGGGCTGGAGGAGGTGAGGAAGGAGAAGGGCCCTAGTCCCGACCTTCCTGAAAAAACAAAACCTGATTCAAAATTTCAAAAACAACAACAAAAATATGCAAATTTCATGTTTTTTGTTGTTGTTGGCCCAAATAAGTGTTTGTTTGCGCCAGAAGAGGCCAAAAATGAAAACGAACATTTCCTCAACGAAACTGATGATAAGACAGAAAACCACCAAGCCCAAAAGAGAGGCAAGAAAAGCCAGCACACAATGAATTTAAATAACTTTAATAGAAAACCGGGATGTACTCATAAGTACTTGCGGCAGAAGGTGAATAACACAAGTGCCGGGTTTTTTTTGCGTTCTTTTTGTATTGAAATCTATTGGGCGTGAGGGCTGAGGTGTTTTGTGAATGAAATTGAACAAAAAAAAGATTGAAAAGTAAATATTTTAAACATTTTAGTGGTATAAACAAAATTGGAAAGCTGCTTATGTTTGGCATGAGAATTTATTTGGAATTTTTTATCGTATGAGTGGCTCTTTCCTTCTCTGTGACTAGCTCAAATTGAACTTTGGCTATTACCATTTAGGCTACACAGAGAAAAATATCTAGATTTTGGTAATGTTTCTATTTAAAAGTATTATAGAGTGGTATAGGATCATAAAATATATTTATGAGGGGACGTTTACGAAGGTGTTACCTCATGACAGACGGGGTACAGCATCATTAGCTACATTCGTTGTTTCCCAAATGAAACACGTAGGAGCACTTTCGATGCTACTAGAGACCATCATCGGCCAAGAGAAACAAATTTATTATATATGGGGATGCATCTAGGGGCATTTTTTCAGAACAAAAAAAATATACAAATTCAAATCAAATGTGGAATCTTAATTGGTAATTTGAAAGAACATTTTATGGCATTTATTTTTTGAAAATAATTACCTTCACATATTGGCAACTGTATTATGGAAATGAACGTTCGGATCCGCTGTTTTCAACCAATATTTTGTTCAGTGATGAGGTTAATTTTTGGCTCAACGGCAAAGTCAATAAACAAAATTGCTGATTTGGGCTGAAGAACAACAAGAAGAGGTTCAAGAGGTGCCATTATACCCAGAGAAAACGATTTATAATGAAGGCCGGCACGTAACCGTGAATGGTGATCGCTATCGCGCCATGATATCGACCTTTATGCTACCTGAAATTGAAGCCCGTAATCTTGACGACACTTGGTTCCAACAGGACGGTGCCACTTGCCATACTCGTACAGCTGCTCAAACAATGGATCTATTGAGAGGCCATTTCAAAAAGCAGCTAATTTCACGTTTTTGACATGTGAGTTGGCCGCCTAGATCGAGTGATATCACACCTTTAGACATTTTTCTTTGAGGTTAAGCCAAGTGCAAAGTCTATGCTGACAAACCAGCTGCAACTCAGGTTGTGGAAGCTAAAATTACGCGTGCCATTAAAGCCATACCGGTCGAAATGCTCGAACGAGTCATCCAAAATTGGACTCTCAGAATAAAAACCCTGAGGTGTTGTTGCGGCCAACATTTAGAGAAAATATATTCAAAAAATAAATGCCATAAAATGTCCTTTCATTACCAATAAAGATTCCAATCTTGATTTAAATTTTTATATTTTTTTTTGTTCTGCAAAATACCTCTAAATGGATCACCCTATATATTTATCTCAATGTGAATAATGACAGTTGGAAAATATGCGGCTTATGCGGCCAATCCTTAGTGGTGGCCGATTCACAGCAGTTTTTTTTCCTAACAAGGCTTTCTTGGTTGTTTTATACTCTAAGTCCGATATATAAAGGCCGGTTGTTAAAGGACAACTACTATATCTGCCCAGTTTGTCGAGAAAATTCTTTGAAGATTATTTTAACGATCGACGAGTCGATCCTTCTATCAGTTAAGGCTCGATTTTTACCACAGTTCTATGACCACATAGTTACGTGCGCTTTCTTCGTTGAGCAGAGTGAGTACATCATCATTAGCTACATTCATTATTTGTTACTGAAACTTGAGCTTGAAAGCGGCAGAGAATGATGTTTTTTGTCAAGTCGAAGGACCACTTCTGATGCGGTTAGGGACCATCATCGACCAACAAATAGAATTTATTCTAGTGTGGTTATTTTCGTTTACAAGATCCTCAGGTATGTCCTTTTTAGCTGCTGATTGGAGGATAAGAGAAAGTGAGATCAAGACCATTTCTTGTATAAATGGTGATCAATTTATAGAATATCCATCTAGAAGTCATCATTAGCTGCATTAATGCAACTTGGAGTGTTGAAGGGCCGTTTTGTTTTTATTCGTGTCGAAGGACCACTTCTGGCTTTTGTGGTGAAGCGTTCTTGGTTGGTCTCTAAGGTCACTGATACTGCAGGTTGCCCTTTTTATTTTAACTCGTGCCGAAGGACCAGTTTTGGCATCAGTGCGGATATGGATAATGTATGTTTGCAGTGTGGCTATTTTCATTATCCAAAATTCTTAGACACACTATTCTTAGCTGCATCATAGATGTAACCTGTGACAAGAGAGAGATTACATTTTTTTCCATATAGAAGGACCATTTCTTGTGTTGGTCGAGAACTATAAGTAGTTTTCAGTCCTAGAAAATTTTAATGTTATGTTGGTGTTCTAAATACCAGGTACATGGATAAGCCATAACTCTTTAGCTTAAGGTGTCCGCTGAGGTTAGAGGGTGAGCGAGAGACTTATGTCGAAGGGCCATTTCAGACGTTGGTGGACGAGAGAAACTCAGTGTCGTCTAAACCCAGAGATTTTAATTTTGTTGTTTTTTTAGTAAGCAATATATATATATATATATATATATATATATATATATATATATATATATATATATATGTATATATATATATATATATATATATATATATATATGTATATATATATATATATATATATATATATATATATATATATATATATATATATATATATATATATATATATATATATATATATATATATATATATATATATATATATATATATATATATATATATATATATATATATATATATATATATATATATATATATATATACGCTTTTAATATCAATTTAAGGTCAAGTGCCCTGCTTATCCTTTCCATCTTACTTTTTTGCTGTTGTTTTTTTTATGTATTGAAGGTTGTTTCGCTGAAAGATTTCGTTGACCTGCTTTTATTGCTGACTATCGTTAAGAAGTAATTCGATAATAACTACCATGTACTCTGATTTCATGCTCATTAAAAGCATTAACGCACAGGTCGGTTGATTGAACGCCTAAAAATAGGCTTTACTGTTTTGTTGTACCCCTACGTAGACGACATATGACGACGAGGAATGCTGCTGCACTTGCTTTGCCACCTGTTTTGCATGGAACAAACTGCTCCAGAGCAGGTTGGCTGTGATATACGAGCATTAGCGTTGGCATGAGGATAATGACGCTGACGGCACTGGCGTTTACCTCCTCACCGGTGGAGGATGTCGGTCGGGGTGTTACTCCGTCATAGCCTCGCCTGCTCCTCTTTACCAAGCTTTGACATGCTGTGCCAAATCGGTTTAATGAACTAAATAGACAATTTCGTTTGTGTCGTTTGCTTTTATGTTCGGTTTTCGTATACACTCTCGTTTTCGTTCGTATCAGTTGCCCCCTGCCTGTAATCCTCGAATGTTTTACATGGAGACCCCGGTTGGCAAATAATCCAACCCGGCACCACCTCGCCTTGCCGCGGCCGCCCACCGCCCCGCTCCGACTTTGAATATTTACAACAGCGTGGCTGGTTGTTGCACATTAACCTCATTTTAGTGTTTTTAATAATTCAGCAAACACTGTACGTACGCTCACATCGTATCTGTGTCGAAGAATGATTACAAACTCGAAATGGAACCAAAAAGGAGGTGGAAATTTGTGAGAAAAAGAAACCAACAACAGCAACATGAGAGAAAGAATAAAAAAAAAACAGCACGGACCAAAGCGAAATGAAATGAGAAAGTGAAAGGACGCCAGAGATATGATAAAAATAAAACAGTTTTTAAACAGTAGCTTGTACGGGACAGTGTGCTAGGGTGGAAATGTAAGGTAGATATCCTGGAAGACACTTTTAGTTTTTTTTTTTAAATGGAACAGTTTCTTCTCGTGAATCCTGCCTATAATATTTTTTTTTATTATGTTTGTAGCCGTGTTGGTATCTTTAATCAATCGATATCCTTTAAGCTTTTTTAAGTTTTTTGCAAGGCGGGGACTTCTTTTGTGTGGTCCTACTCTTTCCTAGCCGGGTCAGAGAAGTTGTTTTGTAAAGAAAAGTACTGTTAAAAAGCTCGGGTGTTAGGAGTTTCTTATGAGGCAAAAGCTCAAAAATGTAAGTTTGTCAGCTAAAGGTAAAAAACTATGGGTAAAACTTTTTTCCTTGTAATACCACAACGTTACAACAGAGCTGTTTTATGGTACATCTTCTCTGCTATAACTAACTGGTTTATTAGCCGGCTCATGAAAAGTGGGCTTGAGCAACAGAATCACTCTAGTTCTCTTCGACGGTTATCATGGCAGTTGGATAGAATGCCTAGGAGGTGCAAGCTGGAACGACATGTCATATCAGCTATAGGCATCTAGATTAGATCCGATAGTTTAGCACCCATTAAATTTTTGGATTTTGTATTCCTGAGTTCAAAACACCCCACAAATACCGTTTATTTCTGGTAAAGCAAATTACTATCATTTGTCGTAGCAGACAAACATTAGAGAGATCGGG
This sequence comes from Hydrotaea diabolus, assembly GCA_963513945.1. Taxonomy (NCBI): domain Eukaryota; kingdom Metazoa; phylum Arthropoda; class Insecta; order Diptera; family Muscidae; genus Hydrotaea; species Hydrotaea diabolus. The sequence goes on along the minus strand of OY740718.1, from coordinate 1,844,150 downwards.
CAAGCGGATAAGCTTTTATTAGCTTTTTTACCTTAAAGCTCGATCTTCAATTAGAAGCTTTCAGAAAACACAAAATCATCAGTTAAATATTATTTCGCGAAATGTCTGTACTTAGTCATCTTAGTCACTTAGTCAACGGTGAATCCTAAGATATTAAAAATTATTCTAGACAACCACCATGTGTATATTCTGGACGCTAGATAGGGACACAAGTACTTGAAGACTCATGTGCTGCAATATACGTTCGTGTTATAAATGCGATGATTAATCGAAAAGTTTGTCCGATTACACAACCTATAGATTCTGGCCGCTAGATGGCGTCACGAGTACCTCCTCATTCGCTTGTGTTTTTATAATTCTCTCACTGGTCTACTAAGCAATGGCTTTCTAAAGATCCGAAAATATTACGAATTTCTATACGAGTATTCATGCCTTTAGATGTGGAAACGAGTACTTCTACGCACAGGTGATCCTACATTCGTTCGTGTTTTCTACAACTCCGTTGGGTATCTACTAAACTGTAAGATTTCTAAAGATCAACAATTCCAAGTATTTTTATAGGAGTATAAGTTCGTTTTAAAACTCCAGATTTCATTGTTTAAAGCAATAAATGAAAAAAAAGGCAGATCCTTTTGGTCAAATCCACATCTCCAAGGAATGTTTGCCATTACGATAGAGTCAATTCAAATAATATAGACAACTTGCGCCTTTTGTAGACATTGAACGCTAAATGTTTTCGATGCAAGTGAGAAAATAATCTAGTGACATCTGGAGTTTGCAGATGCGTTTGCAATGACACTTACGATGGTATAATAACAAATTGTATTGCTAAAACATTAACTAAGAACAACAGTATGTTTTTTCTTCCTAATCGACACAGGTAAAAGCATAGCGACATCTAGAGTTAACTGGTGTACTTAAATTCCTTCGGGCTGATTGAGGTATTTTCCCTATGTTGCCTTTAGTCTTTTTATTAAAGTAATTCTTTTACATATCGAACAGGGATTATAACAGGTACCTTATTCATTTGTTTTTTTTTACTGCCAGGGTGCTTCTTATCCATAATTTCTATGCAATGCATTCTCTCAGGGTCCAAAGCAACACACAGTCTTCTAGTATAGGAGCATTTTCAATATAATTTGAATATTAACGACACACGTCACGTCCTCTATTACAAAAGTGTTTTCAATCTAATTTGAAATTAGTTTCCAAAAGATCCACCACAAATTATTTTACTACAGAGTCTATCTTTTATAAGGCACTGTAACTCGGTTGATACCTTTACACAAACACCTATATACCTACATATGTATGTAGTGGTAAGCTTCGCACACATACACACACCTTAACATACATTCATGTGTTTGTATAACGTTGTAAATCCTTATTTTTTATTACGAGCAGCAACATAAAACATCCCTCCCCTGTTGCTGCCGGCTCGGGCAGCGACCACCATTAACCGAGAAACGCAACAATGCCATGAATACGAGAGGTGCGGTCCCTTTTATTTAAAAACAAAAAAACAAGCAACAACAAAAACAAACAAACAAAAGTAGTAATGATTTTCTTTCCTTAAAATTAGAGAGTGTAGGTATGATAAGTGGAATAAATGTACAGATAATTCAACTGAAGGATCGTTTCGTTTATGTTTACAAAATATTATTTGCTTTCCAAATAAGTTTTTCATATTCTTAAGCCGCTTTCTTCCCGTACAAACGTTAACAAATGTACCGAAAAGAACAGTATAGTAGAAAAATAAACTTGGTGCCACTTGAATCGAAATTCAAAAACATTCTGTAAAATTATGACCATTTCGTATATTAGATTTGCCAGCAAACGTCATCGATCTTTGGGCCTAGTGAGTAGAACGTTTGCGCAGAAACTGTAAGCTTCTGACTTCACACCTCAGGAGAAGCAAATCTTTTTTGTTTTAATTTTTTGAACCGATTTTGTACCATTTAAAACCAAAACGTTTAACAATATAAAAAAATGTAAGAAAAAAAATAAAACTCCAGAGTTTTTTACTCGCAACCTTTTAATTTAAAGCGGATGTTCTAGCTACTGGGCTACGGGGATAAGGTGTCGCTCCTTGGCAAATAGAAAATATAAAATTTTACTTTGAATAATTTTGAAAACATTTGTTTTAAGGATTTTAATATTTAAAGAATTTTTATGGGACAACCTATAAACGGGACGAAAAGAAAAAAGGCTGAACTCCTCTTTCGTAGACAAAACTTAAGAAGCTGTGCCCATTGAAAAAATTGCCTGTGAATTAGACTGCTTATCTCATAGATCAAAGGCAATTACACTATTATAGATATTTAATGGGCTTTACAGGCGTTTTTACGGCATATACAAACTCTAGATGTCACTAGCAAATGTTCTTCCTCTCTCTCATATCCTGTGTCCCCATCTGATATTCGATGATTGAAAATGGCACTAATAGCCTATATTAAAGTAAATTGTCTTTATAGTTCGACATCTGTGGTAAAAAATTCTACACTTTCGGCTTGTTTTTTTTTTCTTTGGAGTCCATATGAATCTGCTGACCCTTTGTAATTTCTGGAGAGTGAGCCAAAGCGCGACAGAGTCACAACTAAATTTGAATACATTTTGGCAAAATGTCGTTGGCGTTGAGATGAGATCGAAGACAAGGACATTTGAGTTGAAATTCGTAGTCTTTGATATATTTTGTATCTGCATTAAAAATATCTCTAGATATAATTATTATACGGCCTGTGTTGTGAAGGAGAATGTGAAATACTTAATTTGTAATTCCGTCTGCATCCCCGCGGAATATTGATCGTCGTATAATTCAAATATGATTCAGCCATTTCTGACCGTCTGTCTGTTGAGAGGCTGATACGGGCTGCTATATATATTTCTGGCATAATAATCAAAGTGCGAATATTTACCATAAAAAATGGTTTTATTGTTTTTAAAAGTATTCTCCAGCATAATTTATACACTTTTGCATGCGCTCAAATCAGTTGTCGAAGCACTTTTTCCACTCCGATTGAGACACCTCCAAAACATGGTTTTTGAACGCTCCAGCAGCATCTTCTGGCGACGAAAATCGTTGACCACGCATTTTTTCTTGATGTGCGGGAATAAAAAGAAGTCATTGGGTGCCAAGTCAGGGCTGTACGGCGGATGACGTATCAATTCGACGTTTTGGCCAGTCAAAAAAGCGCTGGTTTGAGCCGATGTGTGAGAGCTCGCATTGTCATGATGCATAATGATTTGTCTTCTCTTGTTCGTTTTTCGAATTTCTCGTTTTTCGAATCCTACGTTGCTCAAGCGGAACAGTCGCCACATGACCAGTTTTGCCGAAGAAACGGGCGACCATTAGCTTCGAAGTGCTTCTTCCACGAACAACTTTCGTTGGATTTGGCTCGTCTTCGAAGACCCACACGGTCGATTGCTGTTTTGTTTCGAGCTCATCGCGATCGTATTTTTTCAAAATTTCTTTGCACCAATCGACACGAGCCTTTTTTGAGCGATTGTCAAATTGTGCGGTATCCAACGAGAACAAACCTTTTTTACGGCCGGGTGTTCATGCAATATCGAATGTATGCTGGTGGAAGAAATGCCTAAGGATGCCCTATCTCACGGTATGTCACATGACGATCTTGCATTATCAGTTCACGCAAGGCATCAATGTTCTCTGGCACAATGATCATTTTTGGACGACCTTCATCTTTTAGCAAGCGTCGGCCACGATTGAATTCATTAAACCAGTTTTTCACAGTGCTATAGGATGGTGCTTCATCGCTATACAAAGATTTAAGTTCATCGTTGCACTCTTGTCGTGATAATCCACGTCGAAAGTTGTGAAAAATGATCGCACGAAAATGTTTACGAGTTAATTTCATTTTTTTTTGCAAAATTGATTTTTTCAAGTCACACAAATGATGGTCGTACGTCAAAACGTTTATGCTAAAAAATGTCAAACTTTCCAATGGAAATGTCAGATGGCGCCAGGCAACACCAAGTGTTGCCTAAGCCAGAAATATATATAGCAACCCTTACCGGTCAAACGACCAGTATTTGCATACCTAAGAGCGAGACCTGCGACATAAGCACGTCTGCGGGGCCTGTTTTCATACAAAAAGAAGTCTTTTCGGAATGTTTGTTTTGGAAGACATCAAACAGTACATATTAGATGTCCGGCCCGTCCGAAGGTCTTTTAAGAAAATGTCTTGCAAATTTGTCCGCTATGTAGTGTAATTAATAACTTCGATTATTGCTGATAGTATGGAATGTAACGCAGCCTACTTTTATACCCTCCACCAAAGGGTGAATGTTATTTTAAATTTGTCATTCCGTTTGCAACTCCTCGAAATGTTGATCTGGGACCCTGAAAATATATATACTCTTGGCTAGACGATCTAGCCATGTTCGTTCGTCCTTCTGTCTGTTGAAAGCATGAACGCGGTCAAAGAAGTTAATTTAGGATCCTGAAATGTTGCATGGTGATTATCAGTATAAACTGTTTGGGATTTTAAATGTGCGAAATTGGCCCTAGGGAAAAAATTTTCTCTTAAGGGACTAGAGGTTTTTAGGAAAAAAAATTGGAAAAATGAAATGTATATAAGGTTCGGCCTGGCGAAACCTAACCGCCTTTTTTACTTGTTAAAATCTTAAAATTACCAATAAAGAAATGTAAAAAAATGCTATTCTCAGATCAATAGCTTTTTTTCTAGTATCTCAACTCCTGCTTTTCATAGATCCGTTACTTTTTCCGACCATAGCTTTTCCTTATCAGCCAAAGATGCGCCAGCAAACTGCCGTTACACAAGAGACCTGCTCACCCCCACACACACACACACCGAAAGAGATGAATGCATGCGAGAGTATTTTGTGTTTGTCATTACATATTCAACTGTTTGTCAGTTGGTGGTGTAATGCCTAAAAATATGCTACAATATTGTTGATTGCTCTTTAATTTTGTGCGAGTGTGTGGGTGGCTGTGTGTGCGTGTATGCATGACGTGTTGTGTATGTGTGCTGTTCCTTGGTTTTTATTATTTAATGAACAAATTGTGTTTATTTTTATGCGCATTTCTTTCTTTTACCCCCCCCCCCTCTGTTGCCATTTTTCTTTCGCCCTTTCTCTGTGGAGTCACTGTTCCCTGTCATTACACATCTACTCTGACGTTATCTGCGATTGCCCCCACCCCTAGTAACCGCCTTAAAGTATGCAAAGGTTTTGGTGCTGCTATTTTATATGCTTTTGATTTTTTGTTGTTGAAATTTTATATAAATGTTGCTGTCAGTTTTCACATAAAATCTTATCGTTGTTACTTCCCTGCCGTGTGACAAATTAAGAGTGAAGCTCATAAAATAGGCTACTTTGATAACCTGTCGAAGCAAAACAAAATAAAGAAAAACTGACTTAAATTTCCGGTCTGATAAAGGGGAATTACTGAAAAGTTTGACCTACTATTTCATAGTTTTAGAAATGTTTTAGGAGAATAATTATTTTAGAGACAAGAGCCATTTATTGTTTGCTAAACGAATAGGAAAAATTCGGTTTTAACTTTAATTAAGATAAATTTATTTAGGAATTTTTTTAGGTGGAAACAAAAGCCTACTGTTGTGCTTTATTCAAAGCAAAAAGGTCCAGCTGCATTTTTTTGAAGGCAGCTGTTCATTTTTAGCTTTAACTTGTTTTTCTTAAATAAACAAATGAATGCGATTTTACCAAGCTTTCTTTCTCACTCTTCGTTTATTTCTTTCTTTTTTTTGCAGAAAAAGGAAATTGGAAATAAGCAAAGTTTATCCCCAGGCAGAAGAACTATAATTAATAAAGGTGAGTTGTACTTTCTAAAGTTTTTTTTTGTTTAACTGAAAAATTATATAAAAAAGCGTCTGGAGTTTGGAATGGAAGTATGGAAATGAATAAAAAAGCGCCTTCTTTTTTCAATGCGGGTAGAATTTATTATTCAATGGTATAATTTTATGAAAATGTGTAAACAAAACACCATATTATAATCCTTCCATCGACGAATCGAAAAACCATAGTACTGAATTCTTTAGGGATTGGATAAATAATAGAGAGCATTTTAAATATACCTGTAACCACTTAAGTGGGTTTTAAGTGGATTAGGTATAATTATATATTTTGCCTAGAAGCACATACAAGTGCAAGTTTAGCTTACAAATTTCTTTTCAAAATTATAAATTTATTACAATTTAATTAACTTTTTATTTAATTTAATTGGTTCCAAACATACTTTTTCTTTTCCTAAACCGATATTTGTCATTTGCCGGCAAATACTGGTTAAGACCGGTCATACTGAAGCTTGATCCTACGCTGCGTTTTTTTAAACTTCTTATAGTCTTAAAACTATCGACGAGTATGGCTGGACTTTTCTATGCCATCACAGTTTTCAGACTACCTGCGAAATATTTTAAATATTTTATTTTTCCTTCAAATAATAAGGTTTTTATACGACAAACGATAAGCATACCCACTTTTTAAAAAAATCTAACAATAGGTTTAAAGAACATTTGAATTTTAAACCTTCTCTAAATTCCTCTGAATATGGCCAATGGAGTTATGCCAAACCTATGAAACCTAAGCCTATCAAACGGGCACATTGGCAATAACTTTACCTAGGTATATTTGTTTTTATGTATGGGGTCTCACCAAAGATATTCTAAAGAACGTATGACCACAGTCATTGGTGCGTTTTTGCTTTAATTTGAGTACATATGCAATGTTCATATTGGCTATTGATCGCCCGTTTGGATCATGTGGCACGTTTTTTGGACCAAATGTATCAAAACGTAACCTTTTATGAACATGCCTTTTTTGAGATGTTAATTCCCATCAGCAGTACCCATTTAAGCCACCGTTTGTCCACATAAAATTGTAATTTGTAAAGCAAACACTAACAAAGAGGGTTTTTTCCGAGATACCTTTAGTTCCTTAAGGGGAAATTTTTTCCGTGGGCCGATTTCGCCCATTTACAATTCCAAACTGTTTATGAAAATAAGCCATAGTCATTCAGGAACATAGGTTAATTCGCTATCGTGCTTTCAAAAGCTACACGGACGGAGGCCGGAAATGGATATTTAATTGAACGTTAGATGGATACACCTTTAATTCCAAATTGTTTCTCTGATGGATGTTTATATTTTATTCTCCTTTGAATATAACGGGATTTGCTGTGCCCGAGAGACCTTTAGAGTTTGCAATATAACTCTGCAAAGACGTCAAATTGTCTCGTTTTTAAGCCATTCTGCATGATCATTAGACTCTTTCGAGACCGGGAAAATGGACTAGAAAAAAGCTTTCAAAAGTGGCGCGTGGTACTTACGGGTTCAAGTGTACGTAAACATTTTTTGAATATTGTTGCATAGTTTAAGGCTTATTTCATAATTGCATAAAAGAAAGAAAATTTTTAAAGAAATCCTGTCACTTGAGACATAGAGATATGGTAATCTTCAGGTGTCCTCGTACGAAAACAAGAAGAGTTTAAGACTCGGAACATAAAATCTTTTTCCATTTCATTTTTTTAACAAATGTTGCACAGTTTTAAGCAAGTTTCACAATTTTTCACAAAACCATAACTTTTCTATTGTTTATATTTAACTGCTGTGTAATATCCACAAAAGATATTTAATTTCTAAAATGTGACTAAAATTTCTACTCTTTATCGCTCTGAGCGTACCCAGCCTAAGGTACATATTTGTTTGTAGTAAAAGGAAAGGTTTAAACTCCTATTAGGAACCTTTGACAAATTTCAATGCCGGTTGTCCTACCAATTCCAACCATAGTTGGTATATACAAGTCATATTCATTCTTACCTAAATATAAGCCGTTGAAAGCCGACTTCAACATGTACGTCCCGACCAGGGGCCATTAGTCGTAGGATTGGAATTCAGTTCCAAGATATAGGTATCGGCTAGTAAGTTAAGATTTATATCTGCACAGCTCATTGAAGTTTCCCATATTTTCTGTACGTGAAGCTTGTCGGCTGTCTTAAATAGAGAAATGCTTTTAAAAGTTAATTTTTAGTTTTAAACGTTACCCTAATGTACATATCTACACATATCGAGCCATAAGCGCTAACCTATCGTAAGTGAAAAAATGCAAATTTTACAGGAGACGGTTTTTATTATTTATTTCAAACAACTTTATTAAAAATGCAAATGTTTTAATGCAAAAATTTAAGATTTCTACCTACTCATATAACTGTATCAAAAAACAAAAAAAAAAATCTGAACACATTTGCGATTGCTGCAGCAATTTGATGTGTGACTTACGATAAAATTGCTACACAATAAAATTTAAACAATCATTTACGATAAAATGCAAAAGCTTTTTTTTTGATGTTTTAGTAACAATTTTGTCATTTTAAAAATACAAAACGATGAGGCTTGTCCTAACGATTATTTTTCAGCAATAAAATTTTTTTTCCAAAAATTTGACTTACGATAGGTTAGCGCTTATGGCTCGATATAACATCTAATGTGCGATGACTCTTTTTGAAACTGATACTGCAGCATATGCGGACAAACAAACAAAATGAAAAAAAAAAACAATTTAAATGTAATTCAGAATAAAAATTCTCTGAAGCTTTCTTTTCATAAAGAAATTATTTTATTCTGTTTCCCTTTTTTTATTATACATTTTTTTGTGGTAATATTTACCGGTCGTTGTGTGGGGAGGGAAAAATGGGCGGCTTAGAGCATGTTTCCAAAAATAGTCCCAAAAATAATAAAAAAAACACACACAGACAGAAATGACTGCAATCAAACCATAGAAAAATATAAATACGCAAACCGGCAAGCAAACAAATAATATTCGCATAAATAAGAAATGCGAAACAAGCACACAAAACGATATGTATTAAATTTCAAATTGTATGAGTTTACTGAACTTCGTTTTCTTTCACTGCGGCGTTCAAATGAAATAAAAGAAACAGTCAATAAAAACAAAATAAGGAACGGCCATACCGAATCCTAAATGCTCTGCACCATAGAAGTTAGTTGGTAAAATAAAAGACAGTATTTATTAAGCTAGACTGAAGGCAAATTGTAAACAAATACTTTAATCAATTACTGTTTTATAAACATTTGAAATGTTATAATTGTTTCTATTTTCATTAGATTTGTGAAACATTTCATAAATTCTATGAATAATTCATAACATATTTGAAATGTTTCATTTATTTTATAAAAGTTTTTTATACTTTTAATGAAACAGTGTTTTTGGGATGAAATTAACAAATATTCCTTTTCTGTGTAGTCCATGGTTTATGGTCAAGGGTAAAAAACCTTTGTAAAAGAAATAAGTTACGGTTTTATAAAAATTTAGAACGTGGCCAGGTCGAGCTTAAGGAAGTAATTAATCGGTGGTATGTCTTTAAGTTGAATCGAAACAAGTTCCGATTTTCTTAATTTTCAAATTTTATTTGTTTAATTTGATTCTAAAAATGTCTCCAATTTATTCCAATATCAGTATACGAATGTCTTATGTAGAGCTTAACAATTGTGCCAAATTTCCTCGTATTTAGTTCAAGGATTCGCTGTGCTCCAGAGTGTCCTTTATTTTCAGTTACCAACATAGACAAATTAAAATTGGTGCAATTGTATTAAAAACGCATTTGTTTATTCCATTTGAACTATGATTAAAAAATAAATCTCGAGGTGCTTGAACATTTTTAATAATAGGGTGACCCTTTTGAAGGCGTAAAATTAAAACGAATTAGTGTTCGCAGAGCTCATACTTTAGTTCGCAGAGCACTCAATCGACAAACTGATATTGATATTAAATATATTAAAGTATAATAAAGAACAAAACTTTTCACCGAAGGAGTAGTATACTTAATTTGTCAACACCTCGAAATATTGATCGGAGACTTAATAAAGTATATTATTGATCGGCGTAAAGTCAAAAGAGTACCTGGTCGTCCGATTGAGTCTGAAATTTTACTTGATGATGGCTTATAGCGGACTAACTATGATTATGAAATAAAACTCGAAGTGCTTGGACATTTTTAATAATAGGGTGAGAAGGTGTAAAACGTAAAATTAAAATAAATTATTGTTTGCAGAGCTCTTATTGGCATCAGCCCTGACTGGAGCTTCATAAACGATCGTATGTTGTTAGCCGGCTTGAGACTTCTAATATTGTGCAATTTCCCGGCTAGTGTTTATTGTGTTAGGCCAATTGTGTAATTTTGCAATTTCGCAACTAGAGTTGATTGTGTTTGGCCTGCCATTCGCTTGCTTAATAGTCATGCTTCTTGAATTTGAGCCTGTTATCTAACTTAAGATTAAGTTATTGAAGACAATACAAAAAGCGGGAGATTTGGTCTCCAACTTCTATGCACTACCCTACTATTCCTGCTTCTAACCTTTGTAGTCCTTCAGTACTAGTCCTGCAGTTTAAGAGCAGACACGCACCAGGCTTATAGCATCGTTCGACAATGTCCAATATGACTTTAGTACCATGTAAGAGTGATAGTCTCCCAAGGAGGGGACCGTGTACCCCTCCCTGCGGAACACGAGCTGCAACATCATAGAAAGATCCCACCGCGTGACTGGCATTGACGAACTTTCAGCTCGAAAATAACTTTGTGATAAGATCTCCGATATATCTGATGGTGGTAGGGTAGTAGTTTTGGAACACTGTCTTACTTGGTATTCCAAAGAAGAGGATCAAGCTCCGATGTCTACGGAACATCAACCCTCAAGTGGTAGAATACTTTTCTTTAATCAGAAATAAAATGTAGCCAAGTGCCTCGATTCCAGCCAAGGCTGATTTTAATAATCAGCAATCAGCACAAAATTATACAGAATTCGATCGGATCGATTCGAAAGATAATTGCTTTGGCCAAGGGCTGCCACCCCGGCACTTTGTGCCGCTACAACAACAACTGTATTCGTTCAAGATTTTATTTTATACAAGACAAACCGACGATGATTCGTCTGCGGGTTTAACTACCTTGGTATGAGGAAACATACATTTTTGGAAAGTTCTGGAGAAGACTTGCTGCCTAGCACGTATCGCTGCTTGTAATACATTATTGAGAGTTTGTTCAGGACCCAGTGATTTGTGTCACCTGTTTTTGAGGTAGCTTTGTCGATTTTCTGTACTGTAATCATTCTTTTTGTTCATGTGTCGGTTGTCGCTAATAGGCGGTATGAGAATAATGTTTCTGTAACATTTCGTCGTATATGTGAGCCGATATTTCTTCATGGTCCATGTGTTCAAGGTACACGCAGTTTGTCAAATTTAGTATGCCTGCAACATTTGGTGAAGGGCATAAAAAACCCTTCGTAAAAGAAAAAGTTTTTTGAAATATGTATCTATAAATAAGTATGTACTTATGAATCGAAACGAGATCTGTTTATGTATGCGTGCGTGTGTGTGTGTATGTACGTGTTTGCTGCCAACATTTGTAGTCTCACTGGGAATACTTGTGCCATGGTTACGACAGAGCTTAGTTGGGGTGTCTGTCACTTTGGCAGGGTGAAATGGTTAACTTTAAGCAGGCAATAGAGAGAGAAGGAGAAACGGAATTTTAAAAAAGCCTCCTTATTTTAAGCACCTCTATAAACTTTGATGTTGTTTGACCTCAAAGAATTACAGTCCATTTTGTCTTTGGTAGGTTTTCTGTTGGGTCACTTTTGTAAGAGTTAGCTTGAAAATTAACTTTCTTTCTCCTCTTCTTCTCTCTGCATGATTTAAACCGCTTGGAGCCTATGTTGTACTAAAAAGAAATGTGCCAACTAATGGCCCATTTGATTTTAGTACACATTCCCCAGAGAAATTTCGTTTTTGTACCCCCGTCCTCATCTATTATAACCCAACCAACCGCCCTTATCAATTCCAACTTAATTTTGTTTTTTTTTTTAATTTTCATAAATTTTAATGGCATTGCAAAAAAGTGAGAACCTCCAACACAACATGTTTGGTGTTTTTTTTCCTAATTTCCCCCAGAAGAAATATGTCATTAATAAAAACACGAGCAACATCAATTATACATAAATGTACACATGGAGGAATTAAATTTACAATGAATGAAGTTATCTTTTTTGAATTATTATTAAAAAAAATATGCGCATATTTATTAGCGTGCGATTATTTATTAATGGGCTTAAATTTAATGTGGGTTTTGAGTGTTAAAAACAGCAACGCATAAATTAACTCTTCGCTGATTTCAACACTCTGGTGGGATTTCAAACAATTAACATCAATTAATCTCTTAATAATGACAGATTATTTACTTTTTCGTTTTAATTGAATTTAAGAGGGCATTCGAGTGCAGAGCATCCACTGTTTAATTAAAATTGCAATCCTTGCAGGAGTTAAGGGCAGAGGGCTTAAATATTGAAAGTCCTTTAGAAAACCGAGGAAGTACAAATATACACTGTATTAATTGTAATGTAGAGCCTTTAGTCTTACGAAGAAAATCTAGTATTCTTAAAAATATTAAAGTTATGAATAATTACTTATATAAAAAAACAACACTTTTCACCGAAGGATGAAGTGTATACTTTATTTGTCAACACCTCGAAATATTGATCGGAGACTTTATAAAGTATATTATTGACCGACGTAAAGTTCAAAGAGTATCTGGTCATGCCCGTCCGTCCAATTGAGTCTTATAAAAGCATGATAGCGGTCAAATGAGTTAAGATAGGTTCCTGAAACTTTGCTCGATAATGGCTTATAGCGGGCATTATGAATGGGAGAAATCGGGCCGGTGTGAACAAAGTTTTCCTCTAAGGAACTAGAAGTACCTCGGAAAAAAGTAAATTTTTTTGAGAAAAATCATAATTTTTTTTTCCAAATAATGCTTAAAATGAGGACTATTGGTTGAGACGCACCTTATATCTCAAAAGGGTATAGTTAGACGTTTCGGCTCTGGTGGCCCAACAACCGACACGTATTGTCAAACTGAGACATCAATAGTCAATATGGTTATATGTACACTCAAAATAAAAACAACTTTTGCTACGAGTTCAAATAAGAATTTATTTTGAAGTCTAAACTGATAGTAGGGTTGGACTAATGCACCGAAGTGGCCAAATAAAACTGTCCTTATTATTAATAGAAAAGACCACCGGTGAACAGGGGCTTATGATTACTCAAATGAAAGCAAATTTCGTAACGTATACAAAAATGAATAAGGGATTGGAGTCGCCCTCAAGGACCAAAGAGACCAAAAAGCGAACCACTTTAATTCACGTCGAGGTTAAATATTCTTCATGGTCAACCTTAATGTCGTTGTTCCTTGTTTTCAATTAAACTGGTTCCTTGTTATCGTTCGCACTAGGAAAACCTCAATGGGATTTTCTTCGATCTACAAAAATACCATTGCACAAGAAGACTTTCCGTTTTGATTGCTCACCAATATTTTTGAAAGAAGGGTTTTAGTTAGCTGTGCTTTGGAAGGGAAAATTCTTGAGTATAATCGGATACTTCTTTGTAGTATGTAACAAAAACTAATTGCACCCCTTGGTTACGAGGTCTGACCGTAGACCTATGTCTGGTACCACGAATAGGCAAGAGGGGCCAGACCTATTGTTTTCCCCTGATTAGTAGGTGCGGTGTGTAGCGATGGCTGTAGATTTAACCCAAAAATGGCGGAAAGAGTTTGGTTTCAGTGTTGAGTTGCATTGTAACCGGGGCCTGGGGCTGTTAGGTCGGCAGATGTGTAATATGGCCCAGCCTCAAACCCCGCTCAGCAAATGTATAATTTTGGCCTTTAACCCCCACCAAGACGAGAGCTATTGTTCTTACGTGTCCTGCGTCGAATTGGTGCCGGCTGAATTGTCTGCTCTGGTCGTCGCATGGTGGCTTGTTTCGGTGCATTGCCGAACTGTGGTTTACGTTAAAACAGCGAGAATATAAAACACACTGTTGCAAAAGATTCTGGAGGTTTGTCCTGGAACGAAGGCTTAGGACATTCGCTATACCTGATAGAAAGTATGGTAATTGGGTCCTAAATATTTCAATTTTTCCAGAGCCTTTTATAAGTCTAAATAGATTCTAACATAGTTCATATATTTCTAGAGCCTTCTACGCATTTTGCTTCTCTGTGTATTTTTATAATTTTCTTTTAATGCTTTTAATATCGATTTTCAAACTCCGCAAAAAAGGGTTAAATGCGCTAACCACAAGCATAAATGTTATCCTGACTTTTTTGAGAACTAATCCTTATTTTTTTTTTCCAAAACTAATAATTTGTTTTTCTTTGAAGGCCACTAGACAGAAAATAACTGATGTTGCTGGCTACGCCGGGGCATTACCGTGTCTTTATTTTTATGGACCCCGCTGTGACCCCATTCGTTACCATTTTTTTTTTTTGGACAACACCTTCAATGGCGGCCATGACATTAAACTACTGCCAGCTGTTAGCTAAGGCAGTTTATGGCTTTATTTACTCCCCGACTGTCGAATGTTTACTCCCGAAACACACAAACGAAATCTAAGGCTTTTTAAAACATTAACAGTAATTTTTCATTTTTTCCACCCAAGTTTATTTTCCCATTTCCATGTACGTATTTTTTTATATACAAATTTTCATTGTTTATGTTCGTTTGTTCGCATTTTCATTTGAAATGTACGAGAAAAATTCTCTCTGAACTCGCACTTTTTCCGATGGCTGGGCATTTTTTCTTCTTCTTCTTCTTCTGCTTTGGAGCAGGTTGTTTTTGGTGTGCCCAGTATTTTTGTTGTGTGTGCAGTTTTTTTGGCTTTAAACAAACAAAATATAAATCACTTTAATTACGATTAAAGTTAATTAAACAATTCTTTTGTCTGGAATATAAATAAAATATTTTCTTGTATTGGTATGGGGCAGACCGATGAAGTCCATCTACTTGTGCTGTAGCTTGGAAAGAAGCTGAAGAAATTTAGGGCTGTTTTTTGTCTCCATTGAAATTTGGAAAATAAATATAATGGAAATGATAAAGACCTTAATAGGGGGATAGAGAGGGATACTGAGGGAAGATGTTTTCAATCACAACAGGTTTATTATGTTGCTGATGGATGGACTCGGGAAGAAAATATTTAAAACTGAATTCTAAGTACGCGTACATACTGTACACTGTACTTCAAAAAAAGAAAATATTTATTTTAATAACTATTTTTAAAATTGGAAATGACCGATTTTGCTTAAGATAACTGTTCTTCGGAAATGGAAATGCAGCCGGTCTGGATGAAATATCGGCTTAAGTTATACAAGGGATAGCCAACAAACGGCCTAACATATTGTTAAACATGTATAATAGGCGTCAGAGGTACAATGTAATTCCGGTAGTGTGGAAACGACAGAAATTAATACTCATCAGCAAAGAAACAGATAACAAAAGTACGCGATTTTATACAGACCGCTCTGCAGAGATTTAAAACGCCACAACTAATGAAACCATCGAAGCAATGGGGGACTATCAAACTGGAAACATGGGTTTCGCTCAGGCATTGGAGACCTTGAGGATGTAGTTAGGCTTGTGTTAATCCTGGATGTAAAAAAATGTATTTAACCATCTCAGATGTGCTACGAGTACTGGCTCAGAATGAAAACTTTGCACTGGCACTTTGAGGAGTGAGGGTAGTAGGAAGCGACTACAGGGACCAAAAACTCGTATATAGCAGAAGCAGCAAGCCAAGGACTAAGTGAATAACAAATTATGAGCTGTCGTCGTTGAATGTTTGAGAATGAGATCTTACTTACTTAAGTCGCACAACATCCCATAAAGAAATAAGTGATTGAGGGGAACTTCTCTCAAATCAGAGAGCTGTGCACGAGATGAGATGCAGAGATGAGATGCAGAGATGAGATCTTACTTAAGTACCACTAAATCCCATTAAGGAACAAGGGGAAACTTTTCTCAAATCAATAAGCTGTGCACGATTCAATTGTTATCCTCACTGAACGGGAAACGCCGACTTCAAAAGGCTAATGCATTTCTATGAAGAAGTATTTAGATGCCTTAGAGACAAATCTCTTACTCGTAATGTCGACGGTAAAATATTATTAGATGTTCTTACCCGGGGTTGAACATGGATTACTGGCGTGATAGTCGTGTACACTTCAATCATACTGCAGCAATGATGAGATCGCTTTGCAACAAACAACTTGTCTGTGTACGTATTGTTAGTCCATACTGAGTGCTTTTGGGCGTATGATTAATATGCGAAAATTCAATGTTCATCATACGCCATGGTGCCCCTGGATTAAGCCGAGCAAAGTCAATCGATCTTTTGAAAGGTGCGGAACGTAATCATTTTTTAATAGGCCACTGGGTCCATCTTTCACTGGGGCCCAGTCCTGTTATCAGATTTTATTTAGAAAATGTCCTAGTAAAAAAGAGATTTTTATGAAACCTTAGGGATATTCGAGAGTAAATAAGTACTTCCATTAATGAGAAATTTTCTTTTTAAAAGTCAGCTGTATTTTTCCTCTAGAAAAAATGGAGAGTTTATGTTTTCAGCCCTTTCGTGTGTTACTGTACTCATGGGAAGACATTTTACATTTCTATTGTGGATTGTTTAGTGAAGGTTTCCGTCCCTTCCTTTTCTGTACTCTAGGGAATACACTTGATCGCCTGATTTACGCCATCGTCATCGTTAAGGGATAACAAATGTTGTCAATATCCTTTGAAGAATTAAAAATGTCTGCCCAAGACATTTTCCTTATTAGAGCACAAGGAAATGTTTCAGTTTCCATTGTGAAAATGACCCGCAATAACTTTTGGTAGATTTTCTATTGTTAATCTTTTCATTTCCCCCTACGCTGCTCCTACGCTGTCCGGAGGCTCGCACAGAGGGGCGTCCGTCAGCCTCGGTGAGTGGAAACGATTCCCTGCCTCCTTTCATGCCACCCTATCCGTTCAGTAATAGATTCCATTTAAAATTGGGTATCTCTCTGCGAGCTGGAATTGTTCTAGTTGTCATTGTTATTGGGTGGCAGGCATGGATGGTGTTGTTGTTATTGTTTAAAAGTGATATATTTATTTCATGTCTTTTTCTGGCTATGTGTGAGCAAGTATGTGTGTGGGGGATGTTTGCCATTCCATTTATTGTCATCATTTTGCTTTCCTGCCCAGCGCGCCCTGAGTCAAAAACGGCAAGAGCGTCAGAATTGAGCTCAAGTATCACGCGTTTTCCCCCTCCTCTAATTCGTCTTTGGCATTACATTTTGTCATTTGATTCAAACAGTCAGGAGAAGAAGAAGAAGAACATGAAGAAGAAGTGAAAGAAAGCGTACACTGAGCAGAGGAAAAGAAGAGACGGCTTCAATGATGACAATGCTCAATTCAACAATACAAGCAGGCCTCATTCAAAAGTTGAATTCTAATGATGGCAAATCATGAGCAATTGTTGCTTTCTGTTTCCTCCCGTCACCCTATACGTAAAGTGATTAAAATTTGCTGGCGTGAGGAGGAGGATTGGACTCACATAAAATTAAAAAAAAAAACTCATCATGAAGTTCTTCATGCTAGAGCATGATGCCATTGATGAATGTGATCATTCAAAATGAAAAGCCAACAAAAAAAAACAAACTTACAATGAAATTGATTTTTAAAATAATGAATGGACAAAACCGACACTAGAAAAAGTGGTCGAGGGGAAAATGAAATGCGTACGTGCCGATGGCTACAATTATTCGAAATGTCCGAAAAGTTCGATAAAATTCATTTGAAAATGGCAACTTGATAGTAATGAAGGTTATTAATTACACTTTCTGGGGAAAATTACATTTTTCTGGGAGAGGATAACCGAAGCGTTAATATAGGGTGAGCAGATAGGAACGATGGGGAAAAGAAATTAAAATTAAACAACAACAGAGTGAGATATCAACTTAGTTTTGGAACTTAATTTAGCTGCACTGTTAGGGCCTCTCATACTAGCTATAGCTACTTCAATGTTAGCTTCGAGCTCGTCGAATGTGGTAAGCTACTTAGTATAGACTCTGAACTTGTCGTGGCCGTGGAAAATGTTGCATACAGTTGCATAACTCAAAATTAAAAATACTAAAACTCCGATAGTAATTTCAATGCAACTTTGGGTAGAATTGGTAGCGATTTAACTCATGTATTAAAGAAGTATCCAAACATGTAGTCAGGGTCGAATCGAAGTAAAGCCATGGAAGAACTAAGAATTTTTTTCTTACTTAAGTCCCTGAACATCCCATTGAGAAACGAGGGGGAACTTCTCTCAAATCAGTGAACTGTGCACGATTTAATACTTTTCTCGCTGACCAGGACCTACAGTTTAACGCCGTCTCCGAAAGGCTAATGCAATTTTATAGAGACGTTTTTACATTGCTAAAAGATAAATCTCTTACTTGGTAAAACGTCGACGACGTTTACCAGGTGGAAACAGCAGCTGAAAAATTGTTGGCTGTTCTTACAAGGGGTTGAACCTGGGCTTACTGTCATGATTGTCGTGCACACTTCCATCACACCACGACGGCCCATCACGGAAGTGGAATGCATCTTATTAACTCTACTTAACTCTAGGAGAAAAAAATCTCATTAAATGCAGAACTTCATTTAAGCTTTTGCCAACATTACAATATTTTTTCTGCAACTCCCACTTAAACAGTTTTGTCCTATCCTTCATCCTCAGTTGTGGCACCTCGGCACCACCGCCGCCGCCATCGTTTATTTCCATTAGTGCACCATTTCTTCGTGTTCCCAATGACTTTGTAGCTACTCCCAGCGAACAGGGATAAATCACAAAATGATCGATTAATTTCAATAGATTTTATAGCAGCGTACATATTTTCCGCCATTTCCCACCTTACCTGCACCCCTTTCGCCTTGTGGTGTTTATTTTGCTGGCATACGCTAGAGCGGAATTCATTTAAACTTAGTTTCTTTGGGGTACCAGGCAAGCAGGAGGGTGTATGCTGGGGGGCTGCTGCTGCTGACTGGAGGAGGAAACAAAATCAATAGAAAAGTAGGAAGGAAATCTCAGCATTGTTTTGCTTTAATCAATGTCAAGTAAATATCATAAATTTTCATCAGAATTTGTATTTTCTCGCTGCAAATACGAGTATAAACAGTGACTACAGCGACGACGGCGACGTCGAAGGCAGAGGAGGATAAGACAACAGCCATCCTTTGTTGTTGAAACAATTGTAGGCGCTGTTCTTCCTATGGTGGAATACGACTAGTAGTGTAAGTCACACAGTTCTGCAAGGCTGGAAATATGGCACACAGCACTTGAGAAGTCCCTCACTTTTTAAGTTGACAGTTCTATTGACAATCGACGTCGGTGGGGTCATGACTTAAATTTGATTGTTCTCATTTGTGGGAAAGTGAAGTATAAATTTAAGTAAGCATAAATACTAGAATGTTTTACTCAAGATGAATATATTTGCTAAAAACGTTGAAATGTTTATGGATTATTTGATTTGAAGGATTGGGTTATTGGAAAATTAGTCGCTGTGCCTGGAAAGCGGAAAAGGGCTTCTTAGTAACATTCAAATGTTCGTCTTTTCAGAACCAAAACAAATGGTTTATGACCTTCTAATATCATGGGGCTTGAATACACCTCAAACTCGCCCATATCTAATATGCCTTCTCTAAGAAATCCTAAGGTAAAAATCCTACAAAAAAACCTTTCCCTGGGGGTTTCCCATCATAATTTCATCACATTTTCCATAAATTTCATTTTATTTCAGCCCCAAGCACACATTCTTTATTTTATTTTTTAAAAAAAGGTTTATCAGACAGGTTTTTTTTATCATGAAATATAAATTGTACTTATCGTATGTTGTCCTGCTGAAAGAGGACCAGATATCAATGCTAGTTTTTGCAATTACTATATTTCTTAGCAAGATTTCACTCCCATCCAGCTGTTTAATATTGAATAAGGTTTGCCATCTCATCGTGCTAAGCGTGTTGAACTTTTTTAAAAAAAAAAAAACAAATTTTTTACGTTGATTCTGAAATGAAACAATAAAGGTCTCGATCCAGTAGAAAACCTGTTTTAATCTGTATAAAAATCGAAATTGCTATTTAAAATGAATTCCTCCCTCATGCAATTCGTCACAGTGTGAAGAGGTTTGAGCGTGAATACGACAGACAGAGTTTGGGGCAAGGTGTGGACAACATGGTCGCCACAGCATCGAATATCGCACCGATCAGCTCTAATGTGCATTGCCAGAGAGGCATTTGTGCTGTTCGATTTGGGTCTAGTTCCTTTTACGATTTTGCTGTCGCAATTATCAAAGCCGGGCGACCAAAGATTAAGAAAACATAGTCACCGTAAGGAGCAGTTAAATTTGAGCCTACGTCTGTAACGGCTTGTGCTGAAACAATAGTTTAAACTGGACGATTAAAGACAGCGCAATGTGGAAGTTCTTGGCCATTGTTTCGAATCTTTTCTTCTCGGCTCAGTTGCAGTTTGTAGCAACGGTGTTCTCAATAAACTAAATCGTCTCTATTGGAGCATAAACAAATATCAAGTTTTTGACCAAGCATTACTGCAACCGTACAGATTAACTATTCGGTGCGGTTTATAGCATGACACCGTCATCAGACCTTATTTCTTTCGAAATGACAAAGGAAACACCTTAACCGTCTTCGGTATGAATCGATGACAACCGAATTTTTGTGGTCAATAATATAGGAATGTGCGATCTGTGATTCTAACAAGATCGGGCTACTTGCCATATAATCGACTCAATACTGAACGTTGTGAAAAAGATTTAAGCGACTTGGTATTCTTACGGCTAGCATCCAGCAGTTGGCCAATATGGAATATGGAATTGGTCAATATTTGGAATATGTTTTCTTTGAGGCTACTTCAAGTCCCTTGTCTACGCTAGCAAGCCCACCACTTTGTATCAGATCGAGTATTAAAGTCACTCATAATAGATCGAGTCATTTAAAATTGAATCAACCGCTTAAAGTCGAGTTAGCCATTGCATTAATGTACGATTCCAATTATTATGTCATAAATGCTGCTTTTAAATACAACTTGTGAACAAATTCCCACATTAATGTGGTCCTGTTGGCCTTAAGGCGACGGTGCCATTAAAAGGCTATTGCGTAAGGAGTGTTAAAATTAGACTTGACATACAGAAGGCATCATAGACGCAGGGCAATCATAATGAACGCTCTATGGACACCGAGGTAAGACACCGCTCCAAAGACTTCTAAGCTAACTTTACCTACAAAAGGAACAAGTATTATAAGATACAAATAGCAATGCCATCTATAGTTTCTCCCTAGTGCTGTTATTAGTTTACAGTCAGCGCCATCTACCAATGGTTTAAAATTGTTTATATGTTGGATTCTTAACAGATATATCGATTTGATATTTATACTGTAGTTATATACGAGTACTTATATATTTAAAATTTAAATTTCTCTTCCTATCTTTTGTATTTGTTGGCTCTTTAAGTTTTTTAACTTATTTACTATTTTTTTTAAATTAATAGCAACAAAAAAAACATCCCGAATGTAAAATATTTCCTTTTACGCTGTTGTCCTAGAGATCCCAGATATTTACTCAGATATTTCTTACTCGTCTATACCTTTCTCCTTTAAGTGAGGCAGCCTTCCCTGCAAACAACAATACAACAAACTTGACACCGAGCAGAGTGTATCAAAATGTTGAAAAAAATCGGAAAAAGGACCATAAGGAGCAAAAGTTTAATGGTTCATTAACCAATCAGGAAACACACATACAAACAAACAATGGCAACAACAACATCTACAGCAGCAACGAAACTAAGCGAAACTAAAGGACGTATTTAAGTTCGTTAAATGTAAAAATGTAAGCACGAATATGTGGTAAAAGTGTATAAGTATTTTATTATAAGTGCGAGCGCCTGTGTATGTGTATGTGTGAGGCTGTACCATGTACCCATAATGTGGCCATACTTAGAGTAGAGTCGCCACTTGCCAGCGAAGAAATGTGCAAGGCCTTCTCATTAAAGACCAGGCCTTCTCGTTGAAAGCCTTCAAGAAGGTCTTTTCATGAAAGACCCTCAAGAAGCCTTTTTTTAGAACTAAAGAATGCAGAATGGCTTTTTCGTATATAAAGCGGGATCTAGCTTTTTATACGACGAATGCGTTTGAAATCCTTTTTCATATGCAAAGAAGGACTTGTAGATTGCTGATTTTCGGAAGGCATCAACAATGTACTTAATATCAAAAAAAAGGACTTCAAGAGGCTCTTTTAGAGAAAGGCCTTTACGTTTTCCCGCTGGCTTTGTACGGTAATACTCAGAGTGTGTGTGTATGTGAGAATGTGTTACCCAGCATCTCTATTGAATGGCTCTTTTTTGTATGTGGTTGGCTAAGTCTCTTCATTTGTTTCAATTCACTCTATTTTGTCAATATGTCTGTGTGTCAGTGTCAGTGGTTATACATATGCCAATCAGTTTGTGAGTGTGTGTGCGTATCAATGGCCTTTTCTCTCTGTGTATAAGTAACTGTGGGTTTATAGTGTTGGCTTATTTTACTTGTTCTCCTTTCTCCATACTCTCTCTTTATTTGTTGTAAATGAAAATGTTGGTTTTTTGTTATTAATTGCCGCTCAATTAATTCTAGATGAAGTATCCTTTTCATTCTCCTTCTCAACTGCACACACATTCGCACAAACACAAACACGGTTTCATATGGCCAACATCTAAAGGTCGTTACAATGATAGCATGTAAATGGGAAAACAAAAGGGTTTCCACCATGAAACACCATCTCGAACGTGATGTTTTCTGTGTGCGAACAGTAAATAACAATTAGTGATAGGAAATAGTTTTACACGAAAATGGAAAGGGCTATAAAGAGAAGAACGTGCAAGAGAGAGAGAGAGAGAGAGAGCGAAAAGGAGTATACTTATATACACCTTTGTATGACAAGTGCGGCACGGCATGCCACTCGAATGAATATGTGTGAAAAAGAGAATTGTAAGAAATTACAACCGCAAGACGAGCAAGCAGCACAACTCTGGTCGGCTAAAGAAAACATTTTTCTTTCGATACAAAGTTCAAAAAGTTTGCCAAGTTCAAATATTAACATACGTAGGCCAAAATTTTCACGCCAAACCTTTTCGCAAGTTTTTAATTTGCTTTTTAGTTTGCGAAAAGTGGTTGGTTAGGAGGGCAAAAGGAGTTTAAAATAAACTACTGAAAATTATACGCCATGGCCTTGGTAAGCCTAGGTCAAACAAGGTTAATTTGATTGGAATTTCTTCTGGATAGTCTGCAGAATAAGTCCTTCGAAATGAAAGGATCGAGTGCTATTGAAATTGTTCAATATCTGTCTATATTTTGTTGTGACTAATAAGTCTCTGCCGTTTTCATACACTACAGTTCTAGAATCAATATCTGGTTACAAGCGACCCATAATCAACTCTTGTAAAGATGGACCCTATCGGGTCCCAGGCAACGATTCCTTCTGCTCTAGAAACCATAAATTCAAATCTTATGTTTCCCAAGTTTCACATACATAGTACAGAGAAAAGATTCGTAGCCACCACCGAATTTGTTTGCCAACCGAATGATTGAGGTTGCATGCACTTCAGGTATCCCATCAGTACAAACGAATGTAAGTTGGTGCTCTGTAACGTTCAGTAATTGTAACTGAAGTATCGGTATGAAGTACGAAGTATCCGAAACTTCAGAAAATAATTTTTGGATCTAAAATTTGTAATAGAGGCAAAAAACTATTTTCTTATAAACTTGAAATACTCTTTAGCATAGGGAGGTCCATTGCGAGGAAAAGGAGGAATAGATAATGGAAAATTTTTACTGAGTATACGAGTATTGTATTAAACAATTTGGTTTAGGATGATCATATTTATCATCTTTGGTTATGTCGAACCGAATATCCATTACGATTATAAGTATTTGGTGACTCCAACCGAATTTCTTTATTTTCAACTGAATTTATGTGGCTCCAACTGATTTTCAACTAATATTTTCTCTACGTGTATGTTAGAAGCGACTACTAATCCGGTGAAATTTGATAAAATCAGTCCACGCTTTTGTTTGTAAGTAAGGAGCGACTACTAATCCGGTGAAATGTGATCAAATCAGTCCACGCTTTCGTTTAGTCTCACACAAAGTTCCCTCTTATTATGAGGCTCAGTTGTAATAAACAATCTTGCTTATATTTATAAGTCACATTAACTATGCCTAGTGAAATAAGATCGTGTCGGAGGGACGTTATAAAAATGTCCCTCCGTAAAATGCCCTACTCTGCCGCTTTAGAAGTCGCCTACTTAATTAGATCTTGCTCTAATTTCGTACAGTGATAAGGAGCCTCCTGTCTTCCAGAGTAGTGTTGTGCATGGTCACCTTAAAAAGGGAGACAGGAATGTTTTTATGGATCTTTCTTAATTAAAATACGATGTCCTTCCAAGGGTCTTTCATTGGAAGGGAAGTAAAAGTGTTTATTAGAGCCATCTAATTGATAATGAGAATGCTTTCATAACAATCAAAACATACGGTCGAAACCTTCTGGGAGAAGCCATGTAAGCATGTGTGCGGGGGTCTGCTTTTATGTACAAAAAAGGTCCTTTCGTAATACTTTTTTTTTGGAAGGCATTACAAAATGTTCGACCCCTTTTGAGAAAAGGCCTTGCAAATTTGCTATGTAGTGTACTTATTAATAACTCCGATTGCCGATAGTATGGAGTATACCGCACTCTATTTTTATGCGCTCCACTGCAGGGTGGATAGTAAATATATTATGTTTATCATTCCGTTTGCAACACCACGAAATATTGATCTTGGACCCTATATAGTGTATATATTCTTCACTAGACGATTTAGCTTTGTCCGTCTATCCTTCCGTGTGTCTTACGATCCTGAAATTTTACCTAATAAAGGCTAATACTAATACGCTGTTTGGGATAGTAAATGGACGAAACCGGCCAATTTGGAAAAAAGTTGTCCTTTGCTGAACTAAAGGTATCTCGGTAAAATCACACTTTTTCGAGTATTTGTTCAGCAAATAATAATTTTTTGTAGATGGGAATTGGTTAAATTGGTTGCTGGCACGCTATTAATACCTCAAAAGAGGTAATAGTTGCTGGACTTTTAGGCCCTTGTGGACCAAAAAACTTACCTTATGGTCAACATGGGCGATTAATAGACAAAATAGACATATAGATACTCAAATTAAAGCAAATTTTGCTACGACTCCAGATAGTTTTGAGGTTTTAGCCACCTCCAAAAATAGACCTTTTGGAGGTGGATGGCAAATAAGCTTCGACCTAGCCGAACATAACAACGTTTTTACTTGTTTAATGTTTACATGTGCACCATAAAAGTGTGTATGTACTATAGGTCTGACTGTAGGGATGTATTAGTGTGTGTGCGTGTCGGTGTGTTTCAAACATTGTATTTACTTATGGTTTATGCGAGAAGAGCAGGTATGAGTGGCTATTGCTTAATTCTCTTTGCCGATGTTTCTTTCGCTTTTGTAGTTGTTGTTCCGGCTGTTGTTATCGTTATTTCTGTTGCTGATGTTTTCCAATTTGCTCCCGTAGGCAACCAACATTGACGCAATATGCCAATGCAAATATTTTCTTTTTAATCAATACTACACTCACTAACAACAACAACATAAACAACCAAAGCAGCGGCAGTGAAAAGTAACAACAAAATGATTGTTTGTGTCTGTACGGCAAGAAGGGTGTTGCCACATGGCATGATGAAACATAAATTGTGAGCTTGGGTTGAAGCCGCCTGTCCTCCAAAGATTAGAAGTCAAGGGATTTTCTTTCAACTTCGAAGAGGTTACAGTGTGACGTGTCGGAGATCCGGCCATTCTTTTAGAGTCCGGGAAGAAAGTTTGCACCGAAGTTATTGAAAACTCGTTTAAGCGGCGAGCATATTGCTGTGTCGTGTCAATCGACGTTGCTCAAAAGTTTAAAAAAGTACAGCACTTCATCTTAGTCGGAAAATTGTAAATACTTACAGGTGATAACTAATTAACTCCTTGAGCCATGTTTAAAAACGCCGATTCATAGGCAAGTGAGAACAATAAATGTAGCTGCTGTTACGCTTGATACACGGGGTTTATGCCCAATAAGTCCTAAAATACTTAAATATGCGATCAACTCGTGTCTATGTACATTTTCGTATAATCGCATCGGTTAACTTTAAATGCAACTAGGATATGTTCTCGTTTGCATATTAAATGCCATGAAAATCGAAGTAGAATATTTTTTCGATGAAAAACAAAATATTGGCAAGAAAGGTCTCCCAAAATCTATTTCGCTGCCATTTGTATTTCCAGGTAATGGAATATCCTTGTTCAAACATTAAACAATAAGGAGTAATGAGTTTCGAATAGGGACATTAAAAAACAGAAGTTTCAAAATTAGTTCATATTAAAAATCTCTCTCCATCAACTTGACATTTTTTATTGTACTTTAGCTCTTTACCGCTCTTAATTACAAA
Source organism: Hydrotaea diabolus (assembly GCA_963513945.1). Lineage (NCBI taxonomy): Eukaryota > Metazoa > Arthropoda > Insecta > Diptera > Muscidae > Hydrotaea > Hydrotaea diabolus. The sequence continues at coordinate 1,817,748 of OY740718.1, read as the reverse complement.
GTGCTTTGCGTAGGAAATTCCTTGCAAACCACTGTAGAACGATACTTTTTTAAGTGATAAGGAACATATTGACAATAATCCTATCCAATAATTTAATTCAATATTTCCAACAACTATGTTTAATTGTTATTTGCATTACCAGGTAATGGAATCTCATTACTCTCTACATGAGTATTAACCAGAAAGTAGTGACTACTCTTCTAAGGATTATAGTTTAAGTATATAAACAACAGAGTGTTGAGTTCGAATCTCCGCCCAAGAAATGTTTTTATTTTTACAACTTCTATTACATTTAATTTTTTTCACACATATACGAGGGTTGCTATTTATATTTCGGGTCCGTTTATAAAAACACAATAATTTATCATTGGCAACGGTTTTATTGCTTTTCAAAATATTCTCCTTTAAGATCAATACACTTTTGCATGAGACAGTCCCAAAATGTGATTTTTGAACTCTTCAATAGCTGCTTCGGGCGAGGAAAAACGTTGACCACGCATTTTTTCTTGAAACTAGGAAATAAGAATAAGTCATTGGGTGCCAAATCAGGACTGTACGGTGGATAGCCCATCAATTCGACAACTTTAGTGGTCAAATAACCCATCGTTTCAGCTGATATGTGAGACCTCACATTGTCGTGAAGCAAAATGACCCGTCTTCTCTTATTATCTTTTCTCATTTCTTTGAACACTGTTGGCAAACAGAGGGTTATATACCACTCAAAATTGGCAGTCCTACGTTTCCCTTAAAGGCACTGTGGCATTATGGCCGGTTATACCGAAAAAAACGCAGTGATTTGCTTCGATGTACTTCTTCCACGAACAACTTTTGTTGGATTTGGCTCGATTGCTGTTTTTTCGGGTTCATATGCATAGATCCATGATTCGTCACCTGTGACAACACACTGTGTATAACACACTGCCTTTGAGCTACTGCAGTTATACTTTTTTAACATCTCTGCACCAATCCACACGAGCCTTTTTCTGAGCATTCGTCAAATTAAGATCAAATATTTTTCACTTCCATATAAATATGCAATTACTTATTGATGCTTGTCATAATAATGCTTAAGGATGCCTCAATCTCACAGTATGTCACATGTCGGTCTTGCTTAATCAGTTCACGCACAGCATTGATGGTTTCTGGCAAAGTGACCTAAGTTGGACGTCCTTCACGAAATTCAACCTGGAGCGAACGGCGTCCGAGAATGAACTCTTGGTACCAGCAATTCTTGATGGTGCTTCATTGCCAAAAGTCGAAACAAGTTGACTTAAAAATTCTTGTCTCAATAGACCACGCCGAAAATCGTAAAAAATCATGGCATGAAAATGTTCACGGGATAATTCCATTTTTGACAGAGATGAATTTTTCAACACATGTAAAGAAAACAATTCGCCCTCAAATGACAAAACGTTCTGAGTGAAGTTATGCCAAAGTTTCCAATGGAAGTTCCAGTTTGCATCTGGGAACACTAGTATTGCCAGGACCCGAAATATAAATAGCAACCCTCGTATACAACAAAAACTGCTTACTCCTAATAACATCGACGTATAAAAGTAATTCGAAGTGTGGGCGAACTGTAAGTGGAGTTTGATTTGAATTTGGCTTACCCGGTTAAGCGAGTTTTTGCTGGTTAGATTTTTTATTCAATTTGAATATTAACATTTTTTGAAACAATTTGTTTTTTTTTGGTGCCCTAATTTAACAATGATAAAGCTTTCTATCATTACAAGCTTCGATCACCTTTTATCTTTCTCTTCAGAAAATGTGAAACTCATAGCAAGTTCCTTATAAATACATATAAAACGAACGCTGTGTCCTAAACCCTGCATAAAAATTGAAGCGTATCAATCCTTTCATTTACATTATTAAAAGCTTTCCAAGGTTTTGATGAATTGTTCATAATCTAATCCATACAGAAGATGCCATCTTTACCAAAATGTTTTGGTTTGTAGTGCTTTAAAACTCAACACAAGCATCCAATGCCAACTTGCCTTTCTTCCTTTGATGTTTTACCAACACACATGTGCGCATTATTCTCACACTAACGCATTTAATTTTACGTATTGAATATTTTCTTGGTTTATTTTTTACAATTGGTCAAATAATTTATTGATAAGCGTATGTTCAGTAAAGGCATGTGGTATGTTCAGTGAGTTTGCTGTGTTGTGTATCACCTTTTTGAAGTTTCTTTTAAAGTTAAGTAGAAAACAACCCGACTTGCTGCTATCTCAAGCATGATTCGATTTTTTTTACTCTTAAAGCCGAATGAACATACATTTCAATCACAAAATGCCATGTTTATACATTCTCAAAATTTAAGGTTTACTTTTCAAATGTTCTCCCTAAAAATGTTCTTTAATCCTATTGTATTTTTTTTTAATAATAAACGGGTAAATATTTTTAAAGACTTTATTTTAAACACGCCCTCAGTTTTTTCTTTGTTACCTTAAACATACTTTTAACCACAGTGCAATATACTTTACTCTTAACACTTTACACTTTATTTACTTTCACAATCCATCTCAATGAAAAATGGCAAATAAACATTTTCGAAAAGCTTTTAATTCAATATCTTCATTAGACATTTGTGTGAGTGTGTTTTTCCATAATATTGAATTGTTTTAAAGCCACATGTTTTTTTTTTTTTATTTTGGGAATTTTAAACATTTCTAATCATTTTTATTTTAATCTAATCACAATGTCAGATATGGTCTATGTTAAAGTTAACCGCAAACAGAAGAACAAATGAAAAAAACAGCAGAAAAACCATCAAAAATTGTTCAGCCAATAAACACAATTTTCTTATTCAGTTAAACATAGACGGTTTTTCTAAATAAACCAAAAATCAGATAAGGATCGAACCTCTTCCAGTTGTAAATTATATACATCTAAATAGATTTTTATTAAGCAGACTGTGACAGCCATGAGATTATTAGACTAGCGATCTATTTTATGTTCAAAAAAAGCATTTAAGATTTATTTTGGGAAAAGTATTTAAACGAATCGAAAAACAATTCATGAAATAAAAGGTATTTTCAAATATGTTAAAAAGAAATTATGAAAGAGATTTGATTGCGGTTACAAGTTTGTTCAGAACCACTATATTTTAATAATTGTATTTAAATTACTCCGCGGCTTTATTGAAAATACTCAGATCGAGAGTTCCAATTTTGTATGACTCTATTGTTGGTTTTACTAATCTTGTGAAGGAAAAGACTCAGATTGAGAGGTCCAGTTTGGTATGCTTCTACGGTAGATTTTATTTTATTTTGATTTCTAGTAAATCAGTATTTTGCCACTAAACCCTAGAGAAAAACCATCGAACTGCGTTAAATCGCTGATTTTAGCGGCCGAAACACATTGCATCTTCTGGAAATTACACTCCCTGAAAACATTGATTTGTTCATTCAATTATTGATTCTAAATTTTGCATTATTTGAACTTTAAGCAATGCCATACTGCAGATTTTCTTAAACGAACATTGCTGCTAAGCCAAATACAAGTGTAAACTTTATTACAACTTTGGTCTCCCTTTAAAGTACTTTAACAGGATGAATTTGAGTACAAGATTAATAGATGTCACACCTATTTTTTTCCGTGTACAGGCTAACTCACGCTGTTCCACAGCTAGTGTTCGTTCAACAACCCCAATTATCGTGTGTTGTATTCCAAATACCAAAAACAGAAAAAACTGCAAAGATAATTGCCTGTTTCGTATTTAATGTTTGCCGTACTAATTTCTTATCGAGACAAAAGAAAATGATAACAAAACGAAAAAAAGAACCAAACATTCACTGAACGGAGAAAAGAACAACAACAAAATATTTGAACTGAAATGAATTGAATTCAATGTTGGCCCACACCATGTGTTATCAGCGTTTTCGTTTAAACGCCAACACCCCAACCCGATGGCAATGATGATTCATGGTTCAGGTACCCCCGGTTAATGTTAACCCTATATGTAGCAAAACTAAGCAAATAGTATCAGGTTATTTAGAGCGGCCTTTAAGCGCCTATGTCTGGTTATGGAAAAGCTATGAAAACATGCCAATGATACTTAAGTGGGAACTTAGAGTTTTAATGATCTCTAGCTATTTATTTGCACAGATGTGTTCTATATTTGCCAGAGCAACTATTCGAAATCAAACATTGATACAGACACTACCAGAAAGGCTTAGCATACACGTGACTTCAAAACTAGTCTGTCCGTCTGTTAGACGAAATGTCAATAAACGCTATTCATTTGCAAGGTTTCAATTTGAACACCAACGAAATGAAAACGTATAATTTTGGAATCTGGGTTAATGTGACTGTTTGCCTGCAGCTGCCTTCACTCGCTATCTACATACAAATTGCATATAAAATACACTATGTAATATTCCCTCGATTGTATGTTTCCTTACTTTTTGGGCAGACAAAAGAATCCAATCCTAATGACTTTTCATTTTGACTTCCCCGCCCAACTCCATAGCCCACCGTTAGATTTGAATTCAATTTTGGACGCGCATGCTGAGAATATTTACACCATCAGTTCGCTTTTCGACTTTGTTGCTTTAACTACTGCTGCTGTTGGTTTTGGCCATGAAATGGAAAGAAAATCCTCCTCGCTGATTGTTAGAATACAGGGCAAGAATTCAAAAAAGGCATCAAAACTCTAAAATCCCCTACAACACCAAAAGTCAACAACAACAAGCAATCTCTGCGAAAAATTCTACACCAAAAGGTGAAGGTAAATTCATGACCACGAACAGCATTTGTAGAATACTTTTTTTGTTTGCTTTGGTTGGACTGGAGGAATCCTCAGTAATGCGTTATCTTTTGTAAATTTTTGTTCAAATACAATTGGCTTGGTGTGAAATGTTAGTGGTGTGAAATAAGCGAATACTCGAAAAGAAATAATTAGAAACTGCTCAAAGTTTGTCACGGTCGAATCTCATAAACACTCCACTTCGCCATTCAAATATCATATTAAGGCCCCTATAAACCAGAGCCTGAATGTCTGTAAAATGGTAAAATTAAATCCATTTTCGGATTTGTAGTACAATTTACTTTTATCTGAAAACCCCTATGACCATAATTACTTTTCAAAGCTTTTTTTAGAATATGAAACCCAATCTCCGCCGAATATCCAAAAAATGTGGTTTTAACAAAATTTGCTTTTTAGGCACACTAAAGTCCTTATTTACTATTGGCCGTTTGTTATGACAATAACCAATGTTTAAAGGACCCCTTGGGTCCATTGAACTAAGCACCAATTTCAGACAGATCTAAAAATATTTGAATTCCGGGCGAAATTTATTTTAAAGTGAATATTCTATTCCACAAATTTACTATTGGTCGCTAGTGTGGCCATATGTGCCTTTTTTGGGACCTTGGGGTCCCTGATTTTAAACACTAATCTCCTTCAGTTCTTCAGAATAAATCCATATTACGTTTTTAATGCAATTTATTCTCATTAAATTACCCTACTCATAGGTCCAAATTTACGACTGGTCACTGTTTTGGCCATTTGAGACAGTAATGTCCACGAGTCTGAGCTGTACTCGCAATAAAATTTAAAAAAATATTTAATTTGGGATTTAATAGTAAAATTTGCATTAATCTGAGTACTCATATGTTCCTGTTTCATATTGGTCGCTCTGTTTTGACTTTAAGGACCTTTTTTTGATCGCCGAGGACGCATGAGTCCGAGAGCCAATCTAAGGCAATTCTTAAAAATAATTCCATCGTTGGAGTTGGCGTGAAATTAACTTTAATAACCGGACCCATATGTCCATATTTACTAGTGATCCAAGTTGCTTGAGTCGGAGCCTCAATCTCAGTTAAATCTTTAAAAATAAATCCATTTTTGGAGTCGTACTGAAGTTTGCTATAATTTTTTTTTGATTCTCTGTTTCGGTTATAGGTTCTTTTCTAGGGCTCCTAGGGTTCATGCATATCTAAGCAGATCATAACAAATAAAAACGTCAGTAAGTTCGTCCAGGCCGAACCTTTAAGCCTTCACCGTCACTACGCTACTAAAGCGCAAAGAAACTGCTCAGTTTTTTTGGCCCTTTCGGCTGTGTTCTTCGTCCCTAATCAGGGTGAAAACTTAAAAATTTTATAAGAAATTTCTTTCCGACTGGCGACATTTGACCTTTCACTGTTAACCTTTTTTTTTGAAAAAGTCAAACTGAATCCTTTCGATTACCGGGTTGTAATCTTTCCCCACCCCCAATGAAACACCAACACCTGAATTTGTTAACCCTAATCTCAAATATACACAGCCTGCCACACACACACACACACACAGCAAGTCTTTGCGATTTGGATTTCCCTCCATTTGGCCTTTAGATGAGATAAATTGTGTTGGTGTTTGTCTCGCTGAGTTGTTGTTGTAGCAGAGTATTTTTGTTTTTGCTTTTTAATGGGGCGTTGAGTGAACTGTGATTTTAATGAGCTCCACTCCCGCTGCATAGTGGTTGCGCCTTGGCGCTGGCAACCGAAGAAATTAATTAGGTTTAAAGCGAATGCTGGAATCTAATTACTATTTATACGACCGACTGTTAATTGTTTAAGCTTTTTCCATTCAATGCAAGGAAATTCCTCAGAATTTTGAGGCACCAAAAATTCCCACTTGCGCGAGAGATGAGACGGTCGGTCGGTCGGTCGACCAAGTGGGGAAGGCTAACGTCACTGAAAAGCGATTTTTTCTTTGGGTGTTCTGGGAAAATTTTCAATAGTTGCCAATTTGCATATTTTGAGGGCAAAGAAAAACCGAAAGAAAACACAACAGAGCAAGGAAAACAATTTCAGCATGTGGTGCAAGTAAATTCGGGTGGAAAATTATGGCTGGCGGAATATGTATGAGGATTTTCGTTGTTGTTGTTGGAAAGTGAATACACACGTACATAAATTATTCTAATAGTTTTGTAAATGTTTTCAAATAAACAATTAACGAAGAACACAAATGCTGTCGAAAAGTTACGCTGACAGCCGCACCGCAGTCAGCACCAGCAACATCCACAACCAGCACAACCACTGCTGACGCCCACAATAATTTATTTTTAAATATTCATTGGAATTATTACGGTGAAAATAATGTTAATTGACAGTTTATGGTAAATAAACAATTACTAAAATTAAATTAATTTTTATTTTTATATCACAAAAAAGCCAAAGAATGAAAGGAGAATAAGTTGTCAGGCCAACTAAAATTTTTAATAAAACCACAAATATGTATTTTTAATGATGTAAAGGATCAACTGAATCTCGATCGAGGATTGGGGATAGGTTGGGTTATGTTAGAAGGACATGCACCGGTGTGTAACCTTAAAAAGTTGACACGCAGTACATGTGCAAGGTAGCCTATAGAAGGTGCAAATAAAGCAAAAATTAAAGGTTAAAGACTAAAGGGTTTCCATGCTGGTACTTTCTTAAATTCCATATACAAACTGATGAAAGTGCAACTGAGTGGATTTGAATCTTCAGCCGAGAAGCCAAATAAAACTTTTCCCAGCGACCTCTGTCAATAAGGGTTGGCACAATCACACGACAGCCGGTTCTATACACCGGATTGACCCGAAGCTCCATCCCGGCATACAGTTGCCGCTACAACAACGACAATAAGGGTTGCCAGCTTTAATTCAGTAAAATACAATAAATATTTCCTTACGTATCCAAGTATGCCATTCATCTTGCGCGCAGTCGGGTTGCGACTGTATTTTTTCCCATCAGCTTTGAATCTAGTCTGTAGTATAGAATTTAGACTTTTGCGTTTAACAATAATTGAACCCACGATTAGGGGCAACTGGACCCACGCTGTATGGAACAAAAACTGGCAGTAGCCTTTGTTACTAGGTCTAATACCATCACTGAAGTCAGGAGTCCCAGAACTATTATTCTTATTATATCCTGGTGGAAAGAGTGTGAAGTGGTGGGAAGAATGTGTTGTTCCGGGATCCATATATGAAACTCAGTGGATTGGAATCTTCAGCCTAGAAGCCAAATAATACGATTGCCAAAGACCTATTTCAATGAGGGTTCACAGCTTAAATCCAATTGAATACAACGAATTTTTTCTCACATATCCACATATGCCATTCGTCTTGGGCACAGTCTAGTTGCGATTGAGGGCCTTGAATCTAGCCTGTATTATAGAACCTACACTTATGCCAGACCTACGTTGTATGGAACAAAAACTGAAAGTAGCCTTTATTACGAGGTTATTCTTATTATATCGTGGTGAAAAAGTGTGAAGTGACGGGAAGGGTGTGACGTTGTTCCGCGACTGGTTTTGGAGACCAGTAAGCCATACCATCCCAAAAGGGCGGTTTCAATCGTACGGCAACGTATCCCAATGCGATGGGACATAACAGCCGGTAAGCTATAACAGCGAGCGGTAATAGCTGAAGCTATTTCAGTGAGAATAATCTAACATGTCGTTAAGTTTCGTCGGGGCGAAAACTTATAATCACCTTTACCATGGATAATAACAAAAATCGTATAATTGGCCCCTACAGTAAATAATAGTGTGCACAACTAGCATACCATTAAACCCAGGTTCTGCTCCGGGTAAGGCTACCTAGTTTTTTTTCCATGGCGGGTCACGAGACGAGTTTGCGAGAAAAAGATTAATATCTGAGTCAAGTAAAAATGTCTTTAGCCGTTCGAAAACGGCGTTGAACAGTATGTCCCAGCCAGTTGGTACAAGAATAATATATTGAGCACAGCTTACTAATATGAGATAAGGTTCGCCTTGTTCCTTCATGGAATTTTGGAAGATACTTAAGCAAATCCGTGTTTAGATTCGTAAAAATAAAGACTCTTAGGCCCCCTAGCGTGAATTTAAAGTTTATCTTGAAAATACATTTATTTTTTGAATAAAAACAAAATTTTTGTTAAAATTTCAGGGGCTTTTTTGGGCCACTTTAATCCTACCATCTCCACTTTTCGATCTCTAGGTGCTCACCTATGTTCATCCGCAAATAATGAAACTACCTAATAACGTGTCCGTAAGGTAATACTTAATACTTAAGTATTACGTAAGGTAATACTTAAAAACGTTTCCTTTCAAAGGTACTTTAAGTCGCTTTAAGGGAACTTTTTTCCTGCTGTGCTGATTTCCACCATTTACAATCCCAAACACCGTAGGACTATAAGCTATCTTTTCGGCGTCCTAGCATATTTCGTTTTATCATTATGATGCCGTCAGCAGGCACGTAGGCAGAAAAACATGAAACAGCGAACTATGCATCGCCCGTGTGGTGGGCAGACTTGAGTATGAACAGGGTCCTCAAGTCACTTGCCGCCAGTACTTGAGTATCCGACAAGGAAACCTTGTTGTCCTCTCACAAGCCGTAGCGCCGGTGTGATCGGTGAATGTGAGTACGAAGCAATGTAAGAAAATTGAGAACTGCCAGAATACCGCGCTGAAAACAATAACAACGAAGGTCCGTTCTGTGCAGAGAAACAATTTTTCGTTGTCTACTTGGGTGTATTCGCAGAAGTCATTTTAACCACCATCTCATGGATGGGATGCCTCCGCACAGGTATATCAGGAATGACCTTCACAATCCAGAAAAAGATCCAGCGATACAAGAAAGATTCTCTAGATCATAGTTACAGCTAGGCAGGTCTGAAAGACATGTACGCTGTTGAAGTCGCACCGGCAGTGTCTAGCTATAGCGTGAATGTAGTTCTTGGGTAACATCTTCCGGAGACTTCACCAGAGAAGAAGGCGTTACACCGGAAAAAGCTCGTAGTTCTGGCTCAGCTGAGATATGAATTGTACAGCTGCCTCAAAACATGTTGATGACAACGTCTAGACAGGCGTTTGTTCCGCTTGCCATCAGGAACTTAATAACGTGCTGCAGCACTTTTAAATGATTATTTCTATTCTAAGGATACACAATGAATGGAAGGAAATGTGGTCACCGGCATTAAAGGACAATGTGTTCCTCTTTACATGCCATTGGGGACTAGACATGGACCAACGATTATTTTTAGAGTATACGCCAAGTATCTGTTACCAAAGGAAGTTGAGAAATGTTTACCCTTCGGTTTACTAAGGGTACGAGTAATCTGTACTTGTTACCCAATGAATGAAATAATGACTGATTGATATCCTTCAGCCCTGGCTGACTGTGCCATTTGGTCTTAAAAAAGAGTGAAAAAATGCCTTTGTTTTGCACATTCACTTCTCTTGTAGGCCATTACCAATGCAATTGCAATCAATACTTTTGCCTTGTCTTTCCCTCGCGAACAGCCAGCAACAAAACCAGAAAACCACTGTTTTCCATAATGCCATTTTCTGTTTAACCACAATTTTGTACAAAACAAAAAAAAAAACACTGAAATTAAAATAAAAAAATGTTGAAAGCGTTTTTATTTTGCGCTTCTTCTCTTTATTTTGTATTAGCGGCGGCGGTGGCAGCGGCGGCCCATATTATGTCAGCATACGTTTGATATGCTCTCTCGTATGAACGTACGGGCACAATATTGCTGTTGTTATTATTGTTATTGTTATTATTAATTCATTCTTCGTTTCGTTGTTGTGGTGGTGCTGCTGGTGGTTTTTCTTCTTATTTTTTTACAAACTTGAACTTAAATAATTGGACGCTTGCCAGAACATCGGAAATTTTTGTACGTACGATCTCGTACCAATAAAATGCATGTTTCCAGTCATTAAAAACAAACCCATACAAACACCGAAAACAATTGGGGCCCCAAAACAGACACAGGCGAAGAAGACGTGAAGAAGTGAAGGGAAAACATTAAGACAATTGTGTAAATATCTTTTTTGTAATAAAATTGTAAAATGAAAATATCTTCTGTCATCCATACTTACTCCTCCTGTCCGCACTTCTCCTAGGAGAACGTGTAGTGTTCGAATTGGTTTAATTACGAGGACGACGACGACTGTGGTGTCATTTAGAGTGCCACCGAACCTTCCGCTCTGTGGCATTTTTTGCTTCTCCAAGCTATAATTAAATTTGCAATGCAAATTCTTCGTTTTGTCGATAATTGTGCAGATGTTAATGCTAGGGTATACTGATGGCTTGTTAATTTCAGATACCAACTGTTGGTAGAAACCTCTCACAAGGAAGTTTTGTTCAGCGAAACAATTCTGAGATCGAGTTTCAATTACAAAATTTGCAAAATTTAATTAACATTTTTTTTTGTGTGGAATTTTTGGAAAATTTTCTTTTCGAAATTAAATTTAAATGATCATTTAATAAAGTTGCCTGTTCCCTCAACATCCCATTAAGAATCAAAGGGGGACTTCTCTCGAAATAGTGAACGATATCCTTCTTAAAGGCACTGATCATATTTGTTTACGAGGTCGAAAATCAGCCGCCCGGACTGTTAGACTCTGCTGGGTTCCTGACACAGTAATTTTAAAGGAACTCATAAACTAAAGGATGCTGTAAAGGGTTAAATTTTAAGGGTTGATCATCCACTGTTGCCATTTCTTGCCACCATTCGGACCATTGACGACGTTGGGAATGGTCAAGAGGCTTTTTTCTTGAGTCAATTGAACCTTGTAAGCGTGTCTTTATCCATAATGTTCATCAACGACGAGCGTGAGAGGTGCAATTGTTGGGCACGACGAGTTGAGGTGGACGGCTCTTCAGCCACACTATCGCGAACAGCAGTAATATTTTCTGCAGTACAAGCTGTACGAGCACTGGTGTTTTCACATCTCCTACAGACCCGATTTGCTTAAATTTTTGCATGATATTTCCGATTGTACGTACATTTGGTCGATTAAATTGACCGACGATTTGTATTTTGATTTAAACGTCCATTTTCATAACGCGTTGCTCGCTTGTGTATCTTTCTATGGTTCAAATTGAGTTAGTCTGAAATTGAGAAATATCATATGAAATGCAGACAAAAAAAACTTGACGTTTAGGTGTGGTTCACATTCAACATCGGCCCTTAAAATTTAACCACCCTTTAGATGCCGACAATTCTGCAAAATTACCTACCTGAGCTTTTAACGGGCTGTTAGACTCATGAATTGGTCTATACTAACCCAGCCTGGTCTAAGGCTAAAAATTATAAGGATGCTGGGACTATGTGGCCATATCTACCCAAGAACTAAACAAGATCGGAACCATAACACTGATGGAATATCATAAGAGTGATGTAAGAGTTAGAGTGTCTTAAGGGAACATTGTAGGGCTATGGCTAAAACAAGGCGGGGAGGAATAGTCTAATACTACCGCCTGTGTAAGCGTGAGGAGTTGATTGGGATAGTGGTCTCTGCTGTCCCTAAACAGCAGACGCTGTAGTTGCCGGAAAATGTACTTTCTTAAAGATCTAGAGAAACTGAGGTAACAACCACAAGATTAAAAAAACACTCACAAAAATTCGAATGCAAAAAAAGTCGGGATTGAACATTTGCTTGAACACGGTTTTTAAAAATCTTTTTTTTTTTATTTTTACTCGAAACAATGTTAACGATAACTAAAGGGTGGTTAAATTTTAAAGGCCGACGTTGATTTGTAGCGCAAAGAGCCATTGTTTCGTTAGTTGTGTGGCACCGTCCTGTTGAAACCACATATCGTCCACATCCATACCTCCCAGTTCGGGCCATAAAAAGTTACGATAGCGAACACCGTTTACAGTAACTGGCTGACCGGCTCATAAACCGCACCAAACAGTCACTCTTTGTGGGTGCATTGCTTTTTCGACAATCACTCTTGGATTATCATTCGCCCAAAGGCTGCAATTCTGCTTCTTGACGAATCCACTGAGGTGAAAATATGCCTCATCACTGAAGATGATTTTCATCGAAAATTGATTTACATTTTCATAATAAGTCTGAACAACTTTAACGCGTTGCTCGTTCATTGAATTAGTCTGAAATTGAGAAATATCAAATGAAATGCTGAAAAAAACTTGACGTTTAGTTACAGTTCACATTAAACATCGGCCCTTGAAATTTAACCACCATTTAGATATTTTTATGATTTGTTTCGTAGCGAATTTTTTGGTGTTTTTTCTTCAAGTTCTGTAGAGATTTTTCGAAACTTTAATCCAAAGCGATTTTTGCTTTGCAAAAATTGGTGACAGTGGTTGTCTTCTTTTTGCAGTTGTCTTTGAAGCATCATCTCATGGAGAGGATGCCTTCGCCCAGGCAGATCTGTTACGAGCCCCATAATCAAGAGAAAGAGAGAGGTCCAGCAGTACACAAGAGAAGTCCACCGCTACAATGTAGCGCCTCTAGATTATCTCAACTACCAGACAGGGAAGAAAAACATTTACGCAGCGGAGGTGTCAAGCTACAGCATGAATGTAGTGTATGGCTAACATTCTCCCGAAGATTTCATCGCAGGAGAAGACGCTACCTTGACAGATGCGCTTGGTTCTGGCTCAGCAGGTGCAACTGCCTTGGTTCCTATTGGGCGCGAATTGATGGCAACGTCTCAGACTTATATCTTGCTTGCCATCAGGGACCACATGATGAAGAGCTCCAACACTTCAATTGTCCGGTCAAGACCACTTAGCTGATTCATATGCCTCTTTGGTGCCTCCAGTCAAAATGGGCTGAAAAAACTAAAAGAAAAAGCTGCTTACAAACTGATGCGTTTTCCAAAACGGCCAAAGTCACCGGTCAACTGATGACGAACTTTTTTTCTATACGAAAAAATTTTCACAAAAGTGCCGACAAGCTTTTTTCCTACATTTCAACTGATGTGACCGCCAGTGAACTGACGTCGAGCTTTTTCCTACACGGAAAAAGTCGTCAGTCAACAGAAGAGGTTTTATTCAATACGGAAAAAAGTAAACTGATGACGAACTTTTTTCCTTTACAGAAAATTGCCGATAACTATCTGACAAATGCTTTTTTCCTATACTGAAAAAAATTACCAGCAAGGTTTTTTTTTCTATATGTCAGTCAACTGATGATGAGCTTTTCCTACGTGGAAAAAGTCGCCAGTAAACTGAAGATGAGATTATTTCTTATACGGAAAAAGTCACCAGTTAACTGGAACGAAAAAAGTTTCCAGAAAACTGACGACGAGCTTTTTTCCTACATTAAAAAAGTCGCTAGTCAACTGACTATAAGCTTTGTCCACATTTTTTTTATCACATGAGCCACTGTGCGTTAAGCCATCCTTTTAAGGCCACATCCAAAATTTACTATAAACTTATTTCTGTCATAACTTTTCTTAATTGAGGAAAATCCTGCATTGGCCAGGTATAGACTGACAGACAGACACGGGCCATGAAGTGATTGGATTAGGTCGGTTGAGTTGATCGGTACGGTGGAGGAAGAAGGGGTGGTTAATGTGTCAAATGTTAATTTAATATTTTCATTTGAGGCAATGATGTGTGCGTGTTGCTCCCACGTACCCAAACAGTTGACAGCTGTCAAATAGTTGCCAAGTTTCGATATAAATATAAATACGTAGGCAGGCAGGGAGATAGAGAGCGCTTTAGATTAACTTTGAACAGCTTTGGAATATGGTTGTAACATTTTAATGCCAGTGAAGATAATTTGATTTGTCCATGACTTCTTTATTAATTAGGTTCAGTGTTTCGTTGTTTCCGTTTCCTTTGGCTGCGCCAAATGCTGTGGCTCTTGTCGTTTTATGGCTCTTCCCCTTCCCCTCTTTTCAAAACAAAACGGGTCTTTTGATTAATAACACGTGCATTGTCGTCATTTCATTTTGTTTCGTTTGAAAGCCGGTGGGACACGTGCGGCCTGTTATTGTTTGTTTATGTTTTTATTTTTGTGTGCTTATTTTTCCTTGTTTGTTTTGAAAGATATTTAACCCCTTCATCGTGCCAAAGCATTCGACAGAGACACCCAAATAACATGTGTCAAAATCAGAAACAAGTGGCAACAATCTAGCAGCCATACGCTCAGTGGGCTAATAACGTGTGTCTTCTTCTGTTTTGAAAACGAGAGTGGTACGAATGGAAAGGATTTTCCAAAACAAAAAAACTTAATAATTTTCCGACATGAAATAGAACTGATGGAATGCCAGTTTTAAGTGAGACATTGAAAGAATTTGAAATGTAAGGTTTTAACGATTAACACAAAAAAGGATAGAAGAAATTTGGTTTGCTAGTGTTTTCTTTAATTTAAACGTTATGAACTTTTCCTTCCTCCATAATATCCTCCTTATTTTTTTCTGAACGTCTGTTAAACGAATAAATACTGATATAACTTTTCATCTTGAACATTTATGAAAATTCTCATTCACTTGTCTGACAAAACGCCTTCATTGATGTTCTATTATGTGCTTGTTTTAATTATTTGTTTCTTCTTTTAGTTTGGGGATTTGCATTATATGATTTATTTCGAAAATAAAACTTAAACGATAATTGTTGTTGCCATTACTTACAGCCACTACCCACCGACCAGCGTCGTTTCGTTTATCACAACAGTTTAATAAATCCCATAAACATTTCACATTTTGCACTCGTGCGTGTTTTGTTTTGTGCCAAATGCGGTTAATACATTTTCAATGCTGCCCAGTACTGCTCGTATTGGGTTGATTGTTTTCGTTTTCGCCGTTTGGACTGTTGCAAATAAGGTGCATTTTATTTGCAACAATAGATGGATTTTGAGATCATAAAATAAAATTTATGCCTCTGTCGATGTAGATCAAAGCAGGCAAAATATGTACTAATTTCGAATCCCAAATCGCTAGGGGTTGAAAGCCACTGAAAGCTTAATAAATATATGGACATACACACTCAAAGCAAAAAAAGTAAACAAAACAATAGCAAATGAATTAAATAAAACAAAGGGAAAACAAACTCCTAAAAAGCCGCCAGCCAACTGCTGCGATTTTTTCCTATACGAAAAAAAGTCAGCTAATCAACTGACGATAAACTTTTTAACCTAAGGGAAAAAGTCGACTTGCGTCAGGATTTTTCCTACACGCCAAAAAATCGCCAGCTAACTAAACCGAGGAAGAAAGCTTTTATTCTTTATGAAAAACCGCCAATCAATTAAGGAAAGATGTTTTCAGAAAAAAAAGGACGGTCAAGTGATGAGCTTTTATTCTATATGGAAAAAGTCGCCAGACAAGTATCTTTAATCCTTTACGAAAAAATGTCGCTGGCCAACTGACGATAAGCTTCTTTCCTTTTCGAAAAACTGCCAATCAACTAACGAAAAAAAATTACCTATACAGAAAAATCGCCAGTAAAGTGACGACGAGCTTTTTTCTATACGAAAACATCGCCACACAGCTAGGTTTTATCCTTTACCGAAAAATGTTTCCAGCAACCTGACAAAGAGTTTTTTCCTTAATGAAAAATTGCCAATCAACTGACAACGAGCATTTATCCTATACGGAAAAGGTCGACGGACGACTAGGTTTTATCCTATACGAAAAACTGACGAAACCTTTTTTTCCTTTACGAAAAACACACCAATTAACAATGACGAAAGCCTTTAACATACACGGAAAAAACAGCGGTCAACGGGCACGGAAAAACTCTGCGGTAAACCGACGACAAGTGTTTTTCCTCTGGGAAAAAGTTATCAGTTAACTGAGGACAAATATTTTTACTATACAGATAAATTCGTTTATCAACTGTCGATGAGCTTTTTTCCTACACTATGTAAAGTCGCTAGTCTACTGAAGAGGTTTTTTCCTATATCGAAAATCTCGCCATCCAACTACATATAAATAATGACGAGTATTTTATACGCAAAACCAATCAACGGATGATGAAAAACGGCGGTAGTCAACTGGTGATGAGCTTGTTTTCTATATGAAAAAAGTTGCGAGACGCAAGTTTCTTTCCTACACGGAAAAAAAACCAGACAACTGAAGAACTTTTATACTATACCGAAATAAATTAGCAGTCAACAGAGAAGCTTTTTTTCTGTAAGAAAAAAATTAGAAAATCTGCAGTAAACAGACAAGCGTTTTTTATAAGAATAAAATTTTGAAACTTATCCTGAGCATTTTTTTTTGAGAACTTGCAATCTTCCAGAATGCCTTATCTGTATCTTCAGTTTTAGATACGAATCCTCATTGTCCTGAGCGATATTCGAAAACTTGTTTTTTCCGCTCTGCAAATCTTACAAAATGCCTTTTTTCTATCTTAATTTTCTGATGTGAATCCCCCTTTTGTTTTATGTTAGTAAAGAAGACATGAAACATTTAGGTCATGTTTCCGTCGTGATTAAATTGTGTAGCTACTGTGCCCTGGGACCTGCTTTAAATCCCTGCCAACTGTCAAGGCCATACAGTGATATGCATATATCTTGGTGTTTGGCAACTGTCCCAAAAATAATATTCCCCTCGGAGCCGGTAGTCACTTCTCAAAACTATAACATGTCCAACACACTGGTGGAGTGTGTTTGCTGTTTGTTTTGTTTTTGTTTTGATCCCCCTCCCCGCAAAAGCAATAAACATTTTGCAGAATGCAACCGAACAGCAGTTGTGGGGCTGTTAAACATGTACGAATAACTTTTCTAGTTCTTTTGTGCCAAGTACCCTCCAAAGATTGCTCACATCAAACATTGTCTGAACCCAGCCCTGAGTGATATACTTAATCCAACAAATAGTTCGAGGGGATGGCCCTTTTGTGCTCTTTGAGAAAATGGCCTTTTTGCTGTGCTCGTCGCAGCTGCTTTAATGATATATTCTTAAAGAAGAGAAAAAAACATCCTTCATCGGCAGCATGTTTTCATATTCTCTTGGCTTGCTTGTTTTTTTCTGTTGACTTTCAGCATTTTTTAATATCTGCTTTAAGTTCACTTCTTGTCTCCAATGAAATGTGTCATATTTAACTTGCTGCAACATGTCTCCCTGCCCCCGGTTCAAAGTACAACATTATTTCACATTTACTTTTTTATCTTAAGATTGCGCTGACATGTGTCTTAGATGTGGTTGGAGAGTACGTGGGGTAAGAGTTGTACGTTTTGGGAGGTTTGAAGAGCGACGAGGGCATAGTTTTTTCTGGTTATACAAAACAACGTTGCGAAAAGGAATTTAAATGAATTTTTGTCTGAAAACTCTCTTAACCACCCCCTCATGTTTGTTTAACACATTTGCGATGCTTTTAATATAACCCCCTTAAGTATGCTACGTTTTGTTTTAATAACTCACATCATATTTTTATATTTTTGACGGTTTCTCTGTAGCTCTTTGTATCTCATTTTATCTGCACAAGGCGGACAGACATGTTCGTGCATGTTTTAGTTTTAGCTCATGTGTTTTTTCTAGTCTCAAACTATATTAATGCTTGGAACATTATGCCCGTTCAAATGTTATGCCCCAAAAAGTATGCTACAAGTGCGTGTGTGTAACACTTTCATAAGCATAATCTTCACGGAACAAGTACGAATTAAAATGGAGAGAAAAACATTTACATTTACAATTTAATGTTCTTGTAAAATAAAAAAATAAGGCTAGGGTAGCGATATTTGACTTCCGTTTAACTCTTATTCTTGTTCTCATTTAGTAAAATGCAACCAGCTCGAGTGCTGACAATCTGGCAAGGGAAGTTTACATTATCCTCTGAAGTCGTGTAATATATAAAGCATCTTATGTGTGGGCTAAAGACCAACAATAGGGCGATAGCAAACATCGCTAAGCAACTTTAGGATTGAGGTCATTTCTACTGCAAATTGTGTTTCTCTGCAAATAAGTCAACTTCTTTGAAAAACTTTTTTGGAAAAGCTGTGCGAGTATGTCAACTACTTTAGAAAGCCTGAGGCCAACACTCGAAATGTTATGGCCGGAATAACATTGCAAATATACGACCGAGTTTAAAAAAAAATCGCCCAAAATAGCAGCTCTGCCAGTAAAGCTGATGCGGAATGTAAAGGGTGTTTTTTAGACGTGTGGTTTCAAGATGAAATAAAACGCATGTTATTTAATGCTATGGTCAAGAACTTAGCTTTATTATAAAGATAAGGGCTTGCCATTATGATTTAAAAGTGATTTCGGGCAGGTGGCCGCCGCGGCTAACTCGAATGACTTTCAACCGACGGGCCCAATTTTCGAGCTCTTTTTGCAGCATTTAGGGCCGTATGTCAGCAATAGCGCGCCGAATATTCTCTTCAAAAGCGTTAATCGTGTCGGGCTTATCTGCGTAGACAAGCGACTTCACATAACCCCACAAAAATTAGTCCAGCGGTGTTAATGGCACGATCTTGGAGGCCACGCCAACGACGCAAGATAATGCGCTCTCCACAAGTTTCCTTCAATAAATTGATTGTTTCGTTGGCTGTATGGCATGAAGCGCCGTCTTGTTGGAACAAAATTTCGTCAAAATTTAAGGGCTTCATTTTCAGGTAGCTAAAAGTCCGATATTATGGCTTCATTTAGGGTAAAGTTGCGGCCATTATCATTTTTAAAAAAAAAATACTGACCGATGATTCCACCAGCAACAAACCGTGGTTAAATTGGCAGCCTCTTTTGGTTGCTATTAAGCCCGAATGCGGCAATTTTGTTTATTGACGTTTCCGTTGCGCCAGCAATGGGCCTTATCACTGCCTTTCATAACCTCTGAACGCCGTACGTTTCTCAATCAAAAAAAGGCTGATTGGGAGGCCTTCAGAGAAGCCACCAACCGCAGCTTTAATAATCTAGCTATTCCGTCGGACGTTCGGGTAGCCGAGAAAAAGTTCCGGGCCATCATCAACGCAGCAGCCGCTCGCCATATCCCTGCTGGTCGAATACCCGAAGTACGACCAAACTTCCCAGCAGAGGCAGCGGGACTCGCAGACGAGCGTGATGACATTCGTCGCTCCAACCCTACTGACCCTAGAATTAGGGATCTCAACTCCGAGATCAGTAGGTTGGTCAACGAATATAAGCGGAACAAATGGCTAGACCACTTAAAGCAGTGCAACTTGAGTTCCGGAATTGGTAAGTTGTGGACAACGGTCAAATCACTCTCTAACCCTGTAAGGAAGGATGATCGGACAGCTGTCACGTTCGGTGATAGAACAGTGACAGATCCGAAGCGGTGCGCGTGTTATTTTAACCGGCTTTTTATTGAGCACCCAGAGAGTGATAAGGCGAAAAGGAGAGTATTGCGTCGTATCCGCGCTCTCCGAGTCGAAGAGGCACCACCACAATTTACCGTTGGCGAAGTTGCCCATGTCATCCGCAGCGCAAAGTCATCAAAGGCGCTGGGTCCGGACGGAATCTCAATGCTGATGTTAAAGCACTTGGATACCCCGGGAGTAGAGTACATGACCAAAGTGCTCAATCTGTCGCTAGCCACTCACGAAGTTCCCGATGCCTGGAAAATGGGCAGAGTGGTCCCGCTACTGAAGCCAGGCAAAGACGCAAGTAAGGGAGATTCGTACAGGCCGATCTCCTTGCTTTCTCCAGTAGCAAAGACGCTTGAAGCACTGCTCCTCCCCAGCCTGATCGAACACTTTCTTAGTGCTGATCATCAGCATGGATTCCGCAAGCAGCACAGCACAACAACTGCTTTACACGCCATCACCACACGTATAAGTCGCGGCCTTAACCAGAACAAGCCTAACGACAGGACGGTCCTCGTGGCTCTTGACCTCACAAAAGCCTTCGACACGGTCAATCATGCCACTCTGTTCGAGGACATTGAAGAAACGTCCCTTCCGCCCAGTTTGAAACGTTGGGTCGTAAACTATATGTGTGGGCGCCAGTCATATGTAGAATTTAGAGACAGAAAGTCGAAGCCCCGTAGAGTTAAACAAGGAGTTCCCCAGGGTGGAGTTTTATCCCCGGCTCTGTTTAACCTCTACCTCTCTAAAATTCCTGCACCACCAGACGGCGTTGAAATTGTGTCGTACGCTGACGATTGCACAATTCTGGCGTCAGGACCTAAAGTGGATGACATTTGCGAGAAAATCAACTATTACCTCACTGACTTAGCACGTTTCTTCACTGCGAGGAATATGAAAATATCCGCCTCCAAATCATCAGCCACACTGTTTACTGCTTGGACCGCAGGTGCGGTTGTCACTCAATGTGAAAGTCGATGACGTCAACATCCCGACCACCAACTACCCCAAAATCCTTGGGGTCACATTGGACAGCCTTTTTAGATCCTCTGCACATGCTACAGCTATCTGCGATAAACTCAAAAGTAGGAACAAGGTCCTCAAGTCACTTGCCGGCAGTACTTGGGGAGCCGACAAAGAAACCTTGTTGACCTCTTACAAAGCGATAGGTCGGTCTGTAGCAAACTACGCAGCACCTGTATGGTCGGCGAACGTGAGTACGACGCAGTGGAAGAAAATTCAGACATGCCAGAATGCCGCCCTTAGAACATCAACAGGGTGTCTTCTTATGTCCTCTGAGGACCATCTACATGAGGAGACGAAGGTCCTTACCGTGCGCAGACACAATTTCCTGTTGTCTAAGCAATACCTGCTAGGGTGTTTTCGCAGCAGTCATCCTAACCACCATCTCTTGAACAGGATGCCTCCACCCAGGCAGATCAGGAACGATCTTCATGATCTAGAGAGAGAGGTCCAGCGGTATAAGAGAGAACCTTTAGATCATCGAAACTATCAGGCAGGTTTGAACAACATTCACGCCGATGATGTCGCAGCAGCAGTATCCAGCTACCGTGTGAATGCAGTGCTAGGGGAACATCCCCCGGAGATTTCACCTGAGGAGAAGGTACTACCTCGGCAGACGCGCGTGGTTCTGGCGCAGCTGAGATCCGGATGGTGCAGCCGCCTCAATTCTTACTGGGCACGAATTGATGCTAACGTTCCGGACATCTGTCCCGCCTGCCATCAGGGACCACATGATGTACTGCACCTCTTCAATTGTCCGGCCAAGCCCACTCAGCTGACCCCCAGGTCTCTGTGGACGCATCCAGTTCAAATGGCGCGTTTCCTTCACCTGGATATCAAAGCAGATCCCCCATAGACGAACAAGACCTCAAAATAAATATATTGTTGTTACAACAACAACATCACTGCACTAAATTTTGGACGTAAACAGCGGGTCTTCCTGTTTCTCACCGAACGCTCAATTCCATAATACAGTTGCCAACATTTAAAGTAAATTATATTCAAAAAATTAATGGCATAAAATGTCCTTTTGAATGAACAATAAACCTTCCAAACTTGATTTGAAACTTTGTATTTTTTTAATTTTGAAAAAAATCCTCTATATTGATCACCCTGTAGAATGTTGCGATATTCTATATGAAATAGCACTGAGCCAGAATCAATTTTATTTCTTGAATTGCTGTTATTTAATTCAAAAATTTTTCCCTATCGTTCTTAATGGTCGCCCTGAAAAACTCGACAGATGCTTATCGATGCTACAGATCCCAAGTTATCGTTATCGTTTTCTTCTAATCACAATATGGTTGCAACCATATTATGTGGTTATACTTTGGTTGTGAGAGTCATAATATGATTGTAAGAATCACAAAAAAATTGAGAGAATTATAGTAGGCTGTGTGAATTAATATATGATTGCGAGAAACATAACATGGTTGTTTGTGACATAATCTGATTGATTTGAAATCATTATATACTTTTGTGTGATCACGATATGGAATTGGAATCTTGATTTGGTTGAGCGTGATCATCATGTGAATGTGGGAATCATAATAGAGTTGTGCGGGATCACAATATGGTTAGGAAATGATAGTGAATGTCATAATATGATTGTTAGAATTATAAAATGCTTGTCTGAATTGAGATATTGGAATGAAGAAAGTATGGATCACAGTATGGATGTGTGAACATTTTATGGTTAAGTGATATTCTGCGTTGAAGATATTATGGTTACGAACAAGGATTAAACCGGCTCAAGACCTCTTGTTTTCTATATTTAAATAGAAGACAAGTTTTTAACAAAATGGCAAAGTGACATTGATTTTCGTGGCTGCACACTACTTTTATCATGATTTCGGGTCCGTGACAACCCTCTTCAGAAAGCCTTGCTGCAATTGTTGAAAGTAAAACCGAACTCTATAAGGCCAGGCTCTCCACAAACGAATGAGAACTACTCTTGTAAACCTTACTTACTTTTTACAACACACACACACGTTGTTGTAAAAGAAATCTATTGATGGCTCTCGATGTGGAGTCTCTTTAGAGCTGGCAGGAGTGAGTTGTATTTTCGTGGGCAATTGTGTGAAGAAAACTTGAAAAGTAAGGTTTACAACAGTAGTTCTCATTCGTTTGTGGAGAGCCGCGCCTTATAGAGTTCGGTTTTACTTTCAACAATTGCAGCAAGGCTTTCTGAAGAGGGTTGTCACGGACCCGAAATCATGATAAAAGTAGTGTGCAGCCACGAAAATCAATGTCACTTTGCCATTTTGTTAAAAACTTGTCTTCTATTTAAATATAGAAAACAAGAGGTCTTGAGCCGGTTTAATCCCTGTTCAATGTGTAAAAGCAACAGACCGAAATAAAACAAACGAGCTAAACATAGTTACGAACAATATAATAATTTTAAAATATATTTTAAACAGTTCTGCAACTATTTACTCTTCTATAGATGCTCTTCTAATATAATCCCTCCAAGTACAATTTTTTTCTGCGCACGATACGTTTGTCGCCTTGGGTTAATGTAAAACGTCCTTAAGCAAAAGCGTTTCTTTTTTGTTCTATTCTATTTGATTTTTTTTCTTTTGCTACTGTTTAACGCTTCTTACTAAAAACGCGAACTGAAAATATTTGCTCTAAACTCATACACTAAATGTAGGGTTTGAAGCCAAAGCGCTTATATTGCCTAAAAGTATGCAATGCCAAACTAGTCTTTTGTAGTTTTCCGAAAGCTTGACGTCATTGTTTAAGCAATTCAGTTACGCCATCCAATTAAACTGTGAAAAATCTCGTGTAGAATCTTAACTTATGCAGGGTTTCTGACAATAGTTTTCATTGTTTGTTGTATTTTTTTTTAATTTTATAATGGAATTTTATTAAAATATATATTTTTCAACAACTGTAGTTTGTGGACAAGTCCTTGTTTTCTTCAGCTTTATTGTGGGACTCCCTAAAGTATGCAACATATTGTGCACTGTTGGTTATATTAAAACTACTCCGCGTTTTGCACGAAAGTGTGCACAGAAGAACAGTGTATATACATAAATAAGCTCTAGCTGTATTATAGTCCTTTATCCTTTAAGTATGCAATGCAATTTCCATTTTGTTGTTTAAGAATTATTATTAAAAGTTGGCAAGTTTGCCTTATTAATTTTGTTGTTGTTTACAAGGAGACAAATTAGTTTTACTCCTTGGCCTGGCAACATGGCCGAGCAACGAAGAACTTCCCTGGCGTATAAGATTAAGGCAGAGAGCGTTACAAGGAACATAAGTTTTAAATTATTTTCACCCTTTCACTTGCTAGCCGCGCTGGCATATTCATTGATATTCTGGTGGGGCATTTAAAAAAAATCGCATCGTCGAAAAGTATGCTTTAAATAGCTTCCATTTCTTGCTGGCCCCTTGGGCATATGCAATACTTTTTGTATTTATTTACTTTGGTTTATATTGATCATTCTTCAACTAATAGCATTTATTATATACTCACGCGTCTTTCATGCTTTCTTTTCTTTCTTTGCAGAGCCAACGAGCAGGAAAGCAAGAAAAACTACTTTGGATTCTGTTCTGCCTCAAAGACTGTGCAAATAAGTTTCGCAAAGTATGTATTCTGTATTGATGTTTCCTTAAAGTATGCAATAGTATTTACTTTTCTGTTTCTTTGCCTTTCTTTTGGGTTTTTTGTATTTTCTTGGAAAGTAGTACTATATCTCATCGATTTTTTTTATTAAAAAACTGTTCTTGTTTGCATTCCTACAAGGAATAACTTTAAAAGGGTGGGTTGAAAACGGCGAAATTGGCATTTCACTTCACAAGATAAGAATTGACTTTCTGGAAAAATAGATGATAGGGAAGATTAAGATGTAGGTCCGTAGCTATATGCTCACATCTTATATGTTTTGAACACACATATAAGTTATATTTTACCTACCTATTTGCGGCAGATTGTTAGAGAAACGCTTAGCCAGTATTTTCCTCCTTTGGGTTATCAAGTTTTTCTTCATTGATTAGCCATATGGTTGTAGCCTATATGGCTGTGAGCACAATATAGTTGTGAGAATGATAATATAGTTGTGGTTAGTCCTAATGTGGTAGTGGAAATCATAGTGTAGTTTCGTGAATAGTAATATGGTTTTTTCGCATCAGAATATGGTTGTTGGAATTATAATTTTATCGTACGGGATCATACTATGGCTGTGGAAATTATAATTAAGTTGCGGAAATTATAGTATAGTTGCGCGAACAACAATATGATTGTGTGTGGCCATCAAATAGTTGTGGGATTCAGAATATAGTTTGTAGAAAAATTATTTAGTTGTGTTTGTTTCTAACAAGGCTGTGAGAATTATTATAAAACTGTCCTCAAGTTGATTTTGGAAATCATAATACAGTTGTGAGAATTGGATTATAGTTGTGAGAATCATAATATGTTAAATGCGATCGTAGTGTGTTGGAGGGAATTATAATCTTGTCGTGTTGTCGTGGTTGGGGAAATAATAATATGGTTATGTCAATCATAATCTATTAAAATGACTCATACTACTGTTGCATGCTTTCATTATACGGCTGTGGTAAATATAAAACAGATGTGTAAGCTAATAATGAAGTTGTGCGAATTATAATTGGGATCACAATATTGCTGTGGAAATCATAAAATGATTTATGTGATCGAAATATGGTTGTGAGGGATCATAATATGGTTGTGGAAATTATGATTTGACACTGGGGGATTATAATATGGTTGTGAGAATCGAAATGTGGTTGCATACGATCATAATATGGTCGTGGGAATTATGATGAGGCACTGTGGGATCATTGTACGGTTGTGAGAAACAATATAGGGTTATGTGCCATCGTAATTTTGTTGTGAGGAAACATAATATGGTTGTTTGGAAATATAATAGCGTTGTGCTAGTTATGATAAATGTAGAATGAAATTGTTCTTTGTCTGACTTCTAAAAGTATGCACTATTTTTTTGTTTCCCTTAAATTAAATTTTACCCAAAATCTCACAACTAACCAAAAGACGTCACACTTGAAATGTTATACATTTTTCCACATCCCTGCCACTCTAGGCGAGTGTGTCCTCGTTAAAATTGCGTACGTGTCCAGAATGAAACAAATCCGTAACAAACACTTGAACAGGTATCATCTGTTGTCTGTCGTGTTTCGTCTACTCCGTGTGCCCGTTGCGGTAACCGCCTATAATTCGCACATTTTTGTTTGGCGATCTCTGCTTTCTTCTTTGGCTTGTGCTCTGGTGGTTTTGCATAAAAGTTATTAAACTTTATGCAAATATTGTTTATTGTTGGTATTTTATTTCATTCTATTCTATTCTATTCTGTTATCCTTTATATGTCTGTATTGCTTTAGTATTTATTTCGAGTTTAAGTTGCTTTCCGGTTCATGCTGGCGGCTTCCTCTTCAATAATGCAAGGCAATCGATGTGGGGCGAGAAGGGAAAGAGCACGTAGAGGGCAGGTGATTTGAAGGCCTTTTCATTGGCGTTGCAGGTGGTGGGAAAGGAATGTTGTGGCTGAAATCCAAAGGAAAATTACTTTTGTTCTACTTTAATAACTTGGCCACACGTTCAGCCTAATGGTTATGCAACAGAAAAAAATCATTATCTGCACTTTGTTCGTGTATACAAGCAAACAAATGCCATTAAGGACACAAATACATACACATTTTTTAGTATAAAAGTAAAAAAAAAAACAAAGTCAGCTGGACGAATCTGCCTTGCTTAAGATGTGTAGCTTAAATTTGTGGAGGATTTGTAATGTCATTCATATCGGGATACTCCTCGATTAGTTGACCTGTGCTGAATAATTCATTTGGTATTAGTAAAAAAAGAAACCCAGACACATAAATAGGGACATAGTTTAAAATATTAATAAAACATAGAATATTTGAGATATAGAGTTCAAATTTATTCCAGGTGTTGTGCAAAAGTTACATTTGAAGAATGTGTCGTAGTTTGAGAATATTACCAAGATCCTTGGAAAACTTATTAATTCGAAAAACTTTAAAAGCAGTTACTAATTTTGACGTACCCTTAAAGTATGCTATAATGTCAACACTGCTAAGAAATCCTAAATGTATGCTTTAGATGTTCATATAATTTCCTATAGTTACTTAACGTTCTCTCAGATAATATAACTTTTAATTTGAAATTACCTATTTTTTTGATTTCTAGATAAACACTTTGAACTAATGCTTCTAAATTTAATAAAAATACCCCTGTATGTATATTATTGCAAACCTTGAACCGCTTAAAAAATTAAAGACCTCAATATTCAACACTTTTGATTTTCATTCCTTGGCTTTTAAAACAACGACGAAATATACAAACATGTCCCTACGTCTGTTTAGTGTATGAAAGACTTAAAGCATACTTAGGGGCTTATGCTTGCTTTCGCACACAGACTTTGTGTGTACAGACTGAGATCAAATCTTATTGTTTCCTCCTTCCACAACTTAAGGAATTTAATTATAAATTCAATTAACCAATGTTTTTAATGCCAACTTTTACTTACTATTGCCTACTTTGAGGTTTATAAGTTTTTGCGGGTATTAACGACGAAACTGAGCACAAAAGGCGAGTACACTTGTTTACAAAATCTTTGATTATTTAAATTGAAAGCATAGACACTGTCCGTCCTTACGTTCAAAACCCTAGGATGATGCATTCCTATTGATGGAGTTTTTGGTTTTATCATCAAGTAACAACCATGTTCCCTTATGGGTAGTATGTTGCTACTTATAGCCATGTTCTTGGTGAATGCGAAATCCATCAGCCTCATTTCGTTATGGCGGATGTCCAAAGCTGTTTTCCTTTCCTTGGGTAAAATTCCCAAAAACGTAAACCTAGTCTATGGGCGGCTAACAACTAGTACAAAATTACAAATTTGTAGACCAGTGTTAGTACAAATGTCTCGCATTATACGTGCCATATGCTTAAATATATCAATACGCCCGAGGATGGTTTGGAAAGCATTTCTCAGCCAGCCAGTTAAAATTCCCAACTGAAGCATCTAATCCCCCAACTTTTATTTGGCTTAAAAGAACCAAAGAAATAAAAGAATGAATTAAAGCATATGCCAAGGCGTAGTAAAACCATACTAATTGTTCTAAAATATTAAGAATCCAACGAGTACAGCCATAATTTTTTTCAAATCGATCCATTCAATTCCATTCTCCTGAAGCCAGCAGCAGATATTGCCCAATCCAATTTATCCAAACAAAAGGTGCTAATGCAATTGTTTCACTCAATTCAATATGGGAAAGCCTAAAGGCAGAAACTGAATTTCTCTGCGCGACCGTTTTCTAAACATTTGCTTTTGTAGCTGTTCAGGGTTCCAACCTAAATCAAGCATGCACATGTTAAAAAACGGCAACAACCATCACACCAAATGCTAATTTCCTTTTGACAGGATAAAACGCATGCCTATGGAGTTTTCATTCACCGGTGTAAAGCCTTAAAAGCAGCTTTTCCATTTGGGCCTTACGTCCCCCACTCCTCGAAAGCAACATCAAAGAGCCCCATTTAAGGCAATAAATTTGATTTTTTTGTGTGTGTATGTGTTAAGAGATATTTTGATTGATGGTTAAAATGGTATCGTATCTCGCAAAGAGCCAATGATGATGATGACGATGGCGATGACGTTGCCTTCGACAATGATGATGATGACTCCTTGCCTCGAGTAATCACAATGCCAGCCATGAAAGAGCCAAAAAGGAAATATTACTTGCTCTCCGCTTCGTTGGACTTTTCCCATTCACATGGTGGCTTAATCAAAAAATACCGAACGACCGACAGATACTGTGACGGGCAGCCAAAGAGAGGCATACACGCCGCCATGCACTGTCAGACCAGTCAACCATTTCAAATTTAGTTAATCATATTGTCAATGGCAACGACGTCTTTTTTCGGTTTGTGGTCTTCTGAAAGCGGCCGCCAGACAGCAGCTCCTGAACAAATAAGAGTTAATAAATTTTGTGTAGACACTGTTTGTCATGGATGATTTGTAAAGGTGTCATCAACGCCGGCAGGGCTGACAAAGCGCCTGCATGGATACTGTTGTGACATCGAAAGGCTGCCGAAATGTCGACAAATGGTTGATTTTAGTTTTAGGTTAGGCACAGGAAAGAGTTTAAAGAAACTTCTCTGGGCAGCCTTGACAGCATGCTACAATTTATTAAGCCAGAACTGCCTAAAAGTATGCCAAAAATTTGTAAATATCTCATATGACATAAATGGGAGTACGTTTTTAAATATCTCAGTGATTTTAGGGTGTAGTTAACTTTTTTTAACATCTGTAAGTTAATAAAAAGTTTGCTTTATTTAATTTCAATCTTTAATGTTGAAACGTTTTTAATATTTTTATTTTATATTAAGGGGGGTAACGTTAATTCTGCAAAACAATGCCCATTTTTTGACGCCACATTTCGATTTTTTTTTTAAAAACCAATGGCACATTAAAGTATAACATTCGAATAATATAATTTAAAATTTTCATAAAGAAATATTAACAACTACGGCAATGACAGTAGTAATTCTGAAGAATCTCAGTAAAATTGCTGTGCCTCTCATAACTTATCTGAAATCAGAGTTATTTTGATAGACAATATCTTTCCCCAGGTAATGCAGAGATGGGTTGGCGGAATTTAAAATTTTCAATTCTTTATAACAAGGAAAAAAACTGCTAATTTGTAAATAAAAAGCGTTAATATGTATGTATGTACTTATACATATAAGTCGTTTTAAATGTGTCTTTTGAAAGATTGAGTAGTTTTGAAGTTATAAGTGACACCGACTTTAAAAAAAAGAGTTGTGGATAAAACGCTTAAAAGTTTTTAATAACAGTAAGTCATGTGCGAGGCGCGTTTGCTTACACTACAGTGTCATCGTTAGTTTTACTTCGATTTATCTCAAATTCCTTATCATTCTTGAAAGGTGCTTCCTTCAGAAAATCAAAAGGCTTTACCATATTTTGTTGATCCAAAGTTTACACATTTCTCTACTGCCTCCGTGACTATTTCACATTTTGGCCGTAGCTGTCTCTGTCTTCTTGTTGCCAGATAGTTGTCTTGTACTCATTAACCACCAGGTCCTGCATAAGACGACTCTAACTAAATTTTTAAAAATTATTCAGTTACGTCGTCCACTCTGCTATTCTAGAGTTATCCGTTATACTTACATAACTAGAGTTCTTCACTCTACATAATATCGCGAACACTTTGTAAATGACTGTAAGGGTCCTCTGGACCTTTATCACGAGGTTTAAGCCAAACCAGGTTTAAAATTCTCAGACATGTGATCCATACCAGTTATATACTATTTTGACCAAATTAATTAAAATTCCTGCCAATTAGCAGAGAACCACATTACAAGAAATCCATACTAGGATTCATTATTGAATTATACTTAAGATTCGTATACTTATTGTTAGGCTCCATTGGAGCAGATTCAATAATTCAAATAAAGCTTATATAAAAAAAAAAAAAAAAATTCAGTTACTTTTATTTCTATCCTCCCAACAATTTTTATACGCTAGAAGTTTGAGGCTTCTGTATTTATTGTGCCGGTTTATTAACCTTAGCATTTTTAAAATTGTATCTATCGAAATGTTGAGTAGTTAACACGATTAGCGATTAGGGTTACTCCCTGTCTAAAACCTGATGTAGTGGTGAATAGTTCAGATAGACCTTTCTGACTTTCTTCAATTCTAACAGCGAAACTAGTGTCACGTATTTTTTCGTATCTTATGATTCGTTATAGTATTGCTAGCTATAAGAAGACATATGGAGCATTTGGCTGTCGTAGCCAAGTGTATGAGATTCAGGTTTGACATATCTCCAGAACTCAAAATTGTACGCACCAGCCTAATGCAAATTTTGCACAACGACCTCGTATTATTCGCTTACAGATCCAATTGAAACGTTTTAGAGTGGGAGCGAAAAGCATTTTAAAGCGACAAATTAGATCGTGCAATAATTTGTAGCATGAAATTGCTTTATTTTGTTTCATTTGTTTTTTTGTGTTTCGTTGCTGAACTATTATTTCCTTTCCTGCCGTTTATAGTAAAATATCTTCTTCTACTCACTATCGATCTCGAAAACTCAACATTTCACGCACCAGCCTGTTGTAAATTTAGCACAACGATCTCGAACTATTCCCTTACAGATCCAATTGACTCAGAAATGTAGTTCTCACTACTATCCGCTTCGTTACCGCTTTTTTCGACCTTATGCTAATATCAGAGTACTAGGTGCGATGCTATAGCAAAGCACTATCGTTTTCTTCCGTGATCGCTCGAAACGTGACAGAGTGGAAGCGAAGAACGTTTTAAAGGGGCAAAGCAGATCGTGCAATAATTTGTAGCATGAAATCGCGCTATTTTGTTTCATTTGTTTTTTATGTTCCCTTGCTAAACACGGCTAATGTTTCCGTTAAGCGCTGATCTCATGAGGAGGAAGGGGTTTTCAAGAAGCTTCGTGGAGTAGCACTGAGCTGTCTGTTAGGAAAGCAGACTCTTAACGTCTTGATTATCGTTTTTTGTTTTTTCTAAATAGCTCAGTATTGCTTCGCTCAACTGAGTTGTTGTTGTAGCGGCACACATACTTATAGTGCCGGGGTGGCAGCCCTTGGCCGAAGAATTGCTGCTACGGGTCAATCCGGTGCGGAGAACCGGCTGTCGTGGTATCGCACTAAACTTAGTGCATATCTTTGCTGTTGCCCGAAAAATGTCTAAACGTTAAGGTGAATATCTTTAAAATGTCAATAACTAGTTAAGCTATTTTGAAGTAGAATCACTGGATTTAATAAGACAAAGTTGTATGACTTCCAGGAAATAAAACTGCCCCATACAGCAGAAAATTGCGTATATTCGAGAAACCAATTTCATGCTTAAAATCAAGTCCATAAACAATTTGGCCTTTAACGTTATAGGAATTTTGAAAACTTTATTTCACGTACTGCCATCTGTAATAGAATACTTTCTTCAACTTGTAATCCAAACATGGTATCACATGTTTAAGGCACAATTTTAGGCTGTTGGTTTGGCGTTTTTTTTATTCTTCTCACCACTTACCACCATAAAGTGTTTTTGTGTAAACAATTCCGTCTTTGGGCTCTTGTAAAGTTTTCTAGATTGTAAACGCCTTTTCGTATGCTATACTTTTTTCTCCTAAGCATAAATTTCTTTGTGTTCTTTATTTCTCTCTCTCCCTCTCTCTCTCCCTCTCTGAGAGCTGAGTGTCTATTTGTTCTTTAAATAGCAAAAACGTGTGTGTGGCAAAAACGTTTTTTTCGGTCCATGGCCCTTTTGATAAAAGAAAAGCACAAAAACAACAGCAAGACAAATAAAAAACAACAATAAAACAACTATTCATTTTAATAGTGTAAAAATGAAGGAATTTCGGAACGGCTGGCGACTTAAAACGACTTTGTATTGCTCAGAACATTTTCGGGAGCCAGCACAAGTAATGCTCGTATGACGCAACCTAAAAGTTTTTTTTTTGCTCCCGTATTGACATTTGCAAGGGATTGGTGCTGTAGACACTCCATGGGGGAACGTGGTTGAAGAAAGAATAAATGAGTGAAATTGTCGTTAAGCACAACAAAAAGTAAGGAATAAAAGTACATAGAGCAAACTTTACTTAGTTCCATTAATATCCTAGGAGAAAACAAACGGTGAACTGTCATCAGGCACAACTTTATTTGTGGCTATTAAGGATGGTCCAAAAATAAACTTCCTTTAAGAAATCCAAATTTTTTTTTAAAAATTAAAAAAAAAAACTTTTTATAACTTCAAAAAAAAAGCATTTTTTAATAAGGCCAATCTTAACTTACTTCCATGAACATCCAATACGAAAACAAAAAATTGACGGTCATCAGGCACCTATTTTGTTGTGGATATAAAGGGTAGCCCAAAAACACGTTTCCTTTTAGATATTCAAAATTATATATTAAAAATTCAAAATATTTTTTTTTTTTAAAAAAAAGTTTAAAATATTTTTTTTAAAAAAAAAAAAGTTTAAAATAACTTTTTAAAAATTCAAACAATACTTTTTAAAAATTGAAAGAAAAAGGAGATTTTAAGAGGCTTAACTTTACTAAATTCCATTAACACCCTAAAAGGAAACAAACGGTAAACTGTAATCAGGCACAACTTTAGTTGTAGATATAAAGATTGGTCCAAAAACAAGTTTCCATCAGAAATTCCAAAATTTTGTTTTTGAAAAATCAGAAATTAAGCGTTTTTTGTTATTTGTTTATTCTAACATTCCCATTATTTTTGGAACACAATTACAAGTTTCCTTTCCTTTTAGAAATCCAAAATTATTTTTTTAAAATTTAAAAAAAAAATGTATTTGCTTATTCCAACATAATTTATTACCATAATTTTTGGAATATAGTTTCAATCTATGGCTGGCTTTGCAGTTGCGTTATATACCAAGACCTAAGTGACGGGTTCTGGCTTTATCTCACGAATAGTTTGCCTTATTTTCCTTAATAAAATGCATCGTTGATTTCTTATTCGCTTAACAACGGTTCAACGCAGTACCCTACAAAAAAAGTCAAACGATGTTTAATCGCAGCTCTGCTTAAGCTTATTGGCGTAAGAGAGATGGTTCATAACACGATTGCCTATGTTGGCGCCACAAAAACTGACTGTGGCGTGGGCTGTGTGGCATGTGCTGCTATAGTGCTACTACTAAATATCGTCCAAGTCTACATCTTTAATATGCGGTCATAAAAAATAGCTGATCATGCCTCTGTAGCACTCTCTATCAACTGAAACTGTGTTTCTAGAAACATTTGCAAAGAAATATGGACCGATGATGCCACCACTCCAAATTCTGCTCTTTAACGTCCTTCTCTGGGGCTGCATCGGCTTCTTCACAATAGCGTGGGTTCATTCTGATCCCCAGAAGCTACAGTTTTGTTTTTGTTAACAATGACGTCGTGATGAAAATTAAAAGTCAGAAAAGATGATTTGTGGAGAAAAATCGTTATCCATGAAAATGATCTACGTCAGAAAAGATAATTTATGGAGTAAAATCGTTGTCCATTTTTATCTAAGGTCCAAACTGAGGATTGTGCTCTCTGAGGATGCATTGATTTTTTGATGATCATATGCGGGTTTTTCGATTCCCAGATGGGACAGCTATGCCCAGATAGAGAAGCACTTGGTCCGAAAATACCATTTGTGGAGCAAAATCTATGTCGTGTGACTTTAATTTCTAAGACAATTAAACCTTGTAAACGTATAATACAAGGTCCTTGTGCAAAATTCGTATCAGGCTGGTGCGAGAAATAGGTCTTGGGATCGATTTTCTACGACTAAATCTTACACTCTTGGCTACATCTGCCCGACTTTACGTACGCCTAAGGCGACTGTGAGTGTTTTCCACTATCTTGCCAGTCTAATGAACTTTTTGCCCAAAAGTTTAAGTACAGCAGGTGCCGTGTTTTGATCTAAACCTCTTCTAATAAACGAATTAAGTGAGCAGCGTATTAAATGTAATGCCAATAAAATTTGGGGTATATGTACAAATCACATAAATGGTTCTCTTATGACTTAATGCCTGGCCCACAATATCCGACGTTCGAAAGCGATGGACTGGCTCTTATTGGCTAATCATTTCATTCGAAATCTCAGCTTAGTCCATAAATGTTCAATGATTTAGAAAAAGTTTAAAGAATTACAATATTTAAAATACCTTTTTGTATAGCATAGTTTTAGGCAATGGAAAGTAAAAAAACAGTGAAAAAAACCAACAACTACAAATAGCTTTAACTTAATCCCTTTCAACAGCAGACCGATTTTAACGAGATTGTAATTTCACAGCTGCATACATACGCACACATTGTTGTATCTGACACCACTACAATTGTAGTGAACTTTCTCATTCGGTCTCTCTCACTCTGTTGGGTTCTCTAACCCCTATTGTTATGCCATGCACAAGTTTTTCTAATTCAAAAAATGCTAAAAGACCACCCAACCAATATTCAAACTCCCCCCTAAAGTAGGCTTTTATTTCCAACTATTTCAAATTATTGATGTTTTTACATTATAATGCCCAAAATGTTGGGCAATTTTCCAAAGTATTTCGAAAACAACCATAACTCGCATGGCGAAGCGTTTAATCACACACATCATGTACCTACAGTTTTTAACAGCTTAAAGCTACGAGGCTGTAGTGCAAAGTTTTGCGTTACTAGGGAATTAATGCAATACGGTCTTTGATAAACATGTTGCGATTAATATTAAGTTCAACGTAAAAAAACAGCAACACGAACTCTTTTATTTATCAGTTAAAAGATCTTGAAAATTTTTTGAAAATGTTTGAAAAGGACTCTTTGACCCCTGATGAAAAATATTTTAGGAAAGTGTCAAACTATGGATTTCCGGTTATGCCCTCGTATTGCATAAAATCTCCATGATCTGTTATGCAATTTTCCTGGTAAGCGCATTTATTTTCCCATTATTCCTCATATATATATATATATATATATATGTGCATTATGGCCTTGTTCGCAGTTAATTAAATTCTAGTAGCCAAACAAAAGTTTTGAGCTACTCCAGTGAATAGCAATTTAGGAAATTTTGTACATATTGTGGTTGCCATGACGGACGGTACGTGCTACGAGTATTGATGTTAGCTTTGTGTCTTTTTTTCTCCAAATTTCTTTTTTAATATATCTAATGTTTCAAATTGCCAAAACACATCAAAGCTGCACATACAAGTAAATGTTTCATTAAATGAAAGACTTTTTGTGTAGACCTTTTAAAAAATTACCAGGAAAAAAAAGAAACACTTGATTTAAGTGAGCTTTATTAGTTTGATTAAAAGTTTTTTTTACACTCATAAACTGTTTACTTTGTGGCCACTTCACATTGAAATTAAATTTATATTAACCCTTTTAAAAAATTATTGGAATAAGTTATTCAGTTTTTTGTACTGGAATAGTTGAACAAAGACCTTTGTACTTATATAATAACAAAGTAGAAACTATAAGGGATTTTATATATTAGCGGCATATTTTAGAGGCCTGCAGGGTCCTCAAAGCACTGCTTTCTCTGATAATTTTTAAATAATAAAAACAAGGCCAGCAAATATTTTAAAAGCTCCTCTTCTTGCTGTTTTTTGCCCCTTTTAATTTAAAACTAAACCGTGCGTATCTCTTACCCTAGCTAAATACGCTACCAGTAGTTTGGCACAAATTTATAGTCTACCTTAAGGCATTCCTTTTTGATAATCTGCAAACTCGCATTATCCGACACAGGAAAATATTTAAATCCTCTTTACACACATTATTATTATTTTCATAATTTATTAGCGTTACTTTAGTTCTTGCCAAACAGCAGGAACTACACCGACAAAAAAACCCTGAATTATTCCAAGAATGCCATAAATATAATAGCAATTTTCGGCATAAAGAGAGAACAAAAAGAGAGAGTGAGAGCGAGTGTGTGACAGAGACCGATTAAAAAGCATAGCATATCCTGAGGCTTGTTTAACTTATAATTTACTAGAGCATTTTAGGGCGCACATAAAATGTTTTTTTTTTCTGAAAGTGCTGCAGTTAGCGTATTCAGGAATTAAAATTTTAAAATTAAGTATTTGAGGTTACCTTCCTCCGCACGGTGACCATCTGAAGTATCACCTTATTAGCTTAGCATCTAAAAACATTAAATTACAGCAATTTAATGCGTGCTGCTTAATTTTTGATTTATTTATAATAAACTTTAAATTTAACCCAAATTACGGCTGACTGGAGGATACGACTGAGGACACTTTGAGATACAATAAAATCGGCGATCGGTTAACAAGAAAACTCCGAGTTAAGTACGGCTAGGAAGAATCGTATGGGCCCTTTACCATAAATGCTCTACTGATATTGGCAGGATAATTTTATATTTATGGTCCGTTGGTCTGAGCTCTTATCCCAGCCTAATCTTAAAAATAATGCTCGTTTCGTTATTAAATGTGGTCGAATTTAATTACTTATATGTCCTCATTTTCTATGCGGTGGCTTTTGTAAACGCATTGGCGCATCTTAAAACCCTTTGGTCCGAACCCCCTGTCTTAGGCAAATCTTACTCGCAAAGTCGCCGGCATTTACGTGTGAAAATTCCGCTGCTACCGCAATTTCTTAGATGTTCATTCCCGACTTTAAACCTGCGTTTACTTGTATGAAAGTCGTAGTGGCTTAATTTCTCATACTTTTAGTGATAGGCTAAGTTTAGAAAATTCGTCCGTTTTTATCTTCTGATACTCTAAAATCCAAATTTTAAATTCGATCTGGAATTAACAAAAAACCGAGGAGAGCAGTCTTCCAAATTCAGAGTGTTGTAGGGTATAACTGAGTTCTAACTGCATAGTTTTTTAACGTGTCGTGAACTTTTTGACTCTTAAGCTTATACCTTAGAACATTAACAGAACAGAGATAGAACATTTTTTGTCGCAGTTAGGTCTTGTTACAAGTGAAATTATCTGCTCACCGAAGTGTTCTCTCAATAAATCCATTGATTGTAGCGATGTGTAGGAAGTGGCGCCGCCTTGTTGAAACCAAATTTGGCCTAGATCACGAGCTTCAATTTCAGGCATCAAATAGTCGTTTATCGTGGCACGATAACGGTTGCTATTTACGGTTACGTTCTCACCGGCATCATTTTTGAAGAAATATGGACCGATGATTCCACCGGACCACAAACCACACCAAACCTTTGTTTTTTCTGTGTGAAGTGGCAGCTCTTGAACCTCTTCCAATTCCAATATTGCTTGTTTACATACCCATTAAGCCAAAACAAACTTTGGCTCGAAAACGTTGGATCTTCATGAAACGTTTCAAGAGCCCATAGAGCGAAGCGAAGCCACTTGGGAACGTCGGGCGGCTTTAGTTCTTGCACAAGCTGTATTTTATACGCTTTTAATTTAAGATCTCGCCAAGTCGTCTGAGTTGCGGCGCCGAATCGACTCTTCACGGCCGCTGCATTTTCTTTACTGAACGTGGTCTATTCGGTCGAATATTATCCAATAATCAATGCTGGGTCTCAAGATGGATGATGGTGTTGCGAATAGTATGCTCAGTAGGCCGATTATGTTGACCATAAGTTGAACGAAGTGCACGAAACACATTCCTCACAGAACGTGACTTTTCGTAATTCCTTTAATTTTTTAATTTTTTAAAGCACAGTTTGATTCCTAAAATAGACTTTAAGTGCACTTAAACCTCTTAAAAGGTTTTAAGCGTTTTTCCAGTTAAATCTCATCAGTTTTTCTATTCAACTTTTCTGAAATTTAAGCTTGAACAATTTTTCACAGTTGCTTGTTTTAATTTTATCATTTCTCACAGTCACACACATGCATACCATCTGACTTACAAATGTGTGTGTCCTTACACGTACTGAGCTAAGCCTTGAAATCACTCCTGTTCACATCTGTTGTTTAAACTTCCATCAAATGGCAACAATTACGGCGGCATTGTGTTTTCTCCCACTCTCACTTGCGCTCATCCTGCTCTCTCTCGCAACTATTGTGTTAATTTGTGTCTCGTGTGTCAGACGATAGATGTGGAGAATGGCGACACAGGGAGGCGAGCGAGTAAAAAAGGTTTAAAAAAAACTGATGATGGCTTAACAGTTGGACCTATTACGTGAACATTAGTATAGTAGAAGGCCGGAAACTAATCCTTCTCCGGCCGGACTAGGCTGCCATGTGGGAGAATATGAATGTATGCTCGTACTGTGGGTATGAACAGACATCATCCTACTAGTTGGCAAATGTTAAATGGACGACCGAAAATAAATTTATTTTTTTATTAAAAAAAATCCTAAAAGGATTGCACGTTTTTTCCCTTACTGAGGTATTATTGAGATATTAACGTTCCGACTTACCTACATCTGGATTAGGCTGAAATGAAGGCCCATATTTGTGCGTTCTATCCTGACAGTGATGATGATGATGATGTGGACCGACCTACTCCTATTTGCATTTGAGTTTGCAATTGACATTTGGCTCTGTTTACTCTGAAATTAGAGACACGTGTTTTTAGTTTTGTTTTCTTCGTCTTCTGTTTTGTTGTTATTATTTTTCTCTTTATGGTGCGGTTGTTGTTGCTGTTCCGTTATGTGACCTAAACGTGCGTCTGTATTTACGGGTGGGAGTACATGTGTTTTTCTTTTGTTATGCATATTTAAATATGTAAGTTTTAGACATATATGTATATGTCTTTCCGACCCTCCGTCCGTCCGACCGACCGTCTGTCTGCCTCTGTACATGTGTTTACGTGGGCGGACCTTTGTACGGGACTTTATACAGAAATTATGGAGCACACAAACAATTGGTGTCGCCTGTGAAGCCACATTTCCACAAAAAAACAGTAACAATTTCTAGTTTGCAGCAGTCAAAAATAAAGTCATCCAAAGACAGGCTCAGTCACACGTGCCTAGGACAGTGTCCTTTAAGAGCTGAACAAACAGCGGTTAAAGAACCCGTATGATAAAGTGCACATTATGCTAATGAAGGCATTGTAAAAAGTTCACAGGGAAAACTTACTAAAGTAATTGAATGGTTGAATTAAATGGGAAAATTCTGTAGGAAACCTGAATTCATGAGGTTTAGGAATTTGTGCTAAAAATAAATTCCTAAAAACCAATTTTGCCGGGCTTCCAAATGGAAAAATGCCCTTAGGAGGCGTTCAGCAAGGCATAGACAAAAACAATATTACCTAAAGTTTTTCTGCAGTTAAAGCGAACCATGTTGGTCAGGTCGTTGTGAAATCCTACTTCAATACCACCAAAAAGTGCCTAGACTTCAAGTGTTAATAAAACATACCAAAAAACAAATAAAAAAATCAAGTCGGGCTGACTTACTTTTAGATACCCTACACCACTCTACTATTTAGAAGATGCTGCGCCTCTGCCTGGAGTTTAAATACATTTCAAAGAAATATTTTCTAATAATTATTTTATTGTTTACAAGAAGTCTGCATTGTGTACGCCCAGGCGTATGAGCAACGTTTAATGCCTTTAAAATGTTACCCATACGCTTCGTTAGTGCTGTCCTTCTGTTCTTGCTTATTATCATCTTCCGCTTGTGTCATTTGTAACGCTGTAAGTGCGGGCGGGTCTGGCCCCATATTTGTGCGATTAGAAAATCAACTTCCTTGCTAAAATTGTATTTATTTTTCGTCCGCAGTAGAAGACCCGCAGACACATACTTATACACACTCACCATATGACCGACCACACAATAAAGTCACCACCCGCGCCATGCCATGCCAACTTTCCAAAGTGTAACCTTGACAATGTTTATTTGAGGAAGAGAACAAAAAACGATAACGTTTCTGGGTTTTTTAAACTTCTAACAAATTGTTGGGGCAACCCACTCCATCTCCTCGGCGACGGTTACTCACATGGCCACACATACCATGACCTATTCTCAATGCTGGCCCACTCCCTCCATTCCCCTCTAGCACAATAACAAAGGACATTGTTCCGTATTCCTTACTTGCGTTGTGTTGCTTTCTTGTGCTGCTGCCGCTGGCAAATCTCTCTAATGAGGTTGTCATCTTGGATAAACTGTGAAGGCAACCTTATTTGAAACCACTCATGTGCTCAGTTATAGTTTTTAAAACCATTTATTTGCTAATGGGGCCGGAGTGGTCGGGGGCCACCATTTTTGCGCATCTATTCGTTGTCCACATTTGCAAGTGTCTGTGTAGGGGTGGTTGGACACACTTTGTTATTGCATTGTGTATCCCCCTTTGTCGTTTTGGCATTTTGAAAAACAATCTGTTGCCGCCAGAAACACGCCGGTAGCGGCAGGAGCCGAAATGTTTATTGGTAAGATGCTAGAAAGATAAAAAATCAAAATACTTTGCAAAGCTGTCGGCATTTTGTCTTTGCACACCTATAGAAGTACCCGGTTTTCTATGCCTACGAGTACACTTTGAAGTAAGAGAGCAAAAGTTCATAAAATTCTTCAAAAAAAAAGTTGTTAAAATGTTTCTCTATATTTTCTAAAACAAATTCGCTTGTTAAAGATTCGCTAGCCTACTGGAGTTTGGCATATCGTGAAGAATTTAAAATGACCCAGTTCAGAAAACAAGGCTTATCTGTTAGCTAGCATTTTGCCAGGAACTCGTACTTATCGGATAGCAAACAAGGACTCCCTGTAATAGATTAAAATACTTGCTCTTTACCTCTGATAGAAGCGAAACTCGAGGACTCACAAGGGCAATTTGCGGCAATTTTTTTAAAAACAATGTTGGCTTTTAGTTTTGATCAGTGTGTTACTACCAACAAACTGTACATTGTAGTCTTGGTCTGCTATATCGGTTTAAGGGGTTTAAATCGGCTTGAAA
Source organism: Hydrotaea diabolus (assembly GCA_963513945.1). Classification (NCBI taxonomy): domain Eukaryota; kingdom Metazoa; phylum Arthropoda; class Insecta; order Diptera; family Muscidae; genus Hydrotaea; species Hydrotaea diabolus. The sequence goes on along the minus strand of OY740718.1, from coordinate 1,776,382 downwards.
ACTAAACTTTTTGTCATGTACTGCATGTACGAGTATTCGCAATTATGTGGTTTCGTTTGCCCCCCTCTGTTTCTGTGGGATGAAAAATTTATTGCAAGCGTTGGCAATTTATTTACCGCTTGACATTCTTCCTTTCCCTGTTGCCTTTGCACACAACGAGAGATGAGGAGTTTATAATTTCAATTTGAAACCAACGAAAAAAACGTGAAGAATGAATCTAAAAATTGTTTAGTTTTTCACTTTCTGTGTGCCAATTCATCAGTCATGTTAAACAATAATAAAAACAACAACAACAACATGGAAACGGATGTTGTGATGCTGGTTATTTGTATCTGTGTATGTTTGTGTGTGCGTGCGTGTGTATTTGCAGCAGCAGCAGGATATACTCAACAAAGGACACATGTACTCACAAAATGTAAACTTGCAGATGAAATCAATATTTACAAACACACAGGGACACACTCACACTGGCACACATAGACATACATATACAAATGTACATCCTTGCATATTTATATTGCGTATTACCATTTGTTTTATGCGACGCACAGTGGGACCGTAATGAACAACGGTGGTAAAAATCTTTAGAATGCTTTGATGAACTCAACATTTTGGGTATATTTTTTACGCACAGCGATCAATGTCTTTTATTGGTATCCGTTTCTTTTTCTGACCCTGTATTAATAAAATTTACAAATTATAAATAGTGCTGAACAGATTAGACTTTCGCCTTGTAATATCTCTACCGCTACATATGGTACAGAAAAATTAATATTTGATTTTTTATCGGTAACTTTATATGTTTTGCTTTGTTTCAACTTAAGCATTTGTTTCAAAATAAAGCAAAGATAAATGAAATGTCATTACCTGGTAACGTACACGATAACGACTGTAGAATGTGGCGTAAAAGTCATTAGATTCTTTATATTTAAAAAGGAAATTCTGCTCTGATATTTGTAAAGGAAGCAGATACAATATATACGCCAACCAAACATGGATGGCCAACTTCTTGAGAATGGTAACAAAACTGTTTGAATTTTTACTGACTAATGTTCCAGACTTTTTTCTGGCATTTTTTTTCAATGACAAACCGTTTAAAAACGGGGAGGTAGATTAAGGACATACAACTGAGCCAATAATTGACTTGTTGTGCGTGCGCTTTAATTACACTGGTCAACACTAAATTTGCTGCAGAAGGTTTGATAGTCAACTTTATGATGATTTGGAATTGCTGATCACGAATCTGACATCCAATTTGCCAGATTCGCTTTATTTGTCAACCTATTTTCAAAAAGTTGAGGGCGGTGTTTTGTGGAGAAATTGACCTATTCTTGACAAAGTCCTTAGGTATGTTTCTATCTGGTTCAAATCTAGTAAATAGTCATCCCTTTCTATTGCTGGGTAGTGACCAAGGTAGTTCGCTTACGTCTCATTATTCTCCTCGCACGCACTGCAGATGCTCTTAATTACTATTCCCATACTATACTATGTAGATGCGCCAGTAAGCCTGTGTACCCAGTAAGGAAACTGAGGTTATTTTTACTTTCTACTTAGTTCAGCAATGTTCTAATATTGTCCTCCTCCGGGTCGCACAAAAAGATCTTCGTTTTCTTTCTAACGGTTTCATTTTTCCATAGTTTTCTTCGCCCATATTCAACTCGGAGTATGGATGTTTTCAAACATACTATCCGTCAAAAGTGCGATATCCTTTCCTTAGAAGTCATGTCAAGAGAGATGGCAAATTTGATAAATACGGGCTGCTTGGTCATCAATCTTGGCGGCGGTCACTAAGTCGATATCCTTTTCTCCAATTCCATGTAGAAAATTACAACATCAAATAAATATTAACCAAGAGCAAAGCGAAAAATGTATGTTCATTAGAAAAGAATTACAGCTAAAGAGCTACCTTATTCTCACAAGTCAATTTTGTTCTTAAATTGTTTCCGAATTATCCACTGTGCGGCATACGTTTACACACACACACACACTTCTCCTGTACACAGTACACCCGGTATTTGTTTTGATCACTTCATTCAACAACAATAGTGGCAGCAACAAGAACAACAGCAGCATCAACATCATCAGTCGCTTGCCATTTAAACTACAGCAGCCCCCATGACAGTGAAGGAGAGCGAGCCAGCGTTGGTCTTCAAATAAATGAATTTTCGTTGAAAAACGCACGTAAAAAAACTCAATGTCGTTCATTTGATTGATAAATGAATGAACGAATGAACGAACGAGTAAGTGAGTGAGGGAATGCATGAATGTATGCTCTGCTGTCGTTCTTGCTCTGCACTGAAGCGAAAATACGAAAATACCAGAAATGGTTTTGATTTTTCAAATTTACTTCACACACACACACACACCAGCATAAGCAGCAACTACAAACGCAGTGTGGATGGTGAGTTTTTTTTTTGGGTAGAAACGTTACGAAAGTTTGCTGAAAAACATCATAAACAATGGGAATTATATCAAATTATTTCGATACCTAACCGGAAAGGTAATATAGAAATCCGTGGAGAGTCGCGTTGTTGAATCTATGAATTTGACAAAAAAAATTAGAACTAGAATATAACAACTACTCTAGCCATTCTGGCATACCGAAAGATCAATAATAATAATAATAATATTTGTGTAAGGATTATTTAAGAAGGATTAATCTGATATTTTGTGTATTAAGAATATATTGATCAAGCATTCTGAAGATGGTCGTCGCGGACCTGAAATCGCGATAAAAGCAGTGTGCAGCTACAAAAATCAATGTCACTTTGCCATTTTGTTAAAAACTTGTCTTCTATTTAAATAAATACAAGAGGTCTTGGAACGATTAATCCCTGTTGATTTAAAAAATTTAAATTTTTTAAACATACGATATATAAAATATTTAAATTTGGCTACATAATTATAGATCGTATAAATCTGTTTCGTTTTTCGTAAAAATCTCTTAACCAACTTTTGGCATTTTCAAATATTTCAACCCACCAAAAAATCAAAATAAAAATGATATCATCCATTTATGCAATTATAATAAAGATTTTTACAAATATTTCGAGGAAAAAAAATTTTGTACGTATTAAAAATTGTGACCCTTACGATTATTTGTCGTGCCCAATACCACGACCTAAGTATCGATACCTAATAATTTCTGTTCCAAAATATTCTTCCGGTCTACTTGGACTTGGTATTTTTACAGAACTTCAGTTGATACCATTTCGCGTTCAAGAACCTTCTATGAATTCGTTGCCCAAGCTTTCCTTGTTCATTCGCACATCATCATGTGCCTACTCGTGAAATCGTTATGGTAGTATGAATACCCCTACTATTAGATAGTAGAAAAAGTTTATCCTTTAGTATCCTTCGCACCACTTTCCTCCTCCTCCTCTTTGTCTTCGATGCGTAATTGTGAATTTTTGAAATAATTACTTTTTTGTGTGGTGCCTACTTTGAGACACTTAATTTCAATCGAAATACCAATTTTTCCTCTGTGGCTTACGTTTGGGTTTACCAATACACAGATACTTACGCACACACACGCACGCACTCCACCTCGCAAGGACTCAAATGGGGAATTGGCCTGAATTGTTGTTAAAGTAAAAATAATTTCATTAAATGTTAACATGAACTGTTATTGTGATATCTGTAAAGCTTATGCGTGTACAGGGTATGCCATCTTCTATGTCAGTATGTAAACATTAAATAACTTTGATATTTGTCAGTGGATTATCAAGTGTTTAAATGCTTTCAAACGTTTATTAAGATTATGCCACAAAGCACTTTGCACAGAAATGAAACGCCTTGTGGCCAACAAACTTCGTCTGACAACACTGTTGGGCGGAACGGTGGTAGATTGTCCACATACCATTTATAAAAAACGCGAAAGGGACTGTTTGAAGCTATAAAAGAGAAAGAGATAGAGAGACGGAAGGGACGATAGAGAGTGAGGGTTGTCAAAAACCTAAATTCGTCCTATTGTCCTCGCGCTCAGCATTTGGGCGTCCCTGCAACCACTTTACGGCACATTTTATAAGAAACATTTTTTTGAGCCAATTTATCCAATTTTCTCAAAGAAATTTGTCGGACTTGGAAAAAGGTGCAACCTGTATGTGCAAAAGCCATAAGCATACAAGTATATTTAGCTTGCAGAGGGAACTTATTGGGCCTTCTGGTCAATTAAATTTTCGATGACATTTAAAAAGGATCTGTTGCATAATCCGGCAGCAGGCCCTCTTATTCGCTGCCAACATTTATAAGACCTATTCCCTCTTTCATTAAAAATACCTAATTTTGAAATACACATCAAATACGTTTATCAAACCGGTAGGATAGACGTGATCTTCTTAGACTTTTTAAAAGGATCTGATGCACAATCCAACTTATTCTGCAGCAGCTATTTTATTCGCTGCAAAAATGTCCAAGACACATTCCCTCTTTCCTGATTTTAAAGGCCTAATTTTGTATATTTTTAATACATTTATTAAATCGGTAGGACGTGTAGGCGTGTTCGCTTGCTTTAACAGTAATCTATAGTTTGAATCACTGGGTCGCATTACAATGGGTGTCTTAATACTCGTAGGTATGGGTAAATGTTAATCCTTGCCTCAAGAATCTCGGTGGTTAGTTTACGTAAACTCTTCGGGAGACCGCGATTAGGGGCAGAATCGCTATACAGAATGTCAGCTATGTGGCACATAGCATCCCAGTGGTACCTTTTGCCCTTCTCTTATCGATTTATCGAGTTTGGACCAACAGATTGTTCGAAAGCGGTATCTTTTAAAGTTATAAACAGTGCCCCATTGCAGAAGTATTTACCAATGGTGCCATTGGCCAAAAAGCCACAGCAAACGAGGGCTTTCTGCAATTGTATTGCCAATTATGGATTTGTGTATTGCTCCAAATTCGGTAGAAGTTTGAAAATAATATCCAATGGAATTTCCAAACCTTTTATAAGTTTATTGAGGCCTATGACTTGAGCAGTTTTTTATTCTGGTTCGAGACCTTTATGTTGTTTCTTTTTCAGAATCAACTTAAAAAAGAAGAAATTGGTGAAATGTATTTGCTACGGTTGCCAGGCAGACTGTACAGCTGTTTCTAAACCCGCCAAGGTTTTTCTTCAGCAGTCTTTGGCAACGATTACTTCGGCCACAAATCAAATGACTTATACGGGAGACTCATTTTTATTAATGAGAATTACCCTTTGTGTATAGTCTTCGAACTGTGCGTAGAGCAATCTTCAACGCGCAATATCATTTCCACCAATTCCGTTTCGCATGGGTCTTCGTTGAAAACCACAAATGCAAAAAGCACAATCAAAGTGTGCATGTTTTTTGTGCGTACATATACTCATACATGCGTTGCACATTAGGGCGTACCAATCCTTTTTAATAGTTTTTTCGTTTTTTTGTTATTTATTCGGTCTTTTATCATTATTATGACTTGAGCAGTTTTTTATTCTGGTTCGAGACCTTTGAAAAGGCCTGTTGTGTCCTTCTTTCCCACGCTGGACTTGTACCTAAGTTGCGTATATATTTGAGCGTGGGGTTGTTAGTACATCTGTCTTCTCCGACTGCCAATAAGTGAAGTTTAATACTTGTAGGACTGTTTTTACTTCATACTATTTGTATTAAATTACGAAAAGCCAATAAAACCGCATACAATAACAACACCACCGACATCTTCCCGGCATTCAAGCTTCCCTCCAATACCACTTCATCAACATCAGGGCCACTTTCTAGTACACGCACACATGCACGCGCATCGTGATAGTGGCAGCAGCCATAGCAGTCTCCGTATTAACAGCCCCAGGACCTTCATGAGATCGTCGACAGTGTGAGAAGGGGAAATATGAAAGCTCAGATTGTTCCGGCGGAACAGCGGCACGAGTTGGATGGCAGTGGTCTCGCTATTAAAGCCATGGTAATACAATAACAACTTGTTCGGCAGGATTATTGCAGGAAAATACAAACGCACACAAAGACGATGGAAGGAAGCAACAACAACAACGCGGTGGCTTGTGAATATCCATCCATTCATGTACATAACCTTACAATGGCATCATAATACCCATGAGACAAACATCCCATATGTATGCGTATGTATTTACATATTTACAAAGCCATGTACGAGTATGCATATGTATGTACTCGTATGAATGAATATATGTACATATGCACTTGTATTTATAAATAATATTGGCAGGAAGCATTTCAAATTTTCACGAGTTCTTCCATAAAACACGTCAACGGCACCGTAGAGGCATTTCCATTTCAATGGATTTCCATACAAGGAAATGGGTAAAGCTCTCATATTATTTTATCATAAGTTTGCCTTTTAAAAAAAACTTTATATTAAATATCAATTGCTCAGATAAACTCATTATTAATTATAAAATTACACTAAGCAAAGAGCTGCCTACTTTAAGCCATTTTAAATAAGTTTAGTCGACTCGAATACAACTTCTCTCAAAGCTTTAAAGTTGAAGTCTTAAAAACTTGTTCACGTTTACCCATAAAATAGGTAATTTAACTTTTAAGCCCTCCTTTAGACAAAATCAACTGATCCTTATGTTAAATGATCCCCTGAATCCGAATTGAAAGTTTGTTTTACCCCACCACGTAAAGTTTTTGAAAGTTTCTGATTTTCTTCTTTTTTTGCCTTAAACTTTGGCAATTCTTATCCGATTCACTTAAAAATGAGCAATATTAGTTGGTAAGAAATTCATCTTTCATGTAAACTTTAATTATGTTCTTTTTTTGTTTACATTTTTTTGGTCTTTAATCATTGTTATGACTTGAACAGTTGTTATTTTGGTTCGGAACCTTTTTGTTGTTTCTTTTTCAGAATCAACTGAAAAATTTGTAAAATGTATTGGCTACGGTTGCCAGGCAGACTGTACAGCTGTTTCTAACCCCGTCAAGGTTTTTCTTCAGCAGCATGTGGCATAATTTATAAAAATCAAATAAAAATTGTGGAAGTTACAGCCAAAAGAAATCAACACTTTGTTTTTTATGTTGAAAAATTTTGATTTCAACTGCCAACTGCACCTTAATTCTGGAGCTCTTCTACAAGTTTTTGCACAAAATTATAAAGAACGCACTGTAATAATTCCAACGTGGTTTTGTTTTCAATAATCCGTTTTTGTAAAAAATCATAGAATTTTTACGATATCTCGAAACCAATACGTGATGGGCCAAAACGGGCATTCAATTCGAATTCAGGAGATCATTTAACATCCGTTGGTTTCGTCCAAAGGAGGATTTTGATGCAGAACAGTGTAACAACATTGAATAACGAAATCTTAATGATGAGCCGAAATTATTTCCTGAAATTTTTTACACTAAGTATGAAAAATAATGTCACTTAAATTACCCCCGTTATCAGCTTCGCAATGAAGGACCCGTTTTAGAGCATTTTCCATAACATCTTTCAAAATTTGTGTCTGTAGCGTTCGAATTTCTGCAACAATGTTGACCTTGAGTTGAAGGATGGTCTCGGACTTGTTCACATATACTCGCTCCTTCAAATAACCCAAAAGAAAATAGTCGTGTGCTGCCAAACTGGCTATCGCGCTGGCAAAATAATTTCCGAATTTCTGGAAATTATTCGCTCTCCAAAAATTTGACCTAAAAGTGCCATTTACCATTGTTGGTCGGGCTGTGTGGGCAGTGGCTGAAACCACATCTCAGGTGTGTTTTCAAGGATTTTCAGAACCCCTGAACCTACAGTTCTGCTTATTAACAAAGCTATTCAAATGAAAATGAGCTTTATTACTCATGCGTTTGCGTTAAAATAATTGAACGCTGATTTAAATATAAAAATTCTGTTATTGTGGTTCTTTGTTCAGTTGTGAATCTCTCCATTATTAAGCGAATAAATATAATCTGAAAAAAATAATATAAACGAAAAAGTTATTATATTTTTAACCCCATGGTAACTTTTGGCCCATCCTGTACTTACCTGAGTCTTTAATTTGCTAAGGAATCATTCATCTCCAAAGAAAGTCTGAATTTAATTGGATAAGATTACTTACTTTGAATCAGCGAGCTGCTCACGATATTATTCATTCCTTTAAAAACTAAACAAAAACGACTGTTTAACGCCAGCTTCTTAAGAACGAAAATCATTAATAGGAAGCTCTTACATAGAGTACAGATTAATAAATCTCTTGCTCGCATTCTTAATTCTCTTGTCATCTTTTTTAGAACCTATCGAAAAACTGCTTTCAAAGCCGTCACTGTATAATGCGTATAGCTTCCCGACCGGGACTTCTAATGTCGGCTCCAAATGCATTTATGGGAAAGCTTTTAAGTGGCATAAAGATTAATATCTTATTCGTTAAGCCGCCAGGAATTTACGAAGTACAAAAATCACCTGCTGTATTCCAAACTAGAAACAGGGTCACATGGGTCTCAGTCCTACATTCGCACCTTCACACAAAAACGGCCCACCACGTAGAATTGTAAATGGTAGTGTCACATACAAACTGAGCCAGCCTTAATTTAATATCATAAACCGTTGTTGGTAAACTTTATATTTCTTTAAATATCGTTCTTTTCTGGCCACCCTGTACCAATTAAAAATCTAATTAACATTTTAATTGATCTCAACACCCCTGAATAGCCGCATTAACCTGCATTTATAAGATTTCAATTACACGTTAATGAGCACAAAAATGTATGCTGGCCAAGAGACTTCAAATTCGGTTTGCCTTTAAAAGAAAGAGTCTCTTTACAAAAGCCTTATTAATTGTCTTGCACAAATGAACGCCTTCTTCTTCGGATAATGAACACAAAAACCCACACACAAACGAGCGCGGGCACACATACAAACAAAAAGGCACCCATCCACGTAAAGCCCTAAAATATGCATTATTTTATTGTTAACTTTATCATAATTGCATATAATCTGCTTAAAGCTTAAGTGTTGCCTTCATTACATAAACTGAACTGACAATGAAAATCATACGCCACCTCTTTACACACATACAAAGACAATGTGACACACACGAACACACATACACACACAGTGTATATGACATCTTAATGTATATGTATACAGTTAATCCGTTTGTACTTATATATAAACGTTAACAAGGAGTCTCATAGACTGGCAGGCAGGCATAAATATCCACCTGGGCTAGACTTTTCTGGTGATAAAACAGACAGCCTAGCCTCTGTGTGCTGTGTGAGAATTATGGTGTGCCTTAAAGTATGCAATATTTTATAACGTGTAGTTCTTGGCTCTAGAGCTCCTCGTCTTTTTCTTCTCTCCTAACTTTCTCCTCTACTCAATGGACTTCCTGTGAGGTGTTTGTTGTGTTCTTTCATATCCGTTATAACGCGTATGTATGTGTGGGATTGTGAAATGTATGTAGAATCCTTATAAATATGCAAAAGATGTTATCGATGCTGATGCCAGTGTTCGGTGTTTGTTGTTGTTGCTACTGCTACTCACACCTACACGGCAAATATGGTTGAGTGGTGCCTGCGAGCACACTTTTAGGCGGTTCTCCCTGTTAATTTCATTTAAAGCTGTAATAAAACTCACAGAAGGCGTTTTGCAGCACTACTCCCATTTTATTTTACGCTCGCCACCCGCCATAAATCTTTTTTCTGCGGTATTTCAAGCGAAAATGTTCACTTCTCCTCCTTCATTGTTGTCGCTGCCCCATAACAAAAGTTTGTGTGCTTTAATTTTTGGGCAAACATCCACATGAACTTTTGCAGAAGTAAAACAAAAACGAATTTCTTTGAAATTTTCCTAAGGGGACCTATTGTTAGTTGTTTGGGTCGGGAGCATGGTCACATTGGTACCGATAAACAGTGGTCCTCAGATGTAATTTTCCTTTTAATAAATCGATTTGAGCGAAATATTTAACCATTTATGCTGTATGTCCGCACTTTTTAATAATAAAAAGTATTTGTTGAGGGGAGCCCCCAAGTGCCACGCCAGCCCAAACTATAAAATGCTGCAGTTCAAAAAATCAGGGCGACAAAAATCCAGCAATTTAGGATTTTCAACTGGTAGTCCTGTGTTTATCTAAATAAAAATTTCGAGTTTTTATTTCAACGCACAGGTGCGGACGGTCGGACAAATATCGTTTAACTGAATTACCTGTTTTTATTGGCCGATATCCTAACCTAGCAAAATGCAAAGGGTGATCAGATAACAACGAAGAGGATAATTAATTTAAATTAGACAACAAAGGAATGTGATTCTTTTAGGCTTTGTTGTCAGCGATTTAAAAGATTGGTTTACGTTTTGACGACTTCTTCGAATATGTTTATCGCTTTTCCGGCCAACAAATCCCGAATGTTGGCCTTATGCTTCTCCAATGTGTTTTGGCTTGTTCGCGTTGATCAAGGACATAACTTAGGCAAAGAGAAAATAATCGAGGGATGTCAAGTCGCATAGGCTTATCAAATAACTCTCGCCTACGTAGAGCTGATCGATGACCAATTGAGCTGATCCACATTTTTTGAACTTCTCTTACTGTCGCTATGGCGTACGAACTAACGTCGGTCTGGTTGCCAATTGAAGAATTCTCGGCTTAATATGAGCTGATCGATGCCCAATTGAGCTGATCCACATTTCTTGAACTCCAGGTGTGTCGCTATGGCGTACGAACCAGTGTTTGTCTGGTTGCTTCCTTAAGTTTTAACAGATTGTCCGGAACCTCAAACGAACGACCTTAGGACGAGTGTGTACTTCGATATATTTTAATAGCTATTACACGTTCCGCAGGCGTGAAACGATGCACGATGAAATGGCAAACCTTACTGCATATTTTAATATCTAGATGGCGTGGGTAACTATGACAGATTCAATAATACGAATATAACAATTGGAAATACTTTTATTTATAATATTTGGCCATTCCAAACTTTCAAAAAATCAATTGAAATAGTTATCGCTACTATCTGGCCACTCTCCACTTTCGAAAAGTTAATTAATCCTCTGGGACCTGCCAAAAATGTGCTGTAATGGACTATCGCCTTCCTGTGTTGTAATATTTAAGAAAGGTCCCGCTGTTAAATATGGAAAATTTGACATTTCCTCTATTTTCTTGAACACCTTAGTTCATGTATAAAATATTAAAGTCATGCTTTGTGATTAATCTAAGTTTTTGTAAAGAAACAATGCCTTTTGTCCACCTGATACTTATTTAGAGATCGATTGAATTCTCGAAGACCTCTAGAAATTGGTGAAAGATAAGCTTTGCAGCAGTTTTGAAATAAGCCAAAGTTTTGTATTCTCAATTGTTTTGCCACATTTACTTTGGCTTAAACCTGATTATTTTTTTCTTCCTAAAACCACTGTGCAACTCTCATTGTGCTATGGACAATCAAACTCCTTGATTTGTATGTGTGCGTGTGTTGATCTAAATCAATATTATATACATATGTATGTTCTTTATCGCTGTGGAGACCGGTTTCATTTCGCCAGAACAATATTCCAATATTCCTAAGTCAATAGAGAAATTGTACCCAAATGACACATATTGTTGTAAAAACAATAACAGACACAACAACAACAACTACACTGCATAAAGTCGAAAACAATACAATGGCAAACAATACGTTCGGCATCTGTTGTATTGAAAATAAAATTGGAAATGTGGCAGTTCGTTTACCCAGCACTGCCTGGCATTCCATGCAGAGTCCTTGGACTTTATGAAAAACCGGGTAGCAATTTCAAAAACTTTCCGAACTCGTTCCAAATATGTATCGAAGCTGGAAGCCTTACTGGCTTGTACAAAGATTATCCATCAATGGCTGTAATCTCTTTTTACACTCACATGAGACACATTCTGCGCTAGCCTGGGCTGGTGGGACTTAATTTGATTCACTCTTTATTTGTTTTGTAGTTTTACAGTCAAAAATCTTGGAGATGATTCCATTGTTTACTCTGAGTTATTGTGTGTATGTGTATGCATGTTTTGTCAACGACTTGTCGTGAGGACTAGGGGGCGGGGTGATGGAAAAAGTTAATTGAATTTTAAATAAGGTTCAAACGAACGGGTGCTTGTCTGGTAGCAGGCTATGCTTTGCATCGAAATTGTCGAAAATATTAGGAGAACTTGTCACACATTCACACAAAAGTTGAACGAACGACCGAAAAACAGTTTAAAGCGTATTAATATTTAAAGCATACTTAAAGGGGTACTAAAATAATCGAAAGTTCGGCATACGTTTAGGCTTTTGGTCGGTACAGGTATTAACGATTTTCTGAAACAGAATCTTCTACAACCAGCGTGTGATGTTGTTAATGCGAGTTTTTAATCCCTTTTCTTCTAAAAGGTATTTTTAATTTTAAATTATATACCAACTTTAGCTGGGAAATAAGTTAAGGCACGAAAAATATCGGAGGTAAATGAACACATCTCAAAAAGTTTAGCTTTATGATATAGTATTTTTCTTTTTTACTTTAAGAACGAACAACACATTCTTTTTTAAAACCTATTGCACAACACCTTGAGTGTATTTAATTCGAATTTAGTACAGTCAGTACTAGCTGGTACTACCCTACTGCCGTAAGGTAGTACCGAGTCTTGGTAACGCATCTGCTCTGCAGTTCCCTGTACACACCCTGTAACCCAGATAAGGTATATATTTATATATATATATAGGTGTAACTGCTAAGCCATCTCGTTAAGGCCTGATGTTGAGTTAAGGAAGACGGATTCCAGAGATTTTATGACAGCTTGACTGTCGGAGAAAATAGTTATCCCCACTGTGGTAAGAATATTATTTCATAGCCTATTAGCTTCTCCTTAATGGCTAATATCACCGCCGCTTGATAGACACCACAGTTAACAGGTAGTCTTCAAGCTATCTCTATGACTAGGTTCTTTAAAAATACACCGAAACATACTCGATTGTTTATTTAGAGCCGTTAGTGCAGAAGTCGACATTCCTCCTTTTACCGTAGTTCGGCAGTTCGATTTAAAAGCCATTCTAAAATTTAAACCGGCATCTAGTTATTACATTCTACGTATTGATGATTGACAAATGTCTGTCCAACAACACATTCTGGTAAAATTTGACTATTTGGTCCACGTTTTAATATAACTTCCTTAAAAGGGACACATCAGCAGACTGAACAGCGTCCGAGTATTTTACATGATTCTCGCTGTGATTGCTTCAACCAGGATGCGCCATCGCACAGGAGCCATTACCAAGCGACCGGCAGGTTTGGTCTTAAGCGGCACTTTAAGGTCAAACCTGCCGGTACCAATTATAAGCGTGCTATATGGACACAACCTCTAAAAACCTCTGCTGATCTATGGGTCACAGCATCTGCTTGCAATGAAACTTCGCCCTAAGCCGAAACTCTCCCTCGCTTGGGTTAAACCCACAGCGACCACTACTCCCCTAAGGGCCTCGCCTACGAGTCAGGACAGAGCAACAATTCTGGGGGCTCCTGACTACGCGTGGTACCACACTTTAGTATCCGGTCAGACCTCGTAGCCGAGTTACTACCACTTTGCGATGCATTGAACGCGGGACTGATTACCCCAAAATTAAAGGCATCAATTGTGAGATAGTCGACACAAGTGCCTATATATAGGTGTTACGGTCTGAAACCATGATGAACATGGATTTGGCTTCCTTGGCTCTCTGAGCGAGGTCCATCTCTACCTCTTCCGACGGCGGTGAACGGCAACTATCTATTAAGGCTATTCCCGACCGACCCTGAGGGTCTTTAATTATTCCCAGTTTCATTTAGGTAACCAGAGGACTAATAACCCCCCGTAGCAGCACTTACCATGTCCATCATCCTGGAGCCCAGCTGTTCCATCACAGAACGAGACTGAGACTAAACAAGGATGTGCAAGTCATCGATGGGATGTGGTAATAATGTGTTTAGTAAGTTTATAGGGAAGATTCTATAGAATATTATATTTTAAGGGACACAAATACTTAACTAGGAAGCCGTTTGTTCCTTAATGGTATGTAGATAATAGAATATGAATTTGGGACCATCCCAAACTCCGGTCTCTATACACATTTTCATGTAGTTACTCAGTCGAAAACTTTCATTTAACTAGACGATGTCCAGGGTCGGCTCTGACTGAGACCTGGATAAGTACACCAGTTGACTGTCGATTGTTCATGCTTTCCTCTCTGATGCCTTCGGGGAAATCTGGCTTAAACCGGGTGTAGACCTATTATTCAGCTCGACCGGGGAAACGGGTATACTTTAGAAATCCAGGCAGAAGGACCACAGTTTTTTTTAGCTTCGCGGCTAGACTCGGGGTAGGTCGGAAACTGCTGCTTGTGGGAAAAGCACTTCCAAAAATGTCTTGATATTTTTGATAAACGTCGTAGTGTGATTTTTTTATTCCAGTCATTCTATTTAAAACAATATTATAATCAGCCTCAAATCTCTTGATTCTTTTTACACACTTAGCGAAAATCTAAGCTAGCAGTGTAAGCAAAACACGGCTATTATCTGTAAACTTTACCTGTTATCAACCACCACTTTTTCTATCTAGTATTGCGGAGTGAGATATTATCATTCCCGCCCAACTTAAGCTTATTTTTTTATTAGTTTAGAACATGTGTTCCTATCTACCGTTTAAGGTCTGACTATTACCAGGGAACTCTATAAAAATCTCCACAGTCTTTAGTTGACACCTAATTCCATCCTCCAAAGGATAACGTGCAAGGTTATCTTTGAAATGAATATGGCGGATCTAAATTGTTCTTGGTTTGTTAGACAAACTAGCCGTGTCATTTGTCTGTGCCTTATCAAAAGTCTTACGAATTTTTTACCACACAACCGCTCACTAAAGCTACTCAATAATTGAAAGGGTCCAATTTCTTAACGAACTTTCAGTTATAGTTTATATTCTCGTCTCTGAATATGTCAATTGATCTTGCCCCAATTATCAAACCCTTTATGGCCGCTTACTAATCATAGACTGCCAGCTATTTTTGATCAATCCCCTTTTCAACACATAATATTAGCCTTTAGGCACTTAAATGTAAATTTTCCAAAATACCCTTCAATTTAGGAGCTGGCTAAATACTGTCACCAAACATCTCCTTCCATTGACTTACTCACGCCACTTTGAAATTCCATCATCCATAAATGCTCGCAACGAACGTACAAGCCTGCTGTTTATTTTACTGGTCTCTCTGTTTGGCCAACAGTCAAAGGACACCGAGAGTGGGCGGAAGTGAAGGGGTTAAGGAAAATCAAAAATTTTAAAGAACACAAACCAATAAATTGCACGCACGAACAATTTCATTATACGATATACATAAATATATATTGTATATATATATATATTTACACACACACGCACGCATACTAATGTATACCACACCACGTGCTTGTGGGGTTCAACTCTACGTTAGCTTCAAGTGATTGCTGCCTAAAAGTATGCTATGCTCGATATCAAATTTCTGCTATGCGCCACCGTCTGCTGCTCTAAGCAAAGTGATCTATGATTGTGTATGTGTGTGAGTAAATGTGTGCCAGTGTATGTGTGCGTATCCTTGCGAGAATGAATTTTGTAATCCAAGACATTGTTGGTTCTTTCTGCGAATTACTCCCACCCCAGCCTCGTCACGGCCAAACATATTGTGCTGGGTTGTGTTTTCTGCTCTGTGGGCAAGTTACGCTACGCTTGTGTTGTCTCGTTCGTTGCCATGCTCACACTTTCCACACCCAGCCCGTCGCTGCAAACCTTTTTTCGAATCTACGAAACGCGGAAAAGTGTAGAAGCGCAAACGTTTTGTTATGGCATAACAAACTTTTAATCGTAAGTCGTTCAGAGTTTCTTCAGTTGTTTTTTTTCATTTTCCTCCGTTTTCGCGGTAATTTAAGGACACACTTTTCTTTGTACACCCCAAAAGCCACATTTAAACGAGTGAATGTAATGGCCTTCTTCTCTAAGTTATTGTAATTTTTATAGAAGTTGTCAGAGTTGGTTGTTTTACGCTATGTTCCAGGTAATTATGCCTTAGCCAATGATAGGCGTCGTAAGTTACAATAAAAAAAAATGGGCAGTTTGTAACGTATTTGAAAGTAAGATTAAAGATGTCGAAACATGACTTCGGTCTCAAAATGATCACAGAGAGATTAATCCGATAGACATTCTTTTAAAAAACTTCTTACAATTTCAAGATTAGATATTATTATTTAAGCGATGTAAAAGCTTTTCTCTAAATTGCATTGTAAAAGGGTCAGCTGAATTCTATCAGGAACATTTAACCACGCCCCAAGCTAGAGTAAAATACTTCTCAGATTGTCCTATTTATCTTCTAAGTCTAGCTGATGGCAGAGAGAGAACTTTTGGTGTGGATATTGGAAGTGATAGTGCTTCTACGACTACTATCTGGTACCGCTGACCCCTAAAACTGTTTTTTTAACCTGATCAACTGATGATGGCCCATGTGGTTAATACTTTAATTAGCAGATTATGTTTCGGCTAGGTGAGGGTGCTATAACCCATTGGGTAACAAAGATTTAAGATGGCCCTCAACCCCTTATTGAGGGGTGGAAAAGGCCCACATAGCATACCTACAATTGATAAGCGCCAGGGAAATCTGTACGAGCGCTGGTCTTTGCGCAGCAATGACTCGCAGAGCTATGGTGCAACAAAGCTATACTGATGACCATCAAAGGTTAAGGTTTCTTCTTTGTCAGTTCGAAAAAAACTGCATAAAAATACTCAATATTAGTGGACACAGTAATAATTTGTCTAACAGTTGTGTTTTTTTCGCATCCATAAGCAAAATTGGCCTTGTCCAGCACCCAACTGACAAATACAAGGCATTGTCTATGTTCGTCTAGCTTGAATTATTCATCATCACTGTCTTACAAGGGTGTAGGCTATAATTCAATCAAAAAAGTTAATCAGTTTGGAATCTGCGATGCCTAATTGGGCTGATCGGCGCCCTATGGTCATTTCGGGGTCTTCTCCAATACAAGGCGCTACGGCGGTTAAGTTTTCTTTACGTCGCACCAGTCTCTTAAATTCCAAAAAAAAATCACGATCAATCTTTTGCTCGACAAGACGTTTTCCCTGCTCACTGCAGTCACTCAAGACCGAAATGTCGTCTATATGTTTTAATAATTTGAACTCGTTTTGATGGGTGTACACCGATTGCGGATTAAATGACAAACCATACTTAATTTTGTGACAGCTGGGTGGAATTGAGGGCAAAGACAGCATTTAAAGGAATTTTAAAATTATTTCTATCTGGTCACTCTTTTTTAAGGGGTTTCGTATTTACAACTGAGCCAAAATCTTGCGTATATTTTTTTATAGTTTCAACACGTTCGAAGGAATTGGCAACCCTTACGTAAGTTTGTGACATCTGAATGACATTGGTGACTTTGTCAGCTTCATTGGTGACATTGGTGACTTTGTCAGCTTCTGACGACTATCATTTTTAACTGGCCACTCTTTACCTATGTCGTTGACACCTCGGATAGTCTCACACTATAAGGAATGACCATGATATGTACTGGGTTTTGCCAGCCCCTCTTTACACACTAAGCAGTTGTACTCCTACCCCTGAGCAATCGACAAAGTATTCTGGTCTCCAACGTTGTCTTTTTTCTGCTCTAAAACAAAAATAAACAAGTGCGGCGTGAAGAGCAGAGACACTCGACCTAACGAGCGTTTGATTTGTGACTACATTTTAAAACATTTTTGGCAAACAAATAAACGTCACACGCTGCACTTTCCGGGGCTATTAACAACAGAACCACATTTCCAACAAAATATCCATAAATTTGACATCATTCCGCAAGTTAAGCCATGCCGTGAAAAGAATTCTACTTGTATGCCCTTTAAAACGCCCTCCTCCCTGCCTATTTACTACCATTTTTTTATTTTTATTTCTTTTTACTCGTCGATAATAAATTATCCGTAAAAAATCACTTGTGTACCGTTCGTTTTGTCTCTTACAGCTGTTGACAATTAAAAACAAAACCAGAGCTAGGCGAGCAAAAAGAAAAACAAACATATGGTCAGCAACAATTACATTCCAGCAGAGTTGCCAGAGAGTGGTCGAAAGGCAATGTGAAACACAACAATGATTTTTCTGCATGCATAAAATAGCAAAACAAGGAAGAAGAAGAAGATATACAACAAACAAAAAGCGTCGGAGTAAATTGTCTGTGCAAATAACAGTTCGACGACAACAAAGGCAACAATTAAAAGTGAAAAAGAGATGTTACCATTTAATTCCTTAATAATATAACCGCAGAGAGGAGAGCGAGAGTGAGGGAGGCGAACAAACATACGTCAGTGGATAACAGAGCAAACCAGACACACACGCGCGAGCGAGCACAGACAGTTCGAGAGCTTAATTTAGTTTATTTCCGCTTCCGCCATAAAATAATTTAAATCATATTAGTCGTCAATAGAGCGGCGGTGAAAGATGACCAAGAAGTACGAGTTCGATTGGATAATTCCGGTGCCACCGGAATTGACGACCGGCTGTGTGTTTGATCGCTGGTTTGAAAATGAAAAGGAAACAAAAGAGAATGACTTTGAAAAGGATGCCTTATTTAGAGTGGACGAATATGGATTCTTTCTGTACTGGAAAAGTGATGGCAGGGTAAGTACGAGATGAGCATAATGATAATTATTATAACATTATAATCCCAAGGGAGCCCAAAAGGGCATACCTGCCCAGGTTGCGTGTAACTGCTGCCTTTAATTCTTTTAATTGAAATTTGTTTATTATTATTGTGGAAACTAAAAGCATCTTTTTTTCCTTTCTTTTTTCCTCCTCTCCCTCGCATGTGTGATGCTGTCATCTTAGGAGGGCGATGTTATAGAATTGTGTCAAGTTAGTGATATAAGAGCCGGCGGTGTGCCGAAGGTAAGCAATTAGAAACTTAATTTTGTGCTCTATTTCCAGCCTCAGCACATGCCAGTGCATAATTTACGCACTCGCTTGTTTTTGTTTTGTAGCAATCATGTCAATGTCAAACTGTGACAGGCAGGGTCTTAGTGCAAACTTTGTTTTAGATACACTCGTTGGTGGCCGACTGGCGGGTCACGGGGCTGCAGTAGACAAATGGAAACTTTTTATGTGACCCTGTTTAACATCTTGGCATTGTAGCAACATGCGCACTTCAATTGCAGGGGTTTCCTTCATCTGAAATAGAAAAATTCATAGAAAATTGTTGGGGTTCATTTAGGAGCAGGTGAACGTCCATTCTGGTTCCAAAGGAATTGAAACATTTTGAACAGTTAAGTTTAATCTTTCGATATCAAGCATGAGAACTGTCCATTTTGGTTCCAAGGAAATCGAAACTGTTCAACAGTTATTTTTTATCGTTCGAGCACGAGAGCTGTAAATTGTGAAATAATTCTCGTACTGTTTCCAAACGTTTTTAAAAATTAACTTAAATTAATCTATTTAGGGTGAGTTGTTTTTTGTTTTATGAAAGCCAATGATGAACAGATTTTAAAAAATATCAATATTTAAAAACGTTTTTTGTTTCATTTGACCCCTTACATTCTCTATTTCCAATGTTTCTCCAGAACTTTTTAACGCAATTGGTCAAGGGTATAATTATGATATCATTTAGTTCCGAATTTTTTAAAATCGGACTGTTTTGTCAGTACTTTAACTACTAGATGAGGTTTGCCGCTACATGTCCTACAAGTGACGAATCTTTCGAAGTTGTGGAATAATATATTGGCGGCTGAGTAATCTCACGGCAACGTTCATCAATTGGACCCCGCGATATTTCGTCCTGACGTCCCTTGTTTATTTTCTCTGGAACAACGTTCAGTTCTTAATCCACGCGATGAAAGCCAACAACATTTGACGAGCTAGAGGCCAACATCCAAGATTCTATGGTTGGAATAAAGCCGGAGTCGTCAAAAATGAAACCGATCGATTAAAGAACTTTAATCACAAATGTAGTACATAATTATCTGGCCACCCTGTTTATGTGTTCTTAAGCGAATTTTACTATGCGTTTCACTTTTTAGCCGCATAAAATTATACAACCCACTTAGCCAATAGAGTGAAGGTACAGCAAAATTATCTAAAATCCTTTGAGGGCCGTATGCTTCTAAAATCCTCGGTGATTTTCTCTGTACAACTAAAGGTAATTTCTTAAAAAAGCTTTAATAGATCCGTCGACAACACGAAACAACTCTAATGAGCGACAGAGGCCTGTTCTCGCTTGCTTTTAATGGTCCCTAGTTTTCGCACTAAACTCCTGTCAGTTCTTTATTTCCCTCGCTGTCATTGCTGCTCTAGTGTCATGTGTCATCTTTATTACGTAGCGCTTAAGAGCTACCCCCTCCCCTTTCCCACGAAACTTGAGTCTCTCCTTTGCTTTATGGGTCTAGTTACGGCATTCATGTTCCTATGCGTTCTCCAATGATTTTCCTCTGACGGGGTTTTTCCTTTTAACATGTAAGACTTGTTAACAACATTTTCATTAATATTTAATGTTGGAAACGTGTTGTCAATTTTAATACCAACACAAAAAAGTACACACGCACACACTGGCATACACTTAGTATTGACACGTTTTTGCAAAAATGTATGTTGCCAAGAAACTTGGCTGGAGCGTTGAGGGGGTGGTGTGGGGCAACCCCTTTGGCTTGCTGTCAGTTTCATTCTAGTTTTTGGTGAAATATTTTTGCGGGAAATCGCAAAGAAAAAACTTCATCATTGACTTGTTTCAGTGGCAGTTTCAGTTAAATCGTGTGTGCCTTAGAATTTCGTTTGCAAAATTGAGGTTAGGTTGACGAATTGAAATGTCTGAATATTTGTCGAGTCCCACTCTGTAGTTAAATCTACAAAACATCTAACGCTGGAAGAACTATAGATTATCGTTTCCAGAACTCCTATTTTAGATGAGTCACGAGCTGCCAATGAGATACTCCGGATAGCTTTTTTGGTGGCGTCTTGGTGTCTACTTGCGATGTAAGCGGTTCGCCGATGAGGAAGTGATCAGGCCTCAAGATCATTTGGGTCATTTGAAATAGGTGTAGACGAGTGTTACGTATCGCCTCAATTTCCACAACTACGGTATAAAGCTGCCAAAATGCATTTTAAAAAATTGCAAATTATTCAAAATAAATCCATAAAATAATCTTCAAAATGGAGATTTCCTAAGGATCTTCTTCACATTAGATGTGGATACGAAAGAATCAAAGTATTCTTCTTAGCCTATGATAAGAACATTGATTATAAAACAAATAATATTATTATAAACCAATAATTCACCAAATTGAAAACTATATGTACAAACTTGCTTACGTTCTTGTAAACTTTTTTTCTTGTCAGACTTAATCTTTTTCTTTCTTGTTTACCTTTGTGCTTTTCAAGCTCACATTTAATTTAAACTTCCACTGAAAAACTAAGCCCCAATCCAGCGAATGTGCGATTGCAATTCCAACGAATTTTTTGGCTTGCTCCCATTAAAATACCCCCCTTAAAACAAGCGATTAACGTTATGCCACATTAGGCCGCTTTACTCAGCGAACAGCGTTTTGCGTTCGCAAATAATGTGAAAGCCATTTCCGGCTGTACGTAAGTGTCAAACGCAAATATTTAATTGCCACCCGACGAACATTGCAATTATAGCAAATGAATGTATTAATTTTTCACAGCGCTAAGGGCGCTTACAAAATGCGGGAAATTGCAAATTGCCAGAAAAGAAAAATGTAATTAAAGCCAACAACTGAGTGAATACTCATTTGACTCCGACAACATTGACAACTGCAGCCACAGCCTAGTCCTGGCCCCTGGAACCCGAACCCGATGACGTGCGCCGTCCCTCCTGCCCCGACTAATCCAATTAGCCTTGAACATGTTGGCCATGTTTGTTGGGTTGTGCTGGGGCAAATGGAGTGGATTAATGCTGATATTTGTGAAATTATTAAAAAGCAATCAAAAAGTTCACATGAATTTCCAAACACATACGAGTACATACATAATTGTGTGTGCACACAGTTTTGCAAATAATTGGCAAAAGCATCATCATCCTCGGTCGACTGTAGTAACTGCAACATCATCATCATCAACGTCACCGCCTCCGTCTCCGTCTGCCTTGCCGTAGTCGTCAACCTAGAGTGGAATATCTTAGAAATTGCATGAATTGTTTATTTTTTTCACTTCAATATGTCACATTTAATCTCGTCACTTCTGTCATGTCACCCGATATTCTTCCATAATGTCCTTCTGCCGCCGTCTCGTATCTCTTTGCGTCTCCATGGGTTGCCTCGTCTAAAAGTCAGTTGGGCATAGAGCGCCGCCCGCCAACTTATTCTTGTGACTTGTGATATGAGGCGTTCTTTTTCACTTTATTTCCTGTTTTTCTTAACTGAATATCCCGAGATTTAATATACACAATTTCATCTTCATCTTCATTCATTTCCTCAATACACATCTCTGTTTGACTTGCCACAGATGTACGATGGCACGAGTCGTAGCAGTGGGATTGTTGAATGATTCTAGGAGTTCCTCACACTCACACACACATACACTTCGCACACACTTTGCATGCAGATAGTATCGGCCAGATTCTGTATCACTTTTTCACATTGGCATATCATTGCTGCCGAAGGACAACAGATTCCTTGTGATTGACACGTTTTATTCTACCGTTTCTCTTTTTCAGGATCCAAAAATTCTAGATAAGGTCACTAAAAAATGTGGCGCAGATTTAGCGGTTCTTGACAAAAAGTCATTAACGATATGCTCCAATACAGACTATATAAACATAACATATCATCACGTGGTGTGTCCGGATGCGGAAACGGCAAAGGTAATTTGAGGCAGTTGTTTATTTTTCTCTTTTTTTCTACAGATTGTCCAAAAGTTTCCAAAATATCGTTGGTATACGAGTACTGCGTAAACCAACTAAATCCACTGCGATAATTTGTAAATAATAAAGGCTAAACTCAGACTGCGTAAATTTCTCAAAATGTCTAAAATTGTGTTTAACTTCTTTTTTTCTTCTCGATTCCAAGATTTTTTATCAAACTGGTATGTGATTGAAGTCGATCGAAATGATGTTGCTATCGTTTTGAGATTTGAGCGCGAAAAAATCTTACTTTTTCACACATCCATATTGATTAACTGCAGTAGAACTGAAATCATTTAAATCAAATCCAATATATTACGATTTATTCACAATTTAAATACCAAATCGAGTTTGATTTATATCGATCGGTTTCCATCACATACCGGATTGTTTGGTGTTTAGCAACAAATCGCAAATTGGTAAACTGCTGTTTCTGTTAAGCTGTGTATGGAGTTGCCAGATGCTAATTTTCTGACATTTTCAAATATTAGACATATTTCAAATGGTCTTTTTTATTTATCAATACGAAGGATGCGATTAAATTTAAATTTTTAGTAGCCGTTTGTTTTATCGACGCCGAAGTAGCAAATTTTCGGCCTGGGGTGTCACCTTGGCACTATGTGTATGTCTGTTTATCTGTCAGTAAAAAGGCTGGTTGGTTCGTGGATCGTGCAACATCTCCCACTATGCTTCTGTTTCGTTTGTCGGAATCGCTTGCAACACCGATAAAAAAAATCACTTGTTCAGAATGAATTTCCATCGGCTAAAAGTCTTTGTCTTTAACTTTTGATCCAGGAAATATTTTTGAGTTCTGTAAATAGACGATTGTATCCAAGGACCCAAGGATTTTTTAAGCTATTGACATGCAAAATATCAATTCGTACTTAAATTACTGTACTGTGGGCAGTTTTCCTTCAGTTGTTCGATTTTTCATATTTATTAGGGGTTTTTGGGGCATAGCTCGGCAAAGAATTTGATTGGACTAAAATTTAGCATAATAAAAAAGATTATGTGCTCAGTTTTTGACTTGCGTTCCTCGATTTTAATAGTTGTTTAGACAACTATGAGAAAATCGCGTTAAAGAATTAAAAACCGTGACTTTTTGCACTACATGTGCCCTATCTTTCAAGGGGGCAATTTCGGGGCGGCCAAAGTTACCCGTAAAACTAAAAGCGAAAACATTAAAATTTTTACGTTTCAAAAAATGGTAAAATAAAAAGTCTACTTTAGTTTAATTTATACCCGATTTTAAATGTCAGAAGCTCAAAGTAATCCTTGATGCTTTAAACACATAGACGACAGCAAGCAGCACGACGACTGACTGCAAATGTCGTTGGCGACATTTGTCGTTGTGCTGCCACCTTTTAAAATATTTTGAGAACGGCAGCAGCAGCGTAAACAACTGCGGCTGCGTACTTCTTCTATAAGTTTTTCATCGATGGCGTCCATATTTCTTATCTAAAATACATTAATACACATAACTAAAACAAATTAAACAAATATAATCAAAAACTTACCAAATTCAGCAAATGACAACCAACACAATAAAAAAATTTTAGTATGCACAGCTGTTTATTGGAGCAATGTATTTTTCAGTGATGCCAATATGACGTTTATGAGGCACACAAACAAACGATTTATGTTCTACATAATAATTTATTGTAATCGTGTGCACCCTTCATAGGAAATAGACCGTACATCAGATTGACAGTTTCGTTGCAAAATACATAGTCTGGTTTTACACGGACAATTATAATTGTCGCCATTGTTCCCCGTTCCATACTTCTTACCTCTCTCTCCAACCAACTCAACAATCGTGACAATTATAATTGTCCGTGTAAAACCAGACATAGCTCACTCACTATGCAGCAATCGGATGTTTCGTGTATTTTCCCCAGTAGTGAAGCCGAAGTATCAGATAAGAAGCACATTGAAAAAAAGATTCCGGAACAGAGTATTTTATATATTATTTATATATTATATGTTTTATTTTCATTATAGTTTGTTTATTAATGAGTGGATTGAATAGATTACAAAGAGGCAGGAAATATTTAAAAGGCGAAGCCATATTTTGGCATACCCCCGGACGAAGACCGGCTTCACAAGAAATCTTTATATAGCGAAATTATATTTTAGCATACCAAGAAGATATATAAAAACACCTTGAACATTTAATAAATCCCAAAATGTTTGACGCAAATTTTCAGTTTTTAGTTAAACGCCTTTAATCTCTAAATTATTACAACTACTTTAGTGCATTACCAACACTGTATCTGATATTGTCGCCTTTCAAAATAGAAATTAGTTTATATTGGCGACAACAGCAACGGCTGCTGTGCCGTCGTGCTGCTGTGACGCCGTCAAAGTAATCATTTTCATATAAACGTGTGTGTTTTAATTTTGACAGGTTGTCGCTCGCTGCTTGCTGTCGTCTATGTGTTTAAT
This sequence comes from Hydrotaea diabolus, assembly GCA_963513945.1. Lineage (NCBI taxonomy): Eukaryota > Metazoa > Arthropoda > Insecta > Diptera > Muscidae > Hydrotaea > Hydrotaea diabolus. The sequence continues at coordinate 1,751,131 of OY740718.1, read as the reverse complement.
GCATGAGTTGTTGGCCTTTGTCCTTTTTACAGAACTCAAAAATGTTTACTACATCGAAAGGTAAAAACTTTTGGCCGACGAAAATTATTTCTGGAGCACTGTGAGTCAGTGAAATTCAACTGGATTGGTTGGATTTCAGGAGCTGCTTTCGCGTAAGCCACATTGGAAAATACAGCGGGACGAACTACATTGCCGCCTGCTGTGCCCACCTATGACCGCTATCATCGTCGTCAATGTTATCATTGTCATCGGTCTGCAGTCTCCTCAACAAAAATATCAGACAAAGCACCTTACATTCCTTATGGTCATTCCAGCTTCTGATAAGGCGTTATTTATGCAATTTAATTGCAATGGTCTTCGGTTACTTGCCTTCTCATAATAAGTATTTTTTTTCGGATTTAAAACTCGTTACTTATTATATGAATAGGCATTCCAGAAGACCTTCATCGATCATAATCCTTGATATATTTTAATGTCGCTTCTCAACGAATTATTTCCAATATTATCCCTTGGAAGAGCATTTTTTGAGGCATTATTATTTTGCTTATCCATTTAATTATTCTGCCAAAAGTCCCACCCCTAATCCCGAATTGGTACCTTATCCGTCATATTCTCCGCATTAAGCCCCCAGTGACTATTTGCAAACCTAATAAAATGGCTCAGTGGAAAGAGATTCAGCTCCAACAATGAAATTATTGATCAAACAAGTACCTATTTTGTGGGCCTCAAAAAATACTATTTTTTTGGAAGAGATACACAAATTGGAGAAATTTTGGACTAAGTGTATTGAGCTTAGAGGAGATTATGTTGAAAAATAATTTTTTTTGCTGCAAAAAAAACTTTGTTTTATTCGAAAAGTCGCGGAATTATTGATCTGCCCTCGTACTATTTACGAAAAGGCATTCCAGAAGGACTTCTTTGCCAGCTAGAAGGCCTTGTAACTAATCTCATACGTATTACATCGTGTATTGTTTGAAAGGGTTTTATTTTTATCTATAAAATATCTTTAAGAGCGTCCCCTTGAAATTAAAATGAAATGATAAATATTCAGTGAAGCCTTCCAGTAAAAGATCTTTGTCCTTACTCTTTACATCGCGTATTGTTTGAAAGCGTCTCCTTCTTTTGTGTTAGAGGACTTCAAGAAAGTCTCTTTGTTTTAATACAGAAAGGTCTGATAAATATTCAGAGAAGCCTTTCAGTAGAACAACTTTCGAATTCTTTTAATTGGAAAGATTCAATAAACGATTCCATCTCTCGCCTGGTGGAAGTCTTAGTGAGTGCAGGCCAGGAGTTTGTTCCAGTGATGTGCTGATGGGATGAGTGGCTGTTTTAATGGCGATTCTTTATTCATAAAAATAGTCTTCATCTTTTTCCGAAAAAGATTCATTTGAACCCTAAAATGAATTGGATGTTAGAATCTTTAACGAATATCTCTGACATTTACTCTTAAAGGTAGCTTTTTTCAAATGTTGGCTGTGTTAACGCCGTAGATGGTTCATTTAATAGGTTTAACCTTTGATTACTCTACCAGTAATGCCACTGGCTTCCCTAAAGTTTCACGTAAAATTGGCTTCGAAGTTTTTAATCGTAGCTGTTTTCTGGGCTATGATTTTTGACTTCACATGACCTTAAAGCAAAAATACGGAGGCGTGATATACGATCTAGATCAAACCTACGACAGGCGGTTCTATGTACCGAATTGACCCGAAGCAGCAAGGGCTGTCACTCCGGCATTACGTGTGCCACTACAAAAACAACAGCAACGATCTAGGTTGGCAGTTCCGAATCGCTTAATTAACAGCTCCCTAAACTTGCTTAGACTGGCTCCCTAACCTATTGTTGTTTCGGGCCTGTTTATGAGCACTTGGACATGCCTCCTCCAGTTTCCGTCTTCTCTGTCAGCGCTTTCCATTATGATTGCTCAATAAAGATATGGCATCACGATCTTAAACAAAATGTCGCCGATATGACGAGCTAGTAAAGGTTGCGGTTTGTCCCGCCAAATTTTCTAAATAATAATGGAACAATAATTTTACCCGTACATTTTTGTGGATATCTCTTTGGATTGCTTATCAGCCCATTTCAAATTCCCCAACACCACTCGACAAAGATTTCTATAATAAATTGCTCTTTATTAAATCAGTTAGTGCCTTTTATTGATTTCATTTGCAATGATTTGGAATTTTTTTAATCTCAGCGCTTTTCTCAAAACCCTTATCAAATCCAATAAAGTTTTTGCTGCAAATTGTTGAAAGTCCTTAGGACCGAAATGTGTTGTCAAGTACGTTTTGCCAGTTTATGAAATATGACCAAAAATGAAAGTCCAGCCGAAGCAGCAGCTTTTGTAAAGAACGTGGGAAGCCGAACACAAAACAGCAACAGAACAAAAACTCCAAAACCGAGACAGAGAAGACAAACTCTTGTACATAACCTGAAAATGAAATATTAAGGCAAGTGAAAAGTTAACAAACTACAAAGTTATAGTTTTCAAAAAGAACAAAAGTCCTGCCATAATTTACTTTTCAAACTAACATTTTCTGACAGCAGTTTTACAATGCAACGATAACGACAAAAAAAGAGCGCCAAAAAGAAGTACAAATATGGCAAAGAAATGAAAAGGACAGTTGAATGGATGAGGGGTGTGGGGCATAAGAAAAATTGAAATCAAACAAACAAACAAAGAAATGGGTTTTTTTTTTGCTATTCTGAAAAATAAGCACATCACTCATATTTCTATACAAAGGACGAAAATGCCGCCGCAAACTTTGCTATGGCAAAAATAAAAATTAAATTGAATACCATTGCAGCGGAGGGTTCAGAGTTCACGAGGTGAGCTGCATATTTTGGATGTTCCAACAAAAACAATTTATCAGCAAACCCTAGACAAAGTATGAAATGGAATTAATTTGTACAATCAAGACATTTAAACGGTAGCATTAATAAGGCCCAGTGTCTGGGCAGCAATTAATTATACTACTTACATAAATCCCTAGAGTATTATGTCTGTCAACATGTCTACAGCTATTTTTATCACTCATTCCTACTTCCTCTTTTAGGTTTGGTTAGAAGGCATACGCAAAATTACCCACAATGTTAAGGCCAATAACATCTGTCCAATGATGTGCTTGAAAAAACAGTAAGTCCTCGATAAAATACTCGCATCAGCACGTCGTTCGTCGAATGGCGGCGGCAACGTCAATAAGTTTTTTTTAGTACTAACCCACTAACACACAAACACGCACACAATTAATATTTAAATGAGTTTCTATTTCTGTTCTGTTCTGTTTTTGCATGTCTAAAGCGTTCGTTCACACTTCCGTTGCAGACGCGTCCGCGCGTCTATGCGGTCTTATAACCCAGCGCTACCACTCTGGCGTTTGCATGTCACAGTCCCATTTAATTCTTTGTTTTCCGCCTTCCGTTTGTGTTTGTTGCTTTTGTGTGTCATGCCGTGTTGTGCTGTGCGAATGCAAATGTGACATAAGTGTTGCCATATTGTTATCGTTTGTTTTATGATTTAATATATTACCACGACTATTGTAAATAATTGAATTATTCTCTTGAACTGCCTGCCGCCTGCACACAACACAATTAAAAGCACGCAATTTTACACGATGTTAAATTAGAGGTGTTGGCTGAGATGCACAACTCAATCAAGCGTTGTTTTTTGTTTTTATAAATTTTGAGAGCGGGCTCCCTTACATTACTCTTTTTGGGGTTGAAAAATGACTGTGTGGGTGGATGTGATGTCTCGGTCAACAGGTGTTATTGCTTTAGTATCCATAAAGCGAGATGAACAGTAGCAGGATGTTAAAGATATTACATATTATATAGGTGTTGAAGGTGAATTAAATTTTCGTGGGCAATTGTTTGAAGACAACTTGAAAGGTGAGATTTACAACAGTAGTTCTCATATGTTTGGTCAGAACCTGGTCTTAAATTGTTCAGTTTTCCTTCAACAAATGCTGCGATGCTTTCTGAGGAAGGTCATCACGGACCCAAAATCGAGATAATAGCAGCGTGCAGCCACGAAAATCAATGGCCCTTTGCCATTTTGCTCAAAATTTATCTTCTATTAAAATGTAGATGCAAGGGGTCTCGAGCAAGTTAATTCATGTTCAATGTGTGAAAGCCAAAGTCCGTCATAAAACAAACGAGCTCAACAGATATAACGTGTGTTTTATTTGGCGCTGAGAGCGGTTCGGTGTTGTAAAGCGTAATGCTACTGAAGCTATGAGAAGACTTTATAATTTTAAACTTGAATCGGCTGTAAAAAAGTATGGATAATTTTTCAAATTTCTGGTTTTATTGGGAAGTTTATACTTTGTCATATGAGGCGCAGCGTGTTCGAAAATGCATTGTCTGGCAACACTACAGAAGTCAAGTGCTCTTAAAAGCATTTATTTAGCATCTACTGCTCGAATATTCTCATAAAGTGCGGTAAAAAATGTAGGATGCATTGTTTGAGTAAGCACTCATTTTAATACAGAATTCGAAACGATGAAAAAACTACCGATCCCGGTCTAGTTTGGTCTATAAAGGCATATTTTTTTATTTAGTCCCCTTATAAATGGCGTGGGCCAAAAAATGCTTCCTGTATTCCCATGAAGCAAAAAAAAATTGTAGAAATTTAACAAGATTTCATGGTAGAGGAATTTATATTACGTAAAGAAGTCCCATTAAAAAGCTTTGCTATTATGCCTTGACGTTTGACGGAAAATACTTGTATCTTCCCTTTATAAACCACGCTATCTACTTTGATCGATCTACATTGTCCGACACGCACGACAATGTCTAATTCGCTCGAGAATTGAAGACCCCCGACATAAGACCACTGTTATGGAGCCGAATTATCTTAAGGACAGGTTTCTCCTAAGACTTAGCAGTAGATGCCAACGAAAATTAACTAAAATCAGGTGTTAAAAGTTTATATCAAGTTTATGTCACCTTAACGCACTATTCTAACTCTAACTGATCGTTGGTTCATGCCTGCAATAGAAGAATCAAAGACAACAACCAATCTTCATGAAAATTACACCGTGACAATTCACGATGGTTGACGATTTTCCGAAATGAAAAACTATTGTGAATGCATGCAAAAACTGGGGCACAACTAGCACAGACAACAACCGCAATATTATGCAGTTCCCAAAGACCACAACCAATCACAATGGGTGTGGCGTGCGGGCAATTCACGGTGGTGGTTCGTGTCTACAATACGGCAACCAAAGACAACAACCAATATCCATGAAAATTCCAGAGTATCCATTCACGATGGTTAACGATTTTCTGAAATTGGAAACTATTGTGAATGTGCGTAGAAAACGGACCAATAATAGCACAGACCACAACCATATTTGCATGGATGAACCAAAGATCACAACCAATTGATCTAAAATATAATCGTTCATTCACGATAGTTTTAACTGTTGCAAAAACTGCAGCTATCGTGAATACGTTAAAATTTAAATGCCTTCCTTGAAATAAAATACAAAAACTAAGGAAAGGAAGGAAATTTATTGATGCATAAAATTACAACTTTATTATTACAAACAAAAATGAGCATGTGGCTGGGTAGTGTCTGTCGTCGTATTTAGACTCGACACACCGTCAACTCATCTCGCCGTTTTCCAAATATCCGCCGCCGCCGATGTCTCTTAAATCGGCTTAAAATTCATCAGCTGAAAAATGTAATCGACGCAACTCAAGGCTGAAATATCATAAAGGGTAATTCCAAACACTTCCCCATAATAATTTTCCTTTTTCATATGTTATTTTAAGTAAATAGGGCGCATAGCAAACAAATCATTATAATTTCATTTTAATTATGCAGATTTATCTCTTGTTTTTCCATATACACATGTAAACGTTTTACACAAATTTTAAGCTATTTATAGGAATATTTAAAATTTCAAGTTAAAAGTCAATTTGAAAATGAAAACAAAGTAAAACAAAAAATATGCAGCAGAAAAATAGCTAAAATGTAAATACGCGGTGATACTCAAAGGGTTGGTGTGCTTGGTCGCATTAGGAACAGTAGGCGTGTTCTGGTGGCATTCGCTTATTAAACGAGTAAGTGGTCGCTAAGGTGAGAAGAAATACTCTAAGCGAGAAAAAACTGAGCTCGCTAAAGGTTGTTCTTAAATAAATATCTTCCAAAAAAATTTAATTATTTAAAACTTATAAACCGTTTGTCTACTCGTATAATTTTCTGTAAACAAAATAATTTTTATATTTTTGTATAGTGGAATGAAATTATCGCGTTAGCGACCTTTTAAGCGAATTGCCAATGGAACACGGCCAGTGTGTTAATTTTTGAAGCAGACTCGATTTTTATAGATCAGTGTGCTTGGACCTTTAAAAGATAAAAAAGATAAATTAAAAATATACCAACTTTACTCCGATTTTAGCGGCGCGTCTCTAGTCTAATTGTTCAGCCTATGCCGTCTCTAGATCAGCCATCTCTGCTGATAATATATGGTCGGCTCGACGCTCTGGTCGTCTTCTTCTTTTTGATACTTCCATTGTAAATGTCTGAACACTTTAAAGAAATGTTTAAAATCAAATGAATAGACAGCGGAATTATATGCAATTTCTAAAATCAGTGTGATTTAAGTGAAATTTGTATATAGGCTAGTTGTGAGTCCACTAATATGCGAATAAAATATTTTAAAAACAATTAAAATTTATAAAATTAATTTTATTTGTCTATTTTGATTCGTAATAATTAAATTCGACTTTGGTAACCCACATTCTTGTCAGTAATTTGCACGGCAGTATATAAAAATCATCTATTCCATAGTCAGATATTGTCGCTTTCCCGAAAGAAAAAACATCTGTACTCGTAGATGCAGAAAATCTCCTTTCTACATGGCAATATGTTAAAGAAGCATATTTAACTATTAAAATTTGTAAAATGCATCATTTTGCTTTGGTTTTAAAGATAACAAAATTGACATATTTTTTGCATATGCAGGTTTTATGAAAGTATGCAGAAAAAAAATTAATATTGTTCGTATTGTTTTTCGATAAAACAAATTTTGTGTAGCTTTTACATTTTTTTCCGATCTTCAGGTAAAATATAGTGTGCCGTCGAGTAAACACAGATGCACATCCCACTGATTAGAGAGAAGTTAATGGGATGTTGTGTGACTTATGTATGAAGTGAAAATATGCAATTGCATTACATTACGGTGTCTAGTTATTAGCGACTATTTTTTGTTGGTGACTGTGTCTGAAGAAGTTCTCTCAGCATGATGAAGTTAGTCCCCCCATTAACACGAGGCAACTTTACTCGCGTCAATTTTTACGATTCCCTTTTGAACTTGCTTTTGTGTTTACACAGTTTAACTCGTTACGGCAATTTTGGTTTTCATTCGTTCTGATTTTTATGTGAAAAAATACTTAAACAAATCAGCAGTCAACTTCACACTACGAAAAACACAAAAGGAATTGACACTACGGGCAAGTTTTTTTCCATTTACCTTGCCCCTCTCTCCTACAAACTTAGAGTTGCGGCAAGTAAAGTTGCCTCGTGTAAATGAAGACTTTTAAAGGAAATTATTTTCTCAAAAGCTTTAAGAACATTTAGGAAAATGAAATAATTTTAATTATAATAATTATGATACGTTTTCATTAGAAAATCTAGCCCCAAATTCTGAAACAACGTAAAAGAATATGTACATGATTTCATATTATTTATTATTATTTTTAAGTTCTTTGCAAGTTGTATATATTATTTTTATATTTATTAATATTTCTTCTTTAACGTTTTCATTGCATGTCTGTTCTGTTCGTTTATGTTCTTGTGTCAATAATCCTGTCACTATTTGTTTGCTGCTTCTGTTTCTATGTTTTTTTTTGTAAATGCACATTTTGCTGTCACAATTTTTAACTGCACTCACTTTACTGCATGCAAATTTAAAACGTACCCTCGGAACCATCAGCGTTGGCAAGATGGGTTGCGTCACATAACTCACAATAATAAGGCCACTAATGTATGTCCAACGACTAATTTAATGAAGCAGTAAGTCAAATATTTGCATTAACATTTTAATAACGTAATGGCGAATGTCACGAAAGGTAAGAGGACAATTCAAAGATGATGTCGAGTACTTTGGCCGATGGGAAAAGCTAAACGAAGTAAGAGAACGCGGTTAAGCTAATAATAAATGTCAAATGTCTCTCAAAAAATGAAAATAAATGCTTACTTTAAATTAGAAACTATAATCCTGATAATTCCGGTTATTCGGTTTGACAGTATTTCCGAGATTATTACAATCACAATAGTGCGATAAACGACAATTTCTAATGTAAACATAACCTTTAATGTTAATACAAGGTGTGGCAAAAGTAATCACACACAATTCTTTTGCTGCAATTATTTTTAAAGAAAAAACTTTGCTTCTTGTTTACTACATAAGAATTTGTAACACCAAGTTAAGAAAATTATATCAGCAGCCGATTAAATGCACCGGATTGACCCAAAGCAGTAATTCTTCGGTCAAGGGCTGATACCCCTACACTATGTGTACCGTTACAACAACTATACGGGATCGTATTATGGCATTTTACATCACTTTTTTCAAAACTTCGGGCGACAGGTTCTCGCATACCTGGCGAATATTCTCCTTAAGGGCTTCAAGACTCTAAGGTTTGGTAATGTAAACCCGCAACTTAAAAAATCTATAAAAAGAAGTCTGGAATGGTTAAATCGGGTGATCTGGCCGGCCAGTGAAAATCACCAAAACGAGAGATTAAGCAATGGAAATGCTACCGTCAGAATATAGGTTGTGGCTGTCGGGGTGTGCACCACTGCACCGTCCTGTTGGAACCAGTCCCACTACATCCAATAGAGGAAGAAACAATTCGATAATCACGAGCGCGCCGTCCAAAGCCGTCGTTTAGCCCGCTACGTTCAATATTAAAATGACCCGATGACTCCTTCAGAGTAAAGAGCACACCTCTTTCTTCGTGGGTGATACACGGATTATTTGTTCCCCAGAAACTATTATTTCGTTTATTTACGTAACCGCTAAGCTGGAAAAACTCATCACCGCTCATGATAATTTTCAATTACACATCGTTCACCTCTTCGGGATGGCTTCAGCGTAGGTTAGACGCGTTTGGCGGTCAACAGGTAACATCTGATGCACTGTGCACTTTGTAAGGAAACATTTGTAAATCTTGCACCAAGATGCTGCATATGGCCCGCCGTATAAAGCCCAATTGCGTGACACATCGTCTGGTCGATATTCCGGGCTTCTTTTCGACATATTGGCCAACAGGTGCAATTGTCAGAACGACTGCCTCGGGGCCGGCCAGCACTGGAATGATCTCGTGTTGTCCCAGTCTCTTCAAGGCCCTTTGCGGAGTAAACCGATTCATGGCTTGTCGAGTTGTATTCTGCGTTTGTTTACTTCATAAAGGTCAAAGCTGTATTGATATTTGGTGCAATTTGCAAAAGTTTTAACGTGCTTACTCTTGCCCCACCTTGTTATTTAAACAAAAATTTAAATCTAGATTTTGCACAAATTCTTACAATCTCAGTATTATAATCGGGATTAAATTTCTAATGTAAACATAACCTTTAATTTCAAATTTATTTAAAACGAGTAGAATACTTATGTACATATTTGACGTAACCTAGGAACTTATCCTTATCAAAAAGTATTGCTGAAAATAAGTAATATTTAACCTCCATCAGCTCCCGAGCAGTAGCCACATTATAGTTTTTGTTGCATATCATTATTATAAGTTTAACTTTCCATCTTCCCGGCACACAAGAAAGGAAACCACAAACAACCTAGTGTTGTGTATATACCCAATCCCCAGCCACTGCAACAACAGGAATAAATATTCTTAAGAGCTGTTCGTGCCACAAAAGAAGATGATAATAAAAAAACTTGCTCTTTCCACTTACAACAATGTAAGAATTCCACACTCCCTTCTTGCACCACCCACCAAAAAAAAACACCAACTTTCACCGAAAACATTTCATTGCATTTCGAATTTATTGTAAGAACGACTTAAATCTCCCGACAATACTGTGGTGCATAAAATACAAGCACTTTGCATTGGCATATTTGCAACATGAATGAATGCATAAAAAGATGATTGCAAAACAGCAAATTGTGGGATAGATGCTTGCGCGTCAAGGAATGCTCAATGAACAGTGGGAACGAAATTGCAATGACTAGGACACCAGCGGCTGTGGGTATTTTGAAATTACCTTCTCTTAGTGTAAAAATTTGTTTTAAAATTGTTTATGGTTGCACATTTTGGTCTAAACTCTCCCACTGTTCTTAGCATTTATGCAAATTTAGAATTGGCGCTAAATGTTACAGCACAAAGCCAGTAATAGCGACTTGACGGGAGAGCATGCCAAGTTATTTTATGAAAATGTTTCAAAAGAACAGCATACGAGTACATAAACAGGGTCATTGGGCTAGCATGAACAGCAGAACATTTTGAAAGAAGAAACAACTTTTTTTATATGGAATTGTCATACTTGGCATAGTTGGCATTTTGTTTAGCTAAAGTTAAGAAATGACTTAGCTAGAGTGTTTTTTTTTTGCTATCTGTTATCGAGACTTTCGGAAAAACACTACTGTTATACAAATTAAAAATTTTAAATTATGTTGCATTTAATCTGTAATGGGAGATAGCTGTTAAGAGAATCGGCGAGACAATAGAAAAAAATCAAAGCGGCTTAATGTCTATTGTTAAACAGAGACATCATTTTCAATCATGTTGCATTAAATCTATAATGGCAGATAGCTGCTAAGCTAAAAATAGAAATTAATCAAAGCGGCTGATTGTCTTTGCCATTTGTAGGAAATGTATAACCTAGATTTGAAGAAGTCGCTGAAGCTATTGACTTCAGCAAGATCTAATTAGTAATGGTACGTATGTTTACATTAGAAATTGAAATCACGACAATAGATGTCAGATTGACTGTGTATTTTAGATTAATCACAATAGCGCAGTAATGGAAATTAAATTTCTCAAGTAAACTTCGATTTTACACGCTGTTTTTCACGAATAAGTCAAATCTATTCAAAAACGGGGTTCTCTTTATTCCCCACAAGTAAGTTACATAGCATTTTTACAGTCCACCTCATGGAGAAGGTAAGTAGTTGCATTATATTATATCCTGTTTGCATTTTTCTTTATAAAGCTTCTAGAACACTTCATCCTCTAAGGTGTCTGTTTATTTCTTTACTTCCCCTTTAGTTGGATGCGTTTATCATTCTCTGTGGAAAAGGGCGGCAAAATACCCTTAAAAGTGGTGGCCAAAACGTTTGCCTCGGGTAAAACGGAAAAGTTGGTATATCAATGCATCAAAGATGTCGGCTTGCCTGACGATAAAAGTGCCACCATGACCCGGGATGAATTTACATTCGATAAATTCTATGCTTTATACCACAAAGTATGTCCGAGAAATGACATTGAGGAATTATTTACAACGATGTAAGTTGATTGATTTTCACTGAAAACCTTTTCATACCAATTCTATTATATTTTTTGTCCTGACAGAACAAAAGGCAAATCAGAAGTGATCAGCATGGATCAGTTTATACAGTTTATGAATGAGAAGCAGCGAGATCCCCGTATGAACGAAATTTTATATCCCCTCTATGAAGAGAAAAGATGTACGGAAATTATAAATGATTACGAATTGAATGAGGATCGCAAAAAAGCTGGTGAGAAGCAATAATTTTTACTTTCTACTTTCAAAGTAAATATCTTTATGACACCAACTGTCTTTTTTCAAATAAAAGGGCAAATTAAGCAGTTTGTTTATCCTTTAGAATAAACTTGGTTTTAAATTTGAATACTTATTATTATTTTCATTCCTTGAAAGTTCCAAAAAATAAAATATAAAAAAGAAGGGAGTATGAGATAAGAAATAAGATTGTCTTAAGGATTCCAGTGACTTATATTAAATGTCCCCCAAGTTAACATTGCACGAGAATTCACTTTTTAGAGATAGGAACAACTTAAAAGATAACCATTTTCTTGATTTTTATTTGGGAACTTATCAAAAACGACTACTTTTAGTTTGTCTGAGAATAACCTAACTATTTAATTGTTCACTTTCCCGTGTAGTTCTGTGCCACTTCATTCACCATACCGAAATAATCAAATTGTTGGTTTTGAATGAATATTATTGGGATTATCTCTGTTGGATTTGAACTTAATCACAGAGTTCACAAGCAAACTTTGATAAACGTTAACATACCCGTAGACTATGTTTACATTAGACGAGATAATCAGTGTGCTTTTGATAAATTAAGTTTGATTCACAATAGGACGGACAATATTCATGAATTATTGGTATCTAACGTTAATGCCCAGGGTCACATTAGAGAGTAAATAATTACAGAAAAGTAGTGGCAATGAAAAAACTAACACGATAATCTCGATTACACTTTTTATGTTACTACATTTTATAATGTAGCTAACTAAAGTCTCGCAAAATCCCATTAAGGAACAAGGGGGAACTTCTCTCAAATCAGTGAACTGTGCACGATATAATTCATTTACTCACTGGCCGGGATCTACTGTTAACGCCGGCTTCGAACGGCGAATGCATTTTTATTGAGAAGTAATTACATGGATTTACGAGGTGGAAACCCACCGCTACAAATTGTAAGATATTTTTACCCGGGTTTGAACCTGGGTTTATTAGTCGTACACACTACCATCGCCCCACGGCGGCCCACATTTTTTTAATGTAAACTCTTCCTAATCTAAATCATTTTATGCTACATTGAGATTAGAATAAAAATGATGCAATACTGGGATTAAAATTAAAATGCCAGATATTGCTGCCAGTTTGGCAGTTTTGTCTTACGGAAATTATTTCGATAACAACAGAGCCATAATCGGAATTAAATTTGTTATTAAATCTACCACCATGTTTACATTTGAAACTAAAACGCACTTATTGCTGTCAGTTTTACAATTGCCTAGATATAATTTCTTTAGTAAATATAGCCGTATTAATATTAAAAATGCGATTCCGAGTGTTGCTGTCAACTTGACAGTTGCTGGTTATTACTGTAATTATTTTAATAACAATGGAGAGTAATTCCATTTAAAGCGATCAAGTAAATTAAGGATGGTCTCTCCGTTTGTTAAAAATATTGTATCTTTTGGCTGAGTTATTTAAGCACAAAAAAATGTAAACCTTTGTTATTGAGTAGAAAATGCTGTTTCATAAAATAAATAAATGGAATTTAATTTTATTTTAATCTTAAAAAATTTAACATAAGATTTTTTCAAAAATGTACGATTGATTTTATTTTAAAATAGAATACCCAAAAATCCAAGTAAGGCGGGTTCGCTTTCAGCGCTTTTAAATAATCATGTATGCAAATTTTCATCAAAATTGTAGAGAACATCCTGCATTTACCATGGAATTAATATAGATTAGTAATCAGAACTAAATTTCTAATGTAATCGAAGGCTATTTTTACATTCAGAACAACAAACGCAATTATCAGTTTGACAGTGGCTGGGGTATTTCCGGAATTAGTTAAAGTTAAATTGAAAGATGATTCGGATAACACTTCTAATGTAGATATAGTCGTACACATATTAAAGATGGGATTATCAGCCTCAGTTATTACATTTTCTATACATAGACTCCTCTTAATAATTCAATTTCAATTTTATCTCTCCACAGATAAGCTCTCTATCATCTTATTACATTAAGAATTTCATTAAAATGTTCACTTAATTGTGATAGAAATGATCTTGTAAATACTTAAGCAATGGCAATGATGAAGCTACAATCATGATTTAAATATGAAGGTTGTCATAGCAAGAGAGCTCTTTTCATTTTAAAATAAAAACACGTATTTTTTGAGATAGTTGTGATTTTTTATTGGGTTGTAAAGACAATTTCCGATCAAGTATGGCCGTGGGGCCCACGGCTCCGATGACAGGCCATTTCTTTTCATCAAATTTTCCATGACTTCGTCACACAGATGTGGCTGTATCTCGGCGATGGTTTCGGATGTTCTGGTTAATTCGCATAAAATACGTGTTTTTCTCAAAAATGTTTTTATTTTAAAATTAAAAACGCACCCTTACTGAGTGAGACACCCTTTTTTAATGTAAAAACAGTAATAAGAAAAAATTGTGATATTCAGGATAGTAATAAGGCTATATTAAGTCACTATTGGTGCTCTTAGTTTAAATTTCAAAAAATATAATAAAAGAATGATAAACGGGTTTAGTATAAAAGTAATGTAAACATTGATTAATAATATATTTGTTCAATACAAACCTTAATGGGTGTGTTAATTTCCCTTGGCTGCGTCTGAAGACATCAATGCCGTCCACACATTACCATCAAATTGTAATCGATTTAATTTTAATTTCAGGTGAAATATCTCTGGACGGATTTAAGCGGTACTTGATGTCCGATGAAAATTGTCCCGTATATTTGGATCGTCTGGAAATGTACATGGATATGGATCAGCCTTTGTCCCATTACTACATCAACAGTTCACACAATACCTATTTATCGGGTAGACAAATCGGTGGCAAATCTACGGTGGAAATGTACAGACAAACATTATTAGCTGGATGTCGGTGAGTAATTAGATTTTAAAAGATTAACAAAAACAATCGTGAACAGGGGCCAGTTTTGTGGAACTATCACTGAATCGCTTTCTCAGCTATCAAAATTTAAAAATCCCAATACGTATCAATAAAAAAAAATTAGACATACCTTTTATCTCTACTATATTATCTCTTTTTTCTACAGATGCGTAGAATTGGACTGTTGGAATGGCAAAGGAGAAGATGAAGAGCCAATTATTACTCACGGTCATGCCTACTGTACTGAAATCTTGTATAAGGTAAGCCTTGATATTTATGTGATTACTCGAATGTTCTTAATTATTTTCACATTTCTACACATTTTTAGGACTGTATACAAGCCATAGCCGATTGTGCATTTGTGTCCTCCAGTTTTCCAGTTATATTATCATTCGAAAATCATTGCAATCGTGCCCAGCAATATAAATTAGCCAAATACTGTGATGACTTCTTCGGCGAATTCCTGCAGAAAGAAGCTCTGCCCGATCATCCGGTAAGTGCAAATCATGTCCTCCTCCATCGTCTGTCTCGTTCAATGTTTCTAATAAATTCCCGTTTCACGTACAGTTGGAACCCGGATACCCACTCCCACCGCCTTCGAAATTACAGCGTAAAATTATGATCAAAAACAAACGAATGAAACCGGAAGTGGAAAAAGTCGAACTGGAGCTGTGGCTCAAGGGCGATTTGAAAACGGACGATGATCCCGAAGAAGATGCGACGGCTGCAAAGCCACCAGAGCCAGAAGCTCCGCCACCGCCAGCAGACGCGCCACCTGGTGAACCTGGCGCTGAAGGAGCTCCGGCCGAAGGAGGTGCCGAGGGCGGAGAGGCCGCCGTGGCCTACAGTGGCTCCACTACCAACGTGCATCCCTGGTTGTCGTCAATGGTCAATTATGCACAGCCTATCAAATTTCAGGGCTTCGACAAAGCCATTGAGAAAAATATCGCCCACAACATGTCATCGTTTGCCGAATCGGCCGGCATGAACTACCTGAAGCAGAACGCTATTGATTTTGTCAATTACAATAAACGTCAAATGTCTCGAATTTATCCTAAAGGCACGCGTGCTGATTCTTCCAATTACATGCCTCAGGTCTTCTGGAATGCCGGTTGCCAGATGGTCTCATTGAATTTCCAAACATCTGATTTGCCCATGCAACTGAATCAGGGCAAATTCGAATACAACGGTGGCTGTGGCTATTTGCTGAAACCCGATTTTATGCGACGCGGTGATAAGGATTTCGATCCTTTTGCTGATGCCCCCGTCGACGGTGTGATTGCTGCACAGTGCTCTGTGAAAATCATAGCCGGTCAATTCTTGTCGGACAAAAAGGTGGGCACCTACGTGGAAGTCGATATGTTTGGTCTACCTTCCGATACAGTAAAGAAGGAATTCCGTACCCGATTAGTGCCCAACAATGGTCTCAATCCAGTGTACAACGAAGATCCCTTTGTATTTCGTAAAGTCGTCTTGCCCGATTTGGCTGTGTTACGTTTCGGTGTCTATGAAGAGAGCGGGAAAATGATTGGTCAACGTATTCTACCCTTGGATGGTCTGCAGGCGGGCTATCGTCATGTCTCTCTACGTACCGAGGCCAACTTCCCCATGTCATTGCCTATGTTATTCGTTCAGGTCGAACTGAAAATCTACGTGCCCGATGGCTTTGAAGACTTCATGGCCATGTTGTCCGATCCCAGAGGTTTCGCCGGTGCAGCTCAGAAGCAAAATGAACAATT
The DNA here is from genome assembly GCA_963513945.1 of Hydrotaea diabolus. Classification (NCBI taxonomy): domain Eukaryota; kingdom Metazoa; phylum Arthropoda; class Insecta; order Diptera; family Muscidae; genus Hydrotaea; species Hydrotaea diabolus. The sequence goes on along the minus strand of OY740718.1, from coordinate 1,734,776 downwards.
GAAAGGTCTCGGCATTGAAGAGCAAAGTAGTGGTGCGGCCAAAGACGCGGGCAAATCAAAGGAGGAAGAGAAAAAGGAGGCTCCTTTGGTCTTTGAACCAGTCACACTAGAGTCGCTGCGCAGCGAGAAAGGATTCCAGAAAGTGGCCAAAAAGCAAAACAAAGAATTGGACACACTAAAGAAGAAACATACAAAGGAACGTATGGGTGTGCAAAAGACACAAAATGCGGCCATTGATAAGCTCATCAAAGGCAAAAGGTGAGTGTGCGACTAGATAAGATCTAAATCTTTTGTTCATAAGAGATGTCAGTATTTTAAAATAATTTCACTTTCTTGTTAGTTGGTCCGAACATTATTTTAGAAACTTTTTCCAAAGAATGTCAACTGCGTGGTACTTGGCGGTATAAAGTGGCACCAAATAGTCACTGTTGGTGGGATTTGTTTTTAAACTAAAAGATTTGTTTAACAATACTCCAGTCTTTACTGCGCCTGCTACAAAATACCCTTTACCTAAACGGGCCTGAAGTAAGACACAACAACCGTCAGGTAAATGGAAGGGTTACATCAGTATCTTGTTAGTATTCACTAGACTGATGTATAAAATCAAACCAAATTTAGTTTATATCAGTGATACATGGAAAACGGCTAATTTATAGCAAATTAAAATTAGATTAATGTTTTGGTCTAACAATGTGATGTCTCTGAAAAGCTAATGTGTCGTGTTAAATATTCTAATAATTCTGTTTGAAAATGCCTTAGTTTGCTGACGAAATGGGACTAGTGGCATCTTTATTGACATTTGTTAATGAATAAGAGGAATTATGTGGTTTACAAAGTCTAAATCATTATTTTCCCTAACATCGCGGGAGCCTTAGTTGTCTTCTTTAGTAGGGTACGAGTAATAAAGACGAAATATATTCTTGCCTTTTAAATATGTCAAAAAAGGACAGTTTTGATCCTTTTAAATATTTTTCTATAATAAAGCCCAAATAGTTATAGCTAAAATATACAAATTGCAGGCAGGTTTGGGCATGAAAGGGATTTTTCGTCTTAATAATTTTCTCTTAGATTTTATGTTTGTGGTTTCAATTTAAAAAGTGATAGTGTTTTAGAAAAGTTTCCTACTGGCATTTTTTCTGTGTGCCTAATACTTGCGATATTGAAACAGGCTATTCTTATGCATTTTTGGGTCGATTCAAACGACTCAACATTTTTTTTTATCGCGCTGATACTTTGGTCGAACTCATCTAAAAATGACAAAAGAAAAGCTCAGGTGCACAGAAAAAAATAGGAACCTTTCCAAAATCTCTTAGCCATCTATCAACCTCCAAGAACACACATACACTGCCACAAATAAACAAAAAAAAAATATTTGCGCTCCACAAAAATAATTGTTGGTATTTTTCTGTGCGCCTGACCCTTTGTTCGAACTAAACAACAAATGAATAAAAAAATCTCATGTTTAAGGCGCACAGAAAACAAAATAAGGTAACTTTCCAAAATCGTTGCCTCAAAACAAACTGCAACAACTTATATTCTTTGGCGAACCATCAACAACTTTTTAAAATCCAATTTTAATGACTAAAAGCTGAGTGATATGAAAAGAATGAGGCGCTTAGCGTTTTTGCCACCCTTCTTGATAAACAAAAATTTGGAGAAGCTGTTAATATTAATGTATGTTTTTATAATTTTAGCAAGGACGAGATTCGCAATGACTCGGCGATCAAAACTGCTATTGCTGAACAAACAAAACAATGGACTGAAATGATTGCCAAACACAAGAAGGAAGAATGGGATCTATTGCGTCAACATGTTCAGGATTCTCAGGAGGCCATGAAAGCTCTCATGCTGACAGTGCAAGCAACACAAATTAAGCAATTGGAGGAAAGGCATGCAAGGTAAAAGCGGCCAGACTGTAGTCCTCTTATGATTTATTTTATCCTTTTTTAAATTTCACAGAGACACCAAGGATTTGAATGCCAAACAAGCCAAAACATCAGCGGATACCGCGAAAGATGTGCAAAACGACAAAACCCTGAAGACTAAAAACGAAAAAGATCGTCGTCTAAGAGAGAAAAGACAGAACAACATCAAACGTTTTATGGAAGAGAAAAAGGTATAGAACTACTAAGCCATACGTAAAGAACTATTAATAATCTAAGAACTGAATTTTTATTTATTTTACAGCAAATGGGCGTCAAGCAAGGCCGTGCTATGGAAAAATTAAAAATGGCCCATAGCAAGCAAGTCGAAGAATTTAGTACAGATGTACAAAAGGTATTAAATGAAATAGGATTGCAAAACTATGTCAAGTGTACATAATGTTAAGCTCGTTTATAACAAGAACTACACAGAATTAGTGTTTCGCTTTGGCATTTAAATTTTAAACTATTGTGTAAATAAATACTTTTTTAAAATTTAAATTCTAGAAAATTGCGAAAGACTAATTCTTGCTGGTTGGAAAAATGTTATATGTCTTAAGTCGAGCGTGGCAGACCACACTCCTTAGATACTAATGTTTTCTAAGTATACAATCTATAATTCCAAAGTACTGTCTTGAAATGGTTTTCCGGGGGATATATATGGTTTATTTAGTGAAAATCAAATGTCACCAACCCGACTTCATTGGAATCTGATGAAATTTTCTGCTCGTTGATTGGTAAGACACCATAATCGAGCGTACTTTTGTACGAGTATATGGCCTGTGTGACAACATAAAGTTAGTCCTTTGTGCAAAAAAAACATTTAAGATGCCAAATTTGGTTTAAATCTGGCTAAATTCCCACGTTACCAGTTTGACTCCAAATCAGTATAAATGTACATACTGATTTGGGGGCTATATCAAATCATGAACCAATTTAGTTTCTTTTTCACAAGGTTGTTCTATGCCGCTATTAGGTTGGTTAGACCTCAAATCACAGGGACCCCATACTAAAATACCTTCCGATTGGGGGTCAAGCCGACCTAGGACTGACAAATTATATCAAATTTGCATTTAATTTGGTTAGCGGCCTTAGTTCTCAAGCAAAACATACATGGGTTAAAATCAATCATATGATATATCCCCCATAAAAATGCACCCATGTTCTCAAGTCAAATCGAATAAAGTGTGACAAATTACAGTGGATTTTAACTAAATTTGGTATGTGACATTAGATTGTACTTATCCTATGCAAGCACCACTATATATATTCTACCTCCGATTTGGGGAATATCCCAAAAAACAAAATCTGTATAAAATGATACTGCCACATACAAAAAAAAGCGGAACTTATATTGCCCGGAATTTCCCAGAACTGTATTCAACACACTTAGGTAAAAATTGAGCGTTAGCTTTGTCATTACGTTAAATAAAATGATCGAACAGGAGGAAACATTTCTTTGGAAATTCCCCAAATAAACTGAGAAAATTTAATTCATGATAGAGGTGATTACTTTGAAACCATACTTCCGTCCTAAAAAAGAATGTCAGAAGTGCCAAATATCCAAAATTGAGTTAACGGCAAATTCGGAACCCTGAATGAGTTTCTGCTTTTTGTGCTAAACACACCTACTACTTCCAGTGTGTTCCGTAGTCAAAAAAGTTATATATCTCAAAACTACTAAAATGGAGATGTGACGTTTTTTTTCTTAGGAGGGCAGTATAGGTCATACATATAGATGTATTCGGATCATATACTAAGATGTATTTGACGTTAAAGGCTTTTTACAATATCCGATTATTATTTCAATAAAACGCATAATTATGGCCAGAGCTATTTTTAATGCAAAATATCTATAATTATTTCATTTTTATCTCGAATGTTTTTAAAAAAAATTTATTAATTATATTTCCCTTGCAGCTTTTAGATATGTACAAAGTTGAAGAAGAGGCCTATAAACTACATGGAAAATCCGAATTCTACGCCTAGGATTTGCCAACTGAGGATTTCAACAAAAATCCGCAAAAACAATAATATATTTTTAAATGGAAAAAACTAACAGTTTTATAAACAAAACCAAAAAGGGGACTCATACAAAAATATTTTTCTATAACAAAGTAAACCCAATGAAGCCAAAGGAAGAAATTTTGATGTTTTTTTTCAGAAGAACTGGCTTGAAAAACAAATGCAATCGAAATACTAATGTTTAAGATTAAACTGAGAGAGAAAATAAAATAATTTATTTATATAAGTTTAATGAAAACCAAAATATTTAAATATGAAATATTTGTAAGCAAAGTTAAACTAAGATTAAATCAAGGAAAGAAAGGAGAAACATAATTATATATATATTTAAAGAAGAACACTTTAAAATAAATCCCAAACAAATATACACCGATTATACAAAATAATATAACTACAAATCTAGTCAAATTTATGATAAAGAAGAGAATAAAACCAACATACTACACATAAAGAATTCTATAGAAGGTAATGAAACATAATAACAGTATTCTACAAGAAAAGAAAATAAAACAAAACAAAAATAACATACAGAACCTAAACAAGAGCAAATTACAAGAGTTTCCGTTTATCCACCTATTCAATGATTGCCAGGCACGGAGGCAACTTGTCAGTGGTTGGCAACGAGAGTGCTATAGACCGACGCTTGAAATGTGAGCAAATTGAAACGTTGCTACTGTGTCGGGCAATTATCGTAAAACAATTGATAATATAAATAAATCCAAGGCAGACTTTACACTGTGATTAATGTATTTTAGTTTCAGATTAGTTACAATAACCTATTCCTTGAGATACATACAGGGCCACTTTTGTTAATACTCCTTAACCTGTACCTGCTACTGTAACTTTGGTAATTGAATAATAATTAAAAGAATCTCACATCATTCCAAAGAGATTTCATTCGAATATCTCTTAAGATTAAAGGGAAAATTGCAAACCGGTTCGTAAACTTTATTATATTTTAAGATTTCTGTGACGAAAAGAGATAGTTACACACCCCTAAAACCAGAAGCATATATTATGGTTGGGGTCATTTAGAAATTAAATTCTTGTTGGTCATACGCCATTTCACGTAAAATTGTTCAACTTTTTCTTTTTTAATTCAATTTGTTGGAAATTAATCAAAGAAACCCACTTTTATATCGAGGTTTTAAATCTGAAACGTTCAATTCACCTTTTTCACAGTGCATTCTCGGCCTTTCTTTAAACGATTTTTCATAAGCAACATAAATACACTGACAAAAATTCTTCCGTAAATGAAAATTTCTAACAGATTAAAGCATTTATTTTTCCAAGAAATGAAACTTTTCTAAAAAAAAATAAACAAAACAAAAAAGATTTGATGCAAAACAAAGTAAGAACTCAACAATTGTCAAATTGTTTTTATACTTTACTTTTCCTTTTTCCCAAAAGAAAAGAAAAACAAAACCAAAAATAATTTCATGGAAAGTGATGACTTTGTTTTTTTTAGTTTTTATGCTTAAAGCTTCTAAAAATAATTACTAAAGAAAAACTCTAACGAATATAGGAAAAGAAACAAACTAATTTGCTACTTCAAAAACAAAAATAAGTAAAGAAAAAAAACTAAAACTTGGATTAACTTTTATATGTGATACATAATACTAATACCTTAATTTAAAATTTAAATTAAAAAATAGAAAACGAAGTTATCTTTAAACTACTTATTTATTTGAAATACAAGAAACCTTCAACACATTATGATTTAACTTAAAATAATAATTTAATTAAAACTCTTTAATAAAAAAAACTTAAATGAATAAATACAAACAACCTGCGCTGCGTATGAACTTATGAGAAAAAACAAATTAAAAAAACATTCAAAATATTTTCTTTAGAAGTTAAAGAAAATCATTTTCTTGAATAAAGAGAAAAACTAAATAAACAAAAGTTAGTTTTCATTTCCACACACTTTTTTGCTAGCAATCGAAATTGCTTCAAAGCAATTAAAAAATAGTTTAAACTTGAGTTCAAAAAACAAACTCCCTAAAAGTTAAAGCAATTAATTTGAAAATAGTTTACTCATTTTCTATAATTTCAGAAAAATTGTTTTGTGATTATCATTCGCCAATTATCTAAACTTTAATTTCAAAAATAAAACCCGTAGAACTATAATTCTTAATACAACTCCTTGATTTCCTTTCTAAAGTATTTAAAAACCAAAACCCAAGTAGATTAAAAAAAATACATGTTAACAATCTGAAAACAACTAAATAAGTTAATTAAAAACATAAAATCGATCTATTTAGTTGTTTAAGCTAAACAAAAAGGTATTATACAGAAAATACTAAAAACAAGTTCATGAAAATCCAAAAAAAAAAATACAAAAAACCAATATTTATTGTAAAAGTGAAAAAGAAGAACAAGTTATAGAATAAATTAAAAAAAGAATAAAACATAATACAAAAGAATGTATGCAAAAAAAAATTATGTTTCCTTGAGTTAAAAATGTTTTATTTGATGGATTCTGGGTCACGAGTGATCAACAAAATTTAGATAACAGGAAGAAAACTTGATGGAAACCATATCCAGGATTGCTTTCGTAAGGAGTTACCAATCGCTTTTAAATAATTGAGCCTCAAGGGTTCATGCCACAAACTAAATTGCACAAACACAAATCAAAAAGCACTTCTCTCAAAATCCAAAAGGTATCGAAGTAATTGTCAGATTTCGTTGCTTTTTTCAGAATAACAAAGAAAGTAAAAAAGGACATAAAGTTCAGACAGCCGAATATAAAACACCCTCACCGTGTAATAAAATAGTAATAATAACACTGATCGTATGACAATACTGCTCGTTGTTTTGGCTCCACAGGTCCAAAGACCGACCCTTACTGTATACAAATCTGTAAAAATAAATCCTTATCAGATGTGGCGAAATTTTATCCATGCTATCTATCAATTGATTTGACTATAGCGGCCGTTTTTAACCTCAAATAGTTCTTGTGTTGGCCTCAGTTGTAGTAAAATCACATACTTATATAAAATCGAATTTCGATATGTAGGGGTATTTGCTGTAATTTTAATTTTAAATTGGTCGCTTGGGTTGACAATAACGGCCGTATATTAGGCCCCAAGGGTGCACTAGTTTAAGTCGTAATCTCAGGATAATTCAAAAATTAATCCATATGTGGATAATAGTGAGACTTGCTTTAATTTTAGTACAGCTTGGGATTATGTATTCGAGCCTGAATTTTAAGCAGATCTTGAAATCGTGATTTTATTTCGTGTTGGAAACGAGTCTCCACTAACAATTAAGTTATGGCTCGTTTACAAGTAATGTCGATATATTGAGCAAATACTTTTTTCAGAGGTACAATAAGTCCTATGTTTTTCCTCCCTCTGGTGTTAAAGTTAATACGACTTAGAATCGGGAAAAGGTTTTGGAAGAGCCGCGGACATTAAACAATTTAGTCGTAAACAATGGACTTTCCAGCAAGACTCGGCTACGTCTGATAAGGATTGTGTGAGCCACGAATGGTTAAGAAACACGTTTCACACTTCATATCGTCTACACAATGGACTATGGCACTCGGAGCATTTTGGAGAGAAAGGTGAGCTCTATAAAAAAATATGCCAGCAAGGATGCTTTGAAGAATGCAATTATACGGTCAGGGGCTAAAATACCGGAAGACCATAGAACAACTATAACCCAAGTAACCTATGTTCAAATCCGATTGGACCATCTAAACTAATGGAGTAAGATCATAATCTCTAAGCCATGAAAAAGCTTTTCATGTTTGTTTCGTAATGGAATTTTGAGGGAAGTAAATAAATGTTTTTATAACATTTTTGACCCCGCCTTTGATTTAAAAAAAACTTGGTTTATCGGGCAATAATTTGTACCCTTTAAACCATGGCTGTGGTCAGTTTTAGAAATTTGGCCTTGGTCAGTTTTGGAAATCGAAGCAGGTGTTAAGAATCCGAGAAGATAGATTAATTTATACGGAATATATAGTATAGGTAATTAAATTAAACTAAATATCACTACGATTGATCTATAAGACTTGGCTTGGACTGGGTATAAAAACGTGCGTTATTGTCAGAACAATTCGGCAACAATTAATGGGTTGTATGCTTACTTAAATTAAATCAGTTCGACTCCAAATATGATTTGTTTATTTGATCGGTCACAAGAAACAAGTAAATATTTGCTAATCAAGGTTAGGTTAGATGAACTTTTACCGGTGTCAAAAAAGTTGACAAGCGACACATCCACTTGTTGCCCATTGAGGATCCATTGTGATTGTCCTTTGTCTACGCAAATTTGCGAATCATTCTTAAGATTTGGCTGAACTAGGGTCATAAATATAATATAATTTAATTTATCCCATTGCAGCAGTGAGTCTACGGTGGAGGGATTGAAAGATTCTGCCCTTTTTACTTATTTTAGCAGATTCCCAATTATGATTTAAAAGTACTACTCATTTCCTTGTACATATATAATTTAGGCACTTACCTTTTAGTCAGAAAATGTTCGTTTTGATATCGAGGTTGGTTTGGTTTCTACTAACTTTTCATCTGGAATCGTACTCCCGTCTGAATATTATTCTTTGCAGTAGAATTTGTTTCTTTTCTATATCACACAACTCGAAATGTTTGAATGGAAATAGGAAAATATTTTCCCACTAAAATACTATCGAACAGGATCAGCTGACTCTCTAAATACTACTAGAGATGTGGTTTTTGCTTTAATCAAATTATCGAAAACAGTTATTGTCCTTAAGCAGTGTTCAGCATTGACGATTAATTGTAAAATATATGCTTCTTTCCAATGTAGCATTGAAACAGCACTCTGTAGAGTACAAATTCTCGGTTTTTTTTATCCACTTGCGTTTGATCACAAGAACAAGCTCACTTAATTTTGTTCATATTGCTCTGAATGGTACCAGAGTGTACTTCTATGCAGTACAGGATATATGACATTATGAAGGCATGCGCCTATTATGAGTTCGTCGAAAAAGCTAAATTAGTGTTGTTCAGGAGGCATTTCTGATTTAGATTTGTTTTTTGTTTGTTAGACTTTTTTTAGCATTCACCAAAGACGATAAATTATAGAAGATGGACGAAATATGCTTTTACAAGAGTATGAGATGGACAATAGTTTTGGGAGAGCTGTTTAAATACATTTAAAGAGTGCGAATTTAGTGTTTTCTGTGTTTTATATTTGCCTGTTTTGAGTTCTTGTGATTGTGATCATTTGCGCGTTAGCTCGAAAAAGGCAAAATTGAAACACAGAAAACACTAAATTCACACAATTTAAATACAAATAACAGTTTTCCCAAAATGATTGTTGTGTTTCTCATATTCTAGTTAAAGCTCATTTTGTCCATTTTGAATAAATTATAGTCTTTGTTTACTACCGTAAAAAGGAATAATCGAAAGAAACTTTGAATAACGATAACACGAATTGTATCGTGTGAATGGCAAACAAAAACAGCTGATGTAAAGATTAACAATAGAGCTGATAAAGTAAAACAAAAAAACAATGAGCGGATACACAGATACATGAATAAAAACTTAAAATATGTGAACTATGTCTGCAGTTGCATTTTGTACGCACAGAGTACAAAACGGAACGGAAAAATAAACAAAAACTGGAATTTCATAATAAAAAGAAATTCTTGACTACAAAAAAAGAAGAAACACAAATAAGTTATAAAATGTCGATATTTGGGCCAGAGTTCGAACAGATTTGGCCAAAAGCCGGAGCGGCCTTAAAACTCACAGACTTCGGTAAGAAATTGTTAAAACAATGTGAAGACATCAAGAAACCGGACCATAAGGAAGTTGATATAAATGAATTCAAGAAGAAGTCTTCGAATTTCCCTTTGGAAGTAAGTTAGATGTCTGGCAAGAGGCGCCCTAAATTAATAGTTGTATTCTTCTTGATTTGCTCCCTTAACAGTTTGGCACCAATACGTGTCGGGTCATGAGTCAACCAAAAGACCGCTACCCCAATATCCAAAAACAAATTGCATCAGCTTATCCGGTAATACACGAACGAGTTTTGCAGTTGTATTTGGATTTCCTGGAACACAAATGTCAATATGGTAAGTTGTTTTGTACGCTAATTTTACCTTTTTATATGAAAATAACCTGCAGCCGGCCTTTCCCTTACACTTTCGTTTGTTTTAATTTCACAATGTCATACAATAAATGTAATCAGATAATAGCTGATGAAAGATATAAAAACGAAAGAGAAAGTAGAGTAGGGCAGCAAGAAGATAGAGGAAATACACAAGAGTTGCCAATTTGCTAGAAGCAAAGTCTTCCATCAATCCCTGCAGGAGGAGAATGCGTTACTTTAAAATGACGCATATTTTCAATTCAGTTTTTAAAAAGAAAAAAGTTTAAAGTACTTTGCCTATTGCGTCGTGTGGAGGCCAATTATACCCTGAAGGGTATTATAATTAAGTGCTGACGATTACAATCAAAGTGCAGGTCGCAAATTATTAAAACTAATTAGATGAAACTTTGCAAATTGTGCAAGTTTAGGGCAAATAATGATTTCTATTTAAATTGAACCCATATATAAAATGCCGGTTACTAGACGAGTAAGGCTTTTATCTGTTATTCATGTAAAAGCTTGGGTATCAAAACTATTTTGTCATTCGGAGCCGACAGGCTCTGGCCAATGAGAATATGCTAGATACACACGAGGCTACCGTTGCGGCAATACAGCCATGTCGTTGCTTTGTGCTGCAACACGTTTATCTGGAAGGTTGCCTCGTGTCTACCTAGCATAATAATTATTCCGTGCAAAGTTGACTGAATAGGGGAGAAGTTCCTCTTTTGTTCCTAATTGAAATGTTGAGGATATTAAGTATATATTATATGTAAATAGATCCCATACGATTTGATATCCTAACGCTCCGCATTTTAAATTCGTTCTTGCTCTACTGCAGCAAAGCCTTGGGCACCAGATTGGTGTAGGTGATAGTCCGACAAAACCGACTACAGTTTTTTTACTTGTTTGCTGTCTTGTTCAAGGTGATCTTATATGTATCTATCGTCCGTCGCCGATAGGAACTAGTTCGGTTTTAGATGATTTCAAAATATAGGTTGACTCAGTTCTGTTGCTCCTCCCAAATTATGAAAATCAGCAAGTTATGCCCTATATATAGGGTGGGCGAAATGAAACCAAGTTGTTCTAACGGCAAACAGTGCCGGGGTGGCAGCCTTTGATCGAAGAATTCCTACTTCGGGTCGATCCAGAGCTAAGAACAGCCTGTCGTAAGATCGCAGGATGAATCCTAGTCATGTCTGGCTTTAGCAGTTGTTGCACAATTTGAATATTGTATGGGTACAGCTATTCTGTTGTCTTCAAAGCGTTTTAGGTATGTTTTGAACTTAGTTTTTTCTAATGACAATCGCGCAAACTATGACACCGCAGCCGGCCATGTTCAGAACTATTATTGAAATATAAACTTAACTATGTATATCCAGGCATGTAATGTGCATCAAAAGAAAAACTCTAGCTTATGTGGCTATTAATACTAATTGTATGCAAAAAAATGATTTGCCATAGGAGATCCCTACACTTTTTGGTGGCTCGCATACCATCATCCAGAAAGGTCAACATTTGCTTAAATAGGGCACTTTTCAGTTTTTTGCCAACTGCTTTGTACTTATATAAGTGGAAAATGTATGTCTATACAAGTGACTCTTTGTTTATTTATACTCTATAGTATATTCAATACAGGTTCGACCAAAAAGAATCAAACTACATACAAGAAATAAAATCGGCATATTCAAGCATTGTGGCGAATTCAAGATCCTGTGCTTGAAATGGGATTACATACAAAACGTATTAAATCAATACATCAGTCCATTTCTGCTCTGGAAAATATCGAATAATGCCTTTAAACTATTTCTTCAAGTTGATTTAAATATTGTCAGATCTCCATGCACATGGACCTTAAAAAATAAGCGGAAGGGAACCTCTTTATAAAATTTACGCTTTTTGGTTTAGACATGATTTTGGTTGGCATTTTAATTTTCGTATTCTCACAAACTTTGCGAAGGTTTGCTGACGTAGCAAAAATAATTTAAGATTGAAAAAATGATAAAAATAATTGAATGCACTGAAAGTGATTAGCAGATGTGGCAATAACAAGTTTAATTGTTATGCCCAATTGAATTCAATACGCATAAGCGGACTTTGTGTTTCTTGTGATACCCCGCTCCGTTACACAATGGAGCTGAAGGTTGTTTTCTGGTTATGACTTTGGTGCAGCGAATGTGGTACAGTATTATGGTTGAGACAACCATAAAAATTTATCATTTCATCGAAATCTAGGGAAAATTCCAAACCAAAATAAGACATAAGTGTATTAATTTGTACTGTGGAATGCTTATGAACTGAAAATTAATTGATAAGATGTTGAATATAGACAGATAATATTGTGTTTTAAAGATGGGAGATATTCTTTGCCCATATCTAAGCTTTTCAGGATTAAGTCCCAAAAGTCTATCGGGCAATTGGTTACAAAATATTAAAGATTTTGAGAGGCTTAAAAGAAAAACTGTAGGAATTATACATTTGGATTGAACTAAGCGAATGATTTTTTCAAAAAAAATATTTTAAACATATATTTTTTATAAGAATCTCTATAGAATCTTTTTATTAAATCCTTTGATTTCAAAAATATTTTGTTCTGTAGAATATTGTTGTCCAAAGACTTCTTGACTTGCCAAGCAATGTCCAATGTATGCAAATTTTACTTGTGTTCGAACAAGGAATTTCATTAAGCATTATTTTTATTTCTTTTTCTATTTAATTGCATATTTAGTTATTTGACCAAATTGTGCCTTTTGATTTATTAAGTTTCTTAAGAACTCCCATATCTTCTTTTAGCCCCTTAATTTTTTTTCTAATTCATTGACTCAAATTTTTACAGGAAATACGATTGAAAAAGAAATCTATAAAAATATCAACTTGTCCCAATTCATACAACGCCTCTTAACCAAACGTTGTGCAAGTTTCTTTAGTAAAAACGACAAATACCTTTTATTAACTCGTGCTCGTGGATGCAGTGGTTTCATGGATGTGGGCACCATAAACCAGAAATCACCATTACTTTTACAGAATGTCTTGAGTTATGATGAAATCAAGGTAAGACTCTAAAACTGCTTCAGCTTGGAAAGTGTACAGTAATTGTGGTTTCAGCTTTCAGCTCTATTGTCGGTTTCCTCCCACTCGGAGTTGATTAACAATGGTAATCGTCAAAACTGTGGAGTTATCGAAAAAAACAAATCTCTGATAGAGCGGGAAGGTGTGGTCATTGGTTTGATTGGAGCTCGTTTAACCCGGCGTGACGTCATGGAGTTCCAGGATATCGTTATAGCCAAAACACAAAATACCAAAGAAAATGGTTATGGCTTTGATATGGATGAAACCCCCGATAGCCGGGCCAAGGACTATCGCTCGGTGTGGAAGAAATTCTACGAAGAACCAGACTTTCTCTTCACAAATGTGCAAAAAGATGATAAACGCTTTGGTCAGGCTAAAAACCAAAACGACATTTTCGATTATTTAATTCTGAAGAAACGCTATGCCATATCCTTTGACACTCTGCTGCTGGAGAGCGAGGCTAGGGCTAAGGCTGCTGGCAAGCAGGCTTACGTTCATGTGGTGGGCATAGGACTAGGCGTGTGGAAGGCTGCCGAGCAACAGGAGAAGGTTTTTCTGGAGACTTTCACCGAGCGCATCAAGTATTTGATGCCCAAGCTGCAACACATCGATGTTTTACACTTTTCCTGGTTCCAGCTTACTGAATGGGGAGAGCTGAAAGACGGCAAAGTATTCAAATCGGATGGCCATCCCTCAGGGGGCATCAAATGTTTCATATCGAAACGAAATCCTGCAGACAAACTAAAAACACCAGAAACGGAAAATATGCTTTTGATTGTATCGTATGCATGGGACGGCAATGCATTGCCGGGAAATGAATTTTGGATGGTAAACACTTTGTGAAATACTCGTATTGTTTAAACCAATTCCTTAAATATATTTTGTCGTTTCCAGAAAATGCTAAAATCCACGGGTGACTCCTCGACAGCCTGCAGCACTTTAATAACAGAACTCCATAATCCGCATATCAACGCAACATGGGTTAATGGTGATAATTTACATATAGCCACGGAGAAGTACGGAGTGGTTCATATAGCCGACTATGCCAAGAGTGTTGGCAAGTGAATAAACGACGATGATAGATAAATAATTGGAAAAATGTCTGGAGATAGTGTGTGCAATATAGATTTTATAGTTGTTTCTTGTGAGCATTAAGACGAATGTTAATAAAGAGCGAATGTAGTTAAATTTTATCAAATTGTAAATGTTTCTTTTTAAATATATAAGCTTATCTGTTACATTTGCCTAAATAAATTTTAAGAAAATTTTCTATTTGGCTTACGTTTCCAATAGACTGTCTTCGAACTAATGTAACTTGATTGTATTCGGGCTTGTTCTGACATCCAAACATAATATCAATGCGAGTTTCCAATCTGAACTGCGTTTGAATCTTCACTTAGTCCAATTTGCCTCTTTGCTTTACATTTAAAAAGTCTGAGACTCCAGGTATAACATCCACTATATTTTCAAGTCTGTCATGATCAGTGGAAAGTGCGGTGCAGTTCTCATGTATTTAAGACAACATTCTTATTTAATTTATATATGAGTGCGACTTAAGAGCTCTTAGTGTTAAAATGCCCAGAAATGAAGTATTGCAGAGAATCAATGGATCCTATGGATCTCTGGGTAGAGCTGCATATTGCATCACTCTGTCTTACCTAAAGCTCTAAAGTTTTGAAAAGCCCTTAGTGATATCTGGAAGTTAAGGCTTGTTAGAAATCTATCAAGCAACGCACAAATAGCGATTAATTTAAACCATACCTATACATATAAATTTAAATTTCATATCATTCATAAACAAATGGTGGAAACCAATCCGCCGTCTTCATCTTTCCATCCTCTTGAAAGGTATTTGAAAGCCTCGTGAAAGGTATTTCATATTAGAAGAATACATTGATTGGGCAAATCAATAAAATTTATGTTTTACTTTAAATTTCTTGCTAACTTCCACTTACTTCAACTTAGGCTTCCCCAAAGAGAAAGCGCTTTATTCCAATTTATCTCTGAGCGGTTTTATACAGCGTTTACTTACAAAACGCTGTGTTTCATTTGTGGGACGCAGCGACTGTTATCTCTTGATCACGGGTCAGGATGGTTACGGCGACGGTTATGCCTTAATTGGAACGAATTCAGAAAATGAACCATTAGTTTTAAAAAACTGTCTAACATATGATGAAGTTAAGGTAAGTCTTTCGAGTACTGCAATAAAAATACGATATTTACTATAATAAATCCTTTTGTCCACAGCTCTCAGCATTCCTTTCGATTTCATCCCATACCGAGCTTATTAACGATGGCAAACGTCAAAATCGCGGCATTGTGGAACCGGATTTCTCCAGGATAGAGCGCGAGGGGGTAGTTGTTGCTATCGTAGGGGCCCGATTCCAAAGACCCTTCGTTATGGACTACCAAGACATTGTCATAAGTGACCGTCAGAATGTTGAGGAAAATGGTTATGGCCAGCAGCAACAAAACAATGTTCCAAGCACTGGCCTTTGGGGAACGTTGGGCTACATCCAAACACATTTATTTCCTAAAATTCTGCCCACACTACTGGGACAGCGTGATTTGAAGGCGACAAAAGAATATCGCAAATTATGGCAACAATTTTATGATACGACTGATTTTCTCTATGATCAGGTTAACAAAGATCACCAAAGATTTGGCGATGTTTGCCGGCTCAATGCCAGCGAAATCTTTGATAACGTTTTGATGAAGAAACGTTATGCCATAACCTTTGACACTCTTCTGTTGGAGACGCAGGCAAGAGCAGCAGATTTGCAGAAACAAGCCTATGTGCATGTTGTAGGCATTGGTTTGGGTACTTGGCGTATTGCCGAACAACAGACCAAAATATTCTTGGAGACATTTTCCGAAAGAGTCAAACACCTCTTGCCCCGTCTCAACAACATTGGGGTATTACACTTCTCCTGGTTTGAGTTGCACGAAGGTGGCGATTTGAAGCATAATGGATACATAGCATCCGAAACTCATCCCTTGGGTGGTATACGTATCTTCATGGAGAATCGCAATCCGGCTGATAAATTAAAGAATGCGGAATTTGAAAATATGCTTCTGGTGATTTCATACGCCGGGGATGGCAATGCATTGCCAGGCAATGAATTTTGGTTTGTAAGTTGAAGTTGGACTTATATTTCGACTGGCATTTGATTTGAATTTAAAGTGTTAATTCTACTTCCCGAAATATGGGATTTTGTAGAATATCTTCACCCCTTAAATCCAATATTGATCGGCCATAAAATTCAGAGCATCCTTGTGTGAGAATACAAAATTGTTTTATCATTTTAATTGAGACTATTTAGAAATGTTAAAACAGGTTTTAGGATGTGTTTGACTTAATGATTATTTTAATGAGACACACATTTATATTTTTCAGAAAAACCTAGCTGGTTCCAATGATTCATCAACGGCTTGCAGTACTTTGATAACGGAACTTCACAATCCTTACATCAATGACGAATGGGTATGCGGAGATAATCTTCACATTGCCTGTGCCGAATATGGCATCGTCACTCATATCAGTGATTATGCCAAGCAAATCTCAGAACTATTGTAAAATGTTCGCATTTTTTATTATTTAAATCTTTGTATTGCATAGTATTTTCGTATATATTTATACTGACATACATATTTATAACTACTTTCTTATATTTTTATTTAATTAACATTTAGGTTTGGTTTTTGAAATATGTACCCTTTTATTTTGTTTTAAGATTTTATATATGCTATATTTATAAATTTATTAAATGTTTTTAATCTTAACTATCTTATTCTTGTTTCATTAAAAAATAAGACTTATTGCCCTATTTATTATTGCATCTTTCTATTCCCACTGACGGCGATGGCATTTTAAACAATTTAGTTGTCCATCAATTAGAGCACATGTGGAATATTTTTTTTTACATATTTCTGAACACATTGTTGAGGTGGCTGCACCTAGCCGAAAAGTGTTTGTTTCCGGTCAATCCAGTACATAGAACCGGCAGTCGCGGGATTGTTTACATATTTCTGGTTTACTGTAGTGAAATGTAAAAACAAATACAATTCGGCACAAAATAATTTAAAAATCGAATCATTTTCGTAACTGAAAAGGTTATTTTTAAATTATAATAGCGCAAAATAAAGAGAATGAGAGATTTTTGTAAGGAAGGTATCGGAAGAGGCGTGCCAACTACGCCCAGTTAAATAGTATTTCGGAGTGCTGAAATTAATCTAATTTTAAGTATTAAATATAAAAAATTACCGTTATACTCTAATCTTTGAAAGGGTAAATTAAATTAGAGGTTGAATGTGCAACTATACGATTGAATTTTAAATTAATCTTAATATATTGGATTTTAGATGATTGATTTTACTTCTTATACAATAAAGTAACATAGACGTTAAAAACCATTGTTATTTTACGCGCCATATTCAAAAAATATTCGTCTAAAATCTTTAATCGACCGCAACTCGGGGGGAAGGCAAAACAATTTTCTACAATATGCGATTAATTTCTTAATCAATATTTTAATTTATCATTGAGCAGATAAAAAATGTTGTCACAATACATTCTTATGAAAAATGCTTCTATTTTCGTTCTCAGGCTATCCTTTGGAACAAAAACTCTATAAACACCTAACCCTAGTCGAGTTTGTGCAACGTTTATTGGACAAACGTTGCATCGCCTTTGTTGGCTCCAATGATGCGTACTTACTGCTGTCCGGCCAACGTGGAGATGGCATTGAATACCCGGCAATCGGCACGCCTAAAGAGCAAAAGCCCTTAATTTTGAAAGATTGTATTTCCTACGATGAAATTAAGGTAAGATTTTGCCACTGGTTATGCAATTTAACAGAAGTTGTCTTTTCATTGCAGCTCTCCGCCTTTTTATCCATTTCGTCCCTTACAGAACTCCTAAACGATGGCGATCGTTTTAACTGCGGCCGATTTGAGGATGACTTTTCGAAAATTGAACGAGAAGGGGTAGTGGTGGGCATCATAGGGGCCCGGTTTGAGAAACCTTTCTATATGGAATATCAGGATGTACTCATCACAACCAAACAAAATGTTAAAGAAAACGGTTATGGTGGCGGTTTAGAGAACGTGGACCAACTCCCAAATAATATAGATCTTAAACGTTTGGTTGAATGTCGTAAATTGTGGCAACGTTTCTACGAAGACAGGGATTTCCTTCATGCCGATGTTGTAAAGGATAACCAACGATTCTCTTATTGTTGCAAGGACCGGCTAACAAATGAAATTTTTGACAATGTTCTTATGAAAAAACGTTATGCCATAACTTTCGATACGCTCCTGTTGGATGCTCAGGCCAGAGCAGCAAATGTAAACAAACAGGCATACATTCACATAGTGGGCATAGGTTTGGGTGTTTGGAAGAAGGCCGAACATCAAAACCTGATCTTTTTGGAAACATTTTCTCAAAGAGTGCGCCATCTACTGCCGCAACTTAACAATGTCGGGGCTTTGCATTTCTCTTGGTTTCACATGACAGAGTGGCATGATCTAAAGCATAATGGTTTCATTGCCTCCGACTCACATCCCTTGGGAGGTATACGTACTTTCATGGAGAATCGCAATCCAGCCGACAAATTGAGGGGCGAATACAAAAATATGCTGCTGGTCATCTCGTATGCCTGGGATGGAAACGCTTTGCCCGGTAATGAGTTTTGGTTTGTAAGTAAATACTTGATATGTAGACATCTGTACTCGGTAAATTTTGATTTGTGTATTGTGCTTTTCAGGGCTCACTGTCCGGTTCTAATGATCCTTCAACGGCTTGCAGTACTTTGATTGCGGAACTCCACAATCCCCATATAAATAAGGAATGGGTATGTGGTGAAAATTTGCACATAGCAAGTGCCGAATATGGTACTCTTCACATCGGTGATTATATGAATAAGATATCACATCAATTGTAAATGTTCTGTACCCATGTTCGGATGTGTTACTTTATTTTATACAAATATGAATGACATTTTATGAATAAAAAATTGTTGTTAAAGGTCATGTTCTAAGCGGTGGTGAAGCCACAATAGAGGCGTATAAGAATGAACGAGGGAAGGTGATTTACATGTCCTGGAATCCAAACATTTTATACATTTAGGAATTTACTTAAAATCCCATTCGCATTCCAGGACAGGACCTCAAAATCATTTCGGTTCAATAGTTGTGGTATGCGTAGCAGTTAAGCCTGATTAAGGGTGATTTTTAAGAGGTTCAATTGTCATAACCATTAAACTGTCACAAATTGTTCAGATATGGTAAAGCTATTATGTATTGTGTTCCGTTTGGAATCCCATTTAGACTAAGTCTAGAACAACGCTTGTAAATTGTTAAAATTTGGTTCAGTTCGCGAATGTTACCAACGACATATTCGTCCAAACGAGTGATTAACAACCTGTTTTGAAAAAAAAACTTAGTCTAAAACGAAATAAACTGTCAGTAGACGAAAGAAGACTAAGTTTTTGTAAATCAGTCGTTCGTCAACACATTCAAAACTACATTACAAAAATTTTAAATTTTCGATTTGTGTTACAATAACTCAAATGGGCGACAATCAATTTTTGTTGGTAATTCGACTAGCCCGGAAGTAGAATTAGATTTGCCATCGAGAGGAGCTATTGAAAATTGTGCAGGTAAAAACAATACATATTGACACATCCAAGGCAGCCTGCATACCAGAAATAATATTAAAGCACTAATGGCATAATATTTGCTTTCTAAAAATGTTAATTATCAGTTTGAAACTACTTAGGTTATATGTATGATTATACCATTTCGGTATTGAGTACTTGATCTGCATTTTCAATTCAATACTCGATGCTCAATAGTTCAGTAAAGTAAAAGTAGAATGCAGACAGGAGTCGCAAACAAATCGATTTTTACCCTGAGTTTTTGCTGTTGGGCAGACATGGCGTAATCGTTATATCACTTTAGGGCGATAAGGAGTATATAGCGTGACCAGATAAGAAAATAAAAAAATAAATTTAGATTAAACAATGTGAGCCCATAGGGTCCTAGGGTTTATGTGGTTTTAATCAGATCTTGTATATAAACCGTATACGAGTATAAAAGGTCAAGAAGTTTTATTAATTTTGAGTCACCATATGTGCAAGAAATTAAGTTAACGTTTCTTAGGACCATAGGGTCCGTTGTTTAAACCACATATAAACTTTAAAGGGTTTCCGAACAATATTTTCATCGAATGGTAGAGGCTATAAAAAGATACCTGTAGTTGAACGGCAATCAATCATACGTGCTTTACGAAAATTACGATTGAGGTAGCCGGCGATTAAAAAAAAACACCCTCACTTGCTGGAAATGATTCAATATTGAATACCAGCATTCTAAAAATACACTACAATTATTCTGAGCGGCAAATGATAACCGCAGCCAACAGAATTTGCATTAAATTGATAAATGAACAGAGAACAAACACACCCCTTCGCAAATCGACAGCTTTAGTGTAGATATCAGCCCAACAGTTCTCCGTAAGGTGGCATCCTGCCCGTTCAGTTCGGTTCAGTTAAATATAGTCAGAGATGTATCCAAAGAACCGCAAAACTCTACGCAATGAATACGAATGATTCATGGCGAACGACTTACTGGAACTACGTACATACAGACGAACGATTGTAGTACATCAGTCTTCTGGAAATATTCCACTGTAAACAATGCCCGCGTCTGTCTTCGGCAAAGAGTTCGAACAAAATTGGCCGCTCGTAGATTTTGATCGAAATCTAACGAAATTCGGTCAAAAACTTTTGCAGAAATGTTTGCAAATAGAAAAACCTGTTGCATCTGAAGTAAACATCGATGCATTCGTAGCGAAATCTTCCGACTTTCCCATAGAGGTGAGTGCCAGCATTACAAATATTCAAAGGTGTTTTTTTGTTTACATTAACCACAAAACGTCTTTTAATTGATTTCAGTTCCCCATTCATACCTGCCGAGTGAAATGCCAACCAGAGGAGCGTCATGCAAACATACAGCAGCAGATTGCTTCGTCTTATCCGGTGATACATGAGAAAGTTCTCTTTTTGATTATTGATTTTTTGGCACACAAACTAAAGTATGGTAAGTGGTCGACCTATGGTATGGCAACGCCAGGAATGAGCTTTACCGTTACGATTCAAAGATGTGGGGAAATTTCCCTTAATTAGGGAAGTTTTTTAGAGAAATACTAAAGAAATATTTGGTGGCAATGATTGGAGATTGCTTAACTGATAACAGAAACATTCCTTGAATTCGGGAAGCTGATATTAAAATATGAACAAGTGAAGATTCTGGTATATTTTAAATTATTATACGTATGTTCTATACTGACATATGTAATATACATATAGGCGTACGTTATTCCAAACGGGGGATTTTTTAAAATCAGTTAGCTGTCCACTGATCGGGGACCCACAGTGTAAAATCGGTTTGAATGACTTAGGGTTTTAAAGAAAAACTCCAACATGGCTAAGAAATTTTCCTCATAAATGTATCCCTAACATTCGTGAAGTGAAAACACCGCCCTCGGAAAAATTGTAGATGTTCTTTTTCGGATATGAACCGGGTTTAGTAGTCTGATTGAAAGTTAGAAAGTACATTAGTTTATAGCCATTTTCTAAATACTTTTTTCCTTTATATCTTGGCCTCCTAAACAAGAAAATGAATTTTAAAAAATTTTCCTCTGATTAGTTTTTAAGATAGAATTTTTGGAATTTGTTTATGATTTTTTTAAGAGATGTGTGAGCTTTTTGGACCAAAACTCCCAAACGCTATTACCGATTTGATCAAGAGTTTGTTTATATATTCTTATATTATTGTTTACATATACTTTTTCTTTTCAATTTTAAATCGAAATTTTTGCTCAAAAAGTTCAATTTTTAATTTAAAATGCCTCTAACGGCAAAACTATTGAACTGATTTTAATACCATGTTTGAAAAAGTTAAAGAAGCTAATTTCCTTCCATTTAAGACTACTCTTGATCAAATCGGTAATATATTTTGAGAATTATGGCCCAAAAAGCTGAGACATCTCATAAAAAATTCAAAAATTCTATCTTGAAAACTTATCAAATGAAAATTTATAAAACTCATTTTCGTGTTTAGAATAAGAAAGAATATTTAGAACTGGATCAGGAAAAAAGTCATTGTTTGTAAACTAGTGTTATTATTGATCCTAGTAGTTTTGTGATCGATATGTTAAATATGCCTGAAATGTATGAAAAACGTCAGCCTTCAGCCTGTCTCTGGAAAACACATTCCAGGTAATACTAATTAAACTAAACAGCTAAAATTGTAAGCATTAATGTCTTTGTTTTGTTTATAATTTAGGATTAAAAGCTGGCGCAATGCGTTCAGAGTAATAAAAGTTCCCAAAAAGCGCCAAAACAAAATCTAAAAAACTACTGTTTATATCCTACACCTCACCGTGGCACAGGGTATTATAACTAAGAGATAATGTTTGCAACACCCTAAAGGATAGGAGATAGACCGCAGGTTACTTATACCGATTGATTCAAAATCACTAACTGATTCTTTCGACCGTCGTTTGCATTATAGTACAAGTAGCAAGTATGCACCAATTTTGAATAAACTTTGCGCATCGCCAGGTTTGGAATAAGGATGTCAGTGTTTTGATATAAAAGTATTTTTCCATTTCAGAACCTTCAGCTCTAGAAACCACATTTTACAAAACGTTAGAGCTACCTTTAGTCTAGTGTGGTTAAATTGCTTATTAAACGTTTATATACTTAAACTGCCCCCACACAAAGTCTCTACCGATTTGATGTCTTACCGCCACAATATCGATTCGTTTTTGAGGCTTGTATCCACGGCGAAATGAGCCTCCCACCCTCAAAAGGACTCTACCGATTTGAGGTGCAGCTCCTTCATAAGTCACATTTAACATCGTATCTTGCATAAATTTGTCATAGTGCCATATAACAATTCTATAACCGTCACTGGTAAAATTGGACCATATCGGTCAAAGTTTTTATAACACCGCCATACAATCGTCCAGCGTTTTTAAGAACCTGTCACTCTACAAGCTGCATATTAATGCCGTCTTGCTCAAGTTGAGCCCATTGCATTTTGTGTGATCAACCTGGAGAAGCAACCTTAGTGAAATCTGACTACTTATATATCGATCCATGTTTTTTTTATAAACTACAATAAAATTTTCCCTATTTGAGGCCCTGCAGCTACAGAACATATATTTTAAATCGGATTTTTGTTAAATTCCACACAAAAGCGATGAGTCTACTGAGTCTCAATGGTGTAAGGTACTCGTATAATATCGGCGCGTCCGACTTAAGTCTTTTTTGCTTGTTATTGACTATTTTAGGGGAAGATTATGGCGATCGTTGGAAAAGTTCACAGTAAGTGACATTCTTCCAGGAAATGTTCACTAGACAAAGTCAACGATAGGGTCCTTACTATCTTAACAGAATATTCCAACTTTTTGAGAAAACTTAACACAAATTTTTCTTTCCTCAAAATCTTATTTGGACTATTGCGAACTTTTAATTAAAACATAACTCCGAATTGTTCGCGATGTTCTCAGGTGATTCGCTTACCAACCTTTTATTTTAAATGTAAAGACATGCAATAGATAAGGGAAATAATAACGTCGACTGAAACCACCCGTTACTTTCTAATATGCGTTTTTTCTTATATAACAGTAAATTCTAATACGTTATATAGAAAATAAGTTGTTTTGGGCATTTTTATAATTATAAATCCTTTTTATACGGCATTCGCATATAAGAACGTAATCCATTCGATTTTATAATCGTTGGATATTGACAGTCAATTTCTTTACAAATTGTTATAGATATTCCCGCGAAATCTGGCATGTATTTTAATTCTATATCGATGGATTAATACAGACAGGTAATATAATTTTTTTGAAAAAAATTATCATTTTAAAAAAGCATTTTTTATAATACTTCTAGGAGTTTAAAAACGGATTTCTTTGGCTTTTTATTTAAACTAACATAAAAATTGTGTAAGGCTATTTCCTGACTTACAGTAAATGACGGATATAAGAACATATTTTATAAGAAAAAACTGCATATGTGACAGCGCATAGAGAAAGGAACCTAATGGTAAAAAAAAATCAATTTTCACTTTTTTTTTAATGCAAAACTGGTTTTTACCCTTAGGTCCCTTTCTATTTTGCGCGTCACATATAAGAAATTTTTACAAAACGTTCATAAAATTGTGGTATTTCCAGACTTTCTTATATCCGTTATCTACTGTATTATGTTTATACATTCTTCTGTAAAATAATGAGAAATCGAGTTACCCCTTTCTATTATCAAGACAAAACAGAATTAAAAATGACTGAGTACTGCTAATAGCTATCTTGCAATAAACAAGCTTCTTTATAAGCACTATTTTTTCATAGGCACTTGTCATTTGTGTCGCTTTTAGCCGGTTTTTTCTTATAAACGTTAATCTTATATGAAATATGTTTCCTACTAGAACGAAGTAAAGGACACAGAGTGTTTCAAAACTCTCTTATTTGCAGTTTCTTTTTATAAGAGATGTTCGTATATTTGTAACTTACTGAAATTGTTATAATTTTTATTGACTACCTGCATTTCTTTATCAGATCCATTTGAATAGTTGTTTGTTTTGAATATTAATATTTTCCCGAATGCATTGTCAGAGTTGTGTGTATTTGCTTATAGCATTTTTAAGTTGACAAAACTAAAGTTTTCTTAAAAAAATGGGAAAACAAGTTAAAAACCTACCCAAGTTTTCTTCAGTCTGAACAGGCCACGAAGATCGCACTCTAAATAGTCGGTTTCTAATTTGTAAGAGTTAACTAGTTGTTTTAAGGTCGTTTTCACTCCAAAACTAATCTCCATTTTGTCGCCAGTTAAATAAGCGCTATAACACTTATCTCTCACACATTTTAAGGTACCTGCTCAGAGAAAAAACTGTACAAGGACATGACTATCACCGATTTCATACAACGCCTTTTAACTAAAAGATGCATTAGCTTCGTCGGAAGTGACGATGAGTATCTGCTAATTACCGCTGAAACCGGTTACGGTCCGTCATTTTTGAAAGTGGGCACTAAAGAGGAGAGACAACCTCTGGTTTTAGAAAATGTCCTGAGCTACGATGAAATTAAGGTAAACCCAAAAATGTATAAATAGAAATTTACCTCTGAAACATTTCTCATAAAGATTTCAGCTTTTCTGTCCATATCCTCGCTCAGCGATTTCATCAACGATGGCAATCGAGCCAATAGTGGGAAGCCAATTTCGGATATATCGAAAATCGAACGTGAAGGCGTTGTGGTGGGTATTATCGGCGGCAGATTTGAACGCAAAGAAGTTATGGAGTTTCAGGATATCGTGTTAACCAAAAACCAAAATACCCGAGAAAATGGCTATGGCGTTAAGAGTTTCGAAAGGGTTAAACACAAGAAAACTGTGTTAAACTCTTTGAATCCCGTGAAAAAGGTCGACAAACTGGCGAGACGTCAGGACTATCGTCGTATTTGGAATAAGTTTTACGAGGAACATGATCATCTCTTCGATGAGGTCACAAAGGACAACGAACGTTTTGGCGATTCATTGAATTGTTTGGCCACATTTGACAATGTAATGATGAAAAAAAGATATGCAATATCGTTTGATATGCTACTGCTGGAAGCCGACAAACGAGCCATGAAGGTGGGCAAACTGGCCTATTTACATGTGGTGGGCTTTGGTCTGGGTACATGGCTTGCGGCTGCCCAGCAGGAGAAAATCTTTCTGGAGACCTTCTACCAGCGCCTAAAGTACTTACTGCCCTATCTCAACAACATTGGCGTGGTACACTTCTCATGGTTTAATTTGACCGAATGGGGCGATTTGGAAAATGATGGATTTTTGCCATCCGTCTATCATCCCAGAGGTGGTATAAAGACTTTGTTGTCAAAACGAAATCCAAATGAGAAGCTGGTAAGTTTGAAACGATTTTGATTTCGATTGGCTGCAAGCGGTGATGAGAAACCTTGGTTTTATTTCTCCAGGAATCTCCGGAATATGACAATATGTTGTTGATAGTTTCATATGCATGGGATGGTAATGCTTTGCCCGGCAACGAATTTTGGACTGTAAGTATGCTCCTTGTATGGACTCAAGACGGAAATGATTGCTTAAGAATTTCGAAAATATTTTTTTTTACTCGAACTGTCCTTGATACGATATTATTTCTCTTATACTTTCAGAGACATCTTCAAGGATCCAATGATCCCTCGACAGCATGTAGTACCCTCATCTCGGAACTGCACAATCCACACATTAACACAGAATATGTCTGTGCCAATAATTTACATGTCGCATCCTCGGAGCATGGAATCCTTCATCTAAAGGATTATGTGCAACAAATACTCCCTCCCGTCAGTTGAACTACATATGAACTTTGACGTAACATGGTTTTATCCTTTTTTTTGTACAAAATCGAACTATATAAACGATAAATAAATGATTTTTAAAAGTTTAACAAAAAATCCTGAAAACCAAGGGGTGTGCGTTCATAAATTTGTCACGCTGTTGGCAAGGACAACCAATCAGAAGTGAGTTTGAATTCATAAAACACCCTTGGTTTAGGCAAACCACCCACCCTTGCATGGATAAGCAACGGAGCACGGTTAGAACCACTTAGAGAAAAGCTTTTTATGTGGAATGAAAGAGATGGAGAGAGAAAACTTTCGCATTTCGCAGTGATTTTGTAGGAAACGGAAGATGATGCAGTTCATGTGTATACAAACAAAATGGCTAACGTTTTCTGGGTGGCAATTTACCGTTAATTTTCGCAATTGCCATGTGTGCGTCTGTTTCTGTTTGTGTGTGTAAGAGAGAGCGAGCGAGTGAGCGTGCCACTTTCTGCGTGAGAGTGCAACTGTGATATAATCGCATTTTAGCGAGCATTTAATCCTTACCCTCACATCCATATGCTCAGCAATTATTAATGAATCTTATCCTGCTACCAGAAACTTTTTTTTGCTTTCGTCCGTCTCGTCATAACTGTCAGTATTTATTTGTAATTCGTTTAGCGTTGTTTAACTTTTAAGGGCAGCATCAAATTCGTTGCGTTAACCCGAAATGCCACAGCGCTTTTCCAAGTTAAGACATTTAACGGCTCTGGTGTTAAGCAGTTGTTCATTTCACGTTGTCGGGACCTCAACATTTAACGGATAATAAAAGAACATTTTTCTAAACACTACATTTGGTTTCAAACTTTGACCGTCGGTATTTTACAGATCAATTTACACGAAACTAAAAAATATTAAAATAAATTGAAAAAATAATCATATACAATACAGATTTAAAATCGCACATAGTCGAAAAATCGTAATGCACAATCAAAACTCGAAATCTTTTCTAATACGTGATCTATTGGGGGATTTAATCAATCATCAACAGCACACTGAAGATGGTAAGAAAATGAAATATTTGGTAATGTGTGTACAAATTTAGACAGCACGCTGAAGAAGTTGTACGAAAGCTGCGTTATATTTTTTTAACACTCGGTACTACGAATTCCAATAAAATGATGCCCAAAATGTACAGGCAATTTATTGCTAAGAATTCTATGCCGATACTGTTGTATCTTCTGTTTCACACAAAATTCATTGGTTTTAAGAATACCGTCGTTTATAAAACACAGTCTTCGTAGGAAAGCTTCAGCGTGCTCAGACCTTTAGAAACAGTAAAAATACAAAGGACTCAGACACGCCGACATTGCAAGAATCACTGATTTAAAGCCGCAACCCAAATCGAAGCCTTCCGGACACAAACACCCAACAAAAGGATTCAGGATTTTCTCCTAAAAGTCAGTTCCGTTCCTTATCCGCATGTCTTATTTCCAGAATAATGTTGAGTTTAACACCGCATATTAGGATCCCGCAAATCACAAAGCGTTTTAAAGCAACGTCTGTCGCCAAATGAGCACACAAATAAATATATAGATCTGTTCTAGAAAATAAGAGGACTTGCAAAATCCCATTATAATACATTTCTTAAGTCTACCTAAGCGATACAAAAATATGTTTAGATCAAAACATTTTATACAAATAACACCTTCAATATCCTCTGCAGAAATCGGATGAGTCGATCCTTTGAGGTTTTAGCATCTGAATACAAATTTGTTCTCAAAATAACAGAAACTAGATAGAAAATTACCGAACTTCTTTGATGGTCCTCGCCAATTTAAACTGGCACAATTGTTACAAACGTTCACCTGTGTTAACGTTATTCAAATAATTTTATGCCACTTTTATATTGTGACACTTATTGTAAGACCTTGCCAAATCGCATCATTTTATCAACATTTTTAAATTCGCTACAAAGAAATGCATCATGTGCTGAAATTATGAAAGGGGTCCTTTTAGCGATGTATCAAATCGGCCACAAAGTCAAGTCATAAATACACCTTTTAGCTCAAACTTCATACAATCGCCATAATTACAGGGTTTTTTCGAAATACGACCGACAAGTGTTATTTTTATTGAATCACGGCGGACTTAGCAATAGTCTAGTTTTGACAACGACATCTGTAATAAGGGCGTACGTTTTATATCGGGCTATAGACAACTCGCATTGGAACTTAGTAATATCTTGATAAAGCCTCTATACAAATTTTTTCCAAATTCTAATCTTTTTACTCTAAAAGCCACAAATAAGGCTCAATCTTTATCTAGATAAGAGGGATATGTTGTTAACCGTAGTGAAGTTGCTCCATACCTCCATACCAAAATTTGTATCTGTAAGTTTATTGCCTGAATAGCTATATGTTGCGATGTTAATTTCACATAGTTTATAACAATGGCTGTATAGTTTTGCCCATTTGTCATTTGCGCCCAAGTTATCCAGGAAGTAGCATATTAAATCCGATCTTGCTTAAATGTCGAGAAGTTGACACTGATTCAATAAAACCCGTTACTTAAATGCTACCTTTTGTATATGGATAAGTTTTTTTCTGTTCAGGATAATCCGTAAAGTGTTGCGTTCCGATTAGCCATAAAATATTTATAAAAATGTATCATCTAATAGCTGTGTTCGTACAGTTGAAAAAGGTTTGGTCTGTCATTTGCAAACTTGACGTTTGCGATCAGCATTGATTTAAAACCCGAAGAATTTGAAAATTCATGTCAAGAAATTCGTTAAAACATTGAATACTACTTCCTTCCACCTTAATCGGTAAGCAAATTTTCTTGAAATAAACACTGAAAAGACGGTGCCAATTTTTGTGTCACCTTTTTTCAAAAAACATATCACTTTTTTTTAGAAGAAATTCCCTTTTGAAAATTGTCAGCGAAAACGCTGACGCTCACTGACAAGCAGAACAAAATTGGCAAAACACCTGGTACCGGTGGTTCAATTAAAAACGACATTGAGTTTGGTCATACCGAAACTTACCAACCCTGTACCTCAAAAATACAAATAATTGTCATATTGATGACCCCTGTGGATAAAACGACCAATAATAGGGTAAGCAGTTCAATCTAAAGGTTTTCAAATTCTACTTAACAATTCTACAGTAATAATTCTGAGATTGTTAAAGTTTCTAATACAACGTCAAAAATCTTCCTGCCAGCAGAACATGTAGGAAAACAAGGTGTTTTCTTTTTAGGTAACTAACCTCGGATTAATATGGAATTTAGTCGGTTAGGAAGCGAATTAAGCTTAAATCAGAAACTAGTTAGAGTTACCACACTTATTATTGCAACAAAACAATCAAACATGACACACCCGGCTTTATAAAATCATATGGTTTTTGTTATGTATACTTAAAAATAACAAGCAAAAAGGGTCTCATCGGCAAATTCGTATTTAGAACATCTTTAGCGGTTTTTTGTTAAGTTTTTTAAGCTATTTGAACCCTAATTGGTGTTAATAAAAATTCCGTTTTATTTTTTCTTCCTGACGTTTCGTCAATTATGTCTCAAATTGTTCAAGGGATTGTTTTTTTAAAATTTTACTGGATCTCTTTAGACTGCTTTGGTTCGAGCTGTGGCCAATTATCCAAAGGATTCTTTTTTGATACAATATACATCAATAAATATATTGAAAAATATTTGGTCTAAAAACATTCAGTACTTTTTTTGCAGCATAAAACGTATGTAACAGTGTTTATGTCCCTATTAAGTATATGACTCTACTAAACAGAGACATGGGAAATTCTAAATTTAAACAACTTGTATCGTTTAAACGAAATTATAAAAGACACATTGAGAAAAAACCTATAGTACGAGGACAGATCAATATTTCCATGACTTTTCGAATCAAACACAGTTTTTTGCAAAACAAAATTTATTTTATAACATAATCTCTTTTAAGCTCAATACACTTAGCCCAACGTTTCTGCAATTTTTGTATCCCTTCTAAAAATAGGATTTTTCGTGGTCCATTAAAAAGGCATTTGTTTGATCAGTTATATCATCGTTGAAGCTGAATATCTTTCCACCATTTCTTAAGGTTTGGAAATAGGAAATAGTCACTGGAGGCTAAGTCCGGAGAATATGGCAGAAGAGGTATCAATTCGTAACCCAAATCATGCGATTTTAAAATTGAAACTGCACACATCTGTACCCGTGCATTATCTTGATGAATTAGTAATCGGGCACGCATCTTGCAGACAGCTTTCTTAAACTGATCATGTAAAATCGAAACCACACTGCCATATGAAATGCGTATGGCATTTCAACATTTTCGGGTGTATTGACCTCAATTGGTCGTCCAGAACGTTCAGAGTCATTTGTACTTGTGCGACCACAACGAAAGTCAGAAACCATTTTGAAATTAGTCAGAAACCAGAAACCATTGAAATCGCTAGTATTATCAAGCCCACCCATAGTATTAATCAATCGTTTCCTTGATTTGATTGACGGGTTTTTCCGCAAAAAATAATGTTTAATGAGCACTCGAAATATACTTTTTCCATTTTAACAAAATCCACGAGGTTGTATGTTTTGAACAGCTGTTAAACACAAGCTAAATGAAGGAATTATTTCAAAACTTCACAGTAGTCTATTAACAGATGGTAATGGATGGGAGCAGTGTTGCATTTCATATAACTATAAGGGGAGGTTGGTAAAGTTACGGAATTATTGATCTGATCTCGTACATTCCATCACATGGAGAAAATAAATTGTTGGTATTGTAGCAAAACTTTATCGTTAAAATTTAAAAATATATACCAACAAATTGTGGAAAATATAATTCAAACAACATTAGAATTTATCTAATTATACAATTTAACACATGTTCATTCATACCGAGAAGTAAGCATGTATTGAGGTCTAAACCAAGAAGGCTCTCCTACTCGACGAAAACAAAGGAAGAACTTAACACATGTGATGGATGATTGCGTCTTCATGAATTCCGTCCCAACTTGCACACAAACAAATAAACAATTTGTAACTACGAGTTAATTGTGTATTTAACATTTAAATAGTTGGTAATTGTTTATTATGATACTTGTCGTCACAAGTTTATCCACTTCATGCTCTGCACTCTATTTAACATACTAATTAACGTCTCTATCGCGGAGACAAATATGAACACTCTCACTCACTCACTAACTCACATGACGGCGCTCACTCGCACTACTCACTTTTAACCGCACACAAAAAAGTAGTGCCTGGGGCCAGTTCTTGGATGTCATCTCGTGAGTGTGTGCGTTTTCGGTTAATGCTGAGAACGGATCCTTTTGTGGGCGACTGTGTGTGTGTGTGTGTGCGGTCGGTACACACAGATGCTGATGCTAGATGTTATTTTACATTTTTAATTGCCGTATGATTTCTGTTTGGAGAAGCCACTCTCGTTTCGCACTTGTCACCACCGGCTTAGAAGCTAACCAGCATCCCCCATCCAACCGTCACCCGGGTGAGTTTGAATGCAAACAAACAATTGTCAT
This sequence comes from Hydrotaea diabolus, assembly GCA_963513945.1. Classification (NCBI taxonomy): domain Eukaryota; kingdom Metazoa; phylum Arthropoda; class Insecta; order Diptera; family Muscidae; genus Hydrotaea; species Hydrotaea diabolus. The sequence goes on along the minus strand of OY740718.1, from coordinate 1,702,740 downwards.
TTAGGGCGTTTTTATTTTCGAATGCCGTACGTGACAAATTGCTTATAAAGTTGTTAACATATTTCCATTGTACCGCGGCACGCTACATTAGGTAATGGTTGATAGGTTTGGATTGCCAAGACTTACTATATACCAAAGATAAACCGATTTCTTGTCAACTATTAACAGAAACTACAGAACCTGGAAGAATGTTTCAACACTAACAAAATTTGGTAAGCCCACTTTGATTCTACTTCCTTATCCCTATGGGACTAAAGGCAATTCGTTAATTGTAGGACATCACAAAGTCGTCTTCACCCTGTTATCATTTCCATTTCTTTCACTTTTTTTAACCCACACTCCACTACTTTGTGTGCACATTTACCTAAAGGGCTTTTGGTTTATTATTTCAGATTTTCAGTTTAATTCGCATATTTCTTTATTTTACTTTTTGTTATCGCGATGTTGTTTTTAGTATAATTTCACTTGGTTTCTTTTTTTGTTTGTTCTATGCTCAAGTGTTGAGCTATTAACAGTTGTGGCTTCCTAAAGCGATTCGTTATAGTGCTTCTAATTGGTCTGGTTATATCCTGTGGTTTCATTTTTCCGTTTAATCTGTGCTTCCGTGTGAGAGAAACAACCCTCCAGATTCTGCACAGATTATTGATACAGTGTTATATATTAATACTATAATAGCTACTGTGTGGATCCTTTAAGGTGGAATGATATATAAAAGGAACGTTTTTAACGCTTTTTGTCAGTTTTGATTTTTGTCGGCATAGCCGATAATGAATACTTTTAAAATGGGACTTTATGTACATTATGAAAAGTCTTTTTTGCATGATATTTTTTAATGCAATGAGACTTAGAACCTTAAGTTTGTACAGTAACTCCAAAGAGGTGCATGCATTTTTTTGAGAATATTATTATTACTGATTTAATTCGGATCTAAAAGGCTAAGGACTTTATAAATAAGAATAAATTCTGTAGTCACAACGGTCCCGATTTGGTCCAAAACTATAAGACTTTACACAGACCTATACGAAGTGCAAAGTTTCCTTGAGATCGGTTTATATTTTTAACAGTTATTTGCTTACAACAATAGAAAAACAGACAGACGGACAGACAAAGTTAAATTGGCTCTTAAGTACGTTTTTAGCAATCAGAATTTGGAAATTTGTTGTTCATCCTTTTCTTTTGTTAACTATTAAATCCTTTATATATTTTTCAAACTTAAATTAACTAAATCTGTCCCCAAAAACCAATTTTTAACATTGAAGACATCAAGGGAAAACTCAAATCAGTGAGCTGTGCACGATGTATTTCTAATACTCACTTGCCGGGAGTGACCGGCTCCGAATGTCTAATGCATTTTAGAGAGCATTTTTACCAACGCTAAGAGATAAATTTTTACTCGTAAAGTCGTCGACAATTATGAGGTAGAAACCCGCCGCTGAAAAAATTATAAATGTTTTTATCCGGATTTGAGTCTGGGTTTACAGGCATGATAGCCGTGCACACTTCTATCACACCACGGCGTTCCGTACACCCTACAACAAATTAAAAAATAAAACATCTGAAACCTGAGACCTAGTAGGTTAAAAGTGCTTGCATAGGATCAAATGTTTAAAAAAAAAATTTAATACTTCCAGCACCGTCATCGTTAACGCTTAAAATGTTCCTTTAAAATTATTTTCAAGTTGATCCCCTTTCACACTAGCCAATTTACTTGCCGCAACTTAGTTTATAGGCGAGAAGTAAGGGGAATCTTTGGAAGGAATGGATTCCCCTTACCTCTCCCTTACTGAGAGTTGCGACAACTTAAGTTGCATCGTGTAAATTTGGACTAACTAAAATATAAAAATAGCCAACATTCGTATCTTTCATGTGACGCCACTGTGGAATAAATCTATATATTTTTAAAGTTTTTTTTTTCAAAATGAAACTTTAAAATTCTTATAAAAAGTTAAGTGAACAGCGAACTAAAAAAAAATAGTACGAGTGCACTTTTACTTCATACGAGTAAAGCGTGTTTTAATTGACGAGCTTAAAAATCCACTTTTTTTTGTATGGGTTTTTTTCGTTCCCTCTCAATAAGCGGGTTTTTTAATCTCCGCTTATTTTGCCGCTTAGAGCTGAAGGGTGTTCTAAAGTGTACATTTTTTGTAGGTGTCAGTATGCAGCGTTGTCAATTTAATTTTTATATAGATTTTAATTTTTTCAGCAGCCTATGTTTTTTTTTGGCATATCACTTAAAAGCATTGCTATCATTCATTTTTAATATAACTAATAGAAAAAGAATGTTTCAGTGAAGAAGATTTAACGAAAAAAGTATAAGTTGAGTAAAATTTCTTGCCAAACTCGTGTGGTTTTGGTAATTTTCGTTGCATCCATCTACGACTTTTACAAATAAGAGGAGTCCATATTTTTTCTGTTTCTTCGTCAGAAGAAGATGATGTAAAGAGAATAGAACTATCTTAAATACAGGGTGGAGCATCAATTGTGCTACAATAAGAAATTCAAATAACTTTTAACAATGTATTTCATTTATTTTTTAATCGCATAGAAAATTCAATTAATTTTATGACTAATTGTGTTTGAAGATAATACACCATAAAAGACTTCAATGCTCATCCACGCATATGAGACACCCGATCGGAAAATTATTCATTGTAGCCTGAAGGGTTGAAGTCGGTAAAGCTTCAATTATTGTTATAATAGACTGCATCAATTCAGTCAAATTCCTCGGTTTCGTTTTGTACACCTAATGCTTGACACAACCCCATAAAACAAGTTTGGTGCTGTCAGGTTCGGTGACCTTGGGGGAAGTAGAATTTCTGGATCAATCAAAATGTTAATTTCTTTGGGAATTTTCGTTGGAGCTCTGCCATAACCGGTCTGGCTATATGTGCAGTTGCTCCATCTTGCTGAAACCAAACGTTATTGAATTGGATACGTCTTCGGCGCAGTTCTGGGTAAAAGAACTCCTTTAACGTCTTAAAATAACGACCCCATTGACAGCCACTGTTACACCGTTTTTTCAAAGAAGTATGGCTCCACAATGCGCACCACACAGTAACTCGTTCTAGGTGCAGTTTCGTCTAATAAAATATTTTTTTTTGTTTTTATTAGATTAAAATGAACCTCATCAGACATAAACAAGCAATTTATCAAGCTGTTGTCTTCTTCAGTCAGTTCAATAATTTATTGGTAAAATTCCATTCGAATAGATAGACGGTTTAACTTGTTTGTAATTTGGACTTTTTACGGAAACAAGAATAAGACATCATGAATTGTCGTTTCAAGTCGAAATGCTCGGTTTTGCCGCAATTGAAGATGCTACAGCCACGATGGTGTCTTGAACCCGAACATATGGATCTCAATGGTACGGTCTTTGTGCGATGCTTTCAGATTCGGCAAACATATTTACCAGCCTCATAATGGTCCATATACTCAGAAGAATTCCGCCAAACTCATGGCTAAATTTTTTTGGACGAAAATGCAGGACTGCAATGCATGGTACCGCCGCACTATTCAAATCCTCTTTTCGGTATACTAAGCATACATTTCAATAAATCTAAATACTAACCTTCCAAATAAAATAAAGAAAAATCCGATTGCTCACACAAAAATAAAGTTATTACGTTTTGTCTTTACAGCACGATTCGTGCGCCACCCTGTATACGACTCAGTTAGTGCATCATTATTTTATATTTTAAAAATTCAGGTTAATTTCTGGATTATGCGTTTTCATTTATTTAATTTAATATTAAATTGAATAAATATAAGTTCGACGTGTCAAAGTTTTTTTTTTCAATAAAAACACCTTAATTAGCAATTTGACAGATATGCTATAGTAATGATGATATATATATATATATATATATATATATATATATATATATATATATATATATATATACATATATATATATATATATATATATATATATATATATATATATATATATATATATATATATATATATATATATATATATATATATATATATATATATATATATATATATATATATATATATATATATGTATATATATATATATATATATATATATATATATATGAATAAGCAAGCGAAATTGAAAGCTTGCCAAATAAAACACTCCTAAAATATTTAGTTTCTTAGGTATGTTATCCGATTTATGTGTAATATGTACTGTCGATCAATTATATAAGCTCTCGATATAGTGTTTTAAACCCACATTCTTAATATTTGTATTACAAATTTATGAATCTATATTGACTAGCTACGACCTAAACAAATTTCCATATACCTGATAGTTAAGATGGGCATTTTGATAAAAAAAAAAACCCCAAATTTTTGTAGCGGCAGGCTTTTCACCTCGTAAATGCCGGCGACTTTTTGAGTAAGAGATTAATCTCTAAGGCATATAAAGCTTATCTACTTTATAAAATACATAAACCATTTGGTCAGTAAGTAGAAGAATTTTATCGTGCACAGCTCACTGATATGAGAAAAGTTCAAATTCTGTTCCTAAATGGGATGTTGAAAGAGTTAAATCGGCCAGCCAGCAGAGCAAGCTAATTACGTTTGATGCAGTAGTTTTACCGTGGTCTATACTTCGGGCGAATGCTACACCCACAATTAAGTAAAATACCGATTTCGGCTTCTTTGGCAATTGTAAATTTGTAGAGTATTCCAAGTTTTTGTTACCCTACACTACAAACGTAAGAGTTCTGTGTAGAGTTGCTCTTCAGAGTTTATTCTAATATGGCACTCTTCTCTAAGCGTAGAGCGCTGAAGCCCATTCAGTTAAGGCTACTGTACGAGTATAAGTACACGAATGAAAAACATTGTTAAACCAATAAAAAGGCTAAAGTCGGGCGTGACCGACTATGATATATCCTACACCATTCTGCTATTTAGAAGATTCTGCGCCTCTGTCAGATGTTTTAGCAAGGTCGTACATAATAAGTGACTTCTAGTGCGGAAGCTGCTTATTTCGTGAGTCCTGCTTGAAAACATTTTCATTCCCTCTATGACAAACGACAACAAACCTGATCTTATTAGCTTGTAGAGTAATTCATATCAAAAATAATAGACCTATATGGTTATAATTTTTTCCAGGGATAGATTAAGGTCATAAAAATCATACTATCCTTCATTTGAGCTGATCAAAATATTGACAAGTACGAACGATTTCGGTATGGGGTAGGTGATAATTCTTTTTTATTTTTTTGTCTACCTATATATCACGTCCAAAAATTATGTTTTTTTCTGCCTAACTACAAATTGAGCTCTAAATATGACTCCCGAATTGCCTAAATAGAATTAAAAAGAGATTATTAATCACAAATATGTTTCCTTTTTATAGGAACATTCTTATTCACGTTTGCTTCTTAAGAGGATGTCGAGGGAACAAATATATGTTTATTTAAGTGAAAACATTGTCCGGAGATCCTGAGCTAGTGGATTCTAAGGGTTTGACAATTTGAAAATAAAATATATGAACTGATATGTATTGTGTTTCTCGCACAAAACAGAGTAAGCAAAGAATGCCGGCACATTTCGAGGCGGAATTTATTGCAATTTAAAATGCGGAAATCGTCAAAACACTACATCTATAGATAAATTGATTGCCAATTGAGATATTTTTATTGATTCAATCACTTGAGGGCTTTTTCATTTTTAACCCCTTTCAAAACAAAGCAAAAACACCCCTTCTTCATTGGCCCTCACTTCGTAAAGACAAAAAAAATATTGTTCAAAACGAATATATCCTGTTGTTAAACATTTTACAACACTTTTGACATGTGTGTCCCAGTGTATTACGGATGCACTCATATGGGGGAAGACATGTGTAATGTCGCGTTAACAGGCATGGAAGGAAGCAACAAACAGCAAAAGGGGAGCCAAAGAGGAAACGATCTTAAATAAGTTTTCCCAAAAAGTCACGTCCAATCAATTTAGTTCATAGACGACAACAATTATCCTTATTTTTCCGAGAGATTCATCTCTTCACTTCGCAGGAGTCAAGTAGCAATTAAAAGAATTTATTTCGTTAAAAAATTTCAAATTGCACTGACATACACTTAGGGGATTATCACACCAAATTAGGGAAGTGGAAATTTATGACGTATGAAGTAAAATAGGGAAGCGAGATAGAGTAACATAAACACCTAAATTAGACATTGGACAATTTTATAAACCACGTCATAATATCCAATGCTGCCAAATGCCAGTAATTTTTAGCACAAGTTTGACCTTTCTACAGGATTTTGTGACATTATCCATTTGCGTCCTTAACATACGAAAAAGAAAAGAATTCCAAAACACGTGCATATAATGATTCCAGCTGTGCCCTCCTTTAGAGGCACAAAATTGCTGTCTGCCATGGCGCACATGCCACATTTAACCACAGACAGGATACAACTGAAATACAGGATAAAAATAAAACAATTATACTTTTCAATACTATTTTTATTTCGAACGAACAACAACCAAAAGAATCGACATTTCAAGGAAATCACCGAGCAAATGAGATGCATGTGGTTCCACAAAACACTTCACAACAAGAAAATGATGCGCACGCTAAAGAAGACTCGCTGGCCCACCGCAGCCTCAATGGTCGCTGTAATGGAACGGTGGTTGGGGTGGGTTGGACGTATGAATGAATAAATGTATGAATGGATGGATGGATGACTGATGATGAGATAGAACTGAAGTGGATTTCGAAACGTATGGTAGACGACGAACGCCCACTTCAAAGTACATTAAAATTGAATATGAATTGTTCAACATTGTCTTCTAGTGATTGCATATGAATGCTGATGGGGGTTTTTTACTCTATCCTCACACTCAGTGCAAAAAACGAGTAGAGATGATTATTTTTAACCCAAAAACCCATTTGCTGGAAGCTTTGTAGGTGGTTAAGCGTTTACACGTGGTTCGCCACAGGATAAGCAATCACAAACATGCGATATAGTCATTGTATGTTAGGAGAAAAAACTCATTTTTCCTCTTTTTTGCGCTTTATTTGCAGATTCTGACTTGTCAGACAACAACTCGGACATTGACATCGAAGATCGTTCTTCACCCGATTCGGAGGCTTTAAATTGCCACTACGGCGGTGTCGGAAATCACATGTCAAATGGCCACTTCAATCTCAGCAACAATGAGTCGAGTCTGGATTCCTCACCCTACAATAACGACAATGATCCGCCTTCCAGCGGTGGCCATTCGCAAACACAGTCATCGTCGAATTTCCTAAGCGATCCCAAGCTGAATTTGGTAAAAAGCGGCCGTAAGCCACGGCGCAGACGCACAGCCTTTACCCATGCGCAATTGGCGTATTTGGAGAGAAAATTCCGCTGTCAGAAATATTTAAGTGTAGCCGATCGTAGCGATGTGGCGGAAACGTTAAATTTATCGGAAACGCAAGTGAAAACCTGGTATCAAAACAGAAGGTAAGGAATTTCTCTCTTCTCTTCCACCATTTACCCTTTTATCAAAATGTGGTATTTTCTATAAAATCCTCTCATTTCAGAACAAAATGGAAGCGACAAAATCAATTGCGCTTGGAACAACTGCGTCATCAGGCCACCATGGAAAAGGAATATGTGGCCGATGGTTCGGGGAACCCGCTGGGCTGTTGTCCGCCCGGTTTGTCAACGTTTAACACTACAAATCCTTGCAATTTCTTGACATCTGCCGCCGCTGCGGCTCTATTTCGTAATGTCGGCTATGTGCACGGTTGTCCTTTGTAAGATGTGAAGTTCCTTCAAAAGGATTCGAACATACATATTTGTTAATTAATTTTTAAAGTTTTGTAAATACGTACACACATATAAATTATTCTGTGCTACCACTGTGCAATCCGAGTAAAAATTTACTTTGAATTATGATTAGATTTAAAAACACACACACACACACACATTAAAATGTATTATAAAATATTGAATAAAATGATCATATATAACAAGCAACATACCGCATCTTATTGAACTATTGACCAAGCAATAGCCGTGTTCTTTTGAGGTAACTACCTAAGCTGCCCAGTTAGTTTGCAAGTCTAACAACATTGATCCAAACTGATAGTACGAGTAGTACGGCAACATTAGCCGTGTTCTAATATTAACTCGCTTAGGAGGTCACTAAAGAGATAACTTCACACTATTTTACAAAAACATAAAAATGATTTTATTTACAGAATTTGCGTTAAAACCCCTTTTTTAATATATAAAATTTTTGGGAAGAAAGTTATTTAAGAATATCCTTTAGCGCGTATAAGCGAGCTCGGGTATTTGTCGATTTTGGTATTTTTTGAATAACTGGAATTTTCTGGATCAACTTTTTTTTGAAGTTAAAGTTTTCAAATCAAACGATTTATGATGTGTAAAGTCAATCAGCTCTTGTATACAAAGAATTTAAAAAAATTCTCGTAAAGTTTTGAAGTTATCGCCTTAGCGACCACTTACTCGTTTATTAAGCAAATACCAATAGAATACTCCTATTATTTCTTTATACATACACCAATTGAACAACAAAATGGTTTCTACGCAAATTCGTCAAAAGCGATTTTTAAAGCATACTTTACAAAAAACATTTGTTTTTATATAGCAGGATGTGTCATGTTTGATTTTTTGTTGGTAAATAAGTGTGGCAACTCTTACTTAGTTTGTTAAGCGAGTACAGGCCAACCCGCTTGCTTACCGAGCAACTTCCATACTCGTACAAGTGCTAGTTTGGTAACCTAAAACGAACACAACTAATATTTACAGAGCATACAACCTGTTTCAGGGTTAAAAGTGCGTCTGGAATCTATGGATGGCGTTTATATAAAAGCTAGTCTTCAATGGTAAAAAAAAGACTATAGCCGCTCTGTTTGATAAATTCCGCAAGAGAATTAGGCCGCCTGTCTTTTTAGACCAATTAACAAATATTTCGGTAAAATATCGTCGTGAAGTGGCTTCTGGGCGAAGGTAATTTACGCACCATAGAAAAGTTTGAGTTCTTTTGGACCTAAGGACACCAACATGACAGAGATTTGTGCGAAGTGGAAGGAATAAGTATCAAAGCAAAAATTAAATATGGATAACCACTGTCAGGAAGTCAACCAAGGTTACATGTGGGTTGATGCGAGCCCACATATGTATAAAATGTGCCGATGTGGGCGACAGTAGACAATGTATATATGCCGTTGCAAATTTGGGCCCGGCCATGTAGAATTTTAGTGATAAACTTATTATCTTATGCGAGATCCCTACTTTTACTTAGCGGCTAAGTCAAGTAGCAAAATTGCTGTTAGGGAAGCGAACACAATTCACCAAGCATCACTGCATCAAGAAAGATTAATAGTTTGTTGCATTTAGGCACGATATTTCTTTTGAATAGGCAAAGAAGCCACCTCTATCATCAATACTCCTCGGTATAGAGGAATGTAACCAATTTTTTTAGTCAGAGCTCGACGGCGTTATATAAAAAATAAAACGCTCAAAGACAGAACAAATTGAAACCAGTTTCATTTTAAGGTGGGCTTTCAAAAATAAACCCTCACGATCATGTGACTTGACACCCTATGATAATTTTTCAATTTCTTAGTCGACGCTAACAAGACAGCCACAAAGGACGAGCTCAAGACCAACATTCGAGATGCTTTTGCCGAAATAATGGCGCACACATTGGATGGACATATTAAATTCGCCATTCCGTTTGCAACATCCCAAAATTCTTATCAAAGTACGAGTATACGCGATCGTAAAATTCTAATCAAGTCCATCCTTGTGCCTGTTGAAAACACTAAAATTTTGGAAATTTTTGTTATCAGCGAATTATCTTAATATTTTTTATAATCTATGACAATTATGCGTGAAAGAAAATATCGGCTTCGGTGGCATACCTCTATCCGATGGTCCATATTTGCAATGACTCTGAGGCGGAACGGAGGTTCAATGTCGTTAATGTGCCGAATTATCTCCTCTAGCTTTTAAATTGTTTTTGGCTTATGGCGTAAACCTTTTAATTAAATACCCGCTTGCTTACCGAGCAACTTCCATACTCGTACAAGTGCTAGTTTGGTAACCTAAAACGAACACAACTAATATTTACAGAGCATACAACCTGTTTCAGGGTTAAAAGTGCGTCTGGAATCTATGGATGGCGTTTATATAAAAGCTAGTCTTCAATGGTAAAAAAAAGACTATAGCCGCTCTGTTTGATAAATTCCGCAAGAGAATTAGGCCGCCTGTCTTTTTAGACCAATTAACAAATATTTCGGTAAAATATCGTCGTGAAGTGGCTTCTGGGCGAAGGTAATTTACGCACCATAGAAAAGTTTGAGTTCTTTTGGACCTAAGGACACCAACATGACAGAGATTTGTGCGAAGTGGAAGGAATAAGTATCAAAGCAAAAATTAAATATGGATAACCACTGTCAGGAAGTCAACCAAGGTTACATGTGGGTTGATGCGAGCCCACATATGTATAAAATGTGCCGATGTGGGCGACAGTAGACAATGTATATATGCCGTTGCAAATTTGGGCCCGGCCATGTAGAATTTTAGTGATAAACTTATTATCTTATGCGAGATCCCTACTTTTACTTAGCGGCTAAGTCAAGTAGCAAAATTGCTGTTAGGGAAGCGAACACAATTCACCAAGCATCACTGCATCAAGAAAGATTAATAGTTTGTTGCATTTAGGCACGATATTTCTTTTGAATAGGCAAAGAAGCCACCTCTATCATCAATACTCCTCGGTATAGAGGAATGTAACCAATTTTTTTAGTCAGAGCTCGACGGCGTTATATAAAAAATAAAACGCTCAAAGACAGAACAAATTGAAACCAGTTTCATTTTAAGGTGGGCTTTCAAAAATAAACCCTCACGATCATGTGACTTGACACCCTATGATAATTTTTCAATTTCTTAGTCGACGCTAACAAGACAGCCACAAAGGACGAGCTCAAGACCAACATTCGAGATGCTTTTGCCGAAATAATGGCGCACACATTGGATGGACATATTAAATTCGCCATTCCGTTTGCAACATCCCAAAATTCTTATCAAAGTACGAGTATACGCGATCGTAAAATTCTAATCAAGTCCATCCTTGTGCCTGTTGAAAACACTAAAATTTTGGAAATTTTTGTTATCAGCGAATTATCTTAATATTTTTTATAATCTATGACAATTATGCGTGAAAGAAAATATCGGCTTCGGTGGCATACCTCTATCCGATGGTCCATATTTGCAATGACTCTGAGGCGGAACGGAGGTTCAATGTCGTTAATGTGCCGAATTATCTCCTCTAGCTTTTAAATTGTTTTTGGCTTATGGCGTAAACCTTTTAATTAAATATCCCTAAAGAAAGAAGTCACACGGTGTCAAATCACATGATCGTGGCGGCCGATTAACATCCCCACGACGCAAAAGAGCCATTGTTTCGTGGGCTATGTAGCAATTAGCACCATCCCGTAGGAACTAAATATCGACCAGGTCCATGTCCTCAAATTCTTGCCACAAAAATTTCGTTATCATCTCGCGATAGCGAAAACCTTTCACGGTAACTGCTTGACCGACCTCATTTTCGAGGAAGTTGGACTAGAGCCCATAAACCATACCAAACAGTCACTATTTGTGAATGCATCGGCCTTTCAACAATAACTCGTGGATTTTCATTTGTCCAAACACTGAGGTTGTGGTTATTGTAGCGGCAACTGTGTGCCGCGGTGACAGCCCTTGGCCGAAGAATTGTTCTTCGTGTCAATCCGATCCATAGAACCGGCTGCCGTGGGATTGTAAAGGTGAAAGTGTGCCTCGTCGCTGATGATGATTTTCTTTGTATAGTCACCATTCACTTCTGTCTGTTCAACCAACCATTCGGTGTCTAAAGGCTTCAGCTCTTGAGTCCATTAAACCTTGTAAGCGTGTAAATTTAAATCTTTTTTTAAAATTCTCATCGGGGATGTTCGTAAGATTTTCAATTGTTGGGCAAGACGACGAGTCGAGGTTGACTGACGGCTTTTCTGTCACACTATCGCGAACATCATCAATGTTTTCCGCAGAGCGAAGTTGGGGAGCATGCACGGTGTTTTTAAATTTCCTATAGACTCGGTTTGTTGAAATTTGAGCACAGTTCTCCTGATTGTGGGTACATTTGAAACATTGAAGTGCACAAAATACATTTTGATTTGAGCGCCCATTTTCGTAAAAGGCTTCAACAATCTTAACGCGCTGCGCAATAGTGCACCTCTCCATGATTAAATTTGTGAAACGCTGAAACAAAGGAATGTCAAATAAAATTGGGCAAAAAACTTGACGTTAAGGTGTGACTTACAATTTACATCGTGCATCATGATTGGACCACTCTTTATTTGGGACTATAAATAGGTAAAATCGGCCAAGGGATGAAAAAGTTTCCCTTAAAGGGTCTTAAAGTACCTCGGAAACAAATAAATAGTTAAAATGAGTACTGTTTTTGGGACGCGAAAAGGGCAAAGATGCTGGACGTTTGGGTTCACAAGGCACAAAAAAACAGCCCGCATGGTCAAAACTTGCGATGTAGAGTCAATAAGAACACATGGTAATGAAAATTAAAGCAAATGTTTTCTACAAATCGAAATATACTTATAGATTAATATTGAAGTTTTTACTGAGGTTAGGGTCGGTAGAAGGGCCCCCAAAATCGACCCTTATGTTCAAAAGAAAAATAAATTAAATTAAAAATGATTCAGAGAGTTCAAATATGTTCCGTACCGTGAGAAATCATCATAATTGAAATACCTCCTCTCACATTATTTAAGTGTTCCTCTGAATTTGCTTTATGGGCTCCTTTCATTTCTGACTGGCCATCAATATCCCACCAACCAAACGCTCTTTTAGTTTCCCCCCGTTCAATAACAACAATTACGAGAAAATAATGATTCCATACTTTTGTGGTCGTTTCAAGGAGTCATTGAAACTTTTGTTCCGTTCCTCCATCCTTCGACGTTCCCCCCAGGTTGCTGCTCACATTAACCCCCCGTTGGCGGAATTGTAGAATAAGAGAAACGTTGTAATGCCGATTATCTGCTCATTAGTGATATACTACAGCACTTTTGACTTCCGTTTCAAACAAAAACCTACAAAATACCAACATTTGTTATTTTTTTTAAATGAAATGATGATACTCCAGGATGTTTTAAACAAGTGGTGGTTGCGACGAAAGAGAGCGAGGTGCGGGTGAACAGAATAATGGCTGCAAACAATTTATTTTGCAGAAACGAGGCTATCAACGAAATATTGAGATTTAAGTTCGGTACTTTTTTTAAGATCCACTAACTGAAATGATAGTTTAAGCAATCATTTGCGAAACTGAGTTTTAGTTGTCTCTTTTCTGCAATCTAAGAGTTTGTTCATCTTCTTTCTCGTTATCTGCTATCATAATCACATATTTACCTTGCTAAAGTTTAAACGTTAGTATTGACTTAAATTAAAATAAATAGATAATCAAAGAAATACAAATAATCTAGCCTGGCAGAAGATTATGGTAGATAAAAAGTGTTTTCGGTTAAGTGGCAAGTATAAAAGCAACAAAATTTATTTATTTTGCATTTAATTTAAATTCCATGTTTAAATCCTGATATGTATAATAGTTTATTTGACAGTGAGACCTACGTCTGTTGAGATTGATAGAATATTTTCTATTTCAATCAATTTCTAACTAAAATTAGAAATATACTTTCGAATAAGATTCTTTATGCTAAAAACAAGTACGAAATAATTGTACCTTTTTGGGTTTTTGTTATGATCACTTCTTGTAATTATTTTAAGAGAGTAAATTAATCCACAATCTATTTAGCTAAGATTTGTTGTTATTTTTTAAATTTCATTTCTATACCCTCACTCCTTTTAGATTTTGCTTTACAAATCATAACTTGTTGTGGGCGGACAATCGTCAAATGGTTACTGTGAGTTGAAACGCACTTAATACCTCAAAAAGGTCATAGTTACTAAACTATTTGGCTGGTGAGGCCCAAAAAACGTCCCCCATTGTCAAAACGGGCGATTAATAGTCCATATGGACATGTGGATACTCAAATTAAAGAAAGTTTTGCTTCCAATCCAATGCTTCCAATAAAGCCCTTTTAAAACCATTTTTTTGATTAAGTTGCGTAGGGACTGTGTACATATATAAGAGTAAGTGTATATAAGGTCCGACCTGTTTAATTTTAAAGTTGTGCGTATTGTAGGTAGACCTTTTTCTTGTTTGTTGTATTGAGTTGGTCCGACTTGGGTCTTTTTTTTAAAACAAGAAAAAACTAAGCTTTTGGTAATTTTTGGTATTTATATTCCCAATATTTCGATTAACATTGTCGATCATCTTCAGGGAATTTTGATATTTAGTTGTGAGTTTCGTTTGCAAGCTTTCAACAACTTGATTATTTTTAATAATTCTGTGGAGGTAGTAAGTGTGAATTGTACTTTCGCAATTGTGTGAAGAAAACTTGAAAAGTGCGATTTACAACAAGAGTTCTCATTCGTTTGGTGAGAGTCTGATCATAAAGAGTTCGGTTTTTCATTCAACAATTGCTGCGAAGCTTTCTGATGATGGTCGTCACGGACCTGTAATCGCCATAAAGGCAATGTGCAGCCACGAAAATCAATGTCACTTTGCCATTTTGTTAAAAACTTGTCTTTTATTTAAATATAGATATAGGTACAAGAGGCCTTGAGCCGGTTAATCCTTGTTTAATTACACAGTACAACAGCCAATCTGGGGGGTGAGAAATTCCAAGTCAGGGTGATGGTACTAGGTCAGTATATTAAAACCCTCAAAGAGTTTTGCGTTCGTATGTGCCAGTTTTTTTATGACCTTTTACATTTTTTCCTTATCTTGATGTTTTTTCGCTTAGTTGTAAAATGTTGGCAAAAACGTAGTTTGACATAACTCGAGAACGACTAGTTCGATTTTGCTGAAATAAATTGAGAAAAATTAATAATTACATTTTCTTTAATCCATTAATATACTGTTTCTCTACCAAATCAACATTTTTGCAATTAGAAATAAATTTATGAAGAAAATTTTGCCAAAAAAATTTTTTTTTTTTAAACATATAAATCCCAAACGGAAAAACGTGTAGAGTCTTATAACTTTCACGTAAAGTCACATAAACTATAAACAAAATGCGACATAGATCATAGAAATCGATTAACGCGTTCTGCTTTTATTTACAATTAAGTGAAGGTATCCCATTTTGACAAGAATATTGATATATGTTTTTATTCAAAAAAGTGTCATTTATCGCCTTTTTTATAAATTTTCCCCAATAACTCCAGACTTCTGGCCATAAATTATAATAAAAATAAAATTTTTTTTTTTTTTTTGGCAAAATTGGCACATACGAACGCAAAACCCTTTGAGGGTTTTAATATACTGACCTAGTACCATCACCCTGACTTGGAATTTCTCACCCCCCAGACAATAACCCCAAAAATGTTCCACAGTGTTATTAAAAACGTATTTACAGCTGCCCGAATAATTAAATTGTTGATCAGTTTCAAAAGCAAATAAGCTGCTGGTCGCAAAAGTGTGATTTTTCTACATACAAATTTATTTTAAGACAAAAAACAACAAAACTGCTAAGGAATAAATAGAGTTGTAAGAAGAATATCAGGGTGGGAAGGGGTGTAATCTCAAAACACGAACTAAAGAGTAACATTATTTTGAATGTGGCCCTCGTACTTTACCAGACATTATAATTGTTAAAACAACAGCCAGACAAACAAACGACAGGATAATGCTTTTGACTCTTACGTTGTTGCCCACTTGTAAATGGGAGTGTAAAGGCATAAAGTTGATTTCTGTGCTCCTCTGTTCTCTTCAGTTTCTCAAGTGGTTGAATTTTTGCATGTGAACGAGAAGAGACACCACGGGCCAAAAAGAGGGCGGGCGTTTATTATTAAAACAAAAAGGACTGTGAATGTGTATGTGCGAGCGTGAGGAAAAAAGAAATCATTCCTTTTTGTTATTATTCCGTTTGGAAAAATGTTATAAATTGTATTTATGCTTTGAGGCATAAATGATGTGATGCTGTTGGCGTTTGCCTTGGCAGCTGCTGTTAACTTTTGCCATTGAATGTGACAGTTTATATAAATTGACATTTAGAAATGGCGGGCAACTTCAATTGAAAAACGCTGCACCTGAAACGATGACAACGACACAGCAAAAGATATGATACATTCAAACAAATGTACACACTCTAAAAACCCACTGAATTGCTAACGAATGTGGGAAAAGTGATCAATAGAAATGTGTGTAAAAATACACATGTTTAGGCGTAACATTTAATAAATATTATTTAATTTGTATAGCAAACTACTATCATATTTGTGCAATTTCATGCTTGTTATTTTGCATTTATCCCATATCCAACCCTATTAGCCATCCGCTGGTACACTCATCTAGTGCTCCTGCAAGTTTGTAAACTTTTTATAATGTTCCATGGGCCGCGGGTTCTTATGTATGTACAACCTCAGCTTGGAATACATTTCGCCATAGTCTCGTTTAATTTGTCTTCTTCGTTTTTCATCGAGTTCCCTTTTGCATTGAAGTGCATATTCATTAATTAGCGTTGTATAACTTGTTAAATAAGTAAAAAAAAGCAATTCTTCGCATTCTCGCACATACATACATTCATTTTATCTGTTTATTATCGCTATCATTGATTATTCATTGCATTTATGTATATTAAACGCTTAAATGAGAAAAAATGTGCTTCCACTTGCAGCCCACCCACGACATTTTATTTACATTTATTTATTTGCCATTATGTATGTTTGTTTGTGTATGAATTTACAAAGTCCCAGAACTGCAGATACTACAACCACTGCGGCTGCAGCAAGCTAGAATTACCGTTATGCTATTCATAACTGAGCCAGCAGATTGGTTCACTGCACAACGGTTTAACTAGGTAGAAAGCAAATCCGGCGAGTTGCCAGATTAATGACCTAACCTTAACGATAAGCCAAGAAAACATAATAGCGTTGGTTTTTACGAAGTCTCTTCAACTAAGGCTGGTTAGCAGAAACGCTATAGATAAGTCATTTGTTAAAAAAAAGTTCCAATTTGTTTTAAGTAAGTTAAAATTATTTGTTGTAATCGTTTTAGTACTTGGCCACGATAACTATTTCTTAAACTACCAGGGCTGTCATAGAAACCATGTCGGTTTTGCTAATTGTCGTTTTTGCAAACCAATGTTTTTTTTCATTTGGTGTCATGAAACCAAGTTGATTTTGTCCATTTTGAATGTAAATAAAACCAATGTTTGAATCAGCTGTTGCTGATAAAACCGATAACATTGGTTTTCATGACACCAAAGCATTTTTTTCTTATCGTTTTCAAAACCAATAGTGACAACATTAGTTTCTATGACAGCCCTGTATAAAAAAATGTAAAGTTCGTTGTACGAGCGCTTTAGCATCGAGAACCGCTTTACCGATAAACACCAACCATGGAAGAAATATTACCTAAGTCTGTCGAATGGTTTTACCTAAGCCTTGTTATATATAAGTACTTAAGATGGGGCTATATTTTAGCTACTTAAATTTTTCGTATTTATTGTACGAGTCGGATCAAATTCGTAAATAAATTTGAATAATTTAGAAAAAAAAACTACATATCCTAATACGAATACCCTTATTTTTCTCCCCCAATCACGACTAAAAAGCTTAACCAAATGTTGGTACACTGGTAAACAAGAATGTAATATTTTGACTTTTAGCGAGGAGGCGTGCTCAAGTGGACCTATGAACAATAGATCAATGTTTCGAAATTTTAACAAAGAAAGCGGTTTTGATACGTTTCGGGATTTTGATGGAAGCTGGAACAAATATTAGGTAAACATGTAACAAAAATTACCAAGTCTGTCGAAAGGCTTTACTTCCGACATACATCCTTATGTACGTGGATCAAATTCGTTAAATAAACTTAAATAATTTAGAAGAAAAAACAACAAAAACTACTCCTAATTTTTTCAATAACGACTAACCGGCTTAACTAAAATTCAACGAATAATTTGACTTTTAGCGAGGAAGAATCGCTCAAGTGGGCATACTAGTTAGAATAACAAATATTGGTGTATTTATACTACTGATCGCGCATAGATCAATATCAAATGCAATTTTCAAAATGTAAGCAAAGAAAACGACCATAATATGTTTAAGCTGGATTTTGATTTTCAGAATGTGAACCAAGAAGGCGTGCTAAAAGCTAAAATAGAAAGTTTAAATTTGATTTAAGTTGTTAGCACGAAATTTCAAGACGCAATCATGGTGTTTTGATTTCAAAAACTATCCGTTCAAATTCAAGCTGGTCCAGTTACCGATTCAACATGCATTTAATGCATGTCCAGCTAGTAGTCCAGCTAGTATGTGCAATCGTAGTGTTTTTCATGCTAGTAGTATTTTGGGCTAGTTATTGGCTACACTACATCTTTTTATAGAGTTTTAGTACTTTTTTTAGAGTGGTTGATTCTCTTTTTTTCAAATTGGTAGTCAACGTCGTTTAGTTTAAAATGGATTCCCTATAAATGCTGGCTTGCAGACGAATCGCCTAGCCTGTTCGAAATCTAAACTCGTATAAAGGAATTTATTAAATCGGGGTCCTAATTGCCTCTCATTAAAAAAAATCAGCTGCCATCAGAATAAACTGTGTTAAACTTGATTAAGATCGGATCTCTAATGTGCCAACTAGAACGTCAGGACTTCGAAGCGGGATGGACGTTTGTCGGCATGGCTTACTATTAACATGGACTAATATAATTAAATTTCGCCAGAATTTTTTCTGCTCCAAAATAATAAACTAAGGCACTATTTAAAGGTATGTGTATGGGTTACAAATCGGAATGGACCCTTGTTTAGCGTTATACCAAAACATGGCCGTAAAATATGGATGTACTTAGTAAATTTGTCGTTCCGTTTGCAACACCTCGAAGTATTGATTGGATACCTTATAATATTTATATATATATTAATGATCGCCGTACAATTCTAAGACGATATAGCCATGTCCGCCGGTGTGTCTGTTGACAGCACGATAGAAGTCAAACAAATTAATCCTAAAGTCGAAATCATGCCCATGGGGAAAAGAGAGTGTT
Source organism: Hydrotaea diabolus (assembly GCA_963513945.1). Lineage (NCBI taxonomy): Eukaryota > Metazoa > Arthropoda > Insecta > Diptera > Muscidae > Hydrotaea > Hydrotaea diabolus. The sequence goes on along the minus strand of OY740718.1, from coordinate 1,683,642 downwards.
ACCCTTTTAAAATATAAAAGTTGCTCCGAAAAATTACACTTTTTTGAGTATTTACGAGGGTTCCTATATATATTTCTGGCCTAGGCAACACTAAGTGAGAAAATTGATGCCGTGCGTGAACTGAAAATGCAAGATCGTCATGTGACATACCGTGAGATAGAGGCATCTTTGGGCATTTCTTTCGCCAGCATACATTAGATATTGCATGAACACCTGGCCGTAAAAAGGTTTGTTCTCGTTGGATCCCGCACAATTTGACAATCGCCAAAAAAAAGGCTCGTGTCGATTGGTGCAAAGAAATTTTGAAAAAATACGATCGCGGTGCTTCAAAAGACGGATTTTTGCGTATGACCCCGAAACAAAACAGCAATCGACCGTGTGCGTCTTCGAAGACGAGCTAAATCCAACAAAAGTTGTTCGTGGAAGAAGCACTTCGAAGCAAATGGTCGCCTGTTTCTTCGGCAAAACTGGTCATGTGACGACTGTTCCGCTTGAGGACGGACAATTCTGAGTGGAACACCACAATTTGTTTGCCTGAAGTCTTCGAAGAAATTCGAAGAACGAACAAGAGAGGACGAATCATTGTGCACCATGACAATGCGAGTCCTCACACATCGGCTCAAACCAGCGCTTTTTGACCGGTCAAAACGTCGAATTGATGGGTCATCCGCGTACAGCCCTGACTTGTCACCCAATGACTTCCTTTTATTCCCGCACATTAAGAAAAAAATGCGTAGTCAACTATTTTCGTCGCCAGAAGATGCTGTTGAAGCGTTCAAAAACGATATTTTGGAGGTGTTTCAATCGGAGTGGAAAAAGTGCTTCGTCAGTTGGTTTGAGCGCATGCAAAAGTTCATAAATCATGCTGGAGAATTCTTTGAAAAACAACAAAACCATTTTTGATGATAAATATTTGCAACATATACGAACAACGGTCAAACTGGTATTTGCAACACACTTAATACCCCAAAAAAGGCACACAAGCTAATAAACCGTATCTTATGCAATAGAAGACGTGGTCGCACAAACAATTCTTAAAATTCGATGACAAACAATTCATAAATATGTCGTGGGAGGAAATAAAAACAATAATTCGCAATAATTTATGTTTAATAATCGTGTCGGAACCCTCCACTGTGGAACAAATAAAAGAAATAAAAAGTCTTAGACGTCTCAGATCTACGTACTCGAACCTGCTTCTGAAACAAGGCTGATTATTATTTTTGCCCAAGCTCATATTTAAGACTTCCCTCTAATCGCTTGTAAAAACTCAACCATCTGGCAAAGGTTTTCACTTCACTCCTTTTATAACATCAGCAGTATCCCTTTTAATTTTCATCGTTGTTGCTTGTTTTCCGGTTGGCTACATTTTTTTGACTTCCATTTTGTTTGTGCCCCGCTCCTTGCGATACAACTGGTCCCCACCCACCTAAACAACCACTTTTGCCATCATGCCCCCACTCAACACCCATTAAGTTTGTATACATACATATTTTCACCATATCCTGTCTCGTTGCACTGCAACATTTGAAAATGTTACTCCGATGGGGAGGGGAGTTTTTCGTTTCTCAAGTGCTGGCAAATTGTGAGGATTCATTCAGGCTCTGTTTTTTTTCTGATGGAGCAGCATCAGGTTTTGAAGTATGTATAGATTCTGGTTATGTAATTCAGTTTTGTTGCACAGAAAATTTATTTTTGTTAACGGATGAAATAATTTGTTAATCGCAATAGAACTCAAGTGGTGACGGAGATTGTTATTTTTCATTTCTACCCATTTACATTTACTGAAGTTGGCTGTTTTCTTAATTTACTTTTTTCTGGCAATCGCCGTAATAAAAATTAATTGGGATGATTGGTATGGTTTAGAGTGCACTGAACAGGAATAGGCCATTTCGCTGCAGACAAATAGAAAGTGAAAATTTTTAATTCTGGTGGTTTGTGAAAACTAGTGTCAAGCATGTCCATCTTATTTGGCCGAAATTGGAAAAAAGATATATTGGACCGGAAGCAAACACGGAAACCCTCTAAGCACTGTGATTAATTTAAAAAAAATCTAGATAAAAGTAAGTATTTATTTCTATAAAATAATAAATCTGATTCGTTCGTTCAAACAACGAATAAAAATGTATTATCGTCCCTATGGGCTATGTCATGGTACAATGAGAAGGTAGAGTTATGCTAACAGCTGATTTTAAATTTTTCTCGTAGTGATAATTGTCAATTTTGAAAATTGGCAATGACGTTTGTTGAAGTTTTTAAAGGAAAAATTCATAACCAACATTCACAATTATCATGAAACATTCACAAAAGTGTATTTCTAGCATTCTCTTTCAAGTGACTTTGACAATCTAGCGAACAATTTTTGTTGTTGTTGGGCTAGTGACTATTCCTTGTTTATTGTATCATGGGTTATAGTAATTCAAATGGTACTGTCAAAATTCAAAATATTTTGTAATGTGATTTTAAATGTCTTGACAAACTTTTTGAATTTTTCTTATAAAAATAGATTGTTAGGTTATTTTTAGAAATTAAATCCCGATTATCCTTTAATTGCGCTTGAATTAATGTCTCCAACATACACTGGCAACTCTCAAAGTTATTGATTGCCAGAACCGCTTGTTGTGGCAACTAAAGCTTATACATACAGTTATACCCTTAACATAATTTCCTCAATATTCTATTGAGGAACTCTCTAAAAATCAGTGAGCTGTGCACACTATAATCCTTATATTCAGGGACCTGGACCTACTGTTTAATGCCGGCTCTGAATGGATTTTATAGAGAAGATTAAACATGGCCGTTAAAAAAATTTGTTTATATCATCCTACCTGGATTTAAAACCAGGTTTACTTGTACAACAGAAGTATATAAGTACTCATACATTAGCTGTAAGGCCACGACTGTCCACATGGCGCAATCAATTTGATTCAGTCATAGTAATCGCGGTTTTGTAAAAAAAACACGTCTAGTTCTTTAAAACATCTAGATTCTTTACACCTTACTAATTTACAGAATATTGTAGCATTACATGAAATGGTTCGGAAAGCAAAGGCTCGATTTACGCTACGAAATGCACGTAGTAGAGCAATCAGTAGCAAAAGAACTCAAAATATTGCAGCGAAGCTAAAAGTAAAGCCTTAGGGCCATGTACTTGTATACTTAACTAAACTCATTGACGAAAATTTGAGCATATTCGAAGAGCATCATACTATTGCTAGGTATATGGTTGCGGGACAACAATTTTTTTGGTTGTGTGGACTTATTATCGGGAAAATGTTTTGAAAGAAGCACGCAAACATTCCGATCGTATACCATGGAAGAAAGTTCAAGTATACGAAGAATGGTTAACAAACCATGTTCCACGCAATGACATTCGAATATGCCAGATGCAAATCCGATGACCAATTCCATCTGGGCCATTCGCCCGATGAATATCCGATGGACAGTTCCATCTGGCCCACTTTTAAAAGATAGGTAAGCAATAAATATTATCTTAGCATGGATGCGTTGAAGAAACCCTGTATTCATTTCTTTAGCGTTTGAAGGCCATAGGTAAGGCAAAAGTTGTCCACATCGAGCTAAAGTAAGTGGATTAGGAAATTTTGATTATTTCCACAAATTTTGTAATTTCAATCAATTAAAAATAACTTCAAACAAAAAAATAATAAAACACAAGTCGGACGTGGCCGACTATGTTTTATACTCCGCCAATGTATGTTCAGAAAAGTCAGTTGGGAACAGGTTTTTAGACACCCCCAAACCTGGGCTCTACCCAGATTTTTATCACCCATTTTTATAAGCTGGTAACTGTTAGATAGTAATGAACACTTCCAAATATCATCAACATTGTACTTATACGTCTTAGGTGGCTTCTAGAGCTCCCTCAAATATCTTAATCTGAACCAATTTAATTTAAATAGCGTTCCTCCTTTGTCCACATAACTTGATTCTGAAAAATTTTCAACAAGATTGGAAGTAATATGTGGCTCTTAGATTTTAGAGCTAAAGACTATAGATCGGTTGAACTTATTTGTGGAAGTTTTATCTAAACTGATTTTTATGAACTGATTTTCTTCAATTTCAATCGCGTCCGCCCTTTGTCCAATAGGGCAACAATTGCGACCTGTAGATTCATTGCAAGCATGCATAAACAAACGGACATACAGACATCTATAAATGGAATCAGCTGGTGATTATAAAGCGTGATCCATCTAGATGTATTTTTTCAGAACAAAATAAAATATAAAAATTCAAATCAAGTGTGGAATCTCTATTGGTAATTTGAAACGAAATTTTATGGCATTTATTCTTTGAATATAATTCCTTCAAATGTTGGCCGCAACTACGCCTAGGGTTTCCATTCTGAGGGTCCAATTTTGGATGACTCGATCGAGCATTTCGACCGGTATGGCTATAATCACACGCGTAATGTTGGCTTCCAAAACCTGAATCGTAGCATAGACTTTGGACTTTACGTAACCCCAAAGAAAAGTGTCTAAAGGTGTGATATCACTCGATCTAGGCGGCCAACTCATCTGTCCAAAACGTGAAATCCATTGTTTGAGCAGCTGTATGGCAAGTGGCACCGTCCTGTTGAAACCAAGTGTCGTCAAGATTACGGGCTTCAATTTTAGGTAGCATAAAGTTCGATATAATGGCGCGATAGCGAGCACCATTCACGGTTACGTTCCGGCCATCATCATTTTTAAAAAAGATTACCCAGCTTATAAACCGCTCCAAACCGTGGTTTTCTCTGGGTATAATGGCATCTCTTGAACCTCTTTCTGTTGCTCTTTAGCCCAAATGCGGCAAATTTGTTTATTGCATTGCCGATGAGCCAGAAATGGGCCTCATCACTGAACAAAATGTTGGTCGAAAACAGCGGATCTTCCCGTTTCTCACCGAACGCTCATTTCCATAATACCGTTGCCAACATTTAAAGGTAATTATTTTCAAAAAAATAAACGCCATAAAATGTATTTTCAAATTACCAATACAGATTAAACACTTGATTTGAATTTTTATATTTTTTTGTTCTGAAAAAATACCTCTAGAGGGATCACCCTATATAAATAAAATATGTACCGATTTTCTTCAATTTAAATAGCGTCCAATCGGACAACGACTGCGACCTATAGTTTGATTGCAAGCTTGGACAAACGGACGCACATACAGACAGACATCTATGAATGCGTTGAGCTGGATTAATGGATTATACGACGGTCGGTGTTCTTAAAGGTGGGTCCAGCTTCTTTGGCAGTTACAAACATTTTCAATGAAACTAACCTATATTACCATGTGCCACAGAGTGGTGCAGGGTATAAAATATGGTTGTTTGAAAAGGTAACACTTCAATCGCCTAACGCTGTACATAATAAATGAACATTTAGGGCCCCCGCAGACTGCAGACTTTTTATCGGCCGATAGTTTGGTCGGCTTCTTAATCAGTATGGTTACAATCAGTTACAAACTATTTCGAGAATAGTTGACCGACTGTTGGATAGTCTGCGCCCTGTTCACCAAACAAACTGTTTAGTTGGCTCGGTGTGCGCACTTTCAGCCCAACCCGACTAAACTATCGGCCGATAAAAAGTCTGCAGTCTGCGGGGGCCCTTAAGCATGCGGATTAAAGTCGTTTTGAATCGAGTTGACATCGACACATATTTCTAAAAAGGCAACGAAAGAGTGCTGTACTCCCTCAATACTCGTATAAAAGTAGTCGGAATTTTCCTCCGATAATCTGCAATCGAATAAAAGTTCATAACTTCCAACGAAGTAAAAATCGCTGCCCATCCAAAATAAGTGCTGCGTCTGCTTTGTTAAAGTATTTGTGGATATTGCAAACATCAGCATCGAGTTACAATAGTTCTATTCCCATACCGTCATCGTTTTACTCTACTACAATATCCATGTGATTGTGGTTTCCTTTTTGGGAACTAACGAACTGTTATCATTTTAGTATGATTTCTATCTATACTCGTAATATAACAATTATTTGTAGTTTTATCTGTAATTAAGCCATATTATGCAAAATAAATGAAATGGAAATCACAAAATCACTCAAATTAGTAGTAATGACAACAATAAACAAACATAAAAGGAAAAAAGGACGAACCGGCTGACGGAAGGACGGACGTAACAGAACAATGAGAATGGGCTGCATCATTTTGGATAATTGAAAATTGCCACCACATCTCAAGGGCATACAGAAAGAGGGAGGGTGAATAGCATGTTTACAACCGCAAATTATTTAAATTGTGTCACACAATAACAAAGTAGCACTCGGCAAATCTGACACACAAGAAGCAAGCAAGTGTCACATGAAAGGGAAGTTCTTGACTTTCTCAACACAAACAGGAAGGGGAAGCAGCGAATTTGAATGAACTCAGACTTTTGATGACAAACTACCCCCGAACCGTACAGGACTGAATGATAAAGTCTGAACACGATAACATTTGTTTTGTTAAGTTTAATGGGTTTCACAATAATCTCAGCCCAAAAAAATCACAAAGGGTGTGAGGGTGAACTTATGCGGTCCTGAAGAGATTAACGTGTTGGACAAATTTATCATTGATGGGAACATTTCTCTCGCCTGAAAATTACGAGGGTCTATCTGAATAATATCGCCGCACTTGTTGTAGCAGTATACAAATAATAACGAGTTTTGAAGTTTAATTAGCTGTGAATTGTCATAATTGTTATACCCCCGAAATGTAGTCGATTCTATCTAGATGCGGCGTTGAACATCAGATAACTTTAATTGAGGTTATGCAAATCTGAACGGTAAAGGGAATTGAGGTTAGATTGTTTTGCGCTAACAAGTGAACATCCCTCAAGTGGTTCATCGTTTTCTTTGCACGTCTTTACCCTTTTTGAAGTACACATGCATGTGTTTGCCGTATGCACAATAATTATAAATTTAAGCATTTCGTTCAATATGACCTTTTTCATATAAAATACATTTTATGTGAATCCGTTTTCAATGAAATTTTACGAGTGCTTTTCATATAAAACATATTCTTGCACCTTTTGTAAATGTTATCATTAATTTTAATTACAAACATTGTAAGGGTATATGAATGGAAAAAACTAACAGCGAAAATGTATGGTGGGGCACACACGCATTTTGGGAGCACTACAGAGAGAAGTCGTTAGTAGCTGTCAATAACCTGTGCTAGGAGTCGGTGGCATTTAAGAAATTGTCCGGCGGTTAATGTCACATGATAAGTTGAAAGCGAAATACGTCCCAAAAAGAACTTTCTTAATAAATAACAAGAGAAGACGAATCATTGTGCACCATGACAATGCGAGCTCTAACACATCGGCTCTAACCAGCGCCTTTTTGACCGACCAAAACGTCGAATTGATGGGTCATCCGCCGTACAGTTCTGACTTGGCACTCAATGACTTCTTTTTATTCCCGCACATCAAGAAAAAATGCGTGGTCAACGGTTCTTTTAAAGCGTGCTCTTAAAGCGTTCAAAAACCATGTTTTGGAGGTGACTCAATCGGATTGGAAAAAGTGCTTCGATAATTCGCTGGAGCGCATGCAAAAGAGTATAAATCGTGCTGGAGAATACTTGAAAAACAATACAACCATTTTTGATGATAAGTATTCGCATTTTCATTATAAGGTCAGAAATATATATAGCAGCCCAATTTTTTTGCTCCATTATCGATTTATAAGATGCCAAACAGACTTTGTTTTGCAAATAATAACGAATGTATGGAACTTTTACGAATTAAAACGATTTTTTCAAAGGACCGTTTGTAAGGAATTGTTGAGGTTTTCGGTATAAAGAGGTACGAATGACTTTATTTTAGTTCAGATAATAATCATATATGGGATTCTTTCCGCACACATTTGAAATGTTTCCACATTTTATACCTCATATTAAACAAACATTAATTAAATCCTAATATACCTCCCTTTTAAGCACATTGAGGCTTAGTTGCTAAATAAAATCCGAAATAAACAGTACAGATGTACCACATGCATGCCGTAACATGCAGAAATTCCTTTCTCATTATGTATTCATATTTTGCTATTATTAACAAAAACGTACCGAACATATTTATGCAAATCTGTGCAATATTTGTGCAGGTTTTGTTTACCTTTCTTTGGCAATTCACAAAAATAAAAGAGAAATGAACAAAAATATTTCACGACTAACGAGCTAAAATGTGTATGTGGCTGTGGATGGGGACAAAGTGATTGCGGGTACGAGCCTTTCTAAACCAGCAGCCACCAAACGCTGTTGAACTTTTGAATTTAAATAACTTTTTTGCATGCCTTTTCTTACAAAGCGGTGCTGTCGTCTCTATTTCTGTTGCTTGCACTTGTGCTGCACTTTTTCACTCCCCATTCGGCTGTTCCGTGGCACAAGTTTTATTTTAATAAATTTTAATTATGCATTCACATGAAAAGATTATCAACTTCGCCATTATGTTGTTGTTGCCTTGTTCTTATGTTCTTTTTCTTGTTGCATAAGTATCATAAGTTGTACATTTTATTTTTTAATTACTACAGCGAGTGAATGCAGAGAATGCACCATGAGATGTGGAAGATGGTGCACATCGTCTTAACAAGGATACACGTTATAATTGGTTGAATATATGGTAATTTTCTTAGAAAACAAACAAAAAGAGAACCAGGCCATTTAAAGATGAGTTCTAGTTTGAAACGAAACCTCTTGAAGCTGTTCGAAATATATAACTCTACTGTACCTCACATTATGAAAAACCCATAACCGTGACGAAAAAGGTAAGTCGTGTTTAAAAACTTTAAATGCACATATATCCACAAGTAATTGCTTTTTAGATCGATGTAACAAAAAAAATATAGTTAAGCGAGTAACAATCGGGCTCGATAAGAGTTTAATTCGAGTAACATTTTTAAAAATTAGAAATAATGTTCTTTTATGTAAATAAGCGAAAATCCGTGTTTGATTGGCAAAAGTTTAATTAAAATATATCGTTTTTTCAACGCTCAGTTTATGATGAACAATATTTTTAGAGTTTTTAACATTCAAATGAAGCTTTCTACTTCGATCACCAATCAAACTAGCCTAAGCCATTAAAAACTATTTTACTAGAAAAGTTGACATAAATCCTATATGGGGTCAAATAAAATGCATGTGTTTTCTAAACACAACTTAAAAACAATGTAATCTACTTGGGGAAAGTATCACCTTACCTTCTCACTCGTCCAAAACATTGTCAAGCCATTGCTGTATGTCATCCTTGTTATCAGCCGATACCGTATTTGCGTTTCCCGGTGAATGCAGATTTACCGCTGGTGTATTTCGACCAGATTGTATACTGGCCTTAGACATTTGATCTGTGGTCATATTCAACAACTCGTCCAATTCATCAGGGGCACCAGCAGCTTTTGGAGTAGCAGGCGCTTGAGATCTTTGGCTTTTGGCAGAGTTCGTTTTGCGACTTGCAGAATTAATTTTTATGCGAGGATTGTCGATATGTTCCTTCAAAACATTCTGATAGGTTTTATCAGCGAGCTCAGCACTTTTTTCCATTGCTTTCAATTGTTCGTTGGTGAACATGGTTGACGAGTAGTCCATACGTTTATAAAATGGAATGGTTTGTAATCCCACATTGATTAGCTTAAGATTCAATGTAAAATATTCACTTGCTTCGGTATTCTCCAAGAACGCTTCATGTTCAGCTTGTTCCCATTGCTTCTCCGATGCAAACTTAAAGTGGCCACCCACTGACGAGGGAAGCTGAGACATGAGATTAAAGTCGCCTGCGCGCATCTGTTCATTCTCATCGTCCTCCATACTAAACTCGTTCAAGTCGCGAACATAATCCAGTTGACCTTTTACAGATTGTGTGCGTCCTTTGATCCAGTCATTTCCATCCACAAAGCGTTCATCACTAGAGTCGACCACATCAACGTAGCCTCTTATTGGTTCCTGCCCTCCAGAGCTCGAAGATGTTTTTGAGAATTTCTTACTTTGATAGTTCTTCATTTTGTGACGTTTGCTGAAAAAGAAAACAAATCCTGTTAGTGAGCCCTGGGCTCAAGCGGGCTGTGTTTTTAAAATATATGCTATTCTGCTCAGAACTAATAAACGAAAAATGGGATTAGATCCCTCTTAAAAGTCCAAATTTAACAGGTTTAGATTTTATACTCGAAAGGTCTCCGGCTATAGGTGAAGCTTTTTTTCATACGCTTCGTATTGGTATAAATGTCCAGAATGACCGAGTAGCGCAATGAGGCATTGACGGAGACAACCCGCGTTTGGATCTTGACCCACATTCGTTAAAATTACACAGACGAAAGAATGAACGCCGCCCAACCATAATATACCTTCTTGAAGGAGGCATATTTTTCACTCAGTGGGTATGTCAAGTAAAATTTGGAGCGAACACCAAAGACTGACTGAGCGGGGTTGGTCGCATGTTGACATCATGGAAACTTCTTTCTGTTGATGGTTCTGTTATATTCGAGCATATACAAGCGACGCAGCTTTCGAAAGTAACTTTGTGCGATTGGGTTGTGCCCGAAACCTTCCTTAATTTTTATTATTTCAAAATAATTTGAAGGCAGCCTTCTTTTTAAAATTACTTCACATTCCTAAATTACAACATTATCAGTTTGGATTTAGGGTAGGATAAAATAGTACACCTTATTCCACAATACATCTCCATTCTTCTGTGACCTGGAAAAATTGGCTTTGCGAGACCTAACCGACGAACCAAGCGAATTGGAAAGAACTTTTTTGGTCGAGCTGCTTACAACTACGACTTACTCTTTCGATCGATTGTCCTTGCCTTCCATGTTTTCTACTTCTTTCGGATTCTGTTTTTTTTCAGGAAGTAATAATTTTAATTTGTTTGTTACTATGACAACCGGCAAGAAAAACAGCTGTTTTATTATATTAGCGGTGTCGCCAAAAGCTCTGATGTCACTACAGCGCAGAGTTTGATGTCTTACATGGTCATCCGGCAGCACGCCGCCAAAAAGTATGATTTGTCAAAGATTTGTTTCAACTTTTGATTTTCGTACGTCGATATATCATGGTACAATAAACAAGGTATGTATATTCCTTAGTCCAACAACAAAAAATAGTTCGCTAGATTGTCAGTCACTTGAAAGAGAATGTCAAAAAACATTTGTATAATTGTAAATGCTGGAAAAAGATTTTTTTCCTTTGCAAACATCAACAAACGCCATTGCAAAATTGACAATTAAAATTACTACAAGAAAAAATTTATTTCAATAGCATTGATAACCAACATTTATTTGACACATGGTAAAGCCGTTAAATGGGTAAAGCCCCGATTGGCATATGTTATTTTGTTTTGTTTTCCAATGTATGTATGTATGACCGAACAAGTGTCAACAAAACAAAAAAAAACGTATTTAATAAGGATTGGTACGCAAATGTGCAACGCATGTATGACTACGCACGTATGTTTTAGTTCAATTTAATTAAAGTGTGCTCGTGCATTTACATGAGCGTATGAGACGGGGTGATACGCAGTGTTTAACGATGACACTTAAAACATATGGCACCACCGCCGTTAATTCCACAGCAACTTTGTTACTCTCAACAGCTGGTGATAGTCATAACAAAGAATAACGTGCTCGATTTTTATTTTCTTACGAGGAGATAGTACGAAAATATTGTGAAATTTGCAAAAAGCATTCTGTAAATCATGTCAAGTTTCACGTGCATCAATTGTAGCGTGGAATTCGCATCGGCGGATATACAAAGGGAGCATTATAAGACCGATTGGCATCGATACAATCTAAAACGTCGCGTTGCTGTTTTGCCTCCAGTCACTGCGGAGGACTTCCAAACGCGCGTCCTGCAAATGCGCAAGGATGAAGCCACGGCCAACGAGGAACGGCAGATGAGTTTGTACTGCAATGCATGCAGGAAGCAGTTTGGCAATCAAAAAGCTCACGATAACCACTTGAACAGCAAAAAGCACAGGGAGAATTTGGTGAAATTTGAAAAGGAACACGGGGACACGAACAAAGAAGTATCTGTAAAGACAGTGGTTCAACAACGTCCACATCCTGCCATAGCAGCAGCAGCTGAAGGTAAAAGTAAATTTGCCCTACAAAAAGCCCCTCAAATGGAAATTGAGGATGATGGCGACGATGATGATGAATATGAAGACTTGGAAGAAGAAGAAGTCATTGGCGGCTCAGATGAATTGGAAGAGATTGCAGAAAACCCTTTGAAGGACAACGATTGCTTGTTCTGTGTACACCAGGCCGAAGACCTTATGGATAATTTGAAACACATGTCGGAAACACATTCCTTTTTCATACCCGATGTGGATTATTGTACAGACATAGAGGGATTGCTAGACTATCTGGGCGAGAAGGTGGCCGTATACTTTATTTGCCTGTGGTGCAATGACAGCGGGAAAACATTCTACTCTTTGGATGCGGTTAGAAAGCATATGGTCGATAAAGGTCACTGTCAAATGTTACATGAAGGAATAGCTTTGGCCGAGTATGCTGACTACTATGATTACAGTTCCAGTTATCCCGACAACGTATGTTTATACTTGCTCGTATCACGGAAGACGCTTCGTGTCAAAATCTAATTAAACGGCCTCATGGCGACTTGGATTAACTGGGTTTGAATTGAATTCATGATTTAAATGTATTTGGGTTTAAAAACTATTAAGTGACTTGTGTACTTCAAAGGTCCATTCAATTTACTAAAATTAAAAATACCATTTCACCCAAAAAAAGGTTAAACCAAGTCACCGTAAGAAGCATAAAAGGACAAACAATTTTGATACGATTGCTCAATCCCTGTATTTTGAAGCCATTACGATAACGCTTTATTTTTGTTCTTTTAGCAAGAGGGTATGGATATAGACGAAGAAGTTGCCCCCGACCTTCTGGATGGCGATGAATACCAGCTGGTTCTTCCTTCTGGCGCCACTATAGGCCATCGCTCCTTGCTGCGATACTACAAGCAAAGGTTGAATACGAATCGTGCTTTGGTTCCAAAGAAATCGGACCGCAAACTACACCACCTTTTAAGCACCTATAGAGCTTTGGGTTGGACCAAGACCGAACAAACTGCTGCGGCCCGTAAAGCTCATGACATTCATGTCATGAAGCGAGTCCAAGCTAAATGGCAAATGAAATTAGGCGTTCGAGCTAATAAATTCCAGAAGCATTACCGAGCTCAAGTTATGTTCTAAGCTAGAACAGAAGTTTCGTTTTTTTAATTAAAATAAATGTTTTTTTTCTATATTTAAGAACGTAAAGAAATGTCATGCAAACTATTTGTTAGTTTTAATAAATTGGCAAGTGTCCTTCACAATATTGAAGATATCTTTGTTGTCATATTAAAGTTTGTACATATAATTCTCTTTTCTAGGGGTAACGTTTGGGCATTTTGATTTGGTCTCGTCAGACTGTGTGCATATGATAGAAACACAAGATTTTGAGTAACAGGTGCTTTGAAAACTACTTTTCTTATTTTAAGTTGATGTTTGTGATTGAATAATTAATTTAAATGGCAATGAATCTTTTGGGTACACGAGCGAAGGTATATTTACAAATAAACTTCTCGTGTCTGACTTTTGTCGTTAGTGAAACTATCACATATATAAGAGCGTTATCCGTTCCTTCCTTTTCGGAACTGCCAAAGCTAACGTGTGAGTGGCGAAAGGTAGAAAATAAGAAGTACAATAAAGGAAACATCAATGGACATCCCTAATGTTAAGGGCCGCATCTAGGGGATATAACTTTAGATATACGAACACTTATGTCGTATGTCTATTCAACTGATAAATGTCAAAAAATGACTGTATACACAGTTTTTAATATGTCGGAAAAAGTGACGCTCGCCGTTCGTTCTTTGGAATTTTTAGGACACAATACTCGTATATATGTAGACTTGGCAGACGACAAAAATAATAGAGTTTTAACAGAGATTCCTGCAACTTCAAACACCCTTCCCTACATCAAAAATGTTGTAAAAATCTCATTGCGGTGAGAAGCACAAGAAAGAAAAATTAATCATTTCTTATGTTAAAAGCCCCAGCGAATATTTACTTGGAATAAAAAATTCAAAACCTGCATAACCACTGAACAGGAGAACCAATGAAAAGAACATTTCGCTAATAATGGGAAATTTTAAAGACAAACTTGGAAGGCAGATAGAACATATTTGGTACAACAGTAGGTGGTTGTAACAACAATATGTTACATTTTGTAAGAACTGTTTGTTTTAAGACGATTGACTTGTACAATAAGGCGAAAAAAACGCGCCATTGGACCTGAATGCGTCAATAGACCCGGAAGTCAGCTAAGTGGGATTGGCCAGACAATTGAAGAGGTGGTCTCTGATGGTGATCTGACATCACTTGTTATTTTTAAGCAGGGGTTTCCTTCCGTTTTTTCTAGTTTAGGTTACATAATCCTAGCAGCCTTACATTTTTCGGTCCTAGTTTATGCTTGGTTTTCCTGAATCCATGTTTCTAACAGCGAGTTGAGGGCACAGATAGAGGCTTTGGCCCTGAAGACCAACAGTGACAGTTTAATTCTCGAATTTCATTAAATAGTGCAGGACCATCAATGTGTCCTTACTGAGTCAAATGGTGTGTAAATAATACGTGAATGCTTTCTTTAAAAAAATTAACATAGGTATGGTCCGGCCACAAAACATACAGGGTGGCCCAAATAAGACGGAATGGTTCACCAAAAAGGCTATTGCATCTTGCGGAAACCATAAGTTAAAATTATTCTCAATTCTCGTAGGCAAAAATGTTTCAATCGTAGCCCTATTCAGAGCCCCTTTAACGGTGTCTGGGTGACCCTCCTCATTTTCAAAATAATATGACCTATAACAACCATAACACCGCACCAAATAGTACATCTGGAGGGGTGCAGTTGACGCTAATGTAATACCCCAGAATTCGGACACTAATCCCTGTTCCTTAAATCAGGAAACCAAGTTCCTAACCAAGTAGTTACTGGGTTTTTTGTTGAGCTAAGATAAAAGACTTGCCAAAAAAATAATAAAATTTAACAATTTTGACGCTTTGCTGTACATCAATTGAAGCCATCATATGTACACACATCTTCATAAAAAATGCATTGACATGGCTTTGTGTTAAATCTCTAACCAGCAAAGGTGAAAACAAGACGCTGACATTTTTTTAGATGTTCCCAACGGTAGTTGATCCTGCGTTGACTTGCCTCATAATCGTGCACACTAATCATCATATGTACCTAGGCAGCCGGCATTTACAAGTTGGAAACACGCCGCTAAACATTTGTTATACGTTCGCAACAGGAGTTAATTCTGGGTTTACTTGCAGTCAAAACATCACACCATGGCCGGCACACAATTTTTTAATAAAACTTCCATTTTATAGAAAGAAATTTTATTTTTTTTAACATACCTTGTATCCAGCTTGGATGCAATATTTAAGACATCTCATATTTTTTCTGCTCGTTCATTTACACTTTCACGGAACCGCAGTGCAATAAAATTCATTTTATCATATTTTTATGAAAAACAAACATTTCGTAGAACAGTGCTGCCAATTATGTTAATAGAAACTACTCGAAAGTGACGCATAAACGGACATGTTCTACTAAAACGTTTTTTTACTTTTAAATATAATAATAAACTTTAAAAAATATGTGTTGTCACTCTTTGAACTCAGGAACTTGCTGCCTTATCATAATGCTGAATTCGGAACCAAATGCTGATTTTACTTAAGGGATGGCGTCTAGAGGGACATTGTAAGTCAGAGAGGCAATTCTCTTGTCGCATGCACAAATTAGACACTTGCCCATGTGCTGCATATCGATTTAGCTCGAATGCGAAAAATTTTCTCATAATTGGTGTACGCTACTCCGAATACACAAAAAATATTAAGTTTTCAAACCATATGTTCCCTTGTACATCGATTGAGAAATGGATTTTTTGTCCGTTATTATCATATTTACATAAAAAATACTACAACGTAAAAATTAAATACGTTGTAAGTTCACATTAGCTTTTGGTTAGTAGTAAAATGTTACAAAATAAAAATCGATTCCTTACAATCGTTGATTCGCGTCAGTGTTTGGCGAAGCACGGTGCATTAAGAGTACAACAAAATACAAAGGATCCATTTTTAGTTTATGAAGTTCTGCGATGCTTTTTGATGAACCCGAAATCGCGATAAAAGCAGTGCGCAGGCACGAAAATCAATGTCACTTTACGATTTTGTAAAAAAAAACTTGTCTTCAATTAAAATGTAGATGCAAGAGGTCTCGAGCCGGTTAATCCCTGTTCAACGTTCTTTGTTATTGTAATTTTTTGCAAATATCTTAAAATAATTACAGATCTCATTCGTTCTGTTTTCTTCTTTTTTCACAAATGCTCTGCACCCCGTATGTTGCAGTGTTGTAAAAATAGTAGTTTTCGATCGTACTGTAATCCATACTTTTGATTGAATCGAAATCTTAACATACTTGATGTTGCACTCGTTAACGAATGTGGTGATTAGACCCAGAACCCATGGCCGACTATGTAACTTTTAGCGCTAGGTAGTTCTTGCCGCGCGGTCTCCTGTTGAGTAAATGCCCTTCCCTTCAGAAAAGACGGCATAGTTTCCTACTTTATTTAGGAACTAATAAATTTGTCATCATTAAAGATTGGAGTGGTGTTTTCTGCTAAGCCTAGATAGCAAACCCGTTAAAGTTAAGAAGTCTATAAATTTTATGTCATGTCTGTACTCCAATCTTCAAAAAACAATTTTGAAAATTAATTTAGTACTTACCCAGGATAAAGGCCAATACTTGATAGTTATCCAGGCTAAGTATTAAAATGGCTACGAACAATTAGTTTTGCTACTTTTTTCTTTTCTACTAAAGTCTCGGTTACATTTTAAAATATCAATAAATGGAATACTAGTGCTTCTGGCCCATTTCATTGGACACGAAACGAATTTACACTTTTCGTTAACAAATCGCTTAACTATTGCGGTTTTTTTTATCGAGGCTTAGCAGAAACATCCTATTTTTGCTCAAGGGAAGATTCCTTCAGAAGTTGGGGCGTATTTCGTCATAGGCACCGCGTGTTTGTACTGAGCGTTTTTAATTTTCAAATTTACATTATTTTGGCTCCATTTGGTTTCGGGTGTCATTAGCACTCAGAATGATTTAGCATTAATTTGTGCAGTACCGATTCCAAAGGCATTTGTCATTTTAAATTGGAATCGTATAAAACTTTCGATTCGTTTTAGCCCCGACCTGATTTAAAGCCAATTGCAACGAGCGAAATTGTTTTTAATAGATTTTAAATTTATTTAAAGTTTAAAGTCAAAATTATAAATACATCTTAAACTTAAAATGGTTCATTATTTATTTTTAATATAAAATAAAAAATATTTTCAACGGGGTGGAGTGAAAGTATTCAAGGGCAGATTGTTTGCATTCATGTACAATTCATATATGTATAATTATTTATGTATAAAAACTCTTTTTTTATTTCGTTATATTAAAACCAAGCGAGGAAAATATATGTGTGGGTTTGTGTGTGTGTATACAAAAATTGAACTAAAAAGTAAATAAATTATGAAAAAATAATATAAATTTTACTATTGTTTTGCATGCGAGCTGAGCGTATGTATGCGTGAGAGAGAGTGTGTGTGTGTTTGGGGTATGTTTTTATTTTCTGTTTTTTAATCGAAATATAAACTATTGAGTCATTTGTTGTTTTCGTATTAATTTTTCTTGTTTTTTTCTTAAACTAAATTTAAATAAAAACTTACAAAAGAAAGTTTAAAAGTTTTTATTCTGTAGCACTTTTTCTTAAAAAGTATTAGTTTTTTGTCAATTAGTTTGAATCTTTATTATACTCGTAATTTAAATGTTGTTGCTTGTTTCAGGGATTTCTGATTCATTAAGCTGCGTTCGATTGGACTTATGGTTGGCGTAAACTTTTAAACTTTGTACAGAACAAAAAAGTATTTCTTTGAGGGCTCAATCTTCATAAAAATGGACGGATTTGGAAAACCGTTTCTGCTTAATTGTTGTGCTTTTCAATAAATTCGCCATATTTAATTTGTTTGGACACGTGGGAGTAGGACGTTGGAAGCAGTTCTATGAATTGTTAACAAGAAATTTTATTGTATAAACGAAGATTTCCGAAGATGTGTTTTATGGTGTACTGCTGAAGAACATATTTAACAAATATAGTCCCTGAATACGGTTGTCGAAATACGTCCAGAGTTATTTTTGTCGAATTACGACGAAATTAGGACTAGTCGAATTTCGACGAAAAACACCATAATAAGGATGATAGAGTCAACAATATTCAATTCACTTACACTCAATACCTTTTTAGCAACAGTTGCAGCTTTTTAAAATGAACGATGTTTCCACAAACAATGTCGGTGTACAGCATAAACGGAACAACTCCATTTCGAAAACTAAAGTCAATGTAATTTAAATTGTGCGGTTGAAGATCGTCCAAATGATTTAAGGATGACAATGAAAGTATCTTCGGTAAACGGAGTACAAATTATATCAAACCTAGTAATATTCGCATTATCTAGAATTTATCGTAGAGTTGTCGAAATGGAGTCGGCCAATTTACGTTGTACACCAACGATATGTTCATGTAAGTATGCGGTAGATATAAAATCTAAATATGTATATTTTATATATACTCTTTTATATTCGTATGTAGCTACATATATTAATATATATATATTGTTTTTGTTTCTTTTTTATATCAATCATTAGTTATTATAAACATACTCGTACTTTTTAGTTTAATTTTAAGAAGGATAGAGACAAAATAAAGTTGTTTTTGTTTATCTTTAAATACATATATATTTAATAATAATTAAAAATATATGTTTAAATTTAATATAAAAGAGCGCGCAAGAGGTTCTTTTCAAATTTTGGAAATCAGGGAGAAAATGTACATTTTTCTCTGTGAAAAAAACAGAGCGAAAGAAACTAAAGAAGAAAGCAGGGACGTTACGTTAGCGTTTCCATGAAACTAATGAATAACCACAGGACTCTGTTGAACACAAACGCCCACCATGGGCGAAGAGGCATCTCCACTGCCGGACGAGCCACTGCCACCACCGCCACCCGGACCAATACTGGCCGAATTCGAACTACTCGTCGAACCGGGTGGCAAACGGGTCTGAGAGTCAGCACGTCTTTGCGAATGTTGTAGCTGTTGCTGTTGGTGCATCTGATGATGTTGCTGCTGCAAGTGCGCTGGTAGTGGCGGTGGCCCTAAATCACCGGCTCCCATATTGGCTGTTGGTATACCAACGACGCCCGCTAAAGAGCCAACATGCGTTGCTGTTGGTATACCAAAGACATGATTGGTGGGCGCCGAGTTGGGCCATGACGAATACGAGGCAGGTCCGGTCGCTGATGCTGAGGCCGTTATAACACTTGAGTCGGTCATCATTAAATGCGAGGCAGCCGCTGACAGCGGATGATGTACCAAATCCAAAGGTAACGAAGCGGGTGCATAGTTATGATGGTGTGTTACCGCTTGCGGTGGTAGTGGTGGCGGCTGTTGCGTCTGTGGCAGTTGCGTAGATGAATGCACCAACGATTGTTGGGCATGTGGTTTGTTGAAACCCCCACTGTTGATGCCACCAGAATTCTGACGTAAACGCAAACTGGCCGAACCCGATCCCGATGATGATGAGGACGATGATGAACCGCCCGGTCCCGATGTTGTGGATGTTACTCCACCCCCCTGTAGGGAGGATGTACCTATGCCAAAGCGTGTTTGCTGTTGTGGTGGCGGTGGTGGTGGCATCTGTTGTGCGGCCAAAGGCGGATCGCAGTCCATGGCCAGCGGATATTGATGGTGACTGTTGTTCACACTACTATTTTGGGTGGTACTACTACAACTGCTACTGTTGGCCGGCGACAAGAGACCCTGCAACAGAAAATTCCGCCAAATTAGACAAAATCTATATGATTTCTATTTAGAGGGGGAGTTTAAAAAAACATACCTGCAACGACTGTTGGGCGGCCAAGAGCTGTTGTTGCTGCTGCTGTTGTTCGTATAAAGATTTCATCATTAGACTATTTTGGTCGAAACTCTGAGGTCCAGCTCCAACGCTGCCACCGCCGAGTCCGCGTGAGCGTATAAAATTGGCCGATTGTCCGGATGTTAGGCTGCTTAAACTGTTGGGCTGCTGACTGGATGGATGCATTAAAAGACCTGAAAAGGCAAATGAAACCCATTAAAATAGTTTGACAAAACCAAGAGCCTTTGCAATTTTTAACATAATTAATTGACGTCTATAGTGTGACTCGAAAAATAACTTCAGTATGAACAAAAAATTATGGTCATTAATTCATGTTTCCTCCCTTAAAGCTTTTTACTAGATTTCGAGGGACGTAGGATCAATTTGTCTAATGGCACATAATAAAAATAAAATGAAAAAGTCAATATTCAACTCATAATCAAAATTTTTACTCGGGTCATTTATCCTTTAAGCAAAGTGATATTTGCCATCTATAGAATAAACGGAAAGGAGCAAAAGAACAGAAGTGTGGAACTTCATAGATGAGTAGACATAGCCTAACCATCCTGCCTCTTATTTATTGCGGCGTTGAAACAGGGGTACCGTTAAAAAAATTTGATGTAAGCGGAAAAACGTTTTTTTTTTAATTTATGGGTCCTTCTACGTTAACTGAGTCTATGTCTATGTAGTTGAGAGCTACATAAGGTATTTTTTTAAAATAAACCTGGCCATCAAAATACTGCAATTGCAAAAAATGCGAAACCTCAATCGAACGAATCCTAAATATATGTAACAACACATTTTCATTTTTTTTTGATGTGGACAACATCTGAACATCGAATGAGACCGATCTCATGCCCCAAAAGTGTTCCCTCCCAGAGATATGCGCGTTTTATGAAAGTGATGGTACACCAAAGATACACGTATTTAAATCTTTAAAATGACTCTCCTGAACAAAACTGGTTTTTACCCTTAGGTCCATTTCTATTTTGCGGGTCACATATACCGATCAGTTTAGAATCACAATCTGATACCATTGAGCGATGTCCGTCCGTCCGTCTATCTTGTAATCGAAGTACAGGTCGCAATTATGAACCAATTTCGATAATGCTTTGAACATTCTTTAAGTTTGGGCCCTATTGAAATTGGTCAACATCGGTCAATATTTTGATATTATACATAAAATTTTTCCGATTTTAGAACCTACAGCTCTAATAGGCACATATTATAAGTACATCCGAGTTAGAGCAAATTTCGCACAGGGCCGCGAGCCACCAACATCTATGGTTAAGTTTGAATTTTAAAGTCCTTACCGATTAAAGGTCCTGCAGCGCCATAAGCTACAAGTTAAACCCGATTACGCTCAATTTGCGGGTTGCGTTTTAAGCTACCAGTATTGAACTGTGGTAAAAATACGTTTATGTTTTCCTATAGTCCCCATACAAAGGACAATCCCGATTTCAGTACCTACAGCTCTAAAAGCCACATTTTACTTCCGTTTCCGACCAAAGTTTTCAGTGTTACCAGCAACAAACAAAAATCTCTGGTGAAATTGGACCCTGGTGAATTGGGTCAATGTTTTCGAATAGTTCTCACACAAACGTCCCTTCCGGTTTGAGGGTCTGCAGCTTATGAGCCACATATTACACCCGACCTCGCCCAAATGTTACATGTAACCTTATGAGCGCATGCATATAACCCATAAATCTCTAAAAGTGGACTTTATAGGTCGATATTTCCGTATAGCCTCCGTACAATGGTTCTTCCAGGAGCCACTTATTGCATCTGATTTCCACATTTCGCATGAAGTGTTTAGTGCGAGCAAAACCCATGTCTTGTCGCATTACAGCATATTGGCCGTCGTTTTTGAATAGCTCCCACACAACGGTCCCACTTCATTTGAGGTCCAGCAGCAATAGAAGACACAAACTATTTACAAATTATGTCCCACAAATAAGCAAAAAAATATTCACTTTATTAATAAAATATAAATTATTTACACATTGCTCAAGATCCAGCTGGGGCGCTTAATCCTCTGAGTGGTTCAGGGTATATCCTAGTCGGCCAACGTCCGACTTTTACATTAATTGTTTTCTTTTGCGTAACATTTTCTTAAATTTCGTAAAAAAAACGTTTGTAACGCTTATTATTATCGAACGTTTTACTCTGTCGACTCTCTACTTACCTTACATATTTAATGGCATTGCAAGAGATCAGATTAAAAGTTCATAAACCCCTATCGTAAATAAAATTCACCCAGAAAGTATTTCCAAAATAAGTTTTCAAACGTTTACTTGGTCTGGGGGGGGGCGAAAAACTGACACAGTAAATAACGTTGACTTGTAAAGGAAACACCAACCTTGACGATTTATAAAGCTTATCTAAAAATATGTTATCCTTTAAGAGCTGACCTTAAACTGTAGCATATATTTGTAGGCCACCATAGTGTTCTAGTAGAACCTTTTAGCGGCTTTAAACTATGGGTCCCAGTCAGAAAAAGCTCATTTTTTTGAGAGAAGTATTTATTCTTAAACTAAGAAGTGATGACGAAGCGGGCGGTTGTGCGCCTCCAATTGGTCCGTTTAAGCAAATGGTGCAAAGTCTTTGTGGAAAATTCGGATCAGGCTAAGAGTGTTTTAAACCGGCATTCCGCTTCTTTTGACAAAACCCGACAGTCAGTTTTTCAAAAATATCTCAGACCCGACATGTCGGTTTATCGGGTTTTTTTGGTGATGTGTGTGAAACAGCAAAGAAAGATAACTTTTTGCACGTACCGAATACCATTTGTATACCCTACAACACATTATTAGTTAGTTTAATAACAAGTGTTTGTAACTACTAAACATATTTGAGTGGGACCCACCTATATGTGAACGGATATACTCAAAATCACCAGCTGATTCGGTTTAAATGATGTCTCTGTTTGCCCATCTAAAGCTTGTAATCAAACTACAATCGATCCTCTATGAAATTCCGACCATTATGAAATTTGACACAAGTAAGTGTCTTTGGACCAAGGACGAGCACTATTACAATCGGAAAAAACGGTTTAGATTAAGATTTAACTCCCACACAAATGTTTTACCTTTTTTTACCTCAGCCCTATAGGCCACATATTTCATAAAATATTGAAGATATTTGGCACTGCTCATTACTATCGATTAGTAGCAGCAGCTCGGAAAAGAATAGGTCATAGCATTCCACGTTTTGACATAACCCCTGTCCTTGCGATTTAACATGGAACCGCTCTAGAACACTCATATCAATTCCTTCCGATTTCGATCAAATTGGTATAGTCATGAATCCAAGTTGGTTTTGTCCATTTCGAATGTAAATAAAACCAATGTTCGAAAACCGATAACGTTGGTTTTCATGACACCAAAGCATTTTTTCTTATCGTTTTCAAAACCAAAAGTAACAACATTGGTTTCTATGACAGCCCTGAGTATATTACTCTGGCCAAACGACCAATTTTGTCTCTACACAATGATCTGATGGATATTAAATACTTTTGGTTGACGGACCTAGGGCCGAAGTTCGTCCCATTTAAACATTTTTGGAAAATATCAAAAAACAATGAAATTTTCTCACAGATTCAAATGTGACATTACTTTTAAAACTTTGGTAAATTTAGAGCCCATTCAAGATGATCAAAAACCTTTTCTCATTTGGCTTTTCTGCGCACCCAGAAGTATGTACAGTTATAATAAAGAAGGGCACGGCCGATTTCAGCTTTTTTACAGGTTTGTTTTATGAAAAAATGTTATGAAAAAAATGCAAACAGTTGTATAAAATCAAATTGAAAGACTGGATTTGTTCCGAAAGATTCCGCAATTAATGAACTAACTGTTGGTTTAATCGCACCGAAAGGAGGGAATGGGGAGTTTTTAGACCGTCCCAATGAAAGGAAACACAAGTGTTGGCCATAGTTTCTTTTTTTCTTTTGGTTGATTATATCATAAATTTTTTATTAAGTTTTTTGTTGTTGTTTTGCTTTTCCTTCATATAATCATTATTTGTTGTTGTTGTTATAATTTTATTGGTTTATTTATTATTATTATTACTTGCGTTTTTTTGTTTGTTTGGTTTATATTAATATTAATTATGAAATATTAACTTAAAGTTAAATGAAATATGTGTTATTATTATTCTGTTTATGTTTTGTTTTTCTTCTGTTTTTTTGTTTCTTTGTGTTAATATTTAATCTTGTTTTCTCGTATTCTTCTTCTTTAATGTTTAATGGTTGTTGTTGTTGTTTTTGTTAAGATGAAGTTTGTTATTTGCTTTATCTTTCTTTTGGTTTTAAATACCTTAATAATAAATGGCTTAAAGTTGTATAACATTTTTCCTCCTCTTCATTTTGTTTTTGTGTTTTTGTTAATAAAATACGTTGTGTTTTATCTGTTGTTGTTGTTGTCTTTTTTTAAATTTAAAGATTTTATTTTCTTTCGTTATGATTTGGGAATACAAAAAAATGAATCTTTTTTTGGGAGTTTGGAAAAAACACAAGAAGCACGCACGGAAACTGGAATGAAGTGTAAATGTTTCAATATTTAAAACAAATATTTTCTTCTCACTTTTTTTGAGGATTTTTAAGGTTTACCATTTTTTTGTTTGTTTTTCTTTCGAGTTTTCTTTTATATCTGCTTGTTTTTGTAAATAAATATTTTATTTTTCTGGTAAATTTAAAGAATTCTTTATTTGCTTTCTAATATTTGTTTTGTGTTTGTTGTTGTTTTTGTTTCCTCTTTTTGTTTCGTTTATTTTCAATACTGTTGGTTTTTAAATGTTTTTGTTGAAGTGAAAATTGTATGCAATATGGTTTGTGTGTGATTTCTACATTGGAATTTTTTGAGGGGTAATTTCATTTTTATCCTGACAATGGAACCCATGGGTTTGTTAGGAGTTTGAAAATGCATTGCTTACAGCTTTCCTTATGTAACCATAAGGACCATGTTACTGTTTTTCAATTCGCATAAAGAACAATTTATAAAATATTGAAATAATACTAAAGGAAAAGGAAAATATCGCAATTCAGTTGTGAAAACACTTCCAGAAAATGACAAATAACAAACTAAAATTCCAAAAAAAATGACTTCGAGAAAATGACAAATACCAGTAGCAAACTAAAAATCAAAAATTTAAAAGTAAATAAATGAAATTTATAGGTATGTGAGGAAAATCGATGTCTAAATAATACATTTATTTATTCGTGATGGCAAATGCTAAGCATGCTTATGTTAGATATTTTAATGATTTTAATACTTGCCAACGCAATAAAATTGTACTGACCTTTGCAATGGAAAATTACAAGTTTTTATGAATACATTTTCTTTCAGTTGTGAAAATTTAAACAGATTCTATAGGCATAGTTTAAATTACAATATCATTTATCTGATATAAACAACTATGTATATGTATATCGGGTCTGTTCTAAAACCACTTTAGGTCGAAGAGATTTTGTTTTGAAAGAAATGGTGTTCTGCGCACAAAAATTTAAAAAATCGCTTGATTAGAAATCCTTCGCGAACTTCAATCATTTTCCGGTTTTTTTCAGTTCTTTATGATAAATGTTATAACAAGTTACAAAAGATCATACCTTGAACTGCCCTTCTTGGTTATTTGTTGTAAAATTAGGGGTTTATAAGCAAAAAATATAAAAAAGAAGTTCACAAATTTTATTAGCTATTATTTTTTTGGGCTGTTTGTGTCATTTTTCCACACTAATTTGCTATTTTATTCTTCATTTTTTTGTCATCTGATTTTTATCAGGGTGGTTGACCGAATCACAAAATGTAAGAGTAACGAAAAAAATAAAATTAATTTCTTTCAACCAACGATTTTTTAAAAATAATTATTCATTTAAGAGATTACTCTTTATGGGCCAATTTAAAGATACAAACACGTAAAATGCAAGCACATAGCAAGAACACATGTTTGTAAGCTCTTGCAACATTAGTTTTGTTAAGTTCACTTGTTGCATGGTCAAATCAACTGTTTAGCAGTGATTTCAGACATTTTAAAATCGGGTGCTATTGAGAACAGGACCAAATCACCCGCGTGATTTCAAAATCGTTCGTGGTTTGAAAACACAGTGGTTTCAGAACAGGCCTGTACACTTGTCTTCGATTTACATGATTTCACTTTTACACGATTCATTTGGGGTTTCGTGTATAAAATACCTCGATTTATGCGATTTTTAAAGAGTTGTATCTAACATACATTTATTTAATATATCAATCGAATTCAATGTGTTCTCACATAAACTTTTAAAAAAACTGCTATGATTCGTCTACTCCGAAATTCGCCCTGAATAAGCTTAATTTATTTCAATATTATGCTGAAAGATATAAACGTGAAACAAACGAAAAGAAAGTTTATATCCTTAGTGGCGAAAATGCAATTCATGGATCGATTACGTAAAGGAAAACCCATTACAAAAGCTTCTAATGCTTAATCCACCCATGAGGCAATGATTAAACTGATAAGAAAAAATAAGACTCATTGAGAAAGGGTTAGCTGCTGCAACTATTGCGAAATATTTAAAAAGCAAATATGGAAAAAGCATTAATGATATGGATACAAGATCAATCAGAATTAATGAAAAGCTAAATGATCAGCGGCCATCAACATCAAAAAAGCAATTTTTCTGTGCTAGCCCTGGTTGGTTCAAAAAATGTATGCCGACATCGTGGACACTACTTAAACTTAAAGGCATCGTGGACACAACTTAAAGCTTCAAATTCAGCTGCTGCTCAAGAAAATCTAGAACAACTTTCTGAGTAGATTTAAGCAAAATACAATAAATCTGCTAGTAGTTATATAACTACAAAAGAACGCATCGATCATTATATAATAATTATATATAAGTAATATAATAAACAAAGCATAAACATAACGCGCATTTTTAGAGTTCAAAAGAGACAATACATGGTCAACAACACGGGTTTCAGTCACTGGTTTTTTACCATGGACAACGTTCCTCCTCATCCAATTGAATTAGAGCATGAGCCATAAGATCGTGGTATAATTTCAAGCCATTGTACATCAAGATATCTTATAAAAAGATTCTTTACCTTCAGAACCATTATGCGAGGGTACGAGGGTATTTCCGGATATATATTTCGGGGTCCTGGCAATATAAGTGTTGCCATTTGCGAACTAAAACTCTTATTGGAAAATTTGACATTTTGTAGCTCCGTTAAGTACAAAGATCGCGTTTCCTTCATCTGGATATCGAAGCGGATCCCCATATAAAAACAGGACTTACAAAACGACATATATTGTTGTTACAACAACATCTTAAGCAAAACTTAGAACGTTTCGTCTTTCAAGCACGAGTCCTTTTGTTTACAGTGGGTTGACAAATTCACTTTTGGTGATGAAGCACAATCAAAAACCACTGTAAATCGCTAGTACCAAGAGTTCAGTATCGGACGCCTTTAGATCCAGGATGCATTTTGCTGATAAAGCAAGACTGACATGTTGCATTGTAGCGAGATTGAGGCATCCTTGGGCATTAGTATGACAAACGTCAATTAGAAATTGCATGTACACTTCAACAAAGACATGTTAAAAAAAAATTCAAACGCGGTAGCTCAAATGCAGTGTATTACATCGTTACAGATGGCGAATCATGGATCTATGCTTACAAACCCGAAAAAAAACCCATCAACAATACTAGGTAAAGACTTTTTCATCATTGCTGAAGATAACTAGGAAAACACATGGAGCGTGAAGACTTGAAAGAAAAAAGATTTGTTTGCAACTTTTCGCACTTTGCAAGGATGACAATAAATATGACAGCGATGCCCTCCAACAGAGAGGACTCTTCTTTTGCCATGACGGAGTGAAACATTGAGATTTTAATAATAGTATTTTTCGTCGAGTTCATTACTGTTTGCACATATTGTAAAATGTACGACTCCAAGTCGATATGTGGAAAAATAAATAACATTTTGCTTAAGCTTTTGTAGCAAGACCGCTATCAAATTCGATATTTGTGACTCAAAACGAGCGATAAGATAGGACATGAGAATTAAAGACTGGTTGTATTTCTAAAAATATATAAAAATGTATCCCTTTGTCCATTGACATAACTTCGAAATCTGTTCTTTCTTTGCAAAATATCAATCGCTAAATTTGCTCTTTCGGAATGTTTCCCTATCTTTAAAACACTTCTGGGCAGAATTTGAAATACCAATTATTCTAAAAATTGTCTTGTTGAGACGGACATATACTTCGTGTGTACTTATATAATATTGCAATAAGTCATTCAGCGTTCGATTAAACTGACATCACAATTCATACATATTTTAAATCATTTTTATTTTCAAAATCTAAAAAAAAAAACCCCGTTCGGCCCAAATTTCTACAAATATAAAATTCAAAATTTTATAAAAAGTTTTATAAAATGTTTGTAAGTTGTTAGGAATATATTTGCTTTTCATTTTAACGATATATAGGAGACGATTTATATCATTGAGCTCCAATAGCCTAGGACTCCCGAAATTCCTATTGATGCTACGAAATGTTGTAGATATTATACTTCCAATTAAAGTTTATCGAACAAAAACTTAAAGTGGAGTGACTACGAGAACTGACCGGCGTCTCAAATCTAGAGCTGATCAGAATATCCTAGGACTGGTCAGCTGGGAACGACCCTTCGGAGAGTTTGTTTAAAGGCTATGATTTGAATGTAACGTCACATGTCAAAGTTGGGTTTGCAAATTAAGGGAGTGGTAATCCATAGAGTAGCAACAGGTTTATGACGGTCCCCAACTACTCTTACAACGAAAAATATGCACACACAGAATATTGTAGCTGCGCCGCCATAGGAGTTTAAAATCACCTTAAATCGCAAGAACGTTGTAGGCCTCGATCACTATGTTTACCAATTTGTTTGAAAGGTTTAAGAAAAATACCTACTTTAGCAAAGGGTTAACTTTGGCACTTCAAAAGGGTATGTGTTTCAAAAAAAAAAGAGAATCTGCAGATTATCCCGAAAGCCTTTGTCCGACATCAGGCTGGTAATTTTTCAAATCGTTTTCTAACAATGTGTAGAGTATGAATTCCCTGTAGGCAACTGCTAGAATTTTGCACACAACTGTTAATTTTTTAAATGAATCTGATTTTTAGTTCTGTATGGTGTAAATTTTTGTATTTTGTAATATTTTTCTTTCATTCTTTACTTTTCAATAAATATTATTTAATATAATTATTATGATCTACATCTTAGTTAAATTTTCATGTGAACGATGTTTTTTTGTTTAGTTTTAGATTTCTTGTTAAATACTTTAAACATTAGTGTTGTTATTCATTCGCTTTCGTAAACAAATCTACGCTTTTCTTTTGTTGAAATTCAGTATTAAAACTCAAAACCAAATTAGTTGTAGGGTAGTTGGGGGAAAAAAGTAAGGTCAAAACTTTTGGATTTTAAAATAAAGTATGATTTAGTGAGGAAAAAAACATAAACATATCCGTACTTTTGGGCTGTTTTCTTAAATGTTGATGTTACGAGTGTTTTTTTGGTTTGTTTGGTTTTTTCTGGTTTATCTAAAATGTATGCTATATTATTTCAATTATTAGGTAGATTTTATAATTTATGTGTTTTCCATGTTTCTTCTTCCTGTTATTTCAATAATATTTCAATATTTTACAACACACACACAGTTTGTTTCTTTTTATATTTTTTGAACATTCATTCTGTTTCTTGTTGCATTTATATTTTTATTCCGAGTTTATTTTGTCATTATTAAATATTACTTTTTTGCTTTTGTTATAAACTATGATTTGTTTTTACTGTTGCCTAATTAATAAGTTTATATTCTAATATTTCTTTTTTTCAAGTAATAAATATTTATTTTGTATACGATTGCTAATCAAGTTTGGTTTGGGGAGGGGGGTTGTTTTTGGTTGTTTTTATTTTACAAGTGTTTAGTGTTGGGAATTTATTAAAGTTGTTTGTTCTTATTATTTTTTTTAATTTTTCTTTAATTTTATACAGCTTTAAATTTTCATTTTCATGTTCGTTTTATATATTTTGTTTTAATGGTATAAATATCGTTTCTTTTTTGTCTGGTTTGTTAAATATGTTTTTGTTTGTTATTGGGTTGTTTTCACTGTTTTTCACTTTTGCAAATAATGAACTCTATGGTGGTTAAAGTCACCTAATAAATGCATATCTTGTTTTTGGTTTTTATAAATATTTCTTCGTTACTCCATTTCTAAACTATACATTTTATTAATTCTTTTTAATTCCTTTCAGAATTTGTATGTTTCTATAAGTTGTATGATGATTTTTTTACATGATAAAGTGAGAAATAAACGAAAAGAAAAATAAAACGTTGGTATTACACTTTTTTTTTATTAATATTAAAAATTGAAACCTTATAACTGCTATAATTTGAAAATAAAACGCATTTTGTTCAAATATTTACATTTATTCTATAAAAAACGCAAAAAGAGAATGACTAAATTTGACCTAAAGAAATGATAACTCATTAACCCAGTAGAGCTTAACAAAAATAATTTCGAAAGAGAAGTCAAACTCATTTTTTTATAAATGATAAATGGTGAGGATTTTCCACTGGTTTTCCGAGTTAGGAAAACGCATTCGTCGTATTTTTAATATACGCTATGATAATCTTTACATCTTTCTGGGGATATTCTGATCTTACATTTTGTCCTGCCAATCGTTCAGCGAAAACTTTTACAAACGATTAGATATATTATGGAATGTGAACAATTAAAATTTTTAGCAATAGGATTTCTAGGATTGTTTTGATCCTATCTTTTTGAGTACGAAGACTACTATAAAGCAATAAGCATTGGTTGTTTACTTTTGGTCAAATATTGAAAAAACCAACACGATGATAATTCTGTGACGTTTCATCTCAGATTCTTTTTAGGTCAATGCTTTCTTCGAACTCGGTTCTTTTTCAAGAAGAGGCAATTGTATGTTTAAAGACTAAAAACAATTAATACAAAAATCTAATATCGGTTGATTGCTTTAAAAGTGTGGTCAATGATAAAAATACGTGTAGAAATGATAAAAAAAAAATACGGCACTTGTTTAAAACTTCAAAATTATCGGTGCCGTTGTTTTAAAGTTATCGGTGCTCCTCGATTTTGAAAACGTGAGTTGTGGTAAAAACTCATTTAAGTTTTGAATTACACTGAGTCGTGCGTTAGGCGCGGTAGCTTAAACTGTTGTATCTTTGATAGATTTTAAAATTTCAAAAAATATTTTTGAAAAGTTCTTGATTTAGAAAACAAAATAAGGCAAAAAAAATATTATTATATAATTATAATTATTGTTGTCTATTTAGACGACAATAATTAACAGTTCGAAATAAACTCAGAGTGGTATTTAAGAAACGTTGGTTCTTTAAGCAGGAATTCCAAGAGTGGTGTTTAAGAAAAGGCGGTTCTTTACACGGGATCCCTCGGTACCTTAAACTTCATAATAGCTGTTTTTTCTGAAATTCGCTATGCACTAGTTTGCGTTTTTTCGAGTTGGAGATATCATAAATATCAAGATAATTGATAAAAACTTGCAGACAGCTTGTTTCATTCTTTAGCTATCGCTATATTTTAATAACGCATCCGTCCAGTTTGGCATTGTTTTTAATTCTTCTTCTTAAATAAAAAATTATTGATAACATCACCTTTGTCTTAAAAATATCCTTGAAAACTTGTAGTAGCAGTCTGCAATGCTTGTTTTAGTTTCCAGTTTTCGATATACATTATTTACATCCTACATTCTTTATTCCAAATACGATTTTTTAACGATAAAGTCTAGAACTTGCAGAATGCCTCTTTCAGTTTTTAGCAGCGGTTGTTGTCTCTAATTTCTTATGTATGGTATTTGAATGAGAACAACATGATACCTTGGAGTTGCATAATGCTATTTTCATTTCCCAGCATTTGCTAAAAATTAGTTGATTGCATTTAAATAAAAAATTCTTGTTACCACGTATTTGCGGACAGTTTTGTTTCGTAGCTTTTAGAGATTTAGTTGAGGTTTCTGTTGCGTCACTGTTTCTGATTTCTAATACGAGCAATTTAAGTAAGAAATTCTTGACACCATGAACTTGCAGACTACCAGTTTCATTTTTCAGCTGTAGGTATTATCTTTAATTTTCAATAAACGGCATTTGAATGAAAAACTCCTTGATTACTTGGCAATTCAGATTGCTAGTGGCATATTCCTACTATCGATATGTCTTCCAACGTTGTTTAACAGCTGCCGCTGTACTTTAGCTTCCGATTAGTTCGTTACGGGCTTAAATTACCATTCGAAGTTTTTTTTTATGAGTTTAACTTTCCAAACCATGGTATTTGAATCAGAACTTATTGATACCTTGAAGTTTAAGACTGTCATTTCCATTTCCCAGCATTCACAGTGCATGGTAGATCAATGAGATGTTCTTGATATCTTGGACTTGCAGACAGCTGGGTTAAATGTCTCGGTATCGTTATACCTTTGTTGGTGGTTCCAATACGTGGTATTATAATGAGTCGCATCTTATTTTTAGTTCATGGTATTTGAATAATGAATCGCTGATACCTTGTCATTGCAGATTGGCACTTATTTTACATGCATTGCAGACTAACATTTTCATTTTTAGCAGTTACTATACTTTAGTTGTAACAGTACATTTAGTTGTAACTAGTACATGGTATTACTTCTTGATGCCTTGGACTGGCAGGCAATCACTTTTATTTGCTACAGGTCGCCATTGCCACTGCCTCTTACTTTCAATATGAGCTGTTCAAATGTGAGAGTTTTAGAAAGCTTCCAGTTTATCGATACAAATTCTTGATATATTGGAATTGCAGACTTCTACTTTAGTTTTCCACAAGTTATTTCTGCCATTTCTTCTTATTCCTAATACTAGGCATTCAAATGACAATTTCTTGGCACCATAGACCTGTTAAAATAATTATCAAGCAGTCGTTAAACGTCTATTGATGTATCCTTCTGGTTTGCCACTGTCTTTTATTTTCAAAACGAGGTATTTAACGAGAAATTCTTGGTAGACTTTAAGCTATTCTAATTTGAGCCTTTATATAAGTTTCTTGTCTCTGTAAGTTTTTTGTCTCTGATACTTAATCCGAGACTTTTGAATTAATCTATTCATTAAAGTACACAAATGTCTTTCCACGATTTCTTTGCCTAAGGATATTTATTTTAAAAATCATTTTTAGTCGATCTTATGTAAGTTGCTTGATAAGCTCCAAGTCTTAAGCATTCTCCAGTAATCGAGAAGATTTTTTAATTTGCAGTGTATTTTTGAAAATCTCTACCGACGAATTGTTTCCAGAAGATATTCTGGTCTCCAAACACTTCATAAGCTCAAAATCCGTAAAGATTTCCAGTTAATCAAAGAAATTAGATTTATTTTAAAACTTATATGGAGTGTTTTCGGTTTCATAGAAAATATTCGAAAAACATTTGAAATACGAGTAAAACGTTTATGTTGACGGTATTTAATTAAGTTGGGTATATTTTTAAAGTGCTTTTTAACTACGATCCAATATCCACACTGCATCATCTTTTTTAATACAATTAATGAACTTTATTATAAATAAAAAGTAGATAATCATGTTGTTGTAAATTGAAATTGGACTCTTTTTTAATACAAAGCTCTTCTTTCGAACTTGCGTAATTTAAGATTAAATGTCGGCATTTGAACATATTTCAGAATGTGAACAATTGATCAATTGTCCAGATTTCGGTGCATGTCCATAGACATACGTTGTAAAAAATTAATCATAGTTCCAAAAACATTTTCACAGTATAACAGTTATAATGCAAGAATTTTGAATTTTGCAATGAAATTAAAACCCTTGAAATTTGCAATATTAAAAAAAGAAGACTTCGTTCTTTTCATCTTTGTTTTGTTTGAACAAAACCTAAGGTTTGTTAATTACAATTATGGTTTGATTAATTGGATAAACATTGCCATAGAGTCCAAAAAGTAGGTATGTAGTAAAATATTTTGTTTTTATTTGTATTTGTTGTAGTATCTTTCTTTCTTTTCATCTTCTCATTTCAGTAATATTTTTTGTTATCATTTTATTCATTTTGTTTTTGTATAGTAATAGTTCGATGCCAAAAATATGTGTTTATTTTTTTGTCTTTAGTATGGAGATTTTGTTTATTACTTTTTTCCTCCAGTAATTCTTGCATGGAAATGCATCCCGTTTCGCAGTTATATGTTGGGAGTGCGTTGGAGGAAGGGTGGAAGTTGTATAACCATTTCGTAGTAGAGGGTGTTTTCAAAAAAAAAATCTGATAATTTTCCAAAAAGAAATAAAGCCAAATAAATTTTTAATTTTTTTGTCGTTTTATTTTCGAGGGGGGTTTTCTTCTTGTAGATTATGTTATAAATGTATGTATGTATGTTATTTTTAGATTTTCTTAATATTTTCCTTGGGAGGAGAAATATTAAGACTTAAATTTCTAAAAAAAAATCTAATAGTAATTTCTTGTTTATATATAAATCGTAGTAGATTTTGTATAGCCAAAAGTGTTGATTTTTTTCATCTTCATGTTTTATTCTTTTTGAATTTCTTGTTTTTAATGACGTTGTAGTTTTTGGAATTTTCACATTTTCGAAAAATGACCTAAAGTTGGTTGTTGCTTTTATGTATGTATGTTTGTATGTATGCTTGTTCATGTTGGGTTTTACTATAAACTATAAGTTTTTCTTTTGCTTTTATTACTACGTTTCATTTTGTTGCTTTTTAAATATTTTTGTTTTTTTTTATTATTTATGTTTTTGTTATTTTCTTTTCTTAATAATTTCGATTACGACAATGTTGAACCAACTAATCCACGTTATTTTTGAATAAATTGCTGCTGTTGTTGAAGAATTTATTGAGATTCTTAATTCAGTTTTCTTGCTTGTTTTTGTTTTGAAATCAAATAGTAGATGTAGAATTTCTTTTTTTTTGTTTTTGCTTTACTAATTAAATAGAAATGTATGAGTGTTTTGTTTTTTTTTGTTTCGATTTGTTGGTTTTTCTTTTCTTGTAATTGTTGTTCTTGGTAATTAAGTTTAAAAATTATGGCAGTCACTTAAAGTCGTTTTGTTGTTAAGTAGGAATAAGAACATAAATTTAATTATAATGCGATTGATGTTTTTTTCGGTTGTTGTTTGTTTAATATATAATTATTAATTATTATAAATATTTATTATAAAACTTAAATATTTATACAGTACGAAGTGAGAAAGTCCAAGAAAAAATATTGCAACAATATATACATATATTTTATAGCTAGATGCTAGAAGATAGCTTAAACGAGCTTTAGAAATTTTGTAGAAACATTGCATGTAGATTTGCAAAGCATTTTCGGTGTTATTAGCTTCAAAGTTGGTTTTCTAAAACGGTCTCAAGGCAGAACTTTGACGATTTTTCTAAATTTCGACACATTTTCAAAATTGAACTAACCTTCAAATGAGTAAAATGAAAACCCCATTTTGAAGATACGATAAAAAAAATACAAAAAATGGTAGTCACTCTAGCACTCTGAGCCGAGATTTATATTTATCAACAAAGACACATTAAAAAATATTCTTTAAACCTAGTGAAAGTTTTTATGAATATGGGATAAAAGTGTAGTTTATTTTCAAATTTTTCAGGGGGCTTGATTTCATTTTATCCCGACTTGTAATTTAAAGCCTTTAGGCCCATTTAAAAGAATTACAAAGTATATCAAACAACTGATCTTGTAGAAGTAAAAAAAAAACTACTTACTGGTTTTTACAATTTGAAAATAGTATTTGGTTTTTTTGTGTATTTGTACACAAAGAAAAAAGTGAAACTACCCAATAAACCAAATTTGCCGACAATGTCTGATATCAGACAATTCTAAACTCTATCGAGAATTCTTCTTTCTGATCCAAAATCGGACCATTTTGTCGATTGTCGTACACAATTCTGAACGTTTAGTTTGCTGGGTAGGTTCCTCATAAGCAGAAAGTGTTCCAGATCATGTATGCCAGTGGTTTTCAAATTTGCGTAAAGGTTGAAATTAGTATTCGGTAGAAATTGTAAACCCTGTTTTAGACTGGGTCGTCTATTTTTAGAGAAAAAAATAGCAAAAACTTTTAAACAAAGGGCTAAGAATTTATAGAGATATAATTAGGGCTGCCATTTTTGGTAGAAAGCTTACAACAGTATCACACCTGCTCGATAGTTGCTAATTTGTAGATATTTTCTATTGATTCATTCATACTGACACCCTTTAAACGTTTTTAGTACGTACCTTGTTATTGCAGAGGGATGTTTTCAAAATTATCGATTGCCAGTACCACCGATTGAGGCAACTAATAGTTTTGTATGACTTCATCGTTTGTAACAATTGGTAGTAATAAATAAAATAGTTTCGTTCTCATTACCAAAAATAATGCGAACATTAAGGACATTTTAGACAATAAAGACGGTACCTAATATTGGTTTTCTAAACATTTAAAACAAAAATATAATAAACAATTAGAAATAACAATATAATTAAGGATGAACTTTGAAGTTGTCGTTCTGAAAAACATATCGTCGCAAAAGAAATTGATATGTCTTTCTCCGAATGCCAAGTGGACCCTGTTTTTTATTCTGTATTTCAAAGCTTAATTGAGCCTTACGTGAATTTAGATATTGTTATTTTATTATTAACGTTTCATGTCCTAAAATTCAGTAAACGAAAAAACATCCATTGTGCTAAGGTTGTGGCAACGAATCTATTCCTTTACGCAATAAAACGTATTGCAATAATCAACCTTGAAAACATTCAAAAGTTAATTAAGTTTAATTAATTTGGTTTATAAAATGTTGACCATGAAAATTTTCCATTACTTGGTGTTTAATATCAACTGAAATCGCGGCGATCTCAGCCAGTCATTAAATTCCCCATATTGCAATTACGTTAAAAATTGCAGTTTTTTAACGAAGTTAGTGATAATTTAATTAAATGCGCTTAAAAGCCAGCCATTCACATTACGAAAGACTTTCTGTCAATTAAGAGATATAATTTTAAAGTTAGTTTTCCTAAAGCCAGTGGTTTATAACCAGCTCCCAAATAAATCTATGTATAAATATAACACGTCGATTAAAATCAATGATACAATTCGAATATTTCAATACAGACGATGGCTTTGTATAAAACAATTCTCAATTAGTTTTAACAACAATGATTTAGGAAACAAATTCAAAACTACTCCTATTAATCCAATAAATTGGTGATAGTTGAAACAAAAATTCCAACAATATAATGACAAATTATTTAAAGCAACACATAGTTAGAACTTAAAACAAATTGATCTCACACTAATTCAAGTTTTCAATTTTTAAACTGATGTTTCAAGTTAGTTCCGGTCACGAAAAAATCTAAGCTTGCAGTTTTTTTCGTTTAAACCTCTATTCCAGTAGGCAGCTAGAAAAGTCATTTACTGCTCCCCAGAAATCATGTATGAATTACATTTCGTACTTGCTGACAGCAAGCGAAGATCCAATGTAAGGTTTTTTATATTCAGATATAGAATATTTGTTTAAGAAAGTTGGAAACCAACGAATCGGGCCTTTGCATTACAATGAATTCAATAAATGGAATGAATTCCGAATTCTCCAACTATAGCATAATTGTTGTTCCTTTCATTCTGTCTTTCTCACAGCAAAATTAACTTTCAATATAAATAACTAAAATTTTCTAACTTAAAGCAAATTATTGATTACGGATTAATAATGAATTACACTTTAGTACTTAGAAATAATAATTATATAATACGAAATAATAATAATTATAGAATATAGAATTATATGCTAGACACCGCGCTTCTTATCCGTTATTATTATTTTTACTTAAACGTTAAAAAAAATGACCACAAAACGGGAAACGTCAGAGGACAGTCGACATAATGTTATCGTTTAAAGACATACAAGTAAACGGATCGACAGAAGAAGTTATATACAGGAGAATCGGTTTGTTTGTCTGTCTGTCTGTCTGCCTGGTGGTGTTTGGAGCAAAGTAAATTGCACTTTAAACCAAATGATGATGTACAGTACCATGAGTT
This sequence comes from Hydrotaea diabolus, assembly GCA_963513945.1. Lineage (NCBI taxonomy): Eukaryota > Metazoa > Arthropoda > Insecta > Diptera > Muscidae > Hydrotaea > Hydrotaea diabolus. The sequence continues at coordinate 1,645,546 of OY740718.1, read as the reverse complement.
GCTTGCTGTTGTCCCGTTGTAGGGTTAGTAGTGTTTGTTGTTGTGGTTGAACTTGCCGAAGTTGTTGTTACTCTATTTATATTCCTGGTAGCCGTATTAGAACCTGAGGAAGCTATGGATGTGTTGGATGATGATGTTGATGTTGAGGCTGATTTTAGGGCTGTTGTTGAGTGATGCAAATGTTGAGTGCTGTTGTCTTTTAATGATGATGTTGCATGTTGATGTTGATGTTGATTGTTGTCTTTGGTCACCATCATTCCAGGTCATCGTCGATCATCTGTCGGTTTTATGTCGTTTATGTGTATTCGCGTGGGTGTGAATATGATGATTTTGAAAAGTATTGAAATTTTTTACATTTACGTAAATATACATTCGTAAGCAAATTTAATTAGTTGTAACAACGATAGTAGAGTGTGTGTGTTTTTTAAAATTATTTTATTAAAAGGGAATCATAGAAAAAAGAGAAGAGAAAATATTTTTGTTATATAGATAATGTGTGTACAATATTTTTAACTTGGTTCACTTAATATACATAATCATTTAAAAATGCTACTCAGTAAATGGTATTAATCAACACTACAAATTATACTAAAACAATATAAACAGAAATATTCTTTTCAATACTCTATGCTCTCACACATAGAAAAAAACTAAAGTAAATTAAAATATTTTATTAAACGATACAAAATTATAGCAACTCTTTTAAATGTTAAAAAAATTACACAAACAATTTTCAAATGTCTCTTGAATCAATTTTAAATGTGAAATTATTTTCCAATAACTTTTTCGTTCTAAAGTAGGTCACTTCAAATGGTCAAAATACATCATAAACAAATAATAATATAGAACTCCAAAGGATGACAAAATAATTTTTCATTTAGGGACGTAATATCTGAAATAAATTATAATAACCGCAAACGAACTCGCTGAAGATGGAAGTTGGAATTGAATATTTTTTAAAAAAAAAAAAATAATACATTCAAAAATAAAAAAATACATAAATGGCGATGCATTTGGATTTTAGCGGCGTCTGGTGTTGAGCTTTGCAATTAATATAGTTGAAGTTAGTCTGGTTAATACGTGAGAATCGGTGGCGTAGTAGGTCATTCCAAGCTACATTTAAACGTTTCGCAAAAAGTAGGTCTTTACCTCTATAACTTATTAAAGTAGGTCAAATTATTTGACCTAAAAATCGATCCAATTACTTAGTTCCCTTAACAATTCATCAGCTGTGCACGATTACCGGATGTCATTATATACCCTCTTGATTCCCACAACATACCATTAAGAAACAAGGGGAAACTTCTCTCAAACTAACTTCGATTATTAGTGGCGGGTTTCAACCTCGTAAATTCCAGTGAATTGACGAGTAAGAGATTGATTAATCTTCGCGTTGAACGGTAGGTCCCGGTCATCGAGTATATTAAACGGTGCACAGCTGAATTGGAAGATGTATCCCATTGCTGTTGCATCATATACCAGAGTAGAAAAAGCTTCTATAAAAGTCACATTACTGCCAAGGAACTCCTGTGTACGCGGAAATATCGAGTTTTTGCAAAAGCGAATATTCTTGAAATTTACTTCAAATCCCATTATACACATTAGCACTAATATAACGTCTACACACACTACATTGATCGTTCATGAGTGGCGTGAAGTAGACTTGCTTACAATGTCTGCAACATCACTGTTGATTTAAAGTGGTCTCCACCAGCTACTTCTTCAGGGCATTGATCAGTCTTCACTATAAATATTTGTATATTAAATCATATAGAGCATTTTCTTCCTATATAGAGGAGCATTTAAAAATGCTAATTCGGAGACCAACCTTTTTGCATTTTGTCCGTCAAAAGTGAAACTAATCGGTTAAGTACTTCCAGAATGGCGAATGCTTTGAATTGGGCTTCTGGTAAAAAAGGCTCTCCACATTGTAGTGTAATATCCCTGTTTTGTGACTGCTGATTGGCAATGCTAATGAGTCGGTACTTCTGTCTCTATTTCTAAACAATTAAAAATACTTTTGAGACGCCAGGGAACATTACTCAAGGCAGACAGTCCCACGATAGCCAGTTCGGTGTACCAGATTGACCCGAAGCAGCAAGGGTCGTTAATCCGGCACAATGTGTGCCGCTACAGTAACAACTCCTGGCAGTGCTTTCTAGTAGATATTAGGAGCTGCTTCTACAGAGTGAACTAATCATCGTATTAGTTTTTTTGCTCTAATGGTATATTTATTAGATGGTATTGGATATGAACGTAGCATTGCGACTACTGTATAACTGACTGGATGACCCAACACACAACCAGGTCGAGTTTAATTGGCAACGATTCTGCATTTGTATAGCTAAAGTCGATAATTATTACGGATATCTGCTTTTTAAGGGAGGGACGAGTTTGGGCTAATCGTTAAAAGCCCACTACCGGATATAGGACCGATACTGTAATTGTATCCATTGTCAGATAGTATTGAAGAAATCCAGTATCAGGTTTTATGATGCTAGACGCTTTCAAAGAGACTATAGATAAACATAGTGTTACACTGTGCAGGGACGCCAGGAAATAAATTAACTGCCAAGGTGACATCTCATTCGGTTGGTGCTGCATAATATGTTGATCGTTTCGCCTATAGTTCTCTTACAGTCAGGGATAAGTAATATGCGTCTGAACTAACCTTTGGTAGTTAGACGAAAGGTAATGGCGGAAACGTAAGCAATCGCCATGGTGTAGAGAGGATAAAGGCAAATTCTTAAGCAGGTCATATCAACGACTAATTGTAGGGACATCTTCTGTCCGTATTTATAAACCTAAGGTTTGAAACTCATTATTAAATTTACCTTTAAATACTAGGTAAGAGTTACACAAAGTAAAATGGAAAAATGAAATGTTTTCTTAGGGGATATCCCTAATACATCGAACGAGATTTTAATATGTTTGACCAATTTTTTCGTTACTCTTACCTTATACTCAAATTGTGAGTATAATTTTGAATACAAATCTAAACTTAAACTTCAAATGCTAATTATCATCACCATTGCACATAATACTTTACATTATATGCATAAAGACAGCCATATCTTCCCATCTAACTCTCAAAGTCCACACGCATTTAAAAATGTAAATCAATTTCTTCTATTCCATTAAATGCATTATTTAAAACTATTTTGCGCAATGCTGAATCTTTTCAGAACAATCTTTCCTGAAGCAAAAAATCGAAATAAATACTTAATAATCGAAATAAAACTTAATCAGAAAATCAATATGAAAAAAAGATATCAACTGAAACATGTCATCAAAAGTAAAAGGTCACAAATTAAGAGTATTTAAACTACTTTAAAAACAAAAATACAAAGTAGCAAAAAAAAAAAAAGAAATCAACTTGGGTTTCAAGACTTACCATGACTTTGTTGTTCTGAATGTTGCACCGCACTGGCCGATACCAATTGGCCCGGCACCAATGCGGCCGTTGACGACGATGTTGAACTAACGGAAGGCGAAGATATTGCTATACTACCAGGTTGAACTGCACCAGCACCGGTGTTGGTACCCTCGTCTGTGGTACGCTTGAAGAAATTATGCTGCAGAGCATAGTAGGACGTTACACGTGTCTTCGGATCGAAGTCCAACATTCGCAGTATTAAGTCTTTGAATTTCAAATAGTCAGCTACCGAATGGCCGGGTTCGTCCATGCGTCTTCCGCCGGGGCCGCCCGTTTCAACGCCCAATATATCGTGCAGCTTTCGAGACCCAGGCGGCTTGTATTTGCGCCCGTTCTGGCTTTTCTTCAGCACATACGAACCATCCGAGACGACCTTATCGAAAAATTTACGAGTCTTGTGCGCTTGATCCAACAGATACTTGGGCGGCATACCCAAAACCTCAACGATTTTGTTCATTTGATCGACTTCGTTGCAGCCGGAGAACAGAGGCTCGCCAGTGTGCATTTCAACTAAAATACAACCCAAAGACCACATGTCGATGGCCAAGTCATAAGGTATGCCCAGTAAAACTTCCGGCGAACGATAGAAACGTGATTGTATATATTGATATATCTAAAAGGAAAGAAGATACAATTTACAATGAATAGGTCGGTGGGCAAGTGCCGGTGGCTCTCTGTACTTACTCTCTGTCCCAATTGACAAGAACTACCAAAATCAACAATTTTGATTGCCGATCGTTTGGGATTACAAAGTAATATATTCTCGGGTTTTAGATCACAGTGGATTATATTCAGTTCGGGAGTACTCAAGAAGAGCAAAGCAGTACATAGCTGTTGAGCAAATTTTCGCGTTAGATTCAATGACACACCACGAAAATTTGTGTTACGTAATAAATCATATAAATTATAGGATAATAATTCAAATACTAAACATAAATGATTGCGCCACATAAAATGCCTTTTAAGTTTAACTGCAAAGAGAAGTAGAAAAAAAGAAACAGAAAAATAGATTATTAACAAGTTTTTAGATGTCTTACAATTTTGGTATACTGGAGAACGGAGCATGTACCAGAACGGAGCATACCAATTTTTTGGTATAACAGATCAAGTCATTTGTTTGGCAATATAGGAAAAAAAAGGCGGTTGACCGGATGTAGTGTTACACTGTGTGCTACAGGTTTGAACCTCTAATTTCACCTCAAAATGTCGTCCGCATTTCGAGCTAGAAGCTTTGTTAGAACTTCTCCGCAATAAAATGGGAAAACACTTATTGTGAAATCTGTACAACATAAACTATGGTCCATTGAGCAGATTATAAGTAAGATACCCTACAGAAGTAATATGCCTATTTATACAGCTAAAAAAGGGCTAAAGTATTATCAAATTACCATTTTATACAATCTATGGCAAAGTAAGTCCATAATTGATTTTCCGGCTTGCGTTGTTGATGCTCTTTAATTAAATGCACAATCCTTTTGGTATTGGCCTTAAACAGTAGGTAGTAGCCAGTGACTATGAAAATTATATCGTGCTTAGTATACTGATTCCAGAAATGTACTGAGTTTGTTGCTTAATGGAATGTGGTGGAAATTATGTTAGCAATAAGATGAAGAGCTCCGTTAGTTTGCACAACTATCACACAACACACCCAGTTTCAAGGTCAATGACAAACATCTAACATTTTTCAGCGGCGAGGTTCATTTTTTTCAATGCTGGCGAGTTAGTGCAATATACTAAGCTGTATTGAACGTGTGTCGCCTTTAATCAGTATTTTGCGGTGAGTGTGTTAAACAATAAATCGATAACAGCTCTCCAATTTGAAAAGAAATTTCCAGTTTTGAGATAACTTCTTCCAAGTGCTTTAAAAAGTCGCACAAGTATTATACGTGTATTGCAAAGTATTATTTTCGCATAAGACCGTATTTGTATGCTGTTTAACGATCCCAAAATATCATTAGTTTTAAAAAGAAGATGGGCCAAATGTGAAAGTGTGCACCACTATTACACATCTATACATTTTTCTTCTATAAATTATACGATTTCGGGGCATTTTTTTTTTATTTCCTACTGTAATTATATCCCAAATGTGGTGGCGGTGACCAGCATGTCTGTTATAGCTTTTAGTTTTTTTTAATACATCCTTCCCTTTCGGACTACATTATATATAATGATTCCAATGCCTTATTTCAGTGAAATTCAGGTGGAACATATATCGTGCTGAAGAATATAATTGATACGTTCCGGCCATATGTGCACCGAAATCTACGAAAAATCTGTTTTATCAGTTCAATCTATGTTCGCCTGTTTTTCTAGCATCACCACTATTTTTCGTTTCATTTAAACTTACCGATATAATATTTATTTTCTGCGTCTGCACGATTCATCATTTCCAATAGTTTAACCTCAATTTGTGCCTGATTTAGGAACGGTTTTTTATTTTTAATTATTTTTATTGCTACATAACCTTGCTCTTCATGGTCGTACGCCTTGACCACTTGTCCGAAACTGCCTTTACCTAAAAACAACAATAAAAATGAATTAAAATTCGGATTTGATACATATTTATCGCGATATTAAATAAACTCTACTTGCCTATCAAAGAGTCAATTTCATAGCGATCCAAGAATTTCTCGCCATGTTTGATAATATAATCGTGATTATCATCGTCATAACCATCGTTATATAATTTGCGTTCCTTTTTGTTGGAGGAATCATCTTCGCCTTGCGTTTGTTGGGCACGCCGCTTCTTTTTAGCATAATAAACCTGAAAAGAATTTCAAACCGTACATTTTAGTAACCATATTAAAATTATTCTTTTTTGAAAGAAAAAAGCGCTCCTTAGTCTCCATCCAATCTCACAAAAGTTTTCGTAAAGACCATATTCCAAAAATAAACCTTTCAGCTGACAATTATATTAAAAATGAATTTTGAGACTATGAAAGAAGATAATTTGAAAAAGCGTATAGCAAGGGAGGGACCAACCTAAATAGGTCCCAAACTCGAAAAATATAATATAAATTGAGACGTACTATGTCAGTAATCGACCGAAAAGTGTAAATTTTCGTAAATAGGCTCTATACGCTCTATTTTCGGAGTTCATGCGCACAAGATAGGATTGAGGAATACTTTAAAAGACGTTAACAGTGATTAACGAATTTTTACACATTTTCATAATGCAAAAATGTTTCGAATATTTGCTGCAACAAATTTCATTGTCTTTTTTCTTATAATTCCGTCTGTTTTGCCTAAGTCTGACGATAATCCCATCTTGTGTACATGAACCCCGAATGTACTCGTTACGGAAAGAGGCCGGATGATATACATATTGTAGCTTCATTGTCTATGGAATTAAGCATTAAACAAGACAACAGCGGTTAAAAATATTGATTTTTCACATACTTTCAGCAAAAAAAAATACAGTGGTTTGAATTTGACATCAAATAGTAGTTATTTTTTGTGACTACCTGTATAGAGATGCCTTGACCAAAAAAAACTGTATTTTTTAATTTTAGAAAAATTAAAAAAAAATTGGAAACTTTAAATTAAAATACAGCAACCAACAAAAAAATGAAATATAACACCGAATGTCAGCCGGATATTTTTTCAAACAGTCGGCTACCTAATTAACGGCGCACCGTAGAGAACTGACATTTATCGAACTATCGAAACGGTTAAAATGGCTACAAATTCTTTGTAATTTCCATTTGTTTTTACTCACCGCTTGAATTCAATATGTTTCTCAAAATATTTTTTTACTTTTCTTGATTTACTTTGTATTATTATGACATATACAAAACGATGTTTCTAAAAGTCCTAGCTGTGAGCCAGAGAAAATAAGGCACGATTGAAAGATCTATATAAAACAGAGAGCAAATACTTTTTTTAAAGTATAGATTTTTAAATGGAAATCTTCTATTCAAAGAAATAAAATTTTTGTTTTAGTTGGTTTTACGTTCACATGATTAAATCTTATTTTAATATGATCCGACGTTGTTTTAACATTGAAACTTTTATTCCTACGTCTTTTTACGTAATTTAGCATTTTCCATTTTCCTACGTGTTTTTACGTTAACATAACATTTTCCACGTATGATTCTAACAGAGACTTCTAGATGGACCACCGGCTAGACTTATCTAATTTTACTTTTTCGAGTTATCTCCCTTCCGTAGTAAGGCATTTAAATTGTTAGCTATAAGCTCTATTTAGGGCGATATATTAATCATATCGCACTGGTTCAGATAAAGGGTATCAACTCGAAGTAAATTATTTTTCAGGAGAGGCAAATAACTGTTGAAGTGCTTAAGAGAGCGTCTTGTCGTTTATGTAAAGAAAGAGTGAAAGTATCAGTGTGAGATTGTGATAGTTACGACCACTGTGAATCGTTTTCATACAAAAAGTGAAATTTTGAGTTGGCACTCTTTTGCGATATGTACATATTTATTGAAAGTTCTTTATTTTTTTCTACAATAAATTATTCAAAAAAAGAAAATTATTGAAAAATAGTTTTTGAACTGAAAAATTTATGTTTTCAATTAAAATACTGTCATACTTTTATAAGCATATTTTCTACAAGATACACACAAAGCCTTTGGTCAAGTCACATTCGTTGATGGCATCCCCAAATCTACGCCTTTGGACCAACAAGGCAGCCAAAGCTATTCATTTGCCATGTCTGGTATAAGTAAGACTATTTTAGCCTTCCCCCTCTCTTTGTCCTTAAGATGCAGACTGGTCGAAAATAGTTTCGTTTTATGAAAATCAATAAATAGCCAACTTATAGATCTATCTAGGTATCTTCCATATGACTAAAGTATGATAAGTAGGAAGCGACAACAAGAAGAGGAATCTGCAAAAAATGTGCAAATCTACAAATGATACGAAAACAAACCGTTTCCTACACCGCGTAGAGGACGAGGGGATGATTACGGTGGCAGGCGGCGGCAGCCTATGAAATGTAAACATTACTAAAAGCGCATGTGTCTGATGGGGGAACAGGCGAGAAGGCCAAGAGACAGGCGGCGAACAGGCACAAGAACCGAAAATCATGAAGAAGAAGAAAACAAATTCAAACGGACCGAACTGAAAGAACACAATGTGGAAAAATGGAAATGCACGAAGGAGAGGAGAAATGACGACGATGACAACAACAGGAACACGGCAAAATAATGCAACCATTATAGACCATAGACCGTTACACGGCGGCACCAATGCCAATTCCCTCCCTGTCATCGCGTAATGGTAGGAAAACGCGAACGTAAACATGCCTTCTGTCTAACAAACCGAACAGACACAGAGATACAGGATAGACAGTCATGTCAACTATCCAGCCAGCCAGCCAGCCAGTCAGTCAACCAGACAGCCGGCCAGCCTTGTTTCTTGCAATCCATTCACATTCGCGTGTGTTTGTGTGTTGAGGGAGGTTCGTAGCCGGTTCCCCTTTGCGCCCACTCCCCTGCCTTATTATTCACTCTTCCAATTCTCCCATCATCTCTCAACCCATATAAGTATGCAATGAAAAATCAAAAATTGCAAAAAAGTTGTTGCTAACCCGTGGAACATTTAGAATTCTGAGTTCTGCCAACGCGCGCCGCTACAGCGTACAGAAAGAAAGGAGATATACAAGCATACACAATAACAACAGCAGCAGGGAAAACAACGCAAACCATAATAGCAACAACAAGGCAACAAAACCACCAATTCAGCAGCGACAGCCACTAACGGCAGAGCAGCGGCTGCAGCTGGTCGCAGTAGCACATTTTTCTCTCAGAGAGTTTTAGTATTAACTTCTCTCGAAGTACTCGTAATAAGTTGGAAATTCTTGTCCGACTCCCATAACCGAGTAAAGGAGACACTGTAGAGAATATTTTTACTGTTTTATTTTTACTGCAGTAATACTGGAGTTCTAAAGGTGGATGTAATTGTTGGTTATTTTTGCAATGCGATTTTTGGCTTTGTAGAGTGATATACGTGGACTTATACCTACAAACATACATCTCTGTATATACTCGTATGGTGGTAACGGTATAAGAGTCTTGAGTTGCGCCTAAAAGTCTGCAAAGACGGTGCTCACTTTAAACGCTCAAAAATGGGTGTATGCTGTGCTGTATGCCAATACTGTCGACGTCAACGACAACGTCCAAATCCCCATTATGGACATACAACTTTACAACCAGTGTTGCCGTTACACGTGTAATTACTCACTTATGCCGGATACGGACATACCCACGTATTCGAGCGGATTTAAATTTTTTTTTTTATTTCCGTTGTCAATTTTCATAAAAACTGTCAAAGCATTTGACAGAAATTATCAATTGTTTGCACGATTTTAGCAAGATCTAGTCAAAATATCAACAAAAAAACGTCGCAAAGTTTGGATAAAGAGTTTGGTGAAATTTAATGCAAAATGTTCAAATACGAACTGAGGAGCCGGATTTGAATCGCAATTTTTTTTGCTAATTCACTCCACGCTTCCGGATACTGCGCAAAGTATTGTAAGTTCTGACGGTTGTAAGAAATTTTTTGGTCATTTTACTGACAACGCTGTAAGATCTAACAACCGGCTGTACATAGCTTAAGGATTTCGGTTTCAAGGTCCGCGTTATTGCTATATTTTCATTAAAAATTATAATCGCTTTTATCGCTAACAATGTGTTATGAATTTATTAACATTTCTCAATGGCAACACTGTTTAAAATATACAACAAATACAGCACGAGAGAACAGCAGACACAGAAAACGAGAACAATAGAGAAAGTGAGTGTGTGTGGAAGGTATGTTCTTGTTCTCCCAAACCTGGCACCTGGCAAAACTGGACATTTTTCTATACATTTATCCTTTATAGCAGCCAAAACATAATAGAAGAAGGAATTTTAATTTTTGCTGTTGTCTGTTTACGTCTTGGCTTATTTTTGGACAAATATTACGAAATGCTGGCAATTGCTAAAGTGGACCGCGCTAGACTGATTGTGACAATTTAATATCAGCAACAGCCGGCTAGGAAACAATGGCGGCAAGACCTTCAAATACAATGGGTGATTCGCATGAAAATATCAAACACAATTTAATACACGGAATACAAGTACAGCTAGGAACATTGTTGCGAAAGCTATAACCAAGGGGAACGGAAGGACCACTAACTATAACAGGACAAAAATCCCTTTACACACACGTACAGCTCTAATTTCCCCTCTCACTCATACATTTACAGAAGTCAACCAGAGACGAGCAAAGCATTTAATATTCTGTCTAGCCTTAACATGAGCAACAACACCGCTGCAGTAGTCTACCTTAACGCCTCCAACTTACATCGGCCAACACAACAAAGCCTCACAAAAGAGCCAACATTCTCATAATCATCATAATCATCATGGTCATCATCTTCTGCAGCTTTACCACACCATCAACTTTACACACTCGCTGTCACATCAGATGAATATGGAAATATTCAACAGCGTGTTAATGGAGTACATCCGGTGGGGATTTTGTTGATGTTCTTTGGAAAAAGTATATCGTTGTCCTTGGATGTGTGGACAAATTTATAAAATATAAACAAACGAGAAAAATCTTCAGAAAAGCAAATCTACGAATGATTTGAAATGATTTTAAGAATGGAAAGGTTTCGCCACACAATTAAAGTGAAAAATTCTGAATGAAATCGGAAAGTTTTAAACTTTATCTGATCCCTTTCAAGGAGCAAAAATGTTTCACTTTATGCGCTCAGTTCCATCTATTCTCTATTTGGTTTGTAGCTTACGAGTACATATTTGTAATTTAGTAATGGTCGGTAGGACTTTTTAAATTTTAGATCAGAAAAGGACGCAAACGGTGTTAATTTTAAAAATTGCAAAGTTTTTTTGCAAGGCTGGTCACAACTGGTGCTACAATTTTTAGAGAATTTTCGATGTGGGTCGCCGTGATGTTTCCACCTCGTAAGAGTCAGCGACTATACGAGTAAGAGCCATGTTAGAACTTTAAGCCAAGTTAGAACTTCTATATAAAATGCATTAGCCTTTCGGAGCCGGAGTTAAACAGAAGGTCGCGGTCAGTAAGTATGAGAATTGAATCGTTCACAGCTCAATGATGTTAGAAAAGTTCACAATTGTTCCTAAATGTGATGTTATGGGACTTAAGTAAAAAATTCGGTCTAAGAAAATTGTTTAGTTAAATTTACAATTTCAACGTTACTAGGCTTTAATCGCATTAATTGCGGTTTTAAGAGCCGATTGCAGCTGTTGTGATCGACGGCGGTTCGACTGGAACGGTTGTAAACTATGAAGAGTTCGGCCTTTAGGCTACGAGACGTTTAACAGCTGATTTAAGCTGATTTTTTTTATAAGCCATTATGTTATGGTTTTATGGTCCAATAACAAGGTATAACCGCTAACCAAACAACAAGTAAATACGTAGATCGTTTTACTGTCGGTGAATGTTTGATATATTATTTAACCTTTAAAAATTCAATAATTATTGAAAAAATTAAATTTAAATTACTACGAGTAATAATTTTAAATCAGCTGATAGCATAACAGTACCATTTTTAGCTTCTCTTAAAGGTCCAATTAGTGTTGACGGTTGACGTTATACTCAATATTGTCGACGGTAAGGCAAAACAAAACAAAAACAGCTGATCGACGAGCATTTGTCGAAATATAGAGGCTGTCTTCGTTCAAAGGTAAATTATTCATAACTTTAAAATTTAATTAGCAAGAACGAAAACAAATTCTAAACTATAATCGCGCACAAACTGTCGATGTGAAGCATAACAATAAACAGCAGATCGGTCTTGGCGGCTGACGGTTGATTCTGCAACCTGCAGAAGTTTACCGTCGTCAACCGTCGAATTGTAGTTATCTCTCTCTAACACATGCAAAATGCAAACCAAACTCAAACATCTGATTACCTACCGGCAACCGTCAAGACTAATTGGACCTTAAGGCGGCACTTTAGGCTGTTTGGAGTCGCTGCAGAAAATATTTGTTGTGGCATAGGTAAGTTAAGAAATTTTTTTAACCTAGCCATGTACTACTAGGTACCCTATATCTACTAGCTATATTATACGGGATCGATCGTGATTGTTCTTTTTCTATGATGAATAACACTACAAAATCAACTGTCCGTTTACAAAACTTAGCTGATCAATCATCTTGTAAGATGGTAAATAATTTAAATCACTAAGAAAAATGTTTTTTAGGCCACTACCTAGATTTTTATGGGAGCACAGGCGTATGGAATTTTACGGAATTGTCAGGATCTGTAGCATTTAGACAAAGCAACACGTGTCAGTTTATCTGCTACGTCGTGCCCCTAAACATTACTGTGTCCTGGAAATCAACAGTCCGTTTTGTTACAGTACTAAGTGAGAAATGATTCGTGCAAGTGTTCATCAGGTACTGATCAACGATAGTATTTTTCCCACAACTTTAACAATTATGACGGTCCTAAAAATGTATGTACTGAAAACCAAAAAAAAAAAATTTAAAAAAATATACAAAATATACATTTTTTTTATAAATTAAAATCCCAAAAATGCATTTTTTTATAGTTTTAAATATTTTATTAAAAAGTTTTTACAATCCCAAAAACATATTTCACTGCATAAAACAACATTTGTTCCTTTTATGTTATGTAGCTCAGTGGAGACGCATAACCTCTGTTGTATATGTCCATACAATTTGCTTATTATACTCGGGTAGATTATAATAAAAGAATGTTACAAAAAAATATTTTAGTGCAATTTTACAGAATTATTTTTTGACACATTTTCAGTTTGACACATTTTCAAATAAAATTGCGACTTTTGTGGATACCGTTGATCCATAAACACTGCTAAACTTCATTTGACATGAATCTGGGTTGCTTGAGTAACAGTCTCGCACATTATCCACCGCACCAAACTATTAATAAAAAAAGACTCAAGCCGGGCGGTGTAATCTTTGCGACACCCTCCCTCCCTCACCACACTTTGAAAAATATTGCGTAGTATATGTACGACAGATAATTAAAACTTAAAATTATTATACAAACAACGGAAATCTGGGAGGATATGTGTATCCATCTAGAGGTATTTTTGCAGAACAAAAAAAATATAACAATTCAAATCAAGTGTGGAATCTTTATTGGTAATTTGAAAGGAAATTTTATGGCATTTATTTTTTGAATATAATTTCCTTCAAATGTTGGCCGCAACTACGCCTCTGGGTTTCCATTCTGAGGGTCCAATTTTGGATGACTCGTTCGAGCATTTCGACCGGTATGGCTTTATTGACACGCGTAATGTTGGCTTCCAAAACCTGAATCATGTCTGGTTTGTCAGCTTTGACTTTGGACTTTACGTAGCCCCAAAAAAAAGTCATAAGGTGTGATATCACTCGATCTTGGCTGCCAACGCTCCTGTCCAAAACGTGAAATTAGCTGCTTTTCGAAATGACCTCTCAATAGATCCATTGTTTGAGCAGATGTATGGCAAGTGGCACCAACCTGTTGAAACCAAGTGTCGTCAAGATTACGGGCTTCAATTTCAGGTAGCATAAAGGTCGATATCATGGCGCGATAGCGAGCACCATTCACGGTTACGTTTCGGCCATCATCATTTTTGAAAAAATATGTACCAATGATTCCACCAGCTTATAAACCGCACCAAACTGCGATTTTCTCTGGGTATAATGGCACCTCCTGAACCTCTCCTTGTTGCTTTTTAGCCCAAATGCGGCAATTTTGTTTATTGACTTTGCCGTTTGGTCGAAAACAGCGAATCTTCCGGTTTCTCACCGAACGCTCATTTCCATAATACCGTTGCCAACATTTGAAGGTAATTATTTTCAAAACATAAATGACATAAAATATCCTTTCAAATTACCAATAAAGATTCCACACTTGATTTCAATTTTTATAATTTCCTTTTGTTCTGAAAAAATACTTCTAGATGAATTACCCTATATATACAAGACCGTCGCCAGTTAAACATGTTGTAAATCTAATATCAATGAAATCGGATTAAATTTTCTACTCTGGGGTCAGTTCAACCATTAGTTGGCATAAACATTTTAATGAGAGCTACATTGCAAGGTGAATCGATTCGGTCAATTTTCAGCTCGATTCCACACCAAATTTCCTTAAATTCTGTACAAAAATTGGTTTAGTGTATATCTTGTGTATCACTGCAAATTTTTGTTTCAAAACTAAGAAAAAGAAAAATACGTTTTTTAAGATTGGGTGGTACCGTTTTGTATTTACATTTTTAACTGAACCGAAAATTCTTATTTTCCTTGTTCACCATATTCCGGCCATACCTAGTGGTCATGGTTGTTCAAACTGTTATGCTTTCTTCTTCTGATAATTTGTTCTATTTCGTAGTTTCGAAACTTTATGTTTTTTAAGATTGGGTGGTAAAATTTTGTATTTACAATTTTGAACTGAGCCTAAAAATCATTTTTTCTATTACCGTGCTCGCCTTCTACCAACATGTCCTGTCCTTTCCTAAAGGGCTGTGATACGAGTAGATTAATAATCAAGAAAATAAATTGACCATATCTATGGCCATGTCCACACAAATGCAACATTGTCGAGTCAAATCAAATTCGAATTTTCAATTAAGCGACTTCGAGTTACTTCCTGCCTCTGTGTTCACTGTGACAAACTACAAAAATACGCATGTATGTGTTATTGATTGCTGCACTTGCTCAAATTGTTGTGGATTGATTTATTTTCAGTATTTTTCTTTTCAAACGACACATGTCGACCACACTTGACAATGAAAACAAACTGACATTAGACGAGTGAAGAAACAAAAAACGCCAAATAACAACAAGCGTTGTCATCACCGCGCCCGCCCGCCCCTTCGTTTGTTTAGGATTGCCCTTGACCCACAAATCGAAAAGCTACACACGAAAAGAAAAAAAAATAGACAGAAAACGTCAGCCACAACAACACCAACGATCAAATGCGATACGAAAAAGAGGCTTTTTCCAATTTGAAATTCAGATTAGCCGCAAGTGACGAATGCGAATATTTTTGATGATTCTAAAAACAGCAACTATGCCAGCACAAGTGCTAAAACTCTTGTAATGATTGGACGAAAATTTTCTACTTTTTATATTTTTTCCACTTTACATTCGGTAGGTACGTCGTACGAATGAATTTCTTCACTACATTTCTTTACGTCGTTACGTTGTCGTCACTTACCTCATTTATATGTTTGTAGGTCTTTATTAAATCCACGCTTAATTTTCGTAACGGCGCTGTTGCGGGATCACGAAAATGTGTTGGAATTCGTGCTTGCATGGCGCGCACCTCTGACGAAGACGTTGGACTAGATCGCTGTTTTTTTTTTGAGAAAGGTAAAAGAAAACAAAGATATGAAACAACATTAAATAAAAAAATGTTTATTTTTGTAGCATAATTTTACTGTATAGGATTTTTTTAATAATGGACAATTTTTCTCACACTATTCGTAGAAGTTTTAAGAAGGAGCCTTAGGCAAGAAATTTAAACGATAAAACAGATAAAACCTTTTGAAGTTAACAGATAAAACCTTTTTAAGTCTACGCCCATGTTCTAAAATAATAGAACAAATCTCAAATCCCATCCCATTACAAATTTCCACAATTTGAAATCAAAACAAGTATGTTAAATCTAATCTCGAGCGTCTTTTTATAGCAGAATATATTACATTTTATATCGGATTGTCGCATTTACGATATGACTAGAGTTTTTCTCTCCCGAGACTATTTCAGTCTTGAGATAGAGAAAATCCTAGCACTTTAAGCTGTTGGGCCTCTTTGGATCGTTTACTTGCAATAGTAGTTGCAACTTGGTTTTAGAGATCAAATATTTAAATTTTAACAGACGTGCGCCCTCTTACGCTTTGGCGTGATCTGTGCTTAAAATGATAAAAGGTCATCCGAGTTCTCTTAGGTGTAATTATAAATTTCCCCTGCCAGATTACAATACACCTCGGATGCTGTTCTTATATTCTCTGTCTAAAAGTTACTAGCCAGATTGAAGGGGAATAAAACAGAAAGGAGTATGATTACGAGGTCAGACCGGAATTCATAATGTGGAACCATGGCAGATCATGAGCCCACACAAATGTTACCCTAGCCAGGTCATTTAGAAGTTCCTGTTTCTTCCTTGATAGGATTTTGAAGGAAATTAAGAAGTTTTTTTATCTGGGACTGACCCCCAGTTCACAAACTTAGGCAAGAACTTTTCTTCCACCAGAAGGACCGTATTTTCCATTTGTAAATCGGTCGAGTGATATGACTTCAAATTTAAATGCTAAAATAACAAATCTTAATTCCATCTAATCTAATATCCGCCCATACATGGTCTTGGCTGAAGTGAGGAGGCAGATTTCAATTTCGATCTTTAGCAATTCTATTCGTTTTCAAATAAGGCTATTGACATGAAAAGGGCAACTTCAACCACATTTTACTCTTAATTTGAAAACGAGTCTGAAATCGAATTGATTTATTCAATAATTCCGATTAAAGGAGCAACTGGAGTGCAGTGGTTGGTTGACTTAAGTACTACCCTACTGAATACAAATTAATAAATAAAGTTTACATTTTTAGTGTTTCACGAAAATAAAGCAGACAAGAAGTTCATTTTTAATCGTTTTAAATTGATCAGATCGCTCAGAGTCGCTCCGAGTTAACCTTTTACTAAAGGTTAATGGAAAAATTGCCCGTTTGTAAATATTTGTTATTGCAGTTATGTCTGGCTATACTTACATGGTGCATAACATCGCGATGTGTTGCAGGAAGCTCTTCTTCACCAACAAAGCGGCCATAGAGCGGAGCATGACGTTGACGTCCACTGCCGCTGCCAGCCTCAACACCAGCTGCCGCACTGGATACATAAGCTGCAGATACTGAAAATAAATTAAAAAAGCATACAAATATGAATATATGAATATTCTAAATATAAAAGTTCTACACAGATACTATAAAATACAACGTCTTGTGAAACATTAATTAGCATCTGAGAAATGTATGCAAGTCACCTGCCAAATTAGCAAGAATGGGGCGAAAAAACAAAATAAATGAATTGGACTAAACTGTCAGTTCATATTTCCTGACTATGAAATAGCACAGAGAGATGGAGAGGCGGTCGATTTGTTCAAGTTTTTTTTTGCCATCGAAAGGGTTTATTTTTTGTAAGTTTTGTGACGCTTTTGTTAGACTTTATAGAAGTCTAGTTTAGTTTTTGATCTTAATTTGTTTCTTAAGTTATCTCTTCAAAAAAATGTAATTCAATTTGAAGACTTAGAAGAGTGGTCTCTAGCAAAAAGACGACAAAGATATCTGTGGAAGCATTTCTTTGAAAATGAAGATGATTAAAACAAAAGTTTCCTTTTTTTCTTTACAGCATTACGTGAAATACTTCAAATATAAAAAACTTGTCGACTTAGAAGAGATATCTTTCAAAGAGGCGACGTCGATATCTGTGGAAACATTTTCTTAAATACTAAGATGATTTGAACAAAAGTTGCCGTTTGTTTCTTAACCCGATTACGTGTAATTTTTTTAAAAATTCAAAACAGCTACACCATCGAATTATGAAAACTTTAATTACACTAAATAATATTTTTCAAAACTATCTTTTTTCCATTTCCAGTTAACAAAAATTTAAAGTTATTTTCCAAAACGGGCCTTATTTTCCCGTTATCACTTCTTGTTATGCACAGTAGGCCAAGTGGGTGCACCAAGTGCATGCGATATTGCGTTATTAATGCGGTATTAACTTGACTGCTTAAATAGATCTAAAAGAATGTTTATCAGTGTCGAAAAAGAAGAAAAAACTAAAGAGCCTTTATTTCATTTCATTCTTTATTGACATGTAATTCGGGGACCTATTAAAGCTAAATTGCAATATGATGCATCAATCAAAATGATAAATAAATCACAACAACTAATAGAAATATTGCAGTATAATAAAAGAAATATTAATAAAAATACTCTGGATGTCTCTAATAAACAGAGAAAAATACCTGATGAAGGTATAAGTACTTTATTTTTATTAGTAATAATCAAGAAACCAACTCTGTACTTGAACGAAAATGTTGCATCACATTTTTACGAAGTGTCAGGGAAGACAAGATAAACGTTTAAAACTGATTGGCAAAATGTTATATAGTCGGGCTACTCCAACGATCAATCAAAAGCGGTATTACCTTTAGAATAAACAAATGTCTATTGCGAATGGAGACAGACGAATTTGCTAGAAACAAAGAATATTTAGTCTTAGTCTTAAGTCGTAAGTAAAATATTTTCTTTTTTTAACTAATAAAACCTCACGTATTTTTAAATCTTTTGTCGACTTCTTCAGGGGATTAGCAACAATGTCTTCTTTTACGTCAATAAATATGATACAAAATTACTAACACGGCACGAAACCAAAAAAAAAAAACAATTTAATTTGAATATCGCCATTTTTCGAGATATTGGAACTCAGTAGTCCATGTTTACTAATATACTGTAATATCTGATATACTGTAATATCTGATATACTGTAATATCTGTACTAATATACTGCAATATCTTATTATCTTCGTTATTCATAGGCGTTCTAATAAGATAGAAAATTCTTTTTAGCTTTTGTTTAAAACTACATAATGTTACCCTCTTATCCATAAAAACTATCAATAGGTTTAAAGAATATTTGAAAACTCTATATATGTCTATTAATATGGCCCTAATTATTTATTTTAGAAATTGGCACGGCTTTTATTCTTTGAAACCACAGATATTTTCTTGAAGACATCTTTGAGACAATTGTGGATGACAGAATTATCATCCTGGGATGTTTCCTAATGCGACCACTTTTTTTAAATACAAACGTGCACATAGACTTGTATTTATGATGATAAGTAGCCAAAAGGAAACAACAAACGGAACATTAAAAATACTGAGCGACATATAAAAATACATACTACCAACAATTTCACCTAAATTCTGTGGATGCCAAAAAGTCTCGGATTCTTTCTTGTTTGGGGCAAAGAAATAAATGGCAGATTTTTTACATTTATCTTGTGTGTGTTTTTGTGCCCACAACTACAAAGTATCTTTTCTGCTTTTGTAAAAAAACGAGAACGTATTTTATAATTTAAGAAAAAATATTACACAATATTTTATGGGACAAACTATGAAATTGCAGAAACAATGAATACCTTTGGTGAAGGGTGTTCACAGCGGAGTGATATAATATTACTATTTCTCAGAAAACAGAATAGCATCATTGTCAGAAATAGGCTTTATATTTAATATAGAAAGTGTGCAATAGATAAAAGCTATACCAGTTTCACATTTTTAGGGACCAACCAAAGATCCTAAAACTATATCCACAATACTCTATCTACCCTTAAATGAAAATATTTCTACAAAATGTTTAAGAAGTCATGTTAAGTTATTCAAACTGCTAAGCAAACTTTTTTATATTTTTGAGAAGGGTCGATCCAAAAATGTATTAACTTCTATTATGCACAGATTCACAAGAAATAAATAAGATTTAATTTTGCGAATCTATTCAAAGGATTAACCTAAAAAGTTGTTCGTAAATGGCTTTAGGTAAGGAATATAAGTAGCGCATAATTTTAGTTATCAGAGATTTATTAATATTTAAAAAGGGTGTTTTTTATTGAGGTATAGAACTTCGAATTGAAATAAAACACAAGAAAATCGTTTTAATGTCCATCAATTTGGCTTTATTGGAAGGATAATTTTATGCCATTAATGTTTAAATATGATTTCGGGCATGTGGCCGCCGCGGCTGGCTCGAATAAAGCCCATTCTACAGGTCCAATTTTCAACCACTTTTTCGAGCATATGGGGCCATAACGCCACGAATGTTGGCTTCCAAGTCCCCTAACGTGTTTCTGGTTTGTTGGCGTAGACGAGCGACTTCACATATCCCCAAAGAAAATAATCCAATGGTCCATGTTAACCGATCCATGGTTAACCGAATTAATTGCTCTGATGGACGATTATGTCGACCATAAAATGGACGGAGCTTGCGGTGAACTTCGCGAACTGAACCATTACTTTCGAAATAAATTTGCACGATTTGCAAGCGTTGTTCTTTTGTCAACCTGTTCATGATGAAATGGCAAACCAAACTAAATATTAATCACTTGACAGCTGACAAAATGGCCGCCAGTTAAAAAAGTGATGCCAACTTAAAGTTCTATACCCCAATAAAAAACACCCCTTATTATATTATTTGAAATTCCCAAATTTATATTCATATTATTTGAAATTCCCAAATGGAACAAGTGTGACTTCATCCAACGAGGTACAGAAAAGAAACGGAAAGTTGACGAAGTATACTATGAATTGTAGTTATAATTCGCTCAAAGCAGATGGCTATACGTTATTCTCTTAACATCCCATTAAAGAACGAATAAGTTGGTTATGCTATATTAAACATATAGGGCATTTTTGCAACGTTACAAATAAAAAACTGGTCCAAGTTGCTGGAACTAGTTGCTATCTAATCCTTTTCCTAGAGACTATACTATGAATTGTAGTTATTATTCCCTTAAAGCAGATGGCTATACGTTATACTCTTAACATCCCATTAAAGAACGAATAAGTTGGTTATGCTTTATAAAACGTATAGGGTATTTTTGCAACGTTACAAATTAAAGACTGGTCCAAGTTGCTGGTACATACTAGTTGTTATCTAATCTTTTTCCTGAATAAGTTTTTTAAATGGCGTAATATAGTCACCATCATTTAAAAGATGGAAAAACCAGATGCTAAACAATGGAAGATGTTTCCAACAAGATTTGAAGCCGGTTTATTTGTGTGACTGTGACTTATTCTACCCATCGCACTACATCGGAAATTAATGTTTTATAATTTTTCACTTTTCAATCGATTTAATTAATATCAGTAGTGCTCGGGCACAGCGAAAAAAACGTACAGTAAGTAACGCAT
This sequence comes from Hydrotaea diabolus, assembly GCA_963513945.1. Lineage (NCBI taxonomy): Eukaryota > Metazoa > Arthropoda > Insecta > Diptera > Muscidae > Hydrotaea > Hydrotaea diabolus. The sequence goes on along the minus strand of OY740718.1, from coordinate 1,624,173 downwards.
ATACGAACATCCTTAATAATAAAAAAAAACGCATATGTGGCATTTTCTGACTTTCTTATATCCGTTATCTACAGTATATACTAAATCAGATTATATCAAGTGAACCGATTTCGAGTTCCGTAACCAATAAAAAACACCGACCAAAAAATAAAAACACAAGTTGTTAACTGAAGTTACTTCCAAGTTGGTTCCTATCCAATTATTTTATACAGATTTTTCATAGGACAAATGTTCTTTTATATAACAAATAGTTCTATCTCCGTAGTCGACGTAATTTATCGATAACCGTCGAAATTGTGTTTACTCGTAGAAGATTCTGTTTTTGTTGTCAAAGTGTTTAGCGTAAAATATATAGTAAAATTGGAAAAATTATAAAAGTAATGAACAGAAAGTAGATGGAAACAATTACAAATCTGAGATTTCAATAAAAGAACGTGCTTTGGATAAGAGAATAAGTGTCTAAACTTGTTAAAACTTCTATAATACATTGCATAAATTGTAAATGGAAGCAACATTTAGCATCTAAAGCCTGTACTCTTCAAAAATTCAGCTATATTCCTCCGAAACGAAATAAAAATTCTACTATGGCAAAAAAATAATGTGAGTTAATTTTAGAAACAGAAGAAAAATCGCATTTTTTCAAATTTCCATTTTAAAACTTCTAGTCTCAGATTCTAGGAAACGTTCATCTGTGTCAGTTGCAAGTTAATGTCGTTTCCGACAACCAGGTATTACTGCCAATTTGATTTATTTGACTTTAATGTTGGTTCCGATATTGAATTTAGGTCTATTTGTTTCTAGCACAAGCATAAATGCTGTTTTTCAAAGTCAAAAATAGAAGAAATATTTAAATTGAGGACATGGAAACGACATATCGTATTTGCCAAGATCTATTCATCCGAAAGTTACAATTTAGATCCCCTCTCTAGGTAAGGATCTTTTGTTCGCTTTCACCATAACTCGTATTTTTCATGAAAATAAAAAAATCAGCTGACTTTAAATAATCAGTCGTCATCGTTACAGAAAACCAAACTAATGTGAAAGTGACAACGACAGTAAGGATAGGACTGATTATTGACAATAACGCCAGGCAAATACCGATTAGAAAGATGAGGGAAAAGCCAAAATGCTCGAATTGTAAACAGAAACCTGTAGTTATAATTAAAGAAACTGTTCGGGATTAGTTTTTATAATCGTACCAAACGAGCAAAACTTTGTACAACAAAAACGCAATTATTTTGCTATAATTCAGGATGTGTACATATTTCACGGTTTACGCTATCTTGAAAGGCTTATAAGAAGCTGTCTGCACACATTGAATGCTATATAGTATTTTTCAAAATAATACAAAACTATTATTCTTCTACCAGAAATAAAATCACATACATTTCTATGTGTATTCAGTATTAGTCATCGATTACACATGTTGTAAACAAAAATTAAACACATATGTATATTATAAAGGGTGGACCATTTAAAATTGTTAATATGAACTACTGATTACTATGGCTTTGAAAGGTAGAAAGACAATCATTTTTCAGGTTTATGTTTGACATTTGCAAAATGGGACGCTATACGTTCGAACAAAATTGGGAAATATTAAAAACTTTCTTCCAAAGTAGTGAGTTTTAACGCAAACTGTAAGAAATTTACGTGGAAAATTTTCGAGAAGAGATCGGCTTCAGTTCAGTTTGTACGTCAATTTTTGAAGCGAGTTTCCAACCCAAGTACGTTCGTACATTGCGTTCAATCGAAAACATTACTGCTGTGGCTGTGAATGTCCAGGGCATCCATCAACATCAACTCGTCATCGTTCTCAGGAAGAGAACATTTCTCACACTTCTTTGAGAAGAGTTTTGCATAAAGACCTCGGTATGATAGTTGACAAAGTTCAATTGGTCCATTAACTGAAGCTCCATGACCATCCGATGCCTTTTCGCTTCGCCCAATGGCCTAAGGATTGTTTGGCAGAAGATGACGAATTTTAGCGAAAAATTGTAATTTCAGACGAACCTCATTTTCATCACGCTGTCAATAAGCAATATTGACGCATATGGGGTTAGGATCACCCACACGTGACTACTGAGAATTCAATGCATTCACAACGAGTTACTGTTTGGTGTGGATTTTGGGCTGGCGGCATCTTTAGGCCATTTTTCTTCAAAAATGATCAAGGAGCTTCAGTTACCGCCAACGTTGAGTCACCGCGCCATTCCAACGAATTTTTGCTTCCAAAAATTCAAGATAATGACATCGACGACATTTGGTTTCAACAAGACAGGGCCACATGTCACACAGCCATTCAAATTTTAAATAGCCCAAATATTTAATTAAATGCTCAAGCTGTTGTTGTAGCCGCAACTGTGTGCCGGGGTGACAGCCCTTGGCCGAAGAATTGTTCTTCGGGTCAATCCGGTCCACAGAACCGGCAGTCGTGGGTTTGCTCAAGCTGTAAACAATAATGCCGTATTTTGCTAAGAAAAGGAACAAATATTATTTATCGATAATTTTCTTTTACGAATTGTTTTCAATGTCTACGCAAAAAATACGGAAAATGACGTTCAAATCAAACGATTTGACATTTAAGATAAATTTAATCCATGTAAGTGGATTAACACACACACCACGTCGTGGCAATTCCTTAATTGGTGGCAATGCCTGAATTTACGATTACTTGGCATTAGCAATGCCTTTGACCTAAGGCCAGCCTATCCTATAATATTCTGCTTATTATAATTCTTTTTCGTTTCGTTGGAAATTCAAAAACTAAAAAAAATATACCCTGGCACAGACAATCACAAAGTAGGTCGTGCCCGTTATAAGCCCTTCATGCTGATTTCTGACAACCGTTTGCCAATATGGGTTAGAGAGAGAGAGAGAGAGTGTGTGTGTACATCAACACATAAATACAAACCACCTACAATTTCTGAGCAGCTGATGACTGCGGGCAATCTCATGATCCACCAATAACATTTCATCAATATTTTTTGCATGATCATCGTAATCGGCATCAGCTTCAACATCATCGTAATCGACAATGGCAACGGCAGCATCGGAATTATAAACGTTATCATTATAATGACGATGGTAATCATCATATAGATCTTCTTGGTGTTCGGTGTAGTTGTCATGGTTGTGATACAGATGCTGTTGATTTTCAGGGTGATAATAATGATGTTGCTGATATCTTCTCTGGCTACGATGAGGATCGTTGTATGACCCATTGACGCCCCCGCGACCGCCTCCATCTTCGCCATTTGCATCGGCGGCATTTAGATGACGGTGATACTGCTGGTGGTAACCGTACATTTCCCAATCATCATGATTATTATTGTTATGGTTGTTATTGTTGTTATTATTGATGCGATTAATAATAGCGGTGGCGGTGGCGTTGCTGCCAGCTGTTGGTGGTGTCGCTGTCATCATTGTCGTTGTAGGACTGGTGGTACTATCGGGCACAACATTCGTTGTTGCTGGCGCACCGGCTGCTACGGCAGCCGATGCTGATGACGATGCCTGCCAGTAGCATAGAGCTGCGGCAGACATGCTGATGATTTCTATACGCAAATTTTGTTAAATAATTGTGTTTGTTTTCGTTTTTTTTTTGTGCGAAAATCTTTTAGCAAAACACCAACACAATTTAAAATTGCTTTCTGGTTATTATTGTTGTTGTTTTTTGGCTTAGCGAATCAAAATATTTCTTTTTTGTTTGCTATTTTTGGCAAAAAACAGCATAAATTATAGAAATATGCGAATTTCTTTTTGACGATTTTGTTCTTCGTTTTTGTTTTTTTTTAATTATAAACAATTGTGTTTAACAAACACACAACACCAAAATGTACATGAATTATTTGTGTTAATCAGGTCGTCGTCTGTGGTATGTTTTTGATCGCGTTCCGTAATTTTTTTCCCAGTTCGTACTGGTAAATTTCTTTCCGGTTTGGCAGCGTATTTAATTTTTTTCTTTTTGTTTGTTTACGAAATTGATTAAGTAAGCGATTCTGATTCTGTTAATTCTCTATATAATACACAATATACTTGTCTTCCTATACCACACACTATATCGATATTTTCTCAATTTTTTCACAACACAAAGTGTAATGTTGTAACCGACGAAAACACTTAAAGATATTTATTTTATTTTCCTTATTTTCTTAAAAAATTTGCTTTCTACTTTATTCTATTTTTTCACACACAAAAAAACTAATTACCAGAAACTGTTCCGTCCGTTACCGAATTTCAACGAAAACTGCAGCACTGCGCGAAATGTTATAAAAACATTTAGTTATTTTGGCTTTGATTTGACGATTTCGGCATTTCTGTGTATTTTTTTCCTGTGGTTTTTCATTCAAAGAAATTCTCACTTGTATGCTTTAATTTTAAAATACCCAACAAAGCGTCCCAAAGACAAATAGAAATAAATTCAATCCAAACCAAACAGCCACAGCAGAGCAAAAAAACACAAAACTACGAAAAAAAATTATACGAAAATATCTTTTTAAATATACACAGAACCGAGAACGCCAACCAAGAGAGCGCAAAAAATCAAATGTTTAGACATTTTCTTTGGTCAAAGGAAAACGCAAGCAAATGACAGACGCCAAAATGTACAGTGGCACAGAACTATGCAAATATAGAAACAATTTCAACAATTCTAGAAGATATCCAAGACAATCCCTTTCGATTGTAATAATTTATGAAAAAAGAATATTTAAGAATTTTTTAATATCAATAATGTTTTAAAAAAAATAATAAAAAAAAATTTGCATGATTGTAAAACAATTTTGTTTCTGAGTACTGCTCACCTGATCCCAGTTAAGGGATCAAATGTTCCTCTGTAAAAAGAACACATTTGTTCGGTATTTGCTTTACAAATTGTATTTTTTTACTTAAATAGCTCACTCAAATAAAAGCAAATTTAGAGAAATTTTGAAGTTTGGCAGAGATTAGGCAAGTACGCATAAGCATAAAGGGTCTTAAAAACGGACACAAACGGATAAAAGGTTCAACCAGGCCGAGAACTTAACGACTATTTGATACTTCTAATAAAAATAGAGTTTCGGGGCAACATTTTTTTATTAAACAAATTAAAAACGTTATGGGCAGATAGTTATCCATGGCCGAAACCTCAAAGATCACATATTTTAATATTGTTTGTCTTGGCGCACTACAAAAAAATTAATATTTAATTGTGGTAAAAGTTGAATAAAAAACGATTTAATAAATTTTTACTAAAATTAAAAAAAAAGATCAAACAATAAAATAATTGTTAAAATAAATATTTAAGATTTTTTCTGTTTTTAAAACGTGGACTCCAATTTTTTAAACACTTTTCTCCGAATCCAGGACTTTGAATAGTTGTTGTAGCGGCACATTGTGCCGGGGAATTCCTCCTTCGGGTCGTTCTGTTGCATAGAACTGGCGGTCGTGAGACTTTTTGCTGTTGTTGTTGTAACAGCAATATATTTATTTTGAAGTCTTGTTCGTCTATGGGGGATCTGCTTCCATATCCAGGTGGAGGAAACGCGCCATTTGAACTGGACCTGGGGGTCAGTTGGGTGGACTGTGCCGGACAATTCAAGAGGTGCAGCACATCATGTGGTCTCTCATGGCAGGCGTGACAGATGTCCGGAACGTTAGCATCATTTCGTACCCAGTTGGAATTGAGGCGGCTGCACCATCCAGATCTCAGCTGCGCCAGAAACACGCGCGTCTGCCGAGGTAGTATCTTCTCCTCAGGTGAAATCTAAGGGGATGCTCCCCTAGCACTACATTCACACGGTAGCTGGATACTGCTGCTGCGACTTCATCGGCGTGAATGTTGTTCAGACCTGCCTGATTGTTTCGATGTTCTAAAGGTTCTCTCTTATACCGCTGGACCTCTCTCCCTCTAGATCATGAAGATCGTATCTGATATGTCTGGGCGGAGGCATCCTGCCCAAGAGAAGGTGGTTAGGATGCCTGCTGCGAAAACACCCTAGCAGGTTCTGCTTAGACAGCAGGAAATTGTGTCTGCGCACGGTAAGGACCTTCGTCTCCTCACGTAGATGGTCCTCAGAAGACATAAGAAGACTTTTTTTAAGTCCCTTTGCTGTTTTTGAGTGTCGCCCTACAATTTCCGCGTACTTCTAAATTTAGTTAACTCCTAGCAATCTCCTAACCAGACCGATAATTTGGGTGATACTACAGCGAAGATAGATTTTATTTTTAAATGTTGCAAAATTCTACTTGAACAGTTATCGAAATAATACCAAAAGAATATAGAAAAATATCGAATAGCCGTATTTTAAATAGAGATAAGAATTCAAATATGTTGCACAGATTAATCAAATTTATGACAAGATAATCAAAAACTAAAATAAATATTTCCAATTTAAGGAAAACAGGTAAATGGAAGACAAAAATTTTGCCATTTTTATTACTAATTTTCAATTTCTCAATTAGCCTTTCACGTCGTTATAATCTGCACGAATTTTCTTTAAATGCGACCAAAAACGGAAGTGATTAAAGTGGTCGCTTATACCACCACAAAGTTTTAAAGTGTCTTACCAACTTTTTGCGAAATACTAAATCGGACAGATTTAATTTTTTCAGAACATCAGATAGCTTGTGAGCAGGTTAAGTGTTGGGACACCCACCCCACTCTTAACTAACAAATTTATTAGTCTACGGTATTGATTAACAAAGCAATGAAAATGCAAAAACATTTAGAAATTTAAAGTCTATTATGTGCAAGTATTTTCTTTATCAAAGTCTTGAATGACCTCAAATCAAATTTTAATCCGTCAAAGTTTTAGGGGAATTTACATTCATTTTTTGGTCCTGGATGTTCCACTGTACATTGACGTTTAGTTAAAAATACATCTATTTTATATTGTTTGTGTTATCTCATCTGTTGTGTTTTTTAATTCTTTTATCCTGCAATTAATGACGACAAAAAGAAAAACCCAACAATATGTGTGTGATTGAGAAAATGTCATGTGTGCGTCCACATCAATGGCACAGAAGAAACAAAAAAAAAAAACAGAAATAAAACTAAAATAAAAGTTAAATGATTAGATTTGACATGGTGGTTGGTTGGTAATGGCAAAGGGATATGGAAAAAAGGAAAGTCCAAAAAAAAAATAGATCCAAAATTACGTTTGGGAAATCTGTAATGGATAAATGCCGCAAAGGAGATAACTAAACAATTTAAAAAAAAAATTATTTAAAAATAATCTTTTTGTACCAAATCAACAATTGCAGTGCTTTTATTAGAATAGGCCTACTTTATATTTGAGTGCATCGGATTATGAAGACTTATCCTTACAATGGTCTAACTGCAAAATTTTTTATATATTATTATTGGTCATTTATTTAACCAAAAGTATTGTGGAAGAAAAATTCAATGCCGCTAACTAACCTTACACCAGCTGCATCCGAATATCGGCGAGAAAAGGCAAAAGGGCAAGGACCGTTGCAAAAGATCTTGTAGAACAAGATCTCTCTTCCGAAGGATGTTTCTCGTTATGAATAAGTTGAAGACAGTGGCTTACATTTTCGTAAAAGCATAAATCTACAGAGCGAGCCTCTTGGTCGGTGGTTTTGAGGAGTTGACATTTTTTCTGTAGCTCTATACACTTGGAATGGCTTGGGAAAAAATGTCTATAGGAATTGAGAAATATAACAAAGATCTCACAGGCAGAGTCCATAGAGCTACAAATGGCTGAGGCTTAAATGGCAATGTCTCAAACTAATTAGACAAGCATAAGTCCACTACACATCTTGTCTTTGTTAAACCATCTTTCCCTTTCCCCTTTGCCTAAAATGTATTTCAACATTTATCAGTATTAATGGATATCTTTAAAAAAAATATCAATCAACCCTACGTGTCTTCGAGTAGGATGGTTGCAATGTTGCCTCCCGCTTACTAAGTTAACCTGTCCACCTTCACGTCAGACTGTCTATATTCCAACAAAAAGACAAAGGAAGGTTGTCTATAATTCGCAACAAGGCGACAGGGGGTTAGTGGAGTCTAATAGGAAAACTTAATGTGACAGCCAGTGAGTGAGAAAAACTTTGTTGGTCACTTTTGACAGTTTATTTCATTTCGCTCAAACGAAAAAAAAATAGAAGAAAGACAATATTTCATGTCCATTTTAAAAAAGTTTCCTGATCTTTTGACAAATAACTTTGAATGTAGTCGGAACTACACATTTAAAATGATATGCACGAGATGGCGAAGAAAATGACAACAACGGATGAGTAGCAGAAACATTTAACATTATTAGAGAAGTTAAAAGTATTGCAAAGCGACGTTGTACTTACAGATAGACTGGATATTGTAACAGAAAAATGTCAAAGATATGCATACATGTCACATAGCAATCTCCTCCTTCTCTGGCACTCATTCCTCTAACAACAATGGATGCCCGCCCCGACACCACGGAATGGTACTAAGCCAACACAGAAGTAAGGATGCGGAGGGACGACTCGTTTACAGTTGTCGCCAAGTGCTTGAAATATATCTGAAAGATACCACCAAAGCGAAATGCAAGAAGCTCAACGACGATAGTGGCAGCATGGCATCACCAATAGTTCTCACAACAGCAGTTGTAGTGAAAACTATTGCACAATATCTTATCGGGGGCCCAGGGACTGTGCGGATACATCTACAGCATGTTTACACACATACGGGCCACATGTAAAAAAGAAAATCTGAAAAAATTTGTGTTTCTTTCTTTCTTATTGCTGCATAATTCAATAAAAACACTAGCAAAAAACATTCGATTTAAAAATCAATATAATTGTACACATTTGTTTGGTGGATTGAGGTATGGGATAAGGGAGAGGGTGAGCTAACAATTCAAATTTTCGCGCGCATCTTTTGCAAGCGGTCAGTGTTCGAGGGAGGTTTGGTTGCCGAGTTGAGGCAGTACAAATGCGAGAGGTTGTCTCGTATTGAACGCTTTCAAGAAGGGCAAGCAGAGTGCATCCAATGGCATCCTCCATTGGATGCACTCCGTTTTACAATATATGTACTCGTACTGTGTACATTAGTGTGGGTCGATTTGGTAGGACACAAATTTGTCAATATTTTGGCATCGATTTTTCGATAGCATGAGAAAATAAATAGATTCGATTCTCTCAATCGTATTTCTATTCTCAGGCGATCATATGTTATATTATATTGTATGTAGCTATGTATATTTGTATGTACTGTATGTCACCTTGGAAAGGTAATAATAAAAAAAGCCCTAAATATAAAAGTTGAGAAAGAGTAAAAACTTTAAAACTTGGGCGCCTGGAAAATTATTTTGTAGTAAAAGCAACTACCACAATATCGATTGCTAAATCGACCCACCCTAGTGTGCATACTGTTGTTTGTCAGCTGTTGTGTTCGGGTATTATATCAGACAAGAAAAACCCAAACACTCTGTTCACTCAAAACACATGACTTTCTTCGTATGATTTGTTGATTTTGTTCCCGTTTTTGTTGGTGTTTTCTTTCAAAGGGGGTTATTCTGTTTCGAACAACAATAATAAGATGATGACGATGAAAACATTTTCCTACGAAATGTAAAAATACGAAAAGGTTGTTTTGAAATAATCGATTTTGTTATATTCGACTGACAAACATTCATATGTACTTATTTATAGATGTGACGCGCAAAATAGAAAGGGACCTAAGGGTAAAAACCAGTTTTGTTCAGGAGATCCATTTTAAAGATTTAAATACGTGTATCTTTGGTGTACCATCACTTTCATACAACGCGCATGTCTCTGGGAGGGAACACTTTTGGGGCATGGGGTCGTTCTCATTCGATGCTCAGATGTTGTCCACATCAAAAAAAGGTTAAAATTGATTTTTTTTACCCTTAGGTCCCTTTCTCTATGCGCTGTCACATATGATAGTTACAACGTATGTGTGGTTTTCCGTGCAAATCGCTTAAATGGTTTTACCTTATCAGGGTTTCGGAAATTAGTTGGCTTGGGATAGGTTGCAAAACAAAAATAAATTAAAAATTGTGTTAAATATTATGAAATATTAGCTGTTTTCGTTTAAGGTAACTTAAACTTAAATGGAAATATTAGTACGTAGACTTTTAGAGTTACCCGACTTATTCTTCTTGAAAGTCTTGCATGGCATGCCCGGCTATATAAAAATATACCTTTCTGTAATCTTTACAAAAAAGAGGTCTTGTCGGAGAATTCATCATGGGTTCTTGTGCACGAAATGGTATTTACGAATTTTAAAATAAACTCAAAGCAGTAGCAAGACATTTTACACATATTTAACAATGTGAAAGTGTATAAATTGTATAAATTGATTAAATATTAAATTGATTGCTAAGGGTAATTGCTGCTTTTGACGAGTTCGCCGATAAAACCAATTTGATTTCGTCAAAGATCAACAATGTTGCCATATAACTTTAAATTTTGCCAGAGTACCATATTGCAAACTAACTAGCTAAATAAGCTAATAAGCCCAAGCGAACGAGGCTGTTATTAGAACAATATTTTTTGAAACTTTTTAAAACAATACGAATTTGAAACTATACTAATGGAATTTCTTAAAAAACCGGGTTTCGTTTTTGTAATTTATAAGGAAGGGGTTTTAGTGGTTTTATTTAAAATTTAAGCAACCTATTGATTGGAAGCAAATGTTGAAAGCTGGCTCTAGAGGCTTAAGGCGGGTTTTCTTTGTAAAAACCGAGAAAAAATGTCGCGCATGATTAATGCAATAGTGGAGATTAAAATACTTATAGAAATACATATATCTCCAAAAGAGTTTGAAAGCTCTTTTTGACCCCATAATTGCAAAAACTCTCATATTTAAAAATATCTAAGACAAAATATGAACATTGCAGAAATACTTTAGTCTGGGAGACTTTTGAAGAACGACAAAAAAACTTGGTAGACTTAGGTATTATTAAACCGTCCTCGTTTCTTGGCATAAGAATCCATGTCGCCGGTTTGTCAAGCCCGAAACGACCATCCTAAATATTATTGTGGACTTCCATGTTCGATTTTCTTGTTATATTGATATTCTTGTAAATTCTTAAATACGGTCCATACGACCTGAATCTAAATACCAATAAAAAGTTATCTAGATGACAACAAATTGGATTCCTTACTTTACCTCGTCTGGTACCTCCCACGCAAATGATGCAGCACCAGGGCAGATAAGAAACAGCATAACTTGTCACCGAATCCATTTAATTGTGAAATTCGTGTAATTTTTATAATGACTTTGGCACGGCCCATTCTGGTAGCCATGCAAATAAACCTTTCAGCCACTTTAGTTAATCGCACAAGGTTTTTCATATTGTTAATGTGATTTTTCAGAAAATAAATATTTAAAAAATTGAAAAAAGCGGGCAAAAAATTGTTGCCCCCTTTTGTACCTCCTACATAAATAACACTATTCGAGCATAGATTGAACCCGCATACATTTTTGTCCTAATGAATACATTTCGCTGAACATGCAGTATTTTTATTTTATCTTTGTACACGCATAAGACCAATTTTGTCGCCACAATCTAGTACCTCCCTTACAAACGAAAAGTTTCAAGATTTCAATGAAACGATGTAAAATTTTAAACTTAGACAAGTCCCTTTCAGACAGATAATTTTTTTTTCGTTCGTTCTGCATTTGTGACTAATAAAATTTTGCAAATCGAGTACATTTTAATTCTAAAGTCCTAAGTTTTAAGTCTTTAATTTAAGAAAGACATTTTAGGAAGAAAGTTTAAGAAATATTCTGTACTAATTTTTTATTAATAAAAGTTGGAATTAAGTTTTATTTTATCTTTGGAATTTGAATTAAGTTTTAATTTTTTTTATGTCATTGATTTCATTAATTCTTGTACAAACTGTTCGATTTGTGAACATAAAAGTTAAAGATTGCATGTTTTATACCGATTCCAACGAATTCTTTATGAATTGTGTCTTAAGACACTTGATGTTCTGACGTCACAATGTTGATATTACTTAGTAGGGACATAAATAGTAGAACGGAACATACCCCGTTAATTTCATATGGGTTTTAAAACCTCAATAGCAACTTTCATTCACAGAAATCATCTCCGAAAACAGAAAATCATGGACCGTGAGATGAATATCACGCAACAGTCCATGAGTCGAATCATTAAAAAAAGACTTTGGACTTGAGACTTTCAAACGACGTAACGGACATTTATTGACTGCAGCTTTAAAAAAATAGGATTGAAAAATGCAAACGTCTTTTGGTGAAGCACGCTGATAACTTGCACAGAAAAATTTTGTTCACCGATGAAAAAATGTGTACCGTTCAGCACAAATTTAACAAGCAAAATGGGCGGTCATCTAAGGAAGCATCTGAACTGATACCAAGGGTGAAAAAGGGTCATCACCCAGCTTCAGTCATGGTTTGGTGGGGTGTCTCTTACGATGGGGTCACTGACCTGCATTTCTGCGAACAAAGAGTCAAAACATCGGCCAAAGTTTACCAAGAAACCGTTTTGGAAGCTGTTGTGAAGCCTCTTAACAATTCCCTATTCCAAAACCAGTCATGGACTTTCTAGCAGGATTTTGCGCCGGCCCATAAGGCTAAAACGTCCCAGGCCTGGCTTCGAAATAATTTTCCAGTCGCACTGGCCAATCGTCATTACAAATTGTGGACGGTTTAAGAGGACAAGGTTTGTCACAAAAGATACCCCAACATTGGGTCTCTTAAGACTGCTTTGGTTCGAGCTGTGGCCAAGTTTCCAATGGACGAGGTTCGTGCAGCTATTGACGATTGGCCAGTGCGACTTAAGGCGTGTGTACAGGCAAAAGGCGGACATTCCGAATAAGTAGATTATTTTTGGATACAATATGCGTCTATAAATATATTAAAAAATATTTGGTCCAAAAACATTCAGCACTTTTTATTTTACAGCATAAAACGTGTGTAAAAGTATTTATGTCCCTACTAAGTAATTTTTAACTCCCTTTCCAAAAAAAATATTACTTTCGACTGCATACCAATCATTGAACTAGAAATGAATGTTGCACTTGGTTATAATTTAATTAAACTGTGTAGATTTTTTTGTACGTTATGGAACCACCCCCGTATGAATGACTACTACTTTACTGCCTTTTTATATTTTAACCGGCAACCTGTAAGGTGGCAATGTTTTTAGCTCCTCCAACTAATAATAGATATACAAGTTGTTTACGTCATTCAAAACATTTGTACAAGTTGAACTCGAAACAAACTGAAGAGACACCAAGTAAAGCAGGTAATTTTAAACCTTAAAAAAATGTAATTGAAACTTTTTCCAACACCCAATCCATTTGACGTCAGTCGCGAAGTGAAAAAAACATCCTCTCTTCAATCAAATATTATAGCAAACACCAGCAAGTTCAATAATCTCTGACACTTTCGTCGACAAAGACGAAGGCGCAAATGCGTACGTAAAAAGAATGAACGGATATCACAAGTGCGCTTCGTATCCTTAATATGAAATTTGAGCGACCATCACATCAATTTAAATTTAAATTATTAACACAAATTGTTAATGAAATATACAAAAAGAAAAAACAAAACGTACTGTATGACAATACTGGAACATTAGAGTGGCCCTAACTTGACCAAGTAACAAAATCCGCAAGACTATGAATAGATGTTTTGTAGCTGGCGCCTTCTAATGGCCATAGGGTGCTAAATTTGAGCATTCACTCATGTGATTAATTTTCTAATAATGTACATTTATACTTTGTGCATTTTCAAATTAATATGGACCACACTATTGTATATGCATACACACACACACACACACAATATGTATGCATTCATGTTTTCAGTTTTAGTTTATTGTGGGAGACAGTTTTGTGTCGTTTTCTGATTTGGTTTCGGTCTTCTAAACAAACCACCATATGTTGCTAAGTGCTTGCGAAGCGGATCGACCGACTCACTGACGACAGACTGCCTGTTGAAAATCCCACGCTAAACTTAAAAGCAACAACAAAAACTACACCAACAACCAAAAACGACACAAATTAGTCGCATCTATTTTTGTCAACTGTAAATGATAAAAACCGAAAAGTTGACCAAATATAAACGGATTTTTCTTCTATTCAACGGCATAGAACAAATATTTGGGATATCCACCAGAGAAATGAGACGTTGACATCGCAAAGATAAGAACTATTTAAGGTAACTGTGACTAGTTGCGGTTTGGTGAGTAATTTTGGATATATCCAAATCACTTTTCGATAGCCAAACTAATTATAATTAGCCAAAAACACCAAAAGAATAAAAAGTGAAAAATCCCATGATGAGATTTGTCTTAAACAAAACCAATGACTAGCAGCACAGAGTGTGGGAGGAAAGTCATGACAGTACCGGAACTAGTTTTACAAAAATAATACGAGTTCAAAACTTTAAGATCTTTAAATTTGGGAAATTGTAGAAAGCACACTGGCGACTGGGACTGACCCGAAGGAGAAATTCTACGGCCAAGGGCTGTTGTTGTTGTAGTGGCAACTGTACGGAGTGACAGCTTTTGGACGAAGAATTGCACTTCGGATCAATCCGGTCCATAGAACCGGCTGTCGTTTTGTATTTCTTGTACCAAATTTGGTTGTTGTTGTTGTAGCGGCAAACCGTACCGGGGTGACAGCCCTTGGCCGAAGAATTGGTGCTTCGGGTCAATCCGGTGCGTGGAACCGGCTTTCGTAGGATCGACTAAATTTGGTAGTTTTTCTTTCCGTATGGTAGGATGGTAGGCGTTTGCCATATTTTCGTAATTTTAGCGGAATATATAACAATAATATATAAATTAGGCTTTTGCAGTTAAATTAGATTTTTTCTATCAATATATGTGACAGCGCATAGAGAAAGGGACCTAAGGGTAAAAAAAATCAATTTTCATTTTTTCTTTTCTTTTCTTTTGATGTGGACAACATCTGAGCATCGAATGAGACCGATCCAATGCCCCAAAAGTGTTCCCTCCCAGAGACATGCGCGTTTTATGAAAGTGAAGTCGACGATTCTAAGCGCAAAAAGAAAGGGACCTAATCTTTAAAATGGCTCTCCTAAACAAAACTGGTTTTTAACCTTAGGTCCCATTCTATTTTGCGCGTCACATATGGGCTTCGAATGTATGCGGAACCATTTGGATTCCATAAATTAAGCTAAATCTTCAATATTATAGTATTCATCTATAAATCTTTCGTAGTTAGGGCATAGGGCTTTGCGTTCCAGACCCAATTTAGGAGAATCTTAGAAACTAAAACATACTTATATAGATAAGGCAATGTCTGTGATGTTGCGTATGCCTTTCCCCATATTTATAGGTGGCATCAAATTAAGCCAATCCTATAAACAATAATATTTTCTAATTACTCATGAAATTACTATGGTTTTTTTGCCTATAAGCACTTGGTTGTATTTAAAATGGGGTGGTAGGTACCTTTGCTCCTCTGGCGGTAAAATAAAACGTGAACCGATATAAATCATATTCTTTTGGGGTTTTGTTCTGTTATGATCATTTGTTGTTATTTTTAAACGAGCGAATTACTCCACAAGCTAATTTAATTTGGATTTATCTGAGCTGGTTGGATTTATCTGAGCTGGTCAATCGTAATGAACGGCTTCAAACAATCGATATTGGATGTAATTTGTGGCTTCTAATAAAATCGGTTGAACATTCAAATGTGTGGGCGCATCATCTACTCCTATACTGTATTTTTTTAATAGCATCTACCCATTTTTCAAAAATAACTTCTGCCCTATTTTATAAAGATCTGACCACAATTTCGAACTTTTTTCGATTACAAACTTAAGATGGGTAGAGCAGACGGACGGCCAGACGGAAATCGTAAACTGGACTTGAACGGTACACTTCAAGTAGGGTCAAGTTCAAATATAAATGGAATAATAATATTTGCCATGAAACTAACTTTAAAATCCTGTTCTACGGTGCTAGGTATAACCATTCGTTAAATTTTGGTAGGTTTGGATTCAAGTTGGTAGGATTTAAAAAAAAAACTTTGGTAGGAAAATATTTTTTCCGTGGCAACATTGGCGGTCACCCAAATGACGCAGAGTTGTAAATTTTTTTTTTTCAAAATTGTAGTGACAAGTCAGCTGATTCTTAGTCGGTTTACACTTGGATTTCCAAAGGAACAATTATGCATGTGGTGATCTATTTCGTAGAATGTGTGATGACTTTAACTCGTTATATCATTTAATTAACTTCTTCTTAAGTTTTGATGCATTAAAAACTATAATTATTTTTTATTTAAACTCAATCTATTCATAACAATTTAGACTACTTGCAAAGTACAAATTTCCTAATTGTTTACTTATAGTTTTTAATTGTTTCTAATATTGTAAAACGCAAAGGTGGTGGTTATACTTTAAGTTTGTTTCGTATACCTTTAGTTTTTCTAATTTTTTAACTGGTTTTGCCAATGTAATCGGCTAAGCCGATGTTAGCCGATTACATTGGCGCTGTCAACGCGTGAAGAAAAAAACCAACGGAGATTTTAGCCGATTCGTCTTCTAACTTTGTCTGCGGCCTCAATTCAGAGAACAGAGACGTCCCAAAATTGTTGCCGGCGTTGACTCTATAAAAGAAACGACTTCGTTGGCAAAATGCTAAGCCGATGAAAATTGTCATAGTCGTCCGAGCGACCGATTTCTTTTGTTAAAAGACAACCTTAATTTGGATACAAGATGGTTTTGAGGCTGAGCATGCTTATTTCTGTCATACATTAAGAAGTGCCTTATTAACGTATCACGTTTATCATTTACATCTATGTATGCTATGAGAAATTGTCTAAAAATTCTGATAGTGAGTAATACTTACATTTTTGTTTGGCTTTGTCCATTGCGGCGCCACTGGTATCCTCTAATCTGTACATATAAATACCGTTTATTGTTTGCCGTGGGGGTGTAAGAAATTGATGTGATTTTTGTTCTTCGTTCCGGGTTTCACTAACGCGGCTTCGAAATTGTCCACAAAAGTTCTATGGAAACTTGTGTGAGTTGCGGCTGCAGAACGAACGAACCGCAAATTTCTTTCGAAAAATATGATTTATTACAACAAAAAAAATGTGGATTTTTTTACTTATGTATAAATTAAATTACGTAGCAGTTGGTTGGTTGGTTGGTTGGTTGTTGATTTAATTATTATTATTTTCAATTCAAATTTTCCTTCTGCTTCCTATTATAACATTTGATCTTAACACTCTTTATTTTAATTTCATTTTTTCGTATATGCATGGAAATATATAACTTTCTATGATTTTTTTTGTAAGTCTTAACTTTTTTCTGTTTAATTTTCAACCTTTTTCCGAACCAACTTTTTTTCTTCTCTGGCTTTCCTTTTTTTGTTTTGCCTTTTCTCTTATGCTTATTAACACTTTTTTTGGGTGGTTTTTTCTGTTGTTGTAAAATCTTTTGTTTGATGTTATTTTATTTTAGTGAGTTGCGTTGTTGCTGTTGAAGACGCTATTGTTGTTGTTGGGTCTTTTGAGACAAGTACTTTGGAAATTTTTCACATTCAAAATTAACGCCACAAAATTTAAATGACAACGAAACATTTTACAAACTTTTCGTGTTCCAAAAAGGGTGAACTCTTTTTCTTATTGAGAACAGCATACAGACACACAATAATAATAATATGTCGATGCAGCTGTTGTTGTTTTACTTTTAGTTAACTACATCATTTGTTGTTGTTGTATTAACAATTTGCTTTTCAACGTTTGTATGTTTTACAAAAGTTGTTGTTGTTGTTTGAGTTTTCTTTCAGTTGCAATAAATTCGTACCGTTTGGTTTTTTTTTTATAGTTTCAAGTTTTGGCTGAGAGATCTGAAAAGATAGAAAAAATAACAAAGAAAATGTGTCATTAAAATGTTGCACAATAAACAAAAAGGAAATTGTTTTTATAGTTGTTGATGTCAGTCAGTTATTGACGCAATTAACGCAAAAAAAATCATGTGATGCTGGCCGCTAATCAAAAATAATGGATTTAATCGAAAATAAAAAGGCAAACTTGAAGGATTTACAGAAATGCTACATATAAAAAAAAAAATTAAAAAATTTATGAAATCGTAAAACTAGTATTCAGTTCAGATATCTAATAAAGCTCAGATAACGTAAATAACTGCTAGGGTTTTTTGTAACGTTAGATATTCATTCACCCTAATTACGGTTGATGAAATTCGACAAGTGTTAATTTCGTCATAATTCGACAAATATATCACAATTCGTATAACTAAACCCGTAGTTAGGCCCATTGTTCATAAATTGAAGATAAAGAGATCCACCCTTTAGTTTTTCCTTAAAAAAAGTTCGAAGTTATGGACAAATTTCACTAGAGATGGGAATTGGCCACTCGAAATGCTGTGGGAAATTTGTTCGAAATCGTGGCTTTTAGAGCTGTAAGTTCTGAAATCGGGAAAAATCTATGTGTGATATCAAAATATGGACCGCACCAATAATGTTCAAGGTATCATCTAAATCGGTTCATAATTGCGACCTATACTTTGATTATAACAATTGATGGATGGGCGAACGAACATCGGTCAATGAAATTAGATAGTGATCTAAGTCGATCGGTGTACTTAATGTAGGGTCTATCTTCGTTTTTTCAAGGTATTGCAAACATCAGCACTAAGTTATAATACCCACAGTGTGTTGTAGGGTTTACAAGTTAAAGAAGGTTTGCTATAGCGGTATATTTTCTAAACTTAGTTCGCCCATTAAATACATTTTTGATCTCGTTTTATAAAGGGTGGAAGACGCTGCCAAAAAAAAAATGAATACCTTTTTTTCCATTATTTTATTTTTTTTATTTTGCAGATTGATTTTCAGATTTAACAAAAATGGATAACAGGGACACTGAAACTAGAATTTGGATTGTCCGCCGCTATCACGCATTGGAGTCCGTAGTTTCGGTTCAAAGAGAGTATAGGCGTACGTTTGGCGACAATCCTTCGAGCAGATGGACCATAATCAGACTTGTTAACAATTTTGCCGAGCATGGGACAGTCAACAGAAGACCTTACCATCGAAACTCTTCTGTTTTGACAGAGCATACAATCGAAGAGTTTCGACAAGAAGCTTATCTGTTCAAATGGGTAAAAACAGACAGTCATTGAAGTCAACTATGCACAAAGATTTGGACTTATTCCCATATAAAATGCAAATGTTCAACAAACTGAACGCAGCAGACTTCCCGATTCGCCCGGAATTTTGCCAGAAGATGCCTCATATGGTGGAAGAGGACGGAAACATATTGAACTGTCTTTTCATGTCTGACAAGGAAAATTTTGATTAAAGCGTCAACATAAACAAACATAATTGTCGAATATGGAGTGCAATTTACAGATACTCCATGAGACGAAATTGCATCCACTTCATGTCACAACGTGGTGTGCAATTTCATCACGCTGCATTGCGGGGCCCTTTTCATTCGAAGAAAACGGTTACACCGTTACGGTTACTGGACCCGTTACTTGAGCATGTTGAGAAAGTTTTTCTATCCAGAATTCCTCCGAATGAGAATTTCTTTCAACTCTGTGTGGTTTCAGCAAGATGGTTCAACTCCTCACATAGCCCGGCCTGTTATGACAGAACTGCGACGAAATTTCCCCCAAAAGCTGATATCCAGAAACTCTACATTCCGTTGGCGCCCCAGGTCGCCTTACCTTACTGCAACTGATTTTTTCTTGTGGGGTTAAGTCTACTAAGCAAAACCAATAAATTTGAATGGACGGACTAAAGCAATTTATTCGCTAAACAATAGCGGCCATTCCTGTCTCAACTCTCCAAGCAGTAATGACCAAGATTTTGGTAAGATGCTGCATCAACAGCAGGGACCATTTATTATTTTTCATACTAATTAAGCGATATTTAATTAAATTGAATGAGCTTTAACATGAATAAAAGAAAAATTAATTCCATACACTGAAAAGTTATCTGAGTTTCTGAATGTAGCAATATTCATCAGCCACCCACCCTTTAGCTTAGTAACGAATCCAAATTATCAACTCTTTGCTTTGGCTGAAATGCATTTTACTAAATAATTCACCCTCTTGAGAATTATACTCGTATTAAGTATACTATAAAAATTGTCATAAATTGGGAGAAAATTTCCCAGAGGCTCTAATGATAAAAGATTGACCCCAACATCTACAGCTTTAGAGTGAATTGCATAACAATATCAAGTATGTGGGTCCTCCATAAATTTGTAACACCGAGACCGATGAAAGTGACTAATTTTAGAGGAGACTTGAAGTCCTTGTATTATATCTGGCCATAGCAAAATGTTACGTAATGAAAGCATAACCGCCGTAGTGCGGATAACCTCAATAAGTGTCGTTCCAGCAATTATTGTGTTTCCCATACATCAGTTGAATATTGTACTGGCGCAAGAATTTACCATAGAAAATGCCATGTATCTATCCACTAATTGGCTGCTAGAAATGTTGGCAGGGTAAACCGCGCTGGACGAAAAATCATCATCAAGTACTAAGTCTCTGCAAGCAAGCCATCTTTGGTTAAGCTAGAGGACAACTTTCTTGAGCACTTTCAGCTAAGTTCAATTAGAAAACTTGATATTCCATTAATAATGACATAAATGTAGTTTCAAAGTAAAGTCAATATGAAATTTATATCATACAAGTACCTTACTTCGCTTAACATCCAATTTAGGATCTGAGGAGAACTTCTCTCAAATATTTGAGCTGTGCACTATTTAATTCCTATACTTTTTTGTCTATTTTATTCGCATTTCAAGCCTTTATCCTGATTCGCTAGATATAATATTCTCGACAATATGTAAGACATAAACATTCTTCATGTTCGAAAAAAATTGCATAAATGCTATGTGGCCAAATAAAACACTACTATTGTATAGTTCGTAAAATTGAAATACGCCTGTGTTTGCACAATCGTTGTACTTCGCAACATCACATGGCAACAGCGGGACTAGCGGCATCAAACACAAAGAACGAAAGAGGCAATAAGAGAAAGAAAACAAAAACCATATGACTATAGATACAGTAAGTAGGTATGCATCTATTGCCCCCAAACTACAGAGGCAGAGATGATGACTGACCTCAACATATCTTTTTCTTTGCCCCTCTTCAGGCGGCGGGCACTATTGTGTGGAATCGGACATACGCCGAAAATGAAAGGGAAAAAGAAGGAGGAGGATGGATGGTGATGGGAAGAAAAGCACAGTTCGAACATACCATACTCCTCACATATATAGTAGATACATACATACATAGCTACATATATTACCGCTAGATGAAGGCACAGAGAAGCAAAAAAAGAGGAAACAGAAACAAAGCTCATTTAGCCAACACTTTCTCTTAGCGAAAACAAACAGTTAAGAAATGTAGATGAAGAAAAACGAAATAAACGCCAAATGACTAAATTGTTTCATAAAACACGCAAATGCAAAAAAATAAAAACTGAAGCATTAAAACGAAACACACTCACGCACACAGCAACTAGAAGGCCTTCCCACCCCCTGACTCACTCTGCTCTACACATACTTAGACTGAATCAGAGGCAGAAGGCAAATCAAGCTCCCCAGACGAAAACATGTGAAAAATACCGACGCACACACACGTCACTCTTCAGCGAACGATGAATGGACGTCGGCGGCGTCCAATCTTCTTCAAGCATTGTTTGCTTCATACTTATGCATGTCCAAACTGATCGGAATTACAGACAGACGTCCCATAAATCGACCGGCGTTTTCTTCGGCTTCTGCAGCCTCATCTTCATCACACTCATGGTCGTCCAAGTGCAGCAAAGAGGTGCTCTTGCTCGTTCTCTTTCTGGACTATGAGTAATCACAAGCCCAATGTTTATATTGAAGAAACAAATACTTATATGTACATATGTATGTGCATACAGGCCCACATAGAGTTGAGCGAATTTATGTATGTATATTAGACCGGTTCAAAAATGTATGGGAAAAATTATGTGTCTTATTTTCTTCGGTGCGCGTCCATTTTCTGAAAGTTCTACCCCTAACGAGATGAAAAATATTTCAAGACCCCAAAAATTTTGATCCCTAGGTACTCCGCAAATCGTTTAAAGGTCATTTTAGGGCTGTTTACGACTTAAAACCTTTTGAATAATGTGTTGTCCAAACCAAATGACATATGGATAATATTTTGATGGGAGATCTTTAATAATAATCCAGGCAAATTTTGAATTTTTAAATTTTTTAAAAAAACTCTGTCCGTTATTTTTGGCGGAATTTTTAATCTGCAATTTAACTCACAAACGAACATTATCGTTTTTCCACATCAAATATTTTTCTTATTTTGTTCTAGCAAAAAAAAGTTAGCATTTTTGTATTTTTGCGCCAAGATTGCCCTTTCCAACGCTGTATAATGTTGTACATTCTTTGGACCATAAAATAAAAAAAAAAAAATAAATTGTAAGAAGTTTATTTTTTGAAAAATTTTTGAAATTTTTTCTGTGGTTATCTACAACCTGCACATTGTATTGTGTGGACATTCGTTTTGAACTTAAAATAAATTCATAAAATAATTGTTTTGCACTTTTCTTTATTTATAAGAAGGTATAAGATTTGTATTTTTATTTTTCGCACAACACAACTTTAATTTCAAACACCACTAAAACAGCTGATTTTAAAACAGACCCGTTATGAGTATGCTTAATACGTTTTTCGTTTCTATCCTTTTTGCTGACATTCGTCATTTTGTAATTTAAAACACGTGTTGAAAAAATGTCCAAAATAAGAGCTTGCAATAAAAAAATATATTTAATTGGGAGTGAGATCGAAAAACTGAAATATGATTCACTACCATTAAATCGCGACGTATTAGCTTTTTACTTTTTTTTTAAAAAAATCGGAAAAGAGTGTAAAAATGTGTGTAAATAAGGTGATAGAAAAATGTGAAGAATCGTGGAAAAATCTTGACAAAAGCATTACATTAAGAAAAAATTCTGTTGCGAAACTAAAAAGGTTATTAAATAGTTGGAAAATATTAAACAAAGATAAAAAAAGATTGAAATCGAAACCAAACGAAAAAAGGAAATCGTTATTTATTTCACAACTAAGTCTTATATTTGACATATCTAAAAAACAAAACGGAACGTCAATTAAAAAAAAAACAGTTATCGAAGACGAAAAGAAAGAATGTATGGAATCTGATAATGAAAGCGAAATAAGTGTAGATGACGACGAGCCTTATCACCCATTTATTCCAAAGCGTTTGGAACCAAACTTAAGTCCCCCAATAAATATTTTATCTTCAGCAATATGTTCTTCTATGGATAGAGCGAACATATCAAACTCCAACGCAACTCTAGTTCTCGGATCTGTTCTATCTGAAATGGGTTATAAACGTAACAATGTTATTTTAAGTACATCAACCACGAGGAGAACGAGAATGAAATCGCGAAAGCAAGAGGCAGAAAAAATAAAGACTGCGTTTTACACCAAAAGCCAATTAACAATTCATTGGGATGGAAAATTGTTGCCCTCTTTAACAGGACACGATACTGTTGATCGCCTACCAGTTCTGGTTTCAGAAGGAGGGAAGTCCCAACTGCTAGGGGTACCCTGTCTTCAAAGTGGCACTGGTAAAAACCAAGCTACTGCCATTTGCCAGTTGATTCACGAGTGGAAAATAAAAGAAAAAATTAGTGGTCTCTGCTTTGATACTACTGCTACAAATACAGGTAGCTTTATTCTTATGCACAATAACATTTGATAGCTTTGATAACAACTTATTTTTTATAATTCAAGGGAAAAGAAATGGTGCTTGCGCTTTAATAGAAAAGGAATTAGACACAAGTTTCTTGCACTTTGCTTGCAGACACCACATTCTCGAACTCATTTTGTCCACTGTAATGAAAAGTGCTGAAGGATCGACGATCAGTCCTGATATTTCTTTATTTAAAAAATTTCAAAAGCAATGGCAAACCATTAAGCAATCTGAGTTTCGGATAGGAATAGATGATGATTACGTTGTTGAAAATATTGGTGAC
The DNA here is from genome assembly GCA_963513945.1 of Hydrotaea diabolus. NCBI lineage: Eukaryota > Metazoa > Arthropoda > Insecta > Diptera > Muscidae > Hydrotaea > Hydrotaea diabolus. Next base: position 1,600,171 of record OY740718.1, on the reverse strand, counting down.
TTAATAGCAGAGAGTTTGGATTTCGCTAAAACACAACTTTTGGTATATATTTCATCTAATTATTTCGTAATTTAAAGAAAATTATTTGCAATTATAGATCCATCACGCAAGACATGATTATGCCGAATTATTGGAGCTTATTGTAATCTTTCTTGGGGGGGACAAAGAGAAAAATATACGCTTTAGATATCCAGGAGCAATGCACAGAGCAAGATGGATGTCTAAAGCCATTTATTCCTTAAAAATTTGGATGTTCCAAAATCAGTTTCCTATGTCTCCTCAAGAAAAGAAACTAGTACAGGATGTATGCTTATTTGTTGTTGGAGTGTACCAAAAATATTGGTTTTTGTCTCCACTTCCCGCAATGGCACCTAAAAACGATTTGGAGTTTCTGCAGAGTCTTGAAAAGTAAACAGCGCAACTAAATTTGTTATTTAACTGCCTAAAGCCAAATTTATTTATTTATATAGGTACGAACGTATTAATCCTCAGATAGCAGAAATTGCAAAAAAAAAATTTGAGAATCACTTATGGTATCTTGGTGAAGAGCTTGTGGGGCTATCCTTTTTCGATAGATCACTAAGTGTTGACACTCACAAAAAAATGGTGGAGTCAATTAAAAACAATGCAGGAACCTAAAAGACCTTGAAAAAGGCTACTTGCAAAGCTTCATATTTAAATGCCAATTTATATGATTTCGTTACCATCAACACGCAGTTATTTTTTGAAAAACTCAAAATATCTACAGATTTTTTAATGCTTGACCCTGCTGAGTGGCCTAATAACAGCGCTTATGTTAGTGGTCTTCAAATTGTCACACAGCTTAACGTTATTAACGATTCAGCAGAAAGAAGTGTGGCATTAATAACTGATTTTAATAAATCAATAACATCGAATGAAGAGCAAAAACAATATTTGCTGCAGGTTGTAGATAACCACAGAAAAAATTTCAAAAATTTTTCAAAAAATAAACTTCTTACAATTTATTTTTTTTTGTTGTTTTATTTTATGGTCTAAAGAATGTACAACATTATACAGCGTTGGAAAGGGCAATCTTGGCGCAAAAATACAAAAATGCTAACTTTTTTTTGCTAGAACAAAATAAGAAAAATATTTGATGTGGAAAAACGATAATGTTCGTTTGTGAGTTAAATTGCTGATTAAAAATTCCGCCAAAAATAACGGACAGAGTTTTTTTAAAAAATTTAAAAATTCAAAATTTGCCTGGATTATTATTAAAGATCTCCCATCAAAATATTATCCATATGTCATTTGGTTTGGACAACACATTATTCAAAAGGTTTTAAGTCGTAAACAGCCCTAAAATGACCTTTAAACGATTTGCGGAGTACCTAGGGATCAAATTTTTTGGGGTCTTGAAATATTTTTCATCTCGTTAGGGGTAGAACTTTCAGAAAATGGACGCGCACCGAGGAATTTTAACAATTTTGAAATATGAACAGGTCTAATGTATATACATCTGGCAAGCGTTGGTGGCATGTACGAGGGTCGTTGGCAAAATTCGGTGGGGAACTTGCACAGCAACTACCATTTCTCGCATGGAACGTTACGTTGGTAAGCAGCGTAAAGTGACGAACTCCATGTCGATAATTACGAGGCAGAACTTATACATTAATATTAGCCGTGTTCGCTTGGGAGGTCGTTGACACGATAACCTCACACCATTGCACAAGAATATAAAAAAGTCTACAGAAAACTGTGGATTGGCGTTTAACCCCGTTTGTTTTAAGTTTGCCAAATTTTTTGGGACGGAATTCAAGGATAAACTTTATTTATTTTAAACGAGCTTGGTTGTTACTAGCTTATACTATTTCTTAAATAACATTTTTTCTACTAATTGCAGATTTTCAAACAAACGGTTTATGACGTGTTTTATTCTGGTTCGAGACTTTTTTGTTGTGTCTTTTTTAGTCGTTTCTCAAAAGGAAACAACAAAAAGGTCTTGAACCAGAATAAAAAACTGTTTAAGTCATAATAATCACAAAAGACCGAATAAATGTAAACTCAACAAAAACATATTATTTATATTTTTATTTCAGAATTTTGTTTGCTTGGGGAATTTGAATAGACACAACAGAACAGTGATTAGCAATTGTTGAGCCACAGCCCACACTGCACGGGACACAATGGCTCTTTTACGGGACCTCTTTAATAAACGCATTTTTTCGCGCAGAAACGATTTCAATTGGCACCCACGTTAACCGAATTTAACAGCGTCAGACTGTTTTCTTTGGTGTTATTTAAAAAGAAAGGGTATACGTTAATAAGCCAGCGACCATTCCACAGCTAAAACAAAACATTCGCCATGAAATTCAAGCCATAACACCGAAAATTTCACCAAAAATTTTGGCAAAATGTACTGGAAAGAGCACGAATGTGCGCAGCCGAAAATGGCCACCACTTGCGGGATATAATTTTTCAAACTTAAGCCAAAAATATTCCCCATTAATATACCATATAACAAAAAAAATAATAATAATAATTAACCTATAAATAAGAGTTATTAAACATTTATACCACAACAGTAGCTTTGCGCCACCCTGTACAAAGAAATTTCGAAAATGTTTCGCCTTAGCGACCACTTTCTCGTTTAATAAGGGAGTACCAATCGAACAAGCCTATTGTCTTCTTTTAGAACCATCGCTCAACACTGGGTGGATCTAATCAACATTTTACTAGCCAAATATACCATGGCTCACTTTTCTTCTTACGAACTTGGATGTACATATATTTACAACCAACACCTATTATTTGAGATCAAACAATTTTCCGATATTTTTTTGTGTCTTTGGATGAAAACCTTTATTTTTCACAATGAAAGGAGAGCGACTGTGAACTGTTTTTTTTTTGTCTTCTCTTTTCTAAATCAAACACTATTCACAGACATAATCACGCGTTTCCTATGCTTGCATTAAACGTAGACAGATTTTCCAGACAAGCACAGCTCGCTTCTCCTTGCCGCTCTCTATCCCCATGATCTTCTTTGTGTGCGGATGACATTTTTTTATGAGACTCTGTGACATTTTATTGTTTTGTAATTTCTTTTTTGTTGTTTTTGTTGAAAGAAAGCAAAATACTCATTATTGGTATTATTTGTGTTCCTTTATATTTGTCATCCTAGTTATAAGCCAACCAACCCAGCCTCCCACTTTTACTCACCACCGCCGCACGCTGCTTGGCGGATTTTAATAGAATAATCATAACCAGCCTGCCAGCCAGCCAGCTAGCAATTAAAAAGAGAAAAAAGACGGCAAAAGGAATCATTGACGAGGGGAGCATGGCGCTAGCGGAGAGAAGGAGGCAGATGAGCCATTACCGATTATTGTGGTGGCCTTTGTATCGGTGATAGAAGACGGGAAAGCGTAATCTATATAAAAGCAGATTATCATACACATGTAGCAAAACAACCCTACAAACATAAGTGAGTTGGTAGGTAAGGAGGACGTTGATATTAGTTATGACGGCTGGCGGGTTGGTAATGCCGTCGCGACACCATTGCCATCGCTTAGCTACAGCTGAGTGCCGGGTGTACTTTGAACACGACACATATGTTGGCATGTACCACGTTATCCGTACGTACGTACGTATGTTTGTCTGTGCGAGTATAGTAGGAAAATACGTCATATTATGACCTAAATACTTAAGAAAATATTAACGTTTCTTTTTTATTGCTTTTTGTTTTTGGTTGGTTGGTTGGTATTCTTGTCGTCGTCGTCGCCGTTGTTATATATATAAAGTACAAAAATAAAATGTATTAAAAATAGTTGTATTTAGACTTGTACATACTCGTACATACATAAGTTCAATATATTCGATTATAGGATAGTATCCTATAAATATATTCGGAAAAGCATTTAGAACGTAAAAAAGTATTGATAAACAATTTGCAAAACTTGAATTTTCCTCAAAAAAAAAGGCTTTAATTTCCTTAAATGAGGCAATAAGCCTCATTTGCAAAGCATACAGAAGTAATAAAAACTATTTATTTCGTTTTTTGTCATCCCTTCATGTGAATTACTTCACAAGCTTAATATTACGAATTAAATAACGCTTGATTACGATTTATACGCGAAATGAGTAGTTCAAAATATAACCATCGAGTGATTGGTGTGAGTGAAGCGATACAGCAAATGACCCATAGACTACAGATCCATTGAAGGAATTGGTCTGACAAAAGCTTATCTGATTTTGAGAAAGAAACAACGTCAGGTGCTCCTCAACTGAAATCTTAAGTCGCCCTTAAACACTTCATTTCTCACAACTTCTCAATTAATTAATAAAAAATGTCAAACAATTTCTAATGAAGCAACAAAATTAGCAGCCTCCACCATTAGAGCAAAAACAAATAACAAACAACAACAAGTAAAAAGTGCAACATAAAAGAAACGTGCCAAAATATCATTTAGGTGGGATCCTCCATCCATTATCATCGTAGCACGCACACACGCCTCGAATAATTATGGAGCAGTGAGACATTGTTGCAAATGCCGGCAACAATATTAAAGTTTGTTAATTTTTGTAGTCAACGGCATATGTATGCACTAGGGTTGTAACGAATTTTCGCAAATACTAATTTTGGAGTATTCACAAAAATTATTTCAGTTAAGTATATGTGACAGCGCATAGAGAAAGGGAACTAAAGGTAAAAATATATATTTTAAATTTTTTTTCTTTTTTTGATGTGGACAACATCTGAGCATCGAATGAGACCGACCCCATGTTTTATGAAAGTGAAGTCAACGATTCTAAGGGCAAATAGAAAGGGACCTAATCTTTAAAATGACTCTCCTGAACAAAAACTCGACTTTTAACCTTAGGTCCCTTTCTATATTGCGCGTCACATATATAAGAACGTACAAAGTTAACTTAAAACTCGCAATGAATATATTAATTTCAATATTCGCTTTAGCTAAACCCACATTCGTGACATCCCTAGTATGCACCTTAAATTCATCGCCGATGATGAAGAAGATGTTCTGCTCCGTTCAGTTGCCATCACAACTACGAGGAGAGCCCGCACGGTCGGTCGCCTGTACCCCGACAATAAGGTGCTGAATAAAGTGAAACTTTTTTCAAACATACTCCACCCATTGCCGACATCGTCGTCATCGCAGTCATTTTTTGAATGTTACTTTCATGCGAACAAGTGGATGGATGTCTGCATGCGAACAGTCGGCCATGTCTCACCGGTTGCTAAGGCAAAATTTTGGCAGGTGCATTTTCGATAGAGCGAGTGAGGAGCGACAAAGGTGCTGCAGCCGCACAGAACGAAAACAGATTCTTACGCTACGGACGGCATGGCATGGCTGAATGAAACATTTGTTTCCGTTAGCACCTGTTTTAATTGAAATCGTCGAGTGGAACAAATACAAACTGGTTAGCAGGGACAGGGTCGTTAAAGAGGCTTCAATTGAAGGTATATTTGATGTGTGTGAGGATTGTACTTAAATTTGGAAAAGAAATTAATCAATTTTTTTTATATGAATATTTACAATATTTATTTACTACAATTTCGAAACCAGAGAAAAATCCTAACCACTGTAAATTAGGCCACAAAAGCCTATTCATAAGGCCAAATCCTAAACATTTACATAAGATTTAAAATTTACATTTCCTTTTTTCTCGTTATAAAAATGTTCTTTAAACATATTAGGTTTTTATGAATATGGGGGACAGTGCATAAAACATGGTATATTTTATCTCTGACATAGTTTGGTAGTAATATTCAGAGCACTCATAAAGATACCCTAAATTAATACCAAATATTATACCAACGACAAATGAAATTATTATGGTTTACATAAAGTGTATTACGTCATTTTCAAACTCTAAATGTCACTATCGAGTGCTCCCTCTAACATTGCAAACAATACATCCTTATATGTTACAGCGCATAGAGAAAGGGACCTAAGATTAAAAAAAAAATCAATTTTCACTTTTTTTTGATGTGGACAACATCTGAGCAGCGAATGAGACCAAAAGTGTTCCCTCCCAGAGATATGCGCGTTTTATGAAAGTGATGGTACACCAAAGATACACGTATTTAAATCTTTAAAGTGGCTCTCCTGAACAACACTGGTTTTTACCCTTAGCTTTCTTAGTTACAAATATTAAGACGTGGTGTGAAAGGTAGTGTGTGACTATCACCGGTTTAAACCGATAAAACTCGCAAATGCAATTAAGAGATTTATTTCTAAACGTCATCTTACACCTGCATACACGGTCTGCTTCAATTTGAAGGTATGTTTCTACTTTCTAGGTGGAAACATCCAAACACCATCCATAAAAGAAGGCGTTTTGTTAAATTTTCTTTAAAAAAATGTGTTTTCTTCGATCAGGCTCTTAACAGAAGTTCCCGGTAAGGTAAGTTCGGTAAGTTCCTCGTTGGCTACCTAATGGCATGTGTTTAGCAAGTTCAATAAAAGTTTGAAAGGGATACAGGGTGGTGTTTTTAAATGTCTACAGTTTATAGTCTTTGGAAATCCGTTATTTTCACATCGGTTTCGTAATCTTTTATCAATAATTTAGAGGTAAGTCACAAAAATTTAATATCAAATAAATGTTATCGATATTAATCGAGCGGTTATAAACTCCAAAGACGACAAATTGAAATGATGTGCTTCTTCTTTGCAATCATGTAGAATAACACTCTTTAGTAATGCACAAATTCTTAGGATTTATTTTCCCTCATTCGTTTGAACACAATTACTTGAACGCTAGAAAGTCAAATTTGAAACAAAACAAAAACTTAGAACACCAAATTCGCACACTTTTAATGCAAAAAGAGCTCTCCCAAAGTGATTGTTGTGTTTCTCAAAGCATATGGCCCCCCATCTTGTAAAATTTATCATCTATGATTAGAGGTAAGTCACAAAAATTTAACATCAATTGGTTGTTATCGATCTTACTCTTCGTTTATCCGCTGATTAATTTATTTAGATTTCACAGAGAAAGTTTATAGAAAAAGCGGATTTTTGACGCAATGTTTAAGATAAGTTCCTTTTTGTTAGTTTGTTGGACTTTATTTGACAAAGGTGGTTGCAGTAGTGGTGTCGTCGCTTATAGTCAACCGAAAAATAATCTGTCAAACAACACACACCTGTCGCTACCGAGATCAACAAATAAAATAAAAATAATTGCATTTTGTGCATAATAATGAAAATGCCACAACATATTAGATCAAGCTAATGCCAGAATTTGTTTTCATCGAAAATACTATTTAGTAGGGAAATAAATACTGTTACAACATTGAACACACCCATTTCAATAGTAGAACTGAACATACCCCGTTAATGTCATATGGGTTCTGAAAGCTAACCTCAATAGCGTTAGCCTGTAACGTGATTTTAAAATTGTTTCAACTTTCATCATGGAGTGGTCAGATAATGAGAACCTTATCGCTTTAATAGCGTTTTTCAAGTGTGAAAAGCAGAAAACAGAAAATCATGGCCCGCAAAAGTACATGAGTCGAATCAGTAAAAAAGAATTGGGACTTGGGGCTTTCAAACGACGTACCAGACATTTATTGACTGCAGCTTTAAAAAAACATAGGATTGAAAAATGCAAACGTCTTTTGGAGAAGCACGCTGATAACTTGCATTATAAAATTTTGTTCACCGATGAAAAAGATATTTACCGTTCAGGAAAAATTTAACAAGCAAAATGATAGAGTGTATGAGCGGTCATCTAAGGAAGCATCTGAACTGATTCCAAGGGTGGAAAACGGTCATCACCCAGCTTTAGTCATGGTTTGGTCGGGTGTCTCTCACGATGGGGTCTGCATTTCTGAGAACAAGGCCTGCATTTCTGAGAACAAGGAGTCAAAACATCGCCCAAAGTTTACCAAGAGAATCCGTGTTGGAAGCTGTTGTTAAGCCTCTTAACAATTCCCTGTTCCAAAACCAGCAATGGACTTTCCAGCAGGATTCTGCGCCGGCCCATAAGGCTAAAACGTCCCAGGGTGGCTTCGAAACAATTTGCCAGCGTTCATTTCCTCTGAAGAATGGCCCTCAGGCAGTCCAGATTTGAACCCATTGGATTACGAATTGTGGACGGTTTAAGAGGACAAGGTTTGTCACAAAAGATACCCCAACATTGGATCTCTTAAGACTGCTTTGGTTCGAGCTGTGGCCAATTTTCAAATGGACGAAGTTTGTTCAGCTATTGACGATTGGCCAGTGCGACTTAAGGCGTGTCTAAAGGCAAAAGGCGGACATTTCGAATATGTAGATTCTTTTTGGATACAATATACATCAATAAATATATTAAAAAATATTTGGTCCAAAAACATTTAGTACTTTTTATTTTACAGCATAAAACGTGTGTAACAGTATTTCTGTCCCTACTAAGTATTATACTATTATAAAGGATTAACCGACTGAATCCTGCGTTTTTAATCGTTAGATTGAAAGGACCTATACAAACCGAAACTCTCGGAACATTGAAAATATCATTTGTAACGAGCTCTAATTTGTAATGGACTACCTTCTAAATAGAAACTGCCTAGAAGATCAATTATTTTTCTACAATGCAACTCAATTCTCAGGCGTGTCGGTATAAAGTAAGCAAATATTGCCAAGGTAACTCTGGCCTCTGGTCTAGATTAAATTTCTATAAAACTAAATAACAAATATTACTGAAGATATACTAACGTTCGAATTTATTTATTGATTTTTATTGAATTTATTTCATGAATTGCTTCCTATTTTTGCCGCCAGAATCGGGTCCTTTTGGTGTGTTGTCTATCTTTAATGGCAATGTACGTTTTGGAAATAGATACGCACGCACGCTACAATGGTCTCTATATAGAATGACCTTTTGCTAACGATTTATTTATAAACATTTCGAAATATTTACATCGTTTTGCTGATGTATTCGCGCGAAACGAGTCATTTCCTCGCCAACAAGTTCAATGTTTTTCTTAATTTCCATTTGTTGTTGTCCGCAGTACACTTTTCAAGTGCGCAAATTACTTTTCAAAAACAAAAGAAAACTATTTAGCGAACGAACAGGCACATGCCGCCGTCAAAGATACTTCACTGGACGGCCAGCTGTGTTCTGGTACTCGATGGCGCTGGTGGGGAGAGAACATGCCTGATGTGGTGTGGTTTGGTCTGATGTTCTTGCAAAACCATACAACAGAAATGGAAAAAATTTACAATTACAAAATAAGGAAATATCAGCGTCATCATCGTCTTCGTGTACGCGGTGGCAACACTTAAAATATTTATAATCCAATGGCGTCACTCGTATTATTAACGACGACGCGTAGCAATGTGCTCGAAAAATAGAACATAAAATTAAATTGAAAGCTGTAGCAGAAAAGTCCAAAAGTCTACAAACTAAAAATATTCTCAAAGAACTGGAAAAGATATGTATGTACGTGCAGCGATATATTAAAGTGGCATAAATGGGGGTAGGTAACGAAAAATCTAAACAATCTATTGTTTTTCCGTTTCGACAGACAAGTGAACAAATTTAAATTGTATAAAGAATGATGAAATTTGTTTAAAATGAATTGTTCTAAAGTAAGACCCATACATATATTTTATATAAACTATTCCGAAATCAAAATAATGGTAATTAAAGTGTCAAGCTTCTGAATTTTCAAGCAATCTATGATTTAAGCGGGAAACTTAAAAAGTCGACTTTAGTTAGTGATTGATTTTTGTTGTTTCTAGCCATTTGAAAATACGTTTATGAATAAAAAAAACAATAAGTTAACCATTGCAGATTTTTAAATAAAAACAATTTCCAATAAGCCAATAATTCCGTGACTGTCCTCGTACATATGTTAAAAATCGTGGATTTTGTTAAAAATGGAAAAAAAGTAAATTTCGAGTACTCATTAAACATTATTTTTTTGCGAAAAAAACGTCAATCAAGGAAAAGCTTGATAAAAAATATGGGGACTCTGCACCATTGATTTTAATGGCAAAAAAGTGGTTTACTGACTTTCGTTGTGGTCGCACAAGTTCAAATGACGCCGAACGTTCTGGACGGCCAATTGAGGTCAAATCGATTGAAGAGTAAATGTGGGTGAAATTGTTGATGCCATACGCATTTCATATGGCAGTGTGGTTTCGTTTTAACTTGATCAGTTGGGTTTAAGAAAGCTGTCTGCAAGATGCGTGCTGCGATTACCATTTCATCAAGATAATGCACGGGTGCAGATGTGTGCAGTCTCAATTTCAAAACTGCATGATTTGGGTTGGTACCTCATGCTCCACACTCTCCGGATTTAGCCCCCAGTGACTATTTCCTATTTCCGAACATAAAGAAATGGCTCGTTGGAAAGAGATTCAGCTCCAACGATGAAATTATTGATCAAACAAATGACTTTTTTATGGACCTCGTAAAAAACTGTGTTTTATTCGAAAAGTCATGGAATTAATTACTGATCTGCCCTCGTAATTTTCTCAATTTTATTGTTTGCAAGTGGAATATCAGAAATCGTGTGCAATCTTTGTGTCGAATAATGCCATGGTATGTTATATTACATGTTATTGATCAAACAAATGCCTATTTTATGGACCTCGTAAAAAAATGTGTTTTATTCAAAAAGTCATGGAATTAATCGTAATTTTCTCAATTTGATCGTTTGATAGTGGAATATCGGAAAGATTGTCGAATAATGCCATGGTAGGTTACTTATATATATCATTTTAAGTAACTTGTTTTGCGAGACTTGTAATATATATATATACATATGTAGGTGACATTTTGCCGCTTTGGACCATATGGGACGCAGTAAAACATTATGGGTGTGAATATTGACTTAATCACGATCGGTATACAAATGAATAGAAATACTTTGCTTAAGAACAAAGCGCCCTCTTTATAGACTACAGTACAGGAATGCCGAAGCGTGGTATCAAGAGCGTATTAAGTTGAATTTTGGAAAGAAAACTCCTTCGTTAAATTTACTGTCCAAGCTCCGTTCGCGGGGGTACATGCGCCAAAAGAACCAAGAGCTTGGAAATTGAAACAAACGATCCAGCAACTAGAAACAAAGGCGTCGTACGATGAAATAAAATTATTTTTAATCTTCACTAGTTCTCGAGTTAAGACGACCGCCGTGGTGTGATAAATAATTACTGTGCACGACTATCATACAAGAACCCAGGTTCAAATCCGGTTAGGAACAACTAACAATTTTTTAGCGACGGTGTTTTGACTGGGTAAGGGCTTTACCTCTAGGCCACTGTAAAACTTTTCTACACAATGCATTAGACGTCAGTGGAGTTCTTTTCCTCAGTGACGGTTTAAGACCTCAGGAATTATGCTGCTTTTATGAATTTCTTGAAAGCACCTAAAATCTTCCACGCTTTAAAACTTCGATGCTTTCTCACTTCATTGTCCTAACGCAAGAACCATTGAACTTCCTGGCACATCAATTTTCATACACTTTCTCTTAGCGCCCAACTTGTTTCCAAACTTTTCATTTAAACGAAAACTGGCCAAGGCTTCGGCTTCCACTTCTTCTTTACTTCATTTCCATGCCAATATCAAATCAAAAAAAGCTCTTGGTAACAATTATAAACACGAAAATTAACCCAAAAACGAAATAGAATAATAATATGAAACAAAATAATAATAATGAAATGAAATGTACAAAGAACGGTTTGTTTAAACTTAAAGAGAGCATGACGTTCATAGGGTACAATGACCCACGGCAACAACAATAACAGCACAGCAGCAGGAACACCAGGCGCAGCGGCAAGCGGCGACGACAGAAAGTAATACAAGCAAATAAATAACAAACAACACACAAAAAGAAAAAGCCAACAACGAAGAACGACTACACAAACATTAAACATTCCCATCATACATACATATGTATGGATGGAATACAAAGCTGAGCGCGCCAGCGAGCAGAGATTCCGATGACACGGCAACAACAAAAACAAACAACGCAATTTCTTTTCCATTTCTAAAAACAACAACAAAGTCTCCGAAAAATATCCCAAAAAAGGTGTACAATAAAAATAAATGGAATTGTTTAAACAAAATCAAACACTAACCCCACACACACACACATTCATACACATTAACCGAAGAACAGCCAGAAGAGTGAAGAGTGGGGGTTACACACAATCAAACACACATAATTTATTTAGAAAGCTTTGTCGAAAGAAAGCAGAAAACAAAAACAAACAATAATAACACGATCTTGTTCTGTTAGCGCGTTGCTTTCTTTGTCTAAGATAAGAGCTTAAACAACTGTTTTCTGGAGAATACTAAAAGAAAAGAGCGGGTTTGTGAGACAAGCACAAAGAGTGAAACGGATCCAAGCAGAGAGTGTGCCGAAAGGGCAAGTCACGTCACCCTTTCACCCCATGATCACCTCTGCAACATCAGTAAACACTGAAGCTTTAAAAATAATTTTTTTCACAATAGGCATTAACAAAGAACAATTCTCGAATCAGTTTGTCAAGTTAAAAATTTATGTGATCGACGTCGTACTCTTCAATTGCAGTTCAATAAACTTTTCTCTGGCAGGTTTACGCCTGCGAAAAAGTGCAAAGCATTTAAGCTGTAGGAAAATAAACAAACCTTAAAGCTTTTAAGATATTTAAAAATATATAGCGATTAGATCGGTTCTCAATTATATGAAAAGAAGCCGGTTCATCCGGAGGAACCCATTGTTTAGACTGCTGTTGGGTCGCCGGAGTGTTGTAATGGATCCATGTTTCATCCACAGTTACAAAACGCCGCAAAACCTCATTCGAATTGCGGTTAAACAACGCCAAACAATCCTTTGAAGTTGTCACACGATTACGTTTATGGTCAATTGAGAGCAAACGCGGAAGACATCTTACAGACAGCTTTTTTAAACCCAACTGAAGATGTACTCTTCGATCGGCCGACACCATATAGAGGATTTTTTTTTTCCTTTTTCGGGTGTATTGACCTCAATTGGCCGTCCAGAACGTTCAGCGTCATTTGTACTTGTGCGATCACAACGAAAGTCAACCACTTTTTTTTTATTGAAATGGTGCAGAGTCCCCATAGTATTTATCAAGCTTTTCTTTGATTTCGTTTGCGGTTTTTTCCGCAAAAAGTAATGTTTAATGAGCACTCGAAATTATTTTTTTTTACAAACTCCACTTGGTTGAATGTTTTAAACAGAACTAACGGAACTTTCTCAAAATTTGACAGTAGTCTATTAGCAGATGGTACTTGACGAGAGCAGTGTTGCGTTTCATATAAAGTTAAAAAAGTCACGGAATTATTGATATGCCCTCGTAAGATGGATTGCAATGTTTCATAATTTAAAGAAATGGCGAAACGCAAATCAAGAAATTTATTAACACTGCAACAGCTTTTTCAAAACTTCTATGCGGTTAATTTATTTAACAAAACGTTCTATATTTGATGTTTTCAAGTATCTATTAATAAACCAACGTCCCGCAGAGCTTAAAGCTATAACAATAATATTTAATCATTTTTTACTCAGCGTATTTTTCGAATTCCAGCAGTCTAGGAACCATTGAAATAAACTTCCAAACTCCACAAAAATTTACGGAAGGACTTAACTTATCGATAACATTATCGTTAACTTTTTGCAAATTTCCAACATATATTTCAGTGGTTTTCAGACAACCGGAAGTTAAGAAAAAAGCATCGAGCACGGGCCTTACTATCCGATTTCAGAAAAAATAAATGATAAATGGAAAAAAATATTGGCAAACAGCAACTACAGTAACGGATATAAGAACATCTCTTTGTAATAGTTATCATGTATTAAATAAAATAGAACAACATTTAACCGATCTCAATAGAAAAACTAGGATTTAACCTCTAAATCATTTGTCCAAAATAGTCAAGAAACTTACGACGGTGTGCTCCACTACTCTCTTAAGTTCCAACAGTTGTTTTGTTTCCTACATTAAAATTTATACGTTTCGCTCAGCTATTTTAACTATCGCTGGACTGTATTGATCGATTAGTTTAGAAAAACAACTTGAAATAGAGCGAAGTGTCTCTTTCAGATTTCAATATAATAATTTAATAAGTTTCTTTGAACAAGCTTCTACAATCTAAATCTTAAAGCGCTTATTGTGAACTTGCTTTAGAGAAGTCTCATTTTTGATGTCCAATTTTAAATTTTGTTTAACTCTATATGCATGGCGGTGTAGTTGGACAAGTCGAACTTATTTGCTCGACCCTTAATAAAGCTTCTTTTAGTAAAATGGACTAAAAAAACCGTTTTAGGTAAAGGAATTTACCAAAAGATAGAAGGTTAAAGTCACACGCACAAAACAAGCAAAACTTACTTAAAATGTCTCAGGGTTTTCTTTAAACCCATAAGATCCTAAAAGAACTAAGGATAAAGAAGAGTGAGAGGGCAAACGAAAAGGTGCAAGATATCGAAATAACAAGGTTTTTTGTGCACAATGCACGGCACTGATCTTTGTCAATATTAATCTTGACAAATTTAAAAACAGGCGACCGTCGACGTATATACGTACGTCCGTCGCCACAAAGTTCATTAAACGACAAAATTGACAGCAACGGCAGAACGCAATAAAAAACACAATGTTGGCGGCTGACTCAACTGCATGAGAGCGTGCATTAGCAAAGGTAAATGTCCCACAATGGAAATTACAAATAATTAAAATATAAGAGAATTCACAAAACAAATATATATGAAAAAATAAAAAAGTGGAAAACACGTGGTGCATGCGAGGAAAACGGAAAGAACAACGTCAAGGCAAATGTTTGAAAAAGTTGGTAACTCGTTTAAGAAAGGACATTTCAATTCAATCAATTTAATAAAATGAATATGAAAAATGTTGGAATATTAAAATTATTATAAAAGGTTTGTAAATGCAAATATAAAAGTGTTACCAAAGGGGATCCGTTTTGAATGATAGAAAAATGGGAACAAAAGGTAGCATTTCTTGAGAAAAAGTAAATAATTTCTTTGTATGTATCTTGAACTTGAATATTTGACGGAACTCGATCGACTCGAGTTCTTTGGGGAACTACATTGATGATTAATTAAAAAAAATCCGCTATCGTCAAGATAGGCCAATTTAAAGGGGTTTTAACATGTTTAAAATAGAGTTAAATTAAAACAGTCTAGTGCTCGTGACCTCAAAGATTAATGAGGACATTTTGATGGTCTTTGCACTATTTCGGTTTCTCCGCCTTTATAAAATATTAATTTTCGAAAAACTCGCAAACAGGAAACAAACCGTCTCATTTTATAGTCTACAAACTGATTTCTGAACTTACATTTATCAATATCCTGCTTAGAAGCAAACCAACAGGAAGGAAACTTCTCTCAAGTCAGTGAGCTGTGCACAATATTATTAAAATACTCAATCACCGGGGACAACTATTTAAATATGGCTCCCGTTGAATTTTAAAACGTTTATTAGGTGACAAAATCTGTCCCTGAATTTGTTAGATACACCACCATGCCGTGAGGGCTAGTGTAAAAGACGACTATCATGCATAAAAACTAGGTACATTTTTAAGAAAACAATTTTTTAATCATTAGCTTTTTTCACTTTAATCAATAGCTTTTTACTCTACAATAGCTTTTTACTTTACAGGTATGCAAAATAATAGAAACAGCGACAGAATAATGTAAAATCGAATAACTCTCATAAAAAATATAGGGTGAGAGATTTAAAATGTTTAAATCTGAATCGGCTGTAAAAAAAATTACTGATATTGTTTTTCAAATTCCTGGTTTTATTGAAAGTGCCATTTAATAATGCAACACAATAGCATTCACACGGAAGAATTGTGCTCAAATTTCAGCAAACCGGGTCTGAAGGAAATGAGAAAACAGCTGTGCATGCTCGCACGGTTCGCGGAAAAACTTTGATGTTGTTCGCGATAGTGTGGCAGAAGAGCCGCCAACCCAGGTGCGTGAATGGTGTTAGCTATCACGAGATGATAACGGAATTCTTGTGGCCAGAGATCTGGGATATCGACCAGAACGATTTGTGGTTCCAACAGGATGGTGCCACTTGCCCCACAGCCCACGAAACAATGGCTTTTTGTGTTATTTACAAATAACCATCGTGCGTTTTAGTTGCACCACCCTTTATATATGATGTGAATGCCTAACTACTTGTATTTCAATTTTTTCAGAAATTTTTAGCCAGCGCTTTTAGCCTACAAAAACAAATTAAAGAATATCAAGGCTATGGAGTTAATCTAGTTGTATGTTTTCTGTACTTGTGTAATTGACTGCAGTTGGTTTTTGCTTGGTTTAAGTTTTTACGATTTATTTACATTTTGTTGAAGTTTAATTTTCTTTTTTTTCAATGAGCCATTTCTTTCAATACAAACAATAATGATGCAAATAATAATATTGTTTTGTATATTACTTGTGACGGCGATGGACGGAAATTCCACTTAAATACTGTACTGCTTTTTTTCTTCCTTTATTCATTCAAGCATTTTTGCCGTGTATTTTTCCCCACCTCCCCGGCACACAAGGTTGCTACAGATGATGCTGTTGATGTCTTCTACAGTTAAATTGTGTATGCAAGCATCTTTCTTCGATCGTTTTTTTATTTTTATTGCTTTTTTATTTATACTTTCATTCATTGTTGTTCATTGACATTTTGTCGTCGAACAGACAGAGAGAGAGAGAGAGAGAGAGAGAGAGAGAGAGAGCGGCTAACGTTATTCGATATTCAACATGTGATTAAAATTGCAAGCGGCTACAAGAATTGTCATCTCATTAACGAGGCAAGTAAATGGATGATCTATGCAGTGGTGACATACATGGCGTTTTTCTTCTTTATATTGACGATTGTTTTTGTCAGAATTTACTAAACTGATGTTGAACGATTATTTCTTCAAAAGCCCTTATAAGGCCTTCGTACATACCAACGACAATGCGTCACTGGGTACATTTTGTATGTCAAGATCTACATAAATTGTAGCAATTTTTTCACGACATTGCAAAAATTAGAATTTTGTTGGCATATACGAATGCCGTGCCACAATTTTGGAATGTCTTTAATACATACAAGATTAAATTCGGCAGCAATAATAACTGAACGGTGAATGCATTTTTAAGGAAAGCTATTACCCCTCCCAACATTTGGAAGTTTCTTTCATCGTCCTTCGTCAAATGGGTTACGCTTTAGTCACTTCCACACGTTAAATCGAAGATAGTTCGAATTTTACAAGAACAATTTACGTTACAGTCGTCCTTATATCACCCAGACGTCAATTGGAAGATTGTTTGTTGTTAACAACACCAGCAGAAAATCACATATACCGTAAAGTATATATTAAACAACATTATACACTTCTGCCAAAGTCGCAGCGACCGCGAAACAAAATTAGAATCGAAAGTAACTTCCAAGAAGGCACTTGGAATTGACTCTTTGTAGTTACGCAGAAGTGACTTCTGGAAGTTAACTCCGGGGGGTACAACTTCTCGATACGAAAGACACTTTGCGATAAGAAAATGGTATCGCAGACGATGCGTTTAAACTTCCTAGCGTCACTTCTTAGTCACTTCCGCGATAGAAAATGTTGGCAGGGACATGGCTTAAAAATAGATCGCTTACATGCAAAGTAGCCGCCATACACAAATCAACATAAATGAATGATTTTAGCTATTTCAGTTCTTAAAAAAGGCCACAGAGTAAAGTAATTCTTTCGTCTCCGTGCAAATTATTTGCAGTAAATATTACCTGCCTTTACCACTGTTATAACAAGTCCTTTCCCGTACTTTTTGCTTTTTTCTCTCATTTAATACTTTTATTAGTTAAATGTACAAAAACAGATCAATTATTTTTACTAAAAACGGATAAGTTATTATTACAATAATTAAAATTCTAAGCAGGTTATACGAGTAACCTGCTTAGAATACAAATCCGAGCAAGAACAAATAGTTTTAGCGGTGATATTTTCAAGAAAGTATTTTCCAGGTCATATAAACATCTTCTCTTTAAAATTAATCTGGCATTTGGGCCGGCGTTATACACTACAAACCGTTTCTTCAAAAAAGAAAAATATCGTACAATTCCCTGTTTCTCCTTAATATAAAGTTTGAATTTTTTTTTAAAAATTCTGTTGTTGCCAAAAGACAGTAGTAAAATAAAACAAAACTAAAGTTTTTAGCGATTTCAAGGACTTTTAAGTGTAATTCATGTCTAATGTAATTGCAAATTCCAAATCAAGCTTATATACCAAGTTTTGTCTGGTTGTTTTAAACTAAAACTTTTCATTTCGCTAAATTTTTGTAAGGTTTTATCAATCAAAAACTCAATTTTTAATTAATTGGTTATATCGATCATTTGCATTTAAGATGAAGTTATCTCATATCTAACGAAAAACTAAAAACTTTTATTTATATTTGTTTTATTTTAAGCTACCTTGGAAATTGATGTTCGCCTCAGCTCTTTATCTTCTCATTGAAAATGGGAATACAATATTATTCGTAAAGGTAGTGGGCTATATTTGAAATAATAAAAAACGCATTAAAACGTAACACTCGTATTGTATGCTGCTATCATTGTAAAACCCTAATAAAATCACTCAAATGCTCGTCCAAGATTATTTGCTGGATGGCTGCAATATCAATTGT
Organism: Hydrotaea diabolus; assembly: GCA_963513945.1. Lineage (NCBI taxonomy): Eukaryota > Metazoa > Arthropoda > Insecta > Diptera > Muscidae > Hydrotaea > Hydrotaea diabolus. Next base: position 1,581,576 of record OY740718.1, on the reverse strand, counting down.
GATGAGAACATTGAATGGTGGCCAATGCCAAGTTTTCTCTTCTACGGCATATGTGCGTGGAGCAAATGTGCAACGGACGTATAAGACTTTAAAATGCAAAACATATGTTTTGCATATCTGCATTGTGCATCTATATGAGGTATTAAAGATATTTGCAGACTTAAATGTTGTCAAATCGAAACTCGACTAAAAATTGGCATAAATGCACATTAATAAAATTATTATTTTTTTTTAAATTATGGATGTGGGGGTTTCCTCATTTTAATCTTTTACACGCAAATCATGCATAATATTAATTATAAATAACAATATACTATATACGAGTATATAACAATATGTTATGTTTATTATTATGTCCCCATTTACACTAAGCAATTTAACTTGCCGCAACTCTTAGTTTGTAGGAGAGATAAGGGGAATGCAAAGTCCCCTATTCCCCTTACCTCTCTTTCATACAAACTGAAATTTGCGGCAAGAAAAGTAGCCTAGTGTGAATGGAGACTAACAAAGGAGTAGTTTTTAGCTTGGAGCAATTTTTTATTGAAATTAACTAAAATTTGCCTTAAGGATTAAAATTAAAAGCTGCTTTAAAAATAAATGACATATGTGTTCAGTATGTTTATGGAAATCTTTTGATCAGAGAGGACCGATTAACAAATATCATATATATATTCGACCAAACCCATAATTTCATACTTTTTCGGGTAAGGTCCTTCTTATATTTAATACTTCAGCTCTTGAGTGGTTTTTTAATTCGGACTGTCATAATTTGAGTCTGATGTTTGTCATAACTACATCGTAAAATCATTTCTTAGCTTATTATTTGGTCTTGCTTTATCACAAGTCTAAATCGTCCAATTCTTTTCCATTTATCATAGTATTTTTTTGGATTCTATTTTAAAGTTCCAATCTTTCATATAATTCAGTACCGTATATTTTAAGTTTTTTTTTTTAAGTTTTTCAGCTTAAGTTTTCGTGAAGGAAATGGGAGCTTAAGAATCCTACAAACGTTTTTCAAACAATTTTTGATTTTTTTTTTTGGCAAAACTCTTGTCCAAGTAAATAATTTCTAGGGACCTAATGTCACTCGAAAAAGTTTTTTTTAAACCTTTCGTTCTGGAAAGTATCCAAAAAACGGATTTCGTAAAGCCGACTTTAAACTGACTGAACATTTTTACCGTTCGTCTAGCTCAAAGAAAATTATTCCTAAAGTCCATCTTTAAATCTACTTGACTCCAAAGTCCAGAGTTTTTTTAGAACCCTAATGCCCTCAGGACAAAAAACACCTAAATTTAAAGGTGTACCGAAACTTCTGCTCAGTATGAGAGGCCATTTTTAAACTTTTCAAAAATACCCATAACTAAGAAGGTTTTTGTTTCTCGTGTTCTGAGTGGTTCAATTCCCTGCATTTCTTCTACTAAGGAAATTAAACAAGCTTAAGAAAACCTCGGAGGTATCCCAAAGTCGGTATTAAAAAAAAGCTACAGTTTCAATTTGTCACAGTTAAACTTGGCGCAAAAAATTAATCCCTAAGGCACAGCATATCGTCTTCACTTACAAAGCCCTAAGAATATCACACAAAACCGTACGCAAAGCCAATAACCCGAGACTAGAATTTCCCAGCCCGTTAGAACCTCAATTTCCCTCCCCGCACAACTATTTTTCCCTAATTTTGTTTTGCGGCGGCTTATAAAACAAAATTTTGTTATAAACCCCTTCGGTTTATTTACAATATTTTTTTTACTTACTTTTTATTTTAGAAGTTATCCCTCGTTGTTCTCCTCCGTATTCCGTATCATATGTGGCATTTTGTTGTTTATGTTCCAATTAAACATTTGTTGTTGTTTTTGTTGTGTTGTTTGTGATTGCAATAACAAAACTAAAACAAAAACACACCAGCAGGCAGAATTCGGAATTGTTATTTGTGTTCTCTGTTTGGGGAATAAAGAAATTTAATAAACGAACACAATGAAATGATGAAATGTAAAAAATGAAGAAACCAAACAAAAAAAACTCTTCGAATGACAGAGAATTAAAGGTGATGATGATGTTGTCGTTGTTGTTATTGAGTGGGAGCGTGTTCTGTGTGCATGTGTGTGTGTGGAGCGCGTTTATTCCTGGTTCTTTGTTTGTATTTTTTGGCGAAGAAGAACCTGGGGTCCTGCTGCTGCACAAAATACACGGCTATGATTCTGCAAAAAATCTGCAAACATCAGCATCTCCACATTGTGGCTGGGTCATTATTACGAAGAGAATGAAAACGATGATAATGATGATGTTAGACCTCTCAAGAATTGTAATGTGTATATATTGCCAGTGAACTAAGCCAGATAGTAGAAGATGTTGCCACAGCCGGAGCAGCGGCAGCGCGCCGATGGCAGTAGCAGCGGAACGGCGGCGTCAGCAGCAGCAGATCAAACACATTTCTTTCTTTCCTCACACACCATAAACACTATCCTTTCTTCTCTGCTTTTCTCTTTTCTAATTATATTTTTGCATATTTTTCTTGCAGAACAAAAAAAAAATTTCAAAATTAGAAATTTGTTTACAATTTTTTGGTTTTTTTTCTTTTAATTCTTACAATTTCCAACATTTGTAAATTTAATTTTTTCAAATTTGCTTTTTCTATTAATTTTTGTATTTAACTTTGTTGGTTAAAATTTATATATTTTTTGCTATTCTTTCATCGCACTACACACACCACAATACATTTATGGGCGAAGTCTCGTTGTTGATTTTTTCTTCTTCTTTGTATTCCTCTTTTTTCTTGCCTTCAGATTTAGATTTGCAAAATTCACTGAACTTTTCTTCAATACTGACCACCGTATTTCGTTATATTTTGTCAATATTTTGCTTTAACATTATCATTTTTTATTTTATTGGTTTTTTGTTTTATTAATTGTTTAATTTTCCAATTCTTTACAAAACACATGAAAGCGACCAAGCGAACGCGAACGGGAGGTGGAAACACACACACACACAAAGAGAGCGACGAACGAAACACACACATGTATAAAGAAAAAAATTTACCGCCGTCAGAAATCTTAAATGCATAATTTCATCATTAATTTCAATAATTAACTAATTAATTTCATAAAACTGTGTTAGCCATGCATCTCCACGACACATTTACGTTAGATTTACTTTAAATTTCAATGGTTTTTAAGTGAATTTACACATTTTTCCGCACCACACAAAAATATAAAAAAATTCACGAACAAGAGACTTGTGGAAGTTGCCACATAATTCTTTCCATGGAGTTAGTTAAGCTGTTAGTGGCAACTCTCGTTACAGGCCTGCCATACCAAATGACACAAAAGAAGAGATGAACACCGAAAAAGTCTAGTAAACATACCCTGAAATGCATCACTGAAATGAAAATACTCTACCCAAATAATTAAATGTATTTAACCATATCATCGATGTATATATAAATGTTAATATTTTATATGACCGTGTTGATTTTGAACTTGTTTGTTTGCTGCTAAAGCAGCGTTGCATTTCTAGGGCACAGTTCAGAGTTGCATTTGAAGAATAATTTCCCTTTATTTCAGTGCTTTGTGTATATGAATACATATATATGTATATACGTGTGTATGTTTGTGTACGGTGTCGCAATAATTCACGTGCATAGCAACACACCTAATATTTTAGAGATTAGCATAAAATCTTTCGAGGGCTTTAAATATGTAAAATCCAAGACCGGAATTTTTCATTTCTGATAAGGATTAGGTTATGTTGGATAATATTATAAATAAAAAGCTAAAGGTGTACAAAATCGTAATAGAGCAATAAATAACAAAAAAATGAAGCCGATGCTTTCAATCTCTAAAGCCGTTATGAAAAATTCAACGCGTTGTCGGATTAAGCCGATTCGGCTTCAAGCTATGGTGTAAATCTATTACTGTAACCAGACACAGAGAAGCAAATTAAGTACTATGGTTAAAACCTGGTTGTGTTCAGTATTAACACTAGGAAATGAACATATAAATTTTAAAGAGGAAAGTTACTGAGTTTCAAAATAATAAAAGCTCAAAACACGAAGAGGGGGAAATTTTAAATAAACAAGAATTTGTTGAATTTATATATTTTTTTTACGTCTTTACAGTGTTTTTAACCAAAAAATCATCTAGGAAAAGGTCTTTAATTTTTGAATGAGCGACTTCAGTCTATCATCGTCCAATGAATTTTCAATAATAATGAGCGCTAAAAAAGTCGTCATATGTGTCTCTTCTAGAGTGCAGTAAGAGTTGTCCTTGGGTCGCTCAATGTGACTGGAATAGCCGTTAGTTCTTCTTTGCTTTTCTCTTCATGGTCTTCCTCGTTGTCGTCCAATAGTTTAGCATCGGTTAGGGCATCGTAGGCCGGTAGGTAACATACGTGGGAACTGCCGGCTTTAAATAGTCCCGATGTCAAATTATAGAAATTACGAAGGGGACCAAATCACTTTGATTTTTTCGATTTATCAAGTATTTTCAAGTGATCGGGAAAATACTTAATATTGTCAAGACATTTAAATTTAGGAGTGTGAAATTATTAGGAGATGACTGTATATTTTTTTTGTGTTTACTGCTAATCACGAGATACAGGCGTGCCAAAATCGACCACAATTTAAAACGTTAATGTAGTTTCCAAAAGTATTTTGGTCCAATAACCAATATAACCTGGACACAGTTCAGTATAATGAACCAACGCTGGAGAATCGACTCGTTTAAGCCCTCCTTAATTCGGTCGCTCTGTAGCAGCAACTGTTTCTTCGAGGGGCACAGTACGTTCCATGGCCAGTTGAATAAGTCGCTCCAGTGGACGGTTGCGATTATTTATACTTCCCCAAACATTTCAATAAGGATCTAAATCAGTGGACTGTGCACGAGATATTTTTTTAGTGGCCAGATTTTTATTTTTTAACCTTTGTAAAAAATATTAAAATAAATTTCTGTTTTATTTTTAAATAATTTTCTCATTTATTAGGTTCATATTCGTATCGTTGGTTATAGACTAGCATAATATGTATTTAAGAAAATATTTATTTTCAATAATGTTCATTTGTATAGTATAATCAACAGATGGATTACGAAATGTGGCAACTGAATAGGTTATGATTGGATACATCGCCTCTCCAACGATTCATTCGTTTTCCATTCATTTTTTTTTTGTCATTTTTCGACGAGGTGAGTATTGAGGGATGATTGATATATGTATGTATGTACGTCTGAACGAGTAATTTACAAATTGAAATGATATTTATGATTATACAAATGATTACAAGTATGATGATAATAAATACATACATGTTTGTGGTGCCAGGTAATTATTTGATTAACCAAACAAACATTAATTGGAGATACTAATAACGTTTTATTATTTCATTTAATAACTATTGATTCAGAAAGTCAGCCCAATTTAGTAGTTTAGGAATGATTTCTGACTATATTGTGCTGACAAATGATAGTTCTAATAATGTTCCATTGTTTGATTAAGCAATTAATTCACTTTTTCCATAAATATTCATTAATATAATTAAGTTTTTTTTGAATTTTTTTCATTATTTTATATTTTCAAAAATCGAACAAAAGATCAGTCTATTAAATGAATTAGGTCTTTCTTTTTTTAATTAATTGCTTTTACCTGTAAAACATTATTTTATTCAATACTTATAATAAAATGCATATAATTACAGAACTAATACATTTATACTAAATACATATAATTGGACATTTAATAATAAATCTGAAGCGTTTTATTTTAAGCGTAAAATAAATATAATTATTTACATTGCTTTTTGTGAATAGGAGGAAGTTATTCAAGCTTTTAAAGCTTTTACCCTACAAGTGGCCTCTTTAGACGAAAGGATTTTGTAGCAAGGACTCAAGAAGAAGATATCTCATGGGAATCAACTTCGATTCGAACAATATGTATTTAGAAAACTTTACTTTGTTTGGAAACATAAAATCACCTCATTTTGTGGCTTCGATTAGTAAACAAATTAATACTAATTTAAATATTTTGTTTCAATTTCAATCGAAATTCACAATTTTAAATTAAATTACAAAAAGTATAACCTTAAAGATTTGGTTAAAAAGACATTATTGAAATAAAAATAATTTGTTAATTTTAAAGCAAAATTTATAATCTTTCTATTGCAAATAAAACACAAATTCTAAATTTATAATATAAAAAGGGAGTATAAATTAAGAATTTGAATTTGTAAAAAACTGTCTTTATAATTTTCTCATTTCTTACTACAGCCACCTCTTAAAATGCTAATTTTCTTGCAATTTCCATAAATGTTCAACATTTATTTAAGTGATTTCCACACTGCTTGAAGTTCACAATACACAGCGTACGGAAACAAGTTTAAGTGCGCTCGAAAATACAGTGGCCATGTATCAATTTTTATACATTTTAAATTTTTTCGTATTCTTCCACTTATACAAAAAATAGAAATAATTTTCACGGTTTTTATAAAGACCCTCTACTTGTTTTTGTCGGAGCTACTTGGAGAAAACGAAAAAAAAGAAGATAGTACAGCATTTACAGCAATGTAAACTATACCATCGAATACAAAAGTTCGACATTGGAGTTTTCGAAAGGTTTCTAATCACGTAGGACACTGTCCGTGTTTTAATATGTCTCTACTTTAAGATCCCCCGTGACTTGCCAAAAAAGTGCTACACCCGGAGTTCGTATCATTTTAATACAAATGTTGGGATTTATACAACTCATATTATGATAGTCCCTGATACAAGGTCCGTTAGTCATAAGGACTATTAAGTGAATATAGGGCTTGATTTGTTGTTGTATTTTCTAAGTACGTCTAATTCCAAGGTTAATGCTATCGTATAAAGCTATGTTTACACATTAAACCGACCTGTCATTTAAATGAATTATTTAAAAAATAAGTCATATATTTTCGACGAACGAGAATTTTTTACCGCCCATTATTTTTCTTTCGTCACATGACAGTTCAATTCGTCTCAAATTCGTTTTATAAAAACAGGCGGATAATAAAAAATTTAAATAATAAGTTAGATTTAATTATATTTAGTAAGTCTACAAGCGGAATAAGGAAAAAAACTAAAAATTATCTGACAACATTTTACATTTTTTTTTTAATTTTTATGATTATAAAGAAAAATGTTTAGACATTTTAGATGCCGGAAAATGTGTTTCAATGCTTGCTCACAAAACGATGCTAAGTCTTTTAAAGTGTTTTTAATGGTTTCCAATTAACGGAAACTTCAGATACTTTTGTACACTTTTAAATATTTGCTTTTAGCATACTCAGTTCATTTGTGTCATGTACCGCTAGACATTCGTACGGGATTCTGGGATTTACATAAAATTCTTTAAAACGTAAAAAATACTTAAAATTAAGTATTTCTTAAATCTTCGTTCATCGTGAAGTATTAAATCGGCTGGCTTTATTAGAGCAGCAAACAATTTCGCACTGCATAGAAAACCATAAATAAACACAAATTGAAAAAAGCCAAATAATTTTTCTATATTTTAGATCTTTGTTATACAATAAATGATAAATATTTTGTTTAATTTTATTTGGCTACATATGTTTTGTAGATTCAAATTTACGGAAGTTTCAAATTTTATCTATAAAATGTTCCGCAAAACTATATTAAGTTTTTATGAATGGAGGAAAGCTTAGCAAGTTCCTGGAAGCAGGGTGCCTCAGCTACATATTTATTGCATTGACTAAATAAACCAAATCACGGCATCCCAGTAACCCTAAGTTTTATATATGTATGTATGAACTTTTCAAGTTTAAACACTGTTTGGACTAAATAACATTTAAAACGAAATACCACTGAAAAACTGAGCCTTTCGAATGGAATATTTTCATTCGAAATAAAAAAGAGAATGGCAAATATGCTAGTTTACCCAAAAATTATGCCTAATATTTTGTTCTTTAGGAAAACTACACTAACCGTTCGAATGTGTCATTTCGATCCTAAATTACGATAACAGCACTTACTTTAATTTGAGTAATTTTTGTTTGTTAAGAGGACCCTTCCCCTTAAGGAACGATCAGATGAACCAATTATATACTTAGGTACAACAGTGATAGCTATGGCCGCTACCACTGCCTCCGCTAGTGCCATTTCGCAGCACATAATCATTATAAATCAGTGGATTCGATGATGTGGTTTTACTGTAACTAGTGTGGGTCTGCTGTGATGTATTGTCAATGGAATGCATCGTTTTACAGGAGAATTGCCGATGATTTGCAGAGTCCTAAAATGGAAAATGAACTAAATTAGTAAAGTAACGTGGTTTGGTTAAGAGTGCTTACCTTGGGTTGTATGGGGAAACAACACCATAAGATGAAGGCAACAAAGGCGACAAAGGTGCCTACCAGCAGAATGAAGTCTTCAATAGTCTAAAAAGGTAATAATTGTTTTTAAATCAGGAAGTAGTAGTGGAAATACAAGGTTTGGTAATGCTACTTGATGTTTAAAAATAGTAGTACAATGAATGACATATTTTATCGTCTTCTATTTTTTTGTATCGCTTTTAGAGCTTATTATGTCAAAAAATGCTGAATATGGACTTTGAATCTTTTTAGCAGTAAAGATGGCAACGCTTTCGTCTTTAAAATGGATACATTTATTTAAGTTTTTGATAATCACATCAAATACATGTACATGTATTTGCATAAATAACAAATCTTATTAATATTTTAAATGCCTGTATTCTGAATTTTTTCCAATACTTCTTTTTGGCATTATTTTGATAACTGTCAAACTTGAATTTAAAAGTTACTTTAGAATTATTCTATATAAGCTATAGTATACTGTAATTAGCCGTATCGGTCTAATGGCTTATTAATTACAGAGAAAATCAATAAATAAATAAAATCTGGTCAGTGTCGGCTTTCTTTCAGTATAATTTCAGACCAAAAATAGATGTGTTTTGGTAAAAATCCTACACTTTTATCATATTTGAAGACATGTTCATGCAACATGTTCAATGGGAACAGGTCTGAGAGAAGTTTCTCGGTTTTTCCTTATACTTATATAAGTATGTGATACCGTCGGACGGGGCCAACTATATAAAAATTTATATTATTTCAAAATACTAAGCACTTTCTTACTGCAGGCGAAACGGAAGTTGTTCCGCACAAACTTTTCTAACTTTGTGTGGACAGCTCGACAGTTCATCTGAGACAGTGGTTCCTAGTTGTTTCTGTTACTTTTGTGCTGTGAGGGATAAATTGATGAAAGGTGTTTTTTAGTTTCTCAAACAAACGTAAATACTGTAAAATACGTTAAGATAACTTCAAATCTAAGTCTCTTCAAAATAATACGTGGTTGAAAAATTAAGAAAACAGATTCGATCTCAAAAAAATTAATTTGATTTGATTCTGGCAAATGAAAACATTGTTGCTAAGTGCTAGTTTTATGTTATTTATGAAAATGTCATTAACGTTGGTAAATCAAGAAATCATTTAATTTTAAAAACAGTTCAATATATAAGATGCATTAATTGTATTTAGTGTCGCATCATTATATATATTTCGAGTACTACGTCATGGGCTGTTGGGGTATTTTAGGACTTAAATTGAGAACATAACTTTACGTTAGGAAAAGAAAGATTCATTTACTTACGACTTCCTTAAAAGTTATCGCATTCACGGAAACATTATTTTACTTTGTACGAGTATCAATAAAATCAAAAAAACCTCTGCGTATTAATACTAAAAAGCCCAAAATTTCAAAGAGTTACCATATAAAATAAATAAATTGTTAAAGTAATTCGACTTTTTTACCCTAGAATGGCCAACATAGATTGTGAGGCGAAGCAAAAAATTTCTTTATACCATCGAACGAAGTATGTGGTTTACAAATACGCCTAGAAAATATTTAAAAAATTATCTGTTTTTGTTTATTGTTGTTTTTTTATATAAATTTAAAAAGTTCTCGTTTATGTTTAAATACATTTAAGAGCTAAAACATATTTTTTTACCATTCTAGGGTTAAAAAACGGAAACATAAATTACTAAAATTTCACGGAAATCCCAGGACAGGAAATAACCCTACCCTCAACCCATTACGAAGAGCTAGTTGATACACGCATAGCTAATCCTTAACCCTAGAATGGTATATTCTCGTATAAGTCAAAACGACAAACACAATTTATATTGTTGTTTTCTCGTGGTACCTTTTTATTTCTTAGAAAAATACTTTTATAATAATCTTCTATTTCTTTAAGAAAAGGTATAAAGTATTCAAGAACGAAGATTACCATCAAAAGGGATAAATTGAAGTGTGTCATTCTAGGGCTAAACTGGCCTCCAGCAGTTTATCTTGAGGAGCGTTAGTAGTCACATTGTAGCTCCCAGTGCTATGAAACACCGTGGTTGAGGCCGTTATCATTTAAATCACGTAAAGCAAGATATTAATTAGTGGATGCTTTGCCTGGCCGACAAGTTTTTGGTTTATAAAGGCTTACAAGATGATAATAACAGTTGTTTCAATTGCTATATTTTAGAAGCTATCAAATTTACCATTGGCACACTGTATTCCCTATGGTGTGCCATTTCCTAATGCATCGTTTTACGATAGCCGATCGTTTTGATATAGAAATTCTGGCTTGTATTGAAATCAATCGTCTGCTTGGTAATTCGTCGCTCCGCTGAAAAATTTGGACCTTTATACGCCAACCAGACAGAGATTTGATGCAAAATAAGAAGAAAGCATAGTCGTCTTTGTCTATTCGATTCGCCAGAGATTCAACTCGGCTTGTTTTGTGGATGGATTTGAGCCCTAATCCGCAAACTATTGTGCTGGCGTAGGAATCGAAGTCAGCCGACCATAGTAGACACCGTGCCGGATGAGGATTCCATTTTTAGGCTATCGGCTATGACAACAAGAAGCATTTCCATATTTTTGTTTATAATTTAATTAGAGCGACCAACTCACACGTGTTCGACTATGAATTACTGCAGCCACAATAATTGTTTGTTTCCTACGGTTTATGGCACAAAAGCATCATCTGATCTGATTTCTATGAATATGAAATAATACCCACTTTCTAAGGTAAGAGCGATTACACGAGCTGTGGTTCCACCAAGCCGGAGCTAATTGCCATGTCACACAACGATCGAATTTGTTAAGGGAAATCTTGGCGATTGGGTCACTTTAAGTCCCGCGTTCCTCAGTTGGCAGTCGTTATCATGTGATTTGTGATTGGGTATATGACATGTTCTTAGTTTACGATGGTAAACCAAAGGCTTCGAACAAGCTCGAGGACAACATCCGCAATTTTATTGCTTAAGTTTCCACGTACATATTTGGCCGGCTGCCATTGAGTAATGTGATTAATATGCCATACCAAATGTTTTATCAAAAATAAATCGAGAATCATTTTGACATTGCACAACTCTGTTAGTTTCAATTTATCCTATCACTATTATCCGGTCAGAAATATTCATGTTTGGTAGCCCATTTATATTCGTGTCTCTATTGATTCTATTCGAACCGTTTGTGCTTCAAACATAGCAAAACTCATAGCATACTTACCGGCTCCTCACCCAGCAGTACGTGATTTATTAAATAATTAAAGTCATCGAATGGTGTCATTTTGCTGTCTGGCAAATTGAATTACTACTCCAAGTTGCCCTAGGCCCAACACAGTATCGATTTTATGTAAAATTTTGTTATTTTACAAAATTGTTAAGACGACATGCGATATGTTTTCCAAACTAAATTCACAAAATAGCAACAAACACTTTAAAATACAAAGAATCCGCAAAAAAAACACACTCGAAGTGCTCGCAATTGCAATGTCAAATAAGACAATTCAATTCTGCAACTCTCTGACAGGCACTCTCTCTCTCTTTTTCTCCAGAGCCTGTTTCGTTTTGTTTGGTCGAGCACTCCCTCTTCAATGTGACAGCTGACAGAAGTTACTACTGTAATTCACTGCTACCACCTCTCCTGTGTTCTCTTTGTGGATGACGGTACATCAGGGGAGTGTTTACACAATCATCATTTGTATTTTATAACTTAGTTAAGGGTGTTTCTGTTGTTATTGCTTTTGTACTCTTGTTTTAGGATTTTATGTCCTTCTTTTTAGAGGTTTTTTCCCTTTTACGTTATTAAAGTTTGTTTACGGTAAGATTATTGATTATTTCACTAGTATATTTTTTAAAAGTCTTTTGGTGTTGCGTAAAATTGTGTTATTTTTTTTATTTTTGTTCAAACAAAATCTGCTGCTTTTCTCTCTCTTCTGTTGTTGTTGATATGCCAAAATCCCAAACCGTTATGTCAAACATGTTTGTTCCTATTTGCTTCAGTTGAATGACAGCTGATAAAACAACCGCTGTTCAATTTACTTTCTTGAAACCGCTGCTTTTGTAAAGAGTTTCATGTGGTTTTCATTTCGAAGTTTTAATTAATTTTAAATAGTTTTTGTTTCTGTGTATTTTTACAAACATAATAATAAATATCAGCACCTACTTTTTTGTCACATATAAATGCGTTAGGCCAATACTGAGTTTAACGAATTGTTATTTTAAATTTTATTATTTTTTTTTAACTGTACATCTTAAAGCCCAAGAATAAATATATTAATCATCTATTTCTGCACCTGCTTTCTTGGCATGAAAATCGTCTTTAACTTTGGCAACCCGCCATTTATTTCCTAAAACATTTCGCGATAAGTTAAAAGTTGAGCAACTTGTTGCCTAGCTTTGTTAGTTCATAAAAATACATTTATAACATTATTTTTTAAAGGAAACTTAGGGTCCGGACACACCAAAAGTTTTTTGACTACTCTGAGTTTTTTTTCTTCCTTCCAGTAGTCTGAAAACAACTGAAATATATTTTGAAAATTCACGAAGGTAAATGATATTGGTTGTGGGTTTTAGACGCTTAGAAATGGTTTGTGTGCCAGAACCTTAAAGCAGAGAAAAATGTTAGGGCGTTTCATCTGTTTGGGAGTTCGCTTAAAAACATAAATCCCCTATAAAGTAACTCCTAGTTTGATTATTTTTTTTCAGTGAACTAAAAGTCATTTGCATTTTTTATAGAGGAGTAAAAAAGTTTTTACCTTTGCATGCCTTATTTCATGTATTGACAAATTGTTTTCTATGGAGTTTGAAACATTTTCACATCTAAAGGCGAACTCAGTACCAGTCTTTAAACAAGAAAACTTACAAAAGGATTATAGGCTATTGGCATTACCAACGAAATCCCTCTGATTCCATTTTCATCTGTTTTGGCTGTCAATTTCCATACAAATTGTAATAGAATGAGGCACCAAGGAATATTTTTATAAAAAAAACAATTTCTAAGCCTAATATAAAATTTAATGAATGTGATTCCATTTTTACCTGTTTTGGCTGTCAATTTCTATACAAATTGTAATACAATGAGGCGCCAAAGGAATATTTTTATTAAAAAAACAATTTCTAAACCTGCTATATAAAAATTATCTGGAACATAATTGCTTTCGTCAAAAACCAATTGTTTTTCCGATACATTGAGAAAATTTATAATTTAAAAACAAAATAAAAAAATATATGTTGGATGTGCACGCTTATGTGTAAAACAAGAACATTTAAAAGTCAAACGGTTGAGATGATTTAAAAAGCAAAATGGTCTAATCTAGTTGAGGACTAGGTACACAATAAGTATACATATTCATGTATGAAGGCACATTTATTTTTCGTAACGTCTACCAGGTTAAGGATAGTACGGAGTTTCATGTAAAATGTTCAATTTAAAATTGGTAATTAATTAAAATTGTACATGTTTGCGCTTGCTTGTCCTACATACAAACACGTATTTTTCTTATGGGAACTAAAATTTTTTGTACCAGTGACAACAAAGATAACTGAAAACTTTTATTTGGTTTTTCTTCTCAAACACAAACAAGAGTATTTCTAATGGGAAAAAAAATTTAACATAAAACTCCGTACTGGACTAAAAGAAAAATTTAATTTCACTTTCATACACACCAACACGTTAGATTTTTTAGAACGAAATTTGACTCAGAACGCCGTACTAAACTAAAAACAATTCGATTGTTAGTAAAATGTCAGGAACTTTATTAAAAAGGTTTTGATTTAGGAAAATTGATTGCCAAATTAAAAACAACCGCTGTACAATTTAAGCTTTATTAAACCGCTGTCCTTTAAATTGTTTAAGCGGCTCTCACTGCTGGCGCGCAGTAATTCTCTCTCTCATATTAATGTAGTTTGTAATGTCATCACTGCCGTAAACAACAGAGAATCACGTTTTACATTTTCTTGCGATCGCGGACAAGTTTTATTGAATTTTCGAAGTTATTGGACAAATAATATTTGTAAAATAAATTGAACCACACCAGAAATGGGCTGAACGGGTATCCTGTGATCTTAAGATGGTAAGATTGCAAATTGTTTGTAAATATTTGTGAAAAAGGAGGTTTAGTTGTTTTTGTGTTTGAGGTACTTCTTTCATTTGCAAGTTAATAAAATTGCAAAAGTATATTTTGTGGCTTAAAAAACGACTGCACCTTAATTCTGGAGAGGTACTTATAGACATTGATCGGCATGGTCCAATCGGAAAGACTTTGGAATGGTTGCTTTATTTAAGCAAGGTCAGCCACAGTTCAATTCTGACAGGATGGTTTTCTCTGGCCTTTGCAAAGTTTCGTCGGGATCAGCTTACATTTAGACTACAACAATAAATAAGCTGAGGGACTGGCAAAGCTGATTCGACTCGGGTTCGGATTCTGAGAAGATCAGTATAATTAACATCTCGTTTCCTCTTGTTTCCTCTTGGGTGTTACCAACATCAGCACTAAATCCCTTCTCTGATTCTCTTGCGCTATGTGTCCATTCAACAGCGATCCAACAAGCAACACTACTCTGGACCACGTCGCTAATTGTTGTGATAGAATACGATGGTTCATCGAGATAAGCGAAACTGTTCTCTTTTGGTGTATATGTTTTTTTAGAAAATGTACACCTCTTTATTTGCCACATGTTGAACCTGGCATTGCCAAATTTCATTTTCATGTGGTCCCCATGTACAGTTGGCTTTAGCCATATCCAATTTGATCTTGCTTAAACTTTGCATAGTAAGTTATGGATGGCAACTTATCAACAAATAGTTGGTAGGGCCACTATGAGATACCCGACACCACTCTACTATTGAAAAGTGTCTCCGCCTCTGTCTAAAGCTGATCATGGTCGCACCTTATAAGTGACTTCTAGAGCGGGAGGGTTATATATTTCTTTGGGGCTATACGAAAAAATAGACCAAAATGCCATAATTTTTCCATGGGTAGTTATTGGTCGAACTTAACGCGCTATACTTCATTTGGAATAGATAAAATTCAAAATGGTAGGACAGCAAATGGAAAAGGTCGCTTACTTGGGGTTATATCGGACAAATGTTACAATATCCGCAGATGTTACAAATATCTGCATCTTATAATACCCACTGCCACAGTACTGTGTCGTAGGCTATAAAAAGTTAAGCCTTAACAATTAATTTCTTCAAATAGCCTTCGTATAAAGGAAGCTCCCAATTTGAGTACCCGCCGATCTGTAATGCAGATATTAAATGCTATATTGCACCTATTTTTAATAGGACCTTTTCAATGATTTTCACATAGTCACACAAAGTTGCATTCGGATTTTAGATCCTCGCTATCTAGAAGCCACAAATAAAATTTGAACTGGTTAAAATTACCAGAGCTTGTTTGCGAGCGAGCAGTTACTAACCCAGGAACATATCGGTAATATACTAGGGCTGCTACATATAATTTTGGCCTTATAATGAAAATGCGAATATTTATCATCAAAAATGGTTTGATTGTTTTTCAACGTATTCTCCAGCATGATTTATACACTTTTGCATGCGCTCAAACCAATTGTCGAAGCACTTTTTCCACTGCGATTGAGACACCTTCAGAACATGGATTTTGAACGCTTCAACAGCATCTTCTGGTGACGAAAATCGTTGAGCACGCATTTTTTCTTGATGTGCGGGAATAAAAAGAAGTCAGTCATTGGGCGCCAAGTCAGGGCTATACGGCGGATGACCCATCAATTCGACGTTTTGGCCACTCAAAAAGGCGCTGGTTTGAGCCGGTGTGTGAGCTCGCATTGTCATGGTGCACCATGATTCGTCTTCTCTTGTTCGTTTTTCGTATTTCTCCGAAGACCTCAGGCAAACAAATTGTGGTGTCCACTTAGAATTGAACGTCCTACGTTGCTCAAGCGGAACAGTCGCCACATGACCAGTTTTGTCGAAGAAACAGGCGACCATTTGCTTCAAAGTGCTTCTTTTACAAACAACTTTCATTGGACTTGGCTCGTCAATTGCTGTTTTGTTTCATACGCATAGATCCTTGATTATAAAAGTCTTTTAAAGCACCGCGATCGTATTTTTTCAAAATTTCTTTGTACCAATCGACACGAGCCTTTTTGAGCGATTGTCAAATTGTGCGGGATCCAACGAGAACAAACCTTTTTTACGGCCAGGTGTTCATGCAATATCGAATGTATGCTGGTGGAAAAAATGCCCAAGGATGCCTCTATCTCACGGTATGTCACATGACGATCTTGCATTATCAGTTCACGCACGGCATCAATGTTCTCTGGCACTTCGGCCGTTTTTGAACGACCTTAACCACCTTCGTCTTTGAGCGAGCGTCGGCCAAGATTGAATTTATTAAACCAGTTTTCACCAGTAGGATGGTGCTTCATCGCCATACAAAGATTTAAGTTCATCGATGCACTCTTGTCGCGATAATCCACGTCGAAAGTTGTGAAAAATGATCGCACGAAAATGTTCACGAGTTAATTCCTTTTGTGCCAAATGCATAAATATTGCTTTAATGTGTGCGATATATGTTGTTGCCACGCCCCATTATGGCACCTTCCATACAAATGCCCTTTAACTGATAACAGTTAAACCAAAGTAACTTAAAGAAATAATTTAGCAAAGTTCTAAGTTTTGCCATAATAGATTGATTCATCCCAATATTTCGTCTATATCTTGGCGTCTGTGGAAATGCAACACTTGTTGTGGTTTCACCTTCCTTACGAACGATTTTCTTTGAATAATATTCCATTGGAGATACGAATATCTACTGTCCTTACGGACTTCACTTAACTTCTCCCAAAGATGTATGTGTGTATATGGCTTAGGGTTTAATCCCTTACTTGCAAAGTTGCGGCAAAAACCTATGTTAAATGCTTTGAACCAGGATTACTGGTGCGATGGTCGCGTATACTAGACATCAGACCACGGCGCTACTCTAGTTGATTCACATACGTTTTAATAAAATTTTACCTACCGAAAGAGATTGACCTTTAAAATTCAAATTGAATTGAAATATTTTAATTCTTTTTTTGGTTTTATTGTTTGGTTGTTGTCGTTGTTGTGTATTCGTTTTACAACACTAAATAACAATTAAATTAAATGTATAATGAAATGAATCGTATGTGAAACAAATGCTAAATTAGAAGCGTATAAAATATAATAATTTACAACATATTGTAGGTACATGAGCCGCATACAAAATGGAAAATTTAAATACGAATCCGTACTGGGCATGATTTTGAGTATAAACACTAACTTATGGTACTATACAGACATGCATAAATAATAATTTGGTTTGGTTTTGTATAAAAATTGTACGTTAAATGTAGCCACTTTTTAAACATAAGAGCCACTGCGTATTTCAACAATTACAATAGCTGTGTTTTTTTTCGTAATTTCCTTTTTCAAACAGAACGTATTAAAGTTCGTTTTTACACACTGTAGCATTCTTGAAGATTTTCGATTTTTTCCCATTCAAGGAAATATTGAAAATTCTTCACTTTTTTTGTCGACGTCTGTCACTTTGGGTCATTAATGCTAAGCAGTCTTAATAAAATTAACAATAATTTAAGGAAAAGTAAATATTTGTTGTTTACTTCCTGACTAAAATACTTAGAATTAATAAAATTTCGAATGTTAGCATTTCTTGGGGAAGAACACATTCATTTCGATCAAGATTTGCAATACTATGAAAACGACATACACGGTTAAGAGCAGGGCTCCCACGCGTTTTGTCAAGCGGTAGCCGGTTAAACTTAGACCGATAAAGAGAGACAGTGTGCACAGCATTAGGATAAATATGCTGTACTCGATGCCCTGGGCGGCCACATTGATCATGTTGTCTTCTTCGCCAAAATGAATGCAGTTCTTGATGAACCACGGCACACCCAATGACAGGAGGATAGCCAACGAATTGGCGCCCAGTGAGTTGGAGACACCAATACCACTTTCACCTGTAAAAAATAAGAAAAAACATTGAAATATTGTGAAGAAATTGAAAAAAAAAATAATTTAAAAAACCAACATAATTTGTAAGGTCCTTAAAAAAACTTTACAGGACAATTTGTCTTTTCCACACTTACCACTTCGTAGGGATATAATACTGGAAACCGCCTCTGGCATAGTGGATCCAGCGGCCAAGAAGGTGAGACCCATGATAATTGTGGGTACGCCTAACGCAACACCTAAGACGTTAAAATGGCGTTATTGAATTGTTCCCAGATAGGGACCTCTTATCCCGTTTATTACTTACCGAACGCCGTCAACATCCATACAATCAGATAAGCATTGCAACCTATCGCCACAATGCACATTATAAAGGACAATGGGTACAGCTTACGATATTTCACGGGATGTGGTATGATAAAGGTCAGCGCAAACTTGATGGGAAACGTAAAGAGCCACCAGAACTTCATGATTTTTGATTCACCACGAGGCAAAGAAAACAGCTTGGAAGGCAATTCCATGGCTTGGATTTCATCGTCCCCTATTTAAAACAAAAAGCAAAAAGTGAGTACCTTTTTTTTTTGAAAATTAAAAGATTTTGACAGATTCGCTCGCTACTTACAGCTTTTTGAATGGGTTAAATGAAGCCGCGAAGACATGGAGTTAGTATTTTCGGGTAAATTAACAACGAACAGGCCATTGCCTGTCAAGTGATCCTTTTTCATGGGCAACTTGGCCTTAGCACTGTTCTCCGGAGGTTCGGTGAGATCTACAAAGAAATCCAAGATAAACGGGATCCACTCAATTTCTTCTTGTTGCACATACCATATCTGGTCGAGAAGCAGCAGTTCATTTTGTCTTCCACAAATACTCGAATGGCAGGCATAAATTTGTTATTGTTGAATGTGATCAAATAGTAGACTACCAGAAAGCCCATCATTACGCAGGATTCGGTGAAGGTGATGTTGCCACCCCAGGCCAAGATGATCAAAATGATGGTATTGAAGCCATAAATAAAGCAATCGCGAACAATGGGCCACCAATCCAGTTGGATAGGCTGGAAAAAGAGATGATAAATATAACTTTACGAACTGAAGGGTTTCGTTTAAACGATTTCCACTTACCTTGTTGATAGCCAATGCCGCCAAACTGGCCACGCCCAATGTATTGAACATCAGCGAACCGATTATGGTGCCTAGGCCCATATCCGAATTGGTTATTAGCGTACTTATGGTATTCGTAAAGAATTCTGGCATAGATGTGGCCGTAGCCATAAATGTGGCAGCTGCCACATCCTTGGATAGATTCAAATCCTGGCATATGCATTCCACGGTGGGCAGAAAATAATCATTGCAAATAATGGCCAACAGTACAAAGAAATAAGCGGCAGCAAACGCATGCAGTGCCACCCAGCCCTGGCGTAGTTCATCCTCTGCAAGTTGAAATAAAAAATAAATCCAATGAATAAATGCCTCGTTGGAAATAGAAAATAGAAATAAAAATTCCACATGTCAACTCTAAAAGTTAACCTGAGTTTCTTACAAAATCGGAAATCTTATCGGAAATCTTTGCAAATGGTTGTCTTAAGTGTGTTCGATTAATTCTTCTATGCCTTTACATATCAATGTGTAGGTAAATTAGACATCACGGAAGCACTGGACT
This sequence comes from Hydrotaea diabolus, assembly GCA_963513945.1. Lineage (NCBI taxonomy): Eukaryota > Metazoa > Arthropoda > Insecta > Diptera > Muscidae > Hydrotaea > Hydrotaea diabolus. The sequence goes on along the minus strand of OY740718.1, from coordinate 1,561,630 downwards.
CCAGTTTAGAATCCCCTTTTATCAGGGCTGTGATATGTTATCACCAACGTTAATAGAATTCGATCCTACTATGGGTGGAATTGATTTTGGCTTCAGTTTACTCCCGCCGTTAATATGGGTTGTGATATGTTATCACAAACGTAATCGTTAATAGAAATGGATCTTAAGATGGACGGACGAATGTTCGCCATAGAAGAGACAGGCCGTTGTAGAGGAATAGTTGGCGGCGAGGGATATTACCGTCCATAATATCTTTACTTACGTAGTAAAGAGCACTTCAATCAAGTTTTCATTAGCCTATAAATAAAATAATCTTTCTTCGTTATCAATTCGAATTAATTCTATTCGCATGATTATCGTTTGTCCGAATGGAAATCAAGAAGCACTCAACATCAAGTACTTATGAGTCAGCGATGTCAACTTTAACGAAGACGGATCTAAATACTCTTGACCATGGAGTATTTTCTGCAGTATCTATGGTGGTGCTACAGTAAGGGTTAGCTGGAATTATTTTTCTTCACAAAATTGAGAGGCATTTCAATATTTATTCTAACGATATATTTTCGAACCGATGTGAATTTGATATCGTCAAGATTAAATTATGCTTGTGTTGTTAGAAAATCGGAGATCGTACTGGGTCTATATCTGTTTAGTATGTTTAAGGCCATATTTACTTATATATCCTATGCCACAATGTGGGTAAATGTTTTAAATCAATGTTCAATTTGCAAATAGCGATCTGTGCTGATGAGATTTTTTTGAAAATTTTATTTTCTTTATTGCCTTACCAGTAAAATATTCAGGAAAGTCATCCAGTGGCGAGCCTTCTGTATCGTTCGGACATACGTCACGCGCCACTCCCTTTAGTATTACAAAATCTTCGAAATTTTGCAAAAATGTTTCGAAATTGTTCTGTGTATGCTGGGTAATGGAACCATTGCTCTCTGCAAATACAAAATGTAAACAATTTTATTAATGTTATCTAAACATGTGGAGAAAAAAGGGATTTTTCGAGGAAAACTAAGTGTCTGAAATTTTCTACTTCGGTCTCTGCTTTTGAAGTGCATTCTTTAATTAGAATGTGTGTGCAAATGTTTAAGGGAATTAAGTTATAGTGTGGGATAATTTAATAAATCAAAAGAAAGCTGAATAAAGCATGTGCTGGATTAATAAATCAAATGAAAACTGAATAAAACATGTGCTGGATTTTGGTGCCAATCATTTCAAGCGATTTAAACAGTCTTTTTTTGGGGCTGATAAGCTTTGCGACATTTGTTGGAAATATCAAATGTTCTTTTGTTGCACTTAAATAAACAAATGGAAATTTCAATGTTTATAAACATTTTGAAATAATGAAAACGATTTTTTTCAAAAAATAGGTTAATATGTTATTGTAAAATAAAAAATATTAACAAATTTGAAAAAAAAAAACTTTTCAGCGTTACCTCGCAAACTTTGTACAGAAAAAGTGTTAAGATTTTCAAAAATATTGGTGCAGTAGTTTTGAAGGTTAGGTTAGAGGCCACCGATTTCGAAAAAAATGAGTTTTGAAAAAAACGCTTTTACATTTTGAATAAAACTGACTCACGAGAGATTACTTAAAATGCTGTATCTTCATTAGTTTTGCTCCAATTCATCTTAAACACACACGGTATTCTTAAGAGGTTCTCCATTTAGAAAACCAAATTAAAAAGAGGAAAAAAAATAAAAACGTCCCCTTAAAGAAAACTTTTTTCCTGGCCGATATAGTCCATTTGGAATGACAAGTTTTTAAATACACCACTCTTCGATGGTGGGTATTTTTCAAAATACCCTTTATAAAATATTTGTTAAACAAATTTGTTAAATATTGTTTTTTCCTTTAAATATTGCAGATCTGGCACTGACTGCCACAACGAATGATTGTTGATGTTTTTCACAAAGCAGCCAAAGTGGACGAAGCCGGCGAATTGATAATACGTCATAAATACAAATTCATTAAATTTGTACCATTATCAAGCGAGTGAGTATGCAATCCCTCCACTAAACCCCACATACTCGTATGACGGTTTTCTGTTTACTTTACATATTTGTGGGAATTTTTCTTTTTTTTAACGCTGTGCCAAGACTAAGCTCTCACTACTCCACGTTTATTGACTGTTTTTGTTGAGAGGGTGTTATGTCTATAAATAATGGTCAAAACCAAAGCTTATTTCAGTCGATATGCATTGAAATGATCATGCGCACGAGATAACGATAGTACAACCCTAGAGATAGGCCAAGTGTGCCGCCAGTTACGAGACTAGACACTCGATTTTCAGACTAATATGTCTAATACCGGGTGCATTAGCATCAATTGACTTGGGCTTTTTTTATTGCACACATTACAGCGTTTTTTAATATTTCTTGGGAATTCGCTGTTGTTATGTAGACGTACTTAGTTATCAATAATAAAACATAGTTTAGTTAATAATTTCATGGAATTGTCTGCTCTACATCAAACCGGATTGTGGTAGAGCAGTATAATACATATAATAATGCTTGATAATGTGTTGCAACTCAAAGTTAGGAAAAGTAACGATTGTTTATACTTTTACTTTTTGTTGTTTTAAAAACATTCAAATTTTGGATTATTAATTAAGACATAAATTAAAGCAAATTAGTCAAGAAGTGTGCATATGTAGTAGAATTCTAACAACTGCTGTATATTTCAATCGTTTCCTATTATGTATTTGAAAAAAAAATCATTAATGGTGATATTAATTCTTGTGTAAAAGAATTAAAATATTACCTTGTTAGGCAGCTTCCTTAAGACCCACCCATAAGAAGAAAAATAAGGAAAACAAAATAAAAGCCTTTAAGTGGAAAGAAAAAACGATTAACCCGGAAATATTCATACCCATTTATGCACAGAAAGGCATATTTCAAGAACTGAAACAATTCAGTACTGGCAAAAAGGCATCACACTGTGGCTGAATTTCATTCGTATTATTCTTTAAAAAGATATAATTATTAATATTGTGAACATTGAATTTTTTTAAAAAATTTACCTTAATTCAATACTTTAAAATTTAATTCAGAAAATGTGAAAACCGGTAAAGTTTACCACCACCAGCATCCATTGGTCTATCGATCCATATGAAGTCAACCTTCAATTGTTCGATAAATTGCATTTTTTTTCTTATTCTACTGATCCCGTAAAATGTACGCTCCCAATACATTTAACTGATAAAGTTAGGAAATGGCCAGACGATACTCACGGTATTGACAATATATTTCTTTAATGTACTGAATTTTATTAATTGAAAAAGATCTATTCTGCTGTCCAAAGGATGAAAGTCACAAGCGTCAAAATTCCAAAATTGAGTCAAGGGCAGATTCGGAATGAGTTTCTGATTTTTGTGTTAAACAAAGCAAATGGTCACATCTACCACATCCAGAGTGTTTTGTAGTCAAAAAAGCTAAATATCTCAAAACAACTAAATGGAGATTAGGACGGCAGTATTGCAGATAGTAGCTTGAGTTAATTTATTTATCCACTTGAAGAAGTGTCTTTGTAGAAAGTTTTCACCCAAGGAACAGATTCGTTGATTTGTTGACAATCAAATGGTTGAGGTTGCAACCATTTCTTAGTTGGTGCCTTGCAATTTTTTAGTAACTGGAACTGAGAATTAATGAGAAATAAATCTCTATTTACAAGCATAAGTGTCGTATAAAAAACCGCACATTCAACTGAATGTATTTATTTAGATCGGCTTGAAGTCATACTCGTTCTACAGAGCGGCACTCGAATTTTATATTGGTTATTAGCGCCTGCTGTAACCACCAGTTATAGCTATTTCATTCGTGTAACAAATTTATTGTCTATATGTACCACAACATTATTATATCCATAATCTACTAGTATGTCGAACCGAATATGTGTCCACATAAATATTTGGCTATTGCAACAAAAAGTTTTGAAGTTCGAACTAAATTCCAATTGAAGCTTTCTTTTTATGTACCTCTTCAAAAAGTTTCTATTTTTTAAATTGAACAGACCAGCATATCAAATTTTATAATATACTTTTTGTTCCACGTTAAGTCAGTACGACTATTGTCGGAACTTTCTTGTTTTTCTTTGTAACAGCTTTCTGACTCTGACTATATCTTTTAGTTTCCCATATTTTTAAAAAACATTTACTTTTAATTTATCCAAATTCCAACAGTCTCAGTACTTCTACAAATTTGGTACATCTGATCCGATAATACATACGGTGGTAATTTAATAACAATATGAATGATGAACATTGCGAAAGTGTTATAGTGAAATTGAACAATTCTTAACCACTTAATTCTAATATTGGCCGCTTTCATAATTAGAAACGGAAATTTATTTCACCCGGGATTTTCTGTTTCCTCTCGGCAAGACTTTGCGTTCGATTTTCGTCAGCTCAAGTGAACAAAGTATAGAAATAATGGTGAAAATGTCTTCGAGAATTGACGATTTTAATATGGTGGCTTCAATCAATGGTGAGGAATATTTTATCCATGATCTTGGCCATTTAAATGAGTCATTAAACATAATCAGACTGAAATTATTTAAGATTTTTGCAACAATTGCAGTTATTGCAACTGTGAAGATTTCCTAACAATTGATTTCCAAATTTAGAATGTGTCTCACATGTCAAGGCGTTTATTTGATTTTATTGTGAACATAAAATTGTAATGACTAATTTCAAAGCAATTTCTAAAGATAACAAAAGTTATTTATAATATAAAGTAATTGTGAAATGCACACATTTTCAAATCGCCTCTAGTAACACATAATTATAATACGCGTCAAAATATTTTTTTAGAAGGTACTCGATATGAATTAAAGTCGAAAAGACATCTGCGCAAATCATCCTCGGCGACGTATTTGGCAATAACAAAAATATGATGAATAAAACAAAACAAGAAATGCGATAATAAATACCACCGAATATTTAATGGCAGATTTATCGCTTGGAAAATCACCAGTTTTATAAGGCAAAACTTATCATAAAAGTAAAAAGAGACTATAAAAATAAAATTTAAGTTAAACACAAACGAACCGAAAACAAGCATGGCCTTAAAGGTGGCTAGCGGGGGTGAAAGAAAAAGTAAAGTACCTACCGGCACTCACTTACTACCTCACCATAAAAAACGCGATTTTTATATCGGGCTTTATTATGGAATGCTAGTTTTCTTCAGCAGACAATACAAATAAAATCAACAGACCTGACCTTACTTGCGAGACGTTTGTTTTCATGCTCAATTAATCGGATGACAAATATCGCCACAACTCACGTTACGCGAAACGAGTTTAAAATTCTTATCGGCAGCCCATAAACCGAGTATCTGAAAAAATTGACACATTTTGTTTATTAATTACCCTGTAGAATAATTCTCAGACAATTTCTTTACTTTTCGGGGTAATTAACTTTATAATTCCACCGTAATGTGAGTGTGCCACACATAGTATGCGACTGAGTATTCATAGTAATTCGCCGATTTACTTTTGTTTTGCCTTTTAAAAGCTTTATTGAAGTTTATATTGCTAGAGCGAAGAGGGGCCATTTAAAATAACAATTAACTTGACTAACTTATCAAAGGCAATTCCTTTGCAGTCGCATAATAGACGAAGTGTTAAATATTTATTAATGTTATGAACGAGTTCGCACTAAATCCAAACAATGATGGATGGCAGTTAAAATACCACTGGTATTCCCGCTAGACATAGAGAAAGGCTACGTCTACTTGGAAAAGGCAATTAACTATGGCTGTTCAAAGAAATCGCATAACTAACTATTTACAATGCTAGGGCGCAAGTAGAAAGACTTGAGATTCTTCAAATCAATCCATAATACAATATAATATTGAATATTAATAACTATACATTCATAGGTACTATCTATGAATGACTTTAAAAAATCCACCATGAAACCAGCCGTTTTATTCATGTGAAGTCATTGATTTTTATATTTTCTGCAGCCATTAACATAGAAAACTATATTGTGTTTTGTAACCATAACGTCATTGCGATTTGAACAATTGCCAATTAAAGTAAAACTATAACGGTCTTTTGAAAAAGAAGCTTTATACAAAAAAGTCATTAATCAAAAAGAGGATGGTAAACAGAATAAAGTTAATTGCTTTCGTATAAGTATAGTAAAATCAAACATGATGTTTATGGTCTTGTCATTGAAATGTTTATAGGTTGTTTTTCATTTAATTCAATAAATTTTAGAACATATGATACAAATCAATAGATGATGACTGCGATATTACTCGTATATGAACGGAGATTAAAACTTCTTTTAAGTTTGGCGTTTGGTCATTAACTTGAATGCAAATTAAGTTAGACTAAGTTCTTAAAGGGCTACAACAAATTATTTTTCTAGCAAAAATGTTCAAGAATTGTTTACAGCAGTATTTTTTCTATCGACATGATAAAATGACTTAACTTTTGCAATAATGCTATCTAGTCTTAATTACCGAGGCTTAACCTCCTAGAGTACCACTATTACTAGAAGGTAGACGACCACCTACTTCGTTATAGCTTCTTAGTTTGGGCCTTAAAGCTGCTTTAGACAAACAACGATTTTATATGAAAAATCGTCTTTTCTGAGGGTGGCAGTCTGGAGCGGTGGCACCACTTGCCCATTTTTCTTTGAAAACATTGTTAGAAACTCCATACTAGTTAACGGCGATAGCTACAGAGTCAGATTTTGCAGGGATGCCATCATTTGCCCACTTTTCTTAAAAAACATTGTGGCAAGATTTTAATAACATAGACAGGGTCTTGGGTTGGCATGATGCGCTAATGCGACGCCACTGAAATGAATGTTGTCTTATATTAATAATGGAAATATTTGTTAGTTTAAAAAAACGTATTTTTGTACAAATAGTCTCAAAGTGATTATATTTAGAGTTACAGCAAAATTTGCAATTTTTGCACTAACAACACAAATATTTTAAATTCTTACAATCTCAGCTGTTCGTAAGCATGTTCTTATTCTGCGCATAGAGTGTCTTTGAACATTTGTATTGCCTCAATTTATACCATTGGACTATGTTTACATAAGCTGTGTTCTTTTCAGGTTACTAAACTAGCATTTGTATGAAAGTTACTCAGTTAGCAAACATGTTGGCCTCAAGTCGTTACGTAAAGACACGAGTAAGAGTAACCACACTTATTTTTCCAACAAAAAAATAATTAATCATGACACACCCTGCTATATAACCACATATGTTTTTGTTTTGTATGTTTACAAATAGTCAAACAAGAAATTGTCTCACCGGTGAATTGGCATCGGGCTTATCGGGCAGGAGATTTTATAACTGAAACTATCTATAAATCAGCTCAAACTGGCAGTTCAAAGACATTTTAAAAAACAAAAGAGAACCAATTTATTGATTTATTTTATTTCATTAATAATTGTATCACAATTTATAGTTTTTTATTGTTTACTTTTGACGAATTGCATATTAAACCTCTTCTTGGTTAATTCTCTTTTGTGTATACAAAGAGAAATAATGTTGCCATATTACTCTTAATCATGTGCAATGTTACCAACTTATTGTATTGCAAACTAACTAGGTAACTAAGCTAGTTACCACAAAAGAATAGGTTATTATCATCCTATTTCAATTGATATTAACACCAAAATATATAATATAATTCCGATACAATAACCAATCCCACGACAGCCGGTTCTATGGACCGGATTGACCCGAAGAGCAATTCTTCAGCCAAGGGCTGTCACCCCGGCATAATTTCGATTATATTTTCTAATGAAAATCTTAAACCTTTACCGAATTGAAAGTGTAGGTCAAACTATTCCATAGTCATCAAATCAACAGTTAACACAAAAAACGTACAGTGGGAAAGACTATACATGAATGGTTGCATTCATAAAATATGTAAGGTTTTCAATTCAAAATTTTGTTTACAAAAACATTTTTAAATCCCATAAAGCAAACATTTGTTTTTTTCTAACTTTGACATTTTTCGATATTTAAAAGTGTCAATAATAAAACGATAGGGTTTTTATTCTATTTACCTATGGTATACCACACATTCCATACTGAATCCATTGCAGTTTCAAATGAATGATGTTTACAACGCTTGAAATACTTTTACTTTATTCTTTTATTATTCTTTTTATTGGGCGCATAATTTCCAAATATTTTTTTTTGTTGCTCCAGTTAACAGCCACCTTTTCCTTTGTCATGTCATCCAGCGGTGGCAAGAATTCTTCTAGACACAATCGCGTCGTTAAACGAAACATGTGCACTTTTCACGCTTAATTATCTGTGACTGTTGTTTGCCAAGTTTTGTTGTTGTTATTAATCGATTTAATTATTATGCTATATTTACAATTCTTGTAAATTGTTTTTTTTTTTATTATAATCACTTCGGCAAAGGCTAAAGTTATTAGGCCAAACACAGACGCATACACAATTTTAATTCGATTGTAAATGATTCAATGATTCGAACGTTTTTGCATTACTTTGTGGTTGAATCAAAGAATAAATACTAATCGCTAATAACGCACACCGCTTGGTTAGTTCAATTGCTATTATTTAATGCAATTATGTTGTTTTGTTTCTTTTCTCTTCTTTAACAACAACAAACCACGTAAATACTTCAACTTAAAGTTAACTATTTCGACGAGTGTTGTATGCACAATTTCAATCTGATTGCAACGCCGAGAGATACCGATCCGATATCATTGTTATTATTGACTGTTGGACATTTCAAGAGCAAATAAACTTTTTCGTCGAATTAATCGTTAGTTTTATACTTAAACAAAAAAGTACGAAAACTTAAAGTCAACATTAAAACAAAACGTCGACAGTGAAAAAGTGTTTGAGAATACGGCACAAGCGCTCGCGCGAGAAAACCCAAACAAGACAAACAATTATAAATTGTGATTAACTACTTAGAAGCACTAGGCTTATTATTCGTAAGAAAATTAATAGTAAAATACCAAACAAAAAGCTTTTTATTGGCCGAACTACACCATAGGCGATGGAATTTGAAAGAAAACTGGTCAAAATTTAAAGTGGAATTTGTTAGTATGCTTGATTATTATAAATTGATCGGAAGTTAGAGGGTCTATGCGAAAGTAGATGTCGCTTAGAGTTTATCAAGTAAAATATAATTTTATTAAAAGTATTTAGGGCTCAAGTCAATGAAAAATGTTGGTACGAACAAATGAGGGCCTAAATAGACGTGTATTTATTTATTTTTTATTTCATTGTTATATAATAACAATAATAATATTATTATATTAATAATATTAACGTTTTATAAAAACGAATGTGTATACCACAAAAGTAAGCCAGTCTCACACCGGTGTAGGTATATCTAAAATGTTTCAAAGACATTACTTTTCTCCTTGTAATTGGCACATAAATGCTTTTTAATGTATTTATGACTCTGTCTTTAACCATTAGGCCACAAATCTCAAAGGACGTGATCTATACGAATTATAAACAAAACTCATAAGTTTCAGATTTCTTTCCTTTTACATCATTTTTGGCAGGGACTACTATATTGCACAAATGTCAACCAAAGACTGGTATAACATAAAATACAACAGGCCGAAAATCGACATTTATTAAAAAAGTTGTAAAATTTTATTTATATGTATAAATACACAAAACGTCCTGCTTCCAAATTAATTTAAAAAAATAATTTATGCAGCCTTTAAGTATTTAGCCTAAATAACTATCAAGTAATAGCCTATACAAGAAATTATTTTTTCACTTTTCTCTTGGAAACGGTGTATTTTAGATGTATCACATACAATATTGTGATTTTCAAAATCGATGAGAATAGTTCTGAGGGGATTTTTTTTAGTTTTGAGACAACTTCATTTGGGTTATCGACTTTTGTACATACGCTGCAGTACATATATAAAATGCAAGCACTTAGTATAGAGACCGGTTATAGGGGAATTCCGAAAAACCATTTAGTTGAATGAATGAATTATGCTTTTATATCGCTTATGTACTTTTAGTATCTGAATGAAAATGTTTAACTGTTTGGTATTGAACTTGAATTCAGAAATAAAGAACGAGTGTTGTGTACAAATATAAAAAATATTGTGTACGCATAAAGTACTTATATGTATATGTAAGTACTTTTATTGAACAAGTGATTTTTTTCACTCAAACTGTTATTGGGAATTCCCAAATTTGTTTGTATAAAAATTTCCCCCTTTTACAATGCGAGCAACTTTTAAATTTTTAATTTTAGACATTTCTGCACAATTTTTTAAAAAAAAAGTTTGCTCATACTTAGTTTTTGTCGTCTTAAATTACAAATTATTAATTAATAAATGCATTAAATAAAAGAATAAATATTTGGGAATTATATATAATCGAATGTTTAAGAAAATGTTCTACTGTATTTTTGGAGCATAATCAAAAAATGTTATTAAGCCCTTTTGGAAATTTGTCAATAAAAAAGTGAGAATATTTGTTAATACGCATCACAGTCTATCAAAAAAAGCCCCTTTATATTTTTGATATTCTTATTTAATGAATATTATTTGGAGTGGGAAAAAAGACAATTATTTATTTACTTTAGAATTGTGACAGATGTTATTTAAACTTCAAAATAAGTATATATAAAAACACTAAACAACAGTTGTACAAATTTGCTATAGTTCGATTGTTTTGTTCTAAACGATACACGAGCAGATTTCCCAATGCTTGATCGTTTTTCCCCTATAAATTGAATATTTAAAAACAACGCAATTCGGCTTCTTTTGTTATATTTTTTTTGCCATTTTTGTTTGTAGTTTAGTTTTTGTACTAATCATTTAAATTAATTATAATTACTATATATATATATATATATATATATATATATATATATATATATATATATATATATATATATATATATATATATATATATATATATATATATATATATATATATATATATATATATATATATATATATATATATATATATATATATATATATATATATATATATATATATATATATATATATATATATATATATATATATATATATATATATATATATATATATATATATATATATATATATATATATATATATATATATATATATATATATATATATATATATATATATATATATATATATATATATATATATATATATATATATATATATATATATATATATATATATATATATATATATATATATATATATATATATATATATATATATATATATATATATATATATATATATATATATATATATATATATATATATATATATATATATATATATATATATATATATATATATATATATATATATATATATATATATATCATATATCAAAAGTGGGAATGTAAACCTCCTGAAATGAAGAACAACATATTACGCGAGCTGTACCAGTTTAAAAAGCCATTATTAATTGAATTGTCTATCAATAACTTTTTAGTTTCATACTTTTAGTCAAATAAATGACAAAATTTTATAGAAAGCAAGCAGTACGTGGACTCTGCCTGCATTAAATAAATTTGCATTATTAAATTTGTTTTTACGCTAGAAATATTAAGAGTTCTGCGCAATTTTTTTAAAAGATTTTTATGAAAATCATAATAATTCCTTTATTTTTATTAACAATTTTAGGGCATCGTTCGATAGTTATATTCTAATACTATTTATTCTGTCTTTTTAAACCCTTAAGAATAATAATCTGGTGCCAATATTAAGAAATAATAAAGCATACATTCACCAGATTTTCTTCAACTGCGACCTGAAACGACATAAAATTAAAAATAACAATACCGCAAAACAAGTTTTAAAATTATTTTAATGTTGAGCCCACGCACTGGCACCGTTCTACTATAATTGGCCACTTAGTTGACCAAAAGTAAAAAATCGATAAGGTTATTAAAGGAAAGTTCAATAATTTTAAAAGTGTTTTAAAAAAGGTCCAGCTCACGAACTAAGCCAGCTAAAGCCAAAACATTTTGGAAATACATATCTGAATAACATAAAAAACTTTATTTTTAGAGCTCAAAACAAGTTTTATAATTATTTTAATTCTGGGTCCACGCACTGGCACCGTTTTACTATAATTGGCTACTTAGTTGGCCAAAAGTAAAAAATCGAGAAGGTTATTAAAGGAAAATTAATATTTTTAAAAGTGTTTTGAAAATAATACTGTTTCGAACTAAACCAGCTAGAGCCAAACCATTTGGGAATAACTCTATAATACAAATCTTAGTTTTTACGGGGAACTTATTAAGGCACTCTTTATACGAGTATGTATATATATTTATATAAGTTTAAATGCACAAGATAGGAAAATGAATATTGAAACACTTCCAAACAGATAGCTAAAAGGTATTTTGCACCTTTTTAAAATTAAGAATATAGCTTTTTCAGTAAAGCATTTTATTGAATAATAATATTTTATTGAATAATAATAATTAATATTAATATTACTTCAATGATTTTTTTCCTAATTTGATCGAAAATTCTTCGCATAAGGCCAAAGAAAGAACCATTGGAAATTCAATGGTTTTTATACTAATAATGCATGTTATTATTTGAAAAGGAATTGTTGAAAAATATTATTTACCTTAAAAATATAAAAAAACAAAAGAACATGTGCACAAAGACCCAAAAATTTTTTTTTTGTATTTCGCCCATCTTTTTAAAAAATATTATGTACAGTAGAACTTCTATGTTATGATTTTTTTGAACCAGCAGTCAAACTAATATAATTGTAAAAGAGGAAACTTTTAAAAAATCTGTAAGCTTTGCATGATGCAATACTTATACTCACTGACCGGAACGTAGGTTTATCTCTGGCTCATGGAGACTTAGACTTATCTCTTAATCGTAATGTCGCCGGTGTTTACTAGGTGAAACCTGCCACTTACCATCACACGTTTGGTAAGTTGTAGCCAATGTGTTATTTTTATATTAATAATTATGATCGCGGTTATCGATATTAGTTCCACAGTTTTTACTGTATCATCAAAATTAATTAAATCCCAATTAAAAGATAAACAGTAGTATTAATGTGTTTTTTTTTCGTTATTTTTAACTAGTTTTTATTCCCAGTTCATAATTTACAACTTCCACTTAAAAATTACCAAGGAAGGCAATTCGAGGGATAGAAAAAGTTCAGAGAAAACTGGGCAAATAAAAAAAAAATGGCAAAAAACAGAACCTGTTTAAGAACAAGTTTCGTTTATTTTGATATATTATTCAGTGAGAGTTATCATTAGTGAGCTAGATTATTTCACAAGCAACCACCGATCAAAAACGGGAAGAAATCTGGCGGATTTTTTCGGTATTTACTAGTATTTTGTAGAACATATTACAAAAGCTTTTTGTATGAGATTTTTCTAGTTGTTTTATATTCAGCATACTTATATGTCTGTCAAATTATTTAATTTTTATGATAATAGATTTGCTAATCTGTTGGCTTTAAGTCTAACATACCCTCACTGTTTTTCAAAGTTATCCTAGATTCTGTAATGTCATTTGTATTTTATTCTATACATATTTTAACGTGTATAGATTTCTTCACTACAGCAATATATGAAAATTCGAGTTGATTGAACTTAATGTTGATATCGCGCCAAATTCACACAATATTGGGTGTGAACAAAATAGTTTTTGCTTAGTTTAATTCAATATTTGTTTTTTTTATTTGCTATGAAAAGCGTGCCTTACTAGCAAAGAAAAAGCAAACAAACAAAAAAAAGAACATGACTATTGCGTGACACGTGCTTTGGTGGGAACTGATGTTGGTCGATTATAGTACGACTGCAAATAAATACTTGAAATATTCGAGCTTCAATTGTTTAAGGTTTTTCCAATCATAAAAGATCTTGAAATTATTGTAAAGAACTCATTTGAAGTTAAAAGAGAAAAAAAACAAAAACATAATTAGTTAAGTATTTTAAAATTATTTTTAAGTAAATTATGTACATTACTAGTTGAAATTAAAAAAATAATTGTTAAAGAAAAGTCAAAAAAATCTAAAATGTATTACCCTCGCGAATGTAATGATTTTTTGAATTCTTCGCAGCAATTCCGTAAAAATCTCAAAATGCTTCTCATTTTTTTCTTTCAAAAAATATTTTCTTCATTTTTGTGAAACATTTAAAACGTTTTTCAATGATTTTTATCTCTCAATTGGTTAAAAAATATAAGAAATCATTATTTTTAACAATTTCAAAGAATTTTATTTCTTAAAAAAATATGTAATGAAAGAAGTTAAAACAATTTTAAAGCAAAAAATAATTCCAATCGACTTTAACAAAGTACTAGTAATTACAGACTATGTATGGGGGTTTTATTTATTAGCAATTGGTAGAATTGATTATTGACATTGGCATTCCATATTGAAAAGGTACCACATTTCAGTTATCTCCAGTATCGATTCAAGCCTAGTGTGTGTGTTCGCATGCAAACGCATATATCTTATTCGACGCCTTATCTGAAATGCGATTTGTTGCCATGTCTGGTGTACAACTTTTTAATGCCATTTTCAAGTGTTTCCATAATATTCACAGGCAATAATACGCTGCTTGACAAATAATCAATTTATTTCAGATTGTTGAACCAGACTGTGACCTTTTTTATAGGTTCTTTCTAATTGACAAAAATCAGTTGCAACTAAAATGAAAAAAGTATTCTTTACTTGATAATTTAAATCTACTCTTAAATGGAATATCGATTTATTCTGCAAAGGTTTTAAAATAAATTGATGCTGTTTACATTCTTAACTGAAAAAACCAAAGTGGTTTATTGTTTTGATTCAAACTTTATCGGGATATCTTATGTTTGGCTGTGTATCTATAGCGCGAATTTCTTATTTACCATTTTTTTTAAACATACCGATACAAGATAAAAAACGATCGATGTTGAAATATCCCCAACAAATTTTGTGCACTCTAAATTAAAACGCTGATTGGATCAGAATAATAAATTCCACATTTTTTTTATTAATTGTTGTCATGATTAGCGGTTTAAAATGGGTTGTTTGGCCATAATTACTTTCTTTCTGATGGAATACACTGACGTATATACTCGGTTAGCGGTTGATTACCTCCAACTTAATTAAACCCGACATTGACAAAATAAAGGTTAATATTGTAAATTGTAAATTGCTTGGCAAATGTTAGCCTTAATCTTAGTTAATTCATTTAGAAATTCATTTTAATTGGTAACACCCTTTCGAGAGGGCTTGCAATCACTAAATTTATTCATAGTCAATCAATTGCCAATGCAGCACGACAATAATGATGCTTTTCTAATGAATTTCTGTCTTAAGTAATGGAAATTTTACTTTGATGTGTACAAACTTTATATTTCAGCGCCAAACTTTACAGTTAACAATCGATTTATGGCAAAAACTACGTAACGTCGTTTTTTATTAGCAACAAAATGGAAAATTTTGTTAATAAAGTTCAACTGCCTGCTTTTTAAAAAGAACCTAGACATTGTCACATGTAAAGTAAATTCTTGCAAATTCATGTAAACGATTTTTTTTTTGTAAAATTGTACTTTTCAGTTCAAAAAGATTAGCTATTACTAAAGATTGGCTGTCCTCTTTACTAAGGTTGAAGTAAATTCAATGATACTCTGCTTAGATAAGCTATATGTACTATATATTGAGAAAGTTTAGAGAGTGTCATTAAGCAACTTAAATTCAAGTTTAAAAAAATATCGAAGCTTAATTTTTACCCAAAAAAATTACAGAAAAAATGTTAATACGACGCTCTAATATAACCTTATATAAGTAATAAGCGCAAAGTACATCTATTCATAATTCTGTATCAATTTGCCGCAACAGGTTTAAAACTCTATGCTTTTGTGATATTTATCTTTTTAATTGCAACTTCAGGCATTTAAATAAATTGTAATTATCGTGTACTTTATTTTGAAAAATTACTAAGGTTCTTTTCGAGTATCGTTTGAAATTTTACAATTCTATATTGGATTCGCGAGTATTACGATATTTATAGTTGTGGATGCGAAAATATTTTGCCTTATCATTTTTATCAATTGAAGAGCAGCGCATATTGATTGCGATTTTTGTGTTTTATTTGTTCATCGTCATTCTGCTCCCCAACAAAGTATCTCGTTTTGGAGGAACTTGAGATGACTCTCCAGAGTTTTAATTAAAATTAAATTACAACAGAAGCGACCGACTGAATGACTCTGGTGTCTGTTGACTAAGCATGTGCGGTTGGATTTTTCTATTTTTTATTTTGAATGCAGTGACTAGGAATTCTGAAAACTAAACATGAAAATAGTTTGAGACGGGTGGTTTTTAAAGAATGTCAGGTATATTTGTTTTTTTTACGAGGTTTCATTTTAATCAGAAACTCGTAAATGTTGTATATTTCATGAAACTGAAGATAGCTGTCAATACCTCTTCAATTTTGTTTTTGTAAAGAAAAATATATTTGGGAATTTTTTAGTGCTTTTCCTGGATATCACGGATAGGGAATTGATTTTTACCGGTACGACAAAACGCAATACTTGAGAAATATTTACTGTGTGAAGAGAGAGAGAGATCTTTGTTGGAAAACTTTGTTGTATTTAACATTGAAATTAATTTAAATGTATCGAATTCATTTTTTTTCGTACTTATTTTTAATAACGTTAATAATTTAATTCCCAAACCCCTTCAGGTACTCCACAGAGTGCGAATCGAAATATTTTTAAACAATTAATATCGCTTGTTGCAAAATGTATCGCATTTAATACTTCCAATTATGTATAAATATTTATATGTTTTTGTTTTGTTTACAGAATTTTACTTTTAAAATTAAAAAAAAACAACAACAAACTGTTCCCTCCTTAAAATTAAATCAAAAAATTGGTTCGAGTTATCACGACATTTTTTCAGTGCATACAGTCATTTAAAACACTGCAGCGTTTGAACTGGACGAAAAAAGTAACAAAAATCTTTACAAACTTAGGGAAAATCCAAGCCTACGGCATATTTTGAATTTTTTGTGACCTTAAACCCATATTTTTATAACTCGAACGCCTCATTCGTTTTGGTCGGTTTTTGTTACTCGTATTTAGCTTTAAAAATTCACATAGAACTTTTTTGAAATGTTATTTTGATTGTGTTGATGAACGAACTCGTGTAATTAAAAAAACCCAGAACAGCTGGTAGTTTTTTTTTGATTTAAAATATAATATGGTACAACATAAAACATTTTTCTATTTTATTTAGACAAAAACACAAAATATTCGCACAAAATCATTAGTTGTAATGTAATGTAATAAGTTTTGGATTTTAGAATTAAGTTCGAGAACACTTCAGTTAAATAATTACAATTTTACTTAAATCGCTCCACCTTGTTTGCAATATCCAATATCTGTTTATTATGAAAAACGTCAACCAAATGTACGTCAAATGTTCTTTTGAAAATTTTAAAGGGAAGCAAAATAAATAACGATTTATAAAAAGAGTCCAGGCACGCAGAAATTTTCAATAAGATTCTTTCTAAGACACCAATAGCAACGCTGGTCGGTTAAACAGCAAAACGGGAGGCAAATAATTGTAAAAATCTATATCTTCCGTAAATAAACTATTAAATCACAGATTTACAAGATTATTTGAAATTTAAAATAAATTTAAATAAATATTCCTATTAAAATTTTTTCGCTGAGGACAATTTAAAATTGATTCTTTGATTATAGGAATAAAGAAACAGACCGACATGTCTAAATCGATTAAGATACTAATTTTGTTTCTATCGGTGAAATTTGTTTTCTAAATTCACAAACTCATAAAACCCTTTGTATCACAGGGGGTATAGTTTTTATACAAAGAAAACCAGTAGACGACTACACGATTTTGTGTAGACGACTACACGATTTTTCCTTGCGTTCTTTAATGGAATGTAAGAAAAAATAGAAGCCAATTTTAAAAATATTAAACAAAATATTTTGTGTAGATTTAGTTGACTAGTTTTTGTACTTCTTGGGTGTTTTTAAAGCAGATATAACTTAATTGATTATCTTTATGTTTGTTAAATAGTTATTTTAAATGTTTTCTAAAAGCAGATTGTTCCATTTTTGTTTTACTACTATTTATTCGGTTAAAACTTACCATATGCGTCCTGGCCCAAAATTGGATTTGTGAATATCAAAACTAGCGCAGCTAGATGCAGCAGAGTTCTCCTTAACATACTTTCTTTTTCGTTATGATTTGAGCACCAACCTTGCTGATATTATGTAAATCTTCGGATTATTATAAAAGGTCAATAAAACAGCAAATACCGATTTAAAAAACGCGCTCAAATATCGTTTGTTTACACAAAACACAGCACTAGTTCGTTCGAAAGCTTGATATTGAAGCTCAGCTTGAAGCACACATTCTGGTTCCCGTAAAATGACTTTATTACAGCTTTTTTGTCATGTTCTTTCGCTTTGACTTTGCTATAACTTTTTACTTCCGCCGTTTCACACGTTGAGCTTCGAGCGACAGAGAGATAATGGCTGGACTTAAAAACAATGACACCCTGTTCGAAGTTCGTTATTTTTGAAATATTTTCATCTGCTTTTTAAGTTTAAAAATATTCTGTTTTAACATTCACACTTTAACTGCTGAATTATTTCTAACTCTCTTTTTTGTACTTTCAGAAATAAAAATATAGCCAACGCACACCGTACCGTGTCCACTCTTAATCGGGGCAAACGTCTTTATGATCGCTCTTAGTGAAAATAAAATCAACCCGTGTTGTTTTATTGAATTTTATACGCTCGTCAACCAACCCATCCATGGAAATACTCACTCGTTCACAGTGGTGTTGTGGTCGGCTTGCTATCTGCTTGCAATCGTTAAAAATAATTACGTACAAAGCCCGTTCGTGTGCTGGAATCGTCGCTGCTTCACCTTTTCTAGTTGATCGGTATTATCTCGGTCCGCGCAGACATTTGACTTTCCGATATCAGCTGTTGATAGAATAGATGGCGTCCTAATCACAACAACAACGCTCAACGCTCTAGCAAAACAATAACGAGAGACGGCAACAACATCGAGCGAATTTACTCTAAGCACATTGACGAATTGACACTCCAGCGATAAGGCCCTCTGTCAAAACGGGGAAAAAGGCTCCGGCTTGCGATTTTCTTCATGTTTGCCATAACTAATATAGAAAAATTACAACATACTACAGGTAGAACAACCATACATAAAATCAATCAGGCATAGCATAGCTCAGACCACAGCGATAGAAACTGGCGATATATTGAAAATATCTCCTATGACGCATTTACGTCATTATAAATAATGAACGATTGGCGATATCGTTTAACGTTCTCCAACCATCTTTGGTGGTATCACAATTCGGTGAGGACAGTGCATGTCTGCGTAATACTGGAAACTAAGACAACCCATAAACATGTTGGACTCACCACACTCAGGTAAGTGTTTGGCAGGTAAATTTATTGGCAGGATATGAACAGGGTGAACAGATAAGAACGATGGGAAAATAAATTATTAAGAAAATAAATTTAAGTTATTTTGATAATGTATATACCCAAATCATTAAACTATCTGAAGTCGTTTAGGACAAGCACTTAGTTCAAGTTAACCTGGAAGTAATGTTGGATCCAGGACATCGTGATGTCATGAACATGGGTTGAATACCAAGTCGAAAGTGACAAACACCTAATGAGCCTGAATGAAGTGAAAAGTGGAAAATTCCCTTAGAGATTTCACCAGAGGAGAAGACGCTACCTGGGCAAACGCTCGTGGTTCTACCCCAACTGAGATCTAGATGTTGCAGCCGCCTTAATTCGTATTGGGTGCGAATTGACGCTAACGTTCCGGACGTTTGCCCTGCCTGCCATCAGGGTCCAAATAACGTACTGCACCTCTTCAATTGTCCGGCCAAGGCCACTCAGCTGACCGCCAGGTCTCTGTGGACGCATCCAGTTCAAATGGCGCGTTTCCTTCACCTGGATATCGAAGCAGGTCCCCCATAGACGAATAAGACATTGCAATATATATCGTTGTTACAACAACAAACAAAGAATTCAGGGTTTCCTGTATGTCAATTGAGTCTCCGAGCACCCAAAGAGTGGATAATAAGAAAAATACCAAACACTAAACAACATAAGGCATTTTCGAGCCTACTTTCTTAGGCTGACTGGTTTTAAATAATGAACTAAAGCCGTTAAACAGCAATAATACGTTGTGGTCACCGGATGAAACTGGCAGTTAAGGCTCAAGAACCTTGCTTTAATTACGGGTTTTCTACAAGTCGCACACTGAAAAAAACAATTGGCAGAAAGTATGGAACTTTCTTTAATTCACATTGGAGAATGTTTGTAAGGTAATTTAGAATATTTTGAGCAATATGTTTGATTTACAAAAACACTAATGTTCCATCTCAGCAGAATACGTTTAATTCGGGAAACCAATGCAACTGAACAAGCCTGAGCTAAGTAAAATTAACAGTAAAGGAATGTCAAACTCAAGTTTGAGCGAGGTATGCCACGTATTAAACGTTTGCTGCTCTGTCTCTAACATGCTTTTGTAAGAAGATCAATTCAACATCTGTCGATTAAAATGAATCCCAAAAACTTATAAAGTGGCTGTTTCTGACTAAAGTCTGCTCAAATTCTTGATTCCTTGGTCCTCGTACAGCAACACACCTGTTCCTAAACTTTGCCTAACCTAAGGACTCGAATACGATATAAACTGGTAAGTCATTGTATTTTTTTAATGCTTTATTGTTGCTTATTAAATCTGTACACTATGTTTAGAGTGGAAACGCGAAGTAAGCCATTTTAAACAGAGTTTGTGGTTGCCAGTTTTATTGATTTTTAGGGATTTTAAGAAACTTGTTGATTACTTAGATCAGTTAGCCATAAGACTTTTTACATTAATTTGACTGGCCCTAATTTCTATTTTTAAAGCGTTACTCTTGAAATTGTTTTTACTTGGATACGATGTTATCCATACCAAGTATGTTTAAAGTGAAGACTAACAAAAGTAGTTAATTGCAAAATAGTGGTATTGTTCATCAAAGATTCACTTGCTGGACGCGTTTTGGATTTGGTGACATACAATTTCTCCATAAGAATACTAATACGATACATTGCTCAACAAAACTAACAAAATAACTGAATTTTCTTTTATTACCAATACACGTTTATTTTATTAACTTTTTTAAAACTCAAATAGTAACCGGGCGCTAATTTTCTTCAGAAATAGATAAGACTTTAGTCTCTGACAAATTTCCGTTCGATATCTAAAAAATTATTAAAATATATTTAGTTCCTGGGCTAAACCACACACAAGATGGACAGAAACTTTGATAACAATTCCATGCTCTTAAAAATTGTAAAAAAATACCGAAGAGTACCTCTCTCTGAAAAATGTTTTGAACAAGAATAGTATGACTAATTTAGAGTAATTTCATCGTTTCATCAGCCCCCATTTAATTTTAATATTGCAGAAATTATATCTATGCCGATCACAGCAGGTTTGTGGTTAGGTCTGTAATAAAAACGTTCCGATGATTAATCGATTCTTGGTCAATGATATAAAGCTATTAGCAATACAGACTGTTGATAAGGGCTGGACCCGGAGTTTTAAAGGCCCAATAATTATCGGTTAGAAAAAGTATTTACTTCTAAAAATGAATATGTTAAATATGGGTTTTATAAATAACTGCAGGGTGGTCCTATTAATACAACTGAATTGGTGCCCTGTAATAACAATACAGCGTCCTTACTTCAGAGTGGTCCAAATCCAAGTTGTTTTTTGAATTTAAGTAAATAAAAACTATTGTTTTTCGTCATATTATTGGTTTATTTAAAAACGCAATCATTTCCATTATTTATGGAATGCAATTTCATTCGTGTGGGTGCCTCGGCAGGCTTTGTAGTAGCGCATCCTGTAAACCCGATTTGCAAGATCTCAGTCACGGTTTGTGGCTCTATCTCACGAATGGCTTGTTCGATACCGCTTTAAGGGCCTAAAACGATAATGTATTGTTTGCATACTATCGGCCCTACATTATACAGTACAATTCATGGTGTCGCAACTCCGTGGAACCCAATTGATCGCCAACACACTATTTCCGAGTCTGGCGCGCAACAGATCGATGTGTGGCATGGCGCGCACTCCAAACCAAAACTCGTCCTAGTCTATGTCTATGAAACAGCGTTTCCTGCCGCATTTAGGCAATAAAATGGGTCATAGTTCTGTGGACCATACTAAAAAGAGATAACAAAATGGATGGTTTTGTGCCTTTAATGAGCTGAGTCAGTAAAAATTTGTTAGCGACTAATTTGAAGTCATTGCAGGTGAAATGTTTAGTTGTTGAAATTGAAGACGAGTAGACAAACCAGGACTGAGCCGCACACATAGCTAAGGCAGCCATGCTAGTGGACAATGCTCCACTAGCATTTTGCTCAAATCAGCTCGTGGATGCTTAATTTCGCCTTGTAGGCTTTGGATGTAGAACATAGTTCAAGCGCGGAGTAAACAATTTCCCTTTAAGGATAAATGATACTGAAAAATGTTCACTGTCAGAACAACATATGAATCGAAATAAAAAAAACCCTGGATGGACCACCGGGCATTTCCCTGCGATAATATATAAACAATAATTTATTTATATCATACGTATCAGCTACTCATATCTAAAGTCAAAATGATCACATCGTATGACCACAGATATGTTAATTGTGTTTTTTTTTTGATCGAGACTGATCAACATGATAAGTGTTAGACCTTTTGTCTAACACCTCTAGCAACCCTCACTCTGCGGAGGCTATGTCATGAAGTTCCGAACTAACAGGAGATCGAATTAACTTTTAAGCTGATGGTAAGGATAATTGCCGTTACAAGTCACAAGGCGGTGCCCATCATTGTATATCGATGCAGGCTGGATTTAAGCTTATTTCTATGTTGGGATATGCTAAGTGCTATTAGTTTCAAATATCTTTGGCATTCTGCATAAATTGACCAAGTCCATTCGATAACTGTGACGGTATAGTGACAATGATATTCAAATTTTGCATCATAAATAAGACGACGAAAGAAACATATTGCCTTCAAGTACCTTCTGTTAAATGAAGAAAATTTTCAACCAAATCCAGACCCAATAACTTCATTCTTTTCTCGAATGACGAAGATAATCTCTACAATACACTTATAAGTATACTCCTTATTTTGATAGCATGGGAGCGGATGAAGTTATATTGCGTACTTTCGGGAGGAAAATTCTTTGTAAAAGTATTGTTCCAGCGCAGGCAGGAGTGCATGCGAGCGGAGTGTGACCAGTATTCCGGTACTAATGTAGAAAAGCGCATTAAAATTCAACGATTGCTCTTGGTAAGGGAAACTAAGGAAACTGCGCCCAAGACCGAAGTGCTTATAAATCACGTATTAAGTATGCCCGAATCAAAAAGATATTGCGTAGCCAGCCTACGTGACCTCTTCTCAGGAGTGACGGGAATTTTTAAAGCACATTGTTTAATTGATTATGCATACCACTTAACTCTCATAAACGGAGCATTATAAGTGGACGATGTGATCGATTGTTGTGCTAATAAACTAATTTGGTACAAATCTATAAACGAAAGTTATCCCCTTATCAGCATTTAGTTAATTGTGTTAATGACACTTTGACAAATATTAATAATTATTACCATAGACATGTTGTTATTTTTATTGTTGGTAGCAGTGGTGTCGATCGATGGTGGGAGGGTGATATAATAAACCCAAGTCTAAAGGGAACACCATAACAAACATGACTAAATAAGTACGTACATGTATGTAAATAAACAAAGATTACTCTATGTAGGGGGTCGTACAATACACAAAACGCCCAAAGCAGACTAACAACAACCCCTCCCCCCCTTTGATACTTAATGACACGATGGTGTTTGTTAGGTTAGGGTTTAACTTTTGTTCACCTTAGAACAAATTGACCGATTTTTGTATAAATGCAATATATTTCTTAGCGCAAAAATTGATATTTAATGTGTTTTATTGACCAACTACTACCATTTCTACTCTATCAGACGATTTTCAATTACAATTTTAAGTTAGTGAGAACAGGCCTCATGTGTTATAGACTGGAAGCCTACAGTTGTAGTCTGATCATTCGATTTGATTTTACATAAAATATAAAAAATAATATGGAGATTTATTGATAATTATTACTCTGCGACACGTGGAAACCATTTTCTATTGTTGACTTCGCATCAAAATCCTTGTACTTCAGTAAAAGCCACTTGACTTTTTCCATTCTTTTGTTGGCTAGACTTTGACATTCAATTGATTGTGCCTTGAGAAAATGGCTATTGTGCTCTAATATTTAAACAAAATTCCTCTTTTTCTTGTCTTTACATATAATTCATAGTTTGTTATCAGTGTATATTATAAAGTAGCCAAAAAATAATTGTTAGTAAGTGTAGCAGATAAACTCGAAAATGCTTTCCATTGAAGTTGGTGATCAGTTACAGTTCAAAAAACAAAAATATCAGTCAATGAATGATATGATAATGAAAACAGTCTTGTGAATTGTAGTCAGTCGTAGGGAATTAGTTTGGAGTACTCTTATTAGATCAAAATCTACAGGCCATATTCATAAACATTTACGGATGGTTTTAAATTCAAATTTTGATTGTAAAATTTTTATTAAATCCTATTGTAAGTTTTTATGAATATGGTCTATAGATTTTCATCTAATAAAAGTATTTTAATAATCTGTAACAATAATAACGAGTTCCATAGGTATATTGAGCTTGCAGGCAACAATATATAAAAACAACTCATAAAAACCAGCATCCGTGTATGATACGAGTACTACTACATTCCCTCGACATCCCATTAAAGAACCAGGTGCAACTTTCTCAAAATCAGTAAGCTGTGCATGATATAATTCTTATACCCACTGACTGGAACCTATTGTTAAATGCCGTTTTCGAACTATTAATGAATTGTTTTCACATGGCTTAGAAATTAAGTACCTTACTTGTAAAGTGGCTGGCATTCAAGAGGTAAAAACTCTCCGCTGAAAATTTTATTGAGATGTTTTACCTGAATTCGAACCTGGATTTACTTGATGGATAGTCGCACACACAAACCATTACATCACGGCGGCCGCAACCCACGTTTCCTTATAGTAGTAGTTGCATTAGAATTATTTATTCATTTCGGTTGTAAAAACAGATAAATTCGGTAACTGATTATTGTTTGGATTTGCAGGTGGCTTAAACTGAATTTTATTGTTGCCCAAGAAGAAATTCGATAGTCGAATAAATATTAGAACCGAATACATACGAGTATATCCGTTGTCAATATGAAATTAATATTTAATATTACTTCCCTCAACAAGTTATGTAAAAAGTGGCAAATTTCATTTCAAAAAACCCCACATGTAATCATTGAAAATGCCGCACAATATAAACGATATTACATAGGAATTGGTTCAAGTGACTTTTTCTTTACTAAGAACATCTTTTTCATTACAAGAAATACGATTCCGCAACTGCGGTTGATGATTTTTTCTTATCATTTTCAAAACTCTGATATTATATTGAAATGTTTATGATCTCAACTGATTGCCAACTAATCATTTTTCTGCATGAAGGCACGACTTTTATATGTACTAATATATATAGTTTTTATTATCAACAATCTTTAAAATATAAATATAATACTACTATGCTTATTTAGTTAAATTTATACAAACTTTAAGCAATAAATATGAGGTTCTAATCTTATCATATTCGCAAACTGAAAACACCCTCAGACTGCTAATGCCGACACACCGGCAAATTAACCGGAAAGAAAACATTCAGCTGCACCAGGGAGGCAAACGTGATCAATGTAACATACATAATCAGACAGAATAATCCCATCTTGCGATTCAGGTTAAATTTGTTAAATACAAATACCATATATAGACCCAATAAAGAGGTCAACAGGACAACGCCGGCATATGTTAAGCCGTCTGAGTTAAGAGACAACCACGGCTGTTGGGGATCATCCGGCAGGAAATAAGCCTTCAAGAACCAGGGCAGTCCTAGACTTAGTAATATATCGAAAGTGTTTGAACCTAGCGAGTTGCTGAGACCCATGGAAGCCTGGCCCTGTTTGGTGACTATGACGCTGGATACGGCTTCGGGTATGCTCATGCCAGAGGCCAATACTGTCAGTCCCATGACGGAATCCGGTATGTTAAGCGTATCGCCTGAAAGAAAAAAATTATTGTTATGAATTTCTTCAGGTTGAATCGTAAGCCTAAAGTGAAAGCTAACAGACAGTTACGAGACCAGCTATAAATGTTGGTAGCCTGGAACGGATGGCGGAGGTTTTTAGTTATTACTTGAGAGAACTAACTTTAAACCTTTATGCGCTTTTCTATTGCAGATCGATCATAAAAAAGTAACTTGCCATTGTGAGCCACCAATTTCACTGAACTCTACACTTCGTGGACTCTTGCACTCTTGGGGGAAATAACTTGGATCTATAACAATGAATATCGACGATTTTAAATTTCGTGGTTCATGGGTCATTGACATAGTCAAAGGCATCAATATCAATACAAACGCATCAAGTAGTGATACTTTGCTTAACGAAAAATCGCCGGCTTTGAAGGTATTTCCGCTAATGCTCAAAAGTGTCATATCTTTGATCTTGCCCGTGGCTGAAGCTCGTGGAATCATAACTAAAAAATGGTTTATGACATATGGAAGAAGGGCATTATGTAGTCGCCTTAGACTTGAGTAAATTCTCATTTATTGCTAAAAAAATATTAAAAACACATTTTTGCAACATTTAAACGCTGAATACTGCATCTTATCTCTGATTTGTACACACGCTCGCTAGCTTCGACACACCACTATAACGCCATTCAACCCGTTGTCCACAAAGAAACTCATAAATTAACCAGAAAATTATCGTTAATAAAATACAAGTATTCAGAAAGCATCACAAGAATTCATACTGGCCACATTTCAGAAGCCAAAAACTATAAAACCGATAATGAATTCTTATAAACTAAGACCACCTATGAGTAGCCTACGGGTGGGAGTTTACGACATTTCGATAAGATTTGATGGATTTGTAAATACTCACCTATGATTGTTATACCGAAGGCGACCGCATACGAAATGAGGGCGATCCAAAGAATGGCCAGTACCAGAGTAACATATTTAAGCGAACTGCGTTGGCGGCAGTTGGGAATGGTCAGCCAAAGAAGACAAGTTATGGGCCAGCGGAATATGAACTCCAACCAGGATCGGCCATCGACAGACCATGGGGATCTAATGGATTCTGTAAGAGATAAGCAATTAAGAAACACAACGAATTGGCTCAGAAATGTAACACACAAACCTTGCTTTTCCTGATGTTCCAAATATAACATAACGTGAGAGGAATGTAAGTCGTGTTCCAACAACGGATACGCTTCATTCGCCAAACTAAACATGGACTCATTATTTTTGGGTAATAACGGAGAAAGTTCCGTCACTTCTCTGTACGGTTGGGGCGCTGTGTAACCACATCTCTGTAAGAGGCGTTGAGCTTTCTTAGCCATTCTCTGATTGTTGTACATCACTGGAATAAGAAGTCGTTAAACTCTTAACAAAAATATCTCCCTGGTATCCAACTTACCCAACATATAGACAAAGTAAGCCAGGATGAGTCCCACTGCCTCATACCACCAAACTTTGCCATCTCGTAGTATCCCCAACAGCGTTAGTATGGCTATCAGATAAACCAAACAGTCGCGTGTTATTGGCCACACATCCAGTTTCAGATTATGGGCTATAAATAAACCACAGCAGGCTGGCACTGCCAGCACATTAAATACAGCCGATCCCACAATGGTGCTTACACCAATATCGCCCTTCGTGATAAAGGTGCCAACGCAATTCATGAAGAGCTCCGGACTTGCTACAGCTGCCGCCATGACTGTGGCCCCTATAACATCAGAGTCAATTTTAAAATCTGGAGATAGTGATGGGTTAAAATTCGTTTTGTTTGTCGAAATTTTTTATTCAATACTTACTAGAACAAATTTGCTCTATGGACGGCACCATATAATCATCACAAATTGCTGCCAGAAACCAAAAACCATAGAAAACCAATACAATGTGTACAACAATCCAGCCGTCTACTCTCTGCTCTCTGGAAAGACCATCGGAGGGGAACTCCAAGATGGCAGGTTTTGAACAATTTCCATTTTCTGAATTTCGAGACAAGTGTTCCATCGATAATATTTTTCTTTTAGTATAATTAGGAATCCTCAATGCTTTAAATATAATAAGGTTATGTTATTTTAAATACAAGTTGTACACCGATGATCTTAATTTATTTCAACTTACAATTCTCCTTTAGTTCATTATTTCCCGAATTTTCATGGCCTATCATTAAAAATCGTAAATAAAATATTGAAATCACTGCAAATATAAGCACACTTCTTAGCAAAAGTGTAAATTTTCTAATTTTCATTTTATATTTGAAATAAATTGATTTATCAAAATGTAAATATTCCTAAATGCAAAAAGTTACGTCTTGTGTCGTTGAGAAACTAATGTGTATTGAGACAGCTTCCTGTGTCAGTGACAACCTTTTATGTGTAACTGAGATTTGTGTATTTTTCAAAACTGTGTGTTTCGAAAGCAAACGCTGGCATTAGCAAATAAGCAGATAAGCCGTACAAAATTGAGTCTATGGAAAGTTTTTCCTGCCACTGATCACGTGCGAAATCGTGGTAAATTCAAAAGAAAGTCAGGTAGCCACGGGAAAATTTTACACGCCAAAGGATCAATCGGTTTAAAATCTTAACATGGTTATTTACTGCCAGCAGTGGAAAATTTCCTAAATTGCATTTTTGCCTTAGTGTTGCGGATACGCATAGAGGCCAGATCGGTTGTTTAGTGTGTATAATTATGCTTGCTACTGTTTGTGGATTTTACGCTTCTATAAATGAGTGACTATTTTTAAAAATGTCAATATTTTTACTTGTGGCTCTAACAAAATAAACAGATGGCTATTATAGAAATATTAATATGCGCACATGGGAAACTAGTGATTGTTTAAAGATACTTCTCACCACTATTTTAGGATGTGTAGTGTAGAAAATTATGTAATGTTGTATGTGAGTATAATCACATCTGCTGCTTCTCGAAAGACTTATTAAATTCAAAACACTGTTTACAGGATATTTTAATTAGGCAATGGAATGCTTAAAGCTATCTAGCTACTTTTGTTTGTGTAATGAATCAGATATAGAAAAAATAAAAAAATAGATACATCAGATTAGACTTGGTTAAAAACATCTCACCGTGGCCCACCATTGCCTGGTTGTTAAAGATCCCAACTATCACATAACTAACCTATATTATTATCCTAGTTAGAACATTCGTCGTTCAATGCGTTTGACGACCTAGCGTATTATGCTTTGGTATGTTTTAGATTTTTCATTAAAACATTATGCAAAATTTAATTTTTTGTTTGCAGGACACGCATTTGCAAGTTCTACGAAGCAGTTGGCAGACAAACATTAGCACTGTACAATGGAATAACTTATTTAACCTTGTAATAAATATAAGCAATCGAAAATATTTATAAATTGAAAAGAATTTATTGGTGTGTTCTTTATTTATACCACCTACGTAGGCGTTACGATCAATTTAATTAGACTTGTTCGTATTTATTACTAACTTAAATATGTATGCTTTGTAGGTCAATTCTTAACTTATTCACACCACGCTTTAGTCATTGCTATTTCACCTAGAAAATTATTAAAATTCTACATTTATTTTTATTAAGGTTCTGCGTCTTTACAAATCACATTTTACATACGATCGATTTGTATGTCCGATATCTTTATATAAAATAACATTTGATTGCGTCTGTTATATGCACTCATGAATATTTCGTTTTTAAAATTTCAAATATTAAAAACGTTTTTAATTTGGTTTTAATCTAATGGCGAACAGGAATAACAAACCTTAAATAAAATGTTCAAGTGTTGTCTTTTATAAATCAATCATTTGTGCATTAATAAAGTGTTTATCAATAAAAAATATAATAATAACAAAAACGAATTGATACCGTTATATATTTTTGATTAAAACCTGCAATGTCGTAGATACCTACACATCAGAGATACAAAAAACGGATCAATTACTCTTGGCTGTCTTTTTTATTCCGTGCACAATATGGGAAGAATAGATTACACCTGAAGTTGACAGTTTACGATTTCACTTGAATGCATAAAAAGATGGATTCTTTTTCTAAAAAATAAATTGGTTTTGAAATTTCGAAAGGAATGACAAAAGCTACGCGTTGTTCGTTTCCTAAACAGCGTATTTTCAAACTTAATTAAAAGCCAATTAATTTAATATTAAAAATCAACGGAAAACGCGATAATGGGAAATGCTTCTATGACGGCACTGCGGTATGTTGAAACTTCTGTACATTTCCCAGACTTCTTTCCCATAAACCTTCAAGAACAACAAAAAGTCCACAGTGGGATGGCTATATAGAATAATGCTTCTGTAAGGAGTATAACAAAGATCTTATTAAATATGTGGCTTCTAGAGCAGCATGGCCTTTAATCTAGAGGGACATTTAATAGGACAGAAAACATGATATGATATGATTCAATCACACTAGTGTAGTCCGCACATCCCACAAAATGAATAATATCGAATTTAAAATTTCTTTTGTAAAACGGCAGATTCCCAAACCGGAAGAACCTTTGCATGGGGGCTATAGAATAGCACTGGCAAATATGGTCCAATTTCACGAGGGTTGGTTATAGATTTATCATTATGCACTAAGCTAAATATAGCAAGCTCAGACTTAAAATGTGGGTTTTAGAAAGACAAGACCTTTAATCGGACCGATATAGTTGAATTAGTTTTTGTGCTAAGTTTGAAAAAAATGGTATTAAATATGTGGCTTTTATGGCAGCTGTGCTTAAATCGGAAAGAATATTTGTGTATGAAATAATAGACCGATATGGTCTTATTTCACCTAGCTTCTATAATACACTATGATAAATTCGGGAGGTACGGCCCAATTTCCCATGGCTAGTTATTGGTCGCTCACAACGCACTAGCGGAACTTGAGTTATTTCGAACACAATATGTGGATTACTCCACAATCTTTTTCACTCTTTCAAAAATAATAACAACAAATGATCGTAACAAGACGAAATGACTTCAAAAAAAATTGTAGATTTTAACTGTCCTTAAATAGGCCTTTGGGTGGAATTTTGTGCAAACATGACCAATAAGGCCAAATTTTATCAGAATTGGTATGAGACATTTTTATTAAAATCGGATATAATATGCGACGGACCTTTGTATTATATGAAAATATGAACCACATTTAAAAGCGTTCTTTGCCCTGACCTCAAGCTTGGTTGGTAACTAGTAATTGAACAGTACAGCGTGCCTGCTGTAAGCGATTTAGCGGCGTGCTTGCTGTTAGCGATTTTTAATATTAATATAGACATGTATTGAGTACAAACTATTATCATTGTCGTGAAGTTTTTCGATTCTGCCTACGCCTGTCCGTCTTCAAGTAAATTGTCTAGTATCTTTTATATTTTTAATTTACGAAATTTCCATTTCTTGTTTTAAATAACTAAATTCGAAAAAATTAGTTTATATTACTCGTAGTCAAATAAAGATTTAAGAATTTACAGAAGTAATAATGGCGTTTGATAGTTCTTTTATATGTTTTGGAATATCACCCATTTTCACAATAACGTACTTACCTCAACATCGCATTGACGATCAAACAAGAAACGTTTTTCAATTCAATGAACTGTTTACTCTTACTAAGACAAAGTTTAGATCAATATCAAGCCACTAAAAACATTACTTTTCTTTGAACTCTACGTACTTCCCCTTTGACTATTTTGCACTCTATTGTCGCTTCAAGGCAATTCTACGCCCTTTTTGGCGTAGAATTTCGCTGTTTTAACTCTTTTTTTAGTTTACTGGAATTATGCTATTGATATAATTTCATTTTCATTTATTGATATTCAAAAAGTAACCGAGCCTTTAGGCCTTATATTGTTACAAAATTACTACAGGCTTATTCAAAATATACAAAAAAAATATGAAATACCACTAGATAAGTTTTGCGTAGTGTAACATCAACGTGGAAATGAAACACAATACTAATAGTTGAAAACAAAAATTAAAGCAATACCCTTAGAAAAAACTTTTTATATTTATTACAAACCAATACGTTGCGTAGAATTTCGCTGTTTAAACTCTTTTGTATATTTTGTCCAATTAGTTAGTTTTTTTTATTCACATCTATTCACAATATCATTTATTTGTTTGACTTTCTAAAATGCTGCTACTGATGTAAAGTAATTAAGAAAAATCTCGAAATACTTATTCGTATCAACTTTATTCCTTAAAATATGCTTTGAAAATTGTCTGTTTTTAGCGTAAGGTGTTTTTAATAAAACAATTGTGTTTAAAATACTTCAAATCAATATAATAAAGAATTGTAAAGTCAATTCATTAAACAAAATAAGTTTTGTAAACACACAACAAATTATAAAATCTAAAAAAATGTCTTATTGTTTTAATATTTCAAAAAAAATAACATCTTTCATATTATAATAATGGGCTGAATACAATAGAAGTGGTATTCATGATGGCAGTTACGTATATTTTCGTATTTGCGTACACCTACCACATTTTTGCAATTCCCAAAAAAATATTTGTTCAAATGAGAATTGATTTGAAACAAAAAACAAAACATACACGTTTTGAAAACCAGTTGAAATTAAAAAACACAAAACAAACTTCGTTGATGTAAATGCAATGAAATATATCCGGTATGTCGTTTTGAGATATAAAATTTAAAATAATTCAGAAAATTATTAATTTTTTAATATTAAAATTGCATTAACAACTTCAGGAATTTTCTTTTATTTTTTGTACATTAGGTAAAAATCCCTGACCCACTATGTCACACTTCTCGTAGCCTGACCCTACATAACTATTTATGTAAAATTTAAGTATTCGTACCAAATATTATTTCATTAAATTGGTCGGTTTTCACCACATACGGGTATTTTTTTGTTTAAAAAAATTACTTATATCAAATTCTAAAGGAAAACAATTGACATAAAGTCAATTTCAACTTTCAAAAAAATACAATGACGTATATGCACGTTTCCATGAATACCATTAATAAATATTTCAGGTAAAGTGCTTCATGGGGGAAAATGTGTAAGGAGTAAATAAATTATTGAAATTCAAAAATTCCGTTTTAGAACGTAGTTTCGTCCTACGAACCTTTAAATTGGTTTTCCTTTTCCGCGCATTATAATTGGTATTTTTGATAGCTTTAATATAGACTCTCTGATGCAAATTTAAAAACAAAATTTAATATTACAAAAACCTTCTATCAATCGTTTAATTTTTTTTTAAAGAACGGGGGTTTTTACCAATTATTCTTAGAATTAAAATTTTGTTTTGTTTTCTTTTGGAGCACGTAATCGATCCGATCGCGCCTATAGTTTTCTCTATTATTATTTGTGCTTTTTGTTAACGAGTTATCTTTGACAGTTTTAAAATATAATTCGGCGATTTATTTCATTTCACCGATAGCTTGATAATCACCGCCTTCAAGTGCCTACTGATGTCACTAAATTTCTCTATTGACGTCATTTGTACGGTGGTTTCTCGGTGAAAAATTATGCCAAAAGATAAAGGGCTTTCAAAGAATGAATAGTTTTTGTTTGACATGAGATTGTGAATATATTTAAAGTGACGCAGTTGGGCTGTTGGTGAAAACCTATAAATATTTTTAATTTATACTCTATACAAGAAAGCATCTGATTTCCTTTTGCAATTGATTTTATATATTTTTTCACAATTCTTGAAATTAAAGAACTAAGTCTAAAGTATACTGATTTTCCATGAAATTTTGTATATTTTCAGTTCAGGGTTTATTCGTACCATAACGTAAGGATATCACATAGTTTTTGTGTCCGAAAATTTGTTTTACGCCTTTCGTTCAGTTTTCCTAATCTATTACAATTCGTATGGTAATTGACGTCCAAAATAATGAACCATTGAAATCCATCTTCATTGGATTTCGGGTCAAAATCTATTACAAATTGTATGGCAGTTAACGGTTACAATCCAACTAAATGAAAATTCGGCGGATTTGGGATGTATATGCGAATGCCGTATAATTGAAATTTTAAATTATGTAATTTTAATTGTAACAAATCTAAGATTTCGTTAAAGTATGCGAACAAGCGCTTTACTTCGCAAAGCCAGCGGTTTTATGTGCCGTGCGTACGATGCGTTCATGCGATGCTCACATACTTTGATTCTGTTTTGGTCTTAAAAGTCAAAAGTATTGAAAATAATAAACATTTTTTTCACCTGACACATTTGTGTTATTAAAATAGAGAAGGCAAAAAAAATCCAAAACATTTTCTCGTTATGGCTTTTGCATTCATTGGCCGAGGAAATGTTTCACTGAGTGAGTTAGTCTTACTAATTGCAGTCTTAATTGCTGACTTGCCCTTCAATGTTTTCAGTTCGCGGCATTTTCGAATGGGGACATTCGGAAGTTGAAAACTGTACAATCAGTGGCATAGATGAATTTCCGAATTGGTTTACGGAGTCGGGAGTCCGGTATGATTATGCCCTTCTTTGTTTGGCCATCAACATGTACCTATTTCTGGGAGTGGCCATTGTGTGTGATGAATATTGTGTGCCTTCCGTAGAAAGATTGTGTTATAGTGAGTTGTTTTCATGATATATCGTAGGATTAGTTGTTGAGTAAAATGTAGAACTTCACTTATTCCATTTCTTATTCCCTTAGATTGTCTGTTAGTATGTACTACATTGATTGAAAATAAACTGTTTTTCTTTCAATTTGCAGATTTGGGAATGACCTACGATGTAGCCGGTGCTACTTTTCTCGCTATGGCCACATCAGCACCCGAATTCTTTGTACACTTCTATGCGACATTTTTGACTGAAGGTGATATGGGCATTGGAACCATAGTCGGCTCTTCAACCTTTAATGCCTTGGCCATTACAGGTTTTTGCGGAGTTATGGCGGGTGCGGTAAGAATAAAAACTGCACAATAGGTTAATCAAACAACTTTTGGTTTATTATATAAAGTTCCTCGACAGTTAAAATTTTACCCTCTGAACCATATTTTGTAGCGTAACCTTAATCCTGTGTTCGTATTTTATTGTTAAGGTCAAATAAATGTTTTTTAGGGATGCTCTTTGGATTGGTGGCCCCTGTCCCGAGATCTCTTGTGGTATACTTTGAATATTTCATCGTTGTCCATGTGCATGTACGATGGCTATATATATTGGTACGAAGCTTTGGTCCTTTTCATATTTTTTGCTTTAAACATGATACACCTTTCGTTCGATGGAGCCATACAAAAACGTATCAGAGGTAAGTAACTTTGTCACTGCTTTAAAATTTTACTTATTTTGTAATTTTTCCCTAGATCGTGATAAGCCGTGTTCTTGCATATGTTATGTGCCCCGTGGTCCTGTACAGGATTTTGAAGAAATGCTCGATCCCGATAGTTCTGACGAAAACCCCTATAATTTCAATCGTTGGCCTGTGGACGCTAACGCATGGAGTAAATGCATTTGGTTTATGTCGTATCCCTTGGAGTTACTTATGTTTCTGACCATACCGAATGTTCGACGAGAATGCGGCCGCAGCTGCTATTTGCTAGGTCTTTTAATGTCCATCATATGGATCTCATTTCTGACGTATTTAATATCCTGGATGCTCACGGTGGTAGGTAAGTACTAATAACCATAGACATCTATTGGACCATAGGTAAACTTTCCTCTTTCCAGGCTATTATTTGCAAATACCCGATTCTGTAATGGGCATAACATTTTTGGCAATTGGTACCAGTATTCCGGAAGCTATATCGAGTGTTATTGTTACAAAAAAGGGTAAGAGTAATAATATAATGCGTGAAAGTTGGTTCTAAATTGAAATGTATTCACAACCTTACCACCTTGGTCGTGCAAAAGTACTGTCGCAAAACAAAAAGTTAAATATTGCACCGTTATACTGGCCAATTGTCAGGCGTTATGTCTGTTGGTAGACATATCGACTATTGTGGATTATAATTGTAGATGAACCAAAGTCCAAGTATCCTGCTTTAAATTATGCAGATTGTTTTATTCCTATTGAACGGGTCGATTTTTTGTCAGGCTTTTGCGATCGCTCACACCAATTGATTAACACCGCATGAGAAATTTCATTTAATTGCAAAAGTTTATAACACATTGTTTTACAAATTGATACTAAGTGTCTTAGCACTTAGATATCCTCAAGGTCAGTGTTGACATCAAAGCTTCAAAAATACTTCAGCCTTGATGTCCTCGATCCGGCTTCTTTAGGTATATGACTAGTTTGTCTATATGATAAGGATCGTCCAGGATTAGCCCCATGTTTGTTATACCGATTGCATCACATTAAATTTAAAAGTCTATTTATTTCTGCTGAAATTATACAATATTGTTCCATGACTCCAATTCCCTACCCTTTTAAGGGGGTGTCACCATTAAAGCCACATATAAAGTTCATGTTTTGAAACATTGCTTAATGACCCAACCAAAATTGAATCAGTTCGTCGAAGTATGGAAAAATCAATCCCGATTCACAGCCGCTCTACAATCCACATCAAAGGTGTCAACTTAATAAAACTCGGTGCAGTTTATTATGTTAGACCAGATAACAACCCCTTGTAAAATTGGACTACATCGGTCCAGGTTCTTTAATCTTTAAAACATAAATAAGTCCTTATTATGACTTGAACAGTTTTTATTCTGGTTTGAGACCTTTTTGTTTGTTTATATTTCAGTATCTAAACCTGCCAAGATTTTTCTTCAGCAGTCTTTGGCAACGATTGCTTCGGCTACAAATTAAATGACTTATACGGCAGTCTCATTAAATAACTAAGAATTATCCTTTGTGTATAGTCTTCGAACTGTGCGTAGAGCAATCTTCATAGCGCAATATCATTTCCACCATGGGCTTTCGTTGAAAACCACAGATGCAAAAGCACAGAGTGTGTGTTGTACGTGTATTCATACATGCGTTGCACATTAGGGCGTACCAATCCTTATTAAATATGTTTTTGTTTTTATTTATTCGGTTTATATTTATTCGGTCTTTTATCATTATTATGACATGAACACAGGTCTTATAAATAAGTAGCATCGTTGTGCCTGAAATCATTTTCGACCCTGCGAATGCTTTGGCGGAAATTATCATTGCCCATTTTTGTTTTGTCTGGACAGATTTTAATTAAAAATTTAGTACGTTAAGTAAATTTAGACGCTGGTTGATTTGGCAAATGTGCTCGTATATCATCAAAAGTTTCTCAACTAGTTTATCAGCCTGCTAAACATTTCACTTGATAAAATATTTGGCTGATAACATTTTTTTCCAGGCTATGGCTCGATGGCTGTTTGCAACGCTGTTGGCTCTAATAATTTCAACATTTCCTTCTGTTTGGCTGTACCGTGGCTCTTTAAAACGCTGTTATTCTCTACTAAATCTCAATTCAAAGCAGTGGTCATAAACTCGACAAGTCTTTACTACTCCACAACCGTTCTGGTGGCATCTTGTATCGTATTGTATGCATCTTTTTTGGTAACAAGATTTCAGTTGGGATTTACAGTTGGAGTTATTTGTCTGATATCGTATCTAGTATATGTTATCATGGCAGTTACCCTGGAAATGCTTGTCTTTGCGGATACAAATCTACCACACTGTCCGCATAAATAAAAAGTTTTTGATTGTGAGGCAAATTGCTGGATTGAGGGACTTACCTTGAGTAATTTTGTAAATAATTTTTTGTTAAAAAATGATATTTAATAATTCTATATATTTTAGTTTACCGAAATAAATCCCTGTTTCTCAAAAAAGAGTCTCCTGATGTTGACGTCAACATTCAAAAGTAATAGTATTAAAAGGTAAAATATGAACTTAGCAGAAGTTTTACATTTACCACTAAGTCAAATTGTCTCAAGTTACCTAAGATCTAAATTTCTTGATCTATTATTAAGCGCACAGCTGAATACAAGTATTTTTTATCAATTCGGATTTAATAATTTTCGAGACACTTCGCTGTTGTGTCAATTGTTATATGTTTAAATCCTTTGCTGAATAATATATTATAAAGATGAATAGGCTAGCTATTGTTTAATTCATTTTATAAGTGTTTGTTTTAGATGATTTGGTTACGTTTTCTGTTTGACTTCTATACTAAATGTATGACTTTAAGGTGCTTATGCACCACGAATCTTCTAAATCGAGAATTAAATAAAATTCATTTATGCCACATACACACAAATACCGAGACAGCAAAAACTCGTACTATAGTGCAGACATATGCACATACATTCAGCCATGCATACTTACGTATGAGATATAGCAATAAATGCCAGTTTCTACTGGCGACAACCGATTTATATGATTGACCATATAAAAAAAGAATATATGAATGTACAAAAATCGAGAAGACGTTGAAGACGTCGACTACGAAGAAGAACGACTACAACGGCAACGACCAAATCTTATTTAATTCACTTTGTCACTTTAATCTTCTAAAGATACATTTTTTCTGTTTGTTGCTTTTGTTGTAGATGGGAGAACCTCAAACTTTTTTGTTGTTGTTTTTTTTTGTTATTCAGCATTTTCAACAATGGATATTTAGCTTTTTCCACAGATACCCGTACGTACATACATTGATTGTTATTTAATGTATCTAGCTATGTACGAGTATCTACTATTTTTGTCCGAATGCTGCTGTGGGTCTGAAATATTCACCACCAGTGATTTTATTACTCCGACCGAGGGGCGATCAGTATGTGACCGTTGTCGTATAATGACGACGACGACGGCGATGATGATGATGATTTTTCTTAATACAGATTACATTTGTTCTCGTATAGAACACACCGTATCCCATTGTATTCAAATTAAAGTAGAAAAATTATTTGTGAAAAGAAAGAAATTTTAAGTGATAATATCACACACAGTATGATGATTTGTGTGTAGAAATCCTTCCCCCTGCCTTGCATATACATATGTATTTTTTCGAATACATACATAAGTAAATATGTATGTAGCACATGCATATATATGTCAACAGATTTAAAAGTTAGAAACACTATGTACAAAAATCTACGGATATCTAAATAAATCTTAAACTTGTTTACATTAGTGATTTTTTATAGAGCTTTTTCTTTTTATTTTCTAAGACAGATTATGGAATTTGCATTTAATTTGTGTTTTCTAAAAATAGCCTTACTCTATAACCATTACATTCAAAAATTCAAAATCCAAATTCAGATAAAGTAACATGTAATGTATGAAAACTACCCGAATTTTTAATATTTACACAATTGTTAGCTTTTCAACAAAAAAACAATTGAGATGGTCATTCACATTCCTCACTTTCATATTTAAATTGTTCAGAAAACATATTCTTAGTGTTGAGAACTTCAATCAGAATATTAATTTTTGTATAATGTTAATTATCTAAAAGATTTAATCTGTACATGTTTTAAATATATTCGATGACAGTAGTCGATATTTTTTACCAGTTTTATACACAACTTTTCTTAACACTAAAAAATTCGGCTTGACACGGAAATCCAATTTAAAATCGATATAATAATAATACAGCGTAAACGGACGAAGTTTATTTTGAAAAAAAAAACTACAAATCGTTGGCATAGCACATTATATGGTAGTGCAAATACTGCCAAATTGGCACGAATTATAACGTTAACAACTCGCAGATTTGAGAGAAGTTCCTTGTCTTTTACCCTTCGGGTGTTGCCGGTAATAAGTAAATAAAAATCTTCGGACCTTTTCTTATTCAAAGTGACGATGGGAGACAGCGTTAACACAAATGGTCATCGACAATAAGTTATATGTACGCAGTGTTTGCACCAAGACATCCCGTTCGAAGTTATAAAGGAAAAATTTGAAAATTGTACAATCTCAAACGTTTCTCTTGACGGTTGCGTTTTTGTGTCATACGCCTACTTTCTATTCCACGCTTGCAAACCAAGCATTTTGAACGAGATCTACCCAACATTAGAAATGCTTTTGACGGAATTCTCACCATAATGGTTGTTGTATTCTGGTATGTGATGGAAACTTCTCGATTTAAATTAAATTCGATTTGGTAATACTGCCAGTAAACCCCAGATGTGATAATCCATACGAGTACATAAAAGTATAAATGTTGCTTCAGTTAAGTCAAAATCTATTGGATAACCCACGAAAAAAAGAAAACAAATCACACCAATGATTTTAATTTTATTTTTTTTGTCTATCGCTTTTAGCTAGTCCCTTTTAGGTAAGCTTTGTTATAATAATCCTATGACTTTTTGTTCATTTAAATAATCATTAAAAAATTTAGCAAGCTTAGGGGATAAGAACGGCTTCCGCAATATATTTGCGGACAAAACGAACGAAAGCGAAACTGCAATATAGATGAGAATAACGCCTATTTTTTTCATACAATAATACTTTTTTATGTATGGACCTACATGAACCTTTCACCAACTTTGCCGAAAACGTTTCACCGGATGTCATGTGAGTAAAATATCGTAGAAATACACTTTACAACATCATATAATTCTTTAATCGTTTAAATTATTTATATGTTATTATCCTTAGAATAAATTGAGCTCATCACTACGTTAAAAGACGAAAGGATTTCAGTTCTGCTATTTTTAAAATCTCAGCATCGTGGAGAGAATTTGACGACCTATGATTTTTTTCCCTGCTATTATAGAAAAGAGGTCAAAGCAACTAGTTGCATCTACCAAAACGATGTCGAAACAGCTTCGTAGAAACGTATATACAGACAGTTGTTATTTTGAAGTAGTTCGACTATCTCAGATTCTCCACATAAAAATGAAACGACTTCATGTAAGTGTAAACGAAACAACTAAAAATATAGCCCTCTCACTGAATCTTGTGAACTTGCGTAAGGAGATGAAGTAGCACAAATTTTCTGGTGTTTGGAGTATTCAAGAAAGATTCAAGATTCGGCGACGAAATTATAGACTTCTTGCTTCAACATCATATATAGTCGGCGAATGGGCAATGGTCTGCATAAGCTGTTGTATGCTGACATCAACGTAATCAAGCGCATCAATTTACTAATTACTATAATTTGGACTTGTGCGAAATGATCCAATCTTGGCAATCTTTGATGTCGAGCTCGTGGAAGACCTGAGGAATCTGGTGTAACTAACTGGAGAAATTTTCGAACAAGATTAAGGCGCATGGAATTTGCGTTTGAACTGCGACTATGACTGTGAATATCTACATACCAGGCTGCGATTTTCTACATGTGTGTGTATTTTTTAATTTCTGTGTAGAATCACTTGACTACTTTCTTTCTTAAATCTCTATTTAAGGTCGCGAAATCGAATTCATCGCGTTCGAAATCTTATACTTTGGAAACTCCTGTCGATAAACGTATCCCTCAAACAAGTGTCAGTAAATACTTCTAGTGATTAAACATCAAACGATTTCCTTTGTCTGCACCCTGTTGTCACACATTCAAGATGGATATTGGATGGTACAAGGACTTAAGGTATGAAACACCGTCAATAGCAGTACACTTATAACAAATGATATAAATTACAGCACCAGGAAACACTCAACTCATACAATCCGCAAATCTTCAAGTTCCTGATGTTAATAAATGGAGTCGGTGTAAGCATTAACGTCGAACTCTAATGAAATGCGACACCTTCAACTTCATCGATTCTGCAAGAACGTGAGACTCCGCTTGAAGAAAGCTTATCTGCTTTGTGGTAAAAATCATGAGATGGAACACGCACCATGTTAAGTAAAATTTACATGCAGTTCTATCGCTCAAATCATCTTGACATAAAAACATTAAGACGTTTTGATGTTTTTGATGCCATTATGAAAAAATCAACGCAAATCAACGGTTTTGAGAATTGGTAAGTGTGATATACATTTTGCCAATATGATGACAATATTTAGCCTGTTAGTAACTAAGAATACGTGAGGAAAGTTTTATTCAAATTAGTTTGCAGCTTGGGAAAACGTACATTTTTATTAATTTTTTATATTAACTACAAGTATTGAAGCTGTATCCCCTTGTATTAAATACAGGTATTGAAGTTTCCATTTGCTCCTTAAGAGAAAGACAATAAGTATTATTGGAATAAGCTCTGACTTAAACATGTATATTTCACTAGTATTTCACTTTCTGAATATACGAATAGGATAAAACCATATATTTTTTTTGCAAAGGGCATATATTCTTTTGTTGTTAAATTCAAACAGGATCTGGCCATATCCATCCTTTGAAGGAGGTAATACGGTGAAAACGCCATACAACTATAGGAACTACATAGATAAAGGGAAGGTCGATGGCTTAACGAGTAAGATATAAATCTCTATGCAATGTAAAATCTTCTCTATAATAATGCATTAGCCCTAACGAGCCGGCATAAAACAACATGCACAGCCGATTTTAGATTAGTTCCCCGTTTGTTCCT
The DNA here is from genome assembly GCA_963513945.1 of Hydrotaea diabolus. Classification (NCBI taxonomy): domain Eukaryota; kingdom Metazoa; phylum Arthropoda; class Insecta; order Diptera; family Muscidae; genus Hydrotaea; species Hydrotaea diabolus. The sequence continues at coordinate 1,519,026 of OY740718.1, read as the reverse complement.
TAATGGGATTTGATTTCTCAATTTCATCATCATACATTTTTCGAATGCTTCACTTTACAAGATCACTGCCCACGCACGCACACGGTCATAATGACGAAATAATTCTCATAATCTCTATGTGGAGAGTCATGTGGATTATAGTGATGATGTTGAAATGATTTGTAATGACGTCGTTAAGTTAATTACTACTTCTTAAACAAACGAGTGCCGCTTCCACTATGTCACATTGCCGTATTTAACAAAAAAAAAAAACTGAAACTATTTTAAATTATTGTTCTATAGTTTTGACCTTTGCCGCTGTACGTCGCGCTGTACAGACGTGCGTCGTTCGGTTTTGTTTATTATTTTTGATTTGAGTTTAGTTTTGTTTCGTATCATTTCATTCTTCTATTCTATTTTGCACCACATACTATCAGATGTGTGACATCCCTCGTAAATATGTGGGTAAATACGGTGGACACGCTTTAATAAAAATGTGGGATGGGCAACCTAGTATTAGTACAAATGTACGCACTTCTTTTAAAAAATCAGTTTGATGTCATTATTTTACAATACCAACTTTTTTGTAATTTAGAAGAATGTGGAATTTTTTTACTTTCGACATGATTAAAAAAATATTGTATAATGGAAAATGGTATTTATACTTACCGACCGGGACGTCATGCTTAATGCCTTCAGTTGTAATGATAGTTTTTGACAATTGTTATATTTCCACTACCAACGTGCTGTCAAAATATTCAGCAAGGTTAGCAATTTCCTAATGCAGTTTAGGCAAACCAAACTAATTATTGATTACCTGACAGCTATAGAAATAGCTTTCACTGAAAACATTATTGCCCACTTATAGAAATACTCTTGTTATGCTTGAAGTTTAAGTTCAATTGTACAGGTGTACTGCAAATATTAGGGGGATTTTGGGCCATATTTCTAGTTTGTTACTCACGTTTCAGTCACGGCGACTGTATTTAAAGCCCTTTTTAAAACCTTACCGTCTTGTCTGGGATGTGGCAAACATGATAACGATTATGGCCCTAGGAAAAAACTGCTATGTTTGTTTGTATTTTATTTATCCTAAGTAACTTTCCGTTTCTTTAAAGTTTTATTGTCCTGTCCCACATTAGTGTAACTTCAAAGGCGGGTCCAAATATCGTTGACCACCCCCCCCCCCCCACCCCTTACATACATTTTAATTTTTTGCTGCTAATGAAATCATGATATAAAAATATAATGCATTTGATCATAATAATCATCGTATTAATGTCCAGCATTATTATATTGATCAATTTAAAACAGATACGAGCACATCAAGCTCATTTAGGATTACGAGGCTTTAATGAAGCCGTTGTTGTTTTTCAGTCAAACTTCGACGTAAATGTCACAGTTTCATGACCTAACCCCCACATTGTCGCTACCCTCGCTCCCGCAAGCGTTTGACCCGCATTATTGTCGTCGGTCGACATACAGAAAAGCGATATTTTTATTTAATTTTTACAATTCGTTACGCTTTTTTTACGTTCGAAAAATACAATACGATACAAATTGAAAAACAAACACGATCTTTTCAAATCAAATTTAAATTGCTTTACTTACACAGCGACAATTGGACGTGACCATATTCCGTACTGCACTCGCGCAATCACCAACACAGACTCTTCACAAAACGAAAATTGCCGCTTTTCACATTTCAGTCTCTAATTGTGATCGCCGACGTGTGCGCCTCAAAGTTTCGAGCAGAGCTCATGTGAATTTAGTCCACAAAAACCCAGCGGTAACTCAACATCATTGCAGCGTCGCTTTCCTTGAGTTGAGAACGCGCTCCCTCTCCAAATGTGAATACGTAACCTAAGCGACCGAAATAAAACGGCTCCAAGTTTTGTGACAAAAGAATTAGTAACGCACAACAGCAAAAACGCTTATTTCAATACCAATTAAAAGTAAAAACAACAATAGAAACCGCCAAAGAAATCTTCTGTACAGAGCGCGGCGGCGATTGATATTCCGCCGTATGCGACTTGCGAGTCGGGGAGTAAACCAAAGACGGTGAACAAATTTTCCGCTCTCCAAGAAAGATCAACCGACCGAACGGACGGACAACGTTCGCAGCAGCAATTAAGTATCCGCCAAACGCCGGAAACGGTGTGCATGTTTCTTTTGACTAGGCCGCCTCGTCGTCTAAGTGAAGAGCTGACGTTTCCAACTCGAATCGAATAATCCCATTTAAATCCTCGATTTGTATATTTTCGTGAAATTTTCCTCCCAAAGAGAAGACCGACGAAACGGCCATCAATGTATCGCCTAATACCCCAAAGATACAATTTAAGCTACACGACCGTTCGTCTGCTCCTCGTTGCCTTTGTCGTCGTCGTCGCTTTTGTTTTTGTTTAGTATGCTGTCGTCGGCTGCTCTACACACACTCAATCGCACTCACACAAGCACACAATCGCACAAGAAAATGATGCTGTCTTCGCCTTCGTTGTCGCTGTGTGTTGCATATGTAGTGGTTAAATAACGCCTGTTCTATTTCGAAAAAAAACAGCAGTTTTATAGTGGCCTTTTAATTCTCGTTACCGTTTTGTTTGTCTTCTTGCTGCTGAGCGTGTATTCGAAACGTATGTGTGATGAGCGTTGTCGATGCTGAGCACAGTTTATGACGAGCGGTGTTCAAAAAATCAACTAACGTAACTACGATCGCGCTTACGATCTTCCGTGGATTTAGAAAAAAAAATACAACAACAACACACTGTGAAGAAGAAAAACAAAACGCTTAAAACAGAAATCAATTGAAATTGAAAACAAAATACGAAAAACTCGCTGAAACGTCGGGTTTTCGGGGGTTACATTTCCATTTTTGTTCGTTTTTGTTTTGTTAATACCGTGAAAGAAAGAAAAAAAAATCATCTTTAAATGAAACTCGATTGAAAAAGTTTGAACCAAAAATCGTATAAAAACAAATTACCACACACAGGAAAATGGAAGATTACTGGGGCTTAAGCAACACAAATGGTACATACTAATTAAATCTTAATATGTTGTTAAAATAATTTAAAAAAATTTAAAATTTAATACTCATGCAACAATTTACGCATCCACTGAAACTTTTTAAGTGGAAAAATAGGTGATAAAATACGAACAGCACTATTTTTGATGCTTTGAACTGGTATTTTGCAATAACTAACAAAATCAAATTGTTTTAGAAATAGGCTATGTTACTTTCTTACTCTGAATGTTATACACACGAAACTTGAAAAGAAACTTGAATATATTATTTAAAAATTAACATTTTCACAAAAAGCTTTAACATGACCACATCTGGTAAACATTTTTCAATAAAGGGCAATATTTGGCAGCGATTGTATAACAATTTGTGAAAAATACTTAAGAGTCGTTGTAGAGACTTTTGTTCTGAAAGGATTAAATACATATGTAAAAATTACATAAATACACAAAACCTTGAAAAAATCTTCATTTACGAAAAAGGTTTAAACACGGCAACGTACTCGTATTTTTCTTTTACAGAAGAACTTTTCGATTACGAGTGGAAAGCGATTTTCAAATATTTTCCTTGTTCTAAAAGTATAATAGAGCGCTTTTATAAATTTTGTCCTATTCACATATACCTATACGTCATGCTATGGCTGTCAATTTCAACACATGGGTTTTCATCACGAAATCAGGTGTAACCTTTTTTGTAAAACAAATTTAACGTAATACACCGAGAATAATTGAATTAAAGTCATTACGTACTTGAAGACATGTTTAATTTTGTAATTATAATGTCATCACGAATTTTTGGGCTCGAGACATGGCAACATCTAGAACTTTTAAGGATGTTATGAATTAAATCTATTTGGCGTAAAGTCAAAATATTGTATATAGTTTTCTGTAAAAAAATATTTTTTATATCCTTGTACAAGGGGGGGGGGGGGGGGGGGGGAGTTATGGCGTTAGTGACCTCTAAAGCGAGTTGCTAATAGAACACGGCCATTGTTTATTTTTGTAAAACTAATCCCGATTCTCGTCTTATTGTAGTTGTAACTAAATTAATCATGGAAGTGCACTAGAAAATGTTAACTGACAGCGATAATTGATATTAAATTCATAGTGAACCTAACGCTATTTTGACGTTGGAAACTTAATCTTGTCTAATATTCTATTGTGATTGCAATTGATTAGAATTCTAATGAAAACATACATAATTTTTGTTTTGTTTCCAAGCTTTGTATTTGGTTTCTAGTTTACCAATAACGATCTCAATTAGATCCTAAAGACACACATGTATTTGACCATGTTAAGACTTCTACGGTGAATAACTTATTTTATTATTTTTAATATTCATAGAGGGATTTAAGCAGTTTCGAAGGTTTTTAAATGGAGTAAACTAAATGATTTGTAAATATCTGAACATGACAGTTACTGTAGACGTATATGTTTTCTTACAGTTTCCCGTTTATTTCGATCACAAAAATTGCGATAATAGAATAAAATGTCTAATGTAAATATATTTTATAGTAGGTAATCGAAGTAAATATCAACTGCAAACTGTTTATTTTTTAGCATTATACAAATGCTTAATTAGACTAGTACATTCAGATTCGTTTAGGGAACCATTGTACTTAATCCACTGTGATTTTTCCTGCACATACATTACATTTTTAAAAGTGTTGAGTATCATGCGACTATTATTTTTTATAATACTCGTAAAACTAGTCTTTATGTATGGACAAGTGATTTCAACCACAGTAGAACGGAAATACGGATTATTTTCTAAAGTGTGCTTGGGGCTTTTTTATATATCACTTCACAATTGTATTGTCTATTTTTTAAGAGATCCTAATATATAAAACCTTAGCGAATTTGGAAAGCCATTTAAAAATGCATTTATTTAGAAACATTTTGATTTATCAGGACTGCTTTCAAAACTACTTTAAAATAAAACATCATTTGTTTGGAAATATTTTAATATATATTTTTGCGGGAAAAAACTACATTTAATGTCTTATTGGTTTTATATAACAATGCTTTTCCCTTGTACTACTTGGGTCCCACAACATACAACAAGGGGAAACTTTACTCTTTCAAATCAGTGAGCTGTGAACGTTTTAATTCTTATACTCACTGACCGGGAATTACTGTTTAACGCCGTCTCGGAACGGCTAATGCATTTTATAGAGAAGTTTTTGCATGGCTTAGAGATAAATGTCTTACACGTAAAGTCGTCGATATTTACGAGGTGGAAACCCTCCGCTGAAAAACTGTTTGATGTTTTTACCCAGGTTTGAACTTGGGTTAAATGACATGATAGTCGTAAACACATACGACGACTCACAACAATTTTCTACTCTTTGGTTTTTTAATAAAATTCACGTTTTCAAATTAATCCAAAATTTAATAGAACTGATGTTTACTCTTTCATATGAGAGATTGCCAATTGTCGTTGTATTTTCATCGCCCAGAGGACGATTTATTTGTTGGTACCTCGCTGCGTATACGTAATAAATATTTTTACTCGTTGGCATAACGAAAACACACGTGCACTGGTCATTCCTCCAGTGTTGTGTTGTCATCCAAAAGTCAGTCAGGGAAACTAGTTATATTCAAAGTTTTTCACAAATTTGTTTGCTACTTTTTCCAACCCAAGTGTGGCTTAGTAAATAATAGTTGCTCTTCAAAAATAGAAACAAATCCAAAACTGTAGAATTTTATTTTTTTTACTAATTTGCCAGTGAAGCATTTAAACTACAATAAAAACAAAAACGTTTCATTTTATTTATTTTCATTCTGGCATTGTTGTTTCTGTTTGTTGTTTTTCTTTTTTTCAATTTCGTATAAATGTTTGTAACATGAGCGAGCGCTTGGTCGGTCGGCTTATACCGCCGCATGCCATCCAAATGAAAACAAACCAATCCGAAACTACGCCAGACAAATGTTTGTGAGTTTTTTAATTCTACTGTTTCTGTGTCTGTAATTAAACGGAAAAATGTGTTTTTGAAAGAAATGTAAATATTTGTTGTAACAGAATAACTTTCTATAGAAATCGGAGAAATAACAAAAAATTATTTTGAATTTAAACAAAAAAAAATATTCAGTAATCAGATAACCAAATTAAATAATTGCGTTAAAGGTTGAATGGAATTGTTGACAAAGTAATCAAATTTAAAGTCTATCTTCTGCGGTCAACTAGGAGAATGTTGAACTTTTGCTGTCATCATTTTGCCAGCATATTGTCACGTTTCTGATTGTTAAAACCGCGCCGTAATGGGCTTACAAATGAAGCACACTTTTTAAAAGTAAATAATAAAATACCAAAAATATTTCAAATTAATTTTTTTGGCTGCACATACAGTTAAACATTGTAAATTTCGTAAAATTAAGACAATAATTCTATGAGTTCGAATAACAGAAATCCGCCATATCACTGTCAGAAAATTTTCTAAATGATCATATTCGCTTAGAACAAAACGTTGAGCACGCTCTTTATACATTTTTTAAACTTTAAAATAATTTTTATGATAATGATTTATAAAGTTTTTTTTTAATATATATTAAGCATCATTCAATCCTTAATTTTCACTCTAAAACGGTGCATTAAAATGTCTTGAGAATTGTATTTAAGTAATCGGAGTAAGAACTTCTAAAAAAATTTAGCGACGGATATTTCTGCTTCGTGTGTTATGGTTAGTTTGCCCGAGTATCGTACATGTAAATCCAGATTCATATCTTTGTAGATACATTTAAAATTATCAGCGGCGGATTCTTCACCGGAAACTTTTCGAGTAAGAGATTAATCTTCTAATGATGAAAGAGCTTCTTTATAGCATGAATTAATCAATCGCATTCAGCAGTAGGCTCCGGCCTCTGCTCTCTTAATTTGAGAGAAGTTCCCTAGGAATTCCTATGGTTAGTTTCTTGGGAGAAGAAGGTTTTTATGTTTAATAGTTCCAAGTGATAATAAACAAAAAAGCAAAAACTTATATGACAAAGGTGACTTTTTAAACTCAAGTCCGATGTCTTCAATGTACTAGATGAAAAGTGAGTGACAAAATCGAAGTTCAAGTTGTATCCAGGCTTTTTCTTCAAAGGGTTAAAATCAACTTTTGACTTAATAAAGAAGCCTACACTAAAAATCCAAATTGCATTAACATTAACATAAAAATCAATAAAATTTGCAGAAAATTAAGATTTTTTGCTCAGGCATCCAACCAACTGAGTTTGGGAAACGACCATATTTTGGGCGTCGATAACATTTAAACTTACAAAAGCTAAAAGAAATAAAAATAAAAGGGTTTTTGACTCACCTTTTTTCCCTAGTAAAAATTGTTTCCGTTTCGAAAGAAGCGGAAAAAATTGCTAACAAGCGTTGGCTGCTGAATGTTAACCTTCGGATATACTTACAGATAATTCCTAGTCGATTGGCAAATCAACTGCTGTATCCAAAGTATTTTAACTATTTCTATTTGTATTGCCGTTTTTTAATTAAAAGCATAAACCTTTTTGTGTTTTAATTTGTTTTTACTCATTTTCTTTGTTTCTATAACAAAAAAATCGATAACAAATAACATGTTCCGATAAAAAAAAACAAAATTTTAACAATCGTTACGAAAGCAGGGTGCCTCATATAAAACTGTTGTTAGATAGCAAGTCTTGCTAACCACATTACTTCCACTCTACTTGAGTAACCTCGTTCGAACCAATGACGATAAATTGTACAAGATGTACGATATGCTTCTTCTTTACAATAATCTAGAAAATAGCACTCAGTAACAGTAATTATCGGCTTTTTTTCTCCACTTTCGTGTGATCACAATAACAAGGATTGAAAATTGAAACACAAAAAACATAGAAAACATTAAATTCGCACACTTTAAACACAAACAACAGCTCTTTAAAAATGATTGTTGTGTTCCTCTACAATTTATCGTCTTTTATTCGAACAGTCCTCTCTTATTAATTTAGCAATAACCGTGTAAGAACACGGTTCGTTCTTGAACATAAAAGGATCGCGTAATTTTCGAAAAGCTGCATACAAATTAACGATTCGTTTTAAGACAGAGTTTTGTCATGTCCTCGTTCATCTCAAGAAATATCCATGTCGATTTCTTCTCAATTCTTTAGAAAGCGTAAGTTACCTTTCGCTTAATATTTCCAATAAAATCAATATCGAGCGCATATTTGATGAGAATTCGGCTTTTTGAGTTCTTTGTACGCGTTTTCCAATATTTTTTATCTGTGGCCATGACTGAGATTTCTTATTGAGGCGAAATGTTCAGAGAGTTCTCTTCTTATTTTGACTGAGGATCAGTTGCAGAAATTTCATATGCACTGCGCATTCGGTTAGCTAAACTGATTATCGATTAGCCGGACTTTTTCTTATGTGTTTCTATTCCATGTTTTGGCGTAGTTTTAAGATTTGGTCTATTGTTGAATAGTTCGGCCTGAAGTTGCGCTAGTAATGTCTTATCAGGTTGTAGAGCTTGCATCTCATTTGCGATTTTTAGGAAGGCAGAAAGTATTGTCCTATTTTAATGAATTGGGCGTACCACACTGAGATTCCAATCTGCCGGCAGGAGTTTATTTTTCCAAATTGTACTTGTGTTCTTTCGTTCCCTTAAGCCGTGTTGTTATCCTCACTCGCTACTTTGGGTTAGAACATTCAAAACCTTCATCTATGATTGGTTACGAGTTGTTAAATCTTCATCCACTGATAAGTTCCTGATCCTCGGCGAAATCCAGCGTATCTCTTATCCCCTATAACTTCCATAAATCCCAATTTCTTTGCATTGTTTCTGCATTTGTCATTGCACTACTTTTAATAGATATCATAGAAGAGTATTTAGTTATATAGGGTCATCCATTTCGAGGTTCCATATTTTTTTAAAGAAAAAAATACAGAAAATTCAAATTGAATGGGGAATGTTTATTATCATTTGAAAGAACATTCTTTGGCATTAATTTTTTGAAGATTATGTCTATCAAATGTTGGCCGCGGCTACGTCTCAGATGGTCCATCCGTTGAGCCCAATTTTCGATGACTCGTTCGAGCATTTCGACTGCTAACTGGCGAAAGACATGCGTGATGTTTTGCTCCGAGACCGAAATCGAAGCGGGTTTGTCCGCATAAACTTTAGACTTTACATATCCCCACAGAAAAAAGTCTAACGGTGTGATATCACACGATCTTGGTGGCCAATCGACCGGCCCAAAACGTGAAATTATCTGCTCACCGAAGTGTTCTCTCAATAAATCCATTGATTGATGTGATGTGTGGGAAGTGGCGCCGTCTTGTTAAAACCAAATGTCGCCGAGATCCTGAGCTTTAATTTCAGGCATCTAATAGTCGATTATCATTGCAGGATAACGGTCGCCATTGAAGGTTACGTTTTCACCGGCTTCATTTTTGAATAAATATGGACCGATGATTCCTCCGGCCCACAAACTACGCCAAACCGTTGTTTTTCTGGAAGAAGTGACAGCTCTTGAACATCTTCTGGTTGCACTTCGTCCCAAATGCGGCAATTTTGCTTGTTTACACACCCATTGAGCCAGAAATGTTTTCCGATTATGTTGACCATAAGTTGAACGAAGTACTCGAAACTCATTCCTCACAGAACGTGAATTTTCGTAATAAAGTTGAGCGATTTGTAAACGTTGTTCAGGCGTAAGTCTTTCAATGATAAAATGCCAAACAATACTAAACAAAAATAATATGACAGCATGACACGACTCACACGTGATCTGTCAAAAAAAGGCTTTTGAAAAAAGTATCTCTACTTAAATCACCCGATAGTTAGTTATAATCTTTGACAGACCCAACGTTTGCTTTGTCTCTCTATGTTCCATAAAACGCTTGGTTTGCCACCAACTTTCAAAGTGGACCTCGTGTAACGAACACTGATTGCACAACAGCGAAAAACCGCCACAATGGCTGATATAGCAGAAAGTATTGTCCACAATTTAGTAGCATTAGTTGGGCGGTGATTACCTAGGGGATCTGTATGGACATGTCTCGAAACTCACCACTCTATGCATGTGTATTTGTTGTGCACTATAAGCGCGAGTATCTTAAAGATTTATATATGCGTAAATGGATTTAAAACGACAATACGAGAATGTCTGGGTATTTGTGAGTGTCTAAATTGAAGATGATTGTACACTTCACAAATGTACATATGTAGTTGTACCTCCGTATGTAAATCCTAAGATACATAATAGTAAATATAAGTAACAGCAACAACAACAACAATAATCAAATGAGATATGGTGATGATTAAGAACATCACACCCAAAGCAATTTAGAATCATAGGATCATCACACTTCAGTGTGCATGGCATAGAGTGACCGAAGTGAGCCACCAACCAAAAAAAAAAAGAGATGGAAAAACTAAAAAAGACACAAGAAGGAATTGAAGAAACCATGGAAAATGATACGGAAAAAATGGACACTGCATAAACGATGATAATGACGGCAATGTTAGACACAAATTAGTCTTAACTAGTAAAAAATGCGATAAGATCGGCCGAGACGAATTTTTTGCTCACTTCGTCATAGAGTGCGTTGGGAGTCACGTGCGATGGCTATAAGCAAATGTAGAATTTACGCACACCTTTAGATACGTGTTGAATTTATATTTAATTTTCTACTCTCAGTTAGAAGTAAAGTTTATTGAGCTTTGCGCCTGCTCGCGACAAATCTTCAAACAAACTCTTGTTCGGAAAACAAACCCTTGATCCTGGGATAATTTTTATTGAGCGGATTATAAGGCGAAAAAACCAAGAAGAACATTTGCCCATACATAAATTTAGATATCTTGGAAAGCATTGGCAATGTATACTTATATTTGCACTATCGCTGTCAGTTTGGCATATGCTGGACTATATTCGTGAGCATGTCAATGGTTTCTGGTTTAACATCCTAGTAACGAACAAACAGAGAACTTATCTCAAATCAGTAAGCTTTAGCTTTGCGCGTTGTTGTAATTTTTCATCACCAAAAAAACTATTTTGGAAATGTGGCGAGTTTTTAAACTATTGCTACTGTGGCGGTTTTTATTACTTTCGCATACCGCCTGTAGCTATTTTCACTTAAAAAGTATTCATATCGTTTTTGGCATCAACTTTCGTTGGAGTTTTTGAGAAATTAACTTGGCATCCCATTAAAAATGACCTAAAAAATGTATAAAGCAGAAAAGTATTAGGATTTTTTAACATTCGCTTGCATACGGTTTTCAAAAATCTAAAAAATTTGTTGTATTTTTGTAAATTTTTACTTTTAAAAACTTTTTTCTATTAAATGTAAATACCAGTGGTCTCAAGCCGGTTAGTCCCTGTTCAATGCTTTAAAGCTATTCGAAAACATGGCCGGATAAGATAAAATTCCACCTGTGAGGGGTATTGGTCGCTCGTAAAGTATTGATCGGGGTATTGGTCGCTCGTAAAGCTCTGTGCGAAATTTGGTCAAAATCAGATGTAATATGTGGCTTTTAGAGCTGTAGGTTGTGAAATCGGCAAAACCCCTATATGTGACATTTAAATATATAGTCCAATTTTAATAAGGTTCGTCATTGACCCAAACTTGAAAAATGTAACCAGTTTCATCGGATTATAACTGCGACCTGTACTTTGATTAAAACGATAGATGGGCAGACGGACATAGCTCAATGAAATCAGATAGTGATTCTAATTTGATTTTGATAAGAAGACAATTTTAAATAAATTATTTAATATTTAAAGTCAGATTAATTTATATGTAAATTTAAGATTATTTGAGAGCTACTGCTGTTTTCTCCGGCAATTGTTTTAGGAAAACTGAGATTAACAACAGTAGTTATCATACGTTTGCTAAGAGCCTGGTCTTAAAACTTTAAGTTCGTCTTTCAACAATTGCAGCCATGTAGCTTTCTGATTAAGGTCTTCACGGACCCAAAATTGTTATAAAATTAGTGTGTAATGGGATAATAAATGGCACTTTGTAGTTTCTAAAATTTCTTGTCTTTGTTGTAAATATAGATGCAAGGGTCTCGAACCGGTAATAAATTTATCGTACCTATTTGATTTGTTTAATCAAAAGACTGAAATAACAAACGAGCTAAACTTTCTTTTGATCAATTTAGTTGATCAATCTATTGATCAATTTAGCAGAGCAGGTTTTAACTCTTCCCAGCACGTGCACAATTTCCATGCCCCTTGCTATCCAAAGCTTGTTTTCATTTGGGGAACAATGTTTCAAATTCAGATGGCAGTAAAAGGCTGTCGACTGGAAATTTTATTTAATAATAGTTTTTAAAGCGTTTGTAGATTATTAATAATCATCAATTACGATCGCTTGAAACACGCTATTATATTTCCGTTTTGCAGTTTTCAGCAACAATTAAAGTTTAAATCATTTAAAAGTTAACGATTGTACCACACACGCATACATTCCTATCATAAATTGTAGGCGTTAATAATTGAATAACTGATTTTGTTTAAAAGAGATTTTAATTAATGATTGAGTTATTAAAATGTTTTCGTGTCCACTTATAGCGATTGATTTAAGCAGCAGACGGTTGTACCTACTGACTGAAATGAAATGTTCTTCTTTGTCAATTTGCTATAGAGAATGGATTAATCTATTTTTTTTCGAATCGTTGTGGTCGCAAGTACTATCCAACTATTCTATCCTCAAAATGTTTATTGGGGGAGTACAGAATTATGCAAAGCCCATACCTGGGCTTACTTACTTGTGTGATAGTCATACACACTTCTAAAACTCGGTATTGAAATATCTTTACAAGTGCCAACAAAAAAAAGGGTTGAAAATATAAATTAAACCTAAATATTTTAAATACACATAAATTAATGCGTTGCTGAATTTAGAAACGATTTAAATAATACTTAAAATAAACATTTGAGTAAAATGTTTTAATTGATCCGCAAAAGAAAACAGATCTTTCTCGAAAATAATATAATACTTTTACGACATTAACAACACATTCTGTTGAAACTGAACCGTATTAATCTATGTTTGATTTAGACCCCATTTAAAGGCCTCCACGCCATACAAGGGACCTTCCCGAATTGAGAACCTGTAACTTTAGAAGCCTTACCCTAATTCCGAACGTACTCAAATTTCTTTAAAGACGACGAGTCTTCCTTTTTAACACTTCTCCAAAGGATGGTGTGTATACTTAAGTTTTGATTCCGTTGGCAATACTTGGGGATTTTAACTGGGGACCATAAAAATTTATACTTATACATTAATGATCGTCGTAAAATTCTAAGATCTAGCCACGACCGATAGCAGTGCTGATGATGGGTTTTAGTCGTTCGGCCCCGAGGCAAAAAGTTCCCCTTTGAGGGACAAAAGGTACCTCCGAAAGAAGTTTTTGTTTTTGATTATTTGCTTAATGCATAAATTGTTGGCGTTTGAACCATGAAGATAATGGGCACCGTTAGTTCAGACGCACTTAATCTGGAATGTGATGAAAATAGGTCGAAATTGTGTTTTGTCGATTAGAGATTGCAAACGATTATTTTTGAGTATGTCTCAAAAATGCAAACATTTTTTACACATCCTGTTGATTTGCTGCATAAGAACTGAAATCTATCAGTTTAAGTCCAATTTATTTAAAATTTAATTACCAAATAGAATCGAACCTCAAAAGGGTGTTGCTTGCTGGACCTTTTATCGTGTGTGGCCACTAAAAACGGCCCTGATGGCACTTTAACCAGTTAGTTAAATTCCGTTGCATAGACTGTAGGGTTTTAAAAACCATCCTTGTGGTCAAAATGAGTTATTAATATTTAATATGAACATATCAGTAGTCAAATTAATGAACATTTACACCACGAATCCAAATTTAGACATATTTTAAAGATTTGCCTATGATTAGATTTATGGGGCCAAAATTTAAACGTATGAATACTTAATGAAAAGAAAATTTCTTAGCGAATTAAAATTTTACTGTAGTTTTACTATTTACCTAAATTTTTGCTCGAACATATCAAACGAAGCGACCGAAAAGGGGGTTTTTAATGGTTAAAATACACGTAAGCGACCAATAGTAACTTGGGTTGAGCTCGAATCATACACACGGAGAAAATATTAATTGGAAATCGGTTAAAACTACACAACATTCGTTGCAAAAAAAGAACTACTGTTGCAATCACCAAATGTTTATAATCATAATAGAAATTCGATTAGACATACAAGAAGATGACAAAGAGGATTACTGCATAGTACGCACAATTAATTGATCTGTCATACCAATAAAATGCCAAAGTGCCACAACTGTTTGTTGTGACAACGATAGTATAGTAACTAATTACGAATATATAAATTAAAATTTCATCATAACCAAAAACGTGTGGTTTTTCGCTTTGAATCAAAGATTATAAATTATACAAAATGGACGATGTGCTTCTTCGTTGCAATTATGTAGAATAACAACACTCAGTAAAGCACAAATTCTCGGGATTTATTTTTCCACATTCGTTTGTACACAATCACTAGAACGCTAAAAAGTAAAAAAGAAAAAGAAAACAATAAATTCGAATACTTTAAACACACACAAAACAGCATCTCAAAATGATTTTTACTCAACTCTGTTTTGTGATTTCTCGATAAAGCTCACATCGCCCATTTATCGGTCAGTTTATCGTCTTTGGTTTTAATAGGCGTTATCAAAATAAAACAAATCGATTATTATCGACTTTAAGCCAGTCGATTAATCCAAAGTTTTTCAGTAAAAATCTTACATCATACTCGTATTCTCCACTTTCTTATCGACATGACCACCCTTCCTATGTTTTAGAGTACTTCAAGTGCGTAAGCAAACAGATTTTTATCTCTTCGTTTACACCGCCAATGCTTCACTTCCACTTACTGTTGTATTGAACGAATAATCAAGGTGCACGCAACCTTAATCATTCGGTTGGCAAAAAAAGTCGTTTGTCGCAACAAATCTGTTCTCTGTATCTAAGGACTCTAAATATGATAATTGACATTTCAGTAGCGAATCCTTTGTGTAGTGTATTTTAGATTCGTCAAGGCCGAAACTGAAAACGTTTACTTGTTTGATTTCATTATTGTCATTGGTTCGACATTCGATTGCTTCTTTTAAAAGTATTTTTTGAAAAATGTTTTAAGGATTAAACCATGAATTCAATGAATTCAAATCGCATAGTTTTTTTTTTGTCCCAACCTGTGTCGAACATCAGAATAACACGTAGTACAACACACGACTAGCAGTGAATCGATAGGGAATACGCCCTATTATTACAAAAGAAATCCGATTTCCTACCTGTCAGAGAATGTCTACATGTTTCAGCAATGATTTCTGTATAAACAAAACAATGCTGTCAATATACTGATCGCATTATTTTGGTTGATACAAATTTTACTGTCAATATTTCGATCGCAAACGTTTTACACACATGACTAATTTAAATCGATTGTCCAGTAGGTCGAAATAACATCTAGAATTTGTTAACGGCGATAAAGCCAGAGGCATTGAAATTGTCTTACTCTTTTGACAAGCACTCCGTTAAGTTACAACCCTTAACAAACTAGTCCTAGGTTTTTTGAATTGCTTGGGAAGACGAGTTAAAAAAAACTACAGGTTTTCATCAGTTGGAAAAATTTGATTTAAAGATAACTTTATCGATTGAGCTAATTGCTTGTTTAATTCGCTAAATGTGAAGGCGCCCATTGTATTCGATAATACAAATCACTCATCTCAAGGTCGTTTATGTTGATGACAAAAGCAGCTACCGCTAGTTCGCAGCCTTGTAAAGGCGGCCAATTAAATGTTGTAAGTGCGAGTATTTGTAGAGAAATGTTTCCCAAATCAATTGTTCTAAATTCAATTGTCATAGTTTAGCGTTAATTAGTAATCAAATTCTCATCATAAAGAAAAGGCACAGATTTTTCGATCAAGAATTCATTAGAAAGAGGCGAGAGATGACAGCCACACACACACACACACATGTAAACCATTTTGCGGGGAAACATTTCAATTCCGCGCGTATTCAATGCAATGGAAAATAAATATTAAATTGTACGCATACATATGTACTTATATGTTTGTATGTATGTATGTGCTTACACATGCCTATATACATAGACATTCTACACGATGTGCTCGTCGCTTTGGCATAAAGATTTGTTTGTGTTTGTTGCTGTTGCGATTTCATTTTATTAGAATTTTTTGTTGCCAGAGTTAATTAAGCAATTTAAGAATCATTTAATTGAGAGAGAAATCATTTTACTTTACTACCGGAGACTACATGCTGCACGACCAGAGATACAGGGTGTCTCTCATAACGATTCGACGGCTCTAAAGAGTATCACCATTTCGATAGATGGCTGAAGGCATACATCACACGAACACGAACAACCAAGTCTGTCCGTCCATTGGATGCGGCGGCATATCTGAACGCAGAAGCAACATTTAATTATCCGTAATATTTGTTTAATATCTTTCGAAAGTTTAAGATCTTTATCGCTCATTGTTTATTGCCACATTGAATACTTAGTTTATCACTTCCGTTTTACGATTTTTGTTCTTTCTTTAAATAAATTTGTTGTTGTGAGTCGTCTCTTATGTGTTGATGTGAGTTGCTGCTGTGTTTTTCTCTAAATCAATTAAAAATTTTTGCAACTTTTTTTAATTGTGTAAAAGTAGCGCCGCCGCTTCATAAAAGATAATTTACGTTTGTTATTATTGTACGCTTTGTCGTCATTTTTATCCGCTGACAAGGTTCTGTCAGTCGGCGTCGGCGGCGGCATTTGTTTCAATTTCTGAAATGCTATGAACTTTAGTTTTACCGCCAAAACGTAACCGCTTTACATGCATACACACGTAACTATTTAGCGGCAGAAAACTTTGGATTTTTCCATAGTATTTTCAGCATTCTCAATGTTTTTGCCGATGTTCCAGAGTAATTATCTTGTGAAATTGGGAAATGATTGTACCGTGCACTGCCCGAGCAAAAAGACGTGGGCGTATGATTGATGCGATGGCATGCTTCCATATACGCACCATGGTTCAGAAAACAAAACATGAAAAGAAGCCATTGAGGGTCAAGCAGAATTAAAACTACACCCCATTGTGGTACAAGGTATTATGACGGAGGGTTGATGCTTGTAACACCTAAAGGAGAGGCTTTAGACCCCATATTTTATATAGAATAATTCTTTGATTCCGCCAAGCAATGTCCGTCTGTGCTTACATATAAAGTTGATATTAGAAAGTCAAGAAATACGACAAATTGCTTTCATGTATGCGTTTCTTCTTCTTATAATTTACAAAAATTTCTTATAACCGGGGAAAAGTCCACCGTGACCCAAAAATTAAAGGTGTTTTTCACTTTGAACAGGGATTAACCGGCTCAAGACCTCTTGCTTCTATATTTAAATAGAAAACAAGTTTTTAACAAAATGGCAAAGTGACATTGATTTTCGTGGCTGCACGCTACTTTTATCATGATTTCGGGTCCGCGACAACCCTCTTCAGAAAGCCTTGCTGCAATTGTTGAAAGTAAAACCGAACTCTATAAGGCCAGGCTTGTTTTTCACTCTCATTAAAAAGATATTACAAAAGCAAATGATCTAACAAATATGAGTAAACGGTAAAATTTTGATTAGCTTTCAGGGACATTTTGACGTAACGTCACGCCATAAAAAGGACATTTATTGTCATTATTTCTACGCTGATGGTCGCAAAGGATTTGAAGTTTTAGATTTCAACAAAGGTTAATAAACTAAACTAATAATAAACAAACAAATCTTAAATTTTATATTGAATTTCAAAAATGCGTAACGTCACGCTAGAATAAAATAAATTTCCTTGCATACTATTTTGTTTATTTTGTCAACATTTATTAAAAACATTTATTGCATTTAATTATTTTTTATGCAGATGGAATTATCGAATGAAACACAAAATATTAAAAAAAAGTAAAAGTCGGGCGGGTCTTACTATGGAACCCCTCTGTCGTTTCCCCGCCTCTGCGTACTATTCTTTGGGGCCTATTTCAAATCATGGTCCGATATGTTCAAATTTCACCAGAGATAATAATATTTCGCTTTACTTGTACTTAATATTTCGCTATACTTATACTTAAATATGAACCATTATATAAAGGGCCGCCCCCGTGAGATGGTAGTGTGAGCGACTTTCATGTCAGAAAACCCTGTTTCAAAACCGAGTAAGAATATATAACAATATTTCAGCGGCGGGTTTCCACCCTGAAAATGACGGCGACTTTACGAGTAAGAATTTTATCTCAAAGCCATGTAAAAATTTCTCTATTAGCATTAGCCGTTCGAAGCCGACGTCAAACAGTAGGTCCCGGTCAGTGAATATAAGAATTAAAACGGGCATAAGCATGAAAGAAGTTTCCCCTTGTTTCATAAAAGGATGTTTTGTCTTTTAGGTTAGTGAAAATTGCTTTAATTCGAGTACTTACATGTCGATTTTTACACTTGGTCGCTTGTTTTGAAATATAGCAGACATTTATGATCCTCAGGTCTATTGTTTCGTCTTCTGTCGAATAGTAACGAATATTGATTATTTTCAACTCACAGTACGCCAATGTTTATTTGCACATAAAAGTAAGTCAGAGCCCATAAGTAAAAAACGATCCCCATTTTGGATTTGTTAAAAGTACGTCTCCGCTAACGACACCCTATTTAGACATGGGTTGCTTACCAAATAAATCACCCTTATTCTGATTGTCGTCGTCAAGACAAACCAACGAAACCTTGCGACGACTGTTGATACTTGGTATTCGCGTAGTCGTTTTTCGATAACTACTGACAACTATTGACACATCTCGGTATTCTCTAAATGATATTGACGTTGTTATTGAATTGATACGACTCTGTTTTTGTCGTCGCAGTTTTTGGTAACGACTAAGAAGTTTGCTGTTAAAATAAAAAAAAAACCAAAAGCAAAAGTGCAAATATGCAAATTACAAATAATGAACAGTTCCAAAAACTTGTTGAAGAGTTGGAGCAAAATCCATCCTTAGCAAAAGGTTTCAAAAGAGGAACAGTGCCAACAAATTTTAACCAGCAATGGGAGAACATTGCAAGTGTTTTGAATGCTTCCAAAGTGAGCAAATAACCTTTTCCAACGCACTTAGAGTTTCCGACAGTATTCTGCAAACAACCGGCTGCAAACAACCGGCTGCCGGCAAGGTGGCAGCTAACTTTATTCTGTTGGATACACAATTTGACCTGGCTCCAATTTCCATCTCAGGAGCAATTTCCTCCAACACATAATTAAACGCATTTTTGTTTAAACGAAAGTATTTCTGAAATCTTGAATGAAAGAAAACTTTGTGATTGCCAATGGAAATTAATTAAACCTTAAACTTACTTGTTGTCTGGTAGTTTCATGACATCAGACCTATATCGCAGTGTCTTTCTCTGTAAAATAAGTTTCTTTTTATTTTCTTCATCACTTGAATCAGAGTTTGAATCAGAAACAAAAAAAATTTTTCAACAATTGGATGAATAGATACAAAATCTGATGCAAAAATGTTAGGTATGTGATTTTTTTTATTGAAGTTATCGATAAACAGTCAACGTCAAGACAATAATGATACGGAATACCAAAAATGCGTTGATGTGATATTATATTGAAACGAAGAGATATTGATATTAAATTGACGACGACGTTGACGACGACAATCAGAATAAGGGTGAATGTGATATGTTTAGCAAATACTTAAAAAGTGTACCTTAAAGTGAAACTTTTGTCTACTGGGACGATTTCGACTATTTACATTTCCAAATTATGAGTCATGATAAAACATTATTCCTTTCCTAGCTGACATTGCTAGATCGATAATATATACACTTTATAGGGTCAACGATATATGTCCGGATGTGGCAAACGAAATAGCAAATTAAGTACTCAAGCAGATTATTGAAAAAGCCATTGTGTGCAAGCCCTCCTTGCGATTCACCCAAATAGTGTAGCCTTCGGTTCTGTCTTAACCCAGCTACAATTGAATCATAAAAATACACAAGCAAATGTTAATCTAAACTAAAATCAGATTATAATTTCATAAATAAACATTCGGGTTTACCTAATTCACATTAACATTTCATTGTTTGGAGAACTCAATAAGTTCTAAACGAAAATATGGACACTTCCACCGAAAGGTTAACCGCGATAAAAAAAATGAGCTTAAGTAAGTATTCCTTCTCGATATTTAAACGAGAATAATCAACTGCGTTATCAGCAGGGATCGTAATTCTATGCAAATGGATATTTTTGTCGTCAGTTTAAAAGTGCGTTTGATTAAAAATCTTTGCAAATCTAGCATTTTGCAGTAAAATGTCATTGATTTGTTAGCGCATATTTTTGCATATTTAGCCGACAATTCATTTTTTATCTATCTGCTATCTCTAAAAAACAACCTTGCTTCCTCTAACAAGCCCTCCCTTGTACCCGACCTAGAAACTAAAGAAGACCTTGAAGCACCCCCCCCCCAGATGTGGGAGTTATACTCCATTTTTGGCCGAATGTATATAATGTAGACGTTGAGGAGATCGGAGAAGAAAGTGAGGTATTTCTTGCACCGTTTTTAAAAGCCCAAGCACTTGAATGCGTTATTCGACACTTAAAAAATGTGTTCGTTCCACAAAATATCACACTAAACTTTCATGCCCAAAAAATTAAGAGCTTCCGACCCCTCGTCAACAATCCTATTTATCAATAGTGCCGACGATGTTAAGTCCTTCTATAGTTTATGGCTTACCAGGCAGCTTTGGGGTTTGCTAGCATTTAACTCGACCCTATTTGCAAAACCCCACTCTGAAACCCTTACAAGATCTTCATTGCCTCATCGACTCTGTATCTGTGAGGCGGGTCTATGGGCGAACGAATATAAGTGACAGTTGCTGCAGTCAGGAGGTCATAGAGAAAAGTAAGAAACCGAGATGGAGAGACAACAGAGCCTTGCGATTTTTTGAATACACTTTTAAAAAATCAATTTTGAAACCAATTGTGTAAAGTTTTCAAGAAACAATTTAAAAAAATACGTCAATGGCAGCAACTTTTTGAAAGCGTCTTGAAAAAGGTGAAATTGCGGTTTCCCTCGGTGATGGATCATCCGAAATTAAATAATCAAAGTTGTTTCCTTAGATAATCGCCTTCCCCAAGTAAGGCTTTTGAAATTGTAATTTTTGGCATGATTGGAAAAGCGCAATTTTTGTAAAAATCAAAATCTGTTTGTCCTTTTAAAATTAAAAATATTAACAATTTTTTTTTAAAAAATACTTGTTGATTATTTTGCAGTTGAAGTTTACAGGAAAAGAAAGTGTTTCAAATTTATAAAGTATCGGAGACAGTAGTTCTATTGTTATGACTTTAGACATCGACTTTAAAAACGCTGTCACGTTTTCAAATTACACGTGAGTCGTGAGTAAGGCAGGGTTGCTTAAACTGTAGTTTCTTTGATAGTTTTACTCCGATTCATCTCAAACTTTCACACAATACTTTCGAAAGGTAATCCATTTAGAAAATAAAAAAGTTACATAACTTAACCTCGTTTAAATATCGTTCACATTATTCTTAATATTTTAACTTTGATAATTCTCCTTGTGTTCTGTAAAACTTTTACAAAACACTTTTACTATATTTTACACTCGATATGAAAAAAATCGATTAATGCTGTTCGTTTGGCTGTTGCCAATCGTGCTTTTCACTCAATTGTGATAAACAATTTGAAATAATATAAAGCAGAGTAAATCTAATGGCAATCGTAATACCCCTTAACTACTGACATATCAAAAGTTTCGGGTTACTCTCAACGCTTCCAGGGAGTTAAACGCGACTAGTGTAAACATTGTTTTAATTTGTCAATATCTATATTATTTTCAGAATTGTCCATTAAATTTGAAGTTCTTATTTATTTTTCAACTCTTTTTTTGTCTCCCTTACCTTTTAGACATAAATTGCACACAGCCTGCTATAGATGATTTCCCCCGGGATTTATTCACAGAGGCCCAGAGACAATCGGGTGCTGTTGTACTTCATGTTATAGCCAGTTTATATTTATTTGTAGCGTTAGCTGTAGTATGTGATGAATATTTTGTGCCCGCCGTGGAAAAGATATGTGCAGGTAAGTTATATCCGATCGGAAAGACTAGGCCAACGCTAGGCACCCATTAACCATGTACTGTCCATTGCAGCCTTAAATATGTCTAATGATGTAGCGGGTGCCACATTTATGGCCGCAGCCACATCTGCCCCAGAGCTGTTTGTAAATGTGATAGGTACCTTCATCACCGAGGGTGACATCGGTGTGGGTACCATTGTGGGTTCGGCGGTATTCAATATATTAGCGGTGGCGGCCTGTTGCGGCATTGGAGCTGGAATGGTTTGTATTCTAGGCGGTGGTGGTGCTGCTGCATCTGAGAGAACTTTTCTAAGCTTATTTCAATTTGCAGACAATACCATTGGATTGGTGGCCTCTGACACGTGATAGCATAGCCTATGGCTTTACTGTGGCCGTTTTGATTTGCGTCATGCATGACGAACGAGTGGAGTGGTATGAGGCCCTGATCTTGGTTTCCCTGTACGCTGTCTACTTGGCTGTCATGTATTTTGATAAGACCTTTCAAAAGTGTGCCAAAGGTGAGTGCTTGGTTGTGGAGATATTTGTAACTGCGTCTTATCTCACAGATAATTTTATTTTAACAACAACAAAAACGAAAATACACAGGTGGCGTTAAACAGGCTCGTTCGCGCAGCCGCTCCTCGAATTGTAGCATACAAACCAAGAACAGTAATGAAAAAGAACCAGGTTTATAATTGTTAATTTTCTAATTTCTTTTGCTCTTACTGATCTCTTACTTTCTGTGTCTGTTTTGTCACTGTCCTCTGTGTTCGCTTTATTCCTTAATTCTGCTGCATAATGAACACATCAGTTAACCTACTCCATTTACAATTATGGCCAACAATTCTGTACATTTGCAAAAAAAAAAAAAAACAAAACAAACATATTTTTTCCATGATACTTGAAACTATCTGAAGGCTGTTTTAACCAATTCTGTCTATTAACCTGTTCTTTAACTATTCTGTCGCCCTAAGAAAGAAAGTCACAAGCGCCAAAATTCCAAAATTGAGTAAAGGGCAGATTAGGAACCGTGAATGAGTTTCTGATTGAACAGGGATTAACCGGCTCAACCCCTCTTGAATCTATAATTAAGTAGAAGACAAGTTTTTTACAAAATGGCAAAGTGACATTGATTTTCGTGGCTGCACACTGTTTTTATCATGATTTCGGGTCCGTGACAACCCTCTTCAGAAAGAGAGTTCGGTTTTACTTTCAACAATTGCAGCAAAGCTTTCTGAAGAGGGTTGTCACGCACCCGCAATCATGATAAAAGCAGTGTCCAGCCACGAAAATCAATGTCTCTTTGCCATTTTGTTAAAAACTTGTCTTCTATTTAATTATAGATGCAAGAGGGGTTGAGCCGGTAAATCCCTGTTCAATGCGTAGAAGCAACAGACCGAAATAAAAAAAATGAGTTTCTGATTTTGTGTTTAACATAAAAGACGCATTTTTAAATGACTGAAAAACGTTAAGCAAAATGGTCACATCTCCCACTTTCAGCGTGTTTCGTAGTCAACAAAGCTAAATATCTCAAAACTACTAAAGTGGAGATGTGACTTTCTTTCTTAGAACGACAGTATTAACTTATTTAAACTTGTCAATTCATTTATTTCCAACAATTCTATTAACGTTGTATTTAGCAGAATTTCCACCGTCTATTTTTTTTGCGTTCGATACATTTTTGTGCAATCTTAAAACCGACGACACAAATAAAATATCTTTAACGAACAACTTTCAAATTATCGCACAAAAAACATAGCCTATGGCCGTCACTTTTTCAGTCGCTAGTATATTTCCGAGTTTATTCAAGTCAAAATACAATGAATATCAGGACTAGATATCTAATTAGCGCACCTTGTGATTTAAATAATCAAGGAAGCGCATTAAAAACCTGCCGCCAACAATTGAGATAATCAGGTGTGTTCTAAAGCCACGGTCTTTTCAATCCACCCGATTTTGGGCAAATTGGCGTGATTTCTAATGTCTGAGGTCACAGCTAAACAATTGATTTGAGCATGCAACAACGTGACTTGAACAAAAACTAAAGTTGTCACAGCCTACAAAAGGAGCTCTTATATTAAATCTCCCTGTAGGAAATGTCGATAGTGACACTGATTTACTATTGACTTTGTCACCAGCACTACTGACCAATTATACCTCAGCCAATGCTCTCTGCTCTAGACATTTAACATTTGCTTGTCATTAAGAATCCACTAGTACCGTTGAACCTATTGATTAGATGGTTCTCATGGGACCCCTTGGAGACATTGGACACTTTTGGAACTTTTTACTTGACTTCTACGCTATTGCCTGTGTTCTATGAGTATGTATCTTGTATCATAGGGAGACATTCGAGCATGGAATCAGAAGTAGATTTTAATAATTGTAGTTATAAATACACTTATGGATCATTTTACTAGATTGGTACACTTGTAAGGCAGGGAGGGGTATACGATAAAACAGGTGCAATTATTTTGTAAAAATTATGTTTTGTTGAGGAAACATAATTAGACTACTTTCATGTGATACACATTGTGCGTTACAGGCTTTTTGTGTGGGACTTTTTAGCATGAATTAAATTTGCGTTGCTCTTTAAAAAACTGTAATTCAATAAACAAATCAAGAAAAAACACATTTATGCAGCTATTAAAAAGTTCTGTACAGATCAAAGCCAAAATCTGTAGATGCTTCGTTGACGATGTCAAGAAAAAGTCAATTAAAACAGTAGACAATAGAGTTGGCTTGGGGACGCTTAACCCCAGGCTTCTTACAGGGCTTACAATTATTGGCAAAATTGTATTTTGCTTATCAAAAATAGTGTAAAAGTCTGTAATACAATTCCGTGAATTGCAAAATATTATTTATTTTTTTCGGTACCCTCACATTTTGAGTTTCCGGCAACAACCACCGTGATGAGAATCAGATGGCAAAAAAAGAAAGCGAAAAATCAGAAATGAGTGCGAGAATGACGCAAACAGCAACGGGGAAAGTAGTAGCTTAAAACAGTTGTAGTTTTTAATACATGTTTTCTTTATAAAAACCAAATTTTAATTTAAATAACCAAAAAGTACAGTTTAATGTATGTTCTGTAGTAAATTGTTAATATATTGATTTATTTATTTATTTATAAATAAATATAAAACATGGAAAACACAGGGCAGTTTTTTTAGTTCGCTGGCATGCTGCTGGTCGATTTCTAATCAGATGATTTTCCAAGTTTTTGTTCGCAGAATAACATTTCATTGAAATTTAAATCACTTTGACGTAAAGTAGTTTCAGAACAGAAAATATACTAGTCCCTACAAGAGTGACTAGTATACTATTTCCGGGATAATTCAAATAACAATAGGACAATAATCAGTTTCAAATTAAATTTAAATTTTTATTCAGTGTTAAAAAACATGTTCTCAAATTCTATTGATTACACTATTCTTCAACAAAATACTCCTTTGGACGAATCCAACTGATCTTATTGTATAATGATCTTCTGAATTCGAACTGAGTGTCCGTTTTGGCCCATCAGGTATAGTTTTGGAGGTACCAAATTTGAATTCTTTTGGCTGTAACTTCCACAATTTTATTTGATTTTAATTTATTATGATTTTTATGAAAGATGCATGTTATAGATTTTGCACAATAAAAAATAGGAATTTTCAAGACATCCCGAAAACCATACCTGATCGGACACTCAATTCGGATTCAGGAAATAATTTTACATAAGGATCTGTATGTTTAGTCTAAAGGAGGGCTAAAAAGTTAAATTTTGCAGAATAGTTTTATTAACTTTTGACTTTAAAGTACACGGCGTGTGGGCTTACATTTCTGTCAAGCCTTTATAAACACAAATTTAAGTTCATTTCCTCCGACAAATTATTTTTGAATAATCGCTTGATATAAATTTTACCAACTAAGCCCATAAGCCTAACAAATCCACAGTAATTCAATTTTTTGGAACGTTATAATTGTTATAGTTGTGGGCAAAACAAGATGGGCACTTGCCTAAAAGGTTGCCCAAACAAGCAGGAATGAATAGTCATTAAAAGTGTCGGGCGTCCAGAAATGAGTGTGTTACTTTCTTTAATCTCTCAGTCACTTAATCAACTACAAAAACAAACATTCGCATCCGAAATTTTAAAGAAATGTATGCACTCCACTCTCTATATTTTTCTGTGCTCCAGATACTTCGATCGAACACACCTAAAAATTAATAAGAAAATCCCATGTATCAGGCGCACAGAAAAGAGGGTAGGTAGCTTTCCAAAATCTCCCTGTCACATATCAAATAAATTTTGTTTGACGGATCTTTAAAACGGTACAAAAACAAAAGGCATTAGAAAAAAAAATCGTTTATGTATGTCCCCATTTACACGAGGTAACTTTACTTGCGTCAATTTTTACGATTCCGTTTTGACCTTGCCTCTTGTGTTTACACAAGGCAGTTCGGTTAAGTCAATTTTATTTTCATTCGTTCCGATTTTTGTGTGAAAAATACTAAAATAATCTGCAGCCAACTTCACAGTACGAAAAACACAAAAGGAATTTCCTTTACCTCTCTTTCCTACAAACTGAGAGTTGCGGCAAGTAAAGTTGCCTCGTGTAAATGGGGATTATATGTAATCAGAGTTGCATGTGTATGTAATAAAAGTGAGACAAATATAAAAGCAATAATGAAAAAATATGGGCACTCTCCAAATAATAGGTAATCTTTTTTTCTCTGTGCGCCTGACACTTTGTTAAAGAAGCGGTACGTTTTGTTGTAACTATAAGTCCCGATTCATACTAGGCAATTTTTATGACTCCATTTTGAACTTGCAAGTCAATTCGGTTAAGGCAATTTTTGTTTTCATTATTGTCTTTTCTGATATTCAGCGATTTATTCGTTTTGATTATTGCATGAAAAAATACATACATAAAATTCTAAAATAATCTGCAGCCAACTTCACACTACGAAAAACACAAAAGAAATTGCCAATATGAATCCGAATTTAACACTGTCCTTTAATTTTTGCGCGCCTGATACTTCGATAAATTTTTTAAGTGCACATTTATTAAAAAATTCACTCGCAAACTTCTGGGCTCCTGGTATAAACTTAAATTTCTGTTATGTTTCTCTTTCAAAAAACGTTGTATGGTATTCCCAATTCCAACAAACCACCCCTCTCGAAGAGTCGAATGTGCATCGCAACCTCTATCGATAGAAAGAAGCTGAGTGTTCGCCCTCGAAAAACAGGCTCCTAAATGAGATTTTTTCTATGAAAAGTATTAGAAATGTATCTTATTACCAGGCTTTGCAGTTTATTATGTGTGTTTATAAGGTGGTGAATATGCTGTAGCTTCACGAAGTTGTCTTAAAACTGGCCTTCAATGTTCTTATAAATATGCTGAATAGTGGATCGGTCCTGCCATATCCACATTCACTCAAAATCAGCATCCACACTTTTTTAAACGGCGGTCGTCCTTAACCTTTTCCAAAAGCCTCCGTTTTCACGAAGCTCTTTAACCTCGACTTAGAGCTAACCGACAGTTTAAGACGTCACGTTGTGTTGATTTTGATGTCCATATCCGTTGGTAGGCTCTGTCTGTCTGACTTAACCTCCTGAAAATGGGGGTTGAACTTTTAACTTACAAAAACAAATCAAATAAAAACATGATGATCATCTACTGAGCTATTGGCCAACACATTGAACACTACACTTTGCTTCCGTTTTCTGTTTCTCTGAATCTTTAAAATGTCTTATGTTACGATAAATCACTAATACAATCCACATCTTGTAAATATCGTCTCCAAATTCTCACTGTGCTCGTCCCCCTCTAAAACTACCCGTTTACACTCACTGTTCACTTTCAATATCCCAAAAATTGTCATCAATTCGTTACTAACACTTTTCGAATCCTTTGTCGACGTTTAGAAATTGTGGAGAATCGCATTTGCCATAACTTATCCACCATTCAACTGAATGGTGGTGTCAACAATGAGCCGCCCAAAATTCCGCCATCCGCTTCGCCGCCCATAGCCACCACATGCATAACTAACACCATTACCACGACCATCTCTACGGTATCCACAAATAACTCGGGTTGTGTGATCAAAGCGCCACCAGTGGTGGGCCAGGACAATGCAGACGTGGAAGCCGTACCAGCAGCAGCAATTGCAACGACTGCAACACCACCCAATGGCGAGGAGGAAGAGGAAGGCTACTCGCTGCTGAAGTACCCATGGGGTAAGAGCTGCTTTGCCCAGTTCACTTGGATTATCATATGGCCCATACATTTGCTCTTCCGCATTGCCATACCGGATTGTAAAAAGGCGAAGAACAACAAAATCTTCCCACTGACATTTGTGATGTGCATCGTGTGGATTGGATCGTTGTCGTATGTCGTTGCATGGATGATAACCATAATTGGTAAGAAATATTCCTAAGAAGGTTGACTTTAATCATGATTCTACTCGTATTTCTTTCCCATTCTTCTTTAAAGGCGATACTTTAAAAATTCCCGATTCGGTGATGGGAATTACATTCTTGGCGGCCGGCACCAGTGTTCCCGAAGCTGTTTCCAGTGTTATAGTAGCCAAAAGAGGTATGTTTGTTGTCTCCTTTGAAAATTGCTGTGCTAGGAATTCATTGATCTGTTTCCTCCTTTATGCAGGCCATGGTTCAATGGGTATTTGCAATTCGATTGGTTCCAATACCTTTGACATCCTCCTCTGTTTGGGCGTACCCTGGCTCATCAAAGCTGTCTTTTTCCCCATACAACCCGGGCAAAATTACGTTGGCATCAATTCCGCCGGCTTGGAATACTCCGCCATAACCCTGCTCTCCACTCTCTTCCTCTTGTATCTGACGTTCTCGTGCAATAAATTCAAATTGGATCGGAAAGTCGGCACAGCCTGCCTGGTGATATATTTGGTGTTTCTGGTCTTTGCCTCGCTGATCGAATTGAATGTCTTCTTCCGGGTAAATTTGCCAACATGCGGAAGATCGTGAAAACTTCCACACGAACAATAAGAAGGCAGGCTCTAAATATCACCGAGGAGTTACAGATCGTTAATTTCGTTTCGTTAACCTAAGATATCAGATATAAAATACAAGCTACAAACAGGAGCAACCACAACAATTGATTCAAGTCCAAACATTTGCCAGAAAATCACCACCAACACGACGATAGCCGTTAAATAGTGTGGCAACTGCCAGCTATGTAATGAATGACGTTTAAGGTCATCGGTCGTAGGTTGCGCACAATTCAAAATCAATTCAGACCGAACAACCAACAAAACATTTCTTTAAGTGTATTTTTAGTATTATTATCATATTTTCCCCTTACTTTAATTATCTTTTGTTTATGCAATTTAGTCGACATTTTCTATTTTATCTTTATGGTTTTCTACCCCTCGCCTCCTCCTTTCCACTCAACCAACACTTATCATTTATTACGACAATTTTATTGAGCTCCCTTAATATCCCACCCAGTTCTGCAGAATTCTATGTTCTGGATCAAGTAAAAAATAAACAAAAACGAAAATTTGTAAAAAAAAACGTAGGATTTCTTAAACTTATGAACATCCGTTTCGATTTGAAATCGTTTAAATCGTTAATTTGTATTCGATCATTTGAGATGATGTATAAAATAGCAAAACAAAACATGAACTTCAACATTTTAATGAATTTTAATTTATTTTTTAAGATTTGTAATTTAAATATAAATAATAAAAAAGATTTAAATAAAAAAAAAAAACGGAATTGGGGTGCATACAATGAAAGGAAAATGGAACGACTCGAGAAAGCGACCTGCCATCTAGTACAAGCGGTGGTGGTTCATGTCTGCAATAGAGCAACCACAGACAACAACCAATCTTCATGAATTTTGCTCAGTGACAATTCACGATGGATTATGATTTCCTGAAATGTGCAACTATTGTGAATGCCTGTAAAATAATGGGGCCGCAAATAGCACAGACCACAACCACTTTTGCTGGCAGAGTGAAGACCACAACCACACTTCCTGCTGTGACAATTCACAATATCCGATTGCGTGAGTAGTTCAAGTCCTTGGTTCGGTGTAGGGGTTTGTGTCTGCAATAGAACAACCCTAGACAACAACCAATCTTCATGAATTTTGCTCAGTGACAATTCACGATGGTTTGCGATTTTCTGAAATGAGAAACTATTGTGAATGCGTGCAAAATAAGGAGGCCTTAACTAGCACAGACCGAAACCACTTTTGTTTGCAGACTGAAGACCACAACCATACTACCTACATTAATATTGACAATTCACAATAGTTTTAACAGATGCTATGAGTGGTTCTCCTCCTTGGTGCAGTGTAATACTACATTCATAATAGTCAGCTGTTAAAATTCAAAAGAAAACTCGAATTTGCTTGGCATAATGATACATCAGAAATTTATTAATGCATACATAAAACTTAATTATTAACAGAACGACAACGTTTTCTTCTTTTTGGATGGATACTCCCCCTGTATACTTTAAAATACTTTAACTGAACAATAAAAAGAACTGTTTAAAATCTAATGCTACAATAAGTAACGGATATCTTTTATAAGAAAAAAAAAGCATATAAGAAATATTTGCAACATTTCCCATTAAGAAACAAGAGGGTTATTTTCTTAATTCAGTGACCTATGTACGAATCAATTCTCATACGCGCTGACCGGGACCTACTGTTTAAAGCCGGACGACTTCGAATGGCTAAAGCTTTTTTATAGAGAAGTTATTACAAGCCTTAGAGATAAATTTACGAGGTAAAAATCCGCCGTTGAAAAATTGTTAAATGTTCTTACCACCGATTGAACCTGGGTTTACTGGCACGATAGATTTGCAAACTTTTATCACACTACGACGACCCGCGCTGTTTACCATTGTTAATAAGAGAAAAAAATATTAGAAAGAAACTTGTGGTATATCTTGACTTACTTATATCCGTTTTCTATTGTAATGTGTTCTTTGATGAATGTAGAGGTTCCATGTGCGTTTGAACTTACCATCTATGAATAAATACCTGTAAATAAAACATTTTCAATCATGAAATTATTGTGAAATTGGAAAAATAAATAATGAATTACAGTAGAACTCGTTAATCCGAATAATTAATTGCAGACCATAATTCGGATTATTTGATACTTTCTTCTTTACGTATTTTCAAAAGAGTTCACTATACATAGTTACTACAAATTATGATTGTTTACAGTAAAAAAATGTTTAAATAGTATAAATTATATATTTAAAACCGAGGTAACACATTTCCCATTTTTAAATACTAAAAATGTTAATTTTTTTAAAAAAAGGCATACAATTTTTAGAAACAAAAATAACTTATTACAAACGAACCTTAACAAAAAATAAAAACAATAATAAACTGTAGTTTATTGAGAATTTGTAAGATACTTTTAGCAAATACAGTAGCATCGATGAGGTTTTCTTCTTAAAAAATCTGTCTTTGTTTTACTGAACGCGTAATGAAGATTGAATTCAGCAAAATTAGACTGCGCCCACACTATGACGCACTTTAAAAAAAAGTTTATTAATAACTAAACATATTTTAATGTCAATTCGGATTACAAAATAAAATCAATTCGGATTATAGAGTATGTAGTACGGGAAAACAGTAGTTCGCATTACTGGATAATTCGGATTAGCGAAGTTCGGATTACAGAGGTCGGTCGTACTGTATAGAGATTGTATACAGCAGGACTTTTCTATAGACACAAACAAAATTTACACTTTTTATGAAAAAATGATTAACTCTTGCGGAAATTAACTATCCAGTAATACCCCACTATAATACAATATAGGTCGATATACATTTAATAAAAGACTTGTTACTTACTTAAAGTCGTCCCCTCATATAGATGGTCCTCAGAAGACTTAAGGAGACAAGTCTGAGTTTTCTTCCACTGCGTGGTACTCACTGCATTTTAGGTAGTTGTTGTCTAACGCCCTTTTATCTGCATCCCCTATTCAGTCGAACGAATTGTCGCTGTTAGCGCAATATTTTTGCTAAATATCGTATAAGTTTGGGATTAACGACGTGTAGTTTGTGATTAACGACATCAGGATACGTGTTATGGTTTGTTTGGCCCATCGATTTTACGAAAAATATTTCATTCGACTTTAAATCCATTAACATTCAAAAGTAAAAATTGTAATAATAAGAGATATATAATGGCACTCAACTCGCTTGTCGAATTACGATTCTGGTGCCGATTTCCTCAAAATTCGACAAAAATAAGGCTAGATGTATTTTCGACAACCGTGATCAGGGCTAATATTTAACATTTCATTTTATATAAGGAAATGTTCGCATATCGCAATTGTTTAATAAAAGAATATTAATTCAGTCTTCTATTGAAAGCATAGCGCCAAAAAAAGAACACAAACCTCATAGAATTTTTTGGATTATTCATAGCAAAGTTTTTTTTCTCTACTGAGAATTTAAAATTTATATTATTTTACTTAACAAGTGCGATATGGGAGAAAAATTCAACCAAATATTCACAGTCCTGATTCATTATTCAAGATCGTGTTCTAGAATATTGATTCAGGACTGTGGACATAAGGAGTAACGTCGATTTCTACAACTATAAGTATTTAAGTAATTCAACAAAATTTTAAATTTGTTGGCAGATGTTTGCAACTCCATTCGATAAGGAATTCAACCTATGTAGAATTGTTGTATGACATTAGACGTATTTAAATTTGCTGTTTGTTCCACATACATGAATTTGGAGCCATGGAAGACAAATTATTAAGAAATTCTTAATCTAAATTTCCCTTCGAATTGGATACTGCAAATGTAAAAACATCAAAGATTTTCGAAATTCTTTAAAATTTAACTATTTTCTTTTATTATCGGTTATTTTTCAAAAAATATATAGGTCCTCTTTGTGAAATAACTTCAATTTTAACAAAAGATGTAATTCTTTTGCATTAAAAATTACTTTATCTTAATGTAACTGAGCGAAACAAAAAAAAAACAAATAAAAATAATTAAATAGTTGTACTGCAACAACTCAAAACAGTTGCCTGAATCTTCACTTCACCGATGCCCTTGCGCAAACCCATTAAAAGATGGCATGCGTCCATTACAAGCAAAGAACACAAGGTATTTACAGATAGAAGTTCGATAGTGTAGTTGTAAGCAAATAATGAAATGGGAAATCCCACATAAAATTAAAGAAGTCAAATGTGTGTTTCCACAAAAGACAAACGTCACACATCCAAATAATGCCTTAGCGGCATCACGATATGTGGGGTCATTATTGGGGATTATTTAAACCCTGCTGGAATTGTAGAGTCTGCTGTTGTTTCTTTACTTCGTCCTGCAGCTCTATAGCAATTTTCTTGTATTTTTCCGACTCTGTATCATTTTTCTCGGTTCCGTCGCCACGTGCGTACATCTGACTGAGATTGGCACAGGCATACATGTTGCGCAGTTCACAGGCTTTGTAGGCAAACTCAAATGCTTTCTTCATGTCTTTTTGTACAATGAAGTCGCTGTCTTTAGCCGCTTTCTGGGCAGCTTGTGCTTGGGGGGAATGAGGATTGTATTCTTCAGGTTTGTTTTGGACACCGGAAATGTGCATGCCAGACAGGTAAAAACAGGCCGTGGCATTATTCATGTCACAGCTCTTGGTGAGGTAGGTAAGACCCTGCGAAAAGAAAAATATTTTAATTACATATTTCAAATGATTAGAGGCCGTCTTCAAATACACAATGAACAGATATTTTAATATTATCTGCACGGATTTGGTTATGCAGATCATTGACTGCAACTATTTGTGATATGTTAATGGTTTTTTTTTAATTTTTTTTCAAACAATTGTTTCTACAGGCTTTGGCAAAATTATTCATGGAGCTCATGAACAACGCGTAAAAGCGATAAATTAAACGTTTATGCAAGGGGTCGTTTTGTTTTTGCGTAAATTTCTCGGTCAAGAATCAGCCGTTTAGTGCAAAACTTCGAAGAAATTAAGTTGACCAGAATCCCACGCCTTTGTGCAATTCAGCTGTCAATCAGGTTGTTACTGCAACATGATAATAAACTTTGTATGGCCTAAGTGATGTCATGGAATTAAACAATGTGTGGTTTCAACACGGCGTAGCAAATTCTAACAGAGTGTATAAAACAGTAGTTATTTGGCGAACGAACTTCCGAGAAAACTCTGTATAAAAAAAAAACAATGAAACCCGAGGCCTTATATGAGAAATTCAGTCTGTACTAGACCAAAAAAGCATGACATATTTTGATACGCTCATCATATTAAAACCGTGATAAATATTGTTTTTTATAAATAAATGGTTATTGTGGTTCATACATAAATTCCATAAACTAAAAGCCACCAAATAAAAACAATGCGGACAAATTCTGATGTGTTTAAATTATAAAAGGAACTATTTCATCCTTTTTTATATGACCATCACTCTGGGAATGAGCCCTATATATGCAGTGCATTTTTTTTTGTGGGAAATAAATTAGACGCAAGTCGATTCCACATACGAAATGTACGGGCGAAAAACGAACTTGTAATTTATAGTGCAGTCCAATCGATAACAAACTGGTGTGAATTCATTGAAAGTCGAACATCCTCACGTCAGGAATAAGACAAAGGACGTCTGATAAAAAAAACACCATGTACTCTAACACCATGTACCGGTCAAGTATCTTTAAGGATGATTTTGGTCCATGTTTGGGAGAGGATACAGAAATTGACTACATTTTGGGTGTTTTAATCGCTGGCAAGAAAAAAAGCAGCACAGTTCCTCTCGAACCGATTTGAAAGAGTTTCATTATTAGCCTTTTGGCCGGCAGCCGAATGTTCAAGAAAGATTGGATTCACGATCTAAAATGAACAAAAGGAGATGGAGAAAAGACAGAACCCTGTGGCATATACGTACGTTTACGATCTCTAAGGAAGCTCTTTATAAATCAACCAGAGGAATTACCGACAACAAAATTGATTATCTTTTAAATTAGTGCACGAACAGGCTGGGAGTCCCGCACAGTAAACAAGGTTAAAAAAAATTGAGTATTAGACAGGCTAGCTTAGATGAAAACTTGCAAAACACAAAGAGACTCGCAAGAAACACTCTTTTTAAGCATAAAAATGTTTCGTCCTTTGATTCAATTCAAAAAGAACATAAAATTAGGCTAAAAGCTGCTAACTGGCCTCGAATGAGCGAATATAGATTAGAAAGTATTACAAAACTTTTCACTAGCAAAATCGTCTTTAATAAGGAAGAAAAATATATAACGAGCAAATAATAATATTTATAATGTCGCTTGTCAAGTGGCAGACTCCTTAATCGGAAGGGATCTATTATGCGATATCAATTGCTCTAGAGACTGATATTAGTCGGTCACAAGGCACTAAGCGAAACTTGAGCAAAATCAAATTAAATGTGCACTCCTTATCAGAAGGAACACAAATCAGGAGATACCTTTAAATAGTTCTATTCGAAATCATGGACCGATAAGGTAAAATTGTACCAGAGTTGTTTATTGGTCACATAGCTGTATATTGGTCATAGCATTAACAAAATTTGAGCAAGATTGGATTTAATATGTGGCTTCCAGAGAGCTGTAGTCTGATATCGAAAAGACTATCAGTTGCTGTAGCGCATTTAGTGCCGGTGGACAGTCCCTGGCCGTTTACCAGATGCTTTGTCTTGATCCGGTATATAGAACCGCCTGAAGTAGGATCATAGACAATAGGTAGTATGTATGGTCAAGATCTCTTCACATTTGCGACATCGATTACAAGAATTGACAGAGGGCACCGCTAAATCGCACCGGAAATGGATGCAGTCAATTTTGTTAATATATATGTGGCCTATTGTAGGATAACTACTTAATATGTAGCCGTGATGTGGTATGTAGACAGGGCAACCGGGTTTCAAGTTTGTACCTCAGGTAAAAACTCAGATTTAAACATCTGCGACATTTGGAGTACCCAAATTAGTCGTTCGTAGCCAACCTGTATTTTACAGTTTTGTTCCGGGGAGCCATTTTAAAGATTAGGTACCTTTCTATTTGCGCTTAGTATCTTCGACTTAACTTTAATAAAACGCGCATATCTCTGGGAGGGCACACTTTGGGGCATGGATCGGTCTCATTCGATGCTCAGATGTTGTCCACATCAAAAAAAAAGAAAAAAATTAAATTGATTTTTTTACCCTTAGGTCCCTTTCTCTATGCGCTGTCACATATAGTGAATACTGAACTCGCACGCACATATCACATTTCGTACGACCGAACCTTGATTTTCTTTTTGAAAGAATTGCAATTTATTTCTCATTTGTCCTTACCTTCTTTACATCCCGATCGATCTCCTTGGGCATGGAACGGGATACAAGCAATAGACCTGAATGCAAACATGAATCGGAGTCATTCAAGTTACAACCTTTCTCGTAGTAACTGTATGCCGCTCTCGGGTCACCCTTGCTGCCGCTTTTGCCTTTGCCCAAAAAGCTGTAATTGCCAAATTTGAAACAGGATTTTGCGTAACCATAATCGTCACATGTCGATTTGTAAACTTTAGCTGCCTTCTCGTAATCCTTTTTGATGCCCTCCAAATAGTCGCCCAGTAAATGGCACACTGTCAACAAGAGAATAAACAAAAACATTTGTACCTCCTATTCATATCCAAGAACTATTTTTATTACAAAATTATCATTTCTTCCTCAGTCTGCAAGGTTAGAATTGATTTTTTGTGTTTGAGGCGGCATATTTTTTCCCACTCACCGTCTGGTTTTTTCTCTGAATAACATCCAAACCGATATTCCACGCCGAGTTTCTCTATGTAGTCTTTAACATCGGATTCTTTCTTCAGGTCATATGCCATTGTTTGTTATAAATTGTGTTTTCTATTTAAATTTTATTAGAAAACTTAAAGTTTGTGTAATTGATAATTTTGCTGTAAGACGTCAAAACTTGAGACAGCGAACAGCTGTTTGAGACAAGTGTAAAAAATGAATATTGCCAGATGTGTAAAACAACAACAAGAGTTTGTTTATCTACATGGCATCTCTATTCACGTCTAGTTGAATAGAGATGCCATATGGTGTTGGGTTAACCCAAACCGGATTTTGCTTCATAACTTTCGTGTACCTATTCTGATTTTCAATGAACTGTTGCTAGTTTCTACTGTGATCTATGTGATTTTTTTTTCATGTAAAGCCTTGAGCGAAAATGTTAATTAATGAGGCATTCGCATACTCCACCCGATTCCACAGGATTGTCATAATTATAATAGATTTCGGTGAATCGGAATTTCGTTTGTATAAGTGTATGCGGATGGTGCACAGATCCACGTTCCCGGGATTTGTCCAGAAATCTATCACAATTTATATAGTATAGGTATTATTATTTTTAATAGTAGTGTTTTTGGTTATAGTTAAGTCATTTGTTTACAAAAAAAGTGCCAATTTTAAGCATATCTATAGAAAACGCCCTGCTGTATTCAATTGTGGAAAAATTTCTTTGCCAGGCTAAGTACTAAAATGGCTATAAAGAATCAATTTCACAATTTTTCTTATATTGTTTTTAGGATTTGTTTGATACTTCTGGGCTATTTCTGTCGACACGAACATAATTTAGACTTTCTGTTTACTAATATTGCAGTTCTGTAATCCAGTCTTATTTATCAAGGCTTTACCAAAAACATCACTAATGTATAAATTAGGTTATGTCGATCACTCGGGACTTGTACTATGTTATATATCTAGTTTATTGGTCTGTATGGCTTTTATATTAAGGAAATAAATTGAACATGGCAGCTGCAATCTGTTTAACATGGGTCGTGCAGTTTATCCGAAGTGAAGTAGTGTGGTGTTATGGTAAAATGTACAGGGCTAGGCTATTGAAGTGATACCAACTTTACATTGGCAATTCTGGCAAACCGATGCCAGCTTTGTCAAATTTCTAACAATGACAGCTGTTTATATGGTTTACTAGCTACCTCATGCATTTGCATATGAGTTTTATAGAACAAGAGTTATTCGAAATGGAATACAAACGTAATACGAGTAGTGTGATTGCGTAACATTTTGCCGGAAAATCACAACTAGTTATTGTGTGGTAGCCGAGCCATCTCAATGTGAATAAAATGTTACACTCTTCGTAATGATAGAGGGGCAGCATTTCCGAACGCTATCAGAAAACCCGCACCATCACATTATTACGACTTTAAACGACATCGTAAAGGAAAATTAATTGTCAGTTCGAAAAGAGCCCAGCGAAGCATACGACTCATATTCCAAAATAAGCTTAAGGTATATATTAGGTTCCAAAACTCACACGATCATTCACCAAAGCAAAAAAAAATCTTGGAAGAGCAAAGTGTTACGCTTGCACGAACGGGGCGAATATCAAAACATTGTGTACATGTACAAATTGTGCATAAATTCTCAAAAGAACTGAGCCTAAGATCGGCCACCCGAGGTAATTTTCGATCAGAAGCAATGGTATGATCAGCTGTGACCACCGACAGAAGCTCTCTAATCATTTTCTACGATCCTGGTGACAAAGTAAATGTGACGTATTATCGGGATAATCTTTTGAAAGCTGCTTTAGAGCCTAGGGCACGCAAACATTTCGGTCGTAAAGCTTAGATGTTTCAACATGACTTGACATTGTCTCATAAAGCTCGTTCGAAACCGGAATGCTTAAAAAACCATGTTCCACTTTTCGTCTCGTAAACACAGTGGCTTTCAAAGAAAGCTATTATACTGGAATAGCCCGAAGTACTGCAATATTATATTCGTGCAGCATTACACATATTTTTGAACCGATGAAAGTCATATTCACGGCAATAGGTGCCCACACCGAACTAAAGTTAATGGACTTTGAAATTCTGATTATATCCACAACTTTCGAAATTGAAATCCATAAAAAAAATCGTCGTTTAAATAGGTAACACTTAAATTGCCTTAGCCTGACAACAGCCGAAACAAAAACGAAATAAACTTAACAATGAAGCTGCCGAAAGGGTAGCCACGGCCATTCTCCATTGTTACCCGACATTCTTTAATTGGCTATCAATAATGCCAACCTAAAAACAGAAAACGAATGGCGATATTATAAACACACATAGAAGATAATAAACCCAAACAGCACACCCCTGGATTTACTCCTTACAACAATTATTTAAAATAAATGCTTTACTCGGTAACGGCTCAATCACACTAGACCTACGAGTACTGATGACCGGGGAACCTCCAACCATGTGTAATTCCAACTTCTTTCAGCATGTCCAACACTTCTACCCCATCGCCTAAAAATCTTTAACACGTCCGTTCCATTTAAAATATTTAAACATCCATCTAAAGAGAATATTACAAACAATGAAATATTTCTCAAAATGTTAAAAATACATGACTAAACAAGAAACATCTATAGCTTTAATCGAAAATACTATATAAAGTACATCGTATATAGATCTAGTTAAAGCCGATAGCTTAAGTTGCTAGTGATTTATTTTAGTTAGTTTTATTATAAATTTAATTATGAATATGAAAATAAATAAAAAAAACCGGACACTGATTATTGCAGTTTAAGTTTTAACTACCGCTGAAAAGCTGTTTCCTATTTACATACATATCTTTTATTTCACAGTATTGCAGAATTTTCTGAAGATTCAAAATATTTTTCTTGTGTTGGAGTCTGTACGACTATTCCATGAGTTATCCAGGTTTAAAGCCTGTTTTTTTAACCAAAATTTATTTGTTTTCGTCTCGAAATCTATTACAATTGTTATTGTCAAAGTACAACGACTGAGGTATATTCACTTGCCCAACAATTAATAAACAGTTCGCTATACTGTCAAAGTCACTTAAAAGAAAATACATTTTTGTGAATACTTGGTGATTATTGTAAATATTTGATATAACAATTTAGCTTTACAAACATTAAGAATTGCTTTCGTCAAATTTCAAATTTCTTCAAGAAAAAATTAAAATCAACTGACTGCATAACCCTACCTTCTTTATTGTACCATGTCCTGAGCATTTCAATCGTATATGCGAATGCTGCATACTTATATCAAAAATACTTTGTCGATTACTTTTTGCCTCGTTTGATTACACAAATTGTTCTAGATTTCGACACAAAATCCTTTAATGTGGATTTCAACTGAATATTAGGAGACATAAAATATATATCCACATTTACCAGATTTCGTGTAGAAATATATTACATTTTATATGGAAACTGGATGTCGATATGCGATGAAAATCTGATGTATTTCGGTCGTGTTTGCGAATGCTGCATTACATAAAACAAAAATAATAAAAACCTCGAACGGCTGTAATAGAGCCGACTGTACATAATACAAAGGAAATAATAAAGGGTACTTACATAGTGTCAATCATTGACTTTCATAAATTCTTTAAAACTATGGAACCCGTGTTTTTCCGTTTTAAAGCTCAAACTCCCCTACGAGCAACTGTTAATTACGGGGGACTCCGTCGGAAATCCCGATGTTCTTTCGTTTCAATACACATGTGTTTATTAAAGCAATTCATTATATTTCAAAATGTTACAACTCCAAATCTAAGTATTTTCTTTTTTATATATATATTCTGGTTTTCTTGTAAACATATACTGTATATGAATGTATAGATGAACACTACAAAAATTGAATTTTTTTATAATTTGCGATTTAATTCAACATACATATTTTAAAACTTTCACATGATAAGTTATTTATTGTTACACACATTTCTGAGTAGAATTTTCAATTTTTATTCCGTATGGTTTATTTTGAACTGTTTCGTATTTTTAAATAACGGCTGATGATACAGTGAGAGTGCTAAAGCCTAAAGGTCAACCTTAGGGTTTTGCTTCAGTCGATCGAACATCGATCGTTGACTAACAAATGTAGACTTTCGTTTTGAGATGATTTCAACATTTCCATTTCTATACTAGTTGCAACGAAATTCATAGAATTATCGTTATTTAATTTACATACTCTCGATTTAGACCTCGACTTCTTTTGAACTTTTGTTGGTATCGAAACAAAGGTTCTCGCTGTTTGATTTGTTTTTTATGGGTTTATATTTTAATGTGTTTTTTATTTTGTTGTTTGTTGTATTTAAATTAAATTAAAATTAATTAAGCATTAATTCGTTAAGTAAATGTGGGTTTGTTGTTATGGGTTTTTCTAGTTATTATCCTCTCATATCATTACAATCGAAATGATTCTTGTAGTTATTTATT
Source organism: Hydrotaea diabolus (assembly GCA_963513945.1). NCBI lineage: Eukaryota > Metazoa > Arthropoda > Insecta > Diptera > Muscidae > Hydrotaea > Hydrotaea diabolus. The sequence continues at coordinate 1,477,680 of OY740718.1, read as the reverse complement.
TTTTCTAAATCAATTAAAACGTCCTCAGGTTTCTGTTGTTGTTGGTTTGGTTTAGAAATAGTTTTTGGTTTTATTAGTGTACGGCTTTTGCTATGATTTACTTCTTGACCATCTTCATGAGCATGTCTGTGGACAATGATTTGGGACGTTCGATGGGCAAGCCCAAAGCGCGATCCCAGACGAGGGAGGCCAACACGCCGAGAGCGCGGGACACGCCGAACAAGACGGTGTAGTAGTTCATTTCCTTCATGCCGTAGTATTGCAACAAAACGCCGGAGTGAGCATCTACATTGGGCCAGGGGTTCTTGACCTTGCCGGTTTCGGTGAGAATTGGGGGCACGACCTTGTAGATCTTGGACACCAACTGGAAGAGCTCATCGTTGGGCAGATGTTTGAGGGCGAACTCGCGCTGGCAGGTGTAACGGGGATCGGTCTTGCGGAGCACAGCATGGCCATAGCCGGGAACGACTTGGCCAGACTTGAGGGTCTTCCAGATGTAGTCCTTGAGTTGGTCTTCCGAGGGATTGTTTCCGGCTTCCTTTTGCAATTTGCGCAACCACACCAAGACTTCTTGGTTGGCCAAACCGTGCAAGGGACCAGCCAAGCCGTTCATACCGGCAGCAAAGGAGAGGTAGGGATCGCTCAAGGCGGAACCGACCAAGTGCACGGTGTGAGCAGAGACATTGCCACCCTCGTGATCACTGTGAATGGTCAAGTAGAGACGCATCAATTCGGTGAATTCGGGATTGTCATAGCCCAACATCTTAACGAAGTTAGCGGACCAATCCAAGTTGGAATCGATGGACTTGGAGCCCTTGCCGTTGCGGTAGGTGTTGCAGTAGATGGTGGCAGCGACAACTGGCAATTTGGCAATCAAGTCCATGCTATCCTCATAGACATATTCCCAGTGCTTAGATTTGTGAACACCCTGCAACAAACAAACAAAAACATTCAATAAATATTTGATACAAAATTTAAAGTTTTTCAGTACTCACCTCTGAGTAAGCCTTGGCGTACTTGCTGTCGTGATTCAATGCAGTGATGGCGGCAGAGAATTGCGACATGGGATGCAAAGTGGTGGGGAAGTTGTTCAACATGGTGACAACGTGTTGGGGCAAGGCAGCACGGTCGGCCCATTCGCGAGACAATTGCTTGACCTGAGCCTTTGAGGGCACATCGCCGGTCATCAAAAGCCAGAAGAGACCTTCGGGCAATGGCTCAGTACCGCCATCGGCAGCAGGCAAAACCTTTTGGCATTCGGGAATGGAGAGGCCGCGGAAGCGAATACCTTCATCGGCATCCAAAACGGAGGTTTCGGTAACCAAGGCCTTAATGCCACGCATACCACCATACATCTGAAAAAGGTAAACAATAAACGAAACAATTAATAAGGAATTGAATCTAAGGATCGATCATTGGATAAAGTTTGTATGTACTTTCACATATCGGTGGGAAGAACTGGAAAAGTCTGTGGAAATATAAGAAATAACGAGTTATTTCCAAAGTCCTAACAGCAAAAACACTTTAAAAGGCCTAATTTAGTTGAGGCTCATTGGTATGCATCTCTAAGCAAGTCAAATATAAGATCCACTTTGTCTAAGGGGTCATAAGTCATCATTCTTCTTTTTGAACAAAAATGGATAGATTTGTTGCAATTTGGCAAAGATTTAGCTATGGCAACCGCACAAGATTTGGGATAACTTGAGACATTGTCACTTTGTTTATAACAATAGCGGCCAAACTGTTATACATTGTCGGGCAAAGAAACCGCAGCAGCAGAACTGGCACGCTACCGGTCGCCAGCGGCATTTCAAGTTATGCAATTTTCGAAAATAACATGACATAACCGAAAATCAATACTAACATTTGCATTTTTAGTATGTCAAAGTGACGGAGTGAACAACAGCAACAAAATGTTTACAAATGTAAGTCATGCAATTCTACTTATTCCGACCATAACAGAAGCGGTGCATTCTTTTCCTTCCGTCTTTTAATACTTTCATAGGAACGAAAAGAAAAGCAAAAACACAAAAAGTGAAAGGTTGTGTAATCACATGAAAATTATTTAGTACATGAAAACAGAAAATTGCATTTAATTTTAGCAGTGCCGGCCGAAGAGGCCGTTAAAGAGAGCTCCGGCATTAGTGGGTAGAGAATGGAAAAAACGAATCTTGACTATGTTTTGTTGCCGCCTTTTCTTGACGAACAGCGACGATTATTTAATCGTTTGGCAATTAGCCATATTTCTTTCTAACGTTTTTTTTTTGGTTTGAAACAGAAATGCAACAGCAGCGGCCATCTGAAGGGGATTTGGTTGGACGTGTCACATCACCAGCACAACTCGTCCAACATGAGCGAGAAAGAAGAAAAATACGCTTGCATTAGCTGAGATATGAGGTTACTGAGATAGACAAGAAAAATAAAATAATAATGCTGCAACAAACGAAGAGAAACTAGACGGCCTGGCATTTATTTTAAGATGAGGAGGGAAATAGTTCCATGTTTTTTTAAAACATAAAAGAAAATCTGGAACATCTTGAGTTTTTATTCAGCCAAGTTAAATAATATTTTTAAGTGTGGTTTGGTTAGAAACGGTTATGCTTAGTTCATAGTCAGATTTGAGACATTGTTTCTATTGAACAGTTCATTCAAAATAAACCAAAAAAGTATTCAAACGGCAGTCGAAAAGAATTTAAGTTGCAAGCAGAGTAGACTGCAATTTCGGTGAACGCTCCTTTACCATCCTCAGACCCCAGGCAACGAATGTGGTTTTACCATGATAATTCTCATTTGAATAATACAAATTGCAATAAATTTGACTACCAATAACAACTTGAACTTTTTTGCTAAAAAAAATTGTTGCTCTCGACAGTTTCCTTGTGTTCACCTAGAATTACGTTGTTTAGGTAGTTACCCAAAATAAAATAAGTTCATTGCCCGTCTTACGCAGAAAGATTCAGAACTAACGGATGTTTTATTAGAGGTTCTATTTCCCGATAACAATTAAACGGTCATATCTGCTAATGTTTTTTTAATTGAACTTAGTTTTGACTCATGCTTAAATGTCTAATTAAAGAGCCACAATTTGTATGAAAATTGAAGGACAAAAAAGATAAACAAAACTCGCAAGTATATTTTCAAAATTATTAATCAGTTCTTGATTTTTACCGTGCGTTAGCTACGTTCATTTCACAAAAAAAGTGAATTCTGAACTCCGGCCCAAGTGGAGTTGGGGGCATATTCTATCACAGTATAACGCAAAAATAACGCTTGCAAATTTATTTTAAACAAGAGCGTCGTTAAGTTCGTCCCGGCCGAACTCTATATATCCTTCACCATTCCTAATCTACTAACCTAAGAGCAATAAATAAATTGACCTTCTCTCAGCCAAAACTTCAAAACTACTTTACACTTAGATTCGCAGAAAATTTGCTTTAATTCGAGTAGCTATATGTCCATACGAGTATTGACCACAGGATCTTTTTTAAAGTATAAAGTGCGTCCTTACTAACACTACCCATTTTAAACAATGTCCGTCAACAAAATTTTTTTTTATTTCTTAATAAAATACTCAAAAAGTGTACTTTTTACCGAGGTATCTTTAGACCGTTAAAGGGAAACTCTTTCTCCCTGTACCAATTTCTTCCCTACAGTCAGCTTATGACTATGTTTCATGATCCTAGGTTGATTCCTTTGACCTTAATCGTGCTTTAAACATACACACGGACATGGCTCGTCTAACGATTTTACGACGATCAATAATATATTTACTTTATAGGGCTCGTGGTGTTGCAAACGAAATGACAACTTGGGTATACCATCCTCTCTTCAGTGGAGGGTATACAGATTATGTATATTATGGGCAAAATACAATTTCTAAAAGGACAGCAGCGCCATTTCTATCTTTAAGACCTGAAAGATTTATTATATTGTAAGATCTGCAGAGTTTTATAAATATTTTGTCGTGTCTCAAGGGCTTTCAGAAATTATAGCGTAATTTAATATTTATTTTAATTATTTTTTTTAGCTTAACAAAAGTTTATCGAAATGGGCACTAAGTCATATGGGTCATCGGGTGGATGTACCGCGTGTCAACATTTCAAGGTTAGGCACCGGTACATGTCCTTTTAACATAACTTTTACCAACCCCGTAGGGCGTCAATAGATTGAAGGAAACATTTTGCGGAACATACCTGAAAATTGTGCAAGAAAATTGTGCGAATATTTCCAAGTTATTGGATATTGGAACAAACAAAGCATTGTCGAGAAGACAACATTGTGCGGAGCATTATCAAGATATGGCCACTATAGCTTAACATTGAACTTTAAAATTGCATTTGAAATCAAAATTTATTAAGTCACTTATTGTACTAAATTGACTCTTATAAAATCGATTTTGGTACTTTGTAACTCAAATTTTCAATATCGATTTTAAGATTTCCTATAGATTTGCTTCGTAGCAGTTCTATATACTCTAAATACTCACCATATCAATGGTAGTCTCACCCATCTTGGTGGATCCATGTTGCTTCCTGAAATTCTTCACGCGCTCTTGTTCAGCGGGAATTTTGGCAGCAAGAACATCACGCAAGCTTGAATCGGCAGAAAAGAAGCGGGCATACTGAGCCAAGAAAGCATTCAATTTCTGTAATTAAAAAGAAATACAAAAGAAAAAATACACATTATTAAAAGTACAATAAACACTTACAAAAGTAAATTAATCATGTGCGAAAATATCAGACATTTTTCTAGACGTCTTTTTTTTTTCTTTATAAACTGCATGTGAGTGAGTGCGAGGTTTTAGAGTACGATTAGGTAATCTTTCGCGTTTTGTTTTCTGATAAGGAATTGTACGGTGCGGGACGAGTTACATATTCCACTTATACGCTGCGGATTGGTTGTAATAATGGGAAATGTGTAATTGACGAGTCACGCTATGTCAATGTTAAACTGACGCGACGCTTCGCTACATGCTCATTTTTGTTATCGTTTTAATTTTTTTTACATTTCATTTGAATGATTAACGATTGTCTTCCACCGGGAATTTCTATGGACTTAGACTGATAAGAATTGAAGGTACATATACCTACATATACGAGTATTGTTAAACTGACAACTGCATAAGGAATAAGAAATGACATTTGTAAAGGCCAAAAGTGGAAAGTAATGTTTGAATTTTACAAAGCTAATGTTAATTTAGTAAATGATTTAATAAAACAAGTAGTGTGATAGTGGTTATCATGCAAGTAAACCCGGATTCAACTCCGGGTATGCACATATAACAATTTTTAGTGGCAGGTTTTACGATGAATTTCGGCGATCTAACGAGTAAGAGATTTATCTCCTAGCCATGTAAAACTTTTCTATGAAATGCATTAGCCGTTCAGAGCTGGAGTTAAACAGTAGGTCCCGGTCTGTGAGTAAATGATTTATATCGTGCACAGCTTACTAATATGAGAGAAATTTCCCCTTGTTGTGGGAATTAAGTTATATTCCGCAAGGAGATTGTTACACGATGAAAATTCTAACTGCGTGGTTATAAATTGTTTTTAAAATTTTATAGTACATGTGTTGAGAGTTGTCTGACAAAAAATCGTCGCAACTTAAAATAATCCGCTTATGAGTCGAAATTAATTCCAATTTGTCGGAAATTTAACACTCAAAATGTACTAAAAGTAAAATCTAGTAAATTTGGTACGTATGTATATGCTAATTCGGTATAAAGTTGTATTCAATTGCAAGTTTATACAAAACACTATTTTTTTGAGATGATTGATACAAAGAGTTCAAGAATCAGACAAGTTGTAGTTTTTTTTTGAAATGGAATGTTGAGGAAAATATGAACGTTCACAAAGAAAATTAAACGCCATTTAATTATGGATAATTTTTTCAAAAATAATACAAGTTTTTCTGTTTATATTTCGTGCAAAATATAATTTCACTTGTTAAATGTGAGTGCTGCTAAAAGTCCAGGACAACGATGCGAAGTAGTGGCCAAGAATTGCAAAATTTCAACTTCAAAAATTAATATAGAAACAAGAATTTTAGCCTTAAAACTATGAACAGTATAGAGTTCGTTAAAAAGACCAAATCAATACTAGTATTGAAGAAGAAGACTGAATGCTGCCCGCAACTCTTTCTTAGGATTTTGCTTCTTCTTCTTAATCTTTATTTCCAAAAGAGGTTTGTTTGGTTTACAAATTATAAGCCCATTAAATATTGTTTTTCCAGCATACTTATGTATTTATAAAGAATTTATAACTCTTATTTTATATTTGACCTAAGGCCAGCCCATTTAACTATTAATCCCCATATATAGGGTAATCCATCTAGAGGCATTTTTCAGAACAAAAAAATATAAAAATTCAAATCAAGTGTGGAATCTTTATTGGTAATTTGAAAGGACATTTATTTTTTGAATACAATTTCCTTCAAATGTTGGCCGCAACTACGCCTCAGGATTTCAATTCTGAGGGTCCAATGTTGGATGACTCGTTCGAGCATTTCGACCGGTATGGCTTTAATGACACGCGTAATGTTGGCTTCCAAAACCTGAATCGTAGCTGGTTTATAAGCATAGACTTTGGACTTTACGTAACCCCAAACAAAAATGTCTAAAGGTCTGAAATCACTCGATCTAGGCGGCCAACCCACCTGTCCAAAACGTGAAATTAGCTGCTCTTCGAAATGGCCTCTCAATAGATCCATTGTATGAGCATTTTATGGCAAGTGGCACCGTCCTGTTGAAACCAAGTGTCGTCAAGATTACGGGCTTCAATTGCAGGTACAAAAAAGTCCGATATCATGGCGCGATAGCGAACGCCATTCGCGGTTACATTCCGGCCATTATAATTTTTAAAAAAATATGGACCGATGATTCCACCTGCCCATAAACCGCACCAAACCGTGGTTTTCTCTGGGTATAATGGCACAACTTGAACCTCTTCTTGTTGCTCTTCAGGCCAAATGCGGCAATTTTGTTTATTGACTTTGCCGTTGAGCCACAAATGGGTCTCATCACTGAACAAAATTTAGGCCGAAAACAGCGGATCTTCCCGTTTCTCAACGCTCGTTTCCATAATACAGTTGCCAACATTTGAAGGTAATTATTTTCAAAAAAATAAATACCATTAAATGTCCTTTCAAATTACCAATAAAGATTTCACACATGGTTTGAATTTTTATATTTTTTTGTTTTGAAAAAATACCTCTAGATGGATCACCCTATATAACAAACTATGTGAAATGAATTATAATTATTACCCTAATATTGAAATAGCACACCAATACACTATCAACTGTCAAACTTATCTACTTAATGTAAACATACCGAACAGTGTGATAGCATTTATTTTTACCAAAAAACTGAAATGAGTTCCATGGACTGAGATGACAGTTCCCAATGAAATTGGTTCGAGTTAATTTAAAATACTGCTCATTCCGTGTGTCAATTTCCATACACATTGTAACAGATTTCTGGAGGAAACTACAAATATCGGTACTTCGTTAGCATATGCGAATTAAGGCATCAGACAGAATCGACAAGAATTTGAAATGCATGGTGTTTGCTAAAAGTTCAATTCCTTTTCAAACGGAAAAACTACTAGGTTGAAAATATTTCGATTTTTGTCAAAAGAGATTACTTTTTCATAAAAAAACATAGTCTTAGTCGGATTTTCAACATGACAGACGTCGTCTTTTAAATTGGACCGCAATTTAATTTTACATCATTCAAGATATTTTATAGAACTAAAACAGAAAAGGTTATGCATTTTGCACAACAATCTGAAGTGGAGGAGGTCATTGACATAAATGTGTACTAGGTTCCAACAGCTGTCAATTCCGACTACGGTGGGCGTACTGGCAGACAATCCCATAAACATGTTGTACCCGTCACTAGTAAACTTTCACTTTCGTCTATTTAGTATTTTCTTTTGAGTCGGGCATACATTTGCATTCGTTATCGTAAACTGATCATGCCAAGATTAAGTAAGTCATCTATTAATAAATCAGAACAACGATCGATTTAATGCCTTTCCAGGCGGCGCTCAATCTTTACAGGTACACCCACACATTCCGTGATAAATCAATATCAAATACCTGTATTTAGAACGAACAATTCAATAAATCTGCAGTGAAAAGCCAATGTAATTGAATATGCAAATATAGTCCAGCAACATTAGTTAACAAAACTTACATCACACTTCTACACAGTTCTATTTAACGAAAAACCGCAAAGCTATGGTGGAGCTGACCGAGTGGATGGATGGCTGCATGGCTGATATCATAACTAACACATGTGTTGTTTTCTTAAACGATTCCAACAAGTTGTAATTTGAAACCGGCTGATGACGTTGATTGTCATCATTTGTTTTCATTACAAATGTAAATTTTTCCATTAAGAAAAAAGCAAAGAGACACAAATAGGAAAATAAATCACCGTTTTTCGGTTCCTGATTATGGTTTCAATTCAAATATATCACCTAACACAAGATAGGGCAGAACGTGCAATTTTCTTTGATGTGAAAAGATGACTAGACTTTGTTATACCCTATTCGCAAGTAGAAATGAAATCCAAACTCACTGGATTTCCGAATGACGAAATTCCACTGCAAGTGTAATTTTAAGGGTTTCGATGCAAATGCGAATTCGACATTAAAAAAGTAATATTCAGATTTTGAATACTGTGGTTACTTTTCTTTGTTTCTCTCTCACGCCTAAAGACATCTGTTAAACAGATTTTGCTTTGTTGTTGTTGTAGTGGCACACTGTGCCAAAGAATTATTGCTTCGGGTCAATCCGGTGCATAGAACCGTCTGTCGTGGGATTGCCGATTTTGTTTTAATTCGCTTGTCCTATAGTTCAACGTATATTAGGTCTCATCAGGTTATACATCAAGCAGCTAACAAAAGGGAAGATAAACCACATTTTTATTAAGACTATTCGATTCAGTTCTTGAGCCGTCATAGCCACATCCACCAGTTTACAACATTAAAATTTTGCTCAAATTAATTTTTGGCTTTTCTGTGCCTTTGTTGTTTTTCCCAATGTAACTTAAGGTATGTCCTGAGCAAGCTTTTAAAATGAACTGTCTATGAACGAGGGTAAATGGAAGTCGTTTAGGCCAACAGTAATGGTTTTGCTTTAAAGACCTAGGAACATAAAACATGGATCAATGGATCCGGGGTAATAACCCTTGGCCAAAGAATTGATCTTTGTGCCAATCAAATCCATAGTACCGACTGTTGCGGGATAGATTAGTGAAAAATCGGTCGAGTTTACTATTTGAAATGAATCTCTAAATCAGTAAAATTTCTGTAAATACTATTAAAAGTTCGTAGTTGGTTTTACATATTAGGTCCCGATTGGTCATTATATACTAAAATATATTACAGAATTTGCAATCTCTAATGGGATGTTTAGGGAAGTAAGAAGGATAGATTAACGTGTTTCCAATATCGCCTCTGATATAATCCCTACTTCACATTTAATTTTTATTGAATTTCTAGACAATTTTTATATAAATTGTAGTAGATTTCGACTTGAGATCGGGTGGATGTGCAATTCGTTACAATATGCCACTGCGTTCGAATAGGATTTCTTTTTCTAGAAATCATGTTGCAGATTCCCTTCGGCCAAGAGGGCCAAAACTTTGTCTTTCAAAGATTGCAGTTCGAGTTTTTAATGAGTTTTTTAAATTGCATATCTCTTTTCGTTTTTATCTTAACTCTACCAGTATAAATATATATGTATGTTCTTATATCAATAAAATAAATTATTTAGACAAGTGTATTGTACGTACAAGCATGCCTGACAATGTCTTAATATGCAGTTGTATTTTAAAGTAAATAAATTGTCATATGATGTCATTTAAAAAGCGTGTATAACTCATTTCTATTTTCAAGGTTAATTAGCATGTGAATAATTTCCGAATTGTATAGAAACAGACAAAAACGATATTTGTTTTACACATGAATATAAGCCTAAAATCATTTTTGACTGTGTAAATTAATATAATTTGGGGCAAAGGCCGATTTTCTCACCTCCTATAGAAATTAGCATAGATTACTTTGTTTGTAGAAATTCTTAAATATTTGCCCTAATCTTTAGGTATTTCTTATTCTTCTTTGTTGTTTAAAAAGCAAGTGCCAAATATCCTTTCATCACAAAATTAACTCCTCAAACACAATATGTACCGAGATTTTCGCGCTAATTTGTTCATACCTTATATGAATAAAAAGAGCAGGCAAGCGACGGATATGGAAAATTTAAATCACATGACGTTGATAATTAAACAATCACATAAAACTTTGTATATAGTTAGATATTTGTCATATATGTACCTACAGACATTTGTTTAGCTACTACTTTTTTTCAGTCTCTCTTATATTTTTGAAAAATCTTATCGCTTTATTTTCTGTGTTTGCGTGTGTATTCGAAAAAAGTAAATTATTTATCTGATAACAAATTTATTTTTCAAATATGCGCCCTCATAGTTGTGAGATTACGTTCGAGTGAGTTGTCAATTTCTATAGGGTTCAATAGTCCTTATCAATTTTGGTTTTTTTTGATGGGCAGACAAAAAAAGCCATAAAGAAACCATAATAAATTCATTGAACTGTTACGCAAACTCAAAAGCTACTGGGGTTTTATTGTAAGAAATGACCACAATAAAAAGTCGACATGTTCTTGTATGCAGTACCATAAATAACAATATGTTCCATGTGCTTAAGACTCGTTTGATTCCAAAGTTCATTTTAAAGTGGTGTGACATTAGATCAAGTACAGATCAAAATTAAAATTTATGGACACAAATTAGTAACACATACTTCTGGCGAGAATACAACAATTTTTTCAGCATGCGGTTTTCAATGTTTGGTCATCTGTCAAAAGAGCAAATGGGTGATTGTTGAACTTAAAAAGAAAGATAGAAACGAAAGCTACTAAATTACTCAGTTCATAAGAAAATGAAAAGGGAAATCAAATAGTTTTCAAGATAAACAATACAATGCATTTGCCCAATTCGTAATTGTGTGAAAACATAAATTTGTGTGAAAACAACACTCAAAATTTGTTAAAAGAAAGAGGATTTAGGTTCATCATTGTTTTCGATAAAAAAAATAAAAGGTTTAGCCAGCGCGTCGATTAATTCTTGCTATTGGGGAAGAGCTACTTAAGTGCAATTTCTCGCTCATTAGGAGAGATTTTTTAAAATTATTTTTCACAAAAATATATAGTATCGAAAAATCGGGTGTGCTTAGCCGAAACCCACATAACAGAAGATACAGAATATACCACGGTGTCATTAAATGTCCAGATTATTAAGTTTTGGAATAAACATTAAAAATATATGAGATACATTTTGCTTGTAGACTACTTCCATACAGGGCAGATGCTAACGAAATTAAGGTATTGTAATTTTGTCTTAAATTCTTTGTACCAGATTGAACCAAAATAAACACTCTTCGGCCACGGTCAGTCACCACAATAAGACAAGTATGTGTTTTTTTGAAATTCTGTTCAAGTGTGTTGGGAATTTAAAATAGTTAACATCTTCTAAAAGTCATAGATTTAGCAAAAAGGTTTTGCGAGTGCTCGGTCTTTAACGGCTGAAGAAAGAAGTAGAGTTTTCCGAGTTCAAAGAAAATCGCATTAGAAATTAATTTTATTTCTGATGTTTCTTTACGACCAATTTGTACTATTCTTTGACTAAATAATTTTGTGGGCTATGCATAACCCGTTTGTGGGTTTATTAATTTTTTTAGCTTATTATTTTATGGCTCTCGGCCAATTATATTATGTGACAAAAATAAATCAAACCATGTTGAAAACTCTTATTTTGCAACTTTACCAATCCGATTGACCTTTATTTGTATTACAATACAAATTTGGAGAATTTTAAATTTTTAATGTGACGTTTAGAGGAAATTTAAAAGGTTCCGATCAACTTTAGCGTGAGCCACAGTAATGTACATAGTTGGAGTTGCATACCAACAATATATTTTTCGAATGCCGCGCCGTAATAGTAACACATATTTAAGATGTTTAAAAAGTTTACGCTAACATAACAATAGCACACGAAACAAGATTTCTTTAAATACTAAAAAAAATTTCGAGATAAAATGATTGATAGGTTTTGTAGTTTAAAAGCTTGTTGCCAAGTGCAATGCAGGAAACGCGCTACAAACTTCTACGATACCACGAGGCAGCATCAAATAACCTCTATTTCAATATCGTGCTCATATACAAAGCTTTTAATGTTTGTCGCAAAACAAATTGAAATGTCAATCATTAAATATTAAAACTATTGTAATCATCAGAGAATAACGACGTTTTTCAATGACTTTAAAACAACAATATGTACTTCCCCTATTATATGTTAACCAGTTATTTTAAACGCCAAGGTAATTACAGCTCATTAAAGTGCAATTTAATGGATAAAAATAAAAACAATTATAAAATGAATGATATTGAAACTTTATAGAGACTCAGAGTGTATTTATGTTAAAATAAAACTTGTTTCTTATCTGCTTTTAGCTCTTATTTCATTTATTTAGTTATGTTTTGCGATTTTTTTCAAGTTCAATCAACTTTGAGATTAAAATTAGATAAATCATAGATATTAAACATGTTATGCAAATGTTTCGTTTTTTTGACATTTAGAAATATTAAAGGGTGGGCCTAATTGACGTAATGCTTTTCACCATTATCGGGCCATACATATTCCAGTAACTTTTATTTACTTAGGCTTTTTAAAAGGTTTGATTACCTAAACGTTTACATATTTACGAAAGATACTTCAGTGCACAGTGTCTCTCTTCTTGCGAGGGTGATTTTCTTCAACATTGTTTTTTTCACTTTTCTGCGCAATTCCCACGAAAAAAACTCTCTCAACAACGAAAAGAGATGTCGTTTTGAATATGAAATGTTCAATGTGGTCTATAAAACATCTTATGTAAGCACCAGGGGGCAGGCGGTCTAAAGAGATTCTTGCTGTGAAATGAAAAACATTATAAGCAAATGAAAATGATTTTCTCAAGATATTTTTAGCTTTTGATAGAAAGTATTTTTTGTTTTAAATAACACAAAATGAAACAAAGCACAAACATCTTTAAGAAGCCATATTATCTATAGACGTTGCAGCCAAGAAAATCAAACAAACATTAATGTTTTCCACTCGTATTGACAACAATTTAGCGTTTTTGTCCTCTACAAGAGGACATTGCCTAATATACAAACATAGATACACAGGTTTGGGTGGGTGGGTGATGCGTCTCGAAATAAGTTCAATATCCATCATTGAACGAAAAATACATGAAAATCATCAAAGTTGGCATCAATACAGAACAAACAGAAAATGTTGAAGAGTGCACTTTCTTATACAGGGAAAGCACAAAATGAATTCGAAAACGAATAGCCAAAGGCAGCCAATTAAATTGTTACTTTTGAAAAATCAATTAAGAAAATATGTTGTCTCAATAAAACTGACACTTTTAATGGACTGTGTGTTGCGAACTTATTAAACTTCTCCCCTTTCGTATAGGCTTTTTCCAGTTCATTCCAGTTTCGACTGATATTGACCCACATTTTCTATTTAAAACAAAACACACAAAAAAAATCATGAACACGCTTATAATTCGATTAGAATCTTCGATTATTAAATTTCAATTCCGAAAGAAAGGCGGAAAAAATGAGTCTCGTTGTATGGCGGTGCTCAGATAACGCAATCAGTGCCGAAGACTGGCGCGCAAATTAATTGAATATTCCAAGCAAGTGCATCATGTCACCTTCCCCCATGCACTGCAACACACTCTATCACGTCACTTGAGTGAGAAAGAACAAAATTAAACAAAAAAAACGAGTCAAGATTTCAGACATACAAGTAGAAGGTATGGCCAGACAATAACGAACTAAAGAATAAGAGAAGAAAACAAAAAAACGTGGACTTGACAACGTTTTATTGCAAAGTAAGGCAGCAGTTGGGCTTACTTTTTAATGGTTTTGAGAGCGGGCTATTTTTAATCTTCTCTCCTCGTCACTTTAGCATTTGTAAAGAGCGGGAGTGGTAGTAGAAAATCGAATTTTTTTGTTTTGACAAAATAAGCATACCGAACAGCTTGTGAACGAAGCGTGATTTGATCAGCAAGTGCTTCTTTGGTATTCATCAGGAGTTTCTTGCTAGAAGATTTGGAGAAAAATACGGGGAATCATCAAATAAAATTTATTTAAAAAATATTCAAAAGAATATATATTTGTTAAAACAAAATTAAGTTTAAGCTTGTGAATACAGATCTATTTTCAAAATGAGTTTAAAACTTTAGCTTTAGTCAAAATTTGTTTTAAAAAACAATTTTTGAATTTCTTTTAATGATTTTAGGATTTTAAATATAAAACGTTGTTGTCGAAATCCTGTGAATGCTGATTTTAAAAACAAATCAATTAAAACCCCACACTTTTGTAACTTTTAAAATGTTCACAAGTTGTACTAATTAAAGGTTTTTAATCACAAAGTTTGTTACAGTAACTGATAAATTCAAGCTGATTCGGGATCTGGTCTTACCGTTTAGCTGCGGTGAGAACGACTAATGTCGCTTAACTCAACTCCGTGGATTCTCAAATTGTCACCTCCAGCATCTGGATTCATGGGGGGAAGTGGATCCCCGGTACGGTTCCTGCTTTTATCATAAGAATATCGCCCTATAAAATTTAATTTGTTCCTCCAATACTGAAATTTATAAAGCGTTTTTACAAATATTTTAAGAATAAACCGACCCGGCGTTGAGTCCTATTAAAGTGCTTATTTCCCATTTAAAAATCCAGCTTAAGCTTCACAATGTTAATTTAAGGTAGGTGGTGGCACTTAGTCTGACTGCTTGCCTCATCAAACCAACAGTACAGCAGCCGTGTTGTATATTTTTAATGACTCATAAGTATTGCACTCATGTTTTCATCATCTGCTACAAATGAAAAATGATTAAATGCATGATTTAATTTCTGTCTGATCTTTCAGTATACAGGTTTTATATATATTTTATTTGCAAGTGACTAAACAATAGGTACAATAAAAAAAATAAAATAACAATATTTCGTCTTTATAGGCATTGCACTGGTTCAAGGGCAATAATTAGGACAATAAATCCATGTTCGAATAATTAAGCAAAATAAATGAGAAATCTCTTTGTTCTGATATACGAAATATATAATGAAGATTTTTTTTGTAATGAATCGAAGTAATTTGTAGGCAACATTTTTAAAAACGATGATGTAAAGTCATTTTTATGAGGACTTCTTACACGCCAACAAAATTTGACAGAGACGTAGTTTAGCTACAATGCCCACCCTAATCTAGAAGCCAAAACCCTCTAAAAGCCAAACTCAGGCAGATGGAGAAATATTGACATGGATTTTAAAGAGATCAAACCGCCGATGAAAAATATCAAATATTATTCCCTGGATTTCAAACTGAGTTACTTGTGGCGCATATCATACGAGTATTATCATAAATTCGTGTTAATTGTACAAACAAAATAATTAAATAAAATTCGTTAATTATCATAAATTCGTGTTAATTGTAGAAACAAAATAATTAAATAGAAATATTGGGATTTTTGTTTAGCTGAAAATCAAAATATCAGGTTTACATTACAATATCGACTTAGGCGATCCACCCAGAAACTGTGTGAAGAGTATGGTAAGTGAACCTTAAGTAAGTAGAGTCAGTCCGCCAGATTGTATAATTTTCTAAACGTTTTACAAAAAACTGATTGTGGTCAGGACGACTAAGGTTCTATTATCTGTTGCTTTTTCAATATAAACATTATGTTTTATTTGTTTTTTTTTTTTAAATTTCATGCAATTTTTCAATGCGAAAGTAATTCACATATCCAAACCAAATTCGAACTTATTGAATTTAGTAAGAGAAAGAGTACACTTTGTTTAAAATTGAAATCACTCTACAAATCTAGAGTTCTTGATGCCCCATATTCGCGACACAAAATGCAAAAGATTTTTAAATAACCTTTTTTTTTTAAATTTTGTGACTTTGGACAATAAATATAAAGGTGCACCGCATATTTAACACTAAGTTCAAGCCAAATAGTCAGTTCGAACGAATAAATATATCCCGCTTATAAGACTAAAAGGGCACATGTCCCAAAAATGTTCAAACAAAATTTATCATTACAAAAGACGGAAACCCCCATATTCATTTAAACCTTCAATAGTATTAAAAACACATTTTTTAAGGAATTTTTATGAATACTCGTATGGCCCTTAGCTATTTATTATTTGAAAAATATCCAATAGCAACAAACATTGTATATACATTTAAAATAAACGTAGTGAATTGTACAAAAAATCCGTTGCTTTCTACGGCTACCAATGGCGAATATTGTCTATAACAGTAGTCGTCTTCAGAAGTCATAATAGCTTCCTAATCATTTGTAAAAACCACAATATTGTGTGTGCGTATTCAAATACGATAACACCATTTGTTACATCACATCCACTGGAATCCGTGGCAAGTAGTATTGGCACTCACGGTTGCGTATTATGACGTGGTTGTTGCTGCATACGTCATTTATACAAGTGTAGGTGGTTGGTGGCATTTGCTTTTTTATTTCCTTTATACTAAACGGGTTAGGCGTTATCGAGCGAGCCCCTTTTTCGCAGTTTTTCTAATAAAACCTATGAAAATCATAACATATCAGTAGTTTACATTTCCACGTCACAGCTTGTTTGTTTGGTTGGCGATGGCATGAAATCGGAAAATAAGAAGAATGGGACTGTGCGTATTGAAACTGTAACGAGTGCCACACTAATAACTTCTCGCGTGTCACATCTAATGACAACCAGTTTAAATGGTTAATTTAGCTTGAGATATTCATATGTATATATGTCGGCATTCATGCACGTAGGCATACTATTTATTTATTATCGCTAATTCGGTTTGTCGTCATAGCGAAAATGTTTATCATTTAACGAGTCATGCTTTTTGAGTTATACTAAAAGGAGCATTATCAATTTTGATACAAAATACGCCGAGATAAAGAGCATTCCACTTCAAAAACAAATGCGTAAATGGCTGGGAAAATATATCAGTATAAGCAAATAAAAAAAAACAAATTGAAATTAAAATTGTATCCAGTATGAATAAAAAATGAATATACGATGATGTCATTTTGATTTATCCTCTCAAAGTATTGTTAAAAATAAAAACAAAATCAGAAATAAATTTGTTGTTAAAACAGCTGTAAAGACGAAAATACTTAAATGAATTCTAAATTGATTGCTTTTCATGTTATAAACTGGTGAAAATGGTGCTATTTGATGGTAAAGAAATACTTTCGAGACAATACTGATCATTCTAAAAACAAGTTTTACATTTGTTCCTTTAACGAATCTTGTTTAGCCTAAATGTTTTACAACTTACTTATATGACAATATCGTTACTAACGTACAAGGTTTCGGTCGAACAAAATTTAATAAAACACAAAATAAACCAAGGAAGTTAGCTGACGTATGCGTTAATAATTTTAATTAGATTTTATTAATTTTTGTAAGTATTATGAAAAAAAAAACCAAAAAAATAAAAGAATTATGCATATTTTTTAAGTAGTTCTTATACAAAATTCCAACTGGGATTTCGCTTTCTTAACGAGACGATTAAGAATTTGCATTATAAAGTATTTTCGAGGTTTTATCGCTTGTCTACAAACATCTACTTTTCTTTACCTCAAACAATATAAAACGTACTTCAAGTGTCAACGACTTTAAAGAACTGATAAGGCTGTTTCAGGTACATCGAAAAATCAATAATGAAACACTTGTCACTTGAGTGTTCTAGGCCGTTGAACATTTATTTAGCAAACTGGTTCTAAATACATATATTTAATTTGGTTTTTCGTCATCCCTTGAATTTTCTTTTCGAATATTTAAAAGAAAACCAAATAAACCGGATTTCGTGGCGGAACCGATTACAATTTGACTAGGAATTATCAGATGCAACCCAATGGTAGTGCAATCCATTAAATTTCTTGTGTACATACTTATAGAAATAAGTGGCAAACGGACAACTTATATCGAATCACAGTTTAAACCGACTATAAACGGATAAACCATTTATAGAGCCCTAATGATCGCAAGCATGTAACCCGGAGCGCATGCCTCATTCTCATATATAATTGAAATACACATTTATCGAGTAGAATTTCTACTACTCTTTATTTTCGTACCTATATGCGGATGTCGCATATTATCTTCTTAACCATAGTTCAACCCATGTTACTTCTGTATGATAGTCATGGTCGTCCACTAATGTTCTATTTTTGATGCCTCACTTTTGGAACCAAATGTAACTCGTGATTTACAATAACATTTCATAATTAAAAATGTGGTCTTATCAATTAATTTTTCAGATAACAGCACAATTGACGGCTATGACCAGGCACTTTTTAGATAGATAAAAAATAAGGTACAAGATTTTCTTACATATCAGGATTTTCAAAAAAACTGAAAAGATTATTTCCTATTTATTTACGAATGAGACTGAAAGTTTTGTGTAAAGAAATACATTTAAACACTGGTATAACGACTTCGCCAGAACATTAAACTAGTATTTTTGATTTCAATTTAATTTATGCTAAAGAGAATACTTTGTCGCTTTTCATAATCCCAAACGATAACTATTTTTTTTAAGTAATAAATGTAAAATTTCATATATTTCACTAAGAAGTTCTTTTAAATTGTGTCCGACTGTAGAAACAAACAAAATGTTGTCAAATCAACATGTTCTAAGTACAACAATTTAGATTTATAGCCATTTATATTGATAAAATGCCAGCAATAAAATAAATTAGACTCCAGCGTTGAAATAATAATTACACAATCATACTAGTATTAATTTTAAAAATACCAGTTGTATAGAGGACTAGAAGATTCGTTGTATTTCAATGTTACTGGACATCGATATTAAAAAATAATATAGAAAAATAGTAGATTGGAATATCGAAAAAGTTATTTCAATTGGTGTGGTTTCATAGATTGTCAAAATTAGTAGAAATTTAAATGGAAGATATTTAAAATACACGTAACAATATTAGTATATTCAAATAATTGACATTTCTTTTACTAATGAACGATTTTTTACTCTGTTAAATAACTTCAAATCAGAACGAACTTATATGTTTCTGGTATTAATTTTGAACTGTAAAGAACTACACTCTCAAGTAAAGTATTCGGAGGGGACGAAATCTTATAAATGGTTCCGAGTTAATGTGAGTTTTTTTGGTCGCATACCAAGTGTGTAAGTAGTCGGTGAATGTTAAAAAAAACACTAGAAATTTCTGTCTATACAATATCGGATTGTTTCACGCATTATAGGTCATTTCTTTAGGAAACATACCTTTTAATTGTGAAATACTTTATACGACAAATAACCAAGCTACCTTACAATAGCTAGTTTTTTTTTTCATAAATAACCCTTTTATTTCAAATTTCAAAAGCAATTACAAATTAAAAATAGTCTTCTGCCAACAAAAACATTTGTTACAAGTAGCTTAAGGTTATAGCCTTACAGACCACTTAAGGGAGTTGTCGACCAGCCAAAGCCTAGGATTTCAGAACTGTGACAGTGTGTCGATATTTCTGACATTTCATTAATTATGGGTTTTCATCGTTTCCATCATAACTACGTTTAACCCCTTTCTTTAAGAAATTCTACTTCCTCCAAGTCTTCAAAACGTTTCATTCGTTCTCCGAAAATACACTATAGAGATGGTCAGGTAGGGTACACGCATAGGAATAACAAAAACGTAATTGTTTTGTGTGGAAAAAACCCACATCACACTTTCGTGTGTTAACAGAGTTCAGTAACCTGTGAGAGTTACGCATTGTAAAACCGAAAAAATACAAGTGGAACAAGTCCAAAAATAGACAAAGGCCTATATAAAGAATTCGTCGAGTATAATATAAACAGATAAACGAAAAGAGGCGCAAAAGATAAATATAAAAATGCTTACAAATTAAATGATTGTAAGAGATTGTGGCGTCTTTTGTAGAATATGGGCAACGGAAGACAGAAGATTTTTGAATTATTAACAAATATTACTGATAGTGCCTTTGTTATATCTTGGCAGGTTAAAACATGTGAAATAACAATATGCAGTTTTTCATTATTCGCATATTCGAACAAAATCCACATTACATGTGTTTTGGTTTAAAACCTATTACAATTTAATATGAATATAACAGCTGAAATAGGAGAAAGTTAGAAATCCAGTAGTTTTTGGGAAGATAAATACAACTTGTAAATAATTTTTCAATATTTCCACTTGTTCTAAATTCAGAAATTTTAAAGATATCTTAATATATCTATATACTGAGAATCTCTTTTTATTTCCTACTTTCCACATAAATGCAAAAATTCGGCCTAGGTTATATTTATGTTAATCTTAAACTAACACGCTTTGTGGATAAGATACAGATAAGACCTGCCAGAAATGCATGGTATTCTCTCCTTTTCAGTTACTGTTGCTTATCATTATCGTATAACGGTTATGTAAATAAAACGATTAGCGAAAGTCAACTTTGGTCGCATGATGCTATTCAAAAAAGCGAAACACAAGGCAATGATTTTAAAAGATATTGGTTAAATGAATAGAAGACTGGTTTTCGAAAACTACTTTATTATTCATAAGAGCGGTGCGTTTTATTTTTATGTCCAATATAACAATTAAGTTTTAAAGAGAAAATATAAATTAACTCATGGAAAAAATTTCGGGGGACATAGCATGTTTCCAACAATTAGATTAATAAAGGTTTATAAAGACTTAACTATTGAACAGCGAGGTATTTTAAGATAACAATATATGTAACTTATCGCACGTTGAAATTCACGCATTTATAATTTATGACTCGTTCATTAAAATTGGCTTGACAACGAAATACACAGAAATATTATGCGAATTTTTATTTCAAATGATTTTTAGCATTTTACCTCTAATGGAGCATGTTTCGGTTTACCCAGATGCAAAATTTAATATGTAAATACCTTTTTATCTATGTCTTGCAAGAACTAAAAGTCAAAACCGTCACCTGGTATGGCCGAAGAACTCTTTAAGGGTTGCGTCTTTGGGCTGATCGCATAAGGCTATAGAAGAAAAATTATCGGACGGTTTCAAAATTAAATTATAATTAAATTATTTTAAACGCCAAGTTTAAATAAACTTCAAAATTCTTTGATAAGTTACACGAACCAGTGAAATTTTTACATAAAACATTCATAGACATATTCATTCGATTACAACCAAAAGTTACCAGATTAAACTTTCATCGTTATCGTTATAGATTTCAGCTCGAAGTCCGGTGAATATGGATTTCAATTCTAATTGAGATATTGACATTAAGTACCAACGAAATCTACTGCATTATCGCAATAGATTTCAACTTGAAATCCGCTGAATTTGGATTTGAAATGTAAAAATGCGAATGAGGCATTCATTGTTATTAAAATGGAATTGATTCATTTGCATGTACATCAAAATCGAAGTTCATGAGATTTCGTCTCGAAATCAATTACAATTTTTATGGAATTTGTCCTACGAAATTCAATGAAAAGGAAGACCAGAGGTATTTGTGAATGGAAGTTGACCTACGAAATTCAATGAAAGTGAATACCAGAGGTATATGTGAATGCCGTATAAGACGAGTTCATAAAAAATGGTTTGTATACAATAAGAAGTCATTGTAAAGTATTTTGACAGTCTTTTACTATTTAAGGTTCGGGCACACCAAAGCATTTTTTCTTACCCTACGTATTCTTCAACAAACTTTGAAATAGGTGTCTAAAAGGTAAAAAAAAATATGAAAGATATGGTGATACTCAGACAATATCAACTTTTTGTAATTTTTCAACAATTACATTATTGAGTTTAAGACTGGAAGTCAAGAAAATGCAAAATCCGCATTATTTTGCCTTTCAGTAACCAAAGCTATGTTCGGATAGGTTAAGCAAATCTCCTTTGTCCAGATATTTGTCGAAAATTCTACTACATTGTGGTACAAATCTAAACGCAGTATAAATACTTGTTCAGGCAGCAATAATATGCATTCTGTGAATTTAGTATTTAAATCCATTACAACATTAATAACACGACATTTGCACATAAGTGAAAAATCCATATTGGTGTAAGTACAAAATCCATTTTCCATACGAATTCAAAATAAATAAATAAAGTCCGGGTAATGCCAATTTTTTTTCTTGAATTAAGATAAAAATCTATAATACAAATTAAATCCACAACCACCAGATTGTAATTTGAGTGAATATTCACAGCAGAAAATTAATAAAATTAAAACCAGATGGGTTTCAATCAGAAATCTATTTCAATTACCAGTTTCTCACCATACAGATTTTTCGGAAAATAGGACATTTGTGCCGAAAAAGGTGGACATTTGATAAGAGCATTTAGAGCCTTCGGAGGCACATTTAAAAATAAAAACTGGCAGGATTTGAAAAAAAATCAACTTTTATTTTGATCACCAATTCGATACAATTTTGTTTAAAAATGTTTTATTTCCATATGGTGCATATGGAAACAAAAAGAAATAATGAGGCTATTTTTAAAATAAAAATAGTATTCGGTGGCGACGGCCGAAATAAACATATAAAAACTATAACTAATAGTGGTGGTGTTTTAGTTTAGGCGTCGAGAACTTAGACTGGATAGTATACGCGCAATAACTTAAGTCATTCGTTAACAAAAAGTGTAAATTTTGATCATGTTTTTAGAAAAAGTTCTACTGTTCTTAAAAAAGGTTTGAAAACAGAGCCACAAGTCAAATGCAAACTGCTTCTCGTGTGCGGCTTTTCGAAGTTCTTATCGAAACTGACGTAACACCATTGGGTGTCGGTAGTTGAGCTGCTGTCAGGATTTTGTGGTTTCATGTTTATTTTGGCTGAAAATTGATTTTTCCGAAATACATGCAATTTTTCTTACAGCGATATTGGAATTTTGTTTTCATGTCTTTGGCATAAACGAGGAGAAAAAGGGAGTAAAACAAACTATTACGAAAAAAAATCAAAATTGCCAAAATGAAATACATTTTTTTCAATTTTTTTCTATCTGTTTTCACCAGCTAGGGGTAAAGCTGCTAAACTGTGGGAAATTCTGTAACGTTATCTTAAGAAAAACTGTTCTTTATTATATAATTCACAATCCTTTTTAACAATTTAATACTGGAAAAAGTTTTTACACATTATCCCGTTTTCTTTGGTTTTTAGGGCTTTTATGCTCGCCAATAATGGAGAAAACCGACTTTTTAATAATCTTGAATTATCGATGCAAAAATACAGCTTGAAAAAACATTTTCTTGTATTATAATTTTCTTAAGAATTATAAATTTTACTACAAAAAATATAAGTAGCAAAAGGAGGACATATTAAAAAAGGAGGGAGGACTATTAAACAAAGAACATATCCTCCGAAAGGATGACGTACAGCAACCCTGCGCATATGAAAAAAGAAGAAATTCCGTTCGCTTTAATACTAGAATGTCGGTTGAAAGACCTAAAAAGATTATGAAGTCCGAAGGAAACATTTTCAGTAGCAAATGTAATAAAATTTGTAATAGATTAAGAGTCGCAATCCTCTTAAAGTTTGCGTCTACATTATTTCATGTAACCCAGTTAAGCACATACATACATACTATGTAAATGCAAAACATCCACTCCAAACAACAAAAAAGGTCGGCAGAGGTCACGTTGTTTAATGAACATTAGTTTTTTTTTGTTGCAAAATTGGTCAAAACAAATGTGTTGTATTAACAATTGCAAACGGTAATGCAAGAAATTACTTTTTTTGTATTATGTAATGAGAAAAAGGTGGAATAGCACAGAACGAAGGCCGACCACAAAAAAAAACGTAACGTAAACTCTTCAACACAAGCAGCGCGAAAATCACACGATAAGTATGACGAAAGACGCGAGGTAGTTGAGAGTGTGCACGCAAATGAGTAAAAATAATTCCCCGCAATACTACGGGAGAGAGAGAGAGCGTGCAATAGAGGCATACAGAAATGAAGAGCATCCACAAATTGGGGGTATGTTCGTACGTCTGCTTGTTAGTTTTGGGACACTTGCAAAAAGGCCACAATTTAGTACTAACGCAACTATAACAAACATAAAATAGTTACGACACGCAGCATGGCTTTTAATTCCGGGTAGAATCCAGAGAAGAAACTGTCAACCACGTTTACACTCACACATATGTTATTTACTCATGTGCCAGCTGCACACACACTCGCACTATCCCCTGCACACGACCGAGTGTGTGTACAAATTTGGATTAACCCTACTTTTTTGATACTGAAGTAAAGCGATAGCACGGAGGGGAGGCAGCAGCAGGAAGGGCAGACACTTTCTCGAAGCTCAGAGTTCAAGTTTCCATGCCGGGGTTTTTGTTTATGTACATCAATGGAGTGGGGCAGAAAAAATATTAAATACGCGATTTCAATGAAATTACACACATGACACATGGTAACTGAGACTTTGTTCGCTTTTGGTACAGCGTGAGACTACTTATCGTGAATACAACACTCACACTCACTTGTTTTACAGCATTATTGTTGTATCGGAGTATTTTTTTTTTGCAAAATTGCAACTTACCTGAGCTTCAGGCAATTTACGCGATGAAATACGATAGAACGACATTGTGTTATATCACTTTTGTTTTAATACTTCCCCTACAAATAGACACAAAAAGAACAAGGACAAATCAAAAACACTTTTCCTCAAGGAACGTTTTTACAATATTTTCGCAAGCAAAACCACGCGTTCGTTTTTTTCAAAACGTTTTTTTATTTTTGTCTTTTTTCGGCTTGCGCTATAATTTTGGAAATTTAACCAACCACACTAGAACAACGGCGATGAAAATTTTCTTCTTTTCTTGTACAACACTTAACAACAACACTACACTCGTTCGTGAGTGTATCGATGGTGTAGAGAGAGTTACAAAGAGAGGACTGCACCGGTTGAGCTCCACAAACAGACTGAATGATTTGCGTTAAGGAAATAGCACCAAGAACCCCCAAATAGCAACAACACCGATAACAACAACAAGCAACGAAATTTTGAATGTGTATTTCAAGCAAACACCCTACGTTGCTACGCTCGTGGCCTATAAATCGACAGCGTCAAGGCTTTAATATTGACAATAGGGAACGACTGGTTTATATAACGAAAGATATACCTGTAGGGGAAAGAATGGTTTGCTTAACGTTTGACGCTTGCAGTATTAGAAGGGCAACATTGCAGTTTATGGGGCGTGACGCGAAAAAAATTTGATACGCCCCCAAAAACGAGGGAGAATATTTTATGAGACATAAGGAACAAAGGGGCTCGGGGCCTTTGAATTGATCTTATTGAAACTTTCCTTTGAGCCTTTGGACGGGCTAAAAACACTTTCAGCTTTGCAGAGGCGATTTCTATGGACTCGTGCCGGTAAAGCCTTCTGCTTCATTGTCCCCGGAATTTATGTACAATTTTTCAATTCCAGACATGGTCATTTTAAGGTACTTATTATAAAATCATTTAACAATCTTTAGTCTGTAGATAAACAGTCGAAGACACAAAACGATTAACATGAACTTGTAGACATTAGTGGTGTTTAAGGTTCAACTTAAACTACTAAGACTGCAAAGCGTAGCAGCACAAGTTAAGTGTCAATTTTGATAATGTCTACAGAAAAAGTCTCGCTGTATTAATTCAAAAAAAAATTAGACTTCAGGCTAATATTTGATAGTTAACCAGGCTAAAAGCTGAAATGGATTCAAAAAATGATTCTCTTAAGTTTTTATTTAAGACTGAGTTCAGTAGGACTTTTCCAAAAGACTAAGTTATATGAGCTTATCCTAAAACACCACAAACATTTATGCTGTTTTCATGTTTTAAATCGCTTAAAATCGATCTTCGTTAAATTGTGGTTGTGTTTATTTTTCAAATATTGATACTGAACACAACCATGCAAAGATCCACGATGCAAAATTTAGTACTGAATTTGACAATTTCATTACTAAATTTGGTTCTCTGTGTCTGATTGACAATTTCAATTTCGATTCCTTTAGTCACACTTATCGATTTACAGATTGAGAGCGGCAAATTTCTTCCTCTCCCAGTGTTGTCGTTTTAATCGGAAAAAATAAATATTTGTAGTTTTGAGGGATTTTGGACATTTTTGCCGCAATTATTCGTGGTGTTTTAAGTTAAGCATCGATAAAAAAGACTTGATAGCAAAACCGCAATGGTTTTGAAATTTGCTAATCACTGTTTAACGGGTGTAGCATACAGTAGATTTTGGTTGGTTTTAGCAAAATGTTTTGGAAGATTTTGGTCGGGAAAACATTGCAGCGCCAACAATGCTCTCTTTTATTTATTTTTCAGCAAAGCCCACAACAGTGGTACCAACTCTACAATAAGAAAAAAGTAAAATGCGGTAGTACTGGTGTCAAAAATGTTCAAGGAAAAAATTTCCTTGAATTAATACCTTTAAGAAAAACTTAATTTTTACGAACTATATTCATATTTAAATAGGTGTAGCTAAATTAATGTTTATACACTTACTAGATATAAATGTGTTTAATTCTCATGGGAAGTTTGGTATTGTAAATGAACTAAGATAGATAAAATACTGCTTTTGATTTTTTTTTTACTAAAAACTAGATTTTTGAGAAGAGATTAGTTTAGTTTTCTTATTTACTTATTCCAAAGTAGGCATTGATGTTCCATGTTTACCGCTTATATACCCATCAACTATAAAAACTTATCGCTTATATGCAGCCTAACTTAGACAATTTACATTTAATTTTATAATATCCGAGTTTTTGTACATGCATTTCCCGCTTATAATCTCTTAATTCCGTGCATATTTCAATGGGAATATTAGCGACAATAACCTTACTTCACATTCCATAAAATGGCATTGTCCAATAGGTCAGACATACACGTTTGGGTACAAAAAAACAATAAAATGAATACAAATACGCTGTTATTTGACCATATTAGAAAAACGGGTTAAAGAACAGAAGCAAAATTAATCAATCGATCTAATTCAAATCAACCTCAAACGGATTTCGGTTGGTATTTCGACCAAATTATCATACTGATTGTAATAGATCCCGACTCGAAATCCAATGGATGGGGATGTCTTTTGTACATACAAACAAGGGCTTGGCTACGTTCATAATACAACTTATGATCTAACTACGCTGTCGATTTGAATGTTTCTAGTGTATAACCGTAAGTGTTTAAAATAGCCTTAACCCGTATAATCTAAATAATTATAAATTGTGATTGACTTTATCTCTGACATGCACTAAAATACTGCGATAGTCGAAAATAAATATATTTACATTGAATATTTAATACCAATTATATCACTTTAATAATCATTTTTAATAAACAACTGTATCTAAAATCTGTGTTTGTATAATAAACGAAGATAATCGTCGTGTTCGTCTCATAATTAGGAAAATTGGTAAATAAATGCTCTCATAAAACGTGTGTCGTGAAATAGCATTTTTTATGTTTCAAGTAACAACAGCTTTACAAACCTGCTGTAAAATTAAATAAGTCAAACAAGTCAAACAATTCTGAATAAATAGGTCAGACCCATCTCAAAGTTAATAGGTCAGATCAAGAACAGAACTGCTAACAGATGGAAGAAACAAAGAAAAAGAGAAACAAAAAAAATATATTTGAGCTGCTACGATTTAAGGAAGCAGAAATGGTTTAAAAGCAGGACAGTTGGTACCGCCTCGGACATGCACTCGTAACAGGAAACGCGGTACTGCACTTAGACTAGTTCGAGCTTATGGGGGCCGAGTTAATATAGAGGTAATTTTAATAATGCAGAGAATTTAATTTTGTTTTTAAGAACTCGTTTAAACCATTGCTTAAATCTCTTATTAAGTCGTATTTTACACTACATGGCAACATGTGTTCTACAAGAAATGTTGACATCGTTCTCTCGAAATTGGTTAACTAGTTGGTAATCTTCCAGATGGCGCTTATGTCAACGATTTGACGAAGTTGCACATAAGCAGGCGTTGCCAACTGACTATCGTTCACGTCTATGCTATACAACGAAACGTTTAAAATTGAAAGGGTGGTGAATATAAAAACGGGTTTGGACCCTCGACAACGTTACCACATTTTACTGGAAACTTATAGTGTTGCCATAAACCACGTGTTTTTTGTATTTCGAGTGTAAACTTATAATTGAAAAGAAATTATGAAATTTCAAACTCAAACTAATATACACGTATACTTTTGAGTAATCGGCTGGTTGTCGAATTATAAGTCCCATTTTTGTATGGATGCCCACAGCTCTTATTGCTACTCGCGATTGGGAATCGACTCGTCAAAGGTGGTTGGCCTGTTAGCGTGAAGAGTCACCTGACGGCGAACCAGTTGCAAAATTTGTCCCTTACAACTTTAGGAGTTTCTTGATTGCATATAGCGCCATCGCTTTGAAACCACTACTTGAAGACATTGAATGTCTTGGAGCCCTGACCACAGAATGACAGTTAACATCGCTCTGTATCAAGGACCTTTCCCATTTTAAAAGAACAAAGATACGATGATAAACAGCAACAAACAATCAATCTTTGTGGATGCATTGATCCCTAGTCGGCGCCCTAAGCATAAAAATATAGGCACTTACATAACGGAAAGCTTTCTTAAGACCGGTTTATGTAATTCATGCTCAGATTTGGCTGAATTTGGTAGTCGAAATAGCGGCCCTTTCTAACCAGAACACATGGATCTTGACGATCATGGAAATTTCTTGCGAATACAAATATGCACTGTAGTTTATAGTTTTGCTTAAATTTGGGGCCCACGTGCAAAAATTAAGACTCCCAAAACTATGAATACTGAAATAGGCCAGTTGAAGGGGGCCTTAAATAAAGATTTGTATTTCCGTTTAACATTTCGCTAGAAATGCTTGCAGGTCTCCCAAGTAAGCATATCCTAAGATACACAGTTTTTCGTTCACCGTATGTGAAATGAGTCTTAGCTTTAAATGATTTCTATTCAACACTTAAATGATTTTTCCAACACTCAAATATGCGGGTATTTCCTATTTCATCAATGTCCTTGCAGTAGGATGCACAAAACGAGTTTATTGGGGTTCTGCGAAATCCCACAGTTTCTCTATGCGATTAAAACGCAATTCATCTTCATTCATCCATACAAAGTAGCCGGCTTTCATGGTCAGCAACAACTACTTATAGATACAACTTTCAGCTTTCTGTACTATCCAGTTCTTAACAAAAATGATTATTTTAAAAATTCCCAATGGGATTTGTTAAAATAGAATCCCTGGTTATGCACTGGGAACATCTGCAGCATCACTTTTTGTGTGCTCTCTATCGCGCAGATATTTTGAGAAAACTGGATCACAGCATTTTCCATTCATATGCAAAATATTATATTTTGCCCAAAAACCGTTTACTGGACATCTGCAAAGTTTGGAAGACAAAGGAGCTTTTGTCAAAACAAAGTTGACACTTAAGAAGATTTAAAAGCGGTACGATCATTGTAAGAAACCAGCACCCATTATTCATTTGGATATGTTCTATTTCCACTTCTATTTCTAGTTTCCGTTCTAAAACAAAAGAAATAACCGGCCAATGGTCAGCGGTTGCTTGGGCACCCTGCCCATTCACAGGCCTCGCCAATGCCGCAGAAACTATTGTTTTGTAACTATTCCATTGTTATTTGATAACTATTATTTTCAAAAACAACATATGTTTGATGATGAATTGTACAAAAACTGGACAATGGTCAATTCATGTCTGAATTGGAAACAAGCTAAAATTCTCTAAGGGCAGGATATTTGAGCAACTTTTCGGGATACACCGAGTGTGTGAGAGCACTCACAATGTGAGAACTTTTTCAAAAACAAACAAACAAAATTTCAAGGTCATTGTAGATAAATAACGTTACTTACTTCACTAGGATCCTTAGAGGAAACTAAACACGAAAACCAATCAAAGCGGCAGACGCTGTTATTTAAATGCGGATTTTTCCTACACTATTTCCAACGTATGAGACACTGATTATCTTATCTAACATACAGTGACATCTACGGTTTGCAGAGGCAGAAGCTCAAGGCAACCCAATTTTTTAATTGCGGAAAACGAGCACGAAAACGCTATTTTTGTCAGTCTGACAACTATTAAACCCAATAATACCCGCTTATGGGAAAGCCTAGCTACATTTTAAGACTTTGAAGATATTTGCAAAGTACAAGAGCAGTTGAAATTTATTATCTATGGCGCAGTCGCGGTCAATAATAAAACAAAATTCTGGTTCGACCGCTATGACTAGATCGTCTTAAAATGTTACAACAATCAATCACAAAAATATATACTCCCTCCTAAGGAACTCTGATCAATTGTTCGTGGTGTTGCAAAAGGAATTAAAAATTTAGTTTACCATGAACCCTTCGGCGGAGAGAATAAAAAATATGAAAATATTAATTTTTGCGAGCTTAAGACAATAGTTGATATAGCTTTTGTAATTATGCTGTTAATTTTAATTAAAAGTAATTTTTTTCAATAAATAAAACGTGGAAACATCCAAAATGTAAATTTTTTTTAG
This sequence comes from Hydrotaea diabolus, assembly GCA_963513945.1. Classification (NCBI taxonomy): domain Eukaryota; kingdom Metazoa; phylum Arthropoda; class Insecta; order Diptera; family Muscidae; genus Hydrotaea; species Hydrotaea diabolus. Next base: position 1,447,020 of record OY740718.1, on the reverse strand, counting down.
GGATAGTTCTTGTCCCTGAAAGGGACTTTTTATTGCTGTTATTGGATGTGGTTCACTTTCAATAATCTGAAACTATAGGAAATATACCTAGTAAGTGGTACAGATGGTAGATGGTAGAAGTGACTAACTTTTACAGAGATCGGACCTAGCATGGACGAGCAAAAGAAGAAACCTCATTGCGGTCATCACGGGTCACTGGTCTTCAGGAAGATACGACTTCTGTTCAAATAGCACCTATAGGGTGGGTGATTTAAAATTTTAAATCCTCTGTAAAAAAAAGTACTGATCATTTTTTCAAATTTCTGGTTTTATTGAAACGGTTGAACTTTGTCATTCAAATAAACAGTTTTAAATGGCCCACCCTTTAGCAGGGGGACATATAGGTAATTGTCACAACGAACTCTGTTTGGTTTACAAACACCGACTGACAATAACAATGCGGGCAGCCCGTTGTCAAACTAATGTCCGAAGGATCAAGGGCACCGTGACTCCGACGCTTGCAATGTTTATTCTGTAAGGGGTTAAGGCATCACAATGGGCCCTAATTTTAGACCTTAGTGAGTTATGCTTTAGGCGGCTGCTAAATTAGCCTAACCTTACCTAGGTTGCGGGTCTGTATTTGGAGATGTAACAAACGAAGACAGCTTTTATGAGCCGACCTATACAAAATAAAAGAGGCGATCATGGCAACGCCGTCTATTAAACAACGGTCATGTCGCGGCGGCTCTAAACTCTGAGTAACACAACATTTGCACAGCAGACGCCCAAAGTCAGTTATAGGATATTCACATCAGAGAGCAGCCAAGCATTTTTAGCCTAACAATTTTCCATCTAGTACGTACTTATTCTTCAGTAAATAGATCATCAGCTTTTTTAATAGTCGAATTAGTATCAGTAGAAATAATGGAGAATCTCCGCATTAAAACTGAAAATCAGCTGCTGGCTGGCTGTCTGCCTGAAGATCACACAAAAATGAAACGCATACAATATTCCTAATAAACCAAGCTAATCGCCATCGAAACCGTACTCCCACACCGTATGACAAACTAATGCACTCTTCAATGCAGGACTTGACCCGTAATGCTGCCAAAGAAAATTCCAACTGAAACTGTAATATCATCATATGGGAGAATTCGAGTACCATTTCCAAAACCGAAACAAAGCAAAGTAAGTACCAACTGAGCTGCGTAAAGAGCAGCTGTTTCTCATTTCATTTCGTCGAAGGATGACGCGTGCCACAAACGAAACTCGCAGCGCAAATAAATATCCACCCGACACATGAATTGCAAAATGATGAATGTTAGTCAATGGCCTGGGACAGCAGACAACGGCGGGCAAAGGATCTCAATCAAATGCCTGCGAACCGCCGCCTAAGCGTGCGTGCGTGAAGGCTGAACACAGCCTGCAGGAGGACGACAGTGAATAATGCTAGAGACATGATTTTCGAAAACTTTGTTTGTTTGGGGTGCAAATTATCCTTAAACGGGCCATTGGCGTACAATACAGCGCGCATGAGCACACACAGCACACAAAATGTGTGTGTGTGTGTGTAAAGCAGAAAAACGTGGACATGCGTGTATGGGTGTGGAGCTGAGTTGAGCGTCAGTCTATTCACTCAGACCGGGATATGCGTGCATCAGCTGCGCCCACGAGCATGTATTTTTTCCTCCATAAAATTGATGACAGTAAAATCGGGTTGATGAGTACAGTGGCGATGACGACTTGGCATTCATACACAAAGAATCCTGGGAGTAGGGTCCTTAATGCTGAATCGCTTGTCATTCGAAAATGGGAAACCAGCTTTTGTTTTCGTGGTCCGCTCATAGTTTGCTGATCATTAAACAGAGATAAATTATCTACCAATTAAAAGCATCAAAAGAAATCGAAACTGAATCTGTCGACATGGAAATCAAGGGGATTGCGTGTCAATATTACAACTCGATGAAGGCTAAAACATAGGTCACACTAAGAAAAATGTGTATTTGTGACGTTAACCAATGGTTGTCTTCCTATAAAGCCGGACTCAGGCTTTAGTGTTTGTGGTTTCAAACAGCCCGGCAGTCATTCAGTTTTACAAGCATTTTTAAGTAAGTACGTGCGCGGCATACGTTGCGTTGGAAAATAGGGGAACCCGTAGCCATTCGTTCCCAAGGAAGTGCTTCCAGGGATATAAGTTACTGTTACTTAAACAATATGTCATTGGACCCTGGTCAACCGATCCCTTTAGTTAAGGGCAGGGTATTTATACAGGGTGTCCGTAGGGAAGGTATATTACTTTGTTTGCTTGTATTTTATGTTTAAACGAAAGAGAATGGATCTTATATTGATAAATGTTTTACCTAATGTCGGCAAATATGTATAGAATACAATATCAGATAAACGCCGCCTCAGTTAGCCTCACAAATGCGAGCCCTTTAGAGCAGATTTTTCATTTCATTCTCACTCGTTTCACGCGGTATTTCATTAATTTCATCACGAATATTTGGTTTGAGTTGCTCAAGCGTTTCTGGTTTGTTTGCATAAACCTTGCTTTTCAGATATCCCCACAAAAGGAAGGCCACCGTGGAGGCCAACCAACATCACCATTTCTTGGAATAACTAGTTGTGGAAAGAGGTCTCGCAGTAATTTCATTGTAGTCCTGGCTGTATGCAATGTGGCACCGTCTTGTTGATACCACATGTTAATCAAGCCCAAAGCATGCAGTTCTGGCGTTAAAAAGTTTTCAATCATATCACGATATCGCTCTCCATTGACAGTTACCCTAACGCCCTTTTCATTTTCATAGAAGTAAGGTCCAATGATTCCTCCTGGCCAAATTGCACACCAGACTGTCACTTTCAATGGATGCAAAGGCGACTGTTGAATAATTTCCATTGCCCAAAACCGACTATTCTGTTTATTCACATATCCATTCAAATGAAAATGTGCCTCGTAACTTATTATGATTTTTTCATGAAAATCGGGGTTGTCATGGGCGAGCTGTAACATCCTATTGGCACATGTACGGCGGCGTAAATGGTCTTGTGGACGAAGCTCTTGTGTCAACTGTATCTTAAATGGAAACAAGTGCAAAATTGTGGCCAAAGTTGTTCTTTGAAGACCAAACTCCTGAGCAAGGCGTCGAATTGAGGTTGATGGATTGTTTGTTTGAACACTTTCTTGAGCAGCAGGAATGTTTTCAACCGATCTTGCAGTACGTTGTGGTCCATGCTTGGGCAAGGCGTCGAATTGAGGTTGATAGATTGTTTGTTTGAACACTATCTTGAGCAGCAGGAATGTTTTCAGCCGATCTTGCAGTACGTTGTGGTCCATGCTTGTGCCTATCAGCTAGATCTTTTTCGAAATAATCCACTACACGACAAATAGTGCGTTTTGTTGGCACGTTGTTTCTCCCAAAAATGTCAAGTAACTTTCTCATCGTTACAGTAATCGATGATGGATTTTGATAAAATGTTTCAACGATTAAAGCACGTTGGTTTATAGAATATTTTTTCATAATAAATTTGCCACGATTCTACTTCAAATTTGCCACGTCGTCTCTACTTCACGATTGCCAAATATGAACTGTCAAGACTAATCTTTACCAAGATGGCGGCAAAACAAAGTAGTATACCTTCCCAGCGGACACCCTGTATAACCACCTGAATATTACAATAATATTATGATTTAGCTGAATGGGAGACCTTATCCCAGGGGCATATCCAAATGTTCAAGGACATTTGGATATCCAGAAGCGGCAAAATTTTCTCACAAAACCAAATAGGTACCTTAGCACTCTAGGTACTCACACTTCGACTTGTAGGGAGCAAAAAATGTTGCAAGTGTTTCCCTTTAGAGATAATGATTGACATGTTTATAGGCGAATGCTGAAGAATGTTGCCTCTAGCTCAATTTATTCGTTAGCTGGTCTCAAATAAATGATTTAAATAATATTGAAATCGCCATTTTCTTCACACTCTTCATAAGATGTTGACTTTTCATAATGGAAGAAAACTTACGACAACAAAGAAAATTAGCTTATCATTTTTTAAACAATTAAGCCAAAGAATATCGAGTAACACCAATTGCTCCGCCACTTCATAGGGTGTTAAATTTTAGTTATTTGTAAACTCTCAACTAATGGCGGCAAAACCGGTCATCCAAAATGTTACATGTTTGCGCGGCGAGCATACCCTTGACACTATTCGATTTTGATCTATTTGTTTGGCTGCGTGTTTGGTCAAACATATTGCCTACGACAGAAACATTGATAGATATTTATGTGTGTGTGGTGCTGAATGGAAAAATGCCTGCTAAGTTTATGCTGGGGTGTTTGTTTTGAATCTAAAGAAATATTTAAATGTAAGAACATTCACAGTCACATTCACATCAGCGATATTCTTAAACGAAAATAAGCTGAGATCATTCAGATTTTCAAAAATGTTAGAGATTTTGTTATTATACGGAAATACAGGGTGGAGCGCGGTAATTTGTTTTTTGCACTGCAGGCTGTGGCGGTACTGTTAGCTTGTGGTGGTGCGTGGCTTATAGTAGCTGACGGGAGATTTGTATTCGTCTGCCTTTCGGTTGCCATCATGCATTGGAAACGTGAGGAGAGGTCATTTTGTGTTAAAGCGTATTTTTCAAATGCACACACAATCATTGCAGCGCAGCGTGCTTTTAAGATTCGCTGTTTCCCCACGTGGATGTGTAAATAAACAAAATATGCGGTGCTGGAGTGAAACAAACCCCAGAAAACTTCACCAGAGACCTCTGCATTCAGACCGCGTCACGAGAAGCTATCATTGGCCCTTACTTTTTTCAGGATAACCGTCTTGCCGTAACTGTGAACTCCGAACAGCACTTGACTATGATACAGGATTTTTTCAGCCGGCTTTTGAGGCAATGCAATTAGAGGATACATGGTTCCAACAGGATGGTGCTACTGCATACACAGCGAGGGTTACCATGAACTGTTTGAGGCAAATGTTTCCTGGGCGGCTTATCTCTTTGAGGGGTGACGTGAGCTGGCCGGCACGCTTACCAGACTTAGCCCCATGCGATTGTTTCCTTTGGGCGAAGGTGTATATCAACCGTCCCAACACCTTGGAAGACCTAATTAACAATATTGAGGCTGAAATTGGCAGACTGCCAGTCGACATGCTTGTTAGAGTTCATGAAAACTTCAGAGAACGTATGCAGCAGTGTGTGGATAGCGAAGGATGACATTTGCCATATACACTATTTAAAATCATGTAATTTAAAAATTCCCTTACTGTTCAATATAATTAAAATTTAAAATAAATCTTTCTAAGGTTCATAATTTTTATTTCATTCCCAAATAAGCAAAACATCGCGCTCCACCCTGTATCATCAGCCGCAATTGTATTTTCCTGGTAATGTCTGAGTCGAATTTCTTGCAATAAGAGAAATATGCTTAGTACTGAAAAGTAGTCTTGAAACAATTGCTGTACATTATCTTGAACCTCTCTGTCATACGGACACATTTATTGAGTCTGCACCAATTTCATATTCAATCTTTGAAGCGACCAGATACAAAACGGTTTATCTTCATCTAAGAACAGCCTTGTTTTTTTCTAGCATTTCAATCGATTGCTTAGTTTCCTCAATAGAAATGTCGATGCTGCAGCGGCTATAATTGTAAAAAATATTTTTATACGAATAAAACTTTTCATATTAATCGTAGGCACTAAAATAAAACATGTAAACCCAGGTTAAAGTCCGGATAAAAAATTACCTAACCATTTTTCAACGGCGGGTTTTCAACTCGTAAATGCCATCGACTTTACGAGTAAGAGATTAATCTCTAAGTCATGTTAAAACGTTTGTATACAATTTATTAGCCGGAGCCGGCGTTAAACAGTAGGTTCCGGACAGTGAGTATAAGCAAAAGGTCGTGCACAGCTTACTGATTTGAGAGTAGACTTCCCTTTGAAGCTGAATGGGATGTTGTTAAGTCAGATCCAAAGAAGATAGGTTCAGAAACTGACGGCTTAGCAAAACACCTTTCCCGACCTACTACGCAAGCAGGGAAGTGTTGCATGTGTCAGGAAAGTTAGACCCGAAAAGCTTTTCACAAACAACTTCTGAGTGCAAAGTTTCTTTCTTGGCACAAGAAATCACAAACTTTCGTTTCTTCGCTAAAGGAATAAAGAACGAACCTTTGTTGACTCCTCTCCCAGGACATACAAGCTTCGTCAAAACAATAAGGCACAAACCTTTCTTGATCCCTACTCTTAAAGACACTTAATTGACAAGGCAACAATTATCAAACCGCTGCCATTTCGCCCCATTGCCTATATGGGCATGGTCGTAGATGTACATTTTTTCATGAAATGAGCCAAGGAATACGCGGGTGAAATTTGTCCAGTCGTGAATGAATTACCCTGTATATCTGGTTCTATGCACACTATATTTGTTCGAACTCGAGGTGACAAAAGGGATCCTTTCGAAGATTAACCACAAATTAACCCAGGCCCGCCTGTACTCGTATACCAGAATTCGGTTTAAATAGATGATCGTCGACGCCTACTCGCCCATTGCGTTATCTTTTGAGTTCTCATATCCTTGGAGTCTTCCCATGGTGTTGAAAGATTGCCAATGTAAAACCTAAAAAGGGTAACACCTGGCAACTAACGCCCAATTGCATTTTGCTCTGCACTCTTAAATGCCACGGAGAGTTTGGTGAAACTATCTAGTTTATAATTTTAAACCTAGCAACCTTCCTTAATGTTCGCAGTATAAACTTAGTGACTGATCTATAGGAGACCTAATGGCATCTCTTTTACGGCTTATTGAAATTAAGATGGTGGTTCGGGCTATTTCCGAGGCGTTCGATAGAGCGCCAGTATTTATTTCTCTCGATTTATATATGAGATGAGGGCATCGCTTTCAAAACTGCAGAGCCTGTTTATTCGCCGGATTGGTGAAAGAAAGGTAGAGGATCGGGATATTCCCGACCAAGAAATCGTCACTTGTTTTCGGATACAACTTTAAACGTGTTATTTTAGAAGGGCTCCCATTCCATAAATATACTAGGTAAATATAGAGAAACAGCAGGGCTCGGTCACTTATTTTCCTTTTCTTAGTGCTATACCCTCCATCATAGGATAGGGAGTATATTAACTTTAGCATTCCGAAACACTGTCCGTAGACTCCATAAAATATATATTCTGAGTCGTCGTAAAATTAAAGGATGATCTAGCCATATCCGTCTGTCTGTGGAAAGCAAACAAGGGGTTCACTATTAAAGCATACGTTGATGGCATGAAACGGTTGGTATGGAAATTTGGGTCTAGTTCGGTCAAAAGGAAGAGGTCACAGGAACTAAGTCTACCGTTGGAAAAAATCAACAACCCTGAACTTAAAAGGATAATATCTAATGCATTTTTAGAGATACGGTATTTGGAACATATGATGTTGGCATGGATCGTAATGCACCCTGAAGGAAAAGTGGGCGATGCCACATCCATTTAAAAATCTTATTTACAGCCAAAGTATTGGACCGATCGTTATACAATTTTATCAGAATAAAATCAATGTCTAAGAAATTATTCTTGTCTATATAATGGAAAAATTGGATAAGAGGGCATGGCACCACCCATACAACCCTGAACTTAGAAAGACTATATCTCATGAACTGATAGAGACATGATGATCATATTTGGAATATATGATGTTGCCATCGATCGAAACACATCCTAAAGGAAATGAGGGCAGCGTCACGCTCCTATGAAAACTCATATTTAAAGCCAAAGTAATGGATCGGTTAGACAATTTTAAAAGAATTAAATAAATGGCTAGAAAATAATTCAAGTCTATATTATGGTAAAATTGGATAAGAGGGCGTGGTACCGTCCACGCAACCCTGGAACTATTAGAGACATGACGATGATATTAGGAACACATGATATTGGCATGGATCGACACACATCCTGGTGAAAAATTGGGCCACGTTCCCTTTAAAAAATCATACTGATGCCAAAGTAATATACCGATCGTTATAAAATTTTAGCAGTTTGACATCAATGCTTACAAAAGGTTATAGTTTATAGGCATACAACCCTAAAATTTAAAGGCCATATCTCGTGAACTTATGTGACGTTGGTATAGATAGAAACACACCCTGATGGAAAAGAGGTCAACGCCACGCCCGCTTGACAAAATTTTCATATAGCACCGAAATCCATGATGGAGGGTATATAAGCTTCAGCACGGCCGAACACAGTTTGCCCACTTGCTTTCTTCAAGTTAGTTTTCTTATGGGATCCCCGATAAATATTTTTCGGTGTTGAAAACCTTATCACAAAATAAAGTCACACCCCTCTCTTTCTATGATGAAATTATGAGGAAATTCTAATTATGGCGATTGATGAAAACCTCTTAGATGTGGCCGAACAGATGAAAAGGACTTTTCACTTCACTTTTGTTTGCGAGTCTTAAGATATTTTAATTAAATCTTCGAATGATTCAAATCCTAACGAAGTGACTGATGGCAAAGATGGCGCTGATGAAAGATATCAGTCCCCATGGCAGCCATGCCCATTCCGCTGAGCATTCATTTCCATTTCCGGCTTTCAGATGGATTTTAATTCCAACGTTGGTGTTATTTTTTCTACGTGCGCCACCAAATGTGAATGTGGTTCGTATGCAATGTCTCCCTTCTGATGCATGAACAAAAAATTGTGCATATTTTTTCTTATGTCTGGGCCGTGAGTAGTTGCACATATACATATGTACGTAAGTACATATACATATGTAGGTAGTAGGTATGTTTACATAAGGAGGCATATATGTGCACATTTTCCTTTGTGGAATATGTCCGTATCCATACGTCAGTGTGTGAGTGAGTGTGATTTGAGACAACAATGTTGCAGCCAGCCAGAAAGGCCTTTGGAGTAGTGGTGGCTAGGCTACCAGAGCAGACTGGTACATGCAAGCCCATCGTCTGTCCTCGCGGTGGCTCATTGGGTTGGTTGGATGGTCTGTTTTAGAATTGAGTGGCAGTGCCGCGTCCATGCATAAAAGCCACAACAAGCCTGTGCACTCATAACATTAGATGTTCCAGTCTGCCCAGTGTATGTGTGTTCGTCGATGTGGCATGAAGTCCAAGCAGGCGTTTTAGGATTGGGTGACAAGTCTGCAGTACCTCGCAGGCCCGCTGCTGCTGTCTGTGGTGGCATGATGGGATGCATGAATGGAGCATACCCACTCTCTGTGCCAGCACTCGTGCAGCTCGGTTTTGTTGATATGCTTGAATGGGAAAACGAAAGAGTTCCGTCTGTCTATCCGGCATCCATACGCCGAAAAAATACAATACTTTTTTTTACGTCTACATGCATTGTTCCATTTTGCATGTGTACGCTGGTGTGACAGAGGCGGCAGTGGGTTGGCGCTTCATGCAACCAACTCGACTCAGACTTCAGTGCAGCATAAATGGCCTGGCCTGGACAGGCCAGGGAGGTGTAAGTGAATCGTTGTGCCTGCCTGTTGTGAGTGGCTTTGGCTTTGTCCATATTTGATGTTTTATGATAGGCTTTGGTTGGTGGTGGTGGCAGTGTTTCTGTTTCTGCTGCTGTTGTTGTTGTTGCTGCAGTTGTGGTGCCTCATAAATTGCATTAACATTCTTTGCTTGGTCTTGTTGCTGCTCCGTCGCTACGTTCGGATGCCCACGACATTTTGCCCGTTTTGTTGTGGGGTGATTTAAAAAAGTTAAAAGGCTGTTTTTGTTGTTGCTGCTCGTATTTTGAAAAGCTTAGACCGTATGTTTGTGCAACAATGTTGTTGTTGCATGCATGTCGCTGATGGCCTGCATGTTGCCCATTGGTTAATTTCCCTCTGCTCCTTTTCATAATTTTTCATTGTTTGTCGCAGTCGTTGTTGTTGGCGTGTTGGGTATGGGTTCAATTCAAAATGGCTTTGGATCTCAGCTCTCTTCCTTGTCCAGTGGACTATTCAGAATGTCTGTCCATTTGCTTGTATTTCTGTCGCATTTTTGAAGCTAAGCGAAAACTTTAAAAAGCACTTTAAATTACTTAATATAAAGGTGTTGATACAGTCGTAATATATATTTTCACATCGTTCACGAGAATTAAATAAATGCTCATTAAATTCAAGGTCACCAAGTGAAAATGAGTATGATTTAATTCTCGTTCCCTCACCAAAAAGGGGGGAACGCCAACACAAACTTTTGTATATTTCATAAGGGGCCAATGGGACATGGGCCATTCATGTGATTCGATTTTCTGGCAATGTTATCTCTCCAACGTTAACCTTTAAAGTGGTTGGCTAATAGACGAAGCTCCAGATAAAATAATAGAGGGGTGTTAAGCAGTATTATCCAGTCATACCTGCTCAAATACGTGAGTTGCGTCTGGTGTATTGCATATACTATCGCCTTGTTGGAACCACAGAATTTTCGATCTGATGTTGTCAGGCCCTGTACGCAGAAAGTGGAATAACTTGGCTCTATACTGCGGAAATAGATGTTTAAAGTGTCTTCGCAAGTAAACAGATCCAAAGATGTTGCCATGCCACGAACCGCTCAAACTGGCGGATGTAGTGATACTTTGTCGAATATAGAAGGAGTTTGAGAAAAAATCCAGAACTCGTTTCAATATTCCAGTGCCCAATTAGCGAACGCATTCTTCATCTCTTGTGTCAGTACAATCTTAAAGGTATAAGGTCCAAACTCAAGCGCAAAATAAACGAAATTGATTTTCAAACGATGGCCAATAGAGCTCATCAGATACGTTTTCATTTAGTTTGCATCAACCACTATCTGGCCTTTGTATTCACAGTTGCGTAGACGGACTATTCGGTATATAATTAAGGGCGACTATAGCCCCATGTAATAAATATCATTGTCCGGTGGCAGATCGGCTTTGGGTCTGGCAAATCTGCAGCTAACCAAATCTTCACATTGCCTTCAATGCTGGAAAAGTCCGGTGAAACATAACCCCCCTTTATCAAAACATCACCTTCTCGGAGCAGACCCATTTTCCACTCAGTTCGTTACCTTCGACTAGCTAAAGGCTAACATTTGAGTTGCTTTTACTAGAACACGACGAATGTATCCACTAAAAATTTTACCCTCCTCCTAAAACACTGCCAGCGAAACAGAGACGGTCGGTGGATTAATTTGATTTCCTATACCTAATGGTATAAATATAGCTTCAAAATATAGTAAGAATAATTATGATATCTTTAACCGTTGTTGTTTAATTTAAATTTCGTTTTCTATCGTTTTTATTTAGTCACCTGTACCAGCTCCAGCATCACTGAATCTCCACTTTTATGTAGAGTTAATAATATTACGAGGCGGGAAAAACTGCGGCCTAAGAGGTTCTTGCCCTGATCATACTGAGTTGCTAATAAATGCTGCAATCAAAGCTAATTTCAAAAAACTCCACATTTGGTTAGCTTTGTGGTCACCTGACCTTACTGCACTTGAATTTTTCTTGTCGAATTATTCCAAACAGCAAGTTTAAAAACAAAATCCAAAAATGTGTTGATAGATTTAAAACAATTCATTCAAACAACAGTTGAGGAAATTCCCGCTTTAACTTTGAATAAGTTTTTCATAAGATGTCGCACTTGCGGCACCGAGTGTGTAATGTATTTACACTCTATTATTTTTAAAACCTATTAAAATGATTCAATAACTATGCATGCATGAATAAATAAATAAACAAATTTACAATTATTATTCAATTTTCTTCATGTAGTAATCTGGAAACGCCATGTCACATTCTTGTCGGAGCCTTGGAGTTGGTCTAACCACCAGTTTGGTGAGAGTAAGGTCGTGGCTCTAAATATCTCCAAGACCTCCAATAAAGTCTGGCTATCTTAGAGATCGCACTATACGAGCTGTTGCAGATAGGTTCCCCTCCAGCAAACATAGGCCTTTCTGCCTCTCTTTTTCTTATTTGCATTGACGACCTGTTGGGTCAGACCGTGAATTCAATCTACTTATTCGCGGATGACAGTAACCTCAGTCGTTTATATTTATTAGACCGGTGGCCGGCCGAGTCTTCAAGATATTGAAGACAAAAGGCAAAATATGGATGAGACACTTGGTTGGGATTTCCTGGCCATTTCCGAATGGGCTCGAGTGAACAGAGTAAATTTTAATGTGCGCAAGACGCAGTGCTTCTTGTTGTCTCACAAACGATTCACTTACCCAATAGTGTCGTCAATTTTTATCGATGGTATGGACGTAAAACAATCAGATGCTCTTGATGCTCAGGAATTTGCTTATTTGGGAATAAAATAAAAAAAAAATTATGAACCTTAGAAAATTGTATTTTATATTTTAATTATATTGAACAGTCGGGCACTCGATCATTGCAGCGTGCTTTTCCTCAGTGGGTGTGTAAACAATCAAAATATGCGATACTGGAGTGACACAAACCCCAGAGAGCTTCACCAGAGACCTCTACATTTTGACCGCGTCACTGTGTGGTGCGCCATATCACAAGTAGACATCATTGGCCCTTACTTTTTTCAAGATAACCGTCTTGCCGTAACTGTGAACCCCGAACGGTACTTGACTAAGATACAGGACATTTTTCTTGGGGCAATGCAATTAGAGGATACATGGTTCCAACAGGATGGTGCCACTGCACACACAGCGAGGGTTACCATAAATTGTTGGCGCAAGTGTTTACTGGGCGGCTTATCTTTTTGAGGTGTGATGTGAACTGGCCAGCACGCTCACCAGACTTAGCCCCATGCGATTTTTTCCTTTGGGGTTACCTGAAGTCGAACCGTTTTTTTGGGAAGTAAAATGCAGTAGCACAGGTTGACACAATTACAAACCCCCAGTAGAGTGTACCAAACACTTCCTATGAAATCAGTGATCAGGGCAGCGGTGAATCCTTCCATCCTTTAACTTTATGTACAAATATCAGTTAAGCTTATTTAATTTATATAAATCTTTATGCTCTTACATCAAGATTCGTTAATCCAACTATTACGAGTAAAAACACTAAATTTTAATTTTTATAATTATAAACCTCATACTTTGCGTAATTTGATTACTTAGTCTTATTTGATTACTTAGCTATTTCTAGCGATTTTCAATTGCAAATCTAGCCAGGAGTTGACAACACTGAGTATGAGTGAGACGGAGCAATTACCGCACCACGTGCCTTAAAAAACGCATAAGCCTTTGAATTGTTTAACCGCAGTTTAAACGCAAGTCTAATTGTCTTTTTTCCATATGTGACAGCGCATAGAGAAAGGGACCTAAGGGTAAAAAAAAATCAATTTTCACTTTTTTTTGATGTTGAAAACATCTGAGCATGTCCCAAAAGTGTTCCCTTCCAGAGATATGCGCGTTTTATGAAAGTGATGGTACACCAAAGATACACGTATTTAAATCTTTAAAATGGCTCTCCTGAACAAAACTGTTTTTTACCCTTAGGTCCCTTTCTATTTTGCGCATCACATATTTGAATTATAGCTTACGATCCCACAAGTGAGTTAATCTATTCCAGTGTAAACGTAGCATATAAACTTGCCAATGAGCTGGTTACCTAAAAGATCTTCTAGGCATGATCCCGTTCATAGGCAGATAATAAAAGCTTAAATACTCTCACAAGTATGGGAACGTCTTAATATTCGTTCCCCATTTAAACGCGCTGTCTATTAAAGAAGAAAGCTTTGCAAGCTTAAACCGATTGCTGAGTACTTAACTTGCCTGCTGTTCGTTCTCTCGTTCGTATGAGTCTGTGTGTGTGAAATTGTATCTACAAGTGGGTGTTTGTATCTGTCGGAGCGTACGTCTATGCATGTGAATCTAATCAAACAGCGAGCGAGTGGGTGTGAATGTATAGGTGTAATGTTGTTGTTGTTTGCTCGCTTTTGATTCTTGCAATGAATTTAAATTTGAGTGATTCTTTTCTCTGCTCTTTTGTTCTGCTGGCGTGTGGGGAGAGTGGGGCTCTACATTTTGCAATTGCGTGATATGTTGGAAAGAAAAAAATCTGTTACTGTTGTTGTTGCTGCCGATGTTGTTTGGTCTGTGCTCTGTCTTTGTTTGGGTTGTTGTTGCTGGTGATATTAGCGATCGCCATTATTGCGCATTTAGTTATTGTTGGTGTCCGTTGGCGAATAACTTGCCGGCCATGTGAAAGGCGAGTCTGCTGTTGTTGTTGTTCTTTTACTGGATCTAGTTTGGCCAGACATCTTAATTGCCTGTTTATCGCATCAGAGGACTTGGGCTTTAAAGGGATATGTATGCGATTATGATTATCTAATTAATTGCTGTAATTAAATTAATTTCACCCCTCGGCTATAATTTCCATTGCAATAATTTTAACTGCTCGCAAGTATTAGCCACAATTCGAAATAACTTTCTTATGCTAGCCAAAAGGAAATGAAAAAACATTAACTTACAATTAAAAAATCGTAAAACCCGTAATACCTACGGACTGAGAGCTGTAATTTTTTTTTGGAAAAAATTGTCTAATTACACAGAAGGAAATGGAAAAGGGCAAAAGGTTTGGTTGGAGTCTTACGGGCAGAAATTTGCGAAAGAGCTTGCATCAATGCATGAAGTCGACATTAAAGTGCCCTGTATACAATTTAAGGATTACTTTTGTACCATGTTTTTTTTTTAATATTCACACCTAATGTTCACCTATGCCCGCTGTATGAGTAAATGGCAAACCTTATTGAATATTTCGACACCTAGGTGGCAGTGTTTACATTAATAGCTTCTGAAACATATCTATATATAGGAAAAACTATCATTATTATGTGGCTATCCTTTAAATGTGATTTTATTTAAGAACGTCAAGAACGTTATTTTTGTAGTTTATGGGCCAACAATGACAGCGGCTAAAAATTCACCAATCGCCTACTTTCGATGTAATGGGTGATCCAAGTAGAGATACTTTTTTCAATAGCCTTTTTTTTGACAGATCACGTGTGATTCGTGACATGCTGTCATGTTATTTTTATTTAGTATTGTTTGGCATTTCATCATGGAAAGACTTACGCCTGAACAGCGTTTACAAATCGTTTAACTTTATTACGAAAATTCAAGTTCTGTGAGGTACGTATGTGTTTCGTGCATTTTGATGCCAAATTTTGTTCAGCGATGAGGCCCATTTCTGGCTCAATGGGTATGTAAAAAAGCAAAATTGGCGCATTTGGGACGAAGAGCAACCAGAAGAGGTTCAAGAGCTGCTACTTCATCCAGAAAAAGCAAAGGTTTGGTGTGGTTTGTGGGCCGGTGAACCATCGGCCCATATTTGTGTGATTCGCCAGTTACCAGTCGAAATGCTCGAACGAGTCATCGAAAATTGGATGGACCATCTGAGGCGTAGCCTCTTTAAAAAATAAATGCCAAAGAATGTTTTTTCAATAATAAATTGAAAATTTTCTGTTTTTTTTTCTTTAAAAAGTGGGGAACCTCGAAATGGATCACGCGTTATGTATTGATACCTGGAGATATATAGGGCAATTTTTTTCTTTATAGCCCGTAATTCAAAAATGGACCTTTTACAGTTAAAAGAAGCTTTTACATTAAAAACAAAGATTTATTATTTTAAAATACTGCCTTATTGTGTAGCAAAAGAGGATGAATTCGCATCAGAGATTAGATAAGAAGACAACTAATTAAAAAAAAGAATGTCAAAACTCTAAATTTGGCACTAAGATAGCCTTCTCATGTGAAAAAGTGTCAAACTCCATAAAAAATTCTGTAAAATAGTGTTTGATCAATAACTGTCACACTGCATACAATCGTACAAATTTCCCCTGCGAAAAAGCTTGAAAAATTTCACCCGGCAACGTAACGAGTAAGAGATCAATTTTAAGCCGTTAAATTGTAAGTCCCCGTAAGTAAGAATTTAATCATGAGCAGATTCTTACTGATTTAAGAGATGTTTTCCCTTTTCCCTGAATGGGGTGTTAAGGGTCTTCTGTACGATATTCGAGCGCAAACAAAACAGACATTTTTGATTATGTCGCAAAAAGGTGTATTCCTGATATTAGAAATGGCGATGTCAGTTCATAAAATGAGATTAACGTTTCGCGGTACCCCTCTTTTAATATGGCACAATTCCAGTTTGCCTGTATGGCAGGGTCGATCTTAATCTAGGCTGTGGATCTCGAACTTAAATCCCAACATAGTCTTACTAAACTGTACAACCTCTTCTCGTAATTTAATAAACTCGTCATTCTTCGATGTTACAAATCCTTGCACAAACTAAGCATAGCAGCCACAACCATTTGCAGAGTCCCTAAAATGATGTAAACCCGATGCGATAATTTACACAAGCACTTGGTCAACACAAGGATCATCACCCATGACACGCCACACAAACGCCAGAATGCCAAAAACAAAGCGCGCCACAAGAACCACAACAACAACGTAGGAAACCAAAAAGGCAAATAAAGAAATGAATATTAAAAGTCACCGCCTGTTCGCCTGACAAGAGTCAATGATCTTACGCATATGACCAAAATAGCGTTTGAAGGTAGCAACGAAAGGAAACCCTTTTCGGCTTTGTCGGCCGAATGCCGAAAACACTAAAACAAAACACAAAAAAATGCAAAACTCGTAAAGATCAAATGCGATATATAAAGACACAATAATACAAGTATCAAGTTTTATAGCATTCGGCTGCATCACGATGATCCTGCGCTTAACTGCGCCGGTGTCCTTTGGTGTGGGGCCTGTGTACGCGGTTCGTACGCAACAGTCGTAGCTGTCTTTTGCAGACATTTATTTGTGCTCTGCTGCCAATGCAGACGAAAGAGTTTGCAAAACAAACGAAATGTTAAATTAACGATCACCTCAATAATCCGGCCAGGACAATTCGTCCTAGCGCATCGTAGTATAGTATGATCGTTTTATATATTAAAGAGAGCACGGACAAACAAAAAAAAAAAACAAATCGAACGATAAAACTACACGCAATTGCCAAAAAAAAACAAAAAAGAAATTACGAAATAAAAGGATTCTTTGGAAAACTGACAAGAAATGATAAGGGCCAATAAGACGATTTGTGTACACTCTACTTATATTCTTTATAATACCAAATTTTCAGTACAAGCTCAAACTCAAGCTCTCATTTTAACAGGAGAGTATACAAAATTTAACTTTAAGAGCGGCAAGACATCGACTTTTTAACTCTGAATGGGAGTTAACCAAGTAGTTGCCAAATATAATTGAGATTGTATTACTAGCAGCCAGATAGACAGACAGACAGACAAAGATTTCTGCAACGCTTGAGAAGTAAGATGATTTTTAAAAAACGCTGGTTACGAAACGAACTTATATTACCATGTTCGGCAGTGGTTTAAGATCTAGAGAGTCTAGGAAAATGATAAAAACAAAAATAAACTTTGATTTGGCATCCTTTTTAAGAACGAAGCTAATTTAAAAGTTGTTGTGGTAGTTTCTTTAAAATCTTTTGGAGTATTTGAAGCGATAACAAATATTTGAATAAGTCATACAAGGTAGAAACTAGTTTAAAGTTATCTATTTTTTACAAATCGACTCTAAATCACAACCAGATTCTATTGAGAGGTGACCCAAATAAGACTGAAGGGTTAAAAAAGTTCATAAATTTTTTGCCCTTTAGTAGGTTACATTATTTTTTTATGGAGATAAAAATTGTTGGATTTCATTATTCTTCTGGCAGGTTTATTATCTCAACTCAACGAAATTATTTTAATGCCAAAACAGCACCCCGTAACAACATGACATGATTAGGAACTTTGTCTCCCGTTTTGAGAAACAGGAGGAGGAGCTATTTGACCACTCAAGATGTCCAATTGATGGGCCATCCACCGTACAGCCCTGATTTGGCACCCAATGACTTCTTCTTAATCCCTAACATCAAGAAAAAAATGCGTGTTCAACGTTTTTCATCGCCCAAAGCAGCTTGTTGAAGCGTTCAAGAATCATGTTTTGGAGGTGTCTCAGTCGGGGTGGAAAAAGTGCTTCGAAAATTGGTTTGTGTGCATGCAAAAGTGTATTGATCTTTAAGGAGAATATTTTGAAAAACAATAAAACCATTTCCAATGATAAATTATTGTGTTTTTATTGCCGGAGCCGAAATATAAATAGCAACCCTCGTAAAGTTATCGGTACATATATTTTGAAATATGAGGAGGGTCAACCAGAAACCATTAACGGGCCACTATATAAGATTATAATTGAAACTTGTTTGCGCCTGGAAGTTAAGAATAATCCTAACATATGGTTCCAGCACGATAGACCCACTGCGCATACAGCTAGATTCACAATAAAACTTCTTCGTAACCCTTCTGTCTTATTTGGGCCACCCAGTATGTGTCGTTCGTCAGTTAAAGTGTGAACCGATATAATAATATAATTTGAATCGTATAACAACCCTCGTATGCTTTTGACATAATGGTGATATACTGGGGGGATATCATAAAGACTTCGTTTGTCGTTCCTCTGTACCCAATACAGCCGAGGATTTTCAATCTCGAGTTGAAGATTAACCTCTAAAGGGTCTACTACAAAACGCAATGGTAATTCGTTGTCGGCTTTAAACAGTTGGTTCCAATCTATAACTATACGAATTATATTCTGCCCATATGGCTAATTTAGGAGATGCACAAAATGTATCTCTTAATGGGATGTTGGAGAGATTAAAGGTATATGTCACGGCATAAAATGCTTTAATAGATTCTTTTGTTCCCTGAACTGGTTCCCAGCATACATTTTTACTGGTTATCTGTGATTTGAGTAAAATTTACAATACATTTTTCAATGTCCCTCTTGTCCTTGCAGTTCATAACCTACCAAAGTGTTCGTGGTACCCAAGACGCCGATTATAGCTCCACCAGATGCCACTTATAATGAAGGCTACAAAAAAGGAGCCTATAAAAACTCTCTTTACGAAATTGTACTTTTGGCAATTACCAAAAAAAGGTTTGCACCTGTCCATAATTTTTATTCTTTGCATTGCCAAAAACCCAGCAAAGTTGAAGGAGTCCGTCCTTTACAACACACTCAAGCACACGCACACACAAGCGTTTGTCCTGATCTCGGTTCAGTTTTGGTTGCAACGCGTGCCGCCAGAATAAAACACATTTTTATTGTATTTCTTCGGTAAAAGGTTTTTAGCATATGCTGTTACCTAGTGATGATCCTGGACTCTTAAATCGAAGGATAGCGCTGCAATAAGCGAGAGTGCGATCGTGTGTGTATAGCTCAACTGGTTTAATCCTTTAAGCCTTCGTTGGCATGTACGAGTATGTCCCCTTGGTGGCCTATCATACGTATCGGTTGATCTCGCACTTTTTGTTTTCTTCTCCGCGTGTGTGTGTGTTTTTGGTCCTTAAAGGACTTAATTTCTAATATCCCTTCTTGCAGTTTTAAACTGCATTATAAAATGTATTTGCAGTTCAGTTCGCTCTCTTTCAATCTAACTCTCCTCCTCCCCTTTCGAGTTGAACTTCGTTATGGAAATGCATGTCTGGCAGCAGGAGCACAAATGAAAGAAGACAAGAGCCGACATAATTATATTTTAATGAAATTCTGTCAAAATTTTTAAAATGTTGCACAATTTTATGGTCCTTTGATAATACTTAATATGTAGTATATTCGTATTATGTATTATTACTATAATAAAAACGGTATGTGTGTCGTTCTGCCCGAATATAAATGCATTCAGTATTTCGTATGGCTCTACCTTGTTGGAGAATGATATGCTTTGTGGTTATTGGCGACGGAGGGGTTGCCCCTTTTTTCTTCATAAAGGCTAAATGCGCTGCAGGGCATTTCTTTTTCAAATGTCGTATTTTTGTCGAACAGGATCTAATTAATTTAGACCATTTTCTTTAAATGATTTAAATTTAGTTTTAAATTTGGGGTGCAGAACCTTAGAGAAAGGTGTGCTCGGCCATCATTTTTGATTAATGGGTACTTAAAAGAATTTGTATGCGAGAAGGGCGCGAAACGAAACGAGACCCCTAGAGTCGTCCATAAATTTGTTATTGACTATTGCAAATTATCGAAGCGTTAAATTATGTTTGTAATCCTTGTTGCCTGGGTCTAGTCTCCATCTAATTATAAGTATTTTTTCAACGGTACAGAACAGAGTCTCTCTTAAACCATCACTAATCCTACAAACTAAATAAACTAAAGCAGGCACTAAATCACGCTAATCAGTGATTTAATTTAAAAATAATTACACCTTCAACTTCTAGTTTGTTAACTTTGGCTAACTCTAAGTTATTCAGTAATCATTACAATTTACACAAAGCAAAAAAAAGACCTAATTTAAGTCTCGATAAATTTCAAGCTCAACCGTATTACAAAATTGCAGTTCAACGCCTTACGTAGTGGACGGTACCCAAGCTCAACGAATAGTAATGGATTATCAGAGTGTTTTGCTTTTATGCGGGCATTTATTTTCATTTTTCCCAGTTATGAAACATCTCAATAATAAGCAAGAGCCAGCGACTTGTGGTGGAGTAACGAAACTTTTGAAGTGTCCGCGCATTAAAATGTTTATGGGTTTCTTAAACATGGAATAACTTTTATTTGAAACATATCTTAACATAAATTAAACATAGCGGCAGACAGACAGACAGACACGCTACATGTCGTCCTACATCCACTTATTTTATGAGGAGCTATAACATTGGTTTTCTAGTCATTCAATATTAATTTTACAAATAACTTTTTTACTTTACGATCAATTAATAAAATAAAGTAAGGTTTATTCTTCTATCCCCCCTCAATTCTTAATGATCAAGACAGAGAAATGCATCAAGAGTTGTGCTAGTAAGAGAAAAGTTTTTTCAACGATATCTGTTGTTTTTGAAAACCTGGATTTAAAAGCTAAAAAGCTGTTATTTCCCTACTTTAGATTGATTAGAACATAAGAACTCCGACGAGGTTAAGGCTTTATTTTTTAAACTTTGGCCTATAGCCTTCGATGCTATAGTGTCTTTTAACTTCGTTATTATAATTTACATAATAATATACCATTTATATGTAAATGAATAAAATGAAAAATATTTATTAAACATTTTCCAAGCACATACACAGAGAAAAAAACTGGAATTCGGTGAGAACAAGAAAATAGGGTTGAACAAAAAAATCTATTTTTGATACCAATATTTTACAGGTTCGAAAAAGAGGTCATTTACAACTATATTTTAGTACACACAATCAATAAAATATAAATAGACCAAAATTATTAGTTGCCACAATAACTGTTTTAGCATTCGTGCAGAGATTACGCCTGAGTTGTGTTAAACTTTTTTTAAGTATTGTTTGCCATTTCATCATGGAAAGACTTACACCCCGAAAACCACGGTGTGAGTCATCCAAAATTGGACCCTCAGAAAGGACACCCTGAGGCGTAGTTGCGGGAAATTTTAAGAAAATTATATTCAAAAAATAAATGGCATAAAATGTCCTTTCGAAAGAACAATAAAGGTTCCACACTTAATATGATTTTTTGTACTTTTTTTGTTTTGAAAAAAAGATCTCTAGATTCGTCGTCAGAAATTTTAAAAAAGAATTACGCATTACCGCGATGCGTTGTCACAAACGAGTTTTGAGGACAGCCGCATGTTTTAGAATTTTTAGAACATGAAGCGATAAAATTTACTTTTTATTCAAATTTGAACTGATAACGAGTAGGAAAACTGTTGTTCTAGCCTTACCTGCTGGAAACGGCCTTTCGGCAAGTTTCGCGGTGGCTGTGATTTACCACCAAAATCATAGGAAACCTAAATACTTGGCGTGAAGTTTCGTATCCATCAGGTGTTACGATCTATAGATAAGCAGAGGCGTAAGATAGTCCTCAAGACCTCACCAAGAGGTGCTGCCTGCACAGCAGATCTTTAAATAGGTTTTCACCTGTATATCTGGAGGAGCGTTGGCAGATGCATTTTAGCTTACCCAGTGCACCGTGTTTCAGGCCGTAACGGTGATAACCACGTACAAGACATTAAACTGTGGTGTCGAACCGAATTTACATTAGAACAACTAACGTTTGATGATAAAGCAAAACATTTTCCCGTCCAACAAAATGTTCGTAGTTCGGATCGGTTTTCAACTGTCTTTTTTCTGTGTGTTTAGAATTAATAATTGTGTTTAGAGTTAATAATTGATCGAATAGTTAGATTTTTTCTTCACAACTTGTGTTTCATTGCTTGTACGGCATGTAACGCCATCTTTTGGGAGCAACAGGTCAGCTTTATTAATGCCCTCGAGCTATAAACCGAAACATATTGATGAAACCGGTGAATTTCTGTCATTTTGATTGCAATTGAGGTGCGATAATGATGCATTACAATAAAACACACCAAAACGTTGTGGATGCTGCGAAGCTTGGCAAATTTTGAACGACAAGCAAAATAGCCAGTTTTGGAGCGAACAATTTACACTGTTCTGCAAAAATTAACTTTTGAGGCCACCTTTAGACAAAACTAACCAATCCTTATGTAAATAGATCCTGAATCTGAATTAAGTGCCCCTTTTTCCCCATAACGTATAACTTTCGATTATAGTTTTTGATTTTTTACAACAACTGCTAAACTCAGGCAATTTTCGTCGTATTATCAAAAATTATGCCACGTTGAAAACGTTACAGTACGTGGGAGAGTTCCAGAATTGGTGTACAATTGGCAGTTGAAAACAGAATTTAAAAAAAAACAATATTTTGAATTTTCTTGGCTGTAACTTTCACAATTTTTAATCCATAATTATGATTTATATGAAAGATACATTTCTTAACAATTAAGAAATGTATCCTTCAAGTCAATCGGATAAGACTTGCGGAACTTTTAGGCAAATTAATCAAAAAAAAAAGGAAAAGTCATGATATTTCTAAAACGGACACTCAATTCGGTCTCAGGAGATCATAAAACATAAGGATCAGTTAGTTTCGTACAAAGGAGTGTTTTGTTGCAGAACAGTGTAATAGGCGTCAACTACTTATATTGGTACTCGCTTATTAAACGGGTAATTGGTGGCTAAGGCAACAAGTTTTTTTAAGAGAAATTTTTGAAATTTGTTTGTATAAAAGAGCTGATTGGCTGCATGCATCATTACCTGTTTGATTTAAAAAAAATATTTAGGAACTACTATAAGCGGGTTATAAGCGAGCTCGCTTAAACTCTCTAAAGGTTATTCTTAAATAACTTTCTTCCGAAAAATTTAAATTATTTAAAACAAACGGGGTTTAAGGAAAATTGTCTATTGTTGTTGAATTCAAGCTCGAGGTCAGTATTTTTTGTATATTTATTTATCTACTCGTATTACAACATCATATAACATAACATAAGTTATATTGTT
This sequence comes from Hydrotaea diabolus, assembly GCA_963513945.1. Lineage (NCBI taxonomy): Eukaryota > Metazoa > Arthropoda > Insecta > Diptera > Muscidae > Hydrotaea > Hydrotaea diabolus. The sequence continues at coordinate 1,423,711 of OY740718.1, read as the reverse complement.
ATAGTTATTGTTTTTCCAATGTCTATTTAGGATTCCTGAAGATGATCGTCGATGAAGACCGAAATATTGAAAATAATAAACAAAAAAATATACAAGAAATACTGATCTCGAGCTTAAATTCAACATGTCATCAACATTTACAAAAAATGTCGAATAAAAAACAACAAATCAAAGACAAAATAATTTTTTGTATCATTTTACATTCTTGTATACAATGGCGAAAAGTTATCGCGTTAGCGACCTTTTAAGCAAGTACACGGCCATTTGCAATTTAGCTTGGTGACTTAGCTTCTAAGCCGAACAATTTTCCATGGTCGAGAAGATGATAAGTCTTTAATCTATTGTCGTAGAAGCGGCCGCTAGTAAATATTGACATATGGATTTTTAAATTAAACAAAATTTGGCTACAAATTGAAATATAAAGTTAAGCTCTGATTGAAATATTTGTTTGATCACGTGGGTAATATGGCTCCATAAAAAGTAGACTCATAGTAAATATGGACTTACGGGTACTTAAAAAATACAAATCTAGTTTTGAATTCAAATATATTCAAGATTTTACTAAGATTAAGGCTCGGATTAACGGACCCTAGCATCCCAAAACAGGAACTTTAGAAAAAAAATCAGGAAAAATTTAAGTAAAAAATGTACTCACCTCTCAAGCTTTTCCCCGGTGCGATACATTGTAGCTTGAATGACGACCGACCTCACGACAAAATTCAAGTTGCGTTTTTGCAGCTGAGGTGGAATTTTAACAATAGTTTTTAATAATTCCAACTTGTTTCGGCAGCCAGGAAATTATGCGTAATGAAATGGCAAAACTCCGTGAATATTTTGGTTGGATACTACAACCCAGAACAGAAATTTTTGAAAAATATTTTCAGGAGAAATAAAATTAAAATGTGTACTCACCCCTCAAACTTTTAAAGCCACGATGACCACTGACCTCACGACAAAATTCATGTTGCGTATTTGCTACTAAGGCGGTATTTCAATAATAGTTTTTAATAATTTCAAGCCATGAAATTATGCACAATGAATAGCAAAACACAGCGAATATTTTGGTTGAACCCTAGCATCCCAAAACAGAAATTTTTGAAAAAAAAATTAGGAAAACTGTATGGAAAAAGTGTACTTACCCCTCAAAAAGTGTACTCACCCCCGGTGCAATAAATTAACGCCATGAGGACATACGACCTCACAACAAAATTCACCTTGCGTATTTGCTACTGAGGTCGAATTTCCATAATTATTTTTATGTACAATGAAATGGTAAAACTCAGTGAATATTTTGGTTGGATGGCATCGGTAACTTTGACAGCTCCTGAAATATAATGTAAATAATAAAAAATCAATCATTACTATCTGGTCACTCTTTATTAAATTTCGTTAGGATTAGTAAATTTAATGCGATCATTTTTTTTGCTATTACTAATTATTGGAGCAGTGAAAGATTCTAAAAACATATTGACGACCGCAATTACTGGCTATAGCAACAAATAATTAAATTCCATTGGTGTAGCCGACTTATTGGTTATGATAATCACCATAATTCATTAATAATCATAGCTATCATTATATTATAAATCGAATAAAAAAACCGTCACGATAATAAATTTTTGATAAACACTTTTTGTCTAGTAAAATATCCGAACTATAAGGACCAATTTCTAACAGGCTAGTGTGTTTAAACATATATATTAATTGAAGCCAATGACTTATAAATACTTTACATCTGCAGGATATAGTAATTTAGTAAATAATACATTGGTGGTTTCTCAACATCTACTCTTTAGTAAGGAAATCATTGGATGTGAAAACCCCAACATACCGCAAAATGTCCATGAATAAATTAGAAAAAAAGTTAAAAGATTAAAAGTGTAATTAGCATCGCCTCTGAAGCAAGTCTACCTATCACATACACTCTAAAAATGTCAAACGGCATGTTTCCTCCCCGTGAACATCAGTTACTTTGCGCTTTTTATCTCAGATGGCATATCAGCGTTTTGCTAATTGAATTTGATTATATTTTGAGATTGCAGTCCAAATAAAAAATTTATGTTGAGAAATACAAAAATAAATTAGATAATGAGAAAAATAACCACAAGGCTTTGTTTCACAAATGCATTTCTTTTCATATTTTAAATAGAAGCCATTTTTTCAGTGGACTCTGCTTTACATAAGTCTGTCACTTTTTAATGGGGAAAACGTCGGAATGTTCACGATTATCTTATCTCTTCGCATGTTTTGTTACATTCTTCATGACGAGTTGCTGTAAATATTTTTACATTTTTTGAATAGTTTCATAAGATCGTAAACTGCATACCAATAAGTGGACTATGTTTTTGTAAGATTCATAATACATATGCACATTAAAGTGGGTCCCGCGAATAGGTGTTAACTTACTTTCCTCCTCAAATGTAGAATTCCCCTCCAATCAGTAAGCGATATGATTCGTACACAATGATAACAGATGCGTTGCCACAACTTGTTTTTCAAACCGAATGATTGTGGTTGTAATGTACGATCAAGTTTTCCTTAGTGCCAACGAATAAGCAGTAAATGGAACTAAACATATCGATGGAAGTGATAAAGGAGATGCCAATGAATAAATAAATCATATTTAAACTTTAAACTAAATAATGTTATTAGGATTTTAAGCTCCAATTATATATTTAAAAGTCCAATTAAAAAAATATTCAAAGCAAGATACAAATCATACTTATACTGTACAATTTTGGGATACTTTTTCGGTTCCGCTTGCCTATCGAAGGAAGATGTAGTTTAATTTCCTTCCGATATGATTTTCGGAGAAACCTTAGAACTCCGCCGTTATAACTTTTTTATTAATCATTTTTGAACAGGGATTAACCGACCTCTGATATTTATATTTAAATAGAAGACAAGTTTTTAACAAAATATCAAAGTGGCATTGATCGTGGCTGCACACTGCTTTTATGGCGATTTTGGGTCCGTGACGACTTTCATCAGAAAGCTTCACAGCAATTGTTAAAAGTTAAACTGAACTCCTTAAGACCGGGTTCTTACCAAACGTATAAGAATTACTGTTGTAAATTTCCCTTCTAAGTTTTCTTCACACAATTATTTTTATTTTTTTATTTTACAATTTAATTGTTTCTGAGACGCACCCATTTTTAGTTATTAGAGAGCAATAATTTGTTGCCAATTGCCAATTGGTGTTTACATCGCACAGTTTTATGGGATGAAACCAATTGCGAATGAAAGTTGACATTAACCATAACAAAACCATCAAGGATTTTTTTAGTTCAGTGCGAGTTTTTTTTACAAGCATTTGATCATTGAATATGATAAAATAATGTGATAAAATAATGATTATTTAGTTTTATTATCCTAGAAAGTTGTGGTATCTTACTGTTTTTGGGGGTCGAGGAATTCATTTTTGATATTTATTTTTACCTAAAACTCACGCTAGATGGCGCTGTCACACGAGTGGTGCTGTTTCTTCTAGATTTTCATAGAAAACGGTGTATTTGCTTTTTTAGGCTAAAAAACCCATTTCTGATGTTGGTTTCATTGTAAAACATATTTCTTCTGATATTACGAAGTACATTCTCTTGTAATATTACGAGGTATATTTTATTATTCTCAGCACGTTGCTATTAAAAAATGTAATTTTTATGGAAAAAATTGTGTTTTTTATTGGAAAAAATATTTTTTTTAATACAAAAATAACTTTTTTATTAAAAAGTATTATATCTTATTATAATAAAATAAATAAGCATTATTTTTGTCAAATTTTCAATGATTTTCTTGTTTTACAGCGTTCGAAAATCCCCAACTTCAAATGCGTGTAAAAACAAATCTCGAACTGAATTACTAAAGAAAACCCTTGAAGGTTTTGTTATGGATAATGTCAACTTTAATTTGCAATTGGTCTCATCCCATTCGCATTGGGAAAGTCGATTTTGTATCACTGTGTTATTACTAATATATACAATAATCTCATGATTCGTCTAACTAAATTTGAGTCGTGGTTTTGTAACTGAGAGTATTCTCGTCTAACAAAAATTTTGTAGAACGGTCCGATTTCCATCCATTTCTCTGTGCCGAACGTCTGGCTCATCGATAAATCTCTTAAATTAATTTTATTGTGAAAAAAACATGGTTATTTTCCTATAAAAGGTTTTCCAAGCAGCCCATGAGAACTGGGCCAGTGTTGCTGGGAGCAGATTCCTTTAGTGCATCTTTCAAGGTATGCCGTGTTGGGGCATATTATTTTCTCTTGGTGGGTATCATATTTGATGCCTGTTAAGCTATTACGTTTATTACGCTAAACTTCTCCTATTTGCCTTCTTTTACTTCTCGGTGCAAGTTAATTTCTTTTCGAACGAGATGTTACTCCATTGCGGTTACAACCAGATCAGTAATCTTCAAAGTCAAAGCATATGTTTACTGTTATTCTAAATCTCTCTTCACCAAATTCCAAGGTAGTCACCCAACTGCCGGCTAAACTAGCACAACCCAATTATCAGAAGTCACATCGCGTAGCTGGCTATCCAATTTACATGAACCCATATGTTTTAATCAGTTTCATTCGTATATATGTATGTATGTACTTATTTACATTTGACATTCATTCCGACATACACACACACACATACCTACCCCGGCCGAGGAAAGCCTCATAAAATGTGGAATTCCAAAAATGCCTCAAACGTTGTAACAGTTACGGCCAACATAAATTGCAACGTCACCAGCACAGACGGCGACAGCACGAGCAGCGACAGTGAAAAAAGTAGTTCATGTAAACAATACATTCGATTGCCACAAAGTCAACGCAAACGTGTGTAATTTATGTAAACAAACTCACACACACACTCACACACACATGCCAATACATCAGTCAATACAAAAAAGTAGACATTTTCAAATATTCATTTACTAGTAGGAATGCCAATAAAGATCTGGGATTCAACAGTGTAAACTAAATTTGTGGAATTGTCACTTGAAAATTAACTAACTTGTCTCTGTAAGTAATTTAATACAGACACAGGTAATTTTATACAGATGTTGGTAATACCTAAAAGGAATGAAGAAATTTATATCCCATGTTTATCTTATCAATTCCTTCAGAATAACTATATGATTCTACACAGCAACGTCCCGTCTGTCGTTGTAATCCGAGTACTGGTCTCGAATATAAATCGATTTCGTAGAAATTTGCACATTGTTCAGGTTTGGGCCACGAAGCAATCCCATTTTATCCGACTTCAGAACCTGAAGCTCTAGAAGCCACATATACAATCGAATCTCACCTAATTTTTATGGAACTTTACGAGCGGCAAACAATCGACTCTGGTGAGATTTTCGAATTCAATTCAAAAGTCTCTTCCGGTGAAATAACCTACCATTCAAGCAGTCCATATTAAATTGTGAGATTAAATAATGAGGAAAAACATAATTGGACAAAATCGCCCCTATAATAAGGACTTTTCCTATTTAAGACCCTGTCACTCTAGATGTCACATATTCAAATATGATCTTACTCAAATTTAGCATAGTACGTTGCAAGAGATCAAACGCTGGTAAAATTAGACCATGTTTTCATATGGCCCCCGCACAAAGGACACATTCAAGAGATCTTCAACAAACCCTGGCAAAATTAGACCATACCGGACCATGTTTTCATGCAGCCCCCACACAAATGGCCCATCCGATTCAAGGTTCTGTCGCTCTACGAAAATCTCCGGCTCCTGTATTATTAAATCTTGGGGTTTGAAAATCCCAAACTTTCAGCAACGACATCCCTAGTAGACAAGTTCGTTCCCTTCACATAGATACAGAGCGTGGCAACAACACCAACAACAAATATTTGTTTAAATGTCTCTGTGTTAAATACAAAAGCCCAACCTGGTGGGTCGGTCGGTGAAGCTCACTGATAACCTTCTCGTAATCGAAGCAAGAAAAGAAAAAAAACGAAAAGAAAGAAAGGAAAAAGACCCGATTTTTATGAATGAAAATGGTAAAAAGCACTACTCGTAGTAAAACACACAACAGAAACGTGAAATGTAATCAAGTTTTGAGTGTAACGTTGGGCAGTGGTAGCCGGACATTGATAAACGTATTGACTTGCCGCGGGCTCTTCCATTGATGTCGAGATAGTGTGACGTTGGCAACGTAAAGGCCATCTAAACCCTGCATAACTGTAGCCCATGACTCTCACCACTATTTTGAAATAAAAAATAATCAGCCCTGTACCCGGCAACGGGAAATTTGAAATTTGAATAAAATAAATTTATAAAATGTTTTGCCAATTTTAAATAAGAATGGGATAAAATAGGAAACGCTTGCAATACCTGGCGAAAAAAACAGGTGGTAGTTGGCAGAAGGTAAGGATATCATATATTTATATGGACCTGATCACGGCTGTTATTTTCGAAGTACGACTAGTGTTAATTTTGTCGAAATTCAACCAAATATACACTCGCCGTGTTTCGACAACGACACCTGTGATCAGGTTGAATATTTATTTTAATTAATTTTGGTCTAAAAGAAAATGTCAAGCGTAATGCGAGGAGCAAAGAGTTTTGTTGGAGAAGAAAAATGTTACCGAAAAATCTTGTTTTCAGATGAAGCTCATTTGCATCTCGGCGGCTATGTCAATAAGCCAAATTGGAGCATATGGGGTTCAGAGAACCCACACGTGATTATGGAGAAGCCACTGTTTGGTGTGCATTTCGAGCTGGCGGCATCATTGGGCAACTTGTTTTCGAAAATGAGCAAGGGACCGCCGTTACCGTCAACGCTGAGCGTTACCAAATTGTAGTTTTCAAAAATTCAGGAGAATCATGGGCGATATTTGGTTTCAACAAGACGGGGCCACACAGCTGAGGCAACCATCGAATTTGAAAATCGAATACTTAGCCGAAATTGTGATGTCGCCTCGGAGCTGTGAATTGAGCCCTTTGGATTATTTTCTGTGGGGATCCATTAAGAATAAATGTAACGCAAAGCATCCAGAGACAATTGAAGCATTGACATTAAACAGATTCGACCCGAAGCAATCGAAAATGTACTTACAAATTGGGTTTATCGTATGAGGTGAATGATATTTTGTTCCATTATTAAATGACAAAGTTCGATTTATCCATCAAATTATCAGTTCTTTTTTTACAGTCGATTCAAATTTAAAATTTTACATAGCCCACCCTGTGGCCATTAGTTATTTAATTCGGGGAAAAAATAGCGAACAATTCTCTGGCCAGATTATAAATATATTTCCCGAATTTTGTAAGAACCCCGGCTACTCTATTTTGCCATTTTCTAAAATTTGGTAGGGTGGTTCAACCATAGTGCACGATGTAAATTGTGAGTCAAACCTTAACGTCAAGTTTTTTTGCCCAACTTAATTTGACATTTCTTTGTTTTAGTGTTTGACAAGTTCAACCGTCGGAAGGTACACAACTGAGCAGCGCGTTAAGATTTGTGAAGCATTTTACGAAAATGAGCGTTTAAATCAAAATGCATTTGGTACACTTTGTAATTTTATTGGTTAGCATAATCGTCCAAATGTGCCCACAATGGGGAGAATTGTGCGCAAATTTCAGCAAAACGGGTCTGTAGGAAATGTGAAAACACCTGAGCATGCTCGCCCAGTTCCTTCTGTCATAGGGTCGAACTTCTTCGAATATGAGGTCGGCCAAGCAGTTACTGTGAATTGTATTCGTCATCGCAAGATGATAACGGACTTGTTGTAGCCATAAATTGAGAATATGCAGTTGGACGTTGGATGGTGACACTTGCCACACAGCCGACAAAACAATGGCTCTTTTGCTCGAGAAATACAAAGATCGCGTTTTCGTACGGCCATGTTATTTGACACCGTTTGACTTCTTTCTTTGGGGATGTTTAAAAGAAAAATTGTACGTCCAAAAGCCAAGAACAATTTATGAACTAAAGGATTCTCAGATTCATTGAAAATATGCACAATAGGGTAGAGGTATGACACCGAAGCTGTGGCGAGCATTTGATCGATATTTTTATCCTTCTATCATAATAACAAATATTAAGACAATTCCATGAAATCTTTCTGTTTTATTTACAATTAATATCGTGCGTTTTAGTTGGGCCAGTCTTTAGGATTGTTTCTAACATCAAAGCGAGCTAGGACAGTTCGTTGTTAACTTTCAGGTTTACGCACTTTACTTAACTCTCACCATGATGTCTAACCCGGTTGTGTAGCTTTCCTGAAGAAAGCCTTAGGTCAAGTAACTCCCTGTCAACACAATTGTCTAAAATTTATGTTGACTTTTTGTTGGCATTGTCAACGAAGCGTCTAAACATTTTGTTCAGAACTTTTTGTGTTCAGAACTTTTTGACAACTGCATAAATGTGTTTCTTCTTGATTTGTTTATTAAATTAATTTTTTTAAAGGCTTCTAAGTCCTACACAAAAAGGCAGGGACGCACAATGTGTATCATATGAAGTGATCTTAATATGTTTTGCTCAACAAAACATTTTTTTTTAAAATAATGGCACCTGTTTCATCGTATACCCCTTTCTGTACTACTAGTGTAAAAATCTAGTAAAATGATCTATAACCGTTGATTACAATTATTAAAATCTCCTTCGGATTCCATGGTCCAATGTCTCCCCATGATACAAGATACATAAAACTTAGGCAATAGTGTAGAAGTCAAATAAAATGTTCCAAAAGTGTCGAAGACAATTACTAAAATCTTGTAGTGAATCACTTGTTCCAATGCCTAGAAGTGCTTCCATCAGAACCATCTATCCAAGGTTACTAGTGGATGACATGTCAATGGCAAGCACATATTAAATGGCTGGGGCATAATTGGTCAGTAGAACTGGTGACAAAGTTACCAATTGTACAGTGTCACTGTTGACATTTCCTACAGGGGTTTGAATAGTTTTTCTTCTTTGTCACCCTTTTAAGATGACTATTTTTAGTTTTTTCTTCTCATAGGACACTATGGGAGTTTCTCCAGCTCCTTCGTTCCATTTGGCCTTTTCCGCCTCATATTCAACTGCCCATTACTTCTCCTTAGATGGTTAAAAATAATCTTGGTTGAATTCTTCTATGAACCGTTTTGTTATGCCCTCGTCACCTGGATCTTAAGCCTTTATGCACCTCATTATATATATGGAGGAGCGCCACCATTTTTCTATGTGTTCGCTAATCAGTTTATGGACCTTAACCGCAAACAAGGATAGGCCTTTACAGACTTTTAATGAACGAATGAAGTTCGTTGTGACAACTTCGAATACACGCCTAATGTCACCTCCAAAATAAAAGCGACGCAAAACTGTCGCGTTTTCGCCACTTTAATTACTTCATTGATTGACGCGACACAAATTCAGCTTTTGAATGGGTCGGCGTATCGCTTTTGTTGTTGCAACATTGTAGGCAACCGGTAAATAAGAGCATTAAAATCCTTGTTGCAACCAATGATGCCGGCCAGGTAGGCAGGACGGTTGATCAACAGCATGATCAATTAAAAGACGCCAATTAGATTAAGTTGCTCGCAGTCGAGTCCATGGCGATAAGACCGTTCGTTGGCTGACTGGCCGACCAGCTTACGTATATGAAATCATCACCGATCTTAATAGTGGCTCATATAAAACAATTTTAATGATTGACAAATATCATCATCGTCATCATGGTCGCATGTCGTGGTCGGCCAGCCCAACCGAAAACAACAGTAAGCGAGCACAGCGAGTGAAGTGGACCCTCATCTCGTCCAAAGTTGGTGAGGACACAACACAGGTGAGGATGAGTTAAATGCGACAAAAATGATGATTGTGTAAACCTGTGCCCGCCGCCGTCGACGAAGATCCTGACGCTGAGTAGCCGAAAATAACGAACCTCGTTAATGGCATGTGCTGTGTGTGCCCGGCCCGGTGGTATCCCCGGTGTGCTCTGTTTGAGTTTTACGATTACATGCCAATGGCTCGAATGCTCGACTTTGGAAGCGGCAGGCTAAGGGGAACGGTGCGTGATGTCGTCTGAATCTCAAGCCTAAACTTGAAGCACACACCGACACTACACACACACACGAACAGCCAGCAACAAGGAGCAACAGTTGCAGCTGTTGCACTTCTGTTGCTTTTACCCTAAAAGAAGGCACACGCCAAAAATGAGCCGATCCGTCGAAAATTAAAACGATTTTTCGTGGCGAGTGAGTATCTTCGTATCTGGAGTGTATCTGACTTATAGTGCGGCATGTTAACTAAGCAGGCCGCCGTAAGGTGTATCGAGCACGTACACACAAACGCGTCTACCTCCATGGATGCAACCGAGCGACCAATGAACCGAGCCACCACCGAAGCGTGCAAAACAAATACACCGAACGAAAGCCCCCCCGAAACTGAAACCGAGCTGAGCAGACGAGGACGGACCACGTAGAAATAACTGTGATAACGGTATGCAATCAAAATGAAACGACAACGCAACGCACACTCAACGATCTTCCTTTAGCAGGTGCATGTGGCCACAAAGGATTGTAGCATCATCAACGCGGCCGTGATCATTAAACTCATTTGAATGCATTCGGCGGCGGCACTCGCCTCAATTCGATTGTGCCGATGTCTTGCAGGCCACGTAAGCACACTCTCTCTCACACACACACAGACACACACTGTTGGGAATTGACAGACGCTTACAAAATGTTTGAACACTTTCTAACAATAGTGGTCGCTGGTCGGCCGGGAAAGGAGCCAGCCATGCCATCAGCCAGCCCAGCCCGTCAAGTGGACATGACACGTTGCACGGTTGTTGGACAAGGCATAAGTATCATGTTTGATCAGGTTTATTTGGGATGAGCGACTGGACGAAAAACAAATGAACGAATCGTTAGTTTTTGATAACAGCTGGTGGCGAAATGTCAACATAAATTTTGCAAAAAGGACATACAATGTCACCAAAGGATCGTAAAAAGTTTAGAGTGATTGATTGATTTTAGGAGACTTTTTGGGCCGTGACAAAAATACCATATAACATACACTCGTAATGAGCGGGCGCAGGAATAACGCCATCAAAAGATCAATAAAATAGGAGGGCGAAAAATATTGAAAATAAGCGCGACTATGAAATCAGGAGCCCAATTCAAAAGCTATTTTGTTTGTTGTTCAGCAGCTGACCGCTGATCTCAAACCACAGCGCCATCTACATGTTCACTTTTGTGAGTGAAAGTGATGGCAATGCCTTCACAAAGCACGTGGGGTGATGGTAACACTGTTAATGCAAACCACATGCCTAGTTTTTAGTTGTGAACTCATTTGTTTCAAAAAGCGGCATTGTTGCACCAGCACACATAGCTTAAGTGACTACTTGCTGTCGAGCCTAGGTCTTTAGATCTGGGTCTCTGAAACATAGCCGAAGCTTCGAGCTTTGCTCTTCTTCAAACTTTAACCAAAAAGGTTATATGAAAGAGAAAGGTACCATTTAAAAGCTTCTTTGTTATGGCATAGTGTATGAAGGCAATAACTTAAAAATATCAATTGCTTTAATGTTAGAAGAAAAAGCTTTTGGATTGAAACCACGCTCCATAACTACAGAGCTTTTTAATGGCTTCTTATAACTTTAAATTATAACATCTCCGATAAAACATTGTAAGTTTATTTTATTTGAAATCAGAAGGACGAGTACATCTCTAGTTTTTGAGCCGCATAAGATATTCGACTAATCGCTTTCGATGGTCATGACTGAAGTGCAAAGGTCTTACAGTACGGACGATAATATCCTCCTTGCCGATGGTTGTCGTCCGGAGGCTCTGTATAAGCACTTTACAAAACTTTGACTATGGACTTTTGACTCTGGCTGATTATCGGCGAGCGTACCGTTTTTTTATACTGAAGCCTAGGAAAGAAAAGCGGGAAAGCTTTAAGCTTAACCTATGAAACCCTCGGGGTTCCTTTGCTTATTGTTTGATCATCGCCTAGCTTTACTTAGGAGATCTTTTCGATCTAGCTTATTGATTATATACGATAGCTATGACTTTAGCTAATTATCGTTTATACGATAGCTATGAATCTAGCTAATCATCATTAACCAAACAGTTTTTTACACTGAATAAAAGTGAAGTTTAGAGCTGGCAGAAAAGCGTTCAAGCTTCGAAAGCTCCTCAAACTATACCTTTCTGTTTATATTAGATCACTTTGCCTATGTCTTGTCACCGGCGAGTTAACTGGTTTTCCACACTGGATCGAAGTAAAGCTAGGGACTAGAATAAACGCTTTACGATTTTGTCACGTCTTTTGGAGGCCTTTCAGTTTCGCTTTATTGTTTATTAAATACAGTACAAAGCTTTGACTCTGGCCGATCATTGGCGAGTACTCTACGATACTAGAAAACCTCCCTAGAGTGAGCCCGTAAAAGGGGGAAAGAAAAGTCTGGCGCTTACAAACACTCGTAACAAAGCTTAGCCGGATCAATTTTTTCTAAACTGTAGGGGTCTTGTCGGCTATCTAACATAGCTAAGAGTTGGATTAGAAAATTAGTTGAGTGCCCACAAAGCCAAGGCATGGCCAACGTCTAGAGATTCTACCAAAACCTAAGATTATTTCTTTTGTGGCATTACTGGACGAGCCTTTTGCACAACTTACCCCTGACCAACGTCTAGAGATTCGACCGTAACCAAAAATTATTTCTTTTGAGGCTTAGCTTAGCCTTTTGAACAACTTAAGACTTAACTTCTTTGCCATTTACCTGCATTAATTTGCAAGTATTGTACAGAAAGCTTAGCCGATTTATGTTTATGGGAAAGTATAGTTTTTGAAGGAACTTTGCGTTGATAAACTTTTCTTTCTCGTTGTGATTTGTTTTCAGTAAACCCAAAGGTCTGATAGATAAATGGTCCCTAAACCCTAAAATGTGGTTCATGTCCAGTCTCCGTACAAACATTTGCCCCAAATACCACCCGATCAAATACGAGTATCTCCCCAATTTCAGGCAGATGTTTAAAGCTCTCAGTCTCTTTGTAAATGTTTTTATTCAACAGGTTTTCATGTTTGTTTGCACAGCACTTGGCCGGATTGCCTGTGGCTAATCCGAAATGACACCAACTTAAGATTGGCTCCGGGGATTATGACACATCGCTTAACCAGTGGGACCAGCAACAACGTACAGCAGCAGTGGCCCTTATCGGTTCGATCAATAACACGTTTAAACTCTGCTGTTCTTAAACATTGTAAATAGCCGCGATCGATCGGCATTAATCGCCACCATTGCCAGCCAGCAAAAAAATAATATGCCCAAATACAAGAAAGCGTCCAATCCAATTGGTCATTGTGAGCGTGTGTGCGTGTGCCTGTGCCCAAAAAGGGCTAAAAGGTTTGCCAGTTAGTGTCTTTGTTTTTGCTGCTTTTGTTATTGGCCATATCAAAATATAGGTATCATGTCATATTTTTGTGGAGGGCTGTGCGTTGCCGTTGTCGTTGCACGTTGCCTGATGATGCCATCCAAAATTTGTCATTGCATGTGTGCGTGCGTGTGTCCTTTTGGACGAGGGCTGGCGGACCAGTTCAGTAGTCAAATTGTTTGTAATCAGTTAAATTTTATGTGGTGTTGGCCACAACCACTACTAAATTGTTGGCCAAATAATAATAGCACCGGCAACAGCGACAGCAACAAGGGCAACAACCGCAATGGGGCATTGTTAGCCCGTTTGTTTTGTTGTTCTTTTTCTTGAGCATCCGATGCACATAGGGCTCATTGTTTGTTTTATTGCTGCAAGTAGCGTGGCATTTGTTGCATGCCTGGGACATATTTTAGTATTGTTCTGATATTGATAAAAAGGGTGAGTTCAGCAGAGTGATGGTTTTCTTGTAAGAGCTCAAAATCAACAGAGAGACAGAGACAGAGAGATTTATTCGGCTGTTGTTTCAGTTGCATTTTAAAAGCGCTTAAATCGATAAAATCGGGGGCTATGAAAGAGACGTGACATGGTTCATTTTTATCCCCAAGGAAGCTGGGTTTACATTTTTAAGAGACAAACGAAACTAAATATCATCCGTATACTTATCATGCCAATAGTAATGGCATGCCCAACCAACACTCGTGACAAAGTAATGTTGCTAAGCTTTTATCGTACATTCGTCAATTGCATCACTTCACCGCACAACACCCTGCGCTTGCAGTATTTATTCCGACAAGTGTATCATGTTTATTATGCGACAATTACTCGTTTGCTGCTGCTGCTCGTTTGCTGTGGTGTTGTCGAACAAATTCCCAATTAAAAGAGCGAACGAAACACGGCAAAGTTGTTCTGGACTTTAATGTTCCATTTTGTAATGATTTCTAAGAAATCGTTCTCGTAAATTTGTTTTGGATTGTGATAATGGTCTTTGCCACCAAAAGCCAAATAGGTTTCCCCGGCGATTGGCCAAGTGGACTTGTTGCTGGCCGGACGAATCGGGCCAATGGACAGCTGTACAGGTGGGTCGCCAAGTGTGAAGGAAGACATGTGTTAAGGTAAGTTAATTTTTAATCAAGAAAATGTTAATATTATTCGGTTTGAAACAATACACCAGGTTTCTGTCTTTCGTATTGTTTTTAATTTATGTTAATAATTTGTTTTTAGTTAATGGGCTTCAAAATTAATTTGTAGCGAGCATTAAGTGCAGCATGTTCAATGAGAAATGTGAATCAGGATGGTGGACAGTGAGATGTTCTCAGGGCGCGAGAGAGTGATTTATAACTAAATAATGGTTCAGTTGTGAAGGTTTTATTTTTTTACATTTTACTCGTGCACTAGAGTGGGTCGACCGTATTTCTTACGACACTTTTGCCAAATAAACCATGAATATGAAATTAACTTTTCAGGCAGCGTAGAGGTCTAAGATATATACACTTAACAAAAGTATAAAAATTTTACGAATCAGCTCTTTGGAAGCTTTTCTCAGAACATTCTAGAGACCATCCAAAGAAGTGAAAAAGATACCAAAAGTAGTGATCCGAAGGCACTTTCAAATTGCAACGAAACTCATGATTTTTACACAGGATCGTCAAGGGCGGATAATCTTTTTTTTTTTAAATTTTGTCATCAC
The DNA here is from genome assembly GCA_963513945.1 of Hydrotaea diabolus. Classification (NCBI taxonomy): domain Eukaryota; kingdom Metazoa; phylum Arthropoda; class Insecta; order Diptera; family Muscidae; genus Hydrotaea; species Hydrotaea diabolus. The sequence continues at coordinate 1,408,663 of OY740718.1, read as the reverse complement.
ATCTAAAGAAGTTCGCGAAAGAAAGGAAAACCATCAACGCAAGTAGGAGACGAACCACGACCTTTAGAAAGGACTACGCTTCTGCTGTTTTTAAATAACGATTGACATTTAGCAAAACCATTTATTGAACCTACACAAACAAGTACGCTCAAATCCAACCTCGTTTCTTTCGACATTGCAAAAGTCTGAAACCCCTTACAAGTTCCTAAGCAAGTGAACTAATGGCTTCACTGTGGACTTTAAAGTTGCCCGATAGTCGACAAAAAAGGAAATATATAAATAAATCAACGACAATGTACTGCATCGAGAGTATGTGTGTGTGTTTTGGTATGTATGTAGTTCGAGGGATTTTTATTGTGTTTACTTTGTTCGTGACATACTCTTTTCCTGGCAGTTCTCGTTAAATGTGAATCTGACTGCCCTTAAGAATATATCCGCTGGACATGGATTAAGCGCATTCGTTGCTTGGGTTCTTATTATGGTGACGCAGCGCTATTTGAAACTGCAGTTACCCTGCTTTTTGATCATATTACGTATTGATGATTGGCTTACAACTTTTTTTCTAATCACCTAAAACTATAAACAACGTATGAATATTCTAATTTATATGTTAAATTTTTTATCACAGTATTCCTTATTTAATTTTAGTTTGAACTTTTCAATTTTATAATTGAACCGATTTTGTTTTCTTCTACTCTACCTGAGCGTGTGTTCTTATTTTTTGATGACTGGGTCCAATATTTTTTAATAATAGTTTTGGATTACTTCCACATGCTTAGGCGGCGTAGAACGTTAAATGTTGAAATGGCAAACCTTACTGAAGATTTCGAAAGCTGGAAGGTATTGAAAGCTTTAAAAGTTTGAGAAATATTACAATCGAAAATCCAATAATATTTATCTGGTCAACCTAAATATACCAGTATCGATAATATTGTAATATAAGTACGATACTTTGAACTGTTTTCTCAAAATCGAATTGTGATAGCAATCCAGTTTGACCTATTTGTAACTGTTGAAGTAAGACAGACTCGAGTAGTCATAAAATGCCCCTAAATGTCTCATCAACTACACAGTGCAACACAAATTCGACATTGGATTTTAAGGTGTTGTTTTAAGAGCGGCGCCCAACGCGTCTGAGTGGCGAAATCGTTGACAATGCGCACCCGCAGTGCATAAGGTAAACTACAACTAAACTTTTCTTTTAATTTTAGTTATTCTTTTAAATTTTAATTAACACTTTGTGTTACAATTTAAGTTACCAAGTAATGCATACTTTTAAAACGTTTTCTTTTCAATTTTAAGTTTCCAGCACTAGTCAAAAGTAAGTGGGGGGTCTCGAGTACAGCTTACCCTAGGTAGCGACGTCTGGTATCGAGCGTGTCTTTATTACCTTCATTAAAATCACATACTCCATTAAATCAAATCAAATCATTTTTCTAAATTGTATGAATTATGCTCTTCTACGTCGCCACTAACTTGTTGAAATGTGCATTTTGCACTTGTCCGTCCGCCCGTCCGTCCTTTTATTCGCCCAAGCGCATCGTCATGGCTCTGTTAGCGCCAATGCTGATTTATCAGCGGGCAGTCGGCTCAACGTTTCCTACTGTTTACCTTATGAAATACTAAATACGAGTATTTTAACTTTATGAAGAACAAAACAAAAAAGAGAAAATAGTTACACATTGAACTGAGCTGAAATTAAAAAAGTTAATGAGGACTTTGAATGAATCAAACGCTCGCTCGCAGCTTACTGGCCCATATGCTCGTATATAATCATGGCAATAATATATCAGCACCATTTACAAATTGCACCATGCACCATCGGGCTTCATTGGCTGCTACAGCGTAAAAGGTAAACATGTCTTTAAGGCAAACAAAACACCATAAAACTCTCTTACGCCTTAGTCCAAGCTGACAGCACAATGCACTACAGGGAGATTCAAATATAAATATGAACTGCAATATGGCAACACTGTAGCTACTAAGCAGCTAGCAAGAAACGAGAAATAAAGGTTTTACATGCAAGTTCGCTTAGGTAAGTACAATAGAGGATATAGCCAAACCGATTGATATCATTAGGGTCAAGGACCCCAATGATTACTCCAATTCGGTGTTCCTCAGATCATTTTTAAATCCATCTGTAGGGTATCAAATGAAATTAACTCTTTTTTGTTGGGAAGATCCCAAAGGAAAACAGAAAAAAGATGCATATCGCGTGCCAAAGTCATAAAAGCTCAGTCAATATCAACAACAACAACACCAACAAAGCGAACTAATGATAAAGGCAAGCCACCAAAAAGGAAGGAAGGAAAGAAACTTTTAATAAAACATAAGAATGCCCTATTTCCGATTATGAAATAATAATAAAAACATACTTACACACACACATACATACATACATACGCTCTGCAAAGGAGTATTGTAAAGATGCCAATACGCACATACAGACTCTGCCAGTCGTAAATAATATTCAACTTAAATGAATATGTAAATGTCTGGAGGAGCAAGTACAAGCCAACATACACCAATTGCCAAACCGACTGCCGGACAAGAGGACAGACAGTCAGTCAGACATTCCGGCCAAAGGACGAACCACAACATCACCATTGCCATCATCATCGTTATGAGTGAGCCCTGCAAAAGGGGGAGGGGGAGCTTCGGTTCCCGTTAAAGAGCTGTGCCAGCAAGCAGCAGCAGCACCACCACATTACCGAATGCATTGCATTGATGAGAATGACAACAACAACAACAGGTCAAGTGGCAGCCACAATTGAAATTATTGGTGCAAGTAACAGATACTCGACGTACTTCATACTCCACTCGATTTGTGGTTGTTGCTGTTGTTCGTTGGTGATACTTGCAGACAGATGGACGGACACGGCTACACGTAGGTACGAGTACATGCATGATCACAGCTTGAACAATGAACGATGCTGCCGCTGGTGGCGATGCACCCTTTGTCTGTGTGGCACACACAGGAAATGCAGAGACGAAAGCCAAAAGCTCATCATCCTCACGTGCGTGGCTACGTTTTGAGGTGTTTTCCGTCCGTCCGTCCTTTCGTTCGTCTGTCTGTCTGTCTGTCGTTCCAGCACTACCACACAACAATGGAACCGAAAACCTCTTTTGTCCTCTTGTTGGCACCAATCGCCAATCGTACGAGTTCTCGATGACGACCGATGTTGGTCTTGTGGCCAAAGTGTAAAAAATGCATTCTCGGCTGCCTCCCCTGCGTTGTTGTTGCTGCTGTTGTTGTTGAAATTTTAGATGCACCCAACAAATGTAGGGCGAGCTGCTTGCAGCCTTGCGTCCATCACCGACAGGCAACAACTGCGAACTGCACCATGTCAAGTGAGAAGAGTCTTTGGTGCTAAGATTAATCGGGAGGTTGGTTGTCAAGCCATTAATTCATGGGTGAATTAATTGAAAGAATCGCTTACTTTGCTTTTGTCTCCTTTTATTGCCCCTTTGATGTCATGCTCGTTGCCTCGTACTTGCTCCTCGCGATAGCAATTAAAACCTTTTGGTTTTGTTGTGTGTTTTGGCTTTGGAAGTGTGTCTGCTGGGATGGCCTGAAGGGAGGAGGGCTTTGTTATGCAATCTAGAGTAACTGGGGCACATTGTTAACGTTTGGGGCGGTTCGTCTCAAGAATCGCTATTTCACGTATTTGTTGAAGATCTCTGAAAAATATGTAGGGATGCCTCCATTTCCAATTTCTCAATTACAAGAATTTTAGCTAAGGTAAATTAAGAGCTCAGGCTAAGCAGATAGTGATGATAGCATTTCCATTTCTTGCGGTTGAAAGAACATGGCTTTTAATGACATGCAATTGCAACAACACTCGAAGATGTGAAGGAAAAGTTTGGCGAGTTGGTCATACCTCGATTATATCCACTGGGATTGCGTAGAGGTCTCAGTCAATTAGCGTACTACTTCAGGCCAAAATTCTAGATGCCATTATTTAAACAAAGCCGCATCTAATAGAACAACTCTCAAAAAATTAAACCGAACTTTTGATACATTTTTGAAGTGATTTTCATCTACAGGATGGCTGATGAATACTGCTACATTAAGAAACTCAAATAACTATTAAAATATAGCTTGATTAGTTTTAAAAATAATAGAATTTAAATGACCCCCCCCCCCCCCCCCCGCTTGTTGATGCATGTGCGGCATCTTACCAAAAAGTTGGTCATTACTGCTTGAAAAGTTCAGACAGGAATAGTTCATTTAAATTTGTGGGTTTTGCTTTGTAGACTTCCTGTTTGCAATAACCCTACAAGAAAAAGTCAGGTCTAGTAAGATCAGGCGACCAGGAGGGCCAACGGAATGTAGAGTTTCTGGTTATCAGCTTATTGGGAAAATTTCGTCACAATTCTGTCATAACAGGCCGGGCTATGTAAGGAGTTGCACCATCTTGCTTAAACCACACAGAGTTGAAAGAAATTCTCATTCGGCATAATTCTGGATAGAAAAACTCTCCCAAGATGCTGAAGTAACGGTCTCTAGTAACCGTAACGGTTTGACCGTTTTCTTCGAAAAAGTACGGCCCGACAATGCAGCGTGATGGAACTGCACACCACACTGTGACACGAAGTGGATGCAATTCCGTCTCATGGATGATCTGTGGGTTGGAAGCACTCAATTTTCGACAATTTTGTTTGTTTATGTTGGCGTTTAAATCGAAATGGGCCTCGTCAGACATGAAGCATCGTCTGGCAAAATTCCAAGCGAATCGGGAAGTGTCTGCTGCGTTCAGTTTGTTGGCTATTTGAATTTTATATGGAAGTAAGTCCAAATCTGTATGCATAATTAACTGCAATGACTGTCTGCTTACATTCATTTGAGCAAATAAGCTTCTTGTCGAAACTCTTGGATGGTTTTGTATGGCGGCAGCGAATGTTTCCTCCGCTCGAACTGAAGGGTTTCGATGGTAAGGTCTTCTGTTGACTGTCCTATGGTCGGCAAAATTGTTAACAAGTATCATTATGGCCCATCTGCTCGTAGGATTGCCGCCAAACGTGGGCCTATACTCTCTTTGAACCGAAATTATGGACTCCAGTGCATGATAGCGGCGGACAACCCAAATTCTTGTTTCAGTGTCCCAGTTATCCACTTTTGTAAAATTTTGTTATTAATTAATTTTTTTTGGTAGCAGCTTTCATCAGCCATCTTGTATAATGGCATAAATTTAGCTTCAAAATAAAGTCAGATTACATTTTATATGTCCCACCGTACCCTTGTTATTTTATTAAAATTTCTTATTCGTTCGTTCTTAACTGGTCACTCTGTATCTCCATTTGCAATCAAAGTTGGATGTACGATGCAGTTAAGTTTGGCTGGGAAAGTGACACCAAAAAAGAGGAAAAAAAATGTCAGGCCTCCCAGAATATCCCAAGACAATGACAATGTGACATGATTAGGGGGATAAGGTCATAAGACCCTCAGGTGCCGTTCGAACCCACTGTCTGCTAAGCATGACAAGTTTTACTACAGAAAATTGGTGAGGGTGCAAATGTTAATGAACTTTGTTGGTCAGGGCCCATGTAAAATTGAATACACCGCCTTAGCAGAAGTGATGATACTCAAGTTTTCGAAAATTCTACAAAAATGAGAAAAAGAAAATTTTTTGCAACCATTTCTTAAAAAATTGACGGAAAATTTCCAAAAAAAAAAATAAACTTAACCCACTTTCTTGAGTTTTTTAGGGAATCTTACATACTAAAACGACATTCAGCAAACCTGGCAAGATCCATTTTAGTACAAAGCTTTGTCCCGCTAAAGCCATCTAAGGACTCGGGACTTTTATCCTTCTCTAAGATTGAGAAGAAGTGGAATTTCTGTGAATTTGCGTTCTTCAGTTGAGACCCTCTAGGACTTAAAACCCTTCTTAAATGACATTTGCAATAAAATCTACTTTCAGCTAACTGAGTTAGCGCGCTTTCTCACTACTAGGAGTATAGAAAAATCCGCCTTTTAATCATCCACTGTATTCACAGCATTGACCAGAGGCGCTGTGATTCCTTAATGAGAAAGGGCTTACATTGGGCAGCCTTTTCTGAGCCTCCGAACATGCTACAGCTAACTGCGGTAAAAAAAAGTAGGAAAAAAAGTCTTCAAGTCACTCACCGGCAAAGCTGGGGGAGTTGACAAGAAACCTTTTTGGCCTCTTACAAAGCGATAGTTCGGAAATTTAGTTCGGAAATTTAGACCTTTCAGAGTCCCGCCCTGAGAATACCAACTGGGTGTATACTCATGTCTTCTGAGGACAATATACATGAACAAAAAAAGTTCCATACCGTGCGCAGATACAATTTTATGTTGCCTAAGCAGTATCTGTTTTAGAGTAGTCATCCCAACCACCATTTAAAAGACAGGACACCTTCGTCCAGGCAGATCAGGTATCCAGCGATACAAAAGATAGCCTCTAGATCAGCGTAACTACCATGCAGGTCTAACAACATTCGCGCTGTTAGAGACGCATTGGCAGTGCTTTGCTACAGCGTGGATGTAGTGCTTGAGAAACATCCCCCGGAGATTTACACAGAGGAGAAAAACTTAATAGTCAGATGTGCGGGGTTCAAGCTCAGCTGCGATTTGAATAGTGCAGCCTCAATTCGAACGAGGCGCGAATAAATGGCAACGCCCTGGACGTTTATCCCGTATGTCACATGACTTGCTGCACTCTAGATTAATATTAGGGGCCCTCTGCTTGGGGCCTGGGTTCCACAGGGTGAGCAAATGTTCGTCCATAATTGACGATTTAAATATGGCGAGGGAAATTAACTACGAAGTACGGGGAAGAAATGGAGAAAAGTATTTATTAATATAGCTTAATAAAATATACAAGTATATTTTTGGCATCAACAGACCTACAGGCAGGTCTGAACAACTTTCACGTTGATGAAGTCACAGTGGCAGAGCTTAGCTACAGCTTGAATTTAGAAAACGCTAACTCGGCAGATGTTCATAGTTCCGGCTCAGCGGAGATTTGGATAGCGCAGCATTAAATCGTACTGGTCGCGAATTAAGGGAACGTCCTGTATATGACATGACGTGCTGCACTGTAGATTAATTTGAGGGGCCCTCTGCACGGGATCTGGGGTAACCAGGGCGCGAAACTTTTTTGTCGATATTAATATTAACAACGAAGTGGGGGAAGGGGGTGGGTACCTTATTAAAAAAAAGTTACTTAAAATATATTTCTAGCCTTACGGTCTTCAATGACTTAGAAAGAAACCCGTACCTATAACAAAAAAGTTGCCGCAGAACGTTTTTGCTTTCAGCTGCAAATTCTCAATTTTTCTGTCATCCTACACTTGTGACAAATTGGTATTAAATTAATTGCATTTACCGAATTATGTCACCCTGCACTAATTACCAGCAATTACAACGTGACGACTGCTATGTACGGGGAGGGAGTTGTGAACAATATTTTTTTAAGCTTAAACAAAGTCCCTGCACTTTGTCCTGTCCTCCTCCTCCCGCTTCAATTTCAACCTAAACTTTCTTCATTTCTCTGGCATTTAGAATGAATGGAATGTAATGCCATTTTATGGCCATTACCTGACCCTCCAGCATTCGCTGCCTTATGAAAATAATTCATTTTTTGTTCAATTTGTGTTTTGTTTGGCTTGGCGGTGGCTAAATTGAGTGATACGACTAACACACATTTGCGGTGCATAAATGAGAAGTTGCAGTGTCATAATTTTTCATGTGGAAATGCTATAATTTCCGCTTATTTCCATTTGGCCTCGCCGTCATACGGAGAGAGAGAGGGAGAGGGAGGGAGGTACTGTGTCTGAACATGCGATGCCATTTCATTCGGAAAACATGTAATTATGTTTTAATGTGTAATAATGCAAGTGAACGAAGCAAACAAAAACTAAAACGGACTCTGCAAAAAAAGGAAAACCCAACCAAGCAAAGTTTATCAAATGTTTTCAAGCATCGCCGCCGCTTGTGCGTTTAAAACTTTTTAACACCGCCTGTCAGAGTGAGTACCACTGACTGATGTGTAAGGTCGGGCGGCGGCTTAGGTTAGCTGGTTACTTATGTAACAAATACCTCAGAAATGCCGCCGAATGCGAGCTTAATTTCTAACCCTTTTAGAAATGTCTCTATATTAGGCATTTCGCTTGGAGATAGCTTTGTGCTGGACATTGAGTATAGCTTTTAACTCAGTACTTCAGTAGAAATGGCCCGTTTCATCCTTAATGCGAAGACAATCATATACATATTTTTCTAGTAATATCTGCCGTACGTTTAAAGCTCCGCCATCCTTTTTTTTCTTGAAACAAAGATTTCCTCACTTTGGGAATTTTGGCTATTGGTTTAGGAATAAAGGTTTTATTTGTATTTTTGATTTATTTGCGATCGAGTTATTTTCTATTAACTTTGTGAACAAATATACTCACTAAAGATAATGACGTTTCCAAAATTTCATTTTTAGAATAACTATTTCCGCCATTGTGGGAATCCCGGTATTTTTACTTTTTAGTTCCATACTTAAGTATAAAGCGTGTTTTTTTAGACTCGTAGTTTTTAATCTGGCCACACTTTTTTCGAAGTTGGTCTTTTTGACCGCCGCCACTTGATTTATGCTTAGCTTGGTTTGCCATTTCATAATGAATAGACGGTGAATGGGCCAATGACAAGATGGCCACCTATCCTGATTTTTACAAGAAAATTTTGTTCAGTAATGAAGCTCACTTTTGGTTGAATGAAATCCACAACCCATTGTTGAGACCATGTTACATCCTCTATGGCCAGAGGGATGTAAATGAAGCCGGCAGTAAGGTTACAGTCAATGGGGAGGGAACGCTATAGAGCCATGATTAATGACTTTTCCGTGCCTGAATTGGAGGATTTTGATGTGGACGACGTTTGGTTCCAACAAGATGGCGCTACATTCCATACAGCCAACAATCAATTTATTGAAGAAAACTTCTGGTGAGCGGATCGTAGGTTTGTGGCGTGGCCTCCAAGATCTAGCGATTTAACACCGCTTGACTATTTTTTGTGGGGTTATGTTAAGTCGCTTGTCTAGCTTGAGAAGAATAGTCGGTAATTACTGAAATACAGACCAAATGCTGCAAAAAGTGATTGAAAATTGTGCCTCTCGGCTGGAATTTATTAGAGCCAGCCGCGGGAGCCATTTGCCCGAAATCAATCTTAAAACATAAATTATATGCGTTTTATTTCTTCTTGAAAACCACCCGTCTGAAAAAAAACATCCTTTATAAATTACCAATACCCTAATTCATATTAAATTTCGTATCAATTAAAAACATTTGATTTCCTTTATACCATTTTCAAATTGTTATTTTCTTAATTTTTGTATCCAGTTTTTTAATAACATTAGTTATGATACATTTCCGCAAACCCATTTTTGGGACAACAATCCCCGTATTAAAAATACACGCAATTTTCGAAAAATATTTTTTTTTTAAATTGTGCTATCAAGGCTTTCTATTCTTATTTATAAAAAATTGTACATTTACAATAATTACATTTCCTTAATACCCTTTGGTATAAATTGTTCACCTTTGTCGGATATTGTTTTTTATATTTTACACTTTAATTTTATTTTGCTCTAGATTTTCCCCGATGTGCATTTTCTGTTTTAGTTTTTCTTATTTCAAGCCATCTCTAGTTTTTAAATCAGTAAGGAGTATTCATATTTCAAAAATCAATGTTTTTGGAACAAATAATTCCCTATTTCGGAATTCATGTTAAATTTTCGCATTCCTGTTACTGGAACAAACTTTTCCTCATTTCGGGATTCAGGGAATTGTTTTTCATAAAATTATATAACGGCTGTTTAGCTCCTTCGTTTATTTCGGTCTTTTTTTCTTTTACACATTGAACAGGGATTAAGAAGCTCAAGAGCTCTTGCATCTACATTTTAATAGAAGACACGTTTTTTTTATAAAATAGCAAAGTGACATGTACGTAAGTGGCTACTTACAGCTTTTATCGCCGATTTAGGACCGTGGCGACCATCTTCAAGAAGCTTTTTAGCAATTGTTGAAAGGAAAACTGAAATCTTTAAGACCAGGTTCTCAATAAACGTATGAGAACTACTGTTGTAAATCTCAGACCAGGTTCTCTCTAAGTGAGAAGCTGGTCTTAAAAAGTTCAGAGTTCTGATGAGGATAAAAGCATTGGGCAACGAGAATACATGTCCTTTGCCATTTTGTAAAAAACGTGTTTTCCATTAAAAAGTAGGTGCAAGAGGTCTCGAGCCGGTCAATCTCTTTTTAAATTGTATAATAGTTTTAGAATGTTTTTTTCCTGTAATCCATTCTTAATCTATGTTTAATTTTCGCATTCCTGTTATGGAAACAAAATTTCGCCATTTTGGGATTTCGAGGATTTTAGTTTTAATTTTATCTTTAAAAAATTTATTTGGCTATCAGGGCACTCTAACTTTGGCCACTGTTATATAAACTTGGAAAAACTACACTTTCACCATTTACGTTTTGAAACAAAATTTGCCCAATGTGGCCATTATTGGAACTTTCACCTCTCTTTCAGTAGTTCTACGGTATTTCATTTTAAATTTGAAACGATTCTGAGATAACTAGACTTCCGATATCCCATTTTTGGAACAAATACCCCACTGCGGGATTCAGGGATTTTTTTCATAATACTTTTTGACATTGTCAATGCAATATTCTAAATAAATTTGTATGTTTTGATCTTTCAAAATCATTTTTTTCAACAAAACATTCCCCATTTTAAAAATTTCGGTAATTCTTAATAAATTTTAAAAAGTTTCACCAAGTTGTTGAACAAAATTATGTTAAATTTTCGCATTTCCTATTTTGGGAATGCGGGAATTTTCGTTGTAATTTTTTCTTTTAATTATTTTGCAATCAAGGCACTTTAACAATCCAACACTGTAAGCCGATATTAAAAATTATAGAAACTACAATTACACAATCCTAGTTTTGGGACAAATAAACCGCATGGGGGCATTTTGGAAATTTTTTCTCTTTTTTAGTTTTTTCTAAATTCCAAACTTATTAAAAATGATAAATTTTAAATTTTATCTCGTTTTTATTTTCTTACTGCAATATTTCATTCTAAATTCCCAAGTTATTAAACATGATAAGATTTAAATAAATCCATTTTGGAAGACAATTTCCCCATTTTGGGAATTGTGGGGATTCAAATTACACGTGGTTCTATTGCAAATGTTTACGAAGAAGAAACAAAATAATTAAAATTTCACCGTTTTCACCTTTCTGTTGAGTAATATGTGCAATCACCCTTGTAAGTATCCCATTCCAGCCTAAGGAAGGGTAGGCAAGATTCTTTGCAGGCAATCGTGGTGTCCTTCTGCGTTCCACCAAGACTTAACCCTCAGCATAAGGCAGAAAACAAAATTTAAATAATTTATTTTGCCCGCCTGCCTGCCGTTGCTTCGTTAGCAGAAAATTAAGCGTTTTGGGTGTTTGATCACGTTATATTTGTCAGTCACCTAAGTGACCATCTCAAACGATGTGTTGTTTTAGCTCTCCTCCCTTAGCACTTTCTCTCTCGCTTACGCTTATTCGTGCCGATGTGGCACAGGCAACTTTGCGGCCGAAGACATTTGTCCATCGATTGCACTCCAAAGATAAAAGCACTTTTTCAAGATTTTTATCATCATCTCCAGCCAAATAATGAGAAAGGTCCAACTCATGCAATTGCCATCCCGTCCCGGCCAAACGTGAAGTGGCGGTATGTGAATTATTTCAATTTCGTGGCTTGGTCCTTTGATACCTCTGGCCTTGTTGCATTTGCCAACCGAAATTATAGCGCAGGCGGAGTGGAGGGAGCCAAAGCGGAGAGCAGCAACCAATGCAGGCAGGCTCAGTGGTCGGATGGATGCCACTGTGGCAGTGGCAGGTGCTAAAAGAAAGTTTTCGCCTGTGTATAATTAATTTTTATAATTATATACAGTTAATCATACTTAATAAAAACATTTAGATATTATTATTACAGAGATGGGCATTGCCCAATATTTTTATTATTGTTATTGCTTTTCACATTCATTTGCATTTTAATGGGAATTTGGCGAAAAAACGATACCGGAGACACAACGGATGGCCTGCGATATGTGACGGATTGCGTACACGCTTATACGAGTGAGTCGGTGTGCAGCTACTCCTAGTGGGGACCGACGATCGGCTCCCCTAACAGATGACACGCGTCACTGTGGAATAATGGGGCGTATGAGTTACACACACACACGCACACAAATCAACGCGCTGCACACTGTGCCGCGGATTGGAGAAGTAGTCCATGCCGATACCTCCCATTGCACTTCGTCACATTCGGGCCATGCCATGGGTGTTAATTAAAAGCACATCCTGCCATTTCACCTAGCACTCCATAAGTTCGTGTTGGCAGTTGGTAGGCGACTGCAGATGTGTTTTGGGTGTAAACAAAACCCCAGGGCTTGCGATTATCAGCTTGCCAAGAGTGTTAAACAAAAATGGAACACTAAAGTTTAAAATCTTTGACAATTTTTCAAATTGCATGCGATCTTTAGGGAATGGCACATTTATGGATAACATCCTGATGGCAGCCAGGAAGAATGAAGCAGCTTGGAACACTCTATGACTCCCTACAGCTGCAAAACAGTGAAGAAAAACTAGAACACACGGGTTTTTGAACTTTGATAATTTTTCAATTTCGATGCGATCTTAAAAGAATTGCACATTTTAAGGACAAAGTTCTGATGAACGTCAAGTAGGTGATAAAGTATAAAGCGCCTTGTAGCACTCTGGGACTCCCTACAAAGGAAAATGTTTCTTTAAATTTGATTTAAAGATTATAATACTCAACATCACTTGGAAAATGTCTAGTAGCCGACAACATAGGGAAAATATGTAAATTTTGATGAATAGAGGAATCAAACGTTTTTTTCCACAGATTACGCGTTAGTGTTGTTAAACTTTGTGTTTTTTTTCAGTATTATTTGCCATTTCATTATGGAAAGACTTACACACGACCGGTATGGCGAAATGCTTGAACCAGTCATCCAAAATTGGACCCTAAGAATGGACACCCTGAGGCGTAGTGAGGCGGCCAACATTTGAAGGAAATTATATTCAAACAATAAATGACATAAAATGTCCTTTCAAATGAATAATAAATATTCCACACTTGATTTGAATTTTTGAAAAAATACCTCTAGATTGATCACCCTATAGAAACTAAACGAAATATAAACAAAACACCAATGGTGGAAAATATTAAATTGATTCTGGTTTTATTTTTAAGCTACATTTTCGAATTAAATATCACACCGTTGAAATGGCAGCCACAGTGCTTTAAGCGGTCCATCAAACATTTAGTGACCCTTTCCAATAAGTGCGTTGTTTTTCCGGTAATATAAACTAGAATGTGAGACAGAAACTCGTTCACAGTGGTTGTTTTGTTAGCTAGACTAAGAACTTGAAAAATAAAATCGTAAAGATGTCGCCCTCGTTATTTCGAAAGAAATAAAGTCTAATGATGCCGTCATGCCTTGTTTATGAACAGGTCAAGACTCAATCGCAACTTTTTCCGAGGTACCTATAGTCCATAAAGGGAAATTACAAATAAAATCAAAAGGATTTAGATAAAATAAACTACATTTTGCTAAATGGAAACTTACCGAAAGAAGTCATTTTAGGCCGGATGGCTTAGCGAATGCTTATATCTCGTTGAGATTTAGATTATCAGCGGAAAACCAGCTGTGCTACTGTCCAAGTCCACAAACGCGACATCTCGTCCATATTAGGAGCAAGATCATTGATACCCTAAACAGTTTGCTGGCATGTTGCCGACTTCTTAAGCTCGATTTATGGACCCTTGTTTCTTTTCTCTCCTTCACAAGCTATATAAGTATATTCCCTCCTTCTAATTTTTTTTTATTTTTAGTGCATATCGCAATGGTCCTTGTCATGGTCACATGGTTAAAATGGGAGCCATTCTACCTAACCAATTTTACGTTTCCAGCAAAAAAAGTCCTGTTCCTTACTTTGCATTGGTTTTTGCACCGCTGCAAAGTTTTAAAAATAATTTGCAAAGGATATTTATTTCGAAATAAGACATTTCAGCTTGCAACAACTCTTGTTATTTATGGCAGTGACTTAGAACCTGCTGATCATTTGCCCTCTTACTCTCTCTCCCTCTTGGCTCCAATCAATACCTTTCTTTAGCCGCCTTTCATTTGGCTCATTTCTTTGGATCTGCGTGTGTCAATTGATTTCGGTTATCACACTTTTGGCCCAGTCGATCGTAATGGTTATAATTTGCATCTGTTGGCCGGCCAACAAATTGCTTACAATGTCTCATCACTAAGTACGTGTCCATACAGCGAAGAACGAAACACTCCATCATCTCCCGGGGTCTGTAATCATATTTTGCTTGTGGCTTAACTTTTAAGCCGAACTTTTTTTTTTAGTTTTCTTTGGTACTTTTAGTGGACGTCCATAAAGGCAAAAGCCAAGCCAGCCTTATGGTCTAATTACGATTACAGCCCGTAGCTGCTTTATTGTCATCCTTTTAGGATCACGATGATGATGATGATCGACGGGTTTAGTGATATTGTCTTTTAATGCCTATAATTTGCCTTAATGCATGGTCATTTCTGGTCAAGGGGGTTTGGTTCATCTCTGGCAAGGACTAATATTCATTTACTACATTACACTTGATTGGATCATAACGTCTTCTTTGTGTTGCTGTGTCACACAAATTGCTCAGCATTGTCCAAATAATGGGGGCCATGTGTGAGAGGACGTGCTGATGTTTTAATCCAGATTATGGCTCCATACGCCGAAAGACGATCTTGTGTGTTTGAGGAGTTCTTGCCACAAAAATGTTTTTTTTTTCTTTTATAAGAGAAAGTCATTCTTTCTTTTCCTTTTCATTTTTATCTGTTGATATATTTTAAATATTTTTGCTTTAATTTTTATTACAATTTTCTAACCATTCAATCTCTCTTCTCCTCACCATGACACTTCATTAAAACTCATTTTATGCTCTCTCCCAAAGATGGAGTCTGACAAAGGAAGCCCTGAAATATGTTGGCTTATTAAAGCCAATACGAAACGGACGATGACTGGGTGTAGCCGGGACTAGAAACAACAATAGCAAAAACAACTACGCATTAAACGCACTTTTTCAATGTCAATGCGGAAAGAATCGCCGTCATCAACAGCCGTAAGCGTTTCCATTAATTCTAATGCCAACACAGGCCGATATAGCACCAGGCACCAACCAGCATAACACAGAAGGAAGGGTTGCTCTCCCTTATCCCAAAAATCAAACAAACAAACAAACAAAAAGGAACGAATTGAAATCAGAGAAGGGATATCCCAAAACCAGAAGTCTACAATGGGCCGGAAAAAACCAGCAACAAGATGAAGGCACAGAAAAAAAAACAAAAAACGCTAATATATCATTACGTGTCTTGAAAGCACTAACGATGTTAAAGCTCAACACGAACTCAAAAAAATATTTCGCATAGAGTTGCCACAGACGGGGCCAAAACATCCTTAAAGTAGGTTAAAACTACTCGTACAGGAGTAAGTAGTCAAACTTAGAAGTTTAGAGCACTTTGTTGCAGGGAGCGAACACACTTTTACTGTCTGAGCGGGTGCCGCTGTTGCTCACAGACGCAAGTAAAAGTTAAAGTAGAAGGAGTCTTCGGACGCTGAATGCCGGATTCCTACAGCTAAAAACTGTCGCCTTTGTCATCGTCACTCCCGTTGAAAATAGCAATCGCGTTATTGTCGCAAAGTGATAAGGACTTCTTTAGTTCCCACGATTATATTTAGAGTATGTAACGGATATAAGAAACGTCTCTTATAAAAAACGCATATATTTTTTTTGTTTATAAATGCTAATAAGAAAACAACGCATATATGCAAACAACCTTTCTTGACTTTCTTATATCCGTTAAATACTGTTCAAATACTGCTTGCAATACTGCTGCGATTTTTCTGACTTTATTATATCCGTTATATACTGTTCAGCCTTTTTTCTTTTGTCCTTCTCCTGTCGTAGATAGCTTGTAAGAAAAAACGCATATAAGAAAGAAACCTGTGATATTTCTTGACTTTCTTATATCCGTTATCTACTGTACAACCTTCTTTCTTTTGCCCTTCTCCTGTCGTAGATTGCTTATAAGAAAACAACGCATATAAGAAAGAAACCTGTGGTATTTTTAGACTTTCTTATATCCGTGTAAGGAAGCCACATGTGGTATTTATTGACATTCTTATATTAGTTAAATACTGTTCAGCCTTCTTTATTTTATCCTTCTCTTGTCGTAGATTGCTTATAAAAAAGGAACCTGTCGTCGTATTGCTAGACTTTCTTATATCCGTTATCTACTCTACAGCCTTTTTTCTTTTGCCCTTCTTCTGTCCTTGACTGCTTATGAGAAAAAACCGCATATAAGAAAGAAACCTGTGGTATTTCTAGACTTTCTTATATCCGTTATCTACTGTACTGCCTCCTTTAATTTGCCCTTCTCCTGTCGTGGATTATGTTGAGAGGTTTTCCCTCTTTATCATCACCACCCTGTGAAAAGTTTAAGTTTAATGCTCGATATTATTTCGTATATTCGAGGCATAAGGGCATGTTTAAGAATCTTCATGGCTGTCAATGTAACCTCCATTATCTCTCAGAACCTAAGAAGCTCGGTGTAACGTCCTCCCTTAGCTTGTCTATTGTTCGAATCGTGGCGAATGATGGAACTTCTAGAAAATTGTATCTACGAGCAGCTTTGTTTGTAATTTCGTCTTCTCAGTTTCAGTATATCTAAAACTGAGTAAGACTTACAGTGGATTCGCTTAATTACCTGCATATTCTCATCTGGCTGCATAGATGCTTTGGGACAGGAATTTGTTAAATTGTAGAAGACTTTATTTTTATGAGCCGCTTGTCACAATCGAACTCTTCCAGTGCTAGAGTTCCTTGAACTCTTTACTATCTGATCCCTATGGTGGGACTGTGGTTATGAAAGTGCTCGAGATGAAGACGATTTAGTTTGAGCACAAACAGATCACTTGGAGTAAACGAGTAGGTTTGTGTGATTGGCATTTGCCAAAAAAAGAAGAAAACAAAAATAGTCTACAGTGTGACAACTGTCTCTTTGTCACATTTGTGGCTTTTTTCATTTCCACTCAGGCGGCAATCCCCGTTCAGCTGCCACAGACTGTAACGACGCACTTCATTCACATTTGGGACACTTGGCGAACGTGGTTGCTGTTGCGTTAGAGTCTTGAACGGACAGACGGAGACAGAGAGACAGACGGTGCTCGGCGCTGTTGGAAATCGGGGAGGAATTGTAGAATTGTTTGTTGTGCGTTACGCATAGAAAAATCGTATCGAATTCTAGTCAAGAGGGTTGTTTCTTCCGATGGCGCTGGCACCCGTCCTCGTAGTTTTCTGCGTATGCTTTTGGGCCGTTTCTCCATTTCTTCTTTCGCCTTGTTTGGTATACAAAACATAGAAAAACAATAATAACTAGTAGTGGGAATGTAAGTGAGTAAGTGCGTGAGTACGACTACATAATATATTTTTTTTCAAGCATTTGTTATAATTTCGTTGCGCTGTGAATGTCAAGGATTTCTGCTTTCGTCCTTTTATCCGATAGTCGGATGCCAGACTTGAAGTCAGTCATTTTGGGAGCATTGGCTGAATGAATGGGATTGCCGATGTGCGTATGTAAAAAGCTGCTGCTTTCAAGTGGCATTTGTTGTCCCCTTATGTCTTTCCGAACATGGGGTGGTTGCTATGGGTTCTTTTAAAAAACACGTGTTTTCTGTTTTGGGGGAAAATGGATTTTTTAGACGAAGTTTAGTTGGTTGACAAAGTTTTTATTGAAATCATTTCAAATATGAGAAAGTATTTTTCAACTAGAAATATTTGAAAAATGTAACTATTTATGACAAAGGGATATTTCGCTGGATACTAAAAGAGATTGATAATTATGAGCTGAACTCGAATTAAATGATGCTATCCTATTACGTGACTTGACATTTTCATTATGAATATTCTTTATCATTTCAATGAAAAATTAAAAGTAATTTTACCAAAAATCTAATATTTCATTAGGTGTTAAAGTATTTTTTACACAAAATAAATATATTTTTATTAATGAATTCTTATGGAAAAACTGTAAGTTGATATTTCACGGACTTCTCAGCTTAGCTCCAATAGACAGATCTAGCAGAAGATCTGGAAATTATTAGTAATGAACTGGAGACAGCTCGCACAACATTACAGTGCTTGGAAAACATTTTTTTTTGTAGATGAAGACCTACAAAAGGGGAAGTATCATTCAAAGTAAAACCTAGTATCTTTCTGATGTTCTGACTGGATGGGAGAACATAGTGCAGTGTCATAGTATGCAGCAATTTTTTTCGGAGCAAACGACCTGTTCCAGTGCTTGATATTTAGACCAGATTAATAGGCGAGCGAACCCAGAAAAAACCCGAACAAATAGAAATTACAAGACTCCAGTAATAGTCTTGTTGGAAGGAACACTTTAAAATAAAAAAATTGTCGTGGTATTTTCTTTATGCAAGAAAGAGAAACAACATATCTCCTATTCGATCGACAATGGGGTCGATTTTCAATATTGCTCTGCGGCACCATCGTTTTGGGGCTGACATTAAAAAAATCATTCATCTGTAAAATCTAACAAAAGCAGACTCAGGGATAAGGATATTATACGATATTTTAGAATTTTCATCGACTTCCAGTCACTCTGCTAGTTTGGAGAAGAACTTTTCCACCCATCGAAATGATACATACCAGAAAGTATATAGTTTTCTACCCAAATGGTGCTCAACTTAAAGAACCAATGGGATATAGTAGTTAGGTTGAGACTAGCCAGATATTATTACTATCAAGTTGCTTGGTAACCGGTAAAAATGTAATAAAGGTTATCAACGAAATCACTAAGAATTTCACAGCAATGAAATTACTGAAATTAGGCTTTTCGGATCTAAAAACTACTTATAATTGCCGCGAACCCCTTGTGAAATTAGCCTTTTTGGTTTCTTAAACTGACCACAGTTGCCGAGCATATCCTAAAGATATAGTCAAGCTGTTACCTATTATAGATGCCAGGCACAAAAACATCCCAAGAAACGATTAAGCAAATGAGCTGAGCATGATATATGCTTTATATGGCTGCCAGTAACATAGTAGATGTACCGAAAGGTGTCTCTAGAATGCAATTTAAAGCTTATTTAGGAAAGTATTTCATTTACATTGAAAGATTTTTGTGCAAATCAATATAAATTGAATAGATTTTATTTTTTTATTTTTTCAAATCAGAGAATGAAAGAACAGAAGATGTGACCATATTTGGTACGGCCTTTCACAGGAAGTGCAGGAACTCCACTGTAACTCATCTCCACATATTACCATTATTCTCTGGCAGGCTGAAGATAGATGATCCAAAATCAGAACATGCCAGATCACCAGTCAGTTTAGTTCAGGTCGCATCAGGATCTTATAATCCAAAAAATATTAGTACCCTAACGGTTGATAGTCGTGATTAAACGCCGACATGCAGCCTGATTTCAGGGGTAACAGACTCGGTATTTCTTATTGGGTCCCCTGTATTGGAGAATACACTAAATACACTAGTAAGGATGTACGGTTAATATTCCAAAGAAGTTGCTTTGGAGTGTGCAGTGGCTACCGCACTATATCATTGGAGGCGGGAGCACTGGTGGGAGGCATAATACCAATCGATCTGACATCGAGAGAATATGTTGGAGACGAAAAGACCGCAGAACTGGCCAGAAAACTCCTATGTAATAAGGAGATAAGCAGGAACATGGGAAACTGGCAATTTATGTGGCAATTTGCAACAAAAAGAGTTGGACGAGCAGGCTGTTACCTTATATAGAAAACTGGGTCAACAGGCATTTTGGAGAAACCAACTACCACCTGAACCAATTCCTTACCAGACATTAAGGATACAGGAGTTACCTACATCGATTCGGGCACGATGAATCCCCGATGAGCCGAGCCGTGCACGTGACACTTGGTCCCCTCTGTTCGCCGATCTGAGAACACAGTTGGAGTACCACTTACGCGTAATAGTGACAGCAGAGAACATGATCGATTATCATGAATATTGTCTAACGATTCGTCAGTATTCGACCTGTTTTCGAGACGGATTTTGCCAAGTGACTTAGCACATTTTTGGCTCAATGATTACTCCAATAAACCAAATAAGCGCTAACCATGGGCTGCTTGGTAAAATCAGCGTACCCTACTCTTTAAAAAAAACAGGCCGAACAGAACATCAATGGGGCGCTCCCGCTCCATGATATCCGATATTTTGCTGGCTGTCGTTTTACCAAGTAATTACTACGACCCATATTGCACGCTAAACCATGGCTTTATTAAAAAATATTTTTTTAACTCTACTTTGTGCATTTCGAACCAGTCAATTGTTGGCCTAGATCTTGCGATATGCCACCTCTGGTTTTTTTTTGCAATTATGTGAAAACAAAAGAAATCGTTGACAAGCCAACTTCCACTTAAGATCTTAGGAAGAAAAAAATAATCGCTTAATTGGAGGCAATACTCAAAAGACGGATGAAACTTCTAGTCATTTTATATGGAAATTAAACAAATAAGCATTAAACAATGGTCGCAATTTTTTTATAATCCGATCTTTCAGATCGAATCAGGCTTGAAATAGTTCTTTCCTATTTTGAAACTGACAAAAGATCTACTGTTTCTTTAAGAACACTTTTTCAATATTTTCATCTAAACGATTTAATAGAAGTTTCATGTTAGTTCCTCACTGGGAATTGGACTAAAAAAGTACTTGAGCTTAACTGTTTTCAGTTTAAGGTATAGAAAAATGGAGTTATTTACTTCCTCCTATAACTTGATGATATTCTGTGCAACTGATTCACAACTTTAAATTGACCAGTTTCTCATTCTCGATCCATATCGGAAATTATGATTTGTACATTGAACGTTTTACTGATGACAACTTTAAAGACGTTTTTCTCCAAACTATGTTGTCTTTCTTGGCCGAATGGAATTTAGTCTCCGGCTTGGCAGGATCTTCAATTTTCTTTTTAAGGTCACACTTGCCCAGATGTTTTTCCACTGAAATCGTAAATTTAAGCAATATTTTTCAAGTTTTTCTTAGTCCCACGTTTAAATAAATTGTTGTGGTACAGCGGACGATGTGCTTCCTACTCCCAACGACATGAAATCCTGGCATTACCAAAGGATTTTCCTTAGAGAACCTTAAATTCCACTATTGAACCTCTATTGTGTGTAAGTGATGAGAGTGTGTGTGTATGTGAGTTTTTTTTTAACATATTTTCCTCTTCTGGTTTCTTTCAGTCTCGTCGATGGTACAGTTACATGTGATTTGTAGGGTTCATCGCTTCAACGGCGGATGGGAAAAAAGTGCCGGCACCAAATTCGAATACATATACATACAAACGTACACACCCACATGCACAAATACTGGCAAACATTTGTGTAGATGTGTGGCAGTTAGCAAACAACAGATACTTTTATCTAGATTTTCCCATGGCTTTTCCGCCACATCTCCCTTTTGTTGATGTATGAGTGTTTCGCTTTTCGTTTACTTTCTCCCTCTCTTTCGTTTGTTTTATTCTTTTTTTTTGGAAAATCTTGTTTACTTGATTTCTCTTTGTTGTTTGCTTTGCACATTTCTCTATTTTTGCTTTTGTTGTGAAAAGAGGAAAAATTCGGGAAAATGTTTTCACCCCATGCAATAGGATTTTTCATCTCTACTCTGCCTCTCTCCAACACTCACGCACACACATACACAGAGGCACTGCCGTAGCACTCGGAAAATAAAGCATTGCTGTCAACGTTAACGTTCCTATCCATGTGTTTACTGAGAGGAGCTCATTCGAGCTAGTGTGTGAGAGAGAGAGAGGGAAATTCAGTATTCCGTGCTGTGAGATTAACAAATTTTTTTGTTGATAACTGGCACAAGTAGTGGTAGAGAATCGAGAATCGTAGCGTGTAGATGTGTGTGTGTGTGTGACTGTTGCTGTATCTCGCTTCATTGTGTGTGTGTGTGAGTGCGTGTGCATGGGTAAGAGTCAGATCTGAGTAGTGTGCTCGCTTATCTTGTGTGTTTGTATGCTCGGATCTGTTTGCATCTGTGTGTGCCCTCTCTCCGAGTGTGTTTGGGTGTATTCTCTGGCTTGCTTATCTGTGTGCACGTCTTGCAGTTGTTGTAGTTTGTGTACGAACAACAACAACACCATCATTCGAGTTTTTATAGTAAAACGAGCGTGTGCCGTGCCGTACGTTTTTTCAGTGTGTTCTATACCGACCAGCAGCCATTTTGAGTTTTCGTTAAAGTGAAACACAAAAAACACCAACAGCGGATTTTTCTTTTTCTACAACAAAACCGACCAAATTTTCATTCAAATCGAATGTGTTTTCCTTAAAATTATTGAAAAATAATAAAAAAAAAACCAAAGCGAATATTCGAAAAATAAAATACACCAGAAATTTTGTGAAAATATAATTTCCATCAAAAGGAAAATTTTTAAAAGTGAATTTCATTCACAGAAAAAGTGTAGAGTCAAACGAAGTTACAACAAAGCAAAAGAAAGAAGGAAAAAAGAAATTAAACGAATTTATTTATTTAATATTACCACGAGAAAAAAAGCCAATAACAAAAATCGGTTTACTAAATTGAATTGAAAATTCTTCATAAAACCCCAACCGTTTCAAAAAAAAAGAAATTACCAAAATAAAGAAAATATTAAGAACTTTTCTTTAAGAAAAAATTAAACCGTTTCGAAAGTGAAAGAAAAGTTTCCACCAAATCAAACTAAAGGCAAAGAAAAATTGAACGTAATCCTTACTATACTCAGAAGTAGTCGGTGTCTACGTCATTTGTGTATCTACTACAATTTAACGGATTTTCTTTATTTCATCCAATTCACACAAACACACTCACACAAACATACTCGTACATCAAACCATACACAGACATATACAAAAGCAACCAACATAAGTGTGTTCATACATCATCCTCATCATCTTCATCGACATAGTCTTCGTCGCCATCACTACCAACCAATTTTTGTGAGTGTACTTCGTTAGCAGCCACAAGGAACAACAATAACAACTACTACTATTACTACCACAACCACAGCTTGAGCTTTTCCTTCGTGTACTTGTGTATCCCTTTTCCGTCTTTTGTTTTATTTTTAAACTTCGTTGTCACTGAGAGATAATACGTGTACAGCGACAACAACAAAAAGTGGAAATCAATAAAAAGAAATTGTTTTCCTTCCGAAAAAAGTGCGTGCGTATGTGACAATTCGACAAAAATAAAATCTTTAAAAATTTTATAAGGTGAAAATCGAAAAAAAAATCTTTTAAAATCTCCGCTCATACAGTGTTCACCATCTGTTATGCACAACCATTGCAATAACATCTCAGAGCATCAGGATATTATACAGCATTTGAATAATCTATCACCATTTGAAAGGTAAGTGGAAGCAAAATGGAAATAGTCAATCACTTGTGCAATAGAAGCTTTAAAGGTCTTATGAATTTTTCATCGAGGGTACACCACGTGGTCTCTCTGAACAATCCTTACATGATTTTAAAATGGAAAATTAAACATTTGCCTTAAATTTGAAAGTAAAGTCTTATAAAGACGTATAAAGTAATCCAATTCAGAATATATCGCACATTTTGTGCGAGACGTCACTATCCAAACTAGTTTTTTTTTAAACAAAATGATTGCAATGTAAAACTCAGAATCCAAATATTCTCAAAAACCTAGCCCTGAAGGGTATTCTACATTACTCAAGATAGAAAGAGTACGATTTTAAGATATAAAAAAACACAATATTTCTACAAGTACAAGCTTTTTCAAATTTAATGGGAATTACAAAACTAATGAATGTGTCTCGCGAAACCCTTTTGTATAAGAAACGTTTTCCGGTGGGACGTTTTTCTATAGGAAATTTATCCCAAGGTAAACTTTTCAGGTCACCCTTTTTTATAAGAAACTTGTCCAAAGGGCACTTTTCTAAAAGAGGGGTGTACCAGAAGACCCTATCCTATATGAAAGGTGTCCAAGGGTACCCCTTTTTATAACAAACGTGTTCGAGATCACCATTTTCTATAAGAATCGTGTCCAAGGAGAACCTTTTTCTAAAAGAAAGATGTCTAAGAAGGCCCTCTTCTATAAGAAATCTGTCCCAGGGCACTCTTTTCTTTAAGAAACGTGTACTAGAGACTTCTTTTTTATAACAAACGTGTGTCAGGTCACCTTTCTTCTTTAAGAAACGTGCCCAAGCAAAGAAACGTGTCCCACGTTCCAAAAGAAACGTGTCCCAGCAGACCCAGTTACATAAGAAACGCATCTCTCTTATTCTATAAGAAACGTATCTCAGGGGACCCTATTCGCATTTCAGAAAACGTTTTTTTTTTTAAAGAAATGCCTCCCTGTGGATCCTTTTCCAATAAAAAGTGTATTACGAAGGAAGCTTTCGATAAATAACTTGCCTTAGCTGACTTTTTTAGGGACACTTTAACATAGAGAACGTACCCTTTCCATTTAAAAACTTATCCCAGGGAACCTTTTTCTCTAAGAAACTTGTCTTAGCAAACCATTTACTATAGGAATCGTTTCCGAGGATACATCTTTTACAAGAAACTCGCACTGTGGAAATCTTTTCTATGAGAATCGTGTCCCGGGGAACTGCTTTCTATGAGAAATCTGAGCCAGGGGACCCATTTCCCTAGAAAACAATACCCGGATGACTTTATTTTTTAATTTTCCTATAACTTGCCTTGCGGGGAACATTTGCTATGGGACCATTTTTAGGAGAAACGTGTGTACGGGGATTATTTTCTATAGGAAAGCTATCTCATCTCTGAGAACAATTTCCTAGAGGACTTTTTCACAGTTTGATGTGAAAAATTTAAATGTATGTCTTTCAAATGCTACCACGTGCATCCCAATATCTCAATTATTTCTGAAGTTATAAAAATTTTGATAATAAAGGATTTTTATTATTCCTTAGAAATGCCACCCCTCTTTCAATGTATCACATTGTTCTCATGTACCTCAACATTCAATTTGATCCAACATTTTGGTAATAGTTCAAGTTTTACAAATCTGTACTCACTAAGTCTTATACAAATCTACACTGTGGGAAAATGGCATACAAAATTATCAAAAACTTTAACAAAATGAGCATATCCATTTTGAGATGATCTGCGCACTACAATCATTCAATGTCATTGTGGCATAGATCTTTACTCAATTCCTTTAAGATTTTCAAATTTGTTTTGCACTTCTTTTATAGGCTATTAATTTTTCCATAAAATGTGTAAAGAACCTCCTCCCACCTTAGCTAATCGTGATATTTGTGAAGACTGCCAAATAGTTTGTTTCGATTCTATTGTGTGAATGACATGTTCTATATGGCGACGGAAAAAAACCAAAAAAAAATCTAAAGACACACGCCATCCACCGTCTCTGTCCCGCTCCCTGTTTCTCCATACTGCATTCTTAGTGTCTGCTAGACCGTCTGGCCCTAAAGACTAAATTTAGATGCAACTTCCTCTCTGTTGCCAAACGTTGTGGATATTTCTTCTTCTTCTTCGTGTTCATCATCATCTCGTCGTCCACTAAACACAATGTACACTCATCCATTCGTCCACCAAAAAAATAAAAAATTAACAAACAAAAAATAAATAAATAAAGACGTGGAAAATAACAACAAATACACACACATTGATAGAGTTCAGTAGACTCTAAAGCAAAGCCGAATTGTAAATGGTCTATGCGAATATTTGAATACCCTAATATACCTTCATACGTTTTGCATGAACGAAGCTTAGGGAAATAAAAAATCAAAACATCTAGACAAAGAAAAAACTTGTGTTAAAATAAGAAACGTGTTCCAGGGGAACGTTATCTAAAGGAACGTGTTCCAGGCTATCCTTTTCTAAAAGAAATGTGTCCCACTGGACCCTTTTCTATCAGAAACGTATCCCACTGCACCCTTTTCTATAAGAAACGTGTTACCGGGGACCGTTTTCTATAAGAAGCGTGTCCCAGATGACGCTTTTCTATAAGAAACGTGTCCAAGGGACCCTTTTTCTATAAGAAACGTGTCCTAGATGACCCTTTTCTATAAGAAACGTGTCCCAGGGGCCCTTTTCTGTAAGAAACGTGTCCCAGGGGAACCTTTTCTATAAAAAAAAACTTGTTCCAGGGGACCCTTTTCTATAAGAAACGTGTCCCAGGGTACTCTTTTCTAAAAGAAACCTGTCCCAGGGGAACCTTTTCTATAAGAAACGTGTTTCAGGGGACCCTTTTCTATATGAAAGGCGTCCCAGATGACCCTTTTCTATAAGAAACTTGTCCCAGATGACGCTTTTCTATAAGAAACGTGTCCCAGATGACGCTTTTCTATAAGAAACTTGTTCCAGGGGACCCTTTTCTATAAGAAACGTGTTCCAGGGGACCCTTTTCTAAAAGAAACGTGTCCTAGGGAAAACTTTTCTGTAAGAAACGTGTCCCAGGGGAAACTTTTCTAGAAACGTGTCCCAGGGGAGCCTTTTCTATAGAACGTTAGCAATCTTTAGCTCTCTTATATACCAAAAAATGCCTTTCTTGTAAAACAAAAACAATAGCTGCCCTGTTAGAACCATTTCCAAGATATTTCAGACGTCTGCCCTTTTGAGAAAACGATGATGCCTGAAGTTTTTAGGAATATCGTTAAAGAATCTTTGAAAAAATGTTAATTAACTAAACTTTCTACTTCAATTTGCATATATGACAGCGCATAGAGAAAGGGACCTAAGGGTAAAAAAATCAATTTTCATTTTTTTTCTTTTTTTGATGTGGACAACATCTTAGCATCGAATGAGACCGATCCAATGCCCCAAAAGTGTTCCCTCCCAGAGATATGCGCGTTTCATGAAAGTGAAGTCGACGATTCTACACCAAAGATACACGTATTTAAATCTTTAAAATGGCTTTAATGAACAAAACTGGTTTTTACCCTTAGATATTAACCAAAATCTTATTTTGTCATCGCTTTTTAGGAAGCTCTTTCAACGCTATTTTTTAGAACTCATTCCATTCTCATTGCACGCTCGCCGTGAAATGATCCACAACTTCGAGGGAAGCATCGATGGTATGGCATGTAGCGCAGTCTTGTTAAAATCACTTTTTAGATATACGAATTGTCGAGCTCTGACCACAGAAAGTCGTTTAACATCGCTCTATAATGAGGGTCATTAAAGGTAACCGACACGGAGTCTCCTTCGTGACCCGATGATGCCACCATTCCATAAACCGCACTAACCAATCCGTCTTTGTGGATGCTTAGCCGAACACTTTGGATTGTGGTCACTTAAGAATAAAAACGAAAATTCAGTTTGTTGTCATAGGAGCTGAGCCAAAGTACGAACTCGTCTAAGAGGACTACTTTTTTTTGCTAAAAGTCTTGATCTTCGGACAAAAATTCCAGCGTCCAATAAACAAACGTAGGGCGTTGTTTGTGGTCAACTGACTTCAGTTGTAGCATCAGCATAGTCTCCAATCGTAAAAGAAGACAGGTCAACTTTCTAGTGGTGCCCAATTGAGAGATTTTGGGGACTTTTTCGGCCGGTAGGGCGGCAACATTTTTTTACTTCTTAACTTCTTACCAATCTTTGTTGTGTTGATGGTTTAAGATTAACAGGAATCTTATTTGGCTCAAACTTTTTCACGGTGCGATAAATTGCCATGATGACAACCGACAAAGCGACGAAATAAATTCACATTATAAATTTACAACTTGCCGGAATTTTAATATTTTTTCTATTAATTTCGCACGTTCGATGAGCGTAAAAGGTTGTACATGTTGAAATGGCACACCGGGCCTAATATTCTGACAGTTAAGTGGTATTGACAACTTTGACAGCTTCTGATATATAACAATGGGAAAAACTATCAATTCTAACTGGTCATCCTTTGTAGCAAACTTTATTTTTCTTCTAAGCAAACTAAGATTGCAGAGATCTAATCTGATACTAAGTGCTAAGTGTACCCTTTGCATTTAAGAATTTTGGTACGAGTATTGTCTCATCGAATTCGATGAGAAAATACTTATCGTAGGGCATCGCAATGCTTGCATACAACACCCCACACGAAATGCTGAAATTCAACAAAGTTCACTCGGTGGCAAGCTACGCATGAAAAGTGGCAGGCACAAACAGAACTATTAAGACGATGATGTTTTGATTTCATTCTATTCCGACGATATTTAAAAATAGCTTTTCGACTAATATCAAAGAAAATTCAGGAAATGTTCACACAAATTCGCCCAAAATTCACAAATCGAAATAAACTTATGAATGAGCAGAAGCTAGAGGGCTATGCGCCAAACTCGAGCGTGTCCCCCCTGCCCAGCGTGCAGCCAAACTAAATGAAAACTGAAATGCTTTAGCGCCCTTTTTACAGTTTCACTCGACGAATGGGTGGATGGATGGATGGACGATGGATGGATGGATGGAGGCTGGTTGTTAGATGGCAACGGAGGGCGATGGATGACGATGATCATTAGCCAGAAATAGAAACGGAACTAGAAATTTAGAGAGACGACCAAAAAGAGGGGAGATTAAGGAAAAACTCATAAATAGACTTGGGCAAGTTATTTATGGCAACACGTAGGAATTGTAGTCGTATACGCTCCAACGTTTCCTAGCACATCTTTGGACAAGGCGCACGATGCTGACAATGATGCATCATCATCACCGCCTAGGAACGCACGAAGTAAAGAAGTAACATATTGCGGGGTATGATGGAGGATATACCACAGTTGAATGATGAGCGGTGGGTGCATCGGTTTATAGAACATTTGATATCACATGATAAGTTGGGGGGGAACGAACAACTGTAGCTGTCGATTTCCCCCCACAATATTCTACAGTGGCTGTGTCTTGTTAATCTTATACGGCTCCCTTTCTTAAAAATTTAAAAAAAATCTTAAAAACGAATTTCCCCTCGAAAGGGAAATAGAAAACTATACTTAAAATAGTTATAATCGAGTTAAAACTAATGGGAAAGTTGTGTAATTCTGGGAAATTACAACAACCAAAATCTTGTTGCATTTTTAGCCAAGGAAAAGGGGAGGATTTTCCACATGTACAGGAAAGTGTTCTGAACGTTTTAAAGAAAATATGGAAATAGTTCCTCTAATACCACTCACGACGCATCAACAGGACACGCCGGAATATTGCATTCGATTAGAGCTACTCGTAGCTGGGAAAGGGTATCAGTTGAGTTCACATTTCAAAACCAGTTATGCCAATGATAAAACTGGATAGTCCTCAGCCAACCATAATCGCGATTTCAAAATTTTCACATACTCGCATAAACGAAATCCAGTTGCTCAATACTCTCGCTTGCTGGTTCAGTACGGCTCTGCTGCGTTTTTCCTGGTATTGTCTTATGGGACACAAGACGCGCCGAGCCATTCCTCCCCAGACACAGCACGCATATCAAATTCAAACTTCACATAACAACTGGTCCGGCACATCCTTCCTTTCGATGAATTCCGTGAAAATGCTAAACATTCCCATGGATACCTAATGTAGGGAATAGCGAAGATATGGTTTTGTTTGCTTTAAAACTTTAGAAATCGCTATCACCATAGCAGCAGCAACGACAATGCCAGGAACAATAGCGAAACGCTCTTCTATTGTTAACAAAATCATGCGTTATCTGGCGCTTTTCACACACACACACAAACACACATACTTAGCCATTCACACACATTGGCATTAAGGACATATGGCGGCGGTAGGCATGTGTGTGTGTCCTAGGGCCGTACCATTTGTTTGGGCCGGATTCTGGTCTGTTTACTTTGAGCACAATTGAAGATTGAATGTTGTTGTTGTTTGTTTAGATTGCTGATGAATCAAATGCTGGCCAAAGAAGAGGACGCAACGTGGAGCATCCATTTTCAATTGCCTTTCGATGGGCTTTTGTACAGGAAACCAGAAATTGTTGCTTTCAAAGAAAATCCAGGGATTACAGGGACTTAACAGGAAACGAGGTGTACTGGCCTAAGTGTTGGGAGGGCTTCAGAATCGTTGAGAAAGGCGGTTATCAAACATAAGAAAGTCCATTGCAGAACTGATAAATTGTACCGACAAGAAGCCAAATACGTTAATAATGCTGGGGTGGGATTTTTGACAAGCCTGTAGGAGCACTCGCTCCTTATACGCAGATCAAATATACCCAAAAATATTCATATCGTTTTAATATTTAACTAACGCATCCTTTGTCTCTCGTTTATTCCGAAAACTCAATATTTCTCAAAAAACTCTATTTTTCTCTTTTGCCTTTCAATAATATTACAATAGCCCTATGCATGACCTCCTTAACTTAGTCTAATTTTCCTTAAGAAAAGTATCTTCTGATGAAGAGGTTCACAGTTAACTGGAATAAGTAACCTAAGATAATGTCAGGCCCACAGAGTACAAGAATAATCAACCTCAGGCAATCTGAGTATAACTTGTCGAAGAGTATAGTAAATCTATAGGTACATGTTCGAAGGTTAAATTTTCCCCTAGTTACCACAATTGATATAAGGCTCATTACTTCGTAAAGAAAACAAAGCTCAGATGATCTAAAGTCTAGAGAAAAACTCATTTCAGATAATCTGAGGCTAACTTTCGTTAAAGAAAACTAACCTCAGATGATCTTGGGTTGACTTTCCCTTTAAAAACGTCAGATTAATTAGAAAACTGTTTTTTAAAGGTAAAAAATCTTCTCCAGAGTAAAAAAAACTTAGATAATCTGAGCCTTGCTTTTTAATGAGATAACACTGAGTCTCTCATGAAAAGGATAACTGCAGATGAGCGGAGTATAGCATTTCCAATAAAAAAGGACTTCAATGAACTAGTGCACATTTTTCTACAGGAAACGATGCCCAGATTAGCTAAGGCTCAGAGAAAAGTAATCTCAAATGAACATTCCCATAGAGAAAAGTAATCTCAAATGAAAACCTCTCACAGAGAAAAGTAATCTCAGATGATCACTTTTCATAAAAAAGTAGTCTCATTTGCTAAAAAAAAAAATGATCTTCCCTTGAAAAAAACTCAGTTGATCGACGGCATACTTGTCCTAACAAATAGTAGCCTCATTTTTCAATTTTTTTCAGTCTATTTAATATAGAACATTAATCATACTCGTATCCAGAGAAAAAAAAAGCCTCAGTAGATCCACGGCATATTTAATTAAAAAAAATAACCTCTAAAAATCTCAAGCACACTTTTTCCACAGACAACTGACTTCGAATGATTCAGGGCCACATTTCCTATAGAAAAACGAGACAACTCGAAAGTTTAACGGGGGCGAGGCTTTTATAGTCTCCACCAAGGATTGCTTTCCAGTATGGCATGTTTGACAGGGCCTAATTTTCGGAGTCCTACAGAACATTGGCCTAGGGGTCAAGTACACAAATTCAGAAAATTCGTAAAATTAACGCCATTCTCAGGTTCGTGGGAAAACTTTAGGATTTTAGAGTACCCATACGCCCATTTTGCAGAATCCGGACCCGAAGTTTAGACAAATCTTAAAAGTTAGTTCATGTTAAGATTTGTGTGGAAATTTCCCTGTTTTTGAGTTCCCATGTGCCTCTGTTCAAATATTTTTTTCTTCGGCTTACGGGGAACCTTGAACCAATGGATGAAGCGTTCAAATTTACTCGAATCGTTAAAAAAAATTATTAAATTATATTTGGATTGATGACGAAATGTCATTATTTTTTAATACGGGGCCGATTTCTGGGTATCTAGGGAACATACTACCGGTCTAAGTCCCAAATATAGGTACAGGTTTATGAAAAAAATTGTGTTTCTCGATACCCATATGTCCACGAACATTGTTCGGGGCCATGCTCAAAATGTCATTTCTTACGGGCCACCAAGGAATTTGGACAAATGGGCATATGGCTCAAATTTTGACGAATCGTAAAATTAATTTTATATTCGGATTGGTAACAAAATTTCATTATTTTTTTTAGTACCTGGGCCGATTTTTGCGTTATTAGGGATCAAACAGAACGGTCTTAGTCCCCAGTCTTTAATATAGGTAAAGATGGAGTGTTTTTGCATACCCATATGTCCCCGAACATTGAGGGACTTTTTAGACCCCAGGCTTCATTGACTACGCCCATTAATGGGGCGTTAAATAACTACGGTTGCCAAGAAGAGACAAAAACAGGTGTACGCTAGAGATTTTTTTGTTTTATCTAATATCAACTTTCTGCCCGTTAGCCCGATTTGGTTTATTTTCACACCAACCAATCTGTAACCGTAGGACATATGTATATCTGGTAATTAAGAAAACTCCAGCTCTTTTCTTTTACTATCATCAGAAGGACGGGCGGACTGAAGAACATGACTAAATCGTCATAGATTTTTACTACGATGAATAATAGAAATATATGCGAGGGCATTTCATCGGTAACTTTTCCTACTGCCCTCGTAGTTATATGAAATGCAACACTGTTCCCATCAAGTACTCTGCACCATCGATTTCAATGGTAAAGAAGTATTTTTTTGACTTTCGTTCTGGTCGCACAAGTGCAAATGGCGCTGAACGTTCTGGAAGGCCAATTAAGGTCAATACACCCGAAAATGTCGAAAAAATCCACGATATGGTGTTGGCCGATCGAAGAGTAAAAGTGCGTGCGATTGTTGAAGCCATACGTATTTCATGTGGCAGTGTAGTTTCGATTTAACATAATCAGTTGGGTATAAGAAAACTGTCTAGAAGATTGGTGCCGCGTTTGCTCTCAATTGACCATAAACGTAATCGTGTGACAACTTCAAAGGATTGTTTGGGGTTGTTTAATCGCAATTCGATTGAGTTTTTGCGGCGTTTTGTAACTGCGGATGAAACCTGGATCCATTACAACACTCCGGAGACCAAGCAGCAGTCTAAACAATGGGTTTCTCCGGATGAACCGGCTCCGAAGAAGGCCAAGATGACTTTGTCGGCCTATAAGGTGACGTCGCCAGATTTTTTGAGATACACTCGGGATAATCCACATTGATGACCTTCAAAAGGAAACACAATAAACGGCGAATATTATGCCTACTTATTGGACCGATTTAACGAGGATTTAAAAAAAAGAGCCCATATGGCCAAGAATAAAGTTATTTTTCATCAAAATAATGGGTGCATGCGTGTGCAGTCTCAATGACAAAATTGCTTGATTGGGTTACGAATTGGTAGCTCATCCGCCATATTCTCCGGATTTAGTCCACAGTGACTATTTCCTTCTTCCAATCCTAAACAAATTGCTCGGCGGAAAGAGATGCAGCTCCAACGATGAAATTATTGATCGAACAAATGCCTATTTTGTGGACCTGAAAAATCCTATTTTTTGGAAGGGATACAACAATTGGAGAAACTTTGGACTAAGTGTATTGAGTTAAAAGGAGATTATGTTGAAAATAATTATTTTTTGCAAAAAATAAAGTGTGTTTTATTCGAAAACTCACGGAATTATTGATGTGCCTTATATATTTGGCTCTAGCTCTTTTCGTTTGCTATCACGCACTCAAATGTTATATTGTATTGTATGTGGCAATGTATATTTGTATGTCACCTTGGAAAGGCAATATTTCAAAAAATATTTGATTTTATTACTCGTAGCTACTACGAGTAAAAAAAAAATAAAATTGAGAAAAAGTCAAAAAAAATAAATTT
The DNA here is from genome assembly GCA_963513945.1 of Hydrotaea diabolus. NCBI lineage: Eukaryota > Metazoa > Arthropoda > Insecta > Diptera > Muscidae > Hydrotaea > Hydrotaea diabolus. The sequence continues at coordinate 1,374,881 of OY740718.1, read as the reverse complement.
AGGCGCCTCGAAAAAGTTTTTTCATATGTCGTAGTGGAACTTTTTTCCTTATGCCAAAATCTATCGAAAAATCGATGGCACAATATTGATTGCTAAATCAAACTACCCTTAAATATATATGTATATGTGACAGCGCATAGAGAAAGGGACCTAAGAGTAAAAAAATAAATTTTCATTTTTTTCTTTTCCTGATGTGGACAACATCTATGTATCGAATGAGACCGATCCCATGCCCCAAAAGTGTTCCCTCCCAGAGATATTCGCGTTTTATGAAAGGGAAGTCGCCGATTCTAAGCGCAAATAGAAAGGGACCTAATCTTTAAAATGGCTCTCCTGAACAAAACTGGTTTTTAACCTTAGGTCCCTTTCTATTTTGCGCGTCACATATATATATATATATATATCTATATATATATCTTCCGTCGCTACACATGAGTGATGCAACATCGTAAACTTTGTCTGTTAGTGTGTGCTGGACATTGAAAGGACTCCGGGGAACATTTTGGGTAAGGGAAATTACCCACCCACAAGACTTGGAATTGTTAAAGGAAAGTTTTGTATAGGACAGTAGACGCTTTTTGGTTGGTGAGGAAAATGAGTCTTAGATCATCCGAGGCTACTTTTCGACAGAATGATTTCCTATCTATAGAAAAGGTGTTTTCCCCGATTATCGGAAATACTTATAAGTATAGTCTCTCCACCATAGGATGCAATGTACGTATATGCAAGTTTGTCATTACGTTTGTAACATCTCTAAATACTTATATGCGACCCTAAAAAAAAAAAAATATATATATATATATATATATATATATATATATATATAGTATATATATATATATATATATATATATATATTTTTTTTTTTTTTTTTTTTTTTAGGGTCGCATATAAGTATTTAGAGATGTTACAAACGTAATGACAAACTTGCATATACGTACATTGCATCCTATGGTGGAGAGACTATACTTATAAGTATTTCCGATAATCGGGGAAAACACCTTTTCTATAGATAGGAAATCATTCTGTCGAAAAGTAGCCTCGGATGATCTAAGACTCATTTTCCTCACCAACCAAAAAGCGTCTACTGTCCTATACAAAACTTTCCTTTAACAATTCCAAGTCTTGTGGGTGGGTAATTTCCCTTACCCAAAATGTTCCCCGGAGTCCTTTCAATGTCCAGCACACACTAACAGACAAAGTTTACGATGTTGCATCACTCATGTGTAGCGACGGAAGAGAGATTTGTGGAGATTTTATGGGGTTGTTTCCGCATCAATCGGACGCGAAACGTCATTTTAGTCTCACTAGCGTAGATACGACCAAGCACGAGTATGCACTGATATGCATGCGCATCAAAGGTCATAGTGCAACAGGGGATGGCCGGTACTCATACTCGCCGCCAGTCGTGTTTTACCGTTTTGTGTGCCTGCAACGCACCAGCACCACACGAATGCAACGCCCGAGCAACATTCGCATGCCGATGCTCTCTCTAGCGCATGCGATGCAAATGCCACGGAAACTGCACGTACAGCGGCTCATGCGAAGGGGTGGGCCGCCAGGGGTGGCGAAAGGATTGCGGAGAGCTTTGAAACTCACACAACCTGCTTGCATACACTCCGGTAAATGACTACATGCTCGCATTCCACATTGTAGTGTTGCATGTGACGTGGCGTGGTGTTTGCACGTAAAAAGGGGTGCATTTGCACCGTGCATACACAGACATGCTTGTATTTTGCATGCGTAGGCGCATTTTATGCATTTTGCGCCCGATTGGCTGATTTCAGGACGGCAAAAACTCGTGTGGTATGGAAAGCTCTCACAAAAAAAAAACAAAATCCAGAAAATTGTATTAACAAGTGCAGCCGGAGAGTAGTGATAGGCCTAGGTTGCACATTGTCTATGGTGTACACACACACGCGTACACAAATATACTCGTATATGCCTGCCTATGTATAAGGTGGCTTATGTACACCGCCTGTGCCCGGTTGTACCTTTTACTTGTTAACATTCGTCGGTCTGTCATCGTGTGTCTTACAACGCCATTGCAGTTATTGCAGAAATTGTTTGCGTTTGTTTGGTTGTATGTGCCACACCGAAAAAGGGTTGCATGTTGCATTGAGCTTTTGGTGAGATTGTGCTTCGCTGCTTTAGTGTTGTTTTTTATTTTCGTTTGTTTGTTCTTAAGATGACAAAGAGGTGTTGAGGAGCTGCCATAAGCCTACGACGTATCCTGCCATCATCATCCTGCCACTTAATAAAGGTATCATCACATCATTTTAATGTGTGGTCACTCTTGCGCTGCTGTTGTTGTTGTCGCTGTTAGTGCAATTATGACAGGAGGTTTTGTTTGTTGTAGTCATTGAATGTCTTTCTTTTTCTGCATCATATTCTGTCCTTCTTTTTGTTGAATTTGTGTGAGTGTGTGTGTGTGAGTGGTGGCACCCAAATTTTGAAGTACTCGCTGGTACTTTGTCGGCAGGGTTGCATTGCATGTCTCTTGACAGACACCTTCTGACGTTAATGACATTTTTGAAGTTTCTTTAATTTTTTTTCCTTTCGCTCTCTTCTTTTCTGCATTCACACTTTTTTCAAGTGATTGTTTTTCTTTAAGTTCGAGTGTGTGTGTGTGTTTTTAAATTCCTTAACAGAGGAACCCATTAAAATCGGTGGCATTTTTCGAGAATTTCAGGCCAAGACACGGTGGCGGTATAATTGTGGCACAGCCACATCTTCATTCTGCTGTTAAATATTTTGGCACACTTTCGTGGCTTGTATTATGCTCAGGGGGGTGCTGTGCTCGAGCTATAACATGATTGATCGTTACAATTATTAATTTTATTTACAACACCAAGCAAATGTTACATTACAGAGAACAGACATTTCCGACAGTGGTCGGCAACGCGTGCTGTAAAAAGTGTTTTCTTAAGATAAGGATCTGATATCGGTGATAGTGAAATCGTTGGAAACGCACGACAAATTTACACCTGATTGGCACTTTAAGCGGCATTTTCACATGGAGCTGTAATTTGTCTGCATGTAATAGTATTTTTTGTAACAGAGTGGCCAGATGAGAATGATAGGAAATGAAATTTATGTAACAAAGGTGCGGGATTTCAAGTTAATTGTGGGTTTATTTCGGCAACAATACCTTTTACGGTCGTTTCAATTTTTGATGAATCGGTACGATAATTATTCCCGCTATAGAATCTGAAATGTGTGCCTCGAGCTCGTCTAAAATGTTAGTCTGCTTAGAGTCAACTAAGGACTTGACAAAGCCCTAGAGAAAATAAGTAGAGGTGTCAAGTCGGATGATCAATTTAAGAACACTCGCCCTGAGTAGGCGGCTAATTTTTCCCAGGATCTCTATATCGAATAAAAATTTATCAATAATCTGCTTAAAAAAACACTCCAGTCAAAGTAACGAAAATCCAACAGTGGCAAAACTAAAGTATTCGTACTCGATACCTGAAGTATCTGTTCATTCAATACATACTCGTAAACAATGAAGGTAAATTAAGTTCAATAAAGCCGCTATGGCATAAGCCGCCAATGCAGTGATGCTGGGTGAAATATTTGTGGATGGTGTTACCTTCAATGACAGGAATTTTACTTGAGAAAATAGCCGAAGAGCCTAAAATGTGTCCAAGAAGAGGAGTTTTGGAAAAACTCGGTCCAACATTTCCAGTCTTCGCCTCACAGCGGAGCCAATTTTTACGTCATTATTATCGGATCTAATTGCGAAATAGCCTAGATAATTCTCTGGAAAAGCTCAGTTGAGCTTATCGGCATCGAATATACATTTGTGGGATTTCCGCTATACTGCCTGATGCGTCAGCTATGTTTTCATCACTTTGCTAGTAGTAATGGTAAGAGAGTGTACTGATACTTAAACCTTTCAAGGTGCGGCGAAACGTTTGACCTCACGACAAATTCACGTCAAGTATTTAGAAGAAGAAATGATACGAGAACAAAATATGATCTTATTAGCCAACGATATTCCAGACGGATAACTCGAAACCGAAAAATATACGACAGACGTGTTCTTATATTCTCTATAACAAAAAGGAATGTGGACTATGTTTGCTATACTGATTTACGATCAAATTAATTACGATCAATATCTGGATACGATCCCGAATATTCGCAAAATACAGTAACTCAATGATATATTTCTTCACTGTGGAGTTAACAACAAAGAAAAGCTGTTTTTCAGAGTCCTATTATATTTTTAAACCCTCCACGAAAGAGTTAATGGTACACTAAATTTTTCATTCCGTTCGCAACACCACGAAATATTGATCGGAGACCCCATATATTGGCGATTGTCGCAATAATTTAAGATGATCTAGAGATGTCCGTCCGTGAGTGTGTTGAAAGCAAGATAACGGTCAAGCCGAAACAATCTGGGATCTTGAAATTTTGCATGATTGTAAATGGACGAAATCGGCCCAGGGAGAAAAAGTTTTCCTTTTGAGTATTTGCTTAAAAAAACATAATTTTCTGTGAAGGAACATGGGTTAAAATGGGTACTGTTAATTGGGGCGCACTAAATACCTCAAAAAATAGCAAAGTTGCTGAATTTTTTTTCGTGGTGCCCAAAAACCGCGATCAAAATTCAATGCGGAAATATGGGTACTCAAATGAAAGCAAATCAAATAAAGTGGAATTTGTTTGAGCTGTGATTAGGATTTTTGTTTGGGCTGAGGTAAAGGTATAATGCATGGTTCGAAAGGGTCCAAGAACGGAAAATTTTGTTGCGTTTTAGTAGCAAAGGGACGGTGGATGATATATAAGGTTCGACCTGGACGAACTTGCTGACGTTTTTAATTGTTTTGGCCATACCCGCTTCAAAATTCTTTCCTAAAGGCTAGGAAATTAGAGAGTACAAATATAATATTAATCAATAGTATGCCCTATGCCCGTCTATCTTGTGTTCAAAGCTCAATGGAATCCAAACGAAACGAGCTTGCATCTTTAAACTTATTATAAAAGGGACCATATGGAAAAGAAACAAGTTTCCCAGTTTGGGCCTTAAACTACGACATGTTTTTTTCTGTTACTTTCATTCAAAAATTTTATTTTTTTAACGAACATTAACTTTGCTTCAAAGTCGTGGTCATGAATGCCTAAACGACCCAGAAATGGTAGTAGCCCTTGGGTTTATAGGCCCCAAATACCAGTTTCGATCCAAAAATATTCATATTGTCATTTTAAAATTGTCAATGAAGTTAAAAACCTGTTTTTGTTCTATAAACTGGAGAGGTTCATGTGCTTTTTCGACGGAAGATTAAGAAAAAGATGGGGAATTTTGTACAGAAGTTAGACACAGAGAACAAAATCGTTGTCACTTCCGTTTTTTTTTTGCCAACCGAATGATTGAGGTTTTATGCATCTGAAGTATTGTATCGGTACAATCGAATGTTAGTTGGTGCTCTGCATTTTTCTGTTATTGGAACTGAAGAAGCGGTGGAACATTCGTAGGAAGTATCCGAACCTTAAGAAAGTAGTTTTCAGCTTTAAAATTTTCATGCCGCATTTACGAGTATTCAACAAAAAAATTTAAAACTTTCATCAGAGTAACACAAATTATTTGATTACAAACTTGAACATAGGGCCAAGGAAACACTATACAAGATAATGAATATGAGTTTTATGGATTGTATTCATCGATAGGCTTGAAGTCAGTAATAATCGAAATATTTTATTTTAATAACACCTATTCAAAACAAATATAACCTTTAAACAACCCATTATTGGTTATGATGGCATTTTAGTTAGCATCATTAATAATTGGTTACAACAACAAAATGTTTGCAAAAATATTGGTTGCCACAACTACCGGAAAAGGAAAAGGTACTCCGCGTTTCATTGGTATAATCGATCAATTAGTTGTGTGTACATTACGATGGTCATAGCTATAATCTTGTGGTAAGTCGAACTGAATAGCCCTTACGATAATGAATATTTGGTGAATGCAACGGAAACACTTTGTTTGTTACGGAATTTTTTTGTAGTTCCTAACGACTTCCATATAATTTTTTTTAGTGTGAAGATGATCTTTGCTTGTCGATTTCTTACAAAAAAATATAATTTTGAGTTATAACACTATTGCCGAAAAGTCCAACTACGGGTATTTTCTATCCTGAATCTCCAAACACCCCTCAGAAAAAAATTATTTTCTAAATATCGAGCCATAAGCGCTAACCTATCGTAAGTCAAATTTTTGGAAAAAAAATTTTATTGCTGAAAAATAATCGTTAGGACAAGCCTCATCGTTTTGTATTTTTAAAATGACAAAATTGTTAGTAAAACATCAAAAAAAAAGCTTTTGCATTTTATCGTAAATGATTGTTTAAATTTTATTGTGTAGCAATTTTATCGTAAGTCACACATCAAATTGCTGCAGCAATCGCAAATGTGTTCAGATTTTTTTTTTGTTTTTTGATACAGTTATATGAGTAGGTAGAAATCTTAAATTTTTGCATTAAAACATTTGCATTTTTAATAAAGTTGTTTGAAATAAATAATAAAAACCGTCTCCTGTAAAATTTGCATTTTTTCACTTACGATAGGTTAGCGCTTATGGCTCGATATGTTGACAAAATTATTATTTTTTCACTCTAAAACTCTACTTTTTAAAAAGAATTAACCTTCTTTTATTCTTTTTAAAAATTTGTATTAAAGCAAATCTTGGAAGATTACATGTACGCTCAAAATCCCTCATAAAAGTAAGCAGTTTCTATGGTCCCAAAAGACTTGGCCTCGCATCAAATAACAACTTATGGTTACTCAAAACCAATGAAAGAAATTTTAAATGTGTCTAAATCTAGGAAGCTATATAGACTCTGGAACTTTTCTTTATCGGTTTGGAAGCTAAGTAGTGCTTTCAACTGACTAACAGATATAATATCGTTTGGCAAACCCACCCACCTACATTGCATCTGATTTCAATTCCCACCCCAAAATACCCTTTTACACCCTACCATCGCTAAATGTGCGTTTGCTGCACTCTCTCCCTGCTGCAGATGCCCTGATCGCCTGGCTAGTCGAACCAATTATTTACGTATGACGCATTTGTTTACGCACATTAACAATGTGTGTGCGTTTGTGTTTGAGTGTGTGTGTGTGTGTGTTTACGTGGATGCAACAAGTTGTGCAGTTTTTGCATATGCATTTCTCTTTGTTGCGTCACCGAGAATGTTGCAAGTTCTTAGGGAAGAAAAATACATGCAGTCGCACGCACATCCACATGTATTTGAGAATGTTTGTAACCAGAGTCTGTGCGTATGCCATTGTCGCGGTGGTGGTGCTGATGGTGGTGGCTTTAACTAGGTCATGATTGGTTGCAATCAACCCACTCTGCCTTCGCTTGACAGTCGGCTGCATACCGTGTACTGTGGCGCGTAACCCTTTGTTGTGACTCTAACTACAAAAAGCTTACAATGCCTTTTAAAATATTCCCCCCTCTGATTGGCGTTGCACTCTGCAATGCAATGACTACGCGTGTCAAGTTTACACACACACTGACAAACGTGCTACGGACGCATGCGTGCATTCCACCGCTAAAGCTCATAAAGAGAATTGATGGCATTCGCTACTTCTTCATTTTAGAGCGAAACTGCATTTGCTGTTGCAACTAAACTCGGCCTTACCCTGACTCCTGCGCGTTTGGCATGCCCCCGTCCATACTCGACTCTCACAGGATGCGAGAGGGGAGAAGGCCATAACGGCGACACAAAGAGGGCACGATTGGTGGGCTGGTTGGTTGATGTTCGCATTTTAGCGAGTAATTCGAAGAACTTGCGTACTTTCCAACAGCGTTGTCCGTCTGTCTGTCCGTCCTCCCATCCGTTCGTAAGGTGTCGATAATTACACATATTCGTTGTTCAGCATACCTCAAGTGTGGTGGCTCTTGTTTGTCGTCGTTGTGTTGTTGTGCAATTCATGTAATTGACCTCTCATGGTTTCGTGTGACGCTGCACTTGTTGCACTCGTTTCGTTTTTAGCTGCACTATGCGGCGGCATGGAGGAAATTACTATTGTCGCTGTTGTTTTTTTTTGAAGGTTTTTTGTGCGTTAATTTGCTAAATTTCTTTACAACACCAGCCTTTTTGCCTTACAAAATGGAAAATTGCTTTGGTGGCCCCGAGAAGAATTTCGTCGATACGTGTCGATCCATGTGAAAGGTGTAAAGAATTTTAATGAGATGCCTTTAGGAGAAGGGGAGAAGAGTGTCAGCATAGTTTGACAGAGAAAGTGAAGATGATGGTGGAATTTCGGGAGTCATGTGTCATCGTGGGCGGACATACTGTTTGGCAATTCCTTGTATGTTTCAAACGTTCAGTACCAAACTTAAAGACAATCGGCCGAGCATTTGGATTTTCTTACAAAGCAGCATTTTCATTGCCGCATATTGTTGCTAATGCTTTGGGCTTTTTCCGGAGTGGCCTATTTTTAAACTAACAGCCAGTCCGAAAAATCGATATACGCTCAACTAAAACAGTTATGAGAAAGAATCGATGCGAAGCTTCTAAAGTAGGATAAGCCGATATGTTTGCTCATTAACCTTAACAATCTAGCAATTAATATGTAAAAATCGAGTTGAATATCTAAAAATCGATTTTGTCAAGTGGAGTAAAACTTAGTGTGCATGACTATTTAACGAGTTAGCCCAGGTTCAATTCGTTTAAAAACTTCAGACCTTTTACAGTGGTGGATTTTCGCACCTTGAAAATGTTGGCGACTTTACAAGTAAGAAATGAATCTCTTAGTAGAAGTTTCTCTATACAATGCCATTCGCATACGTCATTAAACAGAAGGTTCTGGTCAGGGACATAGAACAATCATATGGTGCACGGATGACTGACTCTAGAAGTTCGTATATTAATGGGCTACACTACATTTATAGGGGACATCCCGCACGTGAGTAGAAATAAGAGGTCGCAGGGGGAAAAGATGGATTAGTGGTTATTGACACTTGCCTCGAACTTCTGGATGTCGTCAGATACCACATAAGGACTGTACGGGAGAAAAACGAATTCGATCTGCAGTGTAACAAAGTATCTATAAAACAGCGACACGCAGTCAACAATACGACAATGCTCGAAGAAGGCAATAATATTGGATTTTTTCTCCTTTGGACACGGTCAAGTAGCTACAAGGATGATTTTTGGATGTCATAACTTCTTGGAAATACATTCGATGGAAGTTGTTTCTACATAAAAGGTCTGCCGGGAGAAAAACGAATTCGATCTGCAGTGTATGAAAGTATCGAAAGAACTGCGACACGCAGTTAACAATCCGACGACGCTCGAGGGAGACTATAGAGTTGGATCTTTCTTCTTTGGACACGGACAAGTAGCTCCAAGAATAGTTTTGGATGTCGTAACCAGTGGAAAATACATTCGCTAGAAGTCGATCCAACATAAGGACTGTACGGGTGAAAATCGAATTTGAGATGCAGTATATGAAAGTATTGATAGAACAGCGACACGCAACCCACAATCCACACAATCCGACGATGCTCGAGCGAGACAATAGAGTTGGTTCTTTCTCCGTTGGACATGGTCAAGTAGCTGCCATATATAATAGCTATATCCTGACGTGAACGTATATGTGACCCGGCCTATGAAAAGGTGGCAGCGTTCAATCCTGTTTTTAAATTTTTAATTTCATTTATTATCTTGATTCTGGATTTTCAATAAAATTCTGTTTTTCTTTCATTTGTGCTCTTCTTTCTCTACATTTTTAGTACACTTTTAAGCAAGTTAGGACTTTCTATTTTTTTTGAGTCATAAGCCACCTTTTCATAGGCCGGGTCACATATGTTGACCAGATAGCAATGATGGTTTTTCCATTTGTTATACTTCAGATACTATCTAAGTTACTAATGCCATCTAGCAGTTAGAATATTCGGAACGGTTTGCCATTTGAACCGGCAGAGTTTTAGGCTAACCAAATGCGTGTCAAACTTATAAATACCGTGATGGTATAGGAAATAAACAGATAAATATAAGTACGAGTAGTAATCAACTCAATGATACCGCTCAAATTCTGACTCAGCTGTAAATGCAGAACTTAAAGGTCGCCGTGCCGCCGTTCGCCATCATGGCTGCAGTGCGCAGGCAATTTATCACACCCGAACCCTAAGCCACCAACCAGACAGAGATTGTTGTAAAATAAAATAAAAACATAACCGACTTAGTATTGAAAATATCCAAAAATGTCGATCTGTTCAATTGGACATCGTCCGAGTGTCAACCCGGCTTCGTATGTGATTGTGCTAACGCTAGATTACAAGAAAATAGTGTCAGACGCCTAAAGGGGCATGTAAAAATCGTTTACTCTTTAATGGTTCTACGATTATCACACTTTCTTTTGGATATTGCTTTGAAACTCTACTCGCAATTATCACTGGCATTTTGACAGTTTTCTGGTGTACTTTGGTTATTAAATCAATCAGAATCTTAAATAAGATCCTTTCTTAATCCTTTTTGCCGTAACAGATTACAACTGAAATAAGCTGTTATTAAAATAAGTGTATATTTAAATGGTTCTAGAGAAAGAACCCAAAACTATGTAACGATAATTTTTTGGGTTAATAAACATTTTTAATCGAATTGGATCAATCAGAATCGAGTAATTACCTGGCTACTTAATTTCATATGTAAACATTTCCAAGTGATATTCTGGATTAGATTTTATATGCAAGCATTTCGAAGTTTCCCTTGCCTCCATGGCGCAGACAAAACCTTGCCGTTCTAAAGAATTTTATAAAAACTTTCAGTACTTTTGGTTGTTTCAACTTAGGCCACTATTGTCCTCTTTCTTTTTATGCAAGGTTGTTTGCCTTGAGTTGCTACTGCCTTGTTTGCCCAAATAATGTTGTCTCTGTGTGTTCCCATACATATACTTATAATTTTGCTCTTGTCGCCTGTTCCACACTCGTTTTCACCCGTAATTATAGTTTATTTAAATTGATGGGCTACCTTTTACTATTAAAATAACAAGAACACCTATAGCTATGAGTAGCTCACGTACTCTCTGGACTGTGTGCCTTGAGAATAGGAGCAACGAGTCCACTTACAGGTACTAAGGCTGCCAAAAAAGATGTCCTTCCTTAATGTCTTCATCGATATTTTGGAGTTCGGAAGAAAGCCAAGCACAACAACAAATGTAGACTCCACAAAAATACTACAACTTTAGTGGCAAGCACAGGCATACCCGCAACGTACAATTAATGAATGCGTGAACATTTTGTAGAGACAAACAACAGGTGTGTTTTATGTGATAAGCTAGAGTTAATAGACGAACAGCAGCTAAAAATCATAGATATGCACACTGAGAAAAAACTTGGTTACTACATGGTAACGGCAATAATAATATGTTCTCCGCAATAAAAGTATGTTCGTTGCAACCATAGCATTGTTAACTGAATTTAGTTTTGACAATAGTATAATTGCTGCAATATTAATATTGTTGAAATGTAACAATAGTATTATTGCCAAATTTAAAAATGAAAGTATGGTTATAACAACAATATAAATATTGTTGGTGCGACAAAAGTATTGTGTTTTGCGTTTTATGTTTACAATAATATGATTACGGCAATGATGTATGATTGTAATTTTTCTTCATTTAAATATGCTTTTAAGAACGAATGTTATTGGATCGGATTTAATGCAATAGTAGTAATTTTTTTATCGAAACTAAATTTTTTTAAACAAGCTACTTTGGCTTTGTTTTACTGAAATATTTTTTTTAATAACAACGCACTCCTATTATTTTGAATTTAATGTATTTTTTAATAAATTTCATAATTTAAATCTATTGTCGACAACTTAAACAAATTGTAATAAATTATATTGGGGTCAAAGTACAATTGTGTGTGATCATACTATGGTTGTAGGGATCATAACATGGTTGAGTGAGGATCATACTGATGTGAGGATCATACTATGGTTGTATGTGAAACATACTATGGTTGTGAGGATTATGCTATGGTTGTGGATATCATAGTATGGTTGAGTGTGAATCATACTATGGTTGTGGGGATCATACTGCTCAGACTGCCGGTTGAGCTAAACAAATGAATAGATAAACATTGAACATTAAACTATAAAGTTATAAGAACAGCGTATGCATTTCCAAAAGTTTTGACATTAATGGCAAATTGAATTCACTAGTACGGGGTAAGTTTGTGTTTTTTAAATTGGGTTTCCCAGCTTTGGCAAAAGCCTAAAGTAAAAACAATTAAAATGATGGGCACAATTGGTATGAGAAAGAGCAAAAAAGCGAGAAAAGCCGTAAGTGGCATCTAGAGTTTGCAGCTGCAGTAGTAATATGCATACAAAGGCCCTTAAGGTGTCTATAGGAATTTTGAAAATCTTTATTTTAACCAGATATTCCATTGTGACATTTCGGAAGGGCCATTTAAAATTTTATATTTGAATCGGCAGTAAAAAAGTACTCATATTTTTTTTAAAATTTCTGGTTTTATTGGAAGGTTAAACTTTGTCATTTTATATCGGGTCCGTGACGACCTTCATCAGAAAGCTACATGGTTGCAATTTCTTTTGATATATTCAGTATAATGAAATTAAAAAAACCATTTCAATCTTAAACGCAGATGATTCATTTTCAGGAGATGTAGTATATCTGAAAAATCTAGATTTCATTATTCCATAGGATACAGGCACACGTTCTTAATACCGAGAACTTCTTTGTCCGATGGTTGTTTGATCTTTAAATGGCCTTAGTTTAAAAATTATTGATTTAATTTTCTTTCATTTTCCTGGAAGTAAGATATTCTATCTACATTGTTTGAGAACGGAAAAGAGTCGTATAATGCAAGTATTGGTCTTAAACTTAATTTTAGTTTCAGTTCCGGAACCTTTGACGCCGAATTTACGATTTGATGAGCTCAGCTAAAAGGCCATTTAAATTAATATAGACAACGTAAGCTAAAAGCTGACTTTGAACACACACACAATTCAGCATCGCTTTGTGTAGAAATTTATTTATTTACTATTTATTTATAGTTAAATACTATATTTAAGAGAAAAACAGCTTTTGGCAGGGTTTTTAGAAATATTTGCTTAAATTTATTTATTATTAGAAATTTTGAACATTAAACAAATCGTCTTGTCTCTTTATTTCCAGGTAAATATCCAAAAACTCGGGATTATTAAAATGTCTGATTTAACCAGGTCTGTATTTTGAACATTTCAATTCAAATATTAAAAACAAAAAAGGTCCACTACGAAAATTAAAAGCACTGGGGATGCGAACATCGTATGTTAAATTTCGAGTACTTATTTATGAGGACTCAAAACGTAACAAATCTGCTTAGTTTTTCTGTAATCTTAGTTTTTCTGTAAGAATAATCAGTCTATTTTCCTCTTAACATTATGTTTGTTGGGAAATCTTATAATTTATATAATTTCGTTTGTGGCAACTGATATGTATATCGAGTTGAATACAGTGAAACTGTTGATTTATTCATTTTTGATGACAGAATACAATTATGTCTGTTGAAGCAATGCAATTTATAGAAAATAGCTTATAATTAAAAAAGATATTACGAAATATACTAGAAGTGAGGCTCACTTAACAGTTGACAGAGCCATTTGTTAAAGAGAAAATATCTTGAATAAAATGGAGATGGTTAGGGTAGAGTAGACTAAAAGGCGTTACTTCCGTTTTAATGCACAGTACATCCACTCTGTGGTGATCCATAATGGAGATAAAATGCCTATCCTATATCAGTGATAGTTTATACTACGCGATTTGTAAGAATCCGACCTAAAGAGAGGAGAATCCTCTCTTTAAGACTATTATTACAACTCTCACATCACTCTGGTTTATTTCCAATAGGTTTCAATATTCAGCTGGACCGTGTTAGTGTAATGGGTAGAGTGATAGACTTTCTCTACTATAGGGTTACCCTCTGGACATATGCTGTCGTACGATTTTCTTGTTTTACTTTCTCAAGTGCAGATATAACAGAAACTCCTGTTTTTTGTAGAAACGACGACAGAATGATTGGCCGGAAAATCACCATTACGCCTCTGCACCTTTACAGACTAGACCCCAATATAATTTACGATCTTTATAGTTATAGCCAACAAATGGTTGCAACAACAGACAATTCTTGTTCTAAACATTTTTGTTGTAACGAACTCTTATTGATGGAGAATTTATCTAATTATTTATATTTTAGATAATTCTTCCATTTCTTTTTCGAATGAATAAAATTGAGTGATGTTGTAATGTCAAGAATCTGATCATTTGCCAGTTTTACTCCCACCTTGCTTTAAATGCCAAAAGTCGAAGACTTTTGTCCTGTCCTTTTTCAGGACATATTTTCGTCGTATCTATTTTCGTCAAAGCCCCCAGTCTGTGTGATTAAGTTATCATTAGGAATTTATTTTTGGATATTAAATGTTGTGGCTTTATTTCCTTTTCTTGCTGTTTCGCCACCGTGCATGTGCCTGTGTGAGTGCGCCCCTTTTGTATCCTTATAATCAAGGCCAAGAGCAAGGATTTCTCTTCGTCTCTGTGTGTTATAGTCGTCGTTGCATATTTGCTTTAGCTTTGGAAGAAAAACACAGAGTCGAAAAAAACTAAAGGAGGATGATGAAGAAAAAGGCAAAAGATAGGCCATGATGTGTTTTATTCAAATGCTTTGTGTGTTATCTCTCATTCAGGGAACGTCCGTTGTATCGTGTCTCCGAGCTAGCTCCCCGGTTCTTGGGTATTTTTTTCGGGGTTTTGTATGAGTTCCTTGTTTTTTTTATTTTCGGAAGGGCCTCAAGCCAAACGGGGTTTATTTGCTCGGCATTATGTTCGTGCTCTGGCAGAGGTACTCGTCGTCGTCGACAACCAACCAGTACATATCCATATCTTCCTTCTATTGTTTCGAGCACGTCCTTCCTAAAATGTACTTCCTTTTTGTGCGTTTGTTCGTTTCATCGCCGTCGCCGCTTATGCCACAGACGTTGTTCTCAAATGTTTTTGGTTTTTTAGGTTTTTCGGTTGTTGCAATGATCTCTCATACTCGGGACGCGTAGGCATGAATGTTTGTCTGTTTGTATGTGCGAGTGGTTCGAACATTTCATTTCAGTTTGCCACTGTTCTGCTCTGCCTCATTCCCTCTCTCTCTATAAATATGTATATGTACTTTCTTCATTTTTGCTTGGGAGGATTTCTTGAGCTGCGAGTTTCCTCGAAAATTGAATTCGCTTTTTGTCCATGGGGTTCCTTCTGCACTTGTTGGCGTTAGCTGCGTCATACCACATCACACACACACACATCATGAACCGAGCCGCAACGAACACCAACCGCACCGAACACGAGCCTGCATCATGGCAGCATAGAAGACGTTGTCTCGTTGTAGTGGTAGCAGCGATGGGACTGCTTTTGTTTTGGTTTGTAGTGGTGAGGCAGCATTTTTGGCAACGTCAGCGTCAGGATCTGTTTGGGAGTGTGCGTATTTTTTTCGTGTGCGAAAAAAGGAGTTTGAGTTCGTCGGTGGTATTTTAAATGCAAATTGAGCGCTTTTGTTGCTTTCGATTGAGTGGTTTCGGTTCAGTGCTCACTAAGGAGGTGAAGGATCAGTGTGGAAGGCTTAAGTAAGCAGATAACAAAAGTACTTACACTGACAAAAACTATATTAGCTTCAACAACTTTTTCCTTAAAGTAATCAACTTGATAAATGATAAGGTAGTCCTTGTTCCATAGGTGTAATGGTATAAAAATTCTTTGGGATAATTAATATTTTATCGAGTATTTGTAGATGTTGTTCGCTTAAAGAGCATTATCGAAATAAAATCTGTAGAAAATTGGTGTTTATTTTTCTTCCTCTAAAAGTGCATATATAAAAATTGAAATCTTCAACTATCTCTCCCGTTAAATTAAGGCACAAAAGGGAAACTTTTCTCGAAACACTGAGCAGGGCACAATGATATTTTTCAAAATGATAATTTTTGTTCCAAAAATTTTATGAAGATTTGTAAACATACCCTGTGCTAAGGATCCTACCCAAACATATTATGTTTGCATAGAAACAAATTTATAAAATATTGAGCTCAGTGCGGTATCCACTATAAAAACCCACAAACGAATGACAAGGAGGTGCATTGTTTTTTCCTGTATAGTGCACATATATTTGAAGTACCTCAACGACCCATTAGGGAACAAGGGCAAACTTCTTTTAAAAATCATTGAACCGTGTACGATATCATTCTTTTACGTACTGACGGGGGGGATCCACCGTTTATCGCCAGCTCCGAAAGGCTTTGCATTTTAGAGGTAAATCTCTTACTCGTAAGTCGCCGGCTTTTACAAGGTGGAGCTCCGCAGCTGAACAAAATATTCGATGGTCCTACCCAGAGTTTAACCTGAATTTTCACGTATGATGGGAAAGGGGAGTAACGAATTTGCGAACTTAAAAGAAAACACACAACAAAGTATAATATTGAATGTAGTTTGTGTCACTTTCTTCATTCAACCATCCTATGCTCCCAATAAAGAGTTGTTGTTGCGGTACCTGTGTGCCTGGGTGACAGCCTTTGGCCCAACAATTGCTCTTCGGGTCAATCCGATCCACAGAACCGGCTGTCGTGGACCGGAAGCGTAAACCGGCCCAATAAAGAGTGTTATGACTTACAGTGCCATCTTTCCAGTAAAACCCAATTTCACAAGAAATTGTTTCCTAACTGTGCCATTGTAGAGTTGAACAGTGCTTAAAAATTTGCTACACCATCTCTAAGTCATCCTCACATATCCTGTCGAAGCCTGCAGATTTCTTATTCCATCATGTGGTGTCCAACCTGTGACCGTAATATAACCAACTAATCGTCTAGGACTCCTATTGTCCAGTCCTATTGGTATACCTGTTGTTGCGATGTCCTTCCTGGACCAAGTGACCCTTGTTCAGTGTAATCTATTCTGGCATTCCAGTCCGGGGCTATTCCCTTAAGATGTTGTTATTCTGCGTCGCGGGGTTAACTGAAGGGCGGCTCAACCGACTTAGCGCCCTGCCTATATACAAAATCTAGTTAACCTTAAGTGGACCAAATGGATCTTGATAAAGTGCAACATATTCTAGCAATCCGAACTCCTCTTTTGACTTGTTGCCAAGAGAAGGTGGACAGTTCGCTTTTCAAAATATAAAATGAATAGCCCATAACTGCGATGCTCGAATAGGTTGTACTATACCTAGTTCTATTTGACGTAGGTAAGATGAGACAGCCTGACTAGGTTCAGCCTCACATAGAGAATCAGGTTAGATAAGTAAGCAAGGCTTGGTTTAATCTAACATAAAGAAGATTCCAATGGTCCTCTTTCATGTACAGCAAACACACACCTTCGCATCTTTTAAAATTTGCTGTTTCAGGTCCATTATTTTTGTTGATCGACCTTTACCTTTCATATAAAAGGAATGTAAAGTTCCTGTGGAACCGCAGTGGTATTGGTGTTTCACCACCGATTGCAGAGAGCCATTTTTTATGAGACCTGTCGTCGACCATCGTTTCTTTTAAACCCAAAAATACATCAGAGATTTGTCCGCTACCAGTATTAGTTAGAAACTAAATTTCTATAGATTTTGTTTCTTAGCGTAGCCTCGATATGTGGACTGCTACGCATGTGTCTGGTGTTAGGTTGTAGAAAATACTAGGTTAAGAGAAGTGGTCCCTTAATTCCTTTTTAGTTAAGTATGTAAATATTTTAGTTGACATTGAAGTTTTGTATTGTTTGTTATTGTTGTAGAATTCGGGCCAATTCTTGTTTAGAACCGGCTGCCGTGTGTAAGATTCTATCGCTGTTTTCCCAAAGTATCTCACTGAAAAAGTCCATTCATTCGTTACCAAAGCCATCAGTATTCCTGTTTCGATACCGGTTTGGATACGGGATAATGAAATCTCCGATAAAAGGTTGACCATTGTAACCTCTAACATTACTGGTTTCTCCGTTCTTATTTGCGCACATACTTTCCCCCCATTTCTCTTTTACACCAGCTGTTGTATTTTCTTGAACCGCAAGTCCATGACAGATCTTACGTTATTCTGATTTGCTTGCATATTTTATTTGGATTGTCATAGATCCAAATGAGCCCTCAAAAATGTACCGGAGAGATACAAGTACACAACAACAATAATAACAAACAATTAATTAATACACATGCACAGTCAAACGATTAAAGAGCAACAACAACAGAATTCACCAACCCAGATACAGCGTACTCCTCTCCACGTTGTGGGAATGAGTAATCCAAGTCATAGAACCCCCCCACCCCCAGCATACACTCGCACACGCACTTACACTCACTACACACTTTGGAGGACCAACAAAAGTAACAAAACCATGAGCGCAAATCGAACCATGCACACATACAAACCGAGTCGCGGCGATGAGATGTTTGCTGGTTCGACGATGAACGACGAACAGTAATGTTTGACAGAGGGGGCCATACAGATGTCGTTGTTGGTGGTGTTGGCGAGTTGTGCTTGCTCTTGTTGGATTTTTGGCAATTCTTCGATGTGTGCTCTCTGTGTGTGTAGCAGAGAATACGCATACATTAGCGACAACGGCAAGAAAAACAGCGCCACTATCAGCAGTGAATGTTATTAGTCCAAAAACAAATGTTTGATGGAATTTTTAGCTGTTGTAGGTCCGTATGATGTGAGAGGAGGTTTGGTGAGAGGAGCTCTTCGGTCGTTGAATGTTGTTTGTGTTGGTGGCTCGCTGTCTCATACCTTAGTGTACGCGGTGCGTTTGTTGTTCTTGCTGTTGTTGCAATTTTCGGCTGTAGTGTTAAACAGTTTTGGTGGGTATCGGTCTTTTTTGTTTTTCGATGGTGGCCACACATTCACACTTGCATCCATATGTATGTACATGTACACATTGCATACGTTAATTTTTGTTAGTGCCATGTGCTCCGTACTAGCCGAGTAAAACGAAGCAGCTATGTGTGTGAGTGAGTGTTGCTGTGTGACTGTTGCTTTTTGGGGGTTTCTTCGTGTTCAAGGAAGGTTGGTAAGTCCGTCTGTGTGAATGGCCCAGTGTACGATAGTATGCATGACATTGTTGTTTCTGAGTGTAATTTGTCGAACGGACTGTCTGTTGTGAGAGTGTGCATATGTATTCTCTGTGAATGAGGCAGCAGCGGCTGTGTTGAAGTCTGTATATTGGCGCGCGCCCGTGTGTGTGTGTGTGTAGTTTGGTTGTTGTGTGCGCTGGGTTTACTAGTGCTGCTGCTTTCAACATTTTGGTAACTCTCTTGCCTCAGTGTTCAAATACGTTCCTAACCGTGAGCAACCAAAGAATTTGTTTCGTTTCGTTTTTTGTTTTTCTGTTCTCTGTTTTACACCTTTCTGTTCATTCATCATCTGCTGTGTGTGGAAACGTATGCGCCGCTAGCTACACAAACCTAACAACCAAAACCAATCCAACCTTCCTCCATTCAGCGCCACAGCCTGTTCGGTGTTGGAATTAATTCTGTTTTCGTCTCATCATCAACGCCATCGTCGCCAGCTAGATGTGAAATTGTAACACAGCAAAACAAACATCAAAAAGCCGCCAAAGTTTCGCAAAAACGAACGGAAACGGAAAGATTTTTCTCAAAATAAATTATTAAATTTCGCTCTAAACAACAACAAAAAAATAAACAAATTTAAATTAATAAAAATTTCTCGGAATAATTTTTGAAAATTTTGTCGCTGATCAAAGAAAAAAATCAAAACGGTGGTACTGCCTGAGTGGACAAGTGTTTAAAAAAATTACAGAATCAGCTCGAAAATTTAAATAAATTAAAACAGAGTAAATCGAATATTTTCTAACAGAAAAAATGTTGAAAACGTAGCAATACAAAGAAAGCTGACATCATCTACCCGAAAAACAAAAAAAAACACGTAAAAAACTCTTAAACTTAAATTGTGCTCACAACACGAAAGTAAAATTTAATCTTCTCAAAATTCTGTAAAAAAAAAAACGCCAAAAATTAATGTAAAAACTCAAACTTAAACACTCAAAAACACTAGAAAATCACAATTTTCAAATCAACAAACAAATTCACATATTTTTCAAAACATCAACAAAAAAAGTTTTGAAAATAAACACCCTATTTGGAGTAATCTTAAGAAAAATCCAATTTAAACAAAAACTCAAAAGTATTTAAACATAAAAAAATAAAGCATCTTGAAAAGCTACCAGAAAATACACAATATAATAAAAAATTAAGCAAAAATAAGTCCCTCAAAATATACAAATCTAAAATAAATTCCATAATTTTGTAAAAATTTTACAAATCAAAAAAGAAAAAAACTCAACTTTTCCGATAGTGTGTGTATTTTCTTTAGAGTGTTTGTTAGTTGTTGTTGTTTTCTTTTATTCTAACAACAATAAGAATTAATTAGAGAAATATAATACAAAAACCATCATATCCAACAAACAAAAGTACCAACTCAAAATTCATTTTGTTGTATCTTCAAATTAGTTTCGTTTTCCCTGTTGTTGCTGTTGTTATTTTCAACACAAATAAATGTATGTATTTTTTCGTTTTCTTTTGTTTTTTTTTACTCATTTTGTTCATTTTCTTCTTCTTCTTCTAATTTGTTATTGTTTTTCTCTTCTCTTTTGTAGTATTTGAGTTGTATGTGTTTGGTTTTTTAGGTTTGTATTTGTCTTTGTTTATAAACAGTGGGAGTCAAAAGTGTCCATACATAATAAGGAGCGTTTTAAGTTTAAGTTTTGTAGGACAACAAATTTGAAGTAGAAAAGGTTTAAAAAAAAAAGTGTTTATGTTTAAGCCAATTTTTAACAGCTGTTCTGTGGTGATAATTGTTAGTGGATAATAAATTCAAGAGGATTTTTATAAACAAAAATTGTTTGGAAAATAGGAAAAATCCACCAGAACTTAGTAAATTTATTTTATCAGATCTAACCGCTAACAGCAGGCGCAAACTGTAGTCACACACAGACAAAAAGTCGGTTTCAAATAGGTCCGAAATGTAAAAACTCTGTTGGATGGCAAGACTTTTTGTTGAGATTACCAACTGTTGGTAATCTCGATGTAAATTGGTTTCGACGTACTATTAAATGAAAATTATTATAATATTATGGTGGGTGCAACTTACTCTTTGGTTACACTAACGTAATGATGTTCATATCGTTGGTTGTCAGAACCGCCAAACTATTAGGTTTTTATACATTTGTTCGTTGGTACCAACAATTGGTAATGAAGGCAAAAAATTTCGTTCTTATAACCAAAGCACCAACACCGTAGACAGACTTTAAAACCCGTAGCTCTCCCAGTGCTTTTTTACTTGTACCACTGAACACAAGTGCTCTGCCACTGCTTTTCTTTGGAATCGTTCGCAATTTCTCACTGGAAATTTATGATTTTAATTTATTGCCGTAAACAGAGGTTTAAATTCGGGTGAGAATATTTTTTTCAGTGCAGGTTTTATTATTAAGTAAATGCTGTCTTCGTGAGTAAGCACTGAGA
Organism: Hydrotaea diabolus; assembly: GCA_963513945.1. NCBI lineage: Eukaryota > Metazoa > Arthropoda > Insecta > Diptera > Muscidae > Hydrotaea > Hydrotaea diabolus. Next base: position 1,353,370 of record OY740718.1, on the reverse strand, counting down.
TAGTCTCTCTCTTAAATTGCATTAAGCGCATTAAAGCATATTTTTCTAGTCAGTGAAGAATTAGATCATGGAAGAGTTATTCAAAAATTGAAAGGTGATGGAAATTGGGGCACTTCAAAAGAATTACAAATATCGGATGCCTAGGGCGATAACATGTTCTACAGCCAGGGCCGAATTGTTCTTTATTGGCATTGGATATATATCTTTCTTAATAGTCCAGGAGTTTAAAAACCCCACTTCTTTTTAAAAGAGGAATTACTACACAAGCTATCAAGTATGTCTTTTGTTTCTACTTTAGTATGACAAGTTGTGGCCACCAATTGTAAATAAATCTCCTGTTTCTTCCAAAATTCGGATAACTTCTTGAAATCTTCTCCTTTTAATATTTACAAATTGATGTTATTCAATCACTTTTACACCGAAAAGTTCTTTTATGCACACATAAAAAAAGTTAAAAATCAGCACTTACCTGCAAGCGTACACGAAGCTCAATAATATGTAGTCTGTGTGCGAGTGTAAGAGAGAGCGCTAATTTATGAGCATCTTTGGTGATTTGAACAACTTTTTGCTAAGTAGACTCTTATCCTTATTATAATATGAGTGTTATCTGTAGTTTTCTTCAATTTGCAGACCTCGAAACGATGAATATTATTAAAAGCTGCAATGAAAGAGAGGAAGAGAAATCCAAAATAAATATGGAAATAATTTTAAAAATGATTTATGAAAATATGTTAAGGCATTGACCTTTTAAACAACTATAGTCACACATCATAGTAATAACTTGGGACTATTTTAAATCAATTATTAGTAAGTTCTTATTATTGATTTCTCAATAATGCGAACAGTAATGACAGGTCATTGCCAGGTAATGCAAACATTACTGATACTTTGCTAAGGACTTATTAGGAGTTTGGCAACTCCAGTTATAGATGTCTTAAGCGCAGAAAACGTTTCATTGCTTGTACATATACTAAGCCTAGTTTTCAAGTTATCTGCAACATTTTTGGCTTTATTATTCAAAGAGAGACAAAAAACACAACGGTATTTACTGTTAAATTTAAATCAGACAGCTCGAAGGACCATTTTAGCTTACCTCACAATATGTACAGAGTGAGGTGGGAAAAATAACAACTGTTAACTTTAAATCTGGCGCTTTTGAACTATATTTATAGTAGTTACAATTTAAATATTGTAACATCTCGAAGAAAATGTATGCCGAGTGCATATTACAAACACTTATGCTCATCACTGTAGTTGTATCTTTAAGTCTTCTAAACATCTCACACATTTTCTGCTGTGATTCGTTACGTTTGCCTTCAGGTTCGGTTCTGTTTTGTTGTTGCTGCTCTCCTCCAATCAATTGTTGTCAGTCACTCAGTCAGTCAGTTACTACAAATGCCTCTTGGTTCGTACTATACACAAAGTATTTGAGCGTTCTGTGAGCTGTGGGACTCTTCAGTTTTACTCGTCGTCGTAGTGGCGAGGCCGGTCGGTGGCAGGGCAGTGGCTCTTTCTTAATGACTTCATTTCGATGTTCGGGTTCCTCTTCTACAAAATGTTATTTCTTCCTATTACTTTTGTATATTCCGCATGTCTGTCTATATGCCTGTCTCTGTATACACTTCCTCCTTTGTTTTAGTTGCGTTCTTTCCTTTTCCCTTCTTTACTCGTTTCAAATCTGGTTCGTCGCTTTTTATTTTTTGTGACTTCTCCTATTCTTTCTAATTTATCGTTTTTTCTGTTTGTTTTGCTTTGCCCTCCGTTAAACTTTACAAATGTGGGTTGGAGGGATACACTTTGACATTTTAGTTACCAGAGTGGGAGTGTAGGGGTACAAATTTGATAACAGTTTGAACGATTTTTCAGTGCTTGAGCTACAGAACCTTGGCAATTGATTGAATATGAAAGGGGTTTTAACTTGAGTATATGAAATAAGCGCTATTGGTAGCCTAATGAGGAGGGAGTTGCCACCCTGTTTAATATAGACGACATAATTGTATCTTTTAATACAAGGTGAGCTTCCAGTATCTTACCAATCAGGCTCATCTAAGATGTTAATCAGCTCTGTTAAAGCTCACCAACCTTTAAAATTTCATTAAAACTCTTATCCACAACTCATAATGCGCTATTGGTAGCCTAATGAGGAGGGAGTTGCCACCCTGTTTAATATAGACGACATAATTGTATCTTTTAATACAAGGTGAGCTTCCAGTATCTTACCAATCAGGCTCATCTAAGATGTTAATCAGCTCTGTTAAAGCTCACCAACCTTTAACATTTCATTAAAACTCTTATCCACAACTCATAATGCGCTATTGGTAGCCTAATGAGGAGGGAGTTGCCACCCTGTTAAATATAGACTACATAATTGTATCTTTTAATACAAGGTGAGCTTCCAGTATCTTACCAATCAGGCTCATCTAAGATATAAATCAGCTCTGTTAAAGCTAACCAACCTTCAAAATTTCATTAA